>OX392464.1:48272075-49707075 GCA_947623515.1 Neoascia interrupta
TGACCCAGTCAAGTGCACTGACCCATTACAAAAGCAGCCCTCAATATTCGATAGCCCACCTTTCAAACAGACTGACTGGTGCGGTAAATACATTTTACCTTTCGGGGAATAAATACCTTCTTCTCACCCAAGTGCCACTCTGGCAAGTTACACCTTTCAAATAAGAAAGCCCGCAACATCAAAAAAGGACTTACTGCCAACAGAACAAGAATTGAAAGTAAAAAAATAAATAAAAATAAAATACCTTTTCAGCAATAAACTAGCAAATATCTCACCACCAAAGACAAAAAAGATACTACGAGCCACCAAGAGCAGTTGAGCAAAAAAATAAATTGCCTTAGAAAAACGATTTAACAACCCATTCAAGAGGGATATTAAAATCACCTAATGCTACGCTGTCATGTACAGGCAATTCACAACGTCCTTTGCCTTGTGGTTCGCAAGGAGTAATTAATAAACACCACCCATTCGAGGAATACGCAACAACGAAAGAAAGCGCACCACAATAAGGACGAAAGTAACCCGCAAATGTATAGACATCCATACCATACCCCGACCGGGTACAATGTGCCATGTGCCGGGTTCAAAAACCTTATTAGAATGTCTATCAAGGATACCGAAAAGGAGAACCATTCTCAAAAAAGAAAAAAAAAACCTGCAAAACAAGAGAGATTCCGAGATTCGAGATGGTGCGTTGATGGGCCCGCAGATCTGGCAATGAAAATGTAAACCTTGTTAGGCAGAAACACATTACCATCCGCCCAGACACGACCCTTTTTGAGTTAGTGTTATGGCACACAAGGGCAAGGTCATTGGGCACATTTTCTTTCCCAACGTCATTGCCTTTCGCCGACGCATAAAAGCTGCTATCCTGTATAGGCCTTGGCCTGGCCCTAGGGCAAGGGCAAGGTTGGTGTGTAAAGTGTCAAAGTTATGCCTCTCGCACCCATCCCCCCGAATGTGCGTACAGCCGAATGTCAGCGCAAGTTCATTGACGAAAAAGTAAAACTCAAAAGCCCACGTCAGTCGCACCGAGAGGCCTACTTTGCAGACGGAGTAAGCTTTTTTTTCTTTCTGGAGAAGGCATTTAGGCGCATGGGCCTTCAAGAAGTGTGTACACTAATGACGTCCTACTTGTAGGAGACAGTCACTGTGGAAGCTTTCGTTCAATGCCAATCGAATAACAAATCACTGTCTGGGTAAAGTTCAGAACTTGTTTGCTGTTGAGGGAGGTTCTTTTATAATATTTCCTTTTGTTGTTATCGACAGTTGAGGAATTCCACGAATTATTCATTCCGTCAGACACAGGAGGCAGGATTTATTCATTATTCAACACAGGGCACGGGGACGGCCCTAACGAAATGAGATTTGGGTGTTTTGTGTTCACTTAGATGGAAGAGGATATTCTGATTAGGTTGGTGTAGTTTGGCAATACACAAAAGGGTCAAGTGGAACTCGGGTACAGAAGCGATTTAGCATTTTTGATTTGTTCTTAGATCCGTTTACCTGGTTAAAAATATAAGTGTATATTTTTTTATATTTATGGGGTTTTAAATGAATCTACAATTTGAGCATTGCAACCTAAAAAAGATCAACGTGTACTTTTGGTATAAAATTTGGTAGAAAATATTAATTATACCTAAGAAAATCCTTCATTGCAATCAGTTGTTGTCTTATTATCCATACACTTCCAAAGAAGGGGAAAGTCGGGGAATATGGCGGACCTTTTTTATTTTTTAAATATTGAAAGAAGAAAAAAATATATACGGTAGACCTGATGCGGTGTACCATATTACCCGCATTAGAGTTTTTGATCTTATTGTTATTTTTTTTTTTGCCCGAGAACTCACAGCGACTTCAACCAATCACATTTCTATCTCGTACTTGCGAGAAATACTATGAGAGAAATATTCTGCACATAAATATTCTTCAAAGTTCTATTACTTTTCACCCCCTCATTTTAACTCGAATGTTGAAATTTTTATAACAGTTAACTAAATATTTAAATTTGAGGTAAAACCATATTTTTTTTAATGCCAATTAACACTGAAAGCGCGAATACCGAAAAAAACACAACTCTTTTTATGGGCAATTAATGTTGTTTTACGGTGACCAACCTCCTCGATAAAATAAAATTTGCAGTGCACCATTTCCTCCACTGCGCCATTTTACCCGACTTTGCCATTTTACTGTATCGTTGGGGTCTCTTAACAGAGTTGTATTTATTACATCACTGGACAGCTGCCTTAGGTATTCAGTTTTTCTTTTTTCCCAAGCCAATTTACATGATACTTATAAGAAACTTGGAGTCATACTTACAAATTTTGTACGAGTTATGTACTCGAACGAATTTAAAAACACGTACTTTTGTGTTGAACACACAAACACAATTATCTTTTCTGCTATTGCTTTTCCTCATCGACCACACAGGATACACAAAACCATGGCTGTAATATTATAACTTTGTTGCAGCTTTTAAAAAAAAAATCATCAAATGATTAATGAATTGAATTGATGTCCTTTTTTATTTACTGTGGGTCTCTTGTTAGGGTTCTTTTGGTCAATAATCTCACAAGCGTGGACTAGATGATTTTTTTTTAATTTATGACTTCTTTGCCAGCGTTTAAAAATCATTAATAATTTCCTTTTTGCGACTTGAACGAATATATACATTTATTTCTGAGGTTAAGAACCATAATTCATTATGTTGGCATCGTTTCTTTACGAATTTACTTAAAAATTAATCAAGAAGTGACACACTTATCAGATTGATGTTTCTTCAAAAAATTGTGTCATTTCTTTACAAATGTTTTATTTAAGTTTCTGATGGATTAAAGCATAATTAGGAATTCTTTCCCAACCTTTTTGGTTTGCTAACCAAACTAAATTTTATAATTTTCCTTAAATCATCCATGATTTAACATTTATAGATACCATCCATAAAAGCATAGCCATATGTCGTTAAGAACAAACTCTGCCATGTCAGAGGGTAAACGCTTAAAAAAAAATTCAAACATGAACAGAAAGGATTAAAATTTATTACTCTCCACCTCTAGGATGGCCCTAACAGAAAAGGGGCAATCGAATTGCTCCAGACGTACTTTATTATGTGTTGCACCATACTCCAACATGGCATCAGCACATGCGAATCCTTGACATTTAACAAAAGACAAAAATAATATCGCTACTATTGTCGAAGAGCAAAAAAAAATAAAACGACAACTCGTTTATATAGATTCGTAGAAGGAGTATAAAACAGAACGAAAGTAGAAAAATAATGGCGACCAAAATTACAAAAATCCTTGAAATCCAACATTGAAATTGCCAACGGGAAAAATATTGCACAGCCAAACATGAGAAAACGGATAAATGGATAAAAGGACAAAAAAAAAAACAGAAAACATAATTAATAGCCACACGATTGTGCCATTCAAAGCGATTTTTCGACGATTCCGAGAATTTTATCGATACCCGCATCGGGGGAGTTAAGGATGAGGATGATGGATCCTTATACCCTCGTCGTCGGTCGTCCCGATGGGACGAGAAAGAACGATTGAAATTCCTCTTGTGTACTTACAGATTTTTGTTTTTCAACTCCTTCTCTGTCTGGGTGAAAATATAATTCTACACCGTCATGGATTTTTCTGTATTCCTGCGAAAAATCCTCTGCACTCTTTTGTTAATGTCGCAAAGACCATTCAAAAGAACGACTCAATATATGTAAAAAAAAAACTTTTACTTTCGGCAGCGCAGTTTTCATTCAAAACGACAAAACCGGGCACAGATGCGGATATACATCACATTTCCTCTGCCAACATGCTGGACATGAATGCAAGTGCCCATACAAATGCTTCTCTGTTCCCCGGAGGATGGTAGCACTTGTGTGCGCATCAGAGTCAGAGAAGCTCCTTAATGAAATACACGGTTTAAAATCCAAAGCAACGGCCGGGGGGTGTAGAAATGCGAGAAGCAGGTTTGGGCATCTTGAATCGGGGGCGCATCGGGCAGGGACAGGGAGGTGATTTGCTCTGCTCAATGTTCATTGCAGATGATTATGACTATGATGGTGTGTAAAGGAAATGACGAGAGTGAGAACTAAGCTCGCGAAAAAATAAAATATCGAAAGACCGTTCACACAAAGAAAGGAAAAAACAAGGGAGATATGAACAGACGTCCGTCGTTGAAAAACAAGTTGAGTAATTGCAGTGCTTATTACTTCATTACGCAGCGAAAAGTGGACGATTATTGCCGCAGGAGAATAGCCTTCCACAAGAAAACTTCTTTGTTCAGGCAAACGAAGCGAACTTTAGCCAATGTGAAATTAAGAAACAAAAAAACACGATAAACTTTGTATATTTGTGAATATGTTTAGACACATGTGTCCATCCGAATTTCCTTTAACTGCAGCAGGTGCATACGAGAGGTGATAAAAGACTTTTATTATGCCCATTGCTAACCAGCTAACGCCTATTAATTATGTCATTATCAATGTGAGGTGGGTATGAATCCAACAATGTTTCACATTGACTGTTGGCTTCAATATTGCACAACTTTGTCGTAATCAACTTGTCCCTACCTGCAACAGAATCAGGAATAGATGTCGAAAAATGATGTGCTTTCTCCCTCAGTTGAACAACATAGACTTCTAGAAAAATCGACGACTCAAACAGATCTTCGAGTAGTAAGTTCATGGTCCCCTCAATTTAAGCAAGGGTGGGAATCAACCTGAGACCCATTGCATCACCATTTCCGGCCATTACCAAGACGCCAGCGTGTTGCTTAAGAGATAACACGTGCTTAATGAGACGTTTTAAGAATTTCAGCCTAAAGCGATCATCGACTTCATACTGGGTGCAGTGATCTGATTCAATGGAGTCAAGCTTGCACCTTTTATATTTCATATAAGTCGCGACTCAAGGTTGATCTTAAAAATAAATTATTAACAAAATTATATTTTGCCATTGAAATCGGCAAAAATTTCGTATTATGTAAATCGAGATCGAGTTAAGAACCTTTAAACTTAATTCTCGACTTCAATTCCCTAAATAAAAGGCTCCGCGTACGATACCACTTTATCAGTTTCCGTTTATCCTTTGCCGCGATAGCTTAACTTTAGAAAGCCATGTTTTTGCAAAACAAATTTCTGTACGTAGTTGTTTTACTGACTTTTGCGATTGCTGCCAATTGCCTGCCACAACATGGGCCACCCGACACTTTGCTTCTAGTGAAACCACCAAGAGACATCCCCCAACCTGGTGAAACTAAACCAATTCACGAACCAACAACAGAACATCCGACAACAAGGAAACCACCCTTTCCGGGGCTAATAAAACCGGCAAAACTATAGGAATTGGCCAGAAACCACTTTGACTAGATTTTAAGCCTAAAAGTGCTGCTTATGAGTCATTTTGTTTATCAAATTAGTTGCATCTTGTGATTTATTATTAAATTCGTGATTAGAGTATTCAAAGAATTTCGTTTGAATAAATTAAATATCGCTTTCCAAAAAAATTCCAACCACTTGTCGATTAAATTATTTGAGCCGTGTGCTTCAAGTGCCAAAACAGGTCTCAGCTTTAGTATCTCTTCAGCGATTCAGTGAAGTGCATGAATATTTTTTTTGAATAAAATGTTTACTCTGCAATTTTTTTATTTAATACTTACAATGTTAACCGTTTTAGTGGTTATTAATTGTTTTACATCGAACATTGACAATCTTTCCACACAACATTATCCCAAACAAGATGACATCAGTTCTGAGATTTTATCTCCTGAAATATCAACCACAAAGTATTACCAACTATGCGCGATGTTTAAACATGAGTGTCCTTGATCTGAGAATGAAGTTTAAAGAAAAAGAAATATTTGCATCTTAAAATATGCCAGCTTGTAGAAACTTGTTTCCTGATTAAAAGCCAATAGATCTACTTTAACTGTCGGCAGTTGTCAGTATCATTTATACCTCGCTACGTTCAGGTTATCAAAAAAAATTGTTTGTCTTAAAAAGTTAAAATAAAAAATGTTCCTTAAAAGTGTGATTTTGTGTGGTGCTTTCATTTTGGCGGTTACAGTGATAATTGATTGCCACCCAGCTAATGGATTTGGAGTACCAGAAAGGCCTTCCATACACCTTCTGCCACCTCCTTTTTCACCACAACCGGATGCAGAGAGTACTCCGGATATACCATGTCGCGAAAGTTTCAAAAACGGAAACTGCAACTTAAATTCTACGCCGTATCCATCATTTGGTTCCTTTAGAACTATAACTGGCTAATTTCAACACAATAAATTGACATAGAAGAAAAAACAAAGTTGACGTTTTATTTTTCATTTCTTAGAACGAATAGTGACGATAAATCGAAATTTCCATTGCCCATTGAAAGTCTAAATTATTAGGCATTTTTTCCTCATTAATATAAATTTTAAACGACCCGCGACTTTTCGAATGCATCATTATTGTCCCGTCCAACTGACCTTAGCAGTCTATCTGTAGGGCCTCTTGATTAATGGTTAAGTGCAACGTAAACTAACATTAAAAAACTTACTTCAACATCGAACACTCTATGCAAAATTAAACCAATACTTTAAGATTGATGATCGATGTTGCATTGTAATGATCAACATTCAATCCCTTAAAAAAATCGAATGCACTTAACTCTTTGCAAAGCACTTTGCCTCAGCTTATGCCTCAGTGAAAACCTTGACGCAATCCCATAAAAGCTTTAAGCCAGCAACCTTACATTTTCAGTGTTCTTCATCACTCGCCTGCTAAAAGACATGTGTGTTTAAAGTCTTGTAATAAAATGATTTGTAACAATACGTTTTGGTTTCTTTTGCTAAGCTCGGTTGCCTTTGTGATCTCTGTGAATTGTCTTCCTGTTGATGTTAGTGTTCCTTTGAGCCAATTTCAAGCTCCGGAATATTTACCACCGATACGTTTTACAGAGCCAAGTTTAAGTATACCTGATTATGACGACGAGGCAAGTGCGACGAGGATACCGTGCCAACAGGACGATTGTAGAGTTCTTTCCACGGCGTTGTCCGTTTTTACCTTAAAAACTGTAGTTGGATAAAGTGATAATATCATAATAAATGTTTAGAAAAATTGAGCTATACATTTCTCAAACCACTTTAAAGGAATAATGTTAAAAATTCTTTGAATCCGATACACTGTCGAAGTCGAGCAAATTTGGACGAAACGACAGAAAAATATATGGCTGGCCAAAGTAATAAAACGAATGTCATAATAAATATTTAAAAAATGAAATCAAATTTCTTCAACTAGTTTAAAGGAATGATGTGTAAAAAATTTTGAAACAATAAACGATCCCCTTACAAAGTCGACAAAAAATCGATCAAACGTCGAAAAATGTTTGCCTTAAAAACTATAGTTGGATAAATTGAAAAAAAAAAAAAACAAAAGCCATAATGTAACAATTTGACCGGGATACCATGCTTACACGACGATTGCCGAGTTTTTTTCCACGGCATTGTCCGTTTTAAGTCGATAAAGTGATAAAACGAATGTTATAAGAAATATCTACAAAATTGAGTTACATTTTTTAAGCCTGTTTAAAGGAATAATGTTAACAATTATTTAAAATAATAAAAGATCCACTGAAGAAGTCGATGAAAAATTGACGAAACATAAAAAACTGTAGTTGAATAAAGTGGAGAAATGAATGCCATAATTTATACTAAATAAATTAAATTCAATTTATTAAAACATTTAACAGGAAAGAAATGTAAATTTTTTTAACAATTTTTTCAACAAACGATCCTTTGAAGAAGTCGACATAAATTGACAAAACGTCGGGAAAAGGTGTATTTAAAGATTTTTTTCTTTGCACTTGTCCTATATTGTGTTTCTTGCATCTGAACATATCTGATCTTAAAAACCTCTCAATATTTCAATGTCGACTGCAAAAATCTTAGCAACTAGTTTGAAGATCAAGGATAATCCTCATGCCAGGGTACCAGGACTACTTTGGTGGATAGAGTTAGTAAATAATCTGAGGAGAAGATAATTTGAAAGTTCATTTTTAATATAGGTTTTTAATTTTTTGAGGAGAAATATCCCTTTGTTCAGATTTTTTTTGGAAATGAATATAGAATTTGTGCATCGAAGAAATTAAAATTTATTTTTATTTTATATTTCGAGCCACCTTACGACTAAAATCGAGTATATATTTTTTATTTCGAAGGGTTCATCTCAAGACATTTATATATATTCTGTTCTATATTAAATTGTAATTCCTGACTAAATGAACTAGTATAAATAAAATAGTCAATAGTCTGCGAAAACTACCAGCTGTATAACAAATTATAATAGAATTAGAGAATTTATAAAAAGACATGATTCCTTTTCAAGCTCCTTTTTAAAATCATTAAATTGATAAGACCCATTGGTGCCTACCTCAAACGAATTTATTTTAAACCATGCTCAAAACTTGATTTATAAAAGCTATTCACTTATATATTTTATGACAAATTAATCAATTTATCTTATTGAAAATAAATAAATTCAATAGTTGTGCTTTGCATAATGATGTTCGCAACCAGTTTTACATCTTATTAAAGGCTCGTGGTGGTTTATTCTTAGCAAGAAGTAGTTAGAAAAAAGAATGGAAAAATTATCTTCCTGAGTAGGTAGGTATTGGTTACTTTCTTGAAAAAAAGCAAGAAATAAATGTTCTTGTTATGAGGATGGGTAAAGTTAAAAATGGCGATCAAACAATTATAAGAAATATGGTTTAGAAGTCTTTAATAGTTGTTCTCATAATAATAACCGTGTTGAGTAATGCGTTTCTAAGTGTCATGCATTATATGGTTTTCGTAGTAATATTTCAATTTGAAGGGTCATGCAAAGATACAAAAAATAAATGGGTTAATATTAACCGAGTAAAAAAAAAACATAAAAATCAACTGAGGTGTTCAGGAATCAAACCTGTCAAGAATCGGATTAAGATAAAAAAAAACTTATCAGCTAAGAAATTAGCGGAGTCCACTTTTAATCTTCATAAATTGGTAAAATTTCATGAATTCCTTAAATATTTTTATACTACGCATGCTTCAATGCGGCAAATCAATGTTATCTGATTCTCACCCCTTTTATAACAAGCTTCAATGATCTTGTCTAAAGCCTTGTCGGTTTTATATTGCTTTCTGTGAAATAAGGAAGCAGCCGTCTTTTCTTGCATTATATTAAAAGATTGAATGACTGCTGCTCTGGAGTGTAGCGAATATACTTTGTGTTTAGTGCAATTACTTGAACAGGAAAATATTTGACTGTAATTTTACCCAAATTAAAGAACAAATTACAGAGATTATCTATTCAATCTTGTTTTCGAACAAGAGGTATTATGAGTGTAGCCTAATGATCGATGCTCAAGTTGTGTAAGGTACATAGATCGTACTGAACTCCCAACAGTTTTTAGATAATCTTCATTGGGCTTTCCGAAATACTTTTTCATGCGTATTCCATTGCTAATTAACATCTTTACGACTGCACAATTCCAAACCTGTTCGTCTAAATCAAGGTATAAAAGTTTCGTGTCAAAGACCCATTCCTCTTAGTATGACTTGTTTCTTGTTTGGATAAAGTAACTATTTGCCATTGATTCTCTATTTCTCTTAAAAAAAAATGTTCACAAAAAGCTTGTTTTTGTTTAGTGTAACCCTGTTTGCCTTGACATTAATCGTCGCGTCGCATCCTGTTAACTTCAATACGCGTGAGATACCTTTTAGAGGACCTGCTTATCTTCCGCCAGATCCTTCCTTAGCTTCGAATACAGTAGCACCTGAGGAAATAAAAACAACACAAGCACCCTGTCCAGAGTATGATGAGAATGGAAATTGTAAATATGTTGTACTACAACTAGGTATTGAAACATTAAAAACTGTTACTGGATAAAACGATATTTGACATTTTTACATTTTGACATTTGACATTTTTTATTTAAACATAAAATGTGACAAAATTCGATAATATGTGTTTTACTGTGTATTTTTTTTTGCATAAGGGCATTACCATTATTATTTAACAGTGTTACAAACTTTGTAAAGTTTGTATCTTAATATACTCCCATGGGATGGGGTATAAAAAAGTTCCACAAAAAAAAACTCCAATAGCATGTTCTGACCGCAAAGTTGTCTTAATCTTAACGTAAAATAATACGGCCTCTCTTCAAATTTGTAAATCAACCTAAAAAAATATTGAAAAAATATAATTATGTATTTTTTATATCAATAATATTTATTTTTTTTTTTCATGTGAAAAATAAAATAGAGAAAAAAATTAGAAAAAAAAGTAATAATAATCTAAACCAGTTAGTAAGTGCTACAGTATGTACGCAGCAGTTACAGTCCGTAAAACGGACCGTTGAATACCCCATCCTACCTCACATTGAACAATGCTAATTCAATTGTTATTTTTTGACATTTTATAAGTAGTGCAAACTTCGAAAAGGGGCGTGGTCCAATCGCCCTCATTAAAAACTATCAACATTAACACATATATTTCCAAGTTACGCTTAAATGTATGTAAAAATGGGTTAAAATTCAATATTCTTGAAAAAATCGGGGGCGTGACTAAAAACTTTGTATAAACGAAATCTGGAATTTAGCCTCGTTCACCTTACCTGCTTGTTTTTATTCTTTATTAGGCTTAAGGCCAGCCGAAATTACGTTATTTTTTGGAATATTTTAGGTTTTTCTTCAATTCTGCCTCCAACTGTGGGCGTGGCCGAAACTCTTGTATGAACAAAATGTAGAGCGAAGTGTTTTCTACATAATACATTGAGTACATTTTTTTGATTTGAAACAAAAATATTGAATAAAATGTATTTGAAAAATAACCCTTTAAATCGACGCCCGCCGCGCCCAATTAAAAAAATGACACACAGACATTCGTTCCAGGCTTATTCGTTCCAGAATTCTGTCTCGATCATATGGCTTTCGGGGCTTGGGGTCTACCATTATTATTCCATCGTGTTACAAACTATGTGAGTAACTTAATATACATCCTATCCTCAATTCTGTTTTTAAAGATTCAAGGAGGTAAGAACAATAAAATCGAAACTCGAAAATCAAAAATCAAAGATACTGAAATTTAATTAAAAAATTCAATTTTTTAAAAAATTTTTAAAGTTCCTCTTTGAGAAATGATGAGTGAAAAATGGGTAACGTTTTTAAAAGTGTTTCAGGCCATGACTTTTGAATCCCTTAGTGCACAAAGCCAATATTAATCACACGCATAAAGCAACACCAAATTAACTTAATGCTTAAGTCATATTTTTCAGAAAAAGTTTTAGTACTACCGTTTCAACAACCCATTTTCGAAATACAAGGTTGTTGAATTTTCAATTACATCAAATTCGTAATTGAAAAGATAAACTTGCTGTTTTATGGATTTTAAATTTTAAAATGTTCTTCCCTCTATTTTCAAAACGGTAGGAGGCAAAAATTTGAAATAAATACCGAACATAGTCCATCCATCTTTTGAAAAAAAAAAAAAAAAACTGAAGCAATTTTGAAATAGTCAATAGTTTTCTAGATGTGCTTGAAAGCACTTAGTTGACTGACTAAAATGATGCTGCTAGGAAATATGTGTATCGTAACTTCTGGTCCCGTTTTTACAGCAACCAAATTTGACGCAAGCTCAATCACATAAACGTTAACCAACACAACAGATTAAAAAAAAAACAATGAGCTTATAACAGTTCAAAAAAAAAAAAGGTAATGTAATGTTATGGGTAAAAAATTACCCTATATAAGAACAGAATACTCGACTAAAAAAAAGTATACAACAGAATGTTAAATAGTCCTAGAAATATTAATAAACTAATAGAATTTTTCACAAACTGCGCAATAAAGGTTAGCTTCACCTACTACAAAAGCCGACGGACAGCTCTGCGTATGTCTTCATACTTGACGGTCTTTCTCGAGGTTAAGGTATTAGCAGGGCAGTGCCTGCTCTTGAAGGCAGAGCGAGGCATGTCACGAATAAGTGAAAGAATGGTAAGAGGAAAAAAGTTGTCCCGAAGACAGTAGGCATACGGAAGACAGTAGCTGCGAAGACAGTAGGCATACGGAACACGAAAGACCTGAACAGAAACCCCAGTGCCTATCCCCGTATTTTTTTTATAGTTTTAAGGAAGAGTTACTATACAGTATACAGTGCTTCCCGAATAACTATACCTCTTAAGTTTTGCTCTCTAGTTTGTGTCAATTAGCAAGGAATGTTAGATAAATGAGCCGCGTGTCTATCTAATTAAGGTTGTATAAAAAATGGCTTTGAGAAATCACCCGCGTATTTAGAATTCCTTATGAACTATTTTCGCGTCTTTTTACGTAACCGTTCTGATGTGGATGCAAAACAAGAAATAATCGATTTGGGTTTTGAGTATAGGTAAGCCACCCTAATGTTTTTGAAAAATAGAGGGCGTTTAGCGGGTTGAGCAAATCTGCGATTGACGTTTAAAAGGGTCAATTTGTTTGTGACCAAAACCCATTACGGCAGAATTATCGGAAGGTAGGCGAGTAATGGATAAGTTACAATATTTGACATACTTTTGAATGCTGCTTTTTTATTTCATATAACATACCTTCTTATAGAGTGGCACAATAGCTCGAGGTGAACCAGGGCCAACTTCTCAACAATGTATGCTGTGCGTGTTGATTTCTTCACATACCTACAAGGGGACCTACAATTTTTTGCCGAGTCCAAACGGCACTTTGAGAAGTTTTTCAAGACAATTGAAACTCTCGGAGGGCTTGTCAAACCCTCGCGGAGGTGGGGACCGTGAAAAGGAACAAGTCTTTTTTTTTCAGGTGACGATGGCAGGATTCGAACCCAGACCTCCGGCGTAGTAAGCACACACACTAACCACTACACCAAGGCACCCCCCATATTACGTATATACATGTTCAAAATCGAGGAGAAGAAGGTAATTAACACTCAGCTGACCCTAATCGTATACCAGAGACCGACCAAAAAGACGGTCGCAGAAGTTCGAGAACTATTCATATCCAGAATTAATGCTAATTTTGTGTAGACCAAGATGGTAAATCCCATCAAAATATCTATAAACTGCATTGGGCAATCAGATCGCTAAAATCCCATATCTTATTATTACCATCTTTACGACTGCACCGGTTCAAAACCAGTTCATGTCGACCATAAATATAAAACACATCTTAGATCCATTCTTCTCAGTGTGACTTGATTCTCGTTTGGATAAAGTAACTTATTTCACCTTTTTGAATAAAAAATTAATTTCTCCCAAGAAATGTCTGTCAAAAGTTTATTTTTGTCAAGTTTAACGTTGCTTGCCTTAGCAATTATCCACGCGTCGGTGTCGTATCCTGTTCAATACGATACGCGTCAGTATCCTTTTCAAGCACCTGCTTACCTTCCGCCCGGTCCTTCTTTCTCACCAATCACAATCGCACCTGAGGACATAAAATCAACCGAATTACCACCACTCTGCCCACAGGTTGATGCAAATGGAAATTGTAGGTATCCTGTACTACATCTTAGCATTGGAACATTAAAAACCATTACTGGATAAAACCATAGGTGTATGGCTATAATTATAATTATATGTACCTGCATAATATACAAAAAATTATAAAACAGAATATGACCTTTTGTGTTTTATTGGGCTTCTTTTTTGCATAAGTCTATTGATAAAAGCGGTTTATTAAATATTTCCATAAGTTAACAGCTGTATAAGAGTTGTAGTCGTAAAAAAATTTTTTTTACTTACTCAGAATAAAGGTACCTAAAACTTTAACCCATTGTACTTAGACAAACTAGTTACAGTACGTAAACTTGTTAATAATTTACAAATGTTAATTTTATTCACTGCCCTAAGCTCCCGTCGTTCCTCTTGTAAAATGGTATTTGGTACACTTTTTTAGGCATAAGACTGATTGTTTTTATAAATATTTTGAAAAAGGAATCTTCTCGAGGAGAACTGCGATTAAATTCCAAAAAAAAGAGGCACTATCTGGATGTATATTTCAAAGTGATTATTTTTTAAACGACTTTCTAGCCCATATTAAGAGTTCGATACATAAAATGTTTATGGCTTATTCGCCGTGTTTACTATACTCTTTCTGGAATTCGGTGCTCCTTCACTTGACTTATTCGTAATATATATTTGTCCTATATGCCATGAATACTTTCCAAATAAATATGCAGCCTACTTTTTTGGCGTTTCTAAAACCTAAACTGAACCTAGTCGACTTGAAGACAGCTAATCTATAAAAGAAATAATAACAAACATACAAGATTTTACATAATGCAAAACTTGACAAAAAAAAAATAACAAAGACTTGTGTGCCCGCTGGAAAGCTAGACACTCGAATTCATTAGTAATCAGGGAATTTTAATGATCAACGCGATAACATATGTGCCCCAAATGTTTCGATTTGCCTATGGTATATTCGTACTTTGACGTTCCTCTTGAAGTCAGCATCATTTTTTTTTTTGTAGAACGTAAAAGCTTGTCGTTAGTCGTGTTTTCTCAGTATCTCATCGCGGTTTGTGCTTCTCGTTTGACTTGTTCAGTTTTAAATCATAAAATGGTCCCTACACGGATTTTGTTCGGTTTTATAATATTTGCCATCGCTGTTACAATCAACAACTGTTATCCCGCTGATATATCGGTCAATGTTGCATCAACTACCCCTTCACCATCGTCAAGTTCAACTACAACCGAGGAATATGAATTTGAATTCGAGTTCGAAGATGGAAATTTTCTAACATCAGAAAATCACACTGAAGATGGAAACACAACTCAGGCGCCATCAGATTACGACTTGAGCGGTGTTCAGTTGTCAATTTTAACTTTACAAACTATAACTGGGTAAATTACAAAACGAAATAAACAAATGGTTTTTAAAAGAAAATTTGTGTGTTCTTTTTGTTTTTTTTTTAATTTGGGTAACGATAAAGTTTTGGGAAGTGGACATCTACAGATGAAGTGGAAAACAGTTTTTTCTCAGCTGCTGCAAAGGAAATTGAATAAACTACCTAGTTTGACCGTTTAACCTCCAATTGGCCAATTCCCCGTGATTATTGCCTTAATTCTGGCTTTTTCTCAATACGTAAGCTTAAGTCTTGCATTTTAACGGTAGGTAAGCTATATCTTCCTGGATTGGCGCAATTGGCCAACCCTCTGCATGGGAAGCTGGCTTTTCGCCGTAGGTATAATTGGTTTCGTTCCTATATCGCTGAGGTGTTTATAGATTTGAGCCCCACCCAACCAGCTCATACGTTTTTGTTCGATTTGGAGTCAATTTTCCGAGAAATCGGGTTTTTAAAGATCTAACATGTCAAAAGTGGGCATGGTCGATATTGTGGGCGGTCCAATTTTTGCGTTGTTAAAGGTTTTAGGCCAATACTGTTCAGTACCAAAATTTAAGTTAATTTATTAATTGAAGACCAAAAGGCATTTTGAAAAAAAATAGTGAAATAGAGGTTGTCACACATTGAAGCCAGTAGTGGGCGTGGCCGTTGACCGATTGAGCCGATTTTCACACTTTGTCTCTGCAACAAAAGAACCAAGCCGTGTACCAAGTTTGAGCTTTCTAGCTTGATTTTGAAGAGCTAAGACCTTGACACATACGGACAGACGGACGGACGGACATGTCTTAATCGATTCACATGTCGGGCTCGATCATATCTCTAAAAGGTCCTAGACCCTTAATCTACGGTGATTATTTTACTGTGTAACAAACTATGCATTAAAATTAATATACCCTCGGTCGAGTATAATTACTTTATTGCTTATTTACTTGCATTGTTTTTAGCAACAAAACATCAGTGACAAAATCGTAAGCAATGACCTCACAATCAAGGGGCTAAAACTATCTTTAAATTAAAAACTTGCAAAGCAATACCAAAGCTTCCTCCCGCCAGTGTTATGCCTTTAGGTTCAAAAGTAAAACCAACAGAACATAGGTGTTTAGCTACAGCCCGCCTACTTTTTGAGAGTCACACTTGTCTAACTTGGCCAAAAGACAGTTTGAAATAAAATTTAAATTTCAGGTTCTCTGACATCCAAGGCAATTGTGGGCGTGGCTGTGGGTGGATGTTTTCAATTTTCATACTTTGTGCAAAAGGAAAACCAAGATCTAAGTTTCAGCTTTTTAGCTCGATTTTAAAGACCTAAAAACTTCACACATACGGACGGACGGACGGACATGGCTTAATCAATTCACCTGTCGGTCTCGGTGAATATTTCACTGTGTTTGAAACTATGCAATCAAATTAATATACCCTGGGTCGTATAAAAAACATTCACTAAAATGCCTTAAAACACAAAAAATTGCCTGCGATAAAATCGAAACTGTGACGCTTGGGTTAGAAGGTGTGACTACAGACGCTTTTCACGTCATATCTTAGCAGCTTTATAAGAAGATCGTGAAAGGGTCTTGAGAGGAGAATATTCTCAATTTTTTCCTTGAGCTTGCTAAAAGAACTTCAGAACGGAACTTCAGAAGCCAAGTCTGTGGACATTAACCTTCAAATTAATGCCCTCAATAAAGACATAGCTGTTAGCGTGTTAGCAAACAGAAGCTTCAGTTTATAAACAAGCTGAAAAGAAGCTATAAACCTGTAATCTGTGTACATAGGTAAGCGACGGTTCGCATCTCTGTCAAAGTTAAAAATTAGTGAATCCCAGACTTTAGTGACTTAGTCATCACTCATCAGTTAATTAAATCGATCATCTCTAACACGTGTGTCCGAAGTTTTTGTTTGTTTTCGTGAACATACATTATTTTCTTAGTAAAGTATTCTCTCTCTCGAGATTTTACTAATTATTCAAATTAGCGACCTTAAAAGTTTGTTCTCTCGTCTAATATCGTATAAAACCTGCAATTCGATAATTTTCTTCCTCAGTATAACCCGGTGTTCTCTGCTCATTTGACGGACTTTGCAGTTGCACAAAATGGTTACCAAACGATTGTTTTTGTTGATTGCCTTAACATTTATCTTAACAGTGACGAGAAGTTTGTGTTTTCCAGCCAGTAGTCCATTGAAAGTTCCACCGACACCTTCGCCAACAACTTCTACCACAACACAAGTCGATATTGCGGACATAGGACATTCAGGTTCAACCAGTGCCGAAAAGGATGATGTTAATGCAACCAAAACGCCAACAGATAACCACGGCATAGAATTAGCGGTATTGACTTTAAAAACTGCTGCTGGGTGATATTGAACAAAATAAAAGCATTGTGTAAAGGAGAAGTTGTCAGTTTTTTTTATTATCTTACCATTACAGCTTAAATGCAGTCGGAAAAGATATTCAAAATATAAACCAATAACTATGTGTTTTAAAATAACCTTTCAACAAGTCGTTTGTGAATCAAAAAGTGAAAACATAGCCTACCTAAGGGTCAAATCAAATTAGTGGTTAATAGCATTCTGATTCCGATCAAAGACTTCTTAGACGTTCTCGTTTCTCTATACACATGTGCGTATGCCATTGGAATAATATCAAGATCAATGCTATTAGCAACGATTTTGTGACCATCTTCTTATTAACATCATTAATAACCTCAAGGCTTAAAACTTGTTTATTGTTTTCATTCCTATAAAGCTCTTGAGTATCTGATGTATCTTAACGCTATTCAGTACGATTTCTAATTCGTTTGCATTTAGTTGTGGGAGTGTAGTTCAATTTGAAAATGTTTAACCAAAAAGTGCTTTGTTTTCTGTTAGCAGCTATCACGTTTGTGACATTTAGTTTAGCGTATCCTGCAGCTACGACGACAGCTAAAATTACGGATGTAAGTTATCTTCCGCCAGCGCCAACTGTAAAGCCTACAGCTGCCAATTCGAAGGGAAACGAAACAGAGACAGAACCACCATGTCCCGAAGATGATTGCGTCATTGAGTACCCGCACTTGGCTGTTTTTACTTTAAAAACTATAACTGGATAGTTATAAAAATAACAAATACCAAAGTGAACACAATTGTAAGAAGAAAATAGCCAATAAAAGACTTAAATTATAAAAATTAAAAAAAACTTTAGTAAGTCGTACAATTTTTGATTGGCCTAAATGTGGATTAATGAGTTCTTTACTCTCGTTTCGTTTATTGTAATGAAGTGACGTAAAACTAATGCGTCTGTTAAATATTCAATTATCTTACGGGCCATCCAACAGCTTAAGCAAATTAAGGTTAGAATTTGCACTTAACTTGGCGCCGACTAGAAGGGAAGCCTCACATTTTGAGTTAAACGTTCCGACAGTTTTTTTATACCCCATCCCATAGGATAGGAGGTATATTAAGTTTGATTCATAGTTTGTAACATAGAAAAATAATCACCGTAGACCCCTAAGGCCTTATGGGCATATAATCGAGACCGAATTGTAAGTCGAATGAGCCATGTCAGTCCGTCCATCTGTCGGTTGTTTTTGGGCCTTAAAATTTGAGCTAGGAACTTGAAACTTGATATCTGTTCTTTCTAGGTCCCGAAGCAGTACAAGTGTAAACATTTTTGAAATCCGCCTACTGGCACGCCCATTTTACTTAGTAGCATGAAAAATCAAGGTTGTCGCAGGAAGCTGAAATTTGGTATGCGATATCCTCGCTTAAGTGTATTGTGATTGGCATTTAAAAAAAAAGCTAATACCGCCCCCTTGTAGGCGTGGTTATACTTAATGTGGGTTTTTATTTGATATATTTGCTTTAAATCCAAAAAACTTGCACTATAAAATCTTCAAGTGAATAAATTTTCGCCACGCCCACTTTTGGGGTCGTTTGTAAGTATAAACCAAATTTTTAATATGAAAATGCAATCAACACGTGTATACCACTTCTGATAAAAAATATAAACAAAAATACGATGTTGTTGAGAAGGTGTGGATGCCACGCACTTTCTTAGGGAGAAGATTCTTAACTGAAATTTAAAAACCAAGGATTATTACACGATTCGGAACTTGACAGTGGTAAATTGGGATGGGGTATCCAACGATTTTCCTAAGCGGATTGTTACCCTCCCACTAGTTTTTTGCTGATTTTGGTCGACCTGCTTCATGTCGCAACCCATCTTATCTGGTGAGCGTTCCCCTGTCCCGTACCTGGTATGGCGCCTAATTGGAAACCGATAATTTGAGAAGGTACAGAGAGGCGGGTTTTATACCACCATCCTACTTTAACTCCTTGTTACCTCTCCTTTTATTTTTGTGTGGAAGGCTATCCATATTTACCAAACAAGATTCTGCAACCTTTCCCGTTTGAATCTCTAAAGCTATTATATCTTTAACGAATACTACTTTTTAAAGATTGCACCCAAAATTCTCCTTGGGTCCATTGAACTTCATTGTATTTTTACAAAAAAAAAAAATAATTGTAAGAAATGATTTCGCATCCTTACATGGCAATGTTGAAGTATGTGTTGTACAATAAACAGCCAGAACCACCATCATTGATCTTAATCCCATAAGTAAACGACACTAATTACATTTCCAGAACGATTGGACTTCAACTATATTATTGACTTAAATAATTAAACTTGCTTCACTGTTAATTTATTTGTTTAACTTTTTTTTTCCTCTTGTCTTTTTTTTATATTTATTCCTTTTATATGTCTGCTTAAGAGATTAAACTGTGTAGGGGATTTGTAGGTGGACTAAGATTAAACGGCTAGAACTTGAACTTTTTCTTGCAATTCAAGGAAAAAAAAATTATAACTTTGTCCTTTGGGAATTGCGGTGATGATGGGTGCATCAGAAACGATTCGCACTCATGTCGTTTTGTTAAAAGTTGCGAGACGAAACTTTGAGTTTTCTAAAACTAAAGAAAACTTTTGAGTTTTAACGCAATAGGGATATGTGAGTGCACGTGACGGCAGATACAAATGGATCTATATATAAATTACTCTTACAAAAAACAACAAGTGAAATTCTTTTCAAGTTAGCTATATTTTGTAGGTAAGTCTTAAATTTATGAAGAAAATGTAAAACAAATTAAATAGTTTATAATCTAAATTTTGTTAAATTTCTTAAGGGTCGTTGATGAAAGTTGGGTAATTTACACAAAGCACACCAAACATATTTAAAAGTCACTAACTTTCTATTTGCGTACTTAGTGGTTTTCAGGGCACTCCACTGTCATCGTTATGTCGTCTTATATTATTTTTTCTTCATTCTGATAACCCAAATGCTTTGACTAACACAAACTTTTGCCAACTTATAAAAAAGCAGGGAACTTTTGTAAGCGATTTAAAGCAACTTGGTAACCCTGTTTCATAAGAATATGTATAGCTTTTAGCATTCTGCTCATATTTACAATAAAGCTCTAAGGTTCTAGCATACCTACATAACACGTAGCGATCGTACGTTTAATGACGTTTCTTATATGCATGCTGTGATCTTTCATTAGCACCGTAAGCCAAGCTCTACTTAATGTCTTGTGTAAGATAGCGCTTTATTACAGATCAGTTGTAATAAAGCCTTTAAACGAAAAAGTCTCCAGTTCTTTTATTGTAAAGTGGTGTCAAAAATTCCCTACACTTTACCGTAGCACCAAGTGGAATTTCTGTTTCTATTTGAGTGTCCTGATTACGACTATGTCATTCAAAATTGTCGGTCTCATTTAGTTTAAAATTTATAGCTATTCAAAGTTGCAATTTTTCGATACGAAGTACCTTATCTTAGACTTTTAATTTTCGCCTAAGAGTCTGCAACTGAAATTTTACAATTTTTTCTGAACTAAATTGATTTTGGAGACAACATTGTATGGGTGAGTGGCTTCGCGGTTTTAAAGAATGTCAGCTCTCTTTTTCGCAGGGTTTAGCCGCTCATGCGACTTCGACGACCATAATTGTCTTCGACGCAGTCCCTAAGGGTCTTGTTCTTTCGTTAAGAGTCTCGTCAAGAGTACGGATCATTTCATTGCTGCAATGAAAAAAAAGACGAGCATTAAGTTTTCTTAACGTGCGTTTTCCATCTAAGTTCAGCGACTAGGATCACTCCTAGATATTTCGATTCATTTATATAAGGTATCTGTACAGAGTTTATGAACAGTGGTAAATTGTTAACCCTTCTGTTAGTAAAATTTACATGGGTTTACTTGTTCTCGTGCGATTCGCAAAGTCTTCGTTCAGACACAGATTCTGTCCAATGCTCGTTGAAGGCTTCTCGTTGATGACTCGACTGATTCACCTGTTGCCAAGATGGCCGCGTGTACCTCATCCCGTGCTATATCTCTTGTGGGTCGGACCGAGGACGCTTCCCTGGGGTACGCCAGCTCGAACTTGCTTGAAACTCGGGTATTTAGTACCACACCTAACACGAAATAGTCTGTTATCGAGATAGTTTTTTAATATTCCAAATACGGCAAGTTGCGGCGTATCTTATATTTCAAACCTTCGTGCCATACCTTGTCGAAGGCTTGCTATACGTCGAGGAAAGCACTTGAACATATCTCTTTCCCTTCTAAGGCTTTTCCAATTTCATGCGATATTCTGTAGACTTCATCTATCCGGGAGTGGTTAGATCTGAAACCGAATTGATGATTCGGGATCGAACGTCTTAGATGCAATTATTGGTTGTAATTGTTTCAGCATAAGTTTCTCGAATACTTTCGATATTATAGGCGGAGGCGATATGGGCATATAAGATTTGTTGTCATTTGGACATTTCCCTGGTTTTGGAACCTTAATTACTTCAGCAACTTTCCATTGTCTTGAACGTATAAGAGTTTAAGGCCCATTTCACACTTTCCCTGCTAGTTGTTTGTATGGGCAACCGAGTTTGCAGATGTGAATGCGCCCATAAGAACGTATTCCCAACGACCAGGTAGCCGGTGCTGGTTAGCCGGCTGCCGGGTATATGTGAAATGGGCCTAAGAGAAGCATTTATGATATAAAGTACCTTAACTAGTGCCTTTTTCTGTAGTTCTCTCAAGATTTCGCCAGTGATCAGGTCGTATCCTGGGGCCTTATTATTTTAAGTTTGCTTATTGTCTGCCGAAATTCGGCTAATGACACTCTTTTCATTGTAAAGCTAACACGTTCGATGTTTTTGTTTTGAATGTCAGCCAACGGTGGACTGAAGGACTGACGGTTTTGAATGTCAGCCAAAAGTGTTCCGCAAACAAATCCGCTTTATCTTTGTCTTCTTTTGCCCATTCGTCGATAGTTTTCTTTATTAGTGCCGAGTGCATTATAGGTTTCTTCGTGCATTTAACTGCTTTCCACAGCGAGTAGTCCGAGTTCCTCCACCGAAAGCGATCTCACGATTTTTATTGTCTTGCAGCATATTCCTTTATGCTTGATAGAAACGTTGTTGAAGAGGGCTTTGTCCAAGGTGCTTCTACGCGCTCTTCTCTTTTCACGAATCAATTGGATTCTGAGCGGATATGTTTTGACAACGTCTGTCGGGTATTTAAAATTTGTTGATGAAGAGGAAAAAAATGGGTGAATAATTGATAAAAAAAAATGTTTTGCAACCCTTTATAATTTATATTTAAATTATGTCTAAAAACAATATAAAAGAAAGAATCTTCGAAAATCTTAAAAATAAAAGTAGTAAATAGTTTAGTTTACACCGTATAGTCTTGTATTAATTTACCTTTTATTACTCGTTTCGTATTTGTTTGAACAACTTGTCCTCTCGTTTCTACTTTAGCAAAAAATCAATCTACAGGTAATCTTTCTCTGCTCTTCGGTAATCCACTGTTTTGCTTAACATACACAATCATCTATGATTAGTATCTAGTAGACTGTTGCTTCATCAAATCAAATCCCTTCTCAGCCTCACGCAATGATCCAGCAAGCAGCTTTTTATTGTCTATCAAATATTCCTAATCCCAGCTCATTTGGTCGTTCCCTTGCTACATTGCTCAGTCATCATCATCATCATCATCCACATCGCATCGTTTCGACTGACTGACAAAAGATCTCTCAAATATGATAGCAAAGGAAAAAGCAGAAGAAAACCACACAAAAATACCAACTGGAAACTGTGTTCGTATACCATTCAAGTGCAAAATGATGATAGACATATCATTTAAATAAATTAATGCAATAATTCTTCGTGCATTTAACTGCTTTCCACAGCGAGTAGTCCGAGTTCCTCCACCGAAAGCGATCTCACGATTTTTATTGTCTTGCAGCATATTCCTTTATGCTTGATAGAAACGTTGTTGAAGAGGGCTTTGTCCAAGGTGCTTCTACGCGCTCTTCTCTTTTCACGAATCAATTGGATTCTGAGCGGATATGTTTTGACAACGTCTGTCGGGTATTTAAAATTTGTTGATGAAGAGGAAAAAAATGGGTGAATAATTGATAAAAAAAAATGTTTTGCAACCCTTTATAATTTATATTTAAATTATGTCTAAAAACAATATAAAAGAAAGAATCTTCGAAAATCTTAAAAATAAAAGTAGTAAATAGTTTAGTTTACACCGTATAGTCTTGTATTAATTTACCTTTTATTACTCGTTTCGTATTTGTTTGAACAACTTGTCCTCTCGTTTCTACTTTAGCAAAAAATCAATCTACAGGTAATCTTTCTCTGCTCTTCGGTAATCCACTGTTTTGCTTAACATACACAATCATCTATGATTAGTATCTAGTAGACTGTTGCTTCATCAAATCAAATCCCTTCTCAGCCTCACGCAATGATCCAGCAAGCAGCTTTTTATTGTCTATCAAATATTCCTAATCCCAGCTCATTTGGTCGTTCCCTTGCTACATTGCTCAGTCATCATCATCATCATCATCCACATCGCATCGTTTCGACTGACTGACAAAAGATCTCTCAAATATGATAGCAAAGGAAAAAGCAGAAGAAAACCACACAAAAATACCAACTGGAAACTGTGTTCGTATACCATTCAAGTGCAAAATGATGATAGACATAATATAAATTGTTATGATGGCCCTTAACAAGTTCATTTGTTAGTACGTGTGAAACCGGCACATTCAAGGAGCTATTCGACAACATCGCCACCTAACAGTCGGGCGGTTTCTGTGAGAGCTTCTAACTGACAGGCAGTATAGCTTCGTGAGTGTGTTTTGTCTGCAGACCAAAGTTTTAGGGAACTTTTACCCGAATGTCTGGTCACCTCTGTTCGGGGGGAGTGACAAAAGCCAGGCGAACCCCGGATGTCAAAGTTCAGCGATAGTGTTTTGCCATTAAAGTCCGACAAAAGAATTTTTAAATATTTCATTTTGCCAATGGTTTATAAAGATACGAGAGAGGTTGTTCGCACAAGTGCGCTTGTATTATAAAGGATCGATCGGAACTCAACCCACTCTGGAAACGAGTTTGTATAGCATAAGTTGAACTGAAGGCCAAAGCCGATAAGGACTCGATAGGTAGTATGCTGCGTGATGTGTCGGTTCGTTTGTTCATTTCGGATCGTTGGTTTTCAAGTTAACAACCTAAAGGAAGAGGAACGAGGCGACAATGCAAAGGAAGTTCCAACAACAGCCAGACAGCGTTTGCTAGCCGATGGTGTGGCACTGATAAGTTTACCAACGGGCCAGCACAATGGCTGGTCCTGGCTTTGGTGTATGTTGGCCATCTTTTTCCTGTACACAAATGCAATCGCCGCCGCCCGTCACGGAGGATGGTGGTGGTGGTAGGTGTGTTTGATTTTGCTGCAAAAACAAACCACTTCAAGCGATGACTTGAGGCAATACTTCAAAGTACACATCCTTTCAGCTGAAAACATCATAATAATAATAACAATCACCATCATCGTCTTGAGAATTGTTATTCAAAAGTGTGTGTATCGCATAGTTTTCGCTTCATCGCCTGCACCCAAGTTGATGGAATCATGATGAAGTTATGTGAATCCTTATTTTTTTTTCGTTTCACTTGTATTTCTTGGTTTCTATATTTTTTTTTCGGTAAGGATAACAAGGAATGGCGCTGTTAGTTGCAATATCTTGCTCTGTATTCATTCCGCTTGAATGACAAAGAAGATACAATATCTAACGTTTGTGTATTGGCTTGATGTTTAATGCAGCGCCATGATGGGTACAAAAAATAGTATAGAGGTATAAATAAGCAAATAGATGCAACATCTGCTACAGGGTTTTTGGTGTGTTGTCCTCAGACTGTAATGTTCTTCTTACAAATTTCTAAATTAAGTTTAGCGATCTTCTATGGAATTTCTGGAAGATTCTGTTAAAGATTTATGTAAATGCTCCGCAACCTGAATCTGCGAAATTTTTAAAAATACTTTCTGATTTTATAGCCTACATCAAGCAAATTGAGGATCTAAGGTCACGAACTCTTGTCCATTAGTAGTCTTATATACCCTAACTTTTTACTGTTTTCCTAAAGGCCTGTATATACTCTGCTTATTGGACTAATTGTCTGCTTATAGGTCTCACTGTTTTGACTAAATAATACTCGCTTATCGGCAGGCCAGTCGGTTATCAATTTATCCAATAACCACAATGCATCATTCCTACTGCACCAATTGAAAAGCCCTCGTTACTCAGAAGATCCTTTTATTGAAAATGCATATTCCATTCACTCTTTACTTTCAATTCTAATTCATTTTCAAACAGGAGGACCTTTGTTCCATTCCATGTAGGTACCAGCCCTTTCCCATTGCTCTCTACAACTTATGACACACGATTCGATTTTCAATTTCTATCCTCAAAGGATTTCCTATCGCTAGAATAGAACAAAAAAGTTTCCTTCTATTGTAAAGATGATATATCACACGTGGTTGCTTTCTCCTTATTCCGTCGGTTTTTATTTATCACAGATCTTTTGTTCGTCGTCCCTAGAGTTTTTTTATACTTTATGAAAAAGTGAAGATTACAAATAATACACTTAAAAGGAAACACGTCCAAAAAGTTGCCCGTCCTCGTAACACATCGCTGAGCATCCTTCATTTGCATGACGTTTTCACATCCAGTAGAAACATATACATGAGAAATACGCACGTTATACTCGCGTTTTAATGACAAAACCCTCTAAAGTTTGTGAAAAGATAATGCTAGTCCTTGTTGCTTGCCCTAAAGCTGCGTGAAACACATTAAAATCCGGCGTCACGAGCAAGTTTTTGCGAAAGTAATCCAGCATTGCGAGACGAGCGTGTCGTCGTCGACGCCACAGGACAAGGAGGTGTGTGCTGGTGCATGCTGTGATGGTTAGGCAACATCCTTCAACCATGAACTTCAACTTTCTTCATTTGCCAGGGATAATCTTCCATGAGGACAGGGGGCATTTCATGTGTGTGCACACTTCACGGAAGGAGTCGAGAAGAAGAAACTTTTGTGTGCGCCAAGAAAGAAAAGGATCTGGACGACCATATCTGTTTTTGTAGTTTTTCAGATTAGTTTTGCATCGGTTAGGAGAAGGTACCTACGTAGGTAGGTACTTTCTTCCGTTTCTTTTTTTTTTTTCTTAAGAAAGCATTTTCTATTTATTTATGTCCTTGCATTCCCCAGACACCCTTGAGACACATACAATAGAGACGATTCCTTACAGTAGCAAATTATCGGTTGGGTCCCTATATATACACTCGATATTCCCTGTATCGTAGTATGTTTCCATTTTAATGCTTTTAGTCATTCTTTTGAGGTTTTGCTCGTTTCGTGTACTTGTATAGTCTATTATGGCAAAGTATTTTTATTTGCACCTCATAAAAAGGAAATGAGAAAAGTTCAAACGGTTTTTTTCCTACTTACGCTCGGTACCTCAAAAGGACCCAACCATATAAACTACTCGTTCGTTTCATACCATTTCAACTTCAATTGTATATGAACTTGGTGTGGTTGTGCGTTGTTGGTTTGCACAGTTTCCTGTTTCTACCGTTTGCTACATCTGTGGTCCTTCCTATGTGGCAATTTATTATAGTTTTCTCATATTTTTTTTAAACTCGCCTGGATTGTTTCGCCCTGCATATACACTTCATTTTATTGTCAGACAGATTTGGGCGGATGGGGGTGGACATCATAATTTGTGCGTCTGGCTTGGACAATTTATGGAGTTTTTTTTTCAACGTCAGCTTTTTGCTGGCCGTTCCACCTGGATACGAATTTTATTTTGCTGCTGTCTGTGCTTTTTATATAAGTTTTTGTTATGTGTTTGGATTGTTGTAACGATTTATTTTTCTTCCTTTTATTTTCAGGTACGTAGCAAAAGTTTAAACAAAGTTTGCGCAAACTTACGTGAGTTACAATTTTTTTTTATAGTTTTTTAAATTGCAAAATTAAAATTTAGTTTTGAAAGTTAGCATCGAAGATGCAACTGCAACGTTTGCCAATGCCATGAGTTTATGTAATTAGTTTCTTTGTAGATTTAATTTACAACTTTTATATTTGGCTAAGAGCTTCGTATGCAGTATCTAACATAGATGCCATCCATCAAATATGTGAAATAGAACTTAAATTTGGCCGCGTAAAGGACGAAGTCCAGATCCTCCACAGCAAATGGGTTCTGTCTTTTGTGGAAACTCACGTTAACAGCTCTCCACCCTAACCTTCTAATACCGTCAAAGCTCTTCCCCTGCTTAAGAGCATTAGCGTTCCTTTGTTTTTGGTAGTCGGGGAATAAGCTTTGCGACAGTCAGGAAGATTGGTTGAGATTGAACGGATCAGACGAAAACGTTTCATAGAAGACATCCTTATAAAAAATGCCATTTATTTTGTCAGCTTCAAAAAGCCTTGCAAAACGAATGAAACAGTTATGTTTCTCCTTCTCCTTAACAAACCTATTTATGCACCCCCAAGCCATTGAAGGCAGATGGACAGGGTCCTTCGCTGAACTGTTTTTTCGCTGAATGAATTCAGGTCTGAAATCCACTTGTCCTATCAAAGGCAAAACTGATTGATGGGCACAGCATTGAAGATCTTTCTTAATTCACTTATCTTATCACCAAGGTTAGTTAATCCATGAATCGTATATGGAAATCAGTTTTGTGGATTTTCAGGACAGTGCGGAAGCTTTCAATTTCTCGATTTCCACCTAAAGGGCTGTTAATAAAATACATCTACTAATTCCAATCATGGGTAGGGAAAAGGATCAAACACACTGTAAAAAGGAGAAGAAGATTCTCATATTTTTGCCTTGAGATAAGCAGAAACATTGAGGGTACAAGGCCCCGACTGCTGACTGGTGGACAAGGGCTAATGAAGTCACTGCAATCAAAAAACTAGAACAACTCCAACGTTTAGCTGAAAACTGTATAATGGGCTGTCTGCCTACCACTCTTGGTAAGGATTTATCTTAACGAAGGATTTTACTTAGCTTTGAACGACTCAAGGTCAAGATGGATGGGCTCAAATGCTGTCAAATGACTCTCGTAAAACATTCTTCATCATCCTTCAAGAGAAAACTCCAAGGGAACACAAGTGCGAAAGTGCGACGGTGCGTATGTTAAAACTTCAGTCTTTCTGCGACGGATTACAAAATACCCTATCCTACCTAAAAAAGAAACTGCCACGCCTCCAAAAATTGGGCGGAATGTAAAAATATAACTGTTAAACGCCTTATGCTAAACCAACTATGAAAGGCTGATTCAACTAACTAAGCTGAGATTAACCCCAGAAACGGGTTCACTGAAAAACTCATTTCTGGGGTTAATCTCAGTTTAACTCGGAAACTCAGTTTACGGTGATTATTTCACTGCGTTACAAACTATACATCAAACTAAATATATCGTGTACAGAAATAGTCCGGAAATAGTAAATCGTAAATATTTAAGAAGAACATGGGAACTTAAATTTTTCATCTTTTTTTTTCAGAAAACGATTAAACATTACACACTTTCTTTAGCATTAAAAAATCGACTACACAGACGGATCCAACACGGAAGACGGCGTAGGAGGTGGTGTGTTCTTTAATTGCCTTGACTTAAATAAATCCCTTCGCCTACCTAACCAATGCAGCGTCTTCCAAGCAGAAATAATGGCAATTAGTGAAGTCCTGTCCTGGCTAAAGTGAAACGTGATATTCGCCCGCGAGATCTGTATCTTTACGGATAGCCAGGCTGCCATCAAATCCCTGACATTAATCTCTATAAACTTTTTATTATTTATGAACTGTCGCGCATCTCTTGATGAGATGTCCGAACAGTTTCACATCCACCTGTGCTGGGTGCCAGGTCATAGAGACATCATGGGAAATTTTGAGGGTGAGATAAACTTGCTAAGATGGCCACTAGACTGCCAGAAGATGAAATCTCCTCTAATATATGTACTCCCCTAGCTACCTTCAAATTACAGCTCAAAAATCACAGCATAGAAGAAACTTACGCCATATGGAGGACAGGCACCACTTGTTTAACCTCCAAGCCAGTCTGGCCTCGCCTCGATCCAAAAAGATCAGATAGCTTGATCTCCTTAAAGAGACCCAAAATTAACACTTTTGTGGGAACTATCACCGGCCTACTCTCAAAAGACTTCTGTAGAAGCTACCTAGATGAGGAAGAGGAAGAAAGTGTACAACACTTTCTCTGTTGCTGCCCGGTACTCGCGTCGTACAGGACATCCATACTAGGCTCCTACTTCTACGACTGCCTAAGCGATCTTAGTGAAACACCGGTCAAAAAGCTACTAAAATTCATTGAAAAGACTGGCTGGCTGTCATAGAATTCGCGCTAACCTGCTCTCTTGGTCATATACCCACGTAGCGGTGCAATGGGTCTACTTTTTGGCCTAAGTGCATTTAATAAGCCACTATTCTACCTACCTACCTAGTACCTTACCATACGCTCTGGTGCTAGTTTGTCCGTAAATTTTATTCAAAAACAATTCAAAACATATTTTTTCACCCAACATAAATGACAGCTGCTGCGTAATGTTGAACTTTAATTGATTTTGGACAACCGAAAATCATTATGTTCCGCATGGGCGTAAGTATAACTTAAGTCCTAAAGAAACTTATGCTTAAGTGCAGTATTAGCAAAAGGACCGTATCTGCGTTACAAACTATGCATTAATCTTAAAATACCCTGGCTAGGGTATTAAAAAAAAAACAACAAACAAGGGGTTTGCAGGAAGGCGGCGTGCACCCCCATATTGTAAAAAGAATTTTGACCCCGACAGAAATTTGAACCCAACCCCATATGCAAGTGTAATGCTATGTGCCTGGCGATTTGGCACAATAGACTGAATAAGTGACAGCCAATTTGACAGATTAAGCTTCAACAATGTGACCGCTATCAACTGTCTAAGTTCATAAGTCCCTATTGAAAGTCTCTTTCTAGTAAAAACTGTCTTCGTCTGTCGCTCCTATAATCTATACTGTCGATGGCGACTGTTCTGTCCCCTGTGGCTATGGACCGCTAAAAGCTAAATTTTTTTGGGTACCTGTATATCAAAAACATGGTTAGTGTGTAGGACCACTGCACGAGGTCCCGGGTTCGAATCCAGACCGGAGCAGGATTCTCGGTGTCCCACCTCCGCGAGGATCTGACAAACCCTCCGAGAGCATAGTTTGTCATGACAGATCCCTCAATTTGGCCGTTTGAAATCGTCAAAACAAAAAAGGAAAAATTACTGTAACCTACTCTTAACTAAAAAAAGAAACTTCATCAACTCATCGTAAAGTTAACGTTTGTTGGGGAAAATAAACCCATTTATTACTACAGACTTAAATCAATCGACAGACCGTGAAACCTAAAAAACCAACCCATTTAACATAGCAACAAAAGCACTGACCGGCCGCATAAATCTCATTCGTATTGCATCTGCATTATGACCAAAACTAAAGAATACATTATTTAAAAAAAATACTTCAACAATAGTATCTACTCAAAACCTGTAACGTCAACTCTGATATAATTGTCGATTTGCGTGTGTATAATCTATATGCCATCCTCTAATAATTATTTCCCATTGTATGCTAATTTTTAAATTGTACAATAAATTTGTTAACCAAAATAAAGTATATGTGTCAGGGTATAAATTAGCGCAAACAGACCTTTGAACACTTTGCTACCCAAACCTCGAAACGAAAGGACGACAACCTCTTTGCGCCGTCCACCCATTCCAGTGCTACTTTTAGCCTGACACAACTTTATAGTGATTACACCAAACAGAACAATTTGATTGTAAAACTTAAAGCGGCACTTTCCCCAGCCAACAAATCTTGTCTCGTTGTGCGCGATGCATCCAAATGATCCTCCGTCGGTCGTCTGTCCGTCTGTCTGCGGGCGTGCACTAAAAATCCGCACGCAAAACAAAAAGCTATAAACCTTAAAACTTTGACATTTTATTTAGAGAATCGTTTGTGCTACCTTTCAACAAGAAGAACCATAATAAAATGACTGACAGTTTACGCCGCCGGTGCATGCAGGACGACGTGTCATAATAAAAACGCAAGCCATTCACTAGGATAATAAACTTGGAGAAATAAGATACAAATTTGTGTTCACATGATGATGCATAGAAGCGAAATAGAATTGTACATACATACGAAAAAGTTATTGACAATTTCTTAACACTAGCCTTGGGTCTTTCAACGAAAGAAAATTAGAAATTTTACAAAAAAACAAGATCCCACATCTTCTCCTCAGACAGGTACCTATATGCACTGCGGTACCTACCTACCAATTTTTTTTTAGTGACATTTTATTAACTCACAAAAGTAAAGGATATAAAACTCTTCTATGTTAGGTTATTGACATAGACATGAGTGACAACGAAAAAACTCAGCTCGGCATGTACATATATTTTATTATCCCTTTCGTAAACGTGGATACACTGTACGTCCTTTCTGAGTTGTAAACAAAAACCATACCGAAAACTATGTGTGAAATGTCATAATTGACAGTATACTGAGGAAATATTTGCTAAATGAATTTGCATACGAGATTTTTGAAATAAAAAAAATCCAGACACAGAGAAAGATGTTATCCCTTTTGCGGTTAATATTGGGTGATGTACGTACACAGTTCTTTCATGGTCGAGGAAGCAAGGAATTTAATGTGAAGGAATTTTATTTTTGAACATGGTTCAATAAAATTTTTAAACTTGAAGAAATATTCCCCGATTTTCTACATAGCCTTACTACATACTTGTCTTATCGTAATCAATTCATACGCCAGCAATTTGAAAACATAGAAATATTCAAGGAGCTAATCTACCGAAACAAGCTTTGAAAAAGGTTTACGCCATTGATTATGACAGTCTTGAATCTTATGAAACCAACTATTGCATAACGCAATACAAATGGTACACAAGTACTTAAAATAGATTTTTACTATCTTAAAGTAGTTCTTCACAACTTATAGGTATTTTTTATTATATACAGATCCTTTTCGATACAAAATTTCTTAAGGTTCGAAATAAATTTCTCAGCAAATTACTCACTTCCTGTATCATATACGACTACCCTATCCGATTGAATAAAAAATAAACCAGAGATTAAAGTGCTTTTTGTGTGATGCCATCTGTGAAAAATTATGTAAAATTTTTTTAATACCCATGAAAGGGATATCAACATCCATCCTACAATCCCAACATCGGCAGATTTGTCAGAGAAAAAAAATCACATTATACCAACAACCAAATCCGCTTAGCAAGATGTACGAGTATCTCTCAATTCAATTCCATGAAATTGTGAACTCAATTGGAAAAGAATTAAATTCTTTAAAAACAAAACACAAGTTTCCGATTAAAAAAAAAAATCCGTAGCAAAGGAGCTATACCTAACCAAGTGTTGCAATCATAAGATGTAGAGTTTCGGATTTGCTGAGTAGAAATAGCTTTATAGATTCGGTAAAAGGTTTATTTCTTCTTCAGTTTTAATCTGTTGATGGCTTTTGGAAAATTTAACAAAATAAACACAACAATCTTTATGAAGCAAATAAAATCAATGATGACAGATTTAGGATCGAGTACAAGCCATACAAGCTGAAAATTTGTAAGTCCATTTTTAGAGCTCATAAAATCTGACATGAAACTGATTTAATATTTTGTTGTTGTTGTGAGGTTAAAAAATAATTAGCCATTAAAACTTAACACAAAAAGTCAAACGATATGATCTTATGTTTATACTGTGCAGTCGGTTTGTTTGTTCGTTTATTTGCTTTAAATTTAATAATTGAAATTTGTTAAAAAGCAACAATCGCAAGAAAATAAAGTTATTGACCCCTGAAGAAGTCGAGAAAATGACGGTAAACATGAAGTAAAGTCTTTTATTTGCATAACCAATTAGTAGACTAACAAACCCGAATCAAGTGGTGCGGGTTAATTCGTCTCATCAACCGAACAACCTAACCAATTCTAACGTGATAGGCTATTAGGTGATTCTAACCTATTTTAGTATAGGATTTCTAACCTTAACGTGAGAAATGCATTAGTAAAATAATAATAAAAAAAAGAATAGTTATATAAAAATAGTTATATAAAATAAATAATAATAAATAACAAATAATAATAATAACAAATAATAAATCAATAAATAATGGAAATAATAATAATAATAAAATAGATATCAATTAAAACAAATAAATATATGAAAATGATAGAAAAAAGAAATAAATAAACGTGCAAGGAACAAACGAAAATAAACAAGAAATAAATAAGTAAAGAAACGATGAAATAAACAATAATTGTAATATAATAATAGTAAAATAGTAAAATAAAAATATTTTACAATAAATAGTTTCGTCAAAGTATATTAAAAAAAGTCTCTATGAATCCTGAGAGAGCTGTGAATTACTTAACTTCCTTGGCACTATTTCCGCCTCGAATAATAATGCGGAAGATCAGCTTTAGAGTTTTATTTTTAATAAATTGATTTTTGTTTTTTCTTGTGGCTTATGGCAAAGGTCCCTCAAACTTCACATTCATGTTGTTAAATCGTCTGTAATATTTTATTCTCACGGCTAAGTTCAGATTTTTTATTTATGAGTGGCTTAAACATTCTTGAAGCAATGATTTTTGGCTTTAATGATTTTCTTCAATGTTCGTTGCAAGTGATCCTTAATCACTAAAGTCAATTCCTCAGTACTTGACCCTAACCATTCAGTTTTTAGTTTATAGTACAACTATTAATAAAAAGCTTGATACCGGGTAAAACGCATCAGGAGCTCCTATTTCTGGTGAAAACGAAGCCTCTTCAAAAATGTCTCGATAGAATATTTCAAATTAGTCAAACACCAAGTTCATGGGCCCGCAAGTTGCAACTTTACAGACTTTACTTGAGAAACTTGTACTTCACACAACTGCCTCAGCAGCACTGGACATCCTGCTCCTTGTACTTGTAGAACAGAACAGAGAAGAACAGAGAGAGTAGAACAGAGAAACTTGTACTTCACACAACTGCCACTTCAACTGCCTCAGCAGCACTGGACATCCTGTTCCTTGTACTTGTAGAACAGAACAGAGAAGAACAGAGAGAGTAGAACAGAGAAACTTGTACTTCACACAACTGCCTCAGCAGCACTGGACATCCTGTTCCATCTAATTCCTCGTGACATCTTCAGTAGACAAACAGCTGACATCATGGCTACTCGCCTCAAAGCAACGTCTCAGTGGACCGATAGCAAGATAGGGCAGTCTGCTATTCTGCTATATGCAACATAGACTTCACCATACGCACAACTTCAATTCAGCAAGAACTTCCAGACAATCGTCATCCCTCCTAGATCTTTTTGGGATTAGGGTGCTCCTATGGATTGTGAATCGATTCACTTCTACACCGATGAATCAAGGACAAATGATGGGGTAGGCAGGGGTGTTTTCTCAGAAAGACTAAATTTTTGTCTCTCTCTCCGGCTTTCGGATCATTGTAGTGTTTTTCAAGCTGAAATTATGGCTATAAAGGAAGTCTTGTCCTGGCTTAAGAATAACGTTTTATCTCCCAAGGATATACGAGGACAAATCTCAGATGAACGGCGGCAGCACCTGTCTAGTGACGAAAAATATATGGCTTAAGCTAAGCTAAACGCTCCAAAACCTTGATCGCTCTTAATTAAATGCACATGAGTGCTACAAACGCTGCCATTTCATCAGGGCACTGTCTGATAGGCATGCAACAAGGCTTGGTGTCTATTCTGACGACTTCTACAGGAGCTGCATGGATGATGTGGAAGAAGAGACCACTCTCCACCTTTTCTTCTTCCTCCGCTCTCTGTAAAAACTGCCCTGCTCTCTCTTAAAACCGAAATCTTCACCTGGAAGCTTCCTTCTATAATGATCTTAGGGATCTACGCACTACCGACCCAAAACATTTCTCACGCTTAATCAATAGCTCAAAACGGTTCAACGAGTAGGGGGGATCTCTAGATCCACGTGTTATCACACTGGACCTACATAGGTCTAAGTGTGTCGATTTCTTTGGACCCGACTGCCACTTTAACCTAGCATTACCTTAGCTAACTTAAGAAAAGCAGACGTGAAAGAAAGTAAAGTACACCAAAATCGTAACAAATATTTTTCAACATAGAAGCATTGTTGCAAACGTAATCTCCAAAACGTCTATAAAACAATTCTAAAGAATGTGTCAACCTGGAAAGCAGCCTCTTTTTTGTCAGGCCAATAGAATGGCTTCAGTCAAGAAGCACCGAACCCCTCGATTTTCCTTGTGCCCTATTTCTTTTTGCATGCTGCCAATAATAATAGTCTTATTTGCTGAAAAAGACGTGACAAAGGTCATTTGCAACCCCTCCCCTAGATTTTTTTTCTACCTACCCTTGCGACTAATGTGACTTAAAGCCAAAATATTCTTATGTCGCCTTCCAAAGTCTCACAATGCCCAGTTTTATAATTTGGCCAAATTTGCCACTTTGACAATTCCAGCTGAGCGGGGAACGCTTATACCAGGTATGGAACGGAGCGGCCGGAATGGAGTTTGTGCTCGATAAAGTCTATCTAACTTAAATTCCAGGAGCAGTTTCTTGGTTGGTCGACGAAAATTATGTCCCTTACTCTTGTGTTTTTTATCAGTTTCATAATTTTTCTCTTCTTCTCTGGGATCACCTGCGGGAAAGTATACGCCGAGTTTCTCAAGGCTTTATTTACTTACCTTAGATGACGCTACAGTCCGGGGTGGACCTGGGTCTAAACCAACAAACTTTGCAGGCCAGATCTATTGGCAGGATTTACATTCATAGGACATCTGCGATAGTATCGTTTTCGTCCCTAAATAGTAGCGCGTCGCCTTGTCTAAGCCCTTTTGTGGCATCAAAGGGTCCTGTGAGGTCTTTACCTATCTTGATGGAACAGAGTGAGTTTTCCATCGTCATCCTGCGCGAGCTTGGCAGGGACGTCGCGTCGTTGCGTCGTTGCCACATCTAGGTTGTTCCCATAGATGCTGTCATACCCGGCCTTATAGCAAAATTTAGAATTTACCCTTTTTTGAGTATGTGGCAATGGTTCTATTCATTGGGATTCAGTTCGTATTTGGAAGATTTTTAATTAAAAAAAAAAACGAACAAATCCAACAAGAAACAGAAAAATCCAGGAATGGCTTCCTGATTGGCGTGAGCTTCTGCGGGAATGAATACGGCAAGTACCTACCTATTCTCGAAATTAAATAATTTTTATGTTTTCTCTTAGAATCTCCGCAGTATTGCCAGGAACGCATTAAGCGGCTGTCGATTTTCAAACTTAATAGTAGAATGGCTCAAACTGAGTTAACTTTTTTAAAAAGGCTTTATTTCTTCATTACCCTTTGCTTAACGAAGATAGAAAGAAGCTCAAGACATTTTTACCCTCCATTCACTACTCACCTTCACCGCACTGACTGCTGTGACTGCTGCCATTTTTGCGTTCTCAAAGCGTTTATCGCCGCATGCTCCTTATTTGTTGCAATAAATAATCCGTTTCACGAAAGGGTAACGAATTCCATCTACGATATCCAGATCTTATTTCAACTCCAGCAACATTCGTTATGGCCAACCAAACAAAATCAAGATTTTCATCCCTCCTAAGGTGAGATCCATAAGAAACTGAACTTCCATACCATGCGTCGATTTCTTGAGTTTCCTTTTATTTTTCGCAGGCAATTTACGGCACAATCTTCCAATCGATCGATGGCCCTTGCAAAAAATTTCCCCAACGATATCTTTTTATTTTTTCGCAGTTTAGTTTTGCAAAAAAAGAAAATTATTCTGTTTGTCGGCGGGTTCCCTGTGACGATGATGATACTTTTGGGCGGCATGTCTGCCGATAAGTTAAATTATTACATGACCATGATTTTTAAGTGATTTATCGACATAGCTTATACTACTCAGGCAGGACCAGACATCTTGTGATATTCGATCTGAAAGTCCCTCAGCAGCTTACAGCGACGATGGAGGAGTTGTTGCATAATCCCTATTAACATACTTAGCGTGAGTTTAACAGTGGCCGACGACGAAGACGATGCCTGTGGAGTCTGTTGCTCCATATTTGTGTTTTTTTTTTTCTGCGCCCTCCTCGTTATTTATTCAGTGGGTTAGTGCTGACAGGATGAAAATTTACTGCCCTACTGATTGGAGAATACCTACATCCTACTTGTATAGGCATAATACACGATTGTCTGCTTGTTAAAGATGGGATTTATGATTACCTCGCCAGCAGTGTGTGCCTGCCTGTACAGCAGCCACATTCACACAATGGCAATATAAATATAATCAAAGAATGAAGCGTCCATTGCCGTATGCCGCCTTATGGAACCAAAAGGGTTCCAACGACTCAGGGTTTTTTCTCTTGAATTCAAGGTATGCCTACCTCCAATACACCAGTTGTGCTGTGCTTGTTGAACGTGTTGCGGTTAAATGCCATCGCCTGATGATATGATGTTGGTATTACCTGTTTTGTATATTAAATTACAAGGAAGACAAAATAATTCGACACGTACGCGAACGAAATCAGAAACCATACACGAAATATGGTACAAAACTTCAAAATGGCCAGGTAGCCAAGGCAGAGGCTCTTTTTAACAAAAAACACCAAAACATACTCGTACAAAATTTAAATCGTGATCCATCGCAACAACACGAAATCCGTGCGTTTCCTTTGTGTAAAGATGAACAAAAAAAAAACGTATCTACATGTAGATATCTTATCAAATTACATAATGGCATAATTAATTTCGAAATAAATAATATTGGACCCTGTTTTGCTTTGTACTTTTTTTTGGGGTATTGCGTCGCATGTAATTCCTTGGAGCAGAAGATACCGACCAAAGATATTCCAATACTCAAAGCACGTGTGACACGTATGTCATCTGTGTCCGAAGCCAGGGTGGCATCAGTCTTATCTCCTGCCTTAATTGGTCCTGAATATAAATTTCTTCTAGCTATTTTTGTTTTATTTTTTTATTCATGACCTCGTTTGGAAATTTATTGCATCTAAGATGTCATCGTTTTGGGTAAAGAAGAGATGTAGATTATGATTAAAAAGTTTTGACATTTTTTGAGCCCCCGTATCTTGGGACAATCTTGAATCGTAGTTTTGTTTGAGAAAATATTTTGAGAGCAACAATGATGCATTTGTATCCAAGTTGGAAAGACTGTGTGAATTTGCGTGACATATATGTAATTCAGAGGCCATTTATCTTACATAATGTTAGTTTGACTTTGGAAAAACTTGGACTTCTAGGAAACTTGCAACATAAACCTTGTTTCCTCACAAATAGGTTTTCTTATCAAGACAATTTTTTATGAAGAATGTCTCAAACCTTAGAGACAGAGGTACCCATTAATATTTGTCACGAATGTGTTGTCATAATAAGAAAGAGCTGCTTTCTGTTTGACGACCCAGTGGAAAGATCAACTCAAGTACATCTCAAGTTCTATCTGAAATGACAGTAGGTACCCAATCTTATACTGCTTCAGTATGATCAATCTCTGAGTGGTTCAGTAAAATTATACCATTCAGAGGAAGAACACAAATCAATGGCGTATTCACTTATATATATTTGCATTATCTGTATTAAAGACTTTTTTCGTGCGTGTATTTCGTATTAAAGACTTTTTTCGTGTGTTAAGGTTTTTTGAGTCCAGGTCACCCTATTTATTTTTCTAGGGACATATGCCATGTGCAATAGGTTCTATTATTGCCCAAAAAAGTTCTATTATTGTCGGTTTTTAAAGTCGAAAGCTTCGTTTCCACGGAATTAATATTCTTCCCTTCTTTATCGGCTAGTGCAAACTCTTTGGGAAACTCTTCGGGCGTCTTGTCTTGTGCGTTTTATGAGAAGAAATTACTGCATCAAGGATTTGAGACCACAAGCAAGTCCTACTTGACTTTCTTTTGAACAGAACAGAGCTTCATGAATTCTTTTAAAGAGCTTCACTAAATTTTCCCTAACCTTTTTTTTACAATCATCCTTCCAAGAGCAGTATCCAGGTCCTGGTATATTGCTTCCACAAGAAACAGTTTCTTCTGACCTGCTGACGGAAAAAGTTCTGCCACTTTTAGATTAAGGCAAAAAAAGGCGAGGAGCATAAAACAGTATGGGGTCCTCGTTCTCTGTATGAACTATGAAAATCTGCCCTGCAGGTGAAAATAATTTTTTATTCTTAAGATCAATGTTAATTAATATAATTTTAAATGTTTTTGGTGTACTTTTAGCTCGTTGTCTCATGTGAAGAAAAAGAAAAATGCTCTTTACCACTCGATCCTTTAAAATTCAGTACATAAAAAAGGAAAAATCTTCCTAAATATGTCAATAAATAATGACGAAACGTTGTGATAAAGTGGAAAGGAGTAAATAACCACTCCTTTTGGTTATTTTTTTATACATAAGCCATAGACCTAAAAGCCCATCAAAATCTTTTTGAATCTTGAAAAGAATGTTCCAGAGTGTGTATCCAAGTGTTAGCCTGTTCGCAGCAGCGGGTAACTGTCCCTCTTGACATCATGAAGACGCTTTGTATGGATTGACCTACAAAGGATCAAGTCAAGGATCAAGTCCAGATCAGTGAATTCGTTAAAATAGTGAAAATAAGATACAGTTTTGGGATTTCTCCTCGTTCTTTGATGATCTACAGTAGACCTTTACCAAGCCGCGGACGCGGGCAAATGCACCAAATTGTATTGCGATGTGCGCTTGAGGTAAATTGTATGAGAACCTTGAGGAGTGCTCAGAAACTCTTGAACCGCAGATAATAAATTGTAAGAATGTTTTGACTTCTGCTTCAGGTGGTAAGAAAAAAAACAGAAAATTTTTATGGATCCATTTTCTGTATGAGCTATAACAGAGCCCTTTTTCCGGGTCTTGCAAAATCAGTGGATTTGCATACCTCACATCTCTTTTCAAATTTTAAAAAAGTTTAAAACTTATAAGCGCAAATGCGCAGATTTGCACAATAGGATCTGAAACCTCCACTGCCTTGCCGGTTATCTTGACTTCAAAACTCCTTTTATCTGCATGTATGAAAGGAAATATCCTAGCAGGCATGAGTGGGAGTCGGATAAACCGCTAAAAAATGTATCAAATGTGTCAACATACACAGATGGGTCAAATATGACCATGAGCCTTTGCTCAGAAGACCGACACAGAAAAATGATTAAGACTCCCGGATACTCGCAGCGTCTTCCAAGTGGAAGTGAGTATGGCCTTGTAGTAATGGCGGCAACCATATAAGGTGGCAACCAGCCTACTGCCGACTCTGTGAACTTTGAAGACGAGTGGAAAACAGAATCCGGATAAAGGCAAATACAAGTTGGACCTCCTTGTCCACCTGTGAAGTATGACAAAAAGAGTGAAAGAAACACTTGTCGTATCGCTTAGGTATATTTACTAGTCACAAACTTCTGAGACATCTTGTCATAAAATTTAGACTGACAATGACGACATCTGCAGAGGATGTGGCGATACGGATCATTGCGAGGACAAACCCCACTTTCTGTGCCACTGTCTGTGCCAGTTAGAGTCAGTTGAGGACAATAACTTCTGGGAAGCTACATGTTCCACGACGTCTCAGAGCTCTTAAACGCACCAACAACCTCTCTTTCTTGGTATGTTAAATCATCAACGTGCCTCTAGGAAGTCTATTTCTTAAGCAAGAAATGGATCATCCAAACAACTGAAAGGATCTTCCCCAACTGGGCATATCACAATGGGTCTCCACACCTATAGGCGATGTCGGGGGGGGGGGGGGGGCTACTTCATTAAACCAACCCAATAAACTAGCCAAACCTACGCTCATTAGCTCGGTTTAGAAGATGTTGCTAGAGTCGGAGGATAATAGTGAACCGTTTTTGTTAAAGAATATTTTCAAACTTAAAAAACATTTTGAAACAAATCAAAAACAGAAATTTTTTAAACAAAATTCTTAAACTTAAACCCAACTTTAATAAAATAAACACATATTTCAATCGTGGGATTAGAATATAATCTACAAAAAACTATGCTCTTCATAAACCAATGTACCTCTTAGGCGGGTGTTATGGTTCACCATATCGGGTGATTTGGCACTACATTTTTTCTGCTATACTTAACTTACTTGCGGCAAAACATGTTTTGTGCCATGAGACTCCTTTTTTTTAATACTATGGTGGACGAAGGCTAAAACTCCAAAATCTTTGAAAGATAGATACCAATATGCCCACTATAGCAGGTATATAATGCCGAAGTTGCTGATATTGTATAGGGATATTATAGGGGATAGCCGATATGAGCTGTTTCGCTGGTTTTAAAAATTAATGAATAAATTTATGCAAAAAATCGTGGACCACAGCGTAGTGAGAAAAATGGTTCCCCAGCCAAATTACCCACAAAAATGCTCTGTTATCACCTCAATCAAACATAACACCAGTTGGAGCCACGAAAAATAAGCTTTAAGTGTTTTTTCGTTGCCATTTACACATGACAAAATTAACATATCTTTGACATTCGACCGTACAATTTACTGAAAAAAAAGACGGAGTGGAAAATTTACAAAAAAAATTATACTCATTGAACGAACGATCACTTTTTTTTTACTAATTTTTGTTACTAAGGCAACATTTAACTCAGGACTGCCGGGTGTTGAACTTTCGAGTGTCAAACAAGTACCGAATAACATTTTTCTGAATTTGCAGTGCGGAGAAGAAGAAACTTGTAGTGCGCCATTTCCCCCGATAAACCGTATTACCCACTTTAACCCTTTTAAACGATACTTACTTTATGCTTTCATCTGTTTTATGACAGAAAACTTTCGTATACATAATTTCAACGTTTTAGTTTGCAACTTAATGATCAGAAATAGTGTGCTAAGAGTTTCCCTTAAGTTCAATACTTGCTATATATTTCAATAGGTAACCATACCTTGGATTGGTTAAACATCTATATACTTTCTAGGTATGCCATTCCCAAATAAATGTCCTCATGTGATACTTTTTTCCCACAGGTCACTATCAAAGTGTTTTATATGGTATTCAAGTTTCAAAAATACACTTGAAGTACTTTTCCAAAAAAAGAAAATACTTTAAGTATTCCAAAACTACAATGAAGGTCCACTTAATATAATATATAAGCATGACGAAATGTTTTGGACTCATCCTAAAAAGAGACCTCAAATACCACCCCTATATGTGTGCGCTATCAACCCAATCTACAACTACACAATGCCATATAGAATGTCCCCGGTTATCTTTTGCATTCTTCATGAGCCAAGTCATGACCCGAGCTATGAATTCTCTACACTGCTACCCCCCTCGCCCCCATCCAGCTAGACATTTAAATATTTCGTGTCTTGCACTAAGGGACATTATACACATTTGCAAATTTTGTTTTTCATTTTAGTCGTAGATATAAAGTGTATGAAGAAAACTTCTAGATCTCAAGAAGGAAAGTTTTAATGTTTCTGTTTGCTTAAGTCTATGTAACACATATGTGTTGTGGCTTATCACTTTCAAGCTTAACGACAATGTCTATGCAGGTGAAACTTTAGCTTAATTGTTGTTGTGCACATAAGGCGTGTGCGGCGGTGGTATCCCAAATGATCAACATCAGTCATGATGATATCGTTAAGGACTCGCTTGGTTTTCTTTATGCTTTGCATTCTTGTTGTTATGAGAGTAATGTGTTCAATTAATGTTGGTTATGTGGGAACGAGTTTTTTTTTTTTTTAGGGGGAAATTGCTTCAATAAAAGGTGCCACAAAAACATGTCTGCATTCCATTTGTAAGGCTTCTTCTTTGACAATTTGTCGTAGATACGCTAAGTTTTGATAAAGGAAAACTTACTAAACTTTTGAGACTACACTGCACTAAAGTTAAGAACTCCCTTTCAGCTGTTGAATTGAAATAAAAGTACTTTTCTTTTAGTCCTACCGCTTATATAATCTGCTCCATAAAATACTTTCTAAATCCCTTGAAGTGCAGCTTAGCGTAAGTGTCTGTATCATCAAACCCTTTTACAGAGAATTAAGGAAAAATAATTTTTATGTACCTACTTCGACTCAACATTCAATTATCCTTCGTAGCTATTTCCTATTAAATTTCAAACTAAGTTGCCCATTAATATGCCAACCATAACGGTTATGTTGTCCTGCGTTACCACGGCCATTGGCTAACAATTTATTTTAATCCCCATTCAAGTGCAGAATTTTCAATTTCTTCATTGTCTTACTCGTATCTTTATGTGATTTATACTTGTATATTTTCGCATTAATTCCTTTTCGAAATCCCTTTAAGTGGAATTAAAAGAAATGAAAAGTACAAGCAGCAGAGAAATTGAGAAGGACTCGGAAAAAAGGGTTATAATTGGGTTAAGTTGCGGATTAATTTTTATGAAAATTTCATTAAATCACAAGCCCTTGTTGGAGTTCATTGTCCGTTGGGGGATAATATTATTAGAATAGGATTAATGATATGGCAGGGACTGTAAAAGGAGGATTATTTTTTCTCTTTTACGAAAAGTCGGTTGAAATTCTTGGACGTATAAGTACTTTTGAGTTGTTAGCGGATTTTTACGGAGGATGAAGGATCTGTGCGGGAGAGCTTTCGTGTTTTTAACTATATTTTGGTTATCGCTATGACAAAAAGGATTATTTAATGCGTTGTTTTTATTCATTAAAACTAAAAAAACGTTATAAAATAGTGTCTCTAGTTTAGTTTATAAACCACGAATGATAAGTTAGTAGAGACAACCTTTTTTCGATTAAGAAAGTCTCTTAAACCTCGTTCTTCAATACAATATGTATACAACTCATGAGAGTATACTTTGCTTTTATCAATTAAATAAATATTTTTTCTCGAAAATGGCGTCTACATTTTGCATATTCATAATGCACAAATCCCTTTTGTTACTATGCACCATAAAATTTATGCAGGGGTTGATTCGGTTAAGCGCGATAATAAAACGACTTGCACGCGTCGTAGGAGATGGTAAAAGGGTTGAATAGTAATTATTTTCCCATTTAAAATGTGAAGCTCCTCCCAATGCGTGAGTTTTAATATTGCAAAAAAAAAAGCTTGAAGCATCTGCCATTTTTCGCAAAAGCAGTGGCATCAAGTTTCCTTTTATATTCATGCAAATTTTTATAATAAAAACTGACATCTACTTATCATCTGCCCTGGGCTGGACATGTGTGTCCTGCATGGCATGTGCTGGCTGTTTTCCCCCAACTTTACAAACCAAAAATGCAAATTTGTACGCAAATTACTAATCTCCGTCATGAAATCAGTGTAGATACCGCCATTAATCTACAAATCTATGCAGTGGTTCTATGGAAGCATCCGTCGCAGAGGTACCTCTGTATCTAAATTACGTGCATTTATTTCAAGTGTTTAATGCTCGTATCCATCTCAGAATCTTTAAATATCTGTAGCATCGTTCCAATAGAGTCTCTGATGAAAAAGTGCATAACTGACGTGAAACAATTTAGTTAATGATTTTATTCATATTTTATTTAGAAGTCGTATCCTTGTCTTGTCATTGAGTTTTTTTTTTGTATTTTGCGTTGCCAAACGCCATCAGCGACCAGCAGTGCTCCTTTATCATTGTCAGCTGAGGGTACTCGAGAATAGCTGATTTTGAAATGCATACGATGTCGAGCAGGACAGCGATTGAAATGAAAAATTGCAAAACAGAATCATTTTTGCCTCAAGGAACTCAGTATCTGTTCCATTGTTAATTGAACAACATCGTCGACATTAATTTCATTTTATCAGCACTTTGCCAGGGTGAAGTTGGTTGCATGCTGGATTAGGATAGATGGACGAAAATGTATTTGATGGACTTGTGACTAATTTTCTTGGAAGAAAGTTGAACTGTGTAAATTTAGACTGTTTATGTTTGAAAGCTGAAAAAGTCTCGTCAGAACAATCGAATAAAATACAAAAATAAATCTACACGGAAATACTGTCTGGGAATGTGCAAGCTTATACAGATGACTTCCTTATGTGCGCGGCTATAAACTTTGATTTCGTAATTTTTCCAACCGCAAGTGCGTACACATTAGCAAAGATTTTATCGCTAGGAAATGGCATAGATTGGCCTGGAATGGCAGCCTGACAAAATTATGCAAAATATATATTGGCGACTGGTGACATTGTATAGTTGAAAACTTTTCCGCTGCTAGGAGGGATTTATTCGTCTTTTTTTTTGTAAATTATAAAATGATTGATATATTTTATTCACTTAAGCTGTACTCGACTATGTTAGTCCTAAACCTTATCTTTCTGTCGGATTGATGTTTTCAAATACAAGTAAATAGTGAAGTTTCATCACTCGTTTCCTACAAAGCAGGAGTACCCCAAGGCACAGTCTTTGGGCCCATAAAGTATATTGTAATTTTGTAATAAGATTTTTGTTGCATGTCTTGATGCATGCTTGCCTATCAGTCAGCCTGCCTATCAGTAGCCTGTGATTGTATGCTGTGTGATCTTTAAAGAGGAATCAAATTCTGAAAACGTTAAACATTCAGATTTGGCCAAATCGGTTTCGCCGCCAGGCAAGTTTTGCCACTTGTGGGTCTAAGGTGTGTATCCAGCTTTAGCATAAGATTGCATGTCAGTATTGGTAAACGTAAGGAGCCGTTTTTTCAGGCATAAAAAGTTTTTAAACTGATGTTTCAACTTCTTTTTAAGAATTTCCTTCTTCAATAAATAAACGAGCATCCTGCCATCGTCACCTGAAAAAAAACAGACTTGTTCTTTTTCACGGGGGTTTGACAAGCCCTCCGAGAGTATTAATTGTCTTGAAAAACTTCTCAAAGTGCCGTTCGGATTCGGCAAAAAATTGTAGGTCCCCTTGTATGTAAAGAATTAAACACACCAGCATAAAAAAAATAGGTTTTAAATCAGAAATCTTGGCACCAGCTTGGGTCCGCGATCTAATTTTTTGGGTCATTCCCGAAATTTTCTGATTATAGGTGAGGGTTGGTCAGAACACTGAATGAAAATATGATATCCTTGCTCTCACTTTAGGTCAGCTCACAAGGTCAGCTTTCCTTATGACCACCCGCGCCGTTCGTATACTACTTACCTCCAGCCTGGCCTAAAGGATAACTCAACATAACTCCTCCCATCTTTCGTGAAAAAGACCCCGATATTCTTATACCCCGATATTCCTCACCACAGACGGCTTCGAACCTAGCCAGTGGTCGCTGAAGTTCCTCCTCCGACGATGTAAAGAGAGCTAATTCATCTGCAAAAAGCAGATGGCTTATGCCTTATGCCTTCCATTTCGAAACATTCCTCGCTTATTCATATATGTATGCTATGAATAGGAGAGGCCACGAAACACTGCCCTGGCGAAGTCCAACCACACACGAAAAGGACAAGGTTTGACGCAGTTTATCCGCACAGAGCTGATAGTGCAATTTCTGTACAAAGACTGGATGGCTCTAAGAAGAAAGCCCACTGATTGCAAAGTCCTGCAGGACTCTTCAGAGCTTATCCCGGGGAACCCTGTCATAAGCCTTTTCAAAATCTACAAAAGACGCGTAGACTTGTTAGGCACATTCCAGGCCCTCCCAAGAATAGCCTTAAGTGTGCAAAACTAGTTGGTTATGCCTCTACTAAGCCGAAAGCCGCTCTGCTCTTCCCGTAACAAAGGCAGATTTAAGCTCTCGAACGCGCTTTCAACACTTTCGCGAATACTCTTCCCGGAAGACGAGATTATAAGCCCGTATAGATAGGGCAGTCTCTATGGTCCCTTTTTTGAAAATGGACATAGTCGCCTCCTGTTTTCAATCGCTGGGTGCCTTTCCACTATCCCAGGCCACCTTAATGGCAAGTGTGGCATGAGAGTACCTTCTCCACCCATTGCTGTGAGCATTTTTGTCCGGATTTTATCAACTCCAGCAGACTTGCCAACTTTTAGCAATTTAATTGCAACATCTACTGTGGAACTATTCCCCGACCTTTTCGAGTCGTTAGGGATTTTAGTGCCCTGTGGAGGGTTGAGCAACTCCGAAAAATGCTCGCTCAATCTACGTAAGATATCGTTCTCATTTGAAAGAAGTGTCCGTCTTTGGACTTTAACGCCTAAAACGATAATTCAGAGACGGAGAATGGTCTGCTAAAACATCTTTTTGCAGATCTGTAATCGTTCTACAACTTCTCGCCGAACTTTTTCGTGCCTGTTCCTTACCTTTTCTAACTATGCGATTGCAAGTTCTTTCCACCTATCGCGTTCGGGGAGTAGGGTCCCTACATTGATTCCACACAATTCCGGCTCACTCAATATTGGCTTCTTGAACTCCTGTTGTTTCAAACCACACAATTCTATTCTCACCACGAGCCGTCACACCAAGTCGCTTCACTCCACAAACATATTTTGTAGAGGCAATGAATGCCGATGAAAATAGCTGCCGTTCTTGATCTGTATCAGTGAACTGAAAGATCAGTTAAACAAAACTTCTCCGAAATGTACCATGCAAATCGTTGATGTCAAAGTCAGCTGCCTATATAAACTTTCAACACCATATGGTGGTGAAAGTTTATATTCTATATAGTTCTATGTAAACTTTCACCACCTCCACCAAAAAGCAGTCGATTGACTTATGGTTAAATGACTGCAGTCAAAAGACTAACTGACTGTGAATAATGATTGATGCTTATAGAAGACTTATACAATATTGATTAAAAGACTTAAATCAGTTAAAAAGTACTGCTGTCATTAAATCAATTGACTGCTGTTGTTCACTGTCTGGTCAGAATACTCGAAATGACTGGTCACTGTAGCTTTTTAGTTAAGGCCTTTGAGCAAGTTAAAATATTTATAATTAAAGTTTTTTAACTTCATAATTGCAGGCTATATTGCGATCAGTCAATAGACTTAAAAGCAGTCAAATGGCTAAAAAGCAGTCTTGCCTCTCAGTTTAATGACTGTGCAGATTTACTGGCTGCGCAAAATTAGTGATTTCCAACATAAAGCGTAGGCATAAAAAAAAACTTAGGTGATTCTTTTGAAAAGTTAATAAGTTCGTCCAGCAAATCCAGTTTGACCCCTGATCGCCCGACTGTCTCATATGAAATATCACACGCCGTGTCCCGTGTGTTCACATTATACGTCTTTCATTTTCTATAAATTATTCTAGGACTATACTCCACTTAACCACTTACTATCATCGCTCGCTTGTTTCGTTTAGTTCTGGTTTTTTTTATTCTCTGCCCCCTTTCGATTAACGCAGACATGAAGATTAAGCAAATTTATGTGAATCCCCCGGCAAGGAGCAATGCATGACCAAGAGCATGCTCATGCTCATGTTCATCCTTCGTCGTTTTGCACATATATGTAGTTTGAATCCTGTAAATTATTCGCACTGTGCATTTATCATTTTTTATCGTCGTTTAATGTCCCTTTTATTTCGCTCGGAAAGTGATTTATAAATGCTCACATACTCCATCGGGAGACGTCTCATACACAGATTCCAAAGGAATAGACGAGCACACACACACACGTATGCATGCACAGCCTGGAGTAGATTTTAATCGTCCTAATGTCATCCACTTTTCGTTCGTGCTTTCTTTTCACTTTCACTCGCGCAGGGCGGGCAACACATTTTTAATGATCCTCGTGATAAGCGACAAATAGACATCGCCTGGAGGGGGGTGGTAGGGTAGGAAGAGTTAATGACTCTTGAGCGTAATTATTACAGGCATCCATCTATCGATGTCTGAGTATAATAATGACTCTGATAATATGTCTGTTTGCTATCTAGCCCATAAACATCACTCGTTCTGCTAATTTCTCAATCGGTTAGAAGTTTGGCGATTAAAGTTCTTTTTTATAGCTTTTTCCCCTTTGTTCCCGAATCGATTATGGCAAGATGGACACACGGGTATATGACCACAAATGCCTTATCTTCTCAAATAAATTAGTGCACACAATTCGAATTTGTTGTGTAACTTACAGTTCATTGAATTTTCCAATGACTTTCCAAGTTTAAAAATAAATGCTGACATACCACCAAGTGTTTATTCAAACTCAGCATTTAGTTATGAAAAATAATATTTTACTCTATTTCGAATGCCTCACATGATTGTACATTGAGGTAGGTGTTGAAGATACATACGATGTCTGAACCTACATCATGCGGCGCGACTGGGTGTGGAACCGCCAAGTTATTGCGGTCGTTAAGTTTTCTTCGCTTCCTCAGCGCGGCGACCCCTTATTGTTTATTGCTTTGTAAGCTTAATTAAATGATATTTACTAAGCTTTTAGCACGTATAGCACACTGCGTAAACAAAACAAAAATTATCTAGAATATCTAGCTAGCTAGGCAGCAGGTATAGGCACTGCAAGTACAAATTCCAAACACCTAATTATTGTTATTTTCTATGTGCAACATTGTTGCTGACTGTAATAATATTGCTTGCAAGATCATAAAATTAGTTATTGTTTTTTACATTATTGTCATCCATTAATGAATTTGTAATTTGATGTGCAATGCCTCTGGTAGCTGGCATAATTTTATGTGTTACGCGTTTGTGTCGGAAATATTTAACAAGGTTCCACTGTAAGTGGTGTACTTTATTTCTTAACAAGCTGTTATTATTTTATGACAAGTGGGCGCTTCTTTAGTCTCAACAAATTGAAATTTGTAAATTAATTGGGACTTAAGCGTTCATTTTAAAAATTTTTAATAAAATATTTTAACAATAATTTGTGTTTCGTTCCTTAGTTTGTTGTGGCTGTATCCGGAAGTGGAAAGCTAATGTTTTAACGAGAAAAATTAAGATGTAGGCCTATTATGATTATATTTAGATCTTTTTTCGTTTTCAAACCAAAAAAAAAATTAATTTAATTTATATAGTTAAACTCTTTATTTTGTAAGTCGTTGCTCAATTTTATTTTGTCAGGTATGAAAATTTTTGCTTTACGTGGTACATATAAGGTGTCAGAATTTATGAACTAGAACTCATTTTGAAAATTTTCCCTCCCTTATTGAAGGGGGCGTGTCAGTAGGCGGGTTTAAAAATAATTAAAACTTGTACCTAATACGTGGCTTTGGAAAAAATTAAATATTTTATAATCAAGTTGAAAATAGCGTAGCTTGCAGTTTTGGGCTTAAAGACTTAATTTAAGGCGCAATGCATAAACAATATTTGTAAAAGCATAAAAATGTTTGTAATCGATTTTTCCGAAGATTTGTTTTTTTCGTCTTCGTTTTATTTTTCTGATTCTACCACATCTGGCTGTGCCAGAATGTTTGACATTTATATTAAGCCTTAAAAATGCAATTATAATTATATATTTGCATATAACGAATTTACACAAAATAACGCAGCTTTTTTTGTTTAATGTTGAAGTTAGGTTTGTTTTACATAAATTGGTGTTAAAATTATAGCGTAAACTTGACCCACTTATAACTAAAAGACTACGAGTTTTTAGGCTTTCTTACTAATAAATTGGAGATACTATAATTGGAGGATAAATATTTAAAGTGAGACAAAAAATACTTACATACTTTGTCTAGTCTCTAGTTAAAAGTTTGAAGTCTCGACAAAACGTATTTTTAAAGCTCTGCGCAATAGTTTTTTGTTTAAAAAGGTCGAAACTTTATTAAACTTATTCACCAAACAAAATTTTAATCGATTCAAAACTAAAGAAAAGTGCTACAATTCGACAAAAAAAGTAATAAAAGAATTTAAATTTTCAGCACTCAAAACTTTGCTGAAATTAATCTCTGAGAAAGCTTACAAATGTATAACGAAACGTTGAACATTTAGCGTGAAATGGGAAATAAATAGACTATAATCAGCTACCCCCGTTCAAAACCTGTATCAATATTTTAATAGCTGTCAACGAAAATTGTGACTTCCAGAACGCCTTGATTACTTAACAGATTAGCATGACATTTACAAGGAATGAATGGCTCATTTATTGCGATGTGTCAAATGTTTTTGGGCAACTAATGAAGTGTATTTTTTCTCAACGTAGTGCACTAAAAGTGACAACCGGCCGCTGTGACTTTACCCAAGCGAAAAAAATGCCTGTTTTTGTGGTAAAGTAGACGCGCAACCCAGTGGCAGTAGAAAATTTTCCGGAACTCTCAAACTTTGATTCTGACTGAACTGTACACGGTGCCGTGACATTGTGCCAAACGACATTGTGCTAAATATCAAAATTTGGCAAAAAGTCCTTTGTGAAAGTGTAATGAAGCCAAATTTTATCATTTGGCATGAAACTTTCTAAAGCGACATATGCCCAACTAACAAAAGTTTTAAAGGGCCAAATGTTGGGACAAAAGTAAAATAAGTCTGCAACCCCCCTGCTTGATTTTCTTTTAGCTTTCCTGGTGTCCTAAACCTAAAGTCGAAAGTGACTTTGTGCCATATTGGCCTAATGAAACTTTACTTTAGTTACATTAGGCCAAAAGTTAATATTCAGCCTAGTGTCACTTTCAAAAGCGTCATTATACCAAATTTTGATATTTGGCACAATGTCGAACTGGCAAATATCCAATTAGCGTTATGGCATATCCAATATGAATTTTTAGGAAATGTTTTTATTGTTAATATTGTAGACTTCATGTGACGCAAAGAAAACAAAATTTCTGATGGATGGATGCAGATAATCGAAATTCAGCTCGAAGGACCAAAAAAATTATCTAATATTGCCCGCAATACATCACTTTCAGCTTTCAATAATGACAATTATCGAAATCCGGTATCCATAACACCCCACGCAAATGTAATTGACTCCCTCTTGCATGATCGATCCGATAATCAGAAATTATACCCCCTTGGAGCAGCAAAATAATCGTTTAGAGATTACAAAAGACCGTCTGAGTGACCATACAACGATCACATTAAGAGATCATTGATCTGAATCTGAATCTATCTGTATCATGCGCGAGACAGACCATTGCAAATGCACCGCATGTGTCTATCTAAAACACTTAATCTACTGTCTACCCACCCAATTGAACCAATATTTAAGTGCAAAACGTTGCATTCAGCGTATGTAGCGATCTTGCTGGGTTGTATCTCGTTTTTGTTTCGCCGAGATCAGCGCGCAGTAAACATGCATATATGCGATCTGATGAAAGAGAGCTGAAGACGCAAGGCAGCACGAAACAGACACAAAAAGCTTGAAATAAAATATCACGTATCACAAGTATCTAATCTTATGTGGTGGCAATTTATTGAGCTGTTACACGCGATACAGTAGGAATAGGTCAGTGTCTCTGGTCTGGATGGCTGCATTATGTACACACATGCAGCCAGATGATGACGCATCTATAGAAGGTACTATGGTGAATTCGCCAATATAACTAGGTGTAGCCTATGTCCATAAATATTCTGCCAATCGTATACATTCGCCATGTAGCACATCAAGCTATAAGATACTTGCAATAGATACGACTCTCAGACAGATGAATATTGAGTGAGTTTTGTGTCACGTAATGCCGAGCCAAGGTAGACCAATAACCCGAAGCAGCGCAGCAATGACGACGGTCAATAGAATATGTCGCCGCCATTGCTGTATGCATCTAGCCGCAGGCCTAGCAGCAAGCTGGCTGGCTCACATGAGTGTAATGACCGCCCACAAGGCAATGAGAGTTCGCTAACATTTAAGTTTTGTTTTATCTTTTTTGTGATGCATTTGTTCAGTTTTCATGCAACTAATTTTGTACGAGAGATAACGAAAAAGTGACGGTATGATACTGTGTGTAGACGGAAACGTTACACTTTTTAAGTCTGTAACATAGGCGTGGTACTTAAAACACCTCATAAAATGATACTAAATTAGCATGTAAATTAACACTGCCGCGACCAACAAAAATTTTACGTGCGTAGGTGCATGCATGTCCTGCTACGATAGATTGTAAACCATCTTAATGTTATGCCAGGCTAGAAATTATGTGCCTCATACCTTAACAGGCACTAGTTACTAACACTTGGCCTTGCTGCAGTTCGTGTACCTTGCGCTATTGTAAGGTACCTAAGATATGTTAATGAGCTATTATTCTGCTGCATGAATGCGAATAAAAAAGAACCATGACAAAGTAGAGTTTATTGGCCTAATGCCAGGTGTTGAATTTCACGGCTCTTATAGTGGTTCGCTTTATGAATGAATCTATTCACGAGACCCATGCAAAGTGGACAATTAAGTATTTTTCATTAAAATTACTATTTTAAGAAGGCATGTGACTATTTTGCTGCTTACGCATTGCAGCAGGGCAGCTTTGCAGACTAAAATAATTTCTAACAACAATTTCCTATGGATTCTGGTGTGCCGCAGCGTTCCACTATATCTCCTGTTCTTTTTTCGTTACTTTATTTTTTCTATTTTGCTTATACCGGCTCTCAAAAAAGTTTAGAATTAAGAGTTTAGGTAGAAGACATTTATCCACGCTACGGGTGTTGACCTTCTCATAAGTGGCCCAGAGAGAGCCTTAAACGACTTTTCAACAACTTTGCTTGTTTAAGGTTAAAGTTCTTCTATTTTTTAAAGCTAAATTAGAAACAAATTTTGAGTTTTTTTTCTTTGCCGATCTTCGCGTCTAAAATTGTGCGGTGCATTTCGCACACTTAGTTAGGGAAGTCTGGGAACTTTCTGACAGTCTTCTATTCGGGCTAAATAGGTTAATAGTACTGACGTTGGTAAAACTAATTTTGGCTTAGTACTTTGCAGTACCTTGCACATAGTACTTTGCAAGGATACTGGTAATTTATTGGTGTAAGACGACCTGAATGCCAGATAACATTATCGCCGGTAAAACTAGTACATTCAAAAAAAGGACTGTGTAAAGCCAGGGGTTCCAAGTTGCCAATTATTTGGACTACGAATTGAATGTTATGAGAATTCACCATTGTGAGTCATCAGGACAAATTTCTTATTGAAATCGGTCTTATAAGTGGTAAATGGAACGCAATGCTATGGATTTTAGTTATTAATTTATTATTTATCCGACCACAGACACGCCCACTACAGGCCTGTATGTGCGACCATCTCTAATTTAAAAAAAAATACTTTTGGTGCTAGCGCAATAATTTTTGGTATGTAACATTGCCTTGTAATTGTCTTTGAGATAGCAGAAAGTTTGGCCTTTCCATTCACCACGCCCACATTTTTAAGGAATTTGAGGTTGAAATGACTATTTTTCAATAAAAATTATATAAAATTTGACAAAAGTTATATGAATTAAACTAAAAATTAAAAAAGTTGTAGGTATTAGCATTTTCTAACTTTTTGGCATGTATTTAATATGCCTCCGCTTTTGTGATTTTTTGGAATAAAAACGCGGAGTTGTAGGCCGAAATGCTAAATCAATCCGAAATGCTGAGCTCCCCAACTGATAATCAACAATTTTATCAGTTGGGGAACTCAGCTTCTATTAAACCGCTCTTTTTGCATAACTTCTTTGATCACCATGAGAAAGCGTAACTGACTGCTGACAAAATCCAAAGGCATTTATTTAAGTTTAATAACAAATCAGCAAATGCCAGCCTCATCACGGATAATCGTAAATCCCCGTTATCCGACTAACCCATTTTCGTCAGTTCTCTTTATGAAACATTCTTCGATTTTTTAATGGCATTAGCCGAAGTAGGTGTCCATTATTTTGCTTTGTTATTAAGCTATGTCCGTCCGGCTGTCCGTATGCGTAAAATTTTTAGGTCTTTAAAATTGAGCGAGGACACTGAAACTTGGAATGCATTTCAGATCTTATTTTGTACAGACAAAGTATGAAAATTGATAGATCACCCCACAGCCACGCCCACTTTTATTGAATTTTTTTAAAAAATGCCTTTTGGCCAAATTAGGCAAGGTATATGACCTCAAATTTTGATGCAAATCAAAAGTGGCCCGAAGCCTCTAATTAGACAAAAATTGGCCCGCCCGCACTCGACCATACCCACATCTCAAATTTTAAATTATTAAAAACCTGATTTCTCGGAAAATTCATTCTTAATCGAAAAAAAATTGTTTAACAAATATTAAATACATATACAACCATTTGCTAAGTTTCCTACATACAAAACATTGAACTCCGCCTACTTTAATGAGGCATTTTTCGGAGAAAACTGATAATATTCGTTTTTAACGCATTCTCATAACTTTAACGAAATTAAAGTTAATTGATTTTAATTCTCCGTCCACACCCTTATTAGGAGGCGTGGCCAAAACAAATAATTGACATACAGTACCTTAAATCAGTACAGTGTATTGAACAGAAGAACTCCTGAACTTACACTTATTTGTTTTTTTTTAGGATTAAAATAGCCATTTTCATCAGTTCTCTTTTTAAAACATTCTTCGTTTTTTTAATCGCATTGGTCTAAAAAGATTTAAAAATATTTTGCTAGAACGAGACTTAACCGCGAATAAAAGTTGTGACTTTTTGTTCGTACTTTTTCTTTCTACAAAACAGCTGTTATCGATATAATTTCTTAAATCACTTTTTTTTATAACGTAATTATTACGTTTTGTTAATTAACCCACTAAATTATATTTCTTATTAGCTAATTTATTTTGGTTATAACAAATCAACAAACTTAATGAATTCTCAAATACATTAACTATTATTATATTTTATTATAATAATTGTAATAAATATTGGATACTTTTGAACTTTTTATTTATTAAAGAAAAAAATTTTGAAAATTTTGGTGAAAAAAAAAACTATTATAATAAAATAAAAAATATCTGTATCTAAAATTTCCAAAGTTATGAACTTATTTCGCAGAGGTTGCAACCAATTGTATTTAATGATGTAATTTTATGACCAAGTCTATTTTTTACAACACCAGCTGGTTTTGTGCCTGAGAAAAATACCTGTTTCAAAGGCGTACTTACCCCAGCATAATGAGAAGTTTATATGTGATATTTATTACTGGGCTCTGTGTTTTTTTATGCTTCCTAAATCGGCTGTCAACGGGCACATAATTTTTAATCCCATCAGCTTTCAACAGTCAGATCCATTGTCTTTCAACCCACTCAAACATGATTCTCATTAAATTATGTCACATCTGTTGCTTTTTAAAATTTGTATCTTCGATTAACCATGCTATGACTCAAGTAAAAAGATTAAGATATAAAGCAAAAATGACGTAACCAACAACCCCCCAAAAGAGTTATAAATCACGCAAAGCAACTGCAGCATTTATCAAATAGCTGGTGGCTCCAATTAAGTTGTCAATCTGGAAAATATATAAAAATTTTATGTTTTTTTTTTTTTGCAAAAATTTGCTTATATAGTTTGAAAATAAAAAAATTTATCTCAATGAGTAATAATAGCACGATCGACATATTGTTTACATTAATCAGCGCATAAAACTGCACCGCACCGAAAGAGGGAGGCAAGAGTAGTGGTTACAAGACACAGTTGCTGCACAGCCACCACAAGAGGGTGGCATTGACCCAGAATATGTGTAACTTTTTTTTTATTCCATAAAGCCTTAACGTTTTCCTCCCCCTTTTTGTTGCTCAGTAAAGCACTCATCATCATTACCACTAACCACAGACGTAGATTAAAAAAAATATACATCTACATGTATCTGTATATCTGTTGATTTTCCTTTCTTGGATTTACTTAATATCTTTTTATTTTTCTTCACACTCGATACACAAATGTGTTGCCTGAGCTCTTGACTTGTCATGTGAGACATATGGAGGCATGCTCTCCATATGAATAACTTTTTTTCCCAAGTTTCCAAGCAGTTGAATAATCTTGTTAAGGTCAGACGTTTAAGATAAAAATGAATATGAATGGAAGAATTATTGTGATTTATTTGATCACCCACAACAACTGGTACTTAGATACCCACTTGTGTATTATAGTAGAATAAGTTAGTAACTGTCATATGGATGATTGATTGATTTCCCCTTTGCTTGACAGGGAAAGGCTTAAAATTTATTTTGAAATCGAAAGCAGTAGGTTGTGGCGGGTACAGTGGAAAATCAAGGTCTAGTTGTGGTGCTGTCGTTGGCTGTGGTGACATACCGCAGGGGTATCACTTAAGTGGTGTACTTTTCTTCACCCACCTTTTGTTTTTTTCTTTACTTGTGTCCCATTGCAGTGCCTTGTAGTCAACTTGTGCGAATGTAGGGATTGCAAGTAGTACAATTGTACGTGTAGGTAGGTACCTATTGATTGATGGTGATTGGTACTTTTTTTCTTTTTCATTTCTTTGTGCGGTGATTTATGGCGGACGCCATATGACAACGAAAACCAATTGAGTTTATGACCATTGTCTTGAGTTCGTGCCTTTTGTGAACAGTACATGTGTGTGCTTATGTTAATGTATTTTTCTTTTGGCCCTAAGTTATACTCACTTAATAAATGTGTTTGTTTAATTCTTGCTAATTAAGTTGTATCTAAGAATGGCTAAGAATGACTGATATAAACTGTTTCCCTTTTTTTACTTTCAGGTATGCCCCATTAAAATATTGTTTGAACCAGCAGTAAGTACTTAAATTATAGAAGATGTGAAACAAATTACTCTTTAAAATGCTGTTGGGTGAACCAAACTATGTTAAAAAAAACTCGAAACGATTTTTCGCCTTTATTCTTCTCTTTTTCTTTAAATTTAAAATTTACATATTTGAATGGTCGATGTCATAATGTTTATATAAAATTTTATTGTAAAACATATTTCAAATGACACATTACAAGATTTGATCAAAGACGTGGATTATTTTGGTGTTCAAGTTCGTTTGTATAGCCTAGTCTTATCATAGACGTGCAACTTAAGGAAACCCCACAAGAATAAGTCTTAAGCGATTCAAATCCTACGATCCCGAGTCACCAATTCACACCGCCACCGAGTGAGAGCTCCTTGTTTCAAAATCACTCATGCAAAATATCTATTGAAGCATGGGCTCTGTGGCACGTAGTGCCGTCGTGTTGCAGCCACATGTCATCGGTTTAAATCACCCACTCGCTGATAACCTGGCGGTGATGATCTGGCCAAGGTCATTCTGAAAGTAGTGTTTCATTCGCCAGCTCATAATTCCACTCTAAATAGTGACTTTCTCTGGATTTCTGAGATTAAACACCCACTGATGTTTCACTGAGATGAAAACCCACGGATAAAACCCATTACCGTTCGCTCTCTAAAGTTTTGGCGACTTGGAAGAAATGAAAGAGTTTCATCTTTCCATAAACATAAAGTTGCCTGGGCTTGAAAAATAATTTCTGAGAAAGAGAAACTAAAAAATCGGTGGAAAAACAGAGATTTAAAAGTTGCCTCATTTTTTTTTTGCGCATAAGCGCACTTCTTCCCCTCCAATCCCCTAGGACTCAAAAGGGCAATTAAACTGTTGCGTGACTAAAAGTGCCATAAGGGCGGTAAGCCTAAGGATTCTTGTTTATTTTTTTGCCTTTTCTTTGGGTAAGACAAAAGTTCCTGGGTTTGCTTCTGGTGATCTTTTCTACGCATACAGGAAGATTCCATAAAATGCTAGTTGAATTAATTGTTTAATGTTTATCCTTACTAGCAACCTCTTCGCTCGCTACTTAGTTCTCACGTCAATGTTGCTACCTAAGGGTTAAGCATAGTTTGGTTTGGTTGGATTGGGCTCTTATTTGGGTTCAGTTTACTTTGTGGCATGTAGCTACTGTGTTTTAGATCTTAGGAGCTTGAGTTCTTAACAATTTACAAAAATACAATCTTTGATATTGTCAGTTCTAGTCCCAGATTACTCATTTGGCTGCAAAATTATTATCTAATAACGCTTAGTGATTCAAAAAACGCACTTGATCCCAAACGCTCTCGCATTTTTATTGCATTAAAATTGGTAGAAAATACAATCCAGCGCATTGCAGCAACCATCGACATGCTTTGACGACATTTCATGAATTTAAGATTTTTCCTATAAAAAAGTAGTCTTGTGCCGATGGGCAAGAGGCATACAAGGAAACCGACAAAGCTTTTCCAGCACCAAAGCAAAGATCAAAACCATATATATAAATAAATTCTTAATTGAAAATTAGGATTAACATAAATCCACAACAAATCTGCTTAAAATCTCGGCAACCATTAAAAAATATATCCCCCCATTCACCCTTTTCACACAAGTCTATGTTACTTTTTACCCCATTTGCAGTTTGATTTGTTGATTGATTGACATTGCCTTTTTGACAGGGATCGTAAGGTATTGGTACATATTGCCTTTGAATATGGCAATATGTACAAACTGAGCCGGTCGTGCTACATTTTCATGGAGGCTTCCCCGGTACTGCTTATGTCAAACGAATCCTATTTTTGTCCGGTGGAGACACTTCGGGATTTATTTTTAATCGTCTCCCGCTAATCTCAGTTTGATGGCCTGCCTTGATATAGTATAATATCAAAATCAAATAAAATTCCAATATTTTTTTTTTAGTCAAGTCGATCTTTTATACACAAATACCTTTCAACACACCACTGGTCGTTCAATGTAGCAGAGTTAAGTCAATTGTCTATTCTATAGATACTTATGGGGCAAGCTACTCGATGCGGATTTTCACCCGATTGGATTGTCTCAAACGTTTAATTATGTACCCACTTGAGGTTTCAAGTCGACCAATTTAAGTCATAATCAATTAGCATGCGAATAACAGCAATTTAATTGAATTGGATGGCAACGAAAAAAAACCAAACACGAGTGCTCTCAAAGTGGATACAAATAGTTACGTGCGCGCACACCTTCGTTGGCGATTCATAAACTCTCTCCCAATAGACAAAATACCCCTACACACATATTTTGCTACATTGCATTGCATGCGAGCAACGCAAGTTGAATGAACTTACCGCGAACTATTATGTCACACAGATACTCTCTACTTAAACACATCGAAGTGGCTTGTCTATATAAATTTTGCCATATTCCTTATGAAAAATGTATAATTGCTTATCGCAACAATAGCTCCGTAGTCAGGCAAAAAATATAAGTATTACATCCACGCATATGGCAGCGGAGAGATACAAAGTATCTATCTATCTAATTGATATCCGAAAACGTTGACTTTACTTGTTGCTAGCGTGAGTCTATGTGGCTGCAATGCCTCTGTGCATGCCCGGTATTAGTCACATTTTTAGTTGGAAAAAATGTGTGTGTGTTGGCCTCAGGTGAGCGGGAGGCAGGAGCACCGCACCGCGCCACACGACGACGTATCTGATGAAGGAGAGTTTGTGTTTTGTGCATTAGGCGATATGAAATTGAACGTTGCGGTATACCACACACAGCATGTGTGGTTTCAATGAACCGCATGACAGAGGTTTTTTTAAAACGTACTACAAAGATCTATGCCAAAAGTCAATGAACGAACGAGTGAGTGTTTGAAAATTGCATGATTATTGCATACCTTTGGGAAGAAAAAATAAGTATCTTTACGCAAAAGCATTTTTTTTGCACAATGTATTTCAGAATTTTTGGCAAGCCCTTGACATTGATCTTGCCTTAGGCTAGTTGAGACTTAAACTTTAACAGGTCTGAAGTATTTTACCTTAAAGCTTTCCAAAATCACCAAAGATTATTTGAAAATAACTCCATAGTAATTTTGGTGTCAACTGAAACATTATTTTGTAAAAAATACAATTCAAATAGAATCCGACCAGCCAACCCTACAAAATTTGGATAAATCCAGAAAGACTTGACCATTGTTTTTTTGTATGGTCCTTTTTTTCGTGAACCCACCGGTTTTCTCATGGGTCCTTCTTCTGTTGAACCCTGTTAAGCAAAATTTGACATTCGATTGATGCTGATTGACGCAAAACAAAACAATTTTAATTTTGAATTATGAGCAGCTTCATGTCAATTGATGGGTCTAAGGGCTAGATTGACGATAAAATTAATTATTTTTTATTTCGAGCGTGAGGCGACATTAAGTTTAAAAGTATTGGCTAGTGCGGTTACTACAGAAGCTAAACAAAAAAACTAAAAATGTATGTCAATCGATTGAACTATGTAAGGGGCGAGATCAGTATACACGTTCACGATGCTTGACATCAATCGATTGACCGTGTAAGCTGCGCTTAACTCTCTTCTTAGCTTAGGTGTCTCACAAAAACTTATCGTTTTATTTTAAAGCTAGGTCAATCATCATTTTCCTGATGTCTCCAACCGTTAGAATAAGTACGTAGTATGATAATGACTGGAAAACATCTAGTGGAAAAACCAAGTTGACAACACTCTAAGTTGAAGCTGAATTATTGAGACTAACCCTTACCATGATGTTTTTTTTTTCAGCGCACATATTTGCTTTTACGCTACAGACCGATTTACTTTCGCATAAAAAACCAATTGCAGCTTTCATCAATTTGAATTTAACTTACTATTATCCTCAGCGCGCAAACTTTTTTTTTTGTTCATTCATCCAAAAATAGTTATAAACATTAAACTAAGACGTTTAAATTAACAGCAAGTACTCGTTGAAGCTTTATGGTTTCAAAAAAAAGCATTCAAAATTTTGATTTGAATTTTTTTCTTAGGGTGAGCTTAAAGTTGGGCGGGGCCCGGGGCGCCGGCCGGCGTGGTGCAGTCGGACTACTGTATACGAAGTCCCCTGATCGAATCCCGACCGGGGCAATAAAACTTAATTTTTCACGTTCATATCGCCGCGAGGGGTCTTACAAATTCTACGAGTATATCATTTGTCATGGGAGACCTCTCAAATCACCGTTCATAATCGGTAAAAAAAAGTAGGTCCTCTCCATATGTAAGAAAACCTCAAACATGCACAAACAGGATGCATGACTTTGCTCTTTTGAGCTAGTTTTTGATTTTAGTTGAGCTGTCAGAAGCTTAAACTAGAACTTTGCTTTAGAGTCACATTCCGTAACATTGCGTTTTTTCTTTATGATAGCCAAATGAAACGAAGAAGCTATAGGAAACATTAAAGTCATATAGCTGAACTCGTTAACGTCAGGCCGAGGCGGAACTAACGCCTTATTGTAAATCCAGCTTAAAGTTCTATATGAAGCTAGACAGTTGTTCATAGAACTCAAAGCTTCTTAAAGGAAGTGCAGAACACCTTAAGTGTTATAATGGTGCTATGTGCGCCCTACCTTAAACCTTGCGTTCTTTACTTCATGTTTAATATATTTTATGTTACAAAAAGCGCATATTTCCTTTTCGTCCTATTTTATTAAATCATTCGAAAAATCTAAACGCGCACCTTGTTTTATGCTAAGTAAAAACACTTTTTACTCAATGATTTCATCAAGAAGATAATATACCTGATTAAACATGAACGAAGTTACTTGTTTAAAAACATCTAAACTTACATGGAACAACATAAGAATGTATATGTAACAGCAAAACCACACCACGACCATGAAAGTGAAAGGTGAACACCCTGAAAGTGTGTGTACCAACAGATTCTTTTTGATAGTCACATAAGTTCTATAAGACCTCTAAGTAGAACCCTTTCCGCACTCAAAACTAAGTTATATAAAGTGCCAAATCGCCCTTATAGGGGTTTCATAAGCGGCCCCGTTACTTATGCCTAACCAACTTCAAAAACCTAAGGTTTCGTGATGTGGTGCTGTAAAGGTTACGGTGGCCATAACTTGGGCATCTGTATTACTTGGGTAGACTTCACTAACGTAACGAAAGAAGCTGTTGACAAACAACAGCGTCAAGAACCCTTAATTTAGACGGTAAGCTTACATCTTTGTAGAAGAATTGGTTCCACATAAAATAAATCGCCATTTTATCTACTACCGACTTTTCTTTAAGGGTATGACAAAGGTTAAATTGATTTTTAGGCGAAATTCCAGAAATTTAATTCAACGTTTTCGCTGTCCCTGGTTCACCTGCTGCATGTCAAAACATTATCCACCTGCTACATATCAAAACATTAATTTTAAGATCAAAAGATAACAATATTCTTAAACTTATTAGACTTATTAGACAAAAAAACCAAGACCATCAAGTTCCATCATCGGTAAACTAAGCATAAAGCAATGGACTCAGAATGCAGCCTTGCGGGACACCAGAGTTGATAATAGCTCGAAGATTTCCTCCTGAAGCAGAATTAGAATGCAAAGGTTTTTGTATTTACTTCCGATAAATTTGGAAGATACACCTTGATTTGTCATTTTATAAAGAAGTAAATTTTTATTAAATATATGTCAAAAGCTAATGCAAGTAAATATATGTTACAGACCAACGAAAACTTAGTAAAGCTTTAGTTTCTGAACAATATTAACTGAAAATTGGGTTAAAAATTTTATCAACCTGACAGACCCGGACGAAAGCCTGCTTGAAAAGCACTTAAAATATGATTTCACTCCACTCAGCTTACATGCCTGTTTTAGAGCATTTGTGTACCTAAATAGTTTCCTGTGATCTATAAGGTCCCAAATCCCCCAGTAATTTCTGGAAAATCTTGCCATTTTTTTTTTGGCACAGTAGGTTTCTGGGAAGGACATCATTCTTAAAAATTTTATTACAAAGCTTCAAGATGTAACTAGGCAATTTAGGAGGCAATTTTTCTTAGTATTTTGATGTTGAGCCATGCGTACATCAATACATGAAATTGTTTACCTACCCAAGTGCACATTTTACCTCACAGCACATGCAGCATTTCAACACCATATTACAGGGAACAATAAGGCTAAACAAAGCAGCAACGTTAAGCTCTTCTCCCCCAAAGAGTGCTTTGTACAGTAGCACTATTTGAGAATAATTATGGCGAATTAAAACTGCCAATAATTTCCATTTGAATGACATCCCATCCGCCTATGTAAATTCAGACAGACAGATAGATTCAACACATTCTAATATTGTGTAAATCATCTGACAACCAGAATAAAATAGAAAAAAAAAATAAACAACAATAACAACTCAATGAATTGGCATTCATCAGATGCATAGGTTAGCGACCGCAAAGCTATCTGACATTACATTGCTAGCTTTTTGGCACTGGTTTGCGGCTATTCAATATCGCTGCATCGCTAGACGTTACTACTTGCGCCACACACATAACAAGCCCACGGCACATGCTGTCAACTAAATGCAACATTGTAGCACTGATGTCTGCCTAAGTGCAGCGTAAAGTCACCTCGTGTCTATTAGGCGAATCGTTGAGGAGTCGCAGACAAAATCAACGCAGAAGCAGGGGCAGTCGTAGACAAATTTGGTGTGATGCCTTTGGTGGTGCTGCTGCAATAGCCAACGAGGTTGATAGGTAGGTATTTCGGCTTTTTGTTTGTGGATGGATATCGATCGCTACCGATCATGCAATTGACCAAATTATATATATTTTCTCTGGTCTGCGTTGGTGTGGAAATATTTCCTCTATGATTTCAGGACAAGCTTTAGGACTAGAGCCGAAAGTAATAATACTGTTTTAGCGATTTATTGGAATTCGATTTCGTAACACTAGTGTATGCGGGTCTTATGGCGACGTTTTATGAAGAATTATCGGCCGCATTGATTACATTTAAAAAAATGTATGATTACATAACACGTAGGTGTTGGCGTTGCAGGTCTTAAACGGATTGTATAACGAACTATGTGTCAGGCATACTCGTTTCCTTGCATGCAATACTATTTGAGTACCCACCTCCCTTAAGCCGTTTACCATCACCCGATTGCTTCTAAATATTTCACCTTAAACTTATGCCAAACCCTCTAGTGAAGTTTTTATGAATACGTACGTAATTCAGCCTCTTGGACACGCTTTTTAAACCCTAAAACACCCCAGGTAGTCGCACAACAGGCCAATTGTGGGTGTGCTTACCAGGAGACCTTTTTTTGCACAACGCTCAGTCACCTACCAAGTAATTTAAGACCTGAAAATTAGTAACAAATTAGTGATATGGTTGACTCAACTCACCAAGTATGGGCTTTGAACGAAAAAGTCATGGGCCTCTAACGTTTTTATTTTTATATCTTGCGTGGTTGCGTTAAATTTTTGCCCAAATAAAACTAGATGTGCCTAGTCCTGTCCAATGGCATAAAAGGGCAACAAAGAGCTCTACCTGTTGTCACAACATTGCTCATTTATAGCAGCGACTCACGTGCTGTCTATACTAAGCAATTCATTGAACCTAAAGCACATCGTTAAAGTATATCCTTAAACCACCAAAATAGTCTAAAGTTTTTTTTTCCAAGTAGGAAAAAAATTCAGCCCTCACACACGCCGTGACCGCAGAAAAACTTTTCTCTCATTTTTTCGTGAAATGTCGCCGTCATACGGACGAACGACAGGACATGTGTGGTCAAAGTAAATAATTGCTTACGATGCGAATAAATCCGTCCAAGCACCTGGTGACTGACGTTCAAGTCGCACCATCACCACCAACAGCCTGTTTGAGATAAACTTCGAAACAAAGAGATTTACTAGAATACCACTGGAGAAGTATATTTATCCTAAGGACAATGACCATGGATAAACTTTCTAACCTGTCACAACCCTGTACCGTCAGTTGACCTATTCGGCCTTTCAGTTTTATGATAATTTTCATTCTCATCATCGCTTGAGTGTCTTCATTAGCAGCAATGCGGTTAAATTCTCTCATTCGCAAAGATAAATGACGCGCAGTCTGGCCCTACATAAAAACCAAAACTTTAATAACTTCCCGTCTTTGAAAACTTTTTGTCCAGTAAGAGATGGCTTCAAATTGAAATCACTTTTAAAAGTGTGAAAATCCCTTCACTTCACACTGTGTGTCTCAGTCAGCCATAACACGTGCTATAGTGTTGGTTCATTCGAATGGCAACTATGAGAAGGTCCTTGGCATGCTAAACGGAGGTGAAGTTCATTTTCTAAGAAATCCCATTAAAATTTCATAAGGCAGCGGGAGAATTTGGGGACGAGTAAAACTCCACGAATCCTTTCTTTTGTCGTGGGACTTATACTTGCGTTATCCCTATCTGTGATAGTGTAAACATATTTTGGTTTCTTTCTTTTATGCTTATGAATGGTAAATATTGGCTCCCAAAACAGACATTCTCTGCCACATGTGGATGTTGGATATTTATCGAAAGTGCTCTATGAGTTTTTGAGGGTTTCATTCAAATGGATTTGGGTTCATCGGTGTTAGGGCAGACAAAAAGAAAAGCAAAAAAGAATGTACTTTGAATTTAAAAAACCTTAGTGCAAACTGCTGTTGCGAAATATTAGCTTGTGCCGGTTCAGCGGGGTGCAATATTGCTTACATGTTAGGCATTCATGAGTGAAACTTCAAAAAGGAAAGAAGCCAATTTACAGGAGGAGCTGTGTGTGCGCTCCTTGGAAAAGACTTCATATTGACATGTAACTGACTCGATTTTGTCAGGCAAAATCCTGCCTTTGAATTTGAGAGAAAGTTGTGTTTGCATGAGGCATGGTAAATATGTCATTATTGCTGTGCGATGCTATAGTCGGTGCATCTCAATCCAAATTAGATATTAATGTACAATCAAAATGTTTTCAAATCAAGTTTGTAGCGAATTTTAGAGGCAATAACGACTCTCTAGAAACAAAAAGGTTTTTATCAAAAAAATTCTTGAAATGTAAAAAACTCTCTCACGTTTTGAAAGATTTACAGTGAGCTCAAGTCATTTTCTTTACCAACTTAAGGCGGCGCTACAATCCGGGGTAGACTTGGGCCTCAGCCAACGAGCTTCGCCAGCCAGCTCTGTTTCCAGCTTGCCGTCTACAGTTTCGCACGCGAAGTTGGCTGAGTCTCCGTTCTCCTCTACTGCGTCGTCCCTGCGGGATGGAATCAAGAAGGAGTACTTTTCTTTACACCCTTAAAAGAACTTATGGCCTGATAAGAATGTTTTCGATTAAAAACTTAAGACACGCTTCCAATAAGAGTGAACACAATACGTTCAAACGTTGAAATTTTCTTTTTGGCTACTTCATATTTTAAGACATTTTACGCCACAACTATGCATCCTTTGGTTGCTTTCCCAATTTCAACATTTCCGTCTATTTAATTTTGTTTTTTCAAATGCCCTCCACAGCTTTACGAAAAGTTATCCAAGTACATAGTAGTTTTTGTGAAAACAAGTTTCTTTTCATGTTGGTCCTTCGAGCCGGATAATATGCTGCTTTCCAAATTATCTTTACATTTGAAAAAAAAAACATATCCAATTGAGAACTTTTTAAATTTGCTTAAGTTTTCAATTCTGTAGAAATAGAATCTTCTACCTATCTATTTCTCAGTTTGCTTATTTTTTTCGTCATGTACGAGACGATGGTTACACAGATTGCTTTATAAAACTGATATACGAGTCTGCGGAGTCCAACCTCTCCTCCTGACGACAGAAAAAATCCCATTTTTCAACTATCTTCACAAAAAATACATATATTCAAAGAGCCAAGATTTCTCCCATCGTGGCGAGGGTTTGCAACACGCGCCAAAGTGTTATGATTTATTGCACTGTCCTTGCAATATGGGCGATGCTCTATAGAGCGTTCATCCTTACACGATGCCTTTTTTCTCTCTCTTTGGTATGCCTTATAAATCTTTCAAAATCCATTTGGAAAAAAGGGCTCTGAAATCCCCTGATAGAAATTATTAAAATAGCACGCCAGTAAGTGGACGGCAAAAAGAAAAAAAAAACTTCCAACTAACACACCTGACGGTTCATTGTCTCCTGGTGGTATATAGCTACTCCCGTCCAGCAGGACAGAGTTTACTCTCTTCCCATTCCAGTAAGCATCCTTTGACAGTAATTTTTCAATCAAATCAGAAGTGCAAGTAAAAATATAATAAAACACAGTCACGTCTTTTAATAAGCAACCAAGAGTGGGAAAAACGTACGTACAGCAGCGCGCTTTAAAGCTACACAAAGTCACGTCTCCTGGCACCCACACACACACGTTAATGAATAATTATTTAAAGCCGGCAGCATGTCCTTTCAAAACCCGCATCCTGTGCAAAAGCCGTCTGGTATTAATAAATATCCCCTTGGTATAGGCTTCTAGAGTGTAGGTATATTCCTATATCTCCCAGGCCAGTGGTTAGGGGAACATTGTTATCATTGTCGGGTCCTCTGAGGTAGTGTCTTTGTTGGGGTCACCCGCACACGCACACAGCTCGAAGGAGAATTAAAATACTTTGTCAATGTCACCGGTAGGAGCCTTATCCTTGGAACATTTTCAATGTCGACCCCACAGTGGGTGCGAAGAAGGTTTTCCTTTTCGTATTGCCTGAAACATAAAATCTCTCCATAGACCTAACGACGCGGCTGGTATGGGTGGAATTTCCCATGCGTCTGGCTTTTGGCTGGAAAATACCGACAGCAATAATGATGATCAGAAAGATAATGATGATGACGACGGCAATGACGATGGTTTTATGATATTTATGGAGGAACACCGATCGATAATATTAAAGCGGAAATGGTTTGTGTGTGTTTTTGTTGTTGTATGGAAAGGATAATGTATTAATCAGGCTAGGTATACTCAGTACTGCGGACGTTGAATGGGACTTGGGTATGGTGAATCAGTGGCAGAATATTTAAATGAAATATGATAAAAGTTTGCCTTATTTCTAATTCTTATATCTTCGTACATCTTTTTATTTTCAAGAACTTTAAGTTAGGTAACTGTTGGGATTTTTGAAGGGTAAATTATACCGACCCTCTAGAAATCCTGGACCAGCGAAAAAAAATCTTTTATAAAACGAATATAGGGTAACGTTGGGTTATATGGCGCACTAAAAACTTCTAGCATGTGCTTGAGTTCATGTGCTGGTAAATTCAATACAGCGTCAACTTCTTTTCGGTCAACGTTTGTGTCTCAAATGCCAATGCCAAAATTTATTTTTGGTTGTGTTACGAAAACAAAAAAAATGTACTTTTCCATACAATTGTTTTCTCACTTTGGTGCCCCGTTTTTCTGAAACACGATGGGTTTGGTGGGGAATATCCACTGAGGGGGAAATCACGTATTTTCGTGAGGTTATATGGCGGGGGGTACCATATTACCCTCCAAAAAAGTTTAAGCTTTTAAGTGGGTACGAAGAAGAAATTTCTGCTCCTGGTTCTTTTCTTGTCGGAGATGGAATGAATTGGAGAAGAACATTTTTAATATGGCACACTTAAAATGTCTGTCCCATCAGCAGTGTTTGAATACATATAACTGCCAAATTCAATACATAGCCAATCTCTCTTCAGTACTCATTTTTGGCAGTCCTGGCAAAATCGGAAAATACGGTTTTGCATCGACATTTTTCTACGTTTTTGTGCTTTTTTTCTGTTCAAATGAAAAAGACACGATGAGTTTGTTTTAATTGAGGTTAGCAATTAAGGGGGAAATGGCGCATTTTTCTGAGGGTATATGGCTGGGGTACCATTTTACCCTCGAAAAAAGTTAAGTCATTTGAGCCCGATTTAAAGGATATTTAAAACGCTTTTTATTTTTTTTTTCATGACGTAGATGGAAATGGAAACTTGTGAAAAGCATATATTTATTTAACGAATACTGTGTAAATTCGGGTAATATGGCGCAACCAAAATATCTTTTCGGCCATCATGTGCTTAAATACACATGCTGGCATATTTAATACACATCCAAACTCTCTTCGGTTCTTATTTGGGACTCAAAGTGTTAGCACCGCGTTTTTCCGTCGACAGTTTTTTTGTTTTTGTGCTCCGTTTTTTTTTTTTTTTTTTTGTTAAGCGCGAAGCACTATAAGTTTGGTTTAGTTGAGATTATCCATTGAAGAGGTAATGAAGAAATTTTTCTAAGATAAAGGACTGGGAAACCATATTACCCTCCAAAAAAGTTTAAGCTTTTAAGTCTGATTTGAAGGAAATTTTGACAAAGATAGAAACGGCAACTAGAGGTATAAATTTTTTTCATAAAAATTTAAACTCGGGTAATATGGCGCACTTTAAATATCTCTTGGACCAGCATGTGCTTGAATACCTACACTGAAGAGAATTATTTTGTTTACTGTTTAACACGAAGTAAACACGATGATTTTTGTTTAATGAATATTATCCACTGAGGGCAAAATTTTTGTGAGGGTGATATGACCGGCGTATACTATTTTACCCTCCAAAAAGGCGAAGCTTTTAAGAGTCCGATTTTAATGATATTTTTTCTGCTTTTGATTTCATTTTTTTGGTATGGAAATGGAAATTGAAGGAAAATACACCCTGCGACATCACTCCCCGAAAATGTTTAGCAATATTTAGCCCATACCACCTCGGAAGTACCTTGCAGGTCCCGCTGGATGACAAAAAAAACTCGAGCTCTGCTTTCGCGAGAAAACATGAAGCAACAAAAATATAAGTTTTTAAAGAGCAGCAACATCAAAAACTAATCCTCAACATACGAAACTTTAGTTTTGGAAACATAATTATCCCTTCAGATTCTGATGTTTGTTTTAGTATATGGTTGCCTCCTTTTCGCAAGACACCAGTATCAAACAATGACTATAATGCTATAGCTTGAAACACCCGGGGAGATTGCACTATTTGAAGCTTAATCAGCTTCTTAAATGTTTAAGATCTCGGGATCGTATCTGGAAAGCATGTTTGTTGACCTGTCTTTATTTTATTTTTATTACAAATGTTATTCATTCAAGGAGCGCGAAAGTCTCCTCGAAAGGAGAGCAAAAGTTTGGCCATGAAACTTCGTTTCCATTGACAAAAGACTCTAAAGCTCCCAAAACTACCAATTACTTTGAAATCACAAAATTCCATTTAATCCTTTCGATTTATCTATAAATCATAGGGGCAAACACTCTGCACGACGACGATGAAATTCAATCTAATTAAATTCCTATGTCGACAATATCCCTTCAGGGATTCAATTGTGTGTGCTGTGCGCGCTCCTCACCGACTACAGCGATAACGACAATGTTATGTTCAAATAATTCATGGCAGGCATGTTCCTCGCAGTTGAACCAAACCCTACCTTTGGTAGGTGCTGCACACATACACACTCACCCACACCCACCTATGCATTCTCAGGCAAAAAAAAAACCACTTGAATAATTAAGAAGGAATCACATGAACGATGAACCAAAAGCTCGTTGAAATGTTACTGCCCCATAACGATGGCACTCACTGGTGTATAAATGGAAAGGCCGCATTACACACTCACCGCATGCCTAGATAAGCCATTATATCGTTGGAAGCCAATTTGCACACGCACACAAACCCATCCTTAGCCTGTCAGCGGTTTCATATGAAATAATTAAAGAGCTTAATCCTTCAGGTGTATGTAAGCCTGACGATGGAGTTCATTGACAAAATTTAATAAATCCTCGCATAAAGGATGTTGAAGCTCTTCAATGTTGTTGTTTAAGTGCTCAGATGTGTAAATATCAAGATAACACAAAATGGGTGGTTAAATATACTCAAGAGACATTCTCACGCACATTACACTAGGCGTGCTGTAGGTGTATAGAATAGCTTGTCCTTGCGCATGCAAATCCCATCTTTAGGTGAAAGTTTCTCCTTTATTTTTATTATACTTCTGACATTGTATGCACAGCTTAAGAACTTTCTAGATTGAAGAGGAAGAAGTGAATAAATTTTGCACACAAACTCAACAACCTTTACTGATGATAAGAGGATGCAGCATGCAGCAAAAAAAAAGAAAAACACCGACAAGGCAAAGACCTCGATCATCGACCTAAACTAATCGATTATTCTTCGTAAAAGTACCTTTATTCGGAGACAAAAACTGGTGAGGTACGGCAAAATGGAAGTATTTGCCCGAATAAATCTCATCAAACTTTGAAAGACAAGAAAATCTAAAATAATAAATAAGGTATCTACGATTCGCAGGAGCCATAAGCTGCAGATCCGATAAAAAGGGACGCATTCGCTACGATACACACAGAGAAAGTGAGTTCATCGAACGACTTGTCATCGCATCATTAAAACTTGAAATAAAACAAAATAAAGGAAACCCATAGATACGCATGGCTGAAGGATGAAATTAATATTATGCTGCGTATGCATTGATGTACTTGTACTTGGGGGTAATAAATGTATACCAACACATATAAGGACTCAATCCATATTGAACTAAATCGGATGAGGTACCTACTCGTTGTGCTTTACGTTAAAGAAAGCAAATTTCATTTGATTTAAATTTCAATTGAGATTGAATGATGTTGTCGTTGTCTGATTGGAAATAGTTTTTTATCGGATCGATGCACCGCCCCTGCAGCACAGTTCAATATCCTTCGGTCAAAGTCAAATGCGGGGGTTTTTTGTTTGCCTTTTTGTGCCAGAGTTTGGGCTTTCAATTACATGTTCTGCATTAATTATATTGAGTGAATGAACAAAAAACGCTCTCATGTTTATTTTCCAACTATAAATACAAAAAGGACTTTTTCAAAACAAGCAACCGAAGGGCTGTAGAATATAGCCTACGGTTGCAAGTCGAATTTGGAAAATTGTAAAGCATTTTTTTACAACATGACTATATGGTTTTCTACTGAAAAAAACATGTTGATTTTTCTAAATTTTTAAAAAAATTGAATTTTCTACAAATTAAACGACTATAATAATACAACTATTTCGAACGCTGCCAGACGTTCTTTGAAAGATTCATATGTTCTTTATACTACATTACGGGAAGGGGTAGGTACGTATACCACCGCCACACAGCAAGTGCTGCTGAGGCGGCCATTCTGCCGTTAAAAGACTGAAGCTTTTAGTACTCATCTTCTCAAAGTGTCAATAAAAATCCCCCAATTTACGCACTGACCGGTTCATTCCTACGACTGGACTCCGATTAATTCTTTAAAAAAAAATTAATTGTCTCTAAAAAATTCCAAGTTTTTTCGGAAACATGTACCTTCTTAGGATCCTCCTCAGCTCTTGTGAGATTTCTCAATGGTTGACATATGGCTTCCCAGAAAATCACATTTGTGGTCGAATGGAGAAGTGAAAAAATTCCCCGATTCACCGGTTCATCACTACGACAGGGACTCTGACAAATTCTATAAAAAAAATTAATTGTTAGAAAGACACGATTTAGTCAAAAATCCAAAGTTTTTTCGGAAACAACACCTTACGATCGTGCTCAGCTTCCGTATCACATTGCACATGGACAGGTTTCCAAAATCAGATTCAGGTTTCGAGTCTCGGATTCCACATAGACAGGTTTCCAAAAACAGATTCAGGTTTAGAGTCTCGTAAATGAAGAAGAGTTTCTATAAGGCAAAAGAGACATCATCTGTGAAGACAGATTTTAGAACAGCTTTAGGGATCAACAAGAACTTATCGGGTTTCAAGTTTGACCTCTAGGCCATAACATCTAGTCATTTGCCAAATAACATCTTCTATTCATTTTTAATGCTCTCATTATCGCCTTCTTCAAATTGGCAAACAAACGGTTGATCACTCCGGACATGTCCTGAGTGAAAGTCCGGAATGTCCGGAAAGTCCTTGCTATTTCGGTTTCTCAAAACACATAGGTTCAAAACTCCTCTCGCAAAAGAGAGAGTTTAAGATCGCCAAAACTCTTAAGCGGGATTCACAAAAAAGCCTTGGCTACGCCTCAGCCATACGATTTCAATGTTTTCTTACGAAATTCGACTTTGGTTTTAACGTCTGGTTTGGCAATCGAGCGAACACGTAATCTTACGTAAATTGACTCCAGACCGGAGCTTCAAAAGCTAGTTCAAAAGTGCTGAACATATGCTTCGTCTGGCAGTGTACGCTGGGGATCTAATTTCTAGTAGTGGCTCTACTAGAAACCAAAAAAGGCTCTAAAAATACAAACGAAAAACAATTTTTTGTAAAAAAAATATTTTTTAAGAAATGTCATTACGAAGCCGACGTATCTTGACGGATCAGCGAAGACAAAGCCGAAGCCTCTTTGTTAATATGCCTTTATCCTGCCAGTTTTGTCTTACGCGCGGCACCAAGTGCTGGATAACCAGAGAAGGAGAAAATGTACTTGGCTCTTTCGAGAGCAAGATTTTCCTTCGAAAATTTCTACGGCCAATTTATGGTCCTGTGTGCAAGGAGGGCAAATGGAGGTGAAGGTACAATCGCAAACTCAGCTGTGGATGTAGTTCAAAAAGCTAAAAAACGCTGATTACATTAGCTCGGTCACATCGAGTTGACACCCTCCTGTGGCCTGCAGAGAAAGGTCTACGGGTGGCTTGGAATAAGAATTCTGATTGGGTCAAATTATTTTTACAAAATTCTGCTTTTGAAAATTCTTTTGTTTTACGAAATTCTTGATATCTTTACAAAGTGAGACCGTTTATATGTATGGGGGCATGCGGCCCTCCTGCAAATCCTTAGCCTCGTTGTTTTCTCACCCTTGCTTTACTTAAAAAAAAGTGAAAAGTTAAAAGCAGAATAAGCACGAAAAACCCGAATTTCGAAAAGAAGAATAATAATGACCAGCTCCTCTTCAAATCCTGCTTGATCAGTTTCAGCATGATTCGTCTTTCAGATATTTCTTGGTCGGCTTAGCAGTACGAGATCATTCAATTTTCGGAGTAACTAAATCTCTAAGGTTAACCCCAAAATCAGTCAATGATTTCAAAAGTTCAACATTTTGTTAAATTTATTCACGCAGTTAGCCCTGCACAAAAGAGCTTGGGTTAGCCCTCTATTTACTTGAAATCGGGACTAAAAGATCTCTGTTTAACACAGTGTAGTGTGAACTCTGCACAAAAAAAAAACTGGCCTTTAAAGGGTTGAGTTTAAAGACAAAATTGTTAACTATAAGACTGCAAGTAACACGAAATTGCTTCTGTCGCTTTCAAACTAAGTAAAACTTTTTTTAGGCAGTAGGACATGATATCCCGAATTTATAAAACAACGATTGATGCGATAAATTTGAAAAAACTCTTCAAGAAAGCGTGTCTTTTTAAAATAGAGAGAACCTTTTTAATAAATCGTCTGCACTTGCTGAAGGCTTAAATTCTTAGTGAATTTAATTTCTCATTTTCTTACTGTTTATAGAATTTGATTAAAACTTTTATTCCCCTACAAAAACATGAAACCAAAATGCAAAGATGATCCAACAAATGGAAAAGAATTCAAATCACACCCCAGGGTAAAACGGTTAGAATTTGTGAAAACAAAAGCGAAAGTATCTTTTGCGAAACTTCTGCCCTCATCCACCCAGTCCACTGTGGCTAGAAGCAAACTTCTTGTGAATGTCCAACATGAAATCTTAAGATATTCACAGTTGACAATGTGTATACCCGAAAAACAAATAACAATTAAAAAGCTACAGACACTGAGAAAAGATCCGCTTAAAATGCACACACACAGATATAAGATGATCCCCGTCTTGTATTATGTCTATCATCCGTGATGATGGTGTGTGAACATGATAGTTGGCGATAGAATCTTAAATTAAATCTATCCTAGCTTTTGTACTCACCAGAATAGGGACATGAAACAGTGATTTAATCCCTAAACTCCTTGGTAGAGCCACCCTATACTCTTGTAGGGAATAAATGTTTAATTCATGAGAGGAACACCAACAGCACAGCAACCATTAACAGCGATATGTCCTTTCACACATGCTTATTGCCATTAGAATGTTCTCTTTAAATCCATTAGGGAATCCCTTTTAATTTCGAAATGTCGTAGAATTTACTTGAACTCCGGATTCGCCCCTTTCAAGGACGAACCTTTTACAAGATGGTCACTCATCGTCATCACCCCCTTGGACGTGTTTGGGTCGATGTTCATGTGAGTCGTATTTGTCGTCGTCGCTGTTGAGGTGGTGATTAACGATCGTTCTCCATATAAGAAAATTGTTTCCACTTGAGTGCATAAACCCCACATTCCACATTCGGTGTCCTTTTGTATTAAGTGTTTGGATTAATCGATTGTTGCGCTGAGTGCACGCTATACCAGCCGGGTATGCAAATTTTGTTAAAATTAATTACGATACAACTCACTTATGCATATAGTTCTTAAATGACATGACATTTAGTGTTCTAATTAAATCGCACACGCGAGATGTTTCACATCACGCGATACTCTTTATTTCCACGAAGAATCTATACAAGCCCGAAAGCCGATGTCTAACAGATAGTTTAAAAGTCGTTATGAGGTTGAGACATTACGTCTAATGTCACGACAGTGATAATGTGAAAAATCATTAAAACAAAGCACAAGAAAAAGGTGTGCAAGTCCTGACTGAGCAAACAATCCTTAAGCGCGACCCATGATGTGTACCTGCCTGTAAAGAATGGGAACATTTTCAATTTTTGTTTCGTCTGGGATGTGTTTGTTAAAGTGCTAATTACGCGGGAGTACTCTTCATAAGGAGAAGCAAAACCACGAAAGTATAACGCTTAAGGACAAACTTATCGTTACCCTGTGTATAGACATATATAACACACAAGTCTGTGATACGAGTATAAAAGGAGAGAGATTCGCATCTTTTTGTGTGTGCTGCATCCCGGCACGAATATTGGCAAGGTAATGACATGTGAAAGTGACTTCTTGAAAGGTAATTAAAGGTGCTAATAAGACTGTACCTTGACGGGGAATCGGAGTCGTTTTTAAGAAGACAGCGAAGAAGAACAAAGGATGTTATATTCGGATAGGTGAAAGCTTTCATGTGTTTGAACCCTGGTATAAAGATTACGATACTTATTACGTGGTTACGTTAAGATTAATGAAATAACGATGTTGGCTTGGTGTGATTTCTTTAATTTTATAAGGATAAGGTAAAGGTTACAAACTTAAGATTTATTTTGTTTTGACAATAAATATTTTAGGATGAAATGGATTAGCAAACACAGTGCCAGGGTACCAGACCACTATGGTTCAGACAGATCCATTTGATTTATTGTTGTGAACTTAACTACCGCACAACAGTTAGAAACGCCTATTTTAAGTCTGTTCAAAATGGTTGTCACTGAATGGTGGTCAATGATAAAATCATGTAGTGCTATGATTTTATCATTTTTGCGTATCTGTTAAAACCGGAAAAAATATTTTGTCACTAGTGACGCTAGTCACTAAACGCGTTGTTGCCATTAGATAGTCCTGCTTCAAAAAAGCTTAAACTTCGCCAATTATGTATCACCAAATATAACCGAAAAATATATTTGGCACATCTTTATTTTTACATTAAACAAATTTTTTACAAAAAAGTTGACCCTTGCTAATTTTATCAAAATAGTAGGGCGATAATAGATCAAGCTTTTGCCATAAGCCTGGTTTTTTGTAGGCCTGCATACTAATAACACTCTCCAAAGCTACTCAACTTGGCCGGTGACAATTTTTTCACCATTTTTTAGTTATTAATTCTATAGAAATGTCTATGTTTGTCATTAAAAAATAATCAAATTGTTGCCTACATTTTTACAATTGTTGTGGATTGATTGGGCTGTTTTGATGCACTTAAAAAAAATATATAAATACAAGGTTCTTTTTAACTGTTTATGTTTCCTAATCTATGGCGTTTCAGCCTTCCATATTTTTCTATTACTGGCGCAGTTGGCATCCATATTTGTTTTCTTTGTTTTACATTTATGGCTCCTATGGACTTTCCTATTTTTTTCTTGCGCACAATCGGTTTTTGTGTGACGAGTATCCTATTTACATGGTATCCTTTGGTGTTTCTGCCTACCACATTTTTATTTTACTGGCGCAGTCGGTATTCGTATTTGTATTCTTTGATTTTCATTCATTGCTCATATTGACTTCCATTGTTTTTGGCGCAATCGATCTTTGGGTCCGATGCATGTGTGACAATAAAAGTGACGAAAAGTGCTCGCTCCATCTGCTTAAGACATCGTTCTCATTTTTTGTTAAATTAAAAAAAAATCAATATCTATTAAATAGAATTCGTAAAGCCTTACCATAAGGTTCGCTTTGCACGTCCTAAGCAGCGATAAGTTCGGTCAGCTTTTTTATTATAATACTTTACGTTGTTTTTTGTCTATTGATATCAGAAGCTCACTGTTTCCTTCATCCAGTACAATAGGACTTTAATTTGGCTGGTAGCCATCATTAAAATCGTAAGCGGCTTTCAGTTCACACTTCTACGTTCGCTAAATAAGATCAGATTTTACCCACCATGATTATTTCTCTTACCAAACTAACCCCTTGAATTGGAATCTTCTCCCCTCTTGTATAACCTTCGTTTCCTTCTAAAAACCTGACAATTTTCAATGTGTTTTATCTTTCCACATAACTATTTGCGAGCTAATCCGTGTTTTTTAATTTCTGGCGCAGTCGGTCTTCTGAAATTCCTTAATTTCACATAACAAATTTTTTTGCGGAGCTGTTCCGTGTTTTTCTATTTCTGGCGCATATCCTGGTCTCCTTAAATTCCTTAATTTCAAACAAAAGTTTTCTTTTTTTTATCCATTGCTCTTATTGACTTCGATATTTTTCTATTTCTGGCGCAGTCCGTCTTTTTTAATTCCTTACCTTTTAACAATCGTACTTTGCTTTTGTTTTTCGTTCACTCGACTGATGTTTTTCTATTTCTGGCGCAGTTGATCTTTGTTAATTTCTTAATATTTAACAATCGTACTTTATTTTTGTTTTTCATCCATTGCTCTTATTGACTTTGATGTTTTTTATTTCTGGCGCTGTAAGTTCTTTTTAAATACTCAATCATTAGTGTGTTTCATCTTTTGCAAAAAATTGGAGCAGCTTTTCTGTTTTGGATATCTTCAAATAAGTTTCTGACAACTGTTTTTTTTTTTAATTATGCCACGAAAAAACTATGTTCCGTTCCTTCCTTTAAGCTTACCCTGATTCACACAGCCATTTTAATCCCGCAATTTTGTCATTATTCCCATTTGATCCTAAAATTAACATTTAACCACGAATCTCAAGCATTGTCTGCATTTAAATTGCTCATTCTTTTCATCAGTCGTTTTCTTGGTGTACCATTTACATTTCTCCCAATGGGACATTACACAGAAATAAAAATCAGGATCAAATGAATTGCGCAAAAAAAATGTGCAACGAAAAACGAACTCAAAGCAAATACAACAACGAAAAACTGTCTACAGAATCACAATGTGAAAGTAACTTTTATTTTTTAATCTAACTTTCTCCAGACATCTTCCTGTAATTCATTGCTTCGCAAGTTTCCTTTTTTCCAAAAGTTCTTTTTTTTCGTTTCGCATCCTTTTACGCTAGGAGTCCTTTCCTCCCAGATAGTTCAAGAAGAAAAGGATGGGAAGACGTAAAAAAAATTTAAATGTTTCTCTTCCTAATTAGAATTCAGACGTTTCTCAATTATAAAGATATTTTGCATAGACGAAAAAATTTTAAACTCTCTTTCAAGGACTTTATTTTTTGTTGCCACAACCGTAATGGCAGAGAAAAGAAAGGGAATGAAAATGGTCTCTCCTCCTGGAGGAGTACCTCATTTGCCCTTAGGAGAAGCCAATTAATTCTCACAAGCGAGTTAAATATTTATCTTTTTGTTAAAAAAAAAAAAAACAAAAATACGAAACTCCCGGCAGTTAGATAAATTAATGCCACAAAAAGACGACTCACAATTCAATCACAGGTTGTGATCAGCCTTATTTTTTTTTGTTTGTGAAAAGTCCTCCTCCAACCGAGCAGTTAAAGGATTAAGCTATCTGTGGCTCTCGATGAACGTCCGTGTCGTCTAGTCTCATTACTTAAGTTGTTTTGTTTTTCTTTTAATTGGGACTTTTTGGTTCTCGACTATGAAATTGTTTCTCAATCCCTTGGAATCACTTTGATAGACATTTTTACATTAAGTCTGCCCGTTCTGCATAAAAGGGTTAATGCAAATGTGTAGTTTCAACTGAGTTGTATTTCCCCTGTAACCGCACGTTCAATAGTGCAGATACAGATTTGAGCCCCATTTGGGAAAACCATTCAAAGTGAATTTTAGTATCTAGAATGTCTTCCATCCAATATGCGGCGGCGAAGGTCCCCAATCTACTTCTTCGGTCTAGAACGATTTGCGAAGAGGTGATTTTTTTTTTGTGTGGCGTTGTGGTTGGGTTCGGCATTGGGAAAGGGAGGTTTGGGGGTAAAGAAAGTCATTCTTTTGATTTGAACTTAATCCAGCAGAAAAACAAAAGTAATTGTATATCCTTTTCTGTAGGGGGTAATTTCTTCCACTTACGTAAATCCTTGGAGCTTAGCCCAGACATATGATTACCAGCGAAGGAAACATTTGTGGAGATGTGTTTCTTTTTTGAGTGTCGTCTGGTTTGTGGTTGAAGGAAATGCACTGTGTTGCGATAAAGGATGCAGGGATTTGTTTTGAAGTACTGCAATAAGACCTTAAACTCACTTGCAGAGGAGAGATTTTTTTTACGTCGCTACTAGGGAAGAAAGGTTTTAAAATGTGGTAGCCATAAGTGCCGTGTGTCATTGATTATCACCGGATTAAGCTAGGATACAAAAAAAAGATACTTAGTATGAAGGTCTTTTTTTTAAATTTCTGTCTGCTAAGTACGAACTGCAATAAGTGTGTATCTGTTGCACTGCACTCAAAAGTTAAAAGATGTTCTTAGTTACATATTTCCACCCTCAGTCCTTTTGCTGATAGCAATCAATCAATCGACGATTTTCTTGTGCCGCTTGTTTTTGAAAATTGTAGCGGAGAGGCCGACTTAATGGTTCTTCCATCGTTCTCGATCCTTCGCCACCAACACAAGAGATACAGGCGCGATCCCAAGGCGTGGCTCGGAGATGTTCTTTACCTGATCCGTCTCCTGTTTCTTGGCGTACCGGGAGCTACGCGCTCGCATCTCGTAGTAGCAAAATTGCAATGGTTCATTTTTGCCATTAACATGCACCTAGTGTGTAGCTCTTTCGAATTATGTAATGTTGAAGTCACCTGTGTCTGCGAAACTTCTTTGAGGTAGGTCTACATACCGAGACTTTTGTCCTCGTTTCTAAGTAACAACACCAACAATGTTTAAAAACTGCAAATGATAAGCAACACCCACCCATGTAGCATGAGCAACATTGTATAGTATCTGTGATCTATTTTTTTTTTTTAATTGGAATTTACTGCCGCGCGCCGTCGCATTAACCACTCGGGTTTAGTCCATTGAACCGAGCCCTATCTATCACTAGGAAAGTGAGTTGTGCCTGAATACTTGGCCATTGGTGCGTTGAGATTAGAGTAATGAATAGCACTTGATAAACTTCCCCTAGATACTTGGAATACTATGGAAAACAAGGGTTTATTTATAAACATTAATAGTTTTATGATTATATGTGCATTATCAGGGATCATTGCGTGATGTTCTACTGCAAAAAGTGTCTTCGAATAATTATTATTAAAAAGGTACGATTTTGTTGAACTTCTTTAACTTCTGAAGACATCTGTTTCTGCAATGATTTTTTTAATGCATGTAAAAAAGACACCTTTGCAAGATATTAGAATTGGCAAAGGAATTGGTAAAAAAAAAATACTCTAATGTCTGGGCAAGTGCATAGAGTGCAGAAACGATAACCACATTCTTGAAACGATTATACCTCGAAAGGATTGTTACAAACCACTTTAAACCTCAATTTGGATGTATGTCTTTGTAGGAAAGTATTTTACCAACAATCTATAGACATAAGTCATGCTGAATATGATAAATGGCATTGAATATTTTGGGTTTTAGAGCAGTGGTGCTATGCGGTTTATCGACATAAACCTGCGTCTTAAAAGCATTCCCAGAAAGTTTTTCATCCTTTTATCCGTGCAATATGGCCATTGTTGCACAGCCTGTGTGGCACGAAGTGACGTTTTGTTAAAATCACATGTGGTGGGTGTCTATATGTCATTATGTTCTTTTTTTTGGGATTAAAAATTTTGGGAATAAAAAAAACTATCCAGACCCGATAACACTCGACTTAAACAGTGATCGCTTAGCCAACGTCGTTCTCCAAGAAGGATCTTTAACTAAAATTTAAATTTAGAAATTTGCATCATTAAGGTTACACTTGCATGACAGCTCTGGACAATCGATTAGGACATGTTGCATCCTTTGAACGGGATTGCCGTATAGACAGCATGGCCTAGTTGCTTGATCCTCTCCAGCTGAGGAAGCATTGCACCTCACAGTGGAAGTTCGTATCAATTTGAAATTGCACCACACTTTCTTCGTTACTTCAAATTCTAGTTCCCTTTTTTCGTTTTCGAATATTATGTTTCGTTTGAATTAGACACGTTGATGACCAGGACTCTTCCAGAGAAAAGTTTTCGGCACTTAACCCTTTTCCAAATTCTATCCCTAACGGGGGAGTTTCTTATATTTGCCCAAAGTGGAGGTCTGAGATTTCCTTGCATTTATCAGTGCCAGCTTCCTTCTTAGGTCTGGTAGGGCTATCTTGCAAAGCATAGGAAAGGAAGTCATTTAACTGGTGTTGGTCTTAGCGTGTCTGACAAGAGCCTCATGGTGGTGTTCAGTTGGGGGTAAATCTTGTTTGAGTGGCAGCTGTTACCAAACGGAGGCTCCACATTTTGGGGTCGAATCAGCCAGATAGCGGAGATGTCTTATAAGTACCTACGTGTTTTGGTCTTAAGTGATACCCAGATATTTTGGGGTAAAGTTGTCTCCTTAGTATACCCCATCAAGTGCCACTTGCAGTTCTCCTCGGGCCTCCCTATAACTTAAGGGGAAAGAACAAATCCCGGTCTTCTGCGCTGGTTTGAAGGCGCCAGCTCTTGCTATATGCAGACAAATAGTTCAGGTCTGATGTCGCTACCCATTCCAGTTTTCTAAAGGAATTGTGTTTTTCGAGAGGATGTGGAAAGCACGGTGAAATGTGTAGGGCTGAGCACTGACCCTTGGGAAAGCCCATTATTAAGTTTTCTTCCTCTGCTGCGGTTATCGTTTAGGAAGACATTAAACATCCTATCACTGAGCATCGCATTTGTGTGCAGGCTTTGGTCTTAAGAAGCTTGTACAGGAGGCCGTTTTTTAGTGAGTAAGAATCACACTACTATGAACACGCGCGGTCGTCGGTCCACGCTGTGCCTATGAAGGTGTTTTGCCTATCCTCAACACAAGTTTTTATTTTTCGTTGCACACCGTTTTCTATGAAGTTTGTTAGGACTAAGGCTTGTTCTGTGCAACTTCTCAACTTCCTAAAACCTGCTTATATGGTAAATCTTTTTTCATATCACTGCCTACTTGGATCAGGATCATCCATTCGAAAAATCTTAGGCCAAGTAACAGGAGGGCAACAACGACCGTAGCTTTGTGGAGCATTTGCAGGTTTGTTTTGCTTGAGGTTTTTTTTTATAATATACTCGTGATCAAGGGGATATGATTACCCTTAAAATGCGTAGCACATCGCGAGCGGAAAGAATTTGGGGATAGAAAAGTTAGAAGAAGAAAGTAATTCCAAATCCAGAACAAACGCTGATGAGCCGAACATGAAACCTCTGCACAGAAACACCAAAGCTTACCCTCGCAAGTGTTATGCCTTTAAGGAAAAAAGCAATAGTATAACCAACAGAATATTTTATAAAAACATCTGGCATGCATCTAATTGTTGTCCATTCTTTTTGCATGGAAGAAAAAAAGGAAGAGAAAAAAGGTGTTTTTTATTCTGATGACCCTAACCTGGGTAACAGATGCCGCCGCGCCGACCAGGCAGCGGCTCATTTTGAGACAGACGCTTCTGGAAGACTTGCTCTCTTCAAGCCAAACATCATGCAGATTATCGATTTCTTGAAGGCCTTAGGTAGCTCGGCGGATGACAGCATTCTGGGAAACGCCCGAGCAAGCCATGTACTTACTTTGGACAACTGTGCTTTTGAGATTCCGGGGATATTCTATCTGCGCTGTCTGCCGTTCCAATTTTTATTGAGGAGAGGACAACTCAACTTCGAGTCGAGAGAATGGGTTTGAATATGTGGCAAATGGTGTTCTACTTTCATACGTAAGTTTTTGAACACCTTGTTGGTATGCCTTGTAAATTGTTTGTCTTGTTCTGCTTTCGACTTACTTACTTAAGGTAGCGTTACAGTCCGGAGCGGAATTAGATCTCAGCCAACAAGCTTCGCCATTCAGCTCTGTCTCTAGGTAGCCGTCTCCAGTTTCACACGCGAAGTTGGCTGAGGTCCCCTTCCACTTGCGTGCGCCACCTGAGTTACGGTGCTCCTCCACTGCGCATGGACGGAGACATTTTCACAAAACTCGGATCGATGTTTTATAACAGGTGGTGGGTTTGACGAGCTTAGTTTCCCAAGTAAACTTCAAGCCTTTCAGTTTGTGTGTTGAAGTCGACACTATGTCCATTTTTACTTCCTGTTTTTGTTAAGGCTGTTCATAAACTCATTTGAAAGGCTTGGGCTCCATTTTGACGGAATTCTTTGTACTGTCTGTCACTGGCTTCATTCCAGCTTGGTATGTATTCCTTGCGAAAGCCCTAAGGGCTACATGTCTTCGCCATTGTTATAAGAAGGCCAGTAAAACCATCAAAGTTGGACGGTCTTGGAAGTATGAATCGGATAACGTCATCGGTTTTTCTGGAAAAGGTTTCCCAATCTGACCTTATTCCATCTTTCTTTTGGCGTGTCGTGTCAATTACCGGGATCTTACAGCTGACATCTGCTATGACAGGTTAGTGGTGGCTGTTTGGGAAATCATCATTAAATTTCCGCGATGCGTTTGTGTTAGGACAGATCAGTGTTGACTTTCCACAGCTTGAAAATTTCTATTGGAAAACCCTTAATCTACACTTTGGTCTCAAAAAAATTGTACCAGACTTCTATTGCGCAATTCCAATTTGCATAAATAATAGTGCTTAAGAGAAGCACCATAGAAAAGCCCTTTTGACAATTGCAATTCAAAGCATCTTCACGTCTCAAAGAAAATCTTCAAATAGTCGCCACTTTATCCTTGAGATGGAAAAACGTTTTTTCCAACTTAAATGTCTGAATAGCTATAATCACGCATACAGACGTTTCACTGCTGTGTATACGCTGACCAAATAACAATAAAAACATATCCCAACTAGTTACATTGTCAACTTTATAAACTGTTTTAATATTTTTCCTATGATAATTCCATTTCCGTTCGACTGCATTTAGATGACATACTTAAGGCAATCGCTTGGAAGGATCTTTAGCGAATTTCTCTCGTCCTCTTCAATTGAAATATGAAATTGATTTTCTCTTCGCACAAAATAATATGTAATATCAACAACTAGCTGTACGAGTAGTTGGGTAATATTCATTTTCACGACAAGGAGAGCACACAAAATTAAATGTCCTTATAACACACCCAGAATATTCATCTCACACTTACTGCGGGACTACTGCGGGCGAAAGGACTTTCAATTTGTTAGGTGTAAATTGGACGCAGTCAACAGTGACAGTGACAATCTTCAGTCATTCGTTTCAGCTTTAACCGATTTTCTTTTCAAGGATTCGTGTTGGCTGACAAATATTGCGGGGAAAGGCGTACGACGGACGGCGACGACGACGGTACGACATGGCAGAAGGATGTGTGTAAAGCGTTGCGGTTGGTTAAATTCGAATGATGTGACTTTTACCGGATTATGATGATGTGCCATAGAAGGTCGTTAAATTATAAGAGTTTTTCCCTCCTATGAGAAGATTTTTTTTCTTTTGGGAGAAGGTGTATGTGTCGAACTTGGGATTAATTTAAGGACCATTTAGCACTTCCATATGGTTAGAGATGATGGAAGTTTATAAAGCAGTTTCTTTCCACCGGATGAGCTTTGATTTTTCTGCTGTTGGTTGAGCTTGAAATATAATTGCAACTAGACTTTCGGAAGTTTGTCTCATGGAGTTTTTTTCTTAACAATTTCATGACAATGTAAAGAAAGAGGGTCTCCTTATTGACAGTTCAAAACTTGTTGACTCAGCAATGGCAAATTGGTGCCTGCAGCTTATAGCACTGTAAATCTTTTCCAAAAGAAAGTAAACAAAGAGCATCCGATTGATTGTGAATGTAACCATGTCAATTACCCTATCGACCCACAAAAGTTCAAACGGCCAATTTCCATTTTCAAATGACAGATGATAGATGAAACAATCCCAGACGTACCAATCACACGATTTATGGCATTTATCCAAACGACTTTGTCCAACAAGACTTGGACGGTAATCACCTTCTGTTCAGAGCCATCCATCCGTCCGTCGTCAATGTCTTTGAAGCAGTACTAGGAGCGGACTTAGAAGACGAAACGCGCGAATCTTATAAGCATTTCAGTTTTTGGATTCCACGGTCATCCGTCCATTGAAAGTTTTACGAGGAGAAGCCATCTGATAGTGTCTTTGATGTACACACAGACGCAACAAACTCGACGACCCCAGTAGCTATCTTATTACAAGACGTGCCAAACATGAAGAGCACAGCAACGCAGACAACGATAAACCCTCGTTAGGGAAGTGTACAGAATCATCCGAAATGAGCAATATTGCCTCCGGAGAAAACAGTTTAATCTTGGCATAAGCAGACAGGTGAGATGATGCTCAAGAGATATCTATGCCCAGCGATGCTTCTTAAATACGGTCCGGGCCAATTGTTTATTATTCCTGAAATGGCAAAAGCATTTAATTAAGACTTTTCCTCTGCAGCATCGGCACACCTCCTTCGTCTTGTTTTTGGGTACAGCGTTTTTGTATCTGCGAAACATCAACCCACAATAAAATTCAATGTCTGCCCATAAACGAACAAAATTGGCCATGTTCAGAGTTGTATCTACAAGGCATCTATATGAGATACTTTTCATCTGGTCAATTGCACACTTTGCATTTTTATCGATCCACTGTCCTGGTTCCTCCTGTATAAGACAGTGCGCTACCTTTTTCCGCCAGCTTTATCTCGCTGGTCCATTGCAATAAATGAAAGGCTAATCAGCACTGTGAAACTCACATTAATTGAGCAAAATTTATGGTGAACAGATACGAGTGCGAATACGAGTATAGTAGTCGTATCTGCGAGGGCAAACGGAACGACCCACACAGTTGAATGGCTCTGTCCTATGTCTGGAAGTGGCTGGTATAGCTGATGCTAGCTCTGCACACAGAGAACGTTAAATCCTAAATGAGAAAGTGTTACTTGGCTAATTCCGAAAATTGCTATTGTAATTAGCAATTGGTGGGGCTATTGTGTGTGTCTTGTCTGTACGGTGATTGTGCACTACTGTCTTACTACTATAATACAAGATAGGATTAGGTGGTTCGATAAAATATCTTCGTAATTGGTTCGAGTGGGTTTTGTGTGAATGCGTTGCTGTAGGAAAGAAAATCTTCTTAATGGCGCTCACAATTGAGTGTATGGATTGCAAGGATTATCTTACTAATTGTAAGGTTGAGATTAGGGCTTTAAATTGGAATTACCATAGAGGTGAGTAGCTCGTTAGTCCTTAGAGTTTATTTACCTTAGCTGTTGTTCCTGTAATCGAAGAAGACCATGAGAAGTGGTGTTATTTCTGATTTGGAGGTCCTTGTGTCTGACATTTGTTGTAATAAACTCGAATATAGGTAATAGCGTTTTTCATTGAAACTTGAAAGAATTGCTCTCAAAATCGAGAACTGCTCGTTTCAATGAAATGTGCTTCCTCGTTTGGTGGCAAAATAAATCACACACACGGGCTGCCAACCAACAAACACGTCCGCACATTATTTCGAAACAAATAAAATTGCTTCGATTTGGCGTTTGACAGAAATATTTCCATGTGTAGGTTCAGATCTAATCTCCCAAGATCGGGAGATCGCATCTTTCGTGTTGAGAATTGATCTAGAATTGCTCTTTTATTTTCAATGAAACATGCAAAATCGAAAAAGATCAAATCTTTTGACAGAAAGAGCAAATCTTTTCTTCAATGAAAAACGCTATTAGATTCGACAAAAAATGCAGGTCCTCGTCGCAGGTACGTGAAGAATGCGCAGGCATGTAAACTGTAGAGTTTGTCATGTCTTTGAAAAGGAAGCGGGTCATAATTCTGCTTTTAAAAGTTCTTCTTTTGCGTAAAATATTTTGTTTTTAAAATTCTGCTGTTTAAAATTTTGACCGAATCGGTCGGCCAATCGGTCAGCTGCTTCCTTTTCCTCCACAATGTCTGTTTGTCAGGGGCAACACAGCACCCTCCTGTGTCAGAGCCCGTCCCACCAAAGTATCCGTCCCATAAAAATATACCGTTAGAAGCCGTGCATTGAGTAGCACTCATGGTCAGTTTGTCGACAGAGTCGAACAAAAATTCACAAGAGCAGCTTGTTCCGTTTCTTGTCCATAAAGAATGTTGGGGCCTCCAGACGCCATGCCCCGACCGTAGTCATAGACACTGCGGGTGTATTTAAGCAATTGCTATTACCACCTGGGGTTGAACCTTGAATGCAAACTAGAGTCCGCGGGGTCGTCACTCCGGTCACCTCATGTAAGTTTTCCGCAATGTGGCGGGAAAACTTCTCGTATTCGTTGCTTCCCAACCAGCTCCAAAAAACTGCTACGAATATTCAACCAAGGATCATTCAATTCAAGGATCATACCAAGTTGGTGACTCAAAAACGGTTTTTCTTTCGACATTTCGTCCGCTATTAACTTCACTCGACCGACGTTCGATTAATTGGGACGTTTTCATGGAGGTAGAAAAATTTCAAGAATATACCTACTGTCATTAGCGAAAGAATGAATTGGATAACGGCTGTCACAAGTTCGTTGATGAAAATAAAAAAAAAACCCTGGTAGTATATCTGAGCCTTGGGGCACACCAGCATTAATATGGCTAACATCAGACTTTGAGCCATACGAAAGGCCACTCCGACAAAAAAACCGTCAAATGTTTTAGAAATGTGAACCGGCGATAGCCAAGAAGATGCAAAACAAGGTCGTTAGTTCACAGATGAATCGCGGTTTTTTCAATTGTGATAAGTGCTGTTTTCTATCTACTCGAAGAGTGATTGGGAACCCTGAACACAGATAAAAGAAGTTACATATTGCTTTTATCAGCGAGCGTAGAAGAACAGCGCTTCGAAGCAAACTGTTTTTGACCTGGTGACATTAAGAAATCTACTACTCCCCGTTCAAGTACAGCCAACGAAATATCAAAATTAGCCAGCATAGCGCTGGCAGCAAAACTTGCTACTAACAAATTGGCCTTGCCTAATATTGTGTCTCCACCGGCTATAAAACTGCTATTAGCGAATACTATAAAAAATAAAAATATATCTTTAAGTGTCTCCACTGGACAAATATAGGATTATTATGACACGAGTACTCATACTTTGGTTCTCAAAAGAGAACGACGACGACATTTACCAGGAGCGAGATTACTATTTCGTTGTAAAAATCCCAATAAAAAACGTATTTGTGACAGATCTATCATACGTTGACAGTTCCAGTTTTTTTTTTTTTTTTTTTTCAAGTATCAAACTGTTATGAAGGTGTGAAAATGACGTTAATAAGGAAATAAGTTAAAGAGGTGAAAGAGATATGTACTATGTATCCTCTGGCAATAAAACGAAGATTAGCGAAGACAATTAAAAATAAAGCCTGAAAAGGATGGCTCCATTTGACATATATTAGATTAAGTCTGTCATGTTGGCTCACAAATAGAGTTACGACATAATTTCCCATGAGCGAGAAAAGATTTCGATTGTAAAAACTTCAGTAGAAAATGTATTTGTGAATGAACCGGATAGTTTCCGTTTCCTTTTTCAAGTCCCAAATTGTTATAAAGGTGTTTCAAGAGTTTGAAAGTGGCATAAAAGGAGTGATGCAAAGCGTGAATGAGATTTATTTTTACTTACATGCCGAGAGGACTTAGTATTTTTGGCGACGTCAAAAATGTGACCATTTCACTGTAGGCTGTCATTCACACACATTCTGAGAATAGAAAGCTTCTCAACAGCAAGTTTCGTTTATTTTTTGCTTGGAGGACATAAATCAGCATTTCCAAGTTCACCGCTATTTGAAAAATCCTATGAAGTTATGTATATTATTTTGGTCAAAATTCAATGATATTGACATACGAGATCTTTCCATTTTAAGGTTCATAGGAGTCGGACGTTCAACCGAATACGAGTTGAAAAAACTCATAGGACCTACTGTGATCACCAGAAGAGTGTATTAGATTCGAAGTATCGAACAAAAAGTATTTGATGAAGACTAAAAGTAGTGTTGGAAAAAATACTGAGCCCTGCGGGGCACCAACGTCGATTCGAAATGCATTCATTTTAGACAAGAGATCTTAAGGGACAAACTCTGTCGAATGCTGAGAAAATGTCAAGCGCTATTGTCTTGCTTTCGCTCTGAACGTTCCCCCTTTGCGGTGAGATAAGCCATCAAATCACTATTTTACGCTTTGCTTTGGAAGCCGCACTGTCGGTAATAAAGACGGTTTCCTAATTAGAGATATGTATTTCATGAGCTGGCTGCTCATTGCGCAACTGTAAAGAAGTTTGATAGAGAAAAAGAATAGCCTTTTGCGGGAAGTGGACTTTCTGTTGGGGCTGTGGTGCAGTGTGGTGTGTAAGACCACGAGGTCCCGGGTTCGAATCCCAACCGCGGCAATATAAGTTCTTGTTTTACGATGTACCACCTCCGCGAGGGTCTGACAAACCCCACAAGAGTATCATTTATCATGAAAGACCTCTCAATTCGCCGTTCGGAATCGGATAAAAAATGTAGGTCCCTTTCATGTGTTGAAAAACAGCTGTAACGAGCACAGCATGCATAATTGTAAGAGAGGTAAGGCGATGGCTTTTCTGAGCGCAAGTGCCAATATGTTAGTTTCTGCGGAACAGTCTAAACGTATGCAGTTTTCCATCTACTTGGGAAAAGACAAGAAGTTAAGTAGGATAAGTGATAGAGTTTCCGCAGTGACTTTGTCAGCGTAGCGGGTTGTCGAACACTTTTTTAAAACCAAGGGCTTTATATGCCATATCACGACCCGAAAATTTGTGTATATCGAAATTTTTAAGAACCTCTGCTACCGTACGTGTACGAGAACAAAAATGGACTTGTTCAGTAGACTGTTTTAACCAATCTAGTACAGGTGGAAACATGACACATGCTGGAAGGCAGCAAAAGTTGAGCTCTCAACAAGGGAGCTAAAATAGATTGGCCTTGATTGAAGAGCCGACAGCTGGAATGTATAATTGTACATGTTGGGATGAAAGATGAGGATTCGTTTTTTTATGTTTTCGCCAAATTTTCAGGAATGTTTACTTTCCTTGGGACATTGTAAAAATGTTCGCCTTGATTACTGACTGACTCGGTTGGATTGGTTTTATAAAACCGAAAATTCACCTCCTTTACTTATGTCGCCTCTTTCGAGTCGCACCGGTCGATCGCAAGTTTTAAGGCCTCATTTGGAGATTTGGTCTTATTTCGCTTGGGCTTATGACACGGCACCGTCGCACCATCAATCTCCTTCGGTCTGAGTGTTTTTTTTTTAACCCTGTTGGGGGTATCGGAGGCGGAGGGTGTTCATACCAAGGAGAGTTATTTCGAGGATCATATCCGCATCAGTGGCATCAACGTCACGATCAAGGAAAGAAAGGAAATTGCTGTTTAGGAGTAACAGATCAACCTGCAAGGGTCAGCCGCCGAAAATATGTAAGAACCCTAAAACAAGTATACAGTTCCTGAATAGATATCAAGTAAGGACAACCTCGGATTGCCTCGATACTTTTTGAGGTTGCTCTCTCTAAACTTGCCACTTTGTGGCGCATTTATATGTAAAAGAATGGGAATTTAGGGATTGACTATCGAATTTACCTTTCGTCGTTTTTACCCCGGTCATATACAAATTTTAAGTCTTACTTTTTATGCCCCAGTAATTCAAAATTTCGTCTGTTGAATTTCTCGAAATTTTCCAATAAAGAACTCTAGCAGGCTGTTGCGGAATTTAAAAATGAAACTTTACCTTTAACCAGACAATCTCATCAGGTAAACAAAGCAAAAAGCCAAGGTATCACTTTCACACAAGTTTTCATAACTCAAACAAAATCTTCCACATCATCGCATCGTTCAGGACTTTCTCCGCAACAATAGGGTGCAGGGTCATCATAGATTCCATCTTCTCCGATATGAGTAAGGCTTCTAATCAAATCAAAAGCTAGACAAATACACCCGGCATACCCACAAAGCCTTGGCACAGCCAAACTTGATTACCAATGCGAAACGTCTATTTAATCAGCAATTCAATTTGTAGAACTTTATCTGTTATCCTGGTGTGTATCATCTCATCAGATATAGTATTTTGTATACCTATCTGCCGGTGGTGGTATGCTGTCTTGTCAGCGGCAGAGGAACCAAGAAGTTGTCCCCTCCTGTAGCATGTGTAAGGCGCGCGATTGAGTAAATCCTTCAAATGAAATATCATCGCATTCTGGGCGCAAAGTAAACTTTTACTTTTCTCAATTAGAGCGAAACAATAGCACCTTAGACAGAACGTCGCTCGTCCCTGCCACAAATCAAGTTTATACAACACAAGAATATACCTACCGCCTCCTTGGCTCTTAAGTAAAACAAAACATTCGCAAGGACTTGACTTTGGCACAGACGCGCGGGATAAAAGCAGATTTCTTGTGTATTTATCTCGGAAATATTTGCGTGTTTGTCTCTTTAGGACCTTGTGCTAAGCAAGGATTTTAGCATTTTATTATATAACGGTGCCCAAGCTGATGATTGTTGACATAATCCTCACAAGTGGATGGGGGCGAGAATTTTCGATTAATAATTGTTTATACACTTTACTAATTTCATTTATATTTATGTGTATGAAAGGACACCCTTGCTTTGTGTGCCAACCCCTCGCATATACAATAAGCGGATAAAGCAACTGAATTCATTACAGCTGAGTGGATTTTGATATCGAATAGATGCGGAATAATACAACAGATACTTTTTGATTTGTTGTCTGTTCTTCTTTGCTCCGTGCGTCGCTGTCGTCGTCGTCGTCGCGGCGTTGGCTCTTCGCTTTTATTTGGTAATGCATCTTAATGCTTTCTGGTGGAAGGAATCCCCAAATGGCTTGTCCTTTGAAGGAGTAAACTTTATTGCTTTTTAATATAACTACGAGAACGTTCCGAGAGTGTACTGGATTATTGTTCTTCATTCGCAGTAGATACATTAAAGTCAAGCCATAAATATTGTTTTTTCTGAGAGAAAAAAAAATCTGAGGCAGCAGTATAGAGCCAGAAACATCCTTTATGTCTTGTTTTCTTTCTTCCTTTGTTTTGTTGAGCGGGACTTGAGGTATTAATAGCTGTCGGAAAGCGTTAAGTGAGATTTTAAGTGGTACTAATGTTATGTTACAACGGTTTGATGTTAAAATAAATTGATCTTTAGTAAGACCCTGGGTACAAGCACGTTAAACACGAGGGAAAAGTTTCGAAAAATTACTCGTTGGTCGAAATTTGAAAATAAAGTGAAAAACGCGGCGAGTTAAAAATCAGCATGAATGCAAATACAGCGTTCCAAACTGTCCGAAGATAGTTTTTTTTTATCATTTTGTGATTGGGTCATCGCACACGGCAACACTTCTACCCCGGCAGGGAAGTGTCGTTGCAGAATTACTTGTACCATGAAAAGTTGTTCACGTACGATAGTTTTGATGCCTGCAGAAAGCATCATATGTGCCCTTGAAGCATGGTTGAAAACGTTTCCTTTTTTACTGCCGGAAATGATCACTTGGCCGTTGGCCCATTTTTCACAACTTAAGCCGCGTACAAGCAACTTTTATATGCAGATAATATCAGAAAACTACAAGTTTTTAAAAAAACAAAAGTATGAATTCTATCGGTAAGTTTAAGGGTTAATTCGGGCTACACTCTTTCAAAGTACAAAGGACGAGGTATACATACATCAGAGTAAAAAAACAACGACCCTATCTGTCATGTACAACAACATACTTATCTACATCTCTCATTTAATTTCTCTGTGTATACATTGAACTATAAAGCAATTACACAAAATATGCAAATGCCAAATAATACCTTGCAGATCCTTGGCACAACCATCAAAAGCATCCTAAAACGACATTCTGTTGTATTTTTTCCTACCATAATCTCTGCGCTCAGTTGCATGATCTACAGCAAGCTCCAGACACAATGGATGATGGTGGCGTGTTGTGCAGCTACTATCTATTCTTCGGTTGTGGTGTTTTGACTGGGTGAAAACAAATCCCCATCTGGCAAAGGCAATGAACAATAATGAAATCGCGAATATTCAGCGAGAAACGGTCGTTCGAGACTATATCACATCCCGTTTTTGTATCGTTGGATTTGCCATGGGATGGAGAAAGGATGCAGTGCTGAAATGTGGCTGCAGCTGTAGTTGATAGACCGAACAACTAAAACAGACTATCACAGCGTGCCAGATGAACGTACCAAACATTTATATCTCTATAAGGACTCGTTTTTTTCTGTTCTCATCCGAATTACATTGTAATGTTTTATTTATTTGGATATTTGTTTGGTTTTTTATTGGCAAAGCACAGATAGGTACTAAAGTAGTTTAAATTCAGGACACAATTGTCAAAGATTCAAGTCGAACGACTCGAATGTCCATACGCGTTCTGCCTCAATGCAACTCTAACCACTTCCCTACGCCACTTCACAAGATGATAAGAGTATTTAAGAGGAGAAAAAAAGCGAAAGTACACCGAAAGGACATGATGCTTTATCGCAAAGTACCTAGATGTTTACAAAAAGAAACGTCCTTTTCAAAAGTGTTTTCCTTTCAGCATTGTTTTTTTTTTAACTATTTGAAAATCCGATTTTTTTCTTATTTAAGAGCGTGTTTGCTTAGAAAAAAAATAAAGAACGAAAGCACTAAAGTAAAAAAAGACTCAACATAATTCATACAAAGGAGGTACCTACATAAGATCGAATAAAATGCTCCCTTGCAATTATCCTTTGAAAGTTCAGTCAACTAATTTTTTGTGCTTGCAGTTTCAAAGGAACTTTGGCAGTTCTTGAAAGGGAATAAAAAATTGTCTGAGTGGAAGTTGATTTTCTTATTTTGTTGTTTGGCTCTCATTCTTATGCTTTCAGTTTTGAGAGAAGGATAATTGCTTTGAAAGCAATTCGAGGTGGTTTCAAGGCATACGTATATGTGTAAGGTCCTCGTAAAAACTTAGATTATAGGTACAACATGTAACCGATATTTTCTAAATAATGTATTGTTTTCTATCAATGGAACCTGACTCCTGGAATTCAAAAGGCATGACGATTTCATTGTGATGCATTGTGAAAACTAGCAAAGGCACCTGATTCACGTACATAGTCAATGTATCCATTAAATTTATGTGGAGCCTTGGGAACTCCAATTCGGAACCTTCGCAGGTGGCGGATGAGGGACTAATTGCCAGATATGGTGGATTGGATACCGGTATATAATCCGGTGGCGGAGTAAAACTAGCAATCAAAGAATTTCCTAAAGCCCTACATCATATGAAACAAGTCTCTAATTTTTATTTTGTTGAAAAAAACTAAAGCCACTTTCCTTTCCATTTGCCATAAAAAAATCCAGGAGAGTCTTTCTCATAATGAGCGGATTCCTGATCGGTGCCTGTTTCTAGGTTAGGCCTAGTCGAATTTTAAACTCCTTTTATCTGCCTTGCTTTAAAATAAATGCGTGCAAATTTTGTATATGAATACTCTGCTAGTTATATCGTTTGTTTTGTCTTTAAGGCATAACACTTGCGATTATTATTTTTTTTTTATGAAAAACTCGCTTATTTTATGTTAAGATTCTAAAAGTTAACACATCCTTATGCCTACCGGCTTATGGTTCGAGTCAGAAACCAAGTTTTAAATGCTGCATAAAAAATGTAATTTTAATACCTTAATTCGCGCCATAACGAAGGAGCAAAGGTCCGTTTAGACTTAATTTAAAAAGCAGATATTAGGCCATAAAAATATAGGTTAGGTAAGGTTAGGTTAAGTAGGGTTGCTGGCAGCAGAAGCCACCAGCTCGCAGAAGCCAACTAAAATAAGATTAAAATATAGGATTGATTAAAAGTCTCCAGCATTTTATATTTTATATAGAAAGGTAGATGCACATGGTTTAGGTATTCCTCCAGACGATATTGACATGAGAAGAATTTATATCCTTGCTTTATAATAAACTTTCTAGAGCTACGTGCCGGTTTGATAATAAGTAAATTTGCCCAAAGTTTTATCGTGTCCAATCCTGCAAAATAAGCAGATATGGAACACATAGAAAATCAGATGGGTAGATGCTTATTTATTACTTGTATGACGTGCAAACGAATATGCTGACACATGTCAAAAAATTTATTGATTTCAACGAGTCAATTATTGCACTGTCCGATATTATTTGGTCTAGACTTTCAAATTCGTTTAAAAATTTGAGCACATGTTAAAAAGAAAATCTTAAAGAATTCCTTAAAATTTAAATGATAGACCATAACCAGGACTCCTTCTTTATTTCGCATTTATACTATGCGTTGCTGTACAAAGTCTCATATCACACTCTAGTACGGCACCTATAAAACTTATTTATGATATCTGCGGCTCCTGCATATGAATTGTATACGTGTGCCATTCTGCAAAGGAATATTTTACTGTTTCTTATTTTGTGCCCGACGTCGATGGTACTATGTACGCGTACGTTTCTACTTCACTTGGAGCAAATTTTTCATGCCGAACACTTAATAAAAGATTCTCCACAAGTCTTCGTATGTGGTTTATATCCAAGAAAAATAAGTAACTCGCTCTATAGTATTCCATAAGGACACACTTTAAATTAAGTGAATTTATCTACCGTAAAGCCCCTATTCATGTCACAAGGCAAAAAGAAAATCTTCTGCCAGACGACAGAAAGACTCGAGTAGCAACCATAATCCCCTGCGTTTTGTTGTCACTGCCTTAACTGCTTTGAAAAAAAAAAAAACCAAAACCCAATATTGGAATGTCGAACGAAGCCATAGCACGATTAAGAAAATCCATGAAAAGACACAAGTGCATTCGCGAAATGGTGTGCGAAATAGTAGAAAGGAGGTTTATTCCTTCGAGCTAATATTTGAGAACTTAAAAAAAAATGAAACACGAGACTGAATTTTTTAAGAAATATATATTTTGTTTTCCATGTAAAAAACCTTGCCATTTCAAGGCAAAAAATACTTTCTAGGGTTGCTGGTCTCCTATTGGGCACCTCCCCAAAATGATTGGAAAATGCTCACCAGATATGGTGGGTACCGGTATGGAAACATCCTTGGTGGACCAAAACTAGCAATGAACGAAAAGTCCTGGAGCGTCTGTATCAAAATTAGCGTCTTCTTGGTCGGCATCTGTTATCCAGGGTTTGTTTTAGGGTCGCCCGAATATTGAACACCTTCTTCCCTTCCAATATGCAAATAAAATGGACACTTATACGATCCTTGCCAGATGTTTTATGAACTATCCTGCTAGTAATATTATTGCTTTTCTCTGTAAAGGCATAACACTTGCGGGGGCTATCTTTGGTCTTTCTGTCCAGAGTTTTCATCTTCCGTATTATCTCATCAGCGTATGCGTTGGATAGAGAATTACCTTCCTCTTCTATCTTTTCTATCCTCAAACTCTTTTCGCTCGCGATGTGTCATCTTAAGGGTAGTCGTAACCCCTTGATCTCGATAAAATTATAAAAAAATTAATAATAAAAGGCTAAAAAAAGAGGGAGTGATATTGATATACTCCGTGGAGCGTTGTCCTCGGAAGATATTAGAATCTTATAGCTAGAGGTACTATGCGACGTGTGTTTACTGCCAGAATCAACATTGGCTCTCTATCATTGATACCAAATAAATGCCACAATCAGTTAAATGATCAGTACAACAACATGGACACAGCTCATACAGGGGTAGTTGCACTGTTAGAGAGACACTCAAAAGTTTTCATTATTTTGGTGTCTACTGATAGTATCGAATCTGACGCACTTCCAGCAAAGGGAAAGCCAAGTCGTTTTTAAGTATGTGGTCCAAAATATGGTGTACCAAAGTAATACGATGTCTACACCAGACTCGAATCCGCTATTATCATAAATCCTCAATTAGTCTCCCTTCAATCTGAAGATTTACCATGCAAATTAAAATCTTCTCGGCGAGCGTTACATCCCCTCATAAATCGCATTCACCCTTTTTACAAACCTCTTTATGCCAGTTTCAACGCTATTCACACATCTTTATGACAGTTCAATACTTGAAAAATAGAAAATTGAAACTGCCTAGGCATGACAGATTTACAAATACGTTTTCTGTTGGGATTTTTTAAACGAGCCTCATAAATCTCATTCACCCACCCATTACACACCTCTTCTCTTTATGCCACTTCTAACACTATTCACACATCTTTATGACAGTTTTATACTTGAAAAAGTGAACTGAAACTGCCCACTTATAACGGGCAGAATACGTTTTCCATTGGGATTTTTAAAACGAAATTGTAATCTCGCTCCTAGGATATGCATTGCCACTCTCTTTTAAAAGCCAAAATGCGATTAAACATAAATCCTCTCAAAAATCTTATCCACCCTTTTTACCCACCTCTTTATGGCTTTTTTGTGAGCCTATTCACACATCTTTTTGACAGTTTGATACTTGAAAAGGAAACTGAAACTGCCCACGCATGACTGATAAATCACAAATACGTTTTCTATTGGGGTTTTTAACACGAAATTTTAATCACGCTCCTTGGAAATGTCTAGCAACTCTCTTTTGAGATCTAAAATAACAGAAAAAGTTATAACATATGTAAATCCTAGTTGCCCAGTGGCGACACTTTTGGATATATTTTAATCGGCTCCCGCTAATCGCAATTTTATCGCGGGTGGAGACATGGTACAATCAGGTTAAACGTTCAGCTGCGACTGCTCAATATGAACATCGAGTCGGTTCTGTGCGGTTTTATGCGCCTGAAAAGTAAAGCTGCAGTCATTCCCTATAAGGATCCTCCGGGCCCTGGAATATTTCAAGAATTTTCTCACCAAACCGTATCTCAAACGCCAAATTGAAGCCTTTTATAGTAATATTGACAGTGGATGGGCGACACTCTTCGGAAGGGTAACAGTTTCATTGCCAGATATCCCAAGGATACATTCCCACTTGCACAAGGTGGAAAAAGTGCCAGTGGGCTCCGAGCGCCTGTTGTGAAGCTGAGGGGAAGGAATACAAGCGACTTGGGCAGACTTAGATAGAGCTTATAAATATCATTGGAAACCACAAACTATACCGCACAGGCGTCTTGGAGGCCTTTAAACCATAGGTTTTTTAAATCCGGAATAGAATTAGTTCCGACCAGCCCTGTTTAACTTTTGTTTTATGTTATGCCCATGGCGGCAATTTTTCTGACTTGAAAAGGTGCGTAGTTAAACTAAATTGTACTGAATCTATTAACATTTCACAGCATAGCTTGATACTAGACTAGAGCATCGCAGGTGTACCTTAAGGAGCATACTCAGACTCGATTTCACCAATCATCGGGAAGTGATAAAATTCAGCGTTTGACGCTTTTAGATTCAAATTATTACTGGCGTTACCAAGTAAGGCTGGGTTTGTCTTATTCAGCATTGGCGAGAGCCCTTGAACTTTTGATAGATTTGAACTAATCTTACGTGCAACTCTGAATCGCTCAGATGGAATTTGGAAATGCTGAATGTTTGCTAAGGGTGTATGCAACACGTTTACCAAGTCCTTTATTTTGAAAGGATTTCGTCTGCGAATTGAAGACACATCATCAACAGAAGGACTTTCTTCGCCTTAACTTGACACCGATGAACCCTTTCGTTCATGACTCACATATAAAACAAAAAACGCACCGCACTCATAATTTAGTCAAGGTAACTGTGGGAGTTATAAACACCACATCGTGTCTGCCTTATTTTGTTGTTATAGGAATACCTTCCAATTTCAGAATACTAAATGAACCATAAACTGACTCCTACTTTAGGGTGTCTGTTTTGGGGATAACACTGGATCACTAGCGTATTCATTGTGCTTTTGCACCATGTCGCGCAGGATAACGAAATGGAATTCCCAAATCGATAATCAATAAAGTGGAACATGACCGGGACTTGTTTTCGAAATGAAATCCTGTTTTTTTTTATATATGATATCACACACACGTACCTACATACCTACATGGACATGGGAGCCGAAATTACTTGATGTTTTGTTGGTTCTAGAGATATTTCTTTATTCCGTAGCGGCTTCTTTCGAATGCACTAGTTTATATGCTCCGCAAGCTTGTCCGCCCATGCCAGCTGTCTTTCACTTTTTCAATAATCCAAAAGGACCATGTCCTTTCTATATAGTTTTCTCTTGTTACCGTTCTCGTTGCCAATTCCAGCTTAATATGGTACTTTGTTGCCATACGTGCTCTTAGCCATATGCAATGGTGTATATGCATTCACCTGTAATATTGATACAGGAGATATGGAGGGTGCCATGCCTGCGAAGAATTCCTTAACGCTTAACCGGTATTGACTTCTGTGCACACGAACGAACAGGACATTTATCCATTTTGAATTATTCGGACTTTCGACAAAAGTAATGGCACCAAAAGAGTATATGGCAAAGGACGATTGGCATTTCGAAAATTGACCAAATGAATTGCAGGTGTAGAGCAGAATAAAAATGTTCACTGGACTATGGTTCCGTGCAGGACAGACTTGACTGAATGTGTGCTTGTGTAATTCTTTTTTATTGACTTAAATATTGCAGCGTTTGCTGAACAGCTCCCCAGACACTATTGATTTAATGTCCTTTGCTGTTAAGTGATGCTTAGTTTTTTAAATGAACTTTTTTCTTTTCTTATATTTTCAGATCGAGGATGAAGGAAATCATGGCAACGATGAGACACGTCTTTTTATTCTATCATCATTGGCGCAGAGTCAAATGAGTCGAGTGGCCTGCATCCTTTGTGAAGAGCCAATGCTCGTATTCGATCGTTACCCTTTGGTTGATGGATCCTTCTTTTTGAGTCCCAAACAACATTCAGCGGGATGTATTGAGGTGAGATAAAGAATCAAATGTCAAATCTTTTTGTTTGTAAATAAATTGTAAAATTTTAAGGGTGGGTGCAATTTATGTTTTTTTTTTCATTTTAATTATATCTGCTCTACGCTCGAATACTCATCACGTACTTTTAATGTGTCAAATGTTGCCCGGCCTTACACGAGCTACAAACCCGTTTTTGGGTAAATTTTGATGCATTAGAGCTTTTGCACGAGTAACAACTGTCTTTGCCATTCACTTTTAAAAGACCCAATGCAATGCCAAATCGCCCAAACTGGAAAATATAAAACGTTGCAGCTAACAAAAAAGGAATAAAATTCCCTCAGGATGTCGTTGGAAAGCGATAAAACGTTGGGAAAATTCGGAAAAGAGAAATGTTTTTTTCTCTCAACGACCTAAAACACTATCAAAACTTAAGAAAACATGTGGAAAATATCACGGTGCCAAATATTTTTGATTCGATCTTCTTAGCCCTTCGTTTGATTTGAGTTAGTCTTATTGCCTGAATTTATAGCGGAACCCAGGAAGACAAAGTCCTTAACTACCTAAAAGTTATAGCTGTCGATGGTGATGTTTTGTACAAGACTTCGGTGTTGGGTGTCTTTTCTTGATGACAGCATATACTTGGTTTTGCCCTATTTCACTGCTGAACCCATATTCGCTGCTTCCGTCGCTGCTTTTCCCAATTCAATGACATCGCGCTTTACACTTCCAATTCGATGTCATCATCATCACTAACATCCACGTTTTGTTCTTCCAATTCACTGTCAATGTCATCTGCGTATGCGAGTAGTTGAACGGACTTTTGAAAGATTGTGCCTCTGGCGTTGGCGCGGGAGTTCTGTACAATTCTCTCAAATGACGTTAAAGAAGTCACATGATAGCGCGTCGCCTTGGTAAATCCTTTTTTGGCATCAAAGGGGTCGGTGAGGTCTTTACCGCTCTTGACGGAACAACGTGAGTTTTCCATAGTCATCCTGCAAAGACTGTCGAGTTTGGCAGGGATGCCAAAACTATACATTGCGCTATATAGATACATAGATCGTCTCTTTGGATGCTGCGATACGATTTTTTGAAATCGATGAAAAGGTGGTGAGTATTGATTTGGAATTCCTGGACTTTCTCTAAGATCTGCCGCAGTGTTTATTTTTTATCGATGGTGGACTTTCCTGGCCCAAAGGAAACGGCTTCAGGCGTTCACACAGTACAGCAGAAAAGATCTTTTATGCGATGTTAAGAAGACTGATTCCTCTGCAGTTGGCACAGTTCAGAGCGTCTCTTGAGGATGGAGGTAAACAATGCTGAGTTTCCATTCCATTCATCGGGCATGCTTTCCTCCGACTATATCTTGCAGATGGGCTGGTGCATGCTCCTAACCAGCTCGTCGCCAGCAGATCTAGTGAGTTTGGCAGCAAGGCCGTCTGCTCCAGCTGCTTTTTTGCGCTTGGACGCAGCTACTTTCACTTCATCTATGTTGGGTGGGCGGTATCGTTCTTATGCTTCGTCAGTAACGTGTTCGCCCGACTCGAATGGTTCGTTCTGTCTGACAGCGGTATTCGGTTCGCCTTCGCCGTCATACAGTCTGCAGAAATGGTTATTCCAAATCCTCAGCACCAACTGCAATTCCACTACGATTTCCCCTTGATGATGCTTGCAGGCTTCAGTTCGAACTTTATTACCTTAGCAGGACCTTTTGATCTTCTGGTTCTGGTAAAACTTTCGACCTATTTATGCTTCCTATTCAGCTGCATGTGCTTGCCTGCACTCATCGTTAAACCAGGGGTTTCTTTGCGGTCGCCGTGTTAAACCCAGCACTTCAGAGGCGGCATCTCTGACGACATTTTGGCAATGTTGCCACTGGCTATAAATACTCGATGCTGGCTGCATAGAACTTCGTGCAAGCTTTTAGGAGATTCGGAGCTAAGGAAAGGTAAAAGAAAATTCATGCCGAGGGGTTAAATCATAATCGTCAAAGGGTGGTCATGACCCTCAAACATGTCTTACTGTTTTAATATAGTTGCCCTTTCCAAAGCGAATTTTTTGGAGTGTTTTTGCATTAATACCAAAATGACAGAAAAGAGTGCTCATGTCAAAGTAATTCTATACTTGTGCGGTGGAGACACTTCAGGTTTTATTTTTAATCGTTTCCGTCTAATCGGAGCTTTATGGCCCCTGGAGACATAGTATAAAACAACCTAATCCTTATCATGTTATAGGCCCCTCACAAAATGCAAACATCAATAGGAAGCCGAGGATAGAATAGGATAAATTTAATATTGAAGCACATTCCAATCTCTAGGGACACGAGTAAAGAAAATAACACACACTTTGCCCAGGCATATGAATTGTATTCCGAATTGCAGGAAAAGTCAGTAGCTTTTCAGAATCGATCCCTATAGCCGGCCCTTGCATGCGTTTCGCATTTCGGACAAAGAACAACTACAAAGGGTTTTTGGAAGCCACTGGTGCTCCCAATCCTTGTAGCAAATTTAATATAAAACGTTCAGAAAAAAATAAATAGCTCTATACTGAAAATGGCTCCATCAAAAATCATTATCATTCTTCGCAGCAGCGGGAATCTCCCGTAAAAGTTTTAATGCCAAGCGAATGCTCTGAGGGCCCATCAACCCTGACTCCAGGCGTCGCCGCATGAAAATAAATACCCTTTGGCTGAACAAATTAATCCTTTTTGGTTCGTGGCTAAGCAAAGCCTTTAACTTCATGAGCAAAATAATTCGCACTCCATCCGTTGTGACCAAGTTTGTTGTTCATTGAAAATGCAAATTAGATTTGCTTATTAATTTATGGGGATTGCGCGCCAACTCGACTTTGAAAATTTAAATTGATTTAAACTTAAGGCTCAGCCAAGGTAAATTCCATTCATTAAACTGCAAAAAAAAACTCCAAAGGTACGTTTTAAGCCACACAAACCCCGTCATGTTTGTAAAAATAAACAAGCCAGATTGGTAAACGTATATTTTCCATCTTGTCCTTTACCCCGTACAGCCTTCAACTGAATGGAATGTGTCATTTAACTATGGTTTAATGCATGCTTTTTTGCATGCCCCGATGTTTCCATACAATGTTGCAATAGCATTTGTTGGATGATTGGTTTGTGGCTATGTTTGGGCGTCTTTGGTTGCCCACATGGCGTCTGTATTGGAATTGATGTGGAGAATATTGTCTGTCTGATGGGAAATTTTCTTTTGGTCCATGACATTGAAAAGTTGTTTATATCACTTGTAATTTAGACTATAAACATAATTGCAATTGGGAACCGGAACGAATCAATCCTTGTTTTTGTTGAAGAAAAAATATGATTCACTGGAACTTCATCATGTAGGTCGAATAAATAAACATCAGCTTTGCCATTTAAAAACGCTTCGCTTTGATTTCTCACCAACATTGAACAATTCTTCATCTGTTAAAAAATCCAAATAGAAGTAATTTACAACTAAGTTAAGCCGTTTTTAAATAAATCACAAGGAACTTTTAATAGAACTATGTTTTTTCGAAATTCCAGCTGTGGAGTCAAATTTTGTCCTACACAAATATGACATTACTTAAGTGCCTCAAATGAACTTACTAAAAAAAATCACAATCAAATTGACACAAGAAAGCAAAAAAACGTCTTCTCTGCATTGCACTTCTGTTGACACTGAGCCTTGGCTTTCGTTCATTGAACACGCATTTTGAAAAAAAGACATAAGAAGACAAAAAATAAAAACAAAAAACAAAAAAAAACTACTCGAAAAGCATAATTTTGACTACACATTTATTTTTTACTCTTTCCTACGCCTTCCTTCCTATATCAATACAAAAATGCAACAGAGCAAATCCAAAAAAAATCCACCCATGGTAATGAAATTGCTACTAAAATTTTTCTCAACTACCAGGTCCCCATAAATCAGCAGCAGCTAGTCTTTTGCTATTATTCAAGAAGAAGTTTAGAAAGATGCAAAAAAAGTCAACAAACAGATTTTTCTTCCATTCTCTTATGTGCTCGTTCTCAAATTCAAGACTCCTCCCACGAATAACGGAATAATTTTGACTTTACACTACAATAGACAGGGATGTTTGAGGTACAATGAGGAAAACTGAAAGTTGGTGTGTTTTGCATGCATTATAATAAGTATATATTTTTTAGTTTTCAATATGTAAAGAATCAAACGATTTTCATTTTATGTCTCTCTTCTGTAATGCTTCTAGGCGGCTACATTGAAAATACATTTAAAAAAAATAAAATTCATTTTTTTCCTGAAAAACTGTTTTTTCTTCGCCTTATGGGTGATTATTTTGGTTTTATATGTACCACTACTAAAACTTATTATCCTTAGCGCGCATTGCAATTTTTTTTTTCTTTTTGTTTTTTTCTCCTCAACTATTGAGCTTCAGCACAACTTTGAACTAGGACTTCGCTTTGAAGTCAGGCCTACTGTCGTACGGGTTTAAGAAGCGTTTATAACTCTATCGGAAGTTTAATATATTTTGTAAACTTTTTTATTTCAAAGCGAAAACGGCTTTATACAGTATTTCGACCTTCAAAACGCAACCACCTTTATACCCTTTTAAAAATGACTTCCGGGTTTTATTTTAATTCAATGATTTTGTTCCAAATGATACAATTACAGTTCACATTAAAAGTACTTATTATTTATTTTAAAGACCGCAAAAGAATTTAAATTTAAATTAGGGAAAATGAGTAAAAAATTATTAAGTTAAAAGAAAAGATTCATAATTTTAAAACCTCTACTACACTGTTTCCTTTAACATATTTTTAAATTTCTGCTGCACTTGGAATCCGGTTGTAGCAATTATGAAACTCTTAATTCTATTTCTCGTTAAGTGTTTTTTTACTAATGCTGAAATTAATACTTAAAGGAAAACCCTGGAATAATTGATGCGAATTCGGTTTATTTCAACAAATCTAGTGTAGTAACTATAAGAAAAAAGCATTTTGAATAATAGTGTAGCAACTATAAGAAAAAAGCATTTTGTAATTCAAAAAAATTGTTGTTTTGAAATTATTTAAAAAAAAACTTCAACTGCAAATACTTACTTAAAGGAAGTAGGTAAAAAAATTGACAAAAGTATCTTATTTTTATATAGACAATATTTTTGTTGAATTGGCAATCCAAAATTTTGTGTTTAAAAAAAAAAAGAAAAACATTTTGTTGCTTCAACAGAAAATTACAAAACCTAGTTTTTCTTTTGCTTTTGTTAAATCAGGTGAAATTTGTTTGAATCAAAACAATCATTTTGAAATATTGAAAAAAGAAAAAAATAAACGATTTATTGAAGAGATAAAATAGCTTTAGCTTACAAAATATTCTGTCAATTTGACAGCTCGTTTCAAATTCATTTGAAGTGGTAAAATGTTGGCCAATTCAACAATTTTACTTTTGTTGTATCATGAACAAACAAAAAGCTTTTGTTAAATTATTTTCAGTGTAGGCCCAAAGGAGGCTAAGTAAGGTTATATTTAAACAACACTTATAAATCCTTTTTTGAGGCAATAGCGCCAGTGCAAGAACCCACGAAAATGCAAAATCCTTTATTCCCCTATTTTCTCCCACATTTCGTCGATTTTTTTTCGACTTCTTCAGCGGAATCGTTTATTTATTCATCTGAAAATGGCGGCTCTTAGTATTTCTACAAAAGGAAAAAAACTTTTTAAACATGTTTTTCCACTTACATTTCTAAAAATTAAATTTATATTTTTGCAGAATAAAATAAAACTAACAATTCCTCAGTAAACAAACGTTCATCCTGTTCCTACAAACACTTCGACTACACTTATTAAATATTCTTTTTCTATAGGGCAATTAAAGATTGCTTTAGTATTCGCTTCAATATTTTCTTTCACCTCGGGGAACTGTTTCAGTTTCCAAAAATAATAAACATTTTTTTCATCCTATGATTAACTTTTTTATACCCAGGGTATATTAATTTTGATGCATAGTTGGTGACGCAGTAAAACTATCGCCGTAGACCCGTAAGACCTTGTAGAGATAATGATCTAGACCGACAGGTGAATTGATTCAGCCATGTCCGTCCGTCTGTCCGTATGTGTCAAGTTTTTAGATCTTTAAAATTGAGCTAGCAAGCTGAAACTTGAAGTGTATTTTGGTTCTCATTTTATACAGACAAAGTATGAAAATTGATATATTCGGCCCACAGCCACGCCCACAATTGACTTCAATCTGAGACTACCTCTAATACACATTTTAATTCAAAATGCCTTTTGGTAAAAATAAGACAAGGCGTATGAATTCCAATTTTGGTGCAGAACAATATAGTGACCAAGAGTTTTTGATTGGACAAAAAATTGGCCGCCCACACAATCGACCATGCCCGCTTTTAACATATTACATCTCTTTAAACCTGATTTCTCGAAAAATTCATTCTAAATCGAAAAAAATTATATGACAAATATCCAATCGCTGAGCTTGTGAAACACAAAGTACATATTGAACGTCATTTTTAGGGGGCGCTTTTAGGAAAAAAATGTTTTTAAGCAATCATTTTCGATTTTAACGTATTATCTCATGATTTTAACGAGATAAGAATTAATTGATTTTTTTTTTAGGGGCGTGGCCAATGCAATAATTGACAGCATATGAATTCCGGCCAAATAACTTTTATGTTTCATGTAAATAGGGTCCGGTATTTAGAAGTTAGTTACAAACGAACTCTTGCACTTATCCAATTGTTTTAATAAATAAGAAATTTAAAAAAGGTATGTTGAAATGAAACTTAACCGTTAAAGGATAAAATCGACGAAAAACTTTCTCGTTCCTGTTTCGCGAAATCGCTGAAAAATATTGTTGCATATAAAAAATCGCAAAAATAAGCTTTAAAACTATTAAGCATGTATTTAAATTTTTTATTTTTTACATTTTCCTCATGTCAACCCTGACTTTATTTTTGTTTTCGCCAAATATGTTCCGTTATCTGGAGGCGGAGTCTGAAATCTAAGTGTGAGAGAAAATAAAACCTGTTTGAGTGATGATCAGCTTGGACGAAAAAGTGCACAAAAATCATGACAGGGCTATACCTGCTGCAATCTCATGCTAGCCTGGTAATCTGAGGGAATTTTCGTATGGAGTTCGCTTGCCCCGAACAATAATTTTAGCTTGTAAAAAAAAACTAGTTTCTTTGTTTTTTTCTTCATACCTTCTCACATACCTTCTCCTCGTACTTTCTCACCAGCAATATGCATTAAAATCTTTATTGTTCGCAATTTCTTCATAGCATCCCATTCTTTGTTATTGTTTTGCCATAATATGCTCCGTTGTTTAGGGGCGGAGTCTGAAACCTGTTTGAGCGATGATCAGCTTGGAAAAAAAGGTGCACAAAAATCATGACACGGTTTACCTGCTGCCAGCTCATGCTAGCCTGGTGGTCTAAGAGAATTTTCGTATGGGATTTTGCTTTTTTGTTCGCTTGCTCCGAAGAATACACGTAAAATATTTCTGTCTTTCTTTTACTCATACCTTCTCATCACCTTCCTCTCACAAGCAAAATGCATTGAAATCTTTATTTTTCGCAATTTCTTCATAGCATCCCATTCTTTATTATTGTTTTGCTACCTATAATATGCTCAGCTGTTTCGAAGCGGAGTCTGAAATCTGAAATCTGAGTGTGAGTGAAAATAAAACCTGTTTGAATTGGCAGCTGAGGAGAAAAATGCACAAAAATTATGACGCGTGAATGCCTGCTGCGAGCTCATGCTAGCCTGGTACTTTGACAAATTTTCGTGGAGGATTTTTTGTTCTTTCAATGGTGGCTGGCGGTTAAATTATTTTGAGTAATTTTTTGCCATACCCATCATAGCAACACACCTTGACTGGGATTTTCTTATCAGTTTCTCTCAACTGGTTTGTGAATGATTGTGATGAAAAAAACTTGTTCAGCTGGATCAGCTGTCTAAAGCAACGAAACGAGTGCACTGATAATGTCAACAACTGCTGCGTTTTCATGCGTAGTGATGTGTTAGTTGAATGATGTTGTACCTATGCTTTTTTTTATTATTTTTCATTCACGATTTTGGAGTTTCACAGTCAGTGAGCTTTTTGTAGCTTTAGTCCGATTGATTTTTTTTTCCAAAAAATAAGAAAACACGAGTTAACAAAGAAAAAACATTTTATTCAATAACAGTTTCGTCAAATCAAAAGTTTTTCGGCTTCTCTTTAGAAAACTCCTTGACCTTCTCATTTCTAAGATGCGACAATGCACACAGAAGTGCCCCTCCAGTAGGTAGTTATTTTCGCGGGGAGTGATTCCTTGGATAGGTTAAATTATATTTAAATTCTTCCATCCTGGACTCGATCGTGGGTAAAACATTGCTGCATCTGAAAAGACTAAAAAAAAAGAAAATTACTGGGGACATTACATTTTTTTTCTTTTTAAATAAGAAATTATATGTGAAACTTAAAAAAAAAATTATTTTTTCTAGGTCAAGTATGAAGGACGTTCTCTCTACCTCACATGTGTTTGCATGGGGTGCTTGGATGGCACTGCTTCAGGACGGGTCATTAGTTGCCGGTAGGTTTTAGCAAAAATAAGATGTATAAAAACTTTATAATTTTCTCGGTTTTTGCGTTCTTTTACAGATTTTGTGGTGAATTTTGGGATGGCTCCAGCCTAGTCCTTGGCACTATGTATGCCTACGATATATTTGCTGCAATGCCGTGTTGCGCCGAACGTCTCAAGGTGAGTAAAATACCATTTTCTAGTTTGAAAATCTTAACCTTCAGACTGCCGCAACCCCACCTAAACTCTTTGTATGTTTGTTTTTCTACACTTTCAGTGCAACACCTGCTTGAAGTTGCTCTTGCATCCACAGCAGAGATTAAACTTCTTTAGCGATTACTCGCACTGTGTCACATGCCCATACTGTGCCACTCAGGATACTCACTTTGTTAAGCCACTCGGCTACTGCTACACCAAAAATGTCAGCAAGTTGTCGTTGCACCTCGCATAACATGAGGCCCCGTTGGAGTCTCCAAATGGCGCGGCGGTTCTACCCACATGCACTACCATATCAACATCAATGGTAACAGCGACTGCCGGCGGGGCTTCCTTGAAAAAAGCAATTTCCCTCTACTCACCACTGATCGACTATTCAGCACCACTGCTACAGCAAACACCGGACACAAGCAGTGGCGCTACCAGTCAGCTAACGCTACAGCAACAGCAGCAGCTATTGACTCAGGTAAGACACCATCGATCAGCAGGTGCCAATCAGTCGTCGTCGCAACAAACACCATCGGCAACCGCAACAACATCATCCTCCACAGTAGCAACAGCCCCCAATCACTTGGCGGGTGGCCACCATCACCAGAACAACAGCACCAGTAGCACTGCTACTGCATCAACCGAGTGTAGTAATAATTTTATGAACTCTGTAGTACATGAGTTGAATGCAATCAAGTTAATTAGCAATACTAGTGCATCAGGTGTAGGTCAGGGTCAGGTTAGGGTCAATAATAATTGCCGTCCGTCAAATGTAGACTGCAATTTGCTATTTAGTGGAGTAGGCGTAGGAGATTCCAACAACAGTATTAGCATTTTAAGTAACAACTCTTGCAATAAGCCACAGAACAATCTGTGGGGCCAATTGTCATCTGCCAACGGTGGCACTAACACAACCAATACCAATACAATTTTGTACAATCAAGCAGCCACAAACATTTCCAATCTGTGGGGATGTTCCTTGTCATCCTCATCTTCGTCGGTTCTTTCAAACAACATTAATGAACAGGCTAACAATAATAATCCCGCTAGCACCCATCCCTCCCTGAGTCCCAGTTCCTCGTCGTCTGTACGCTCGTCGCAGTATCACAGCGCCAGCAGCCATCGCAGCAACAGCAAGGAATCACTATGGACCTCAAGTCAGTCCTCGCCAAATAGCAATCTCAGGGATAGTTTTTATTCGATTAAGAGTAACGCATCGCCAACTTCTTCGACCACGTCATCGGCTGGCTCGACATGTTCATCCAACGGCGGCAGTGGGGGAGGAGGTGGCACTGGCAACGGCAACTGTAACGCATCGCTTTTGTCACAAAGTACAAACCTCTGGGAGAGTCCTTTAGTGGGTGGTGGGCAATCCACGAAGCTCTCAATGGATGCAGCCGCATCTTCGTATGCAAATCAACTGAACAAAATCAGCAACCTCTGGGAGATACCAAATCCGGCAACAAATGTCACCAACATTTGCAATCCAAAGCCACAGCAACAACAGCACCAGCAACAGCGCACTGCTATAAATTTAAATTCTTCGTTTTTGGGACAATCGCGCGGCGATCTGCTTTTCAATGATCTCTGGAGCAACACTGATGGTTGCTCTACCACACTAAATTCCTCCGATCACCACCAACAGCAGCAGCAGCAACAGCAAAATTCATACGTTGCCGGTGTTGGCAGTGAGAACAAATTACAAAGCGATACAATCGGTTCAATTTGGCGTACATCAGCTCCCCCAATGAGCAATGGCCAGCAGCACCATCAGCAGCAGCAGGTCCTTGTTACACGCAACAAGTCAACTGGTCCATCCACTGCCGGCACAATCAAACAGCAACAACGTCCGGTTATGGGTGCAAATGCCAGCTTCTTTACTAATGCCACCGATGCAGCCACAGCCGCCTCCCTTTCGTCATCCACTGTAGCGTCGACAGCGGCAACAGCGTCGTCTGGTAGTTCCTCGTGTATGCAACTCTTCTCCGAGGACTTCCTTAATTATCTTAATATGATTAATTAAACAAAAGGATTAGCTAATTTTTATTTTTTTTTTCTCCACAAATACAAACGTATATTTTATTTTATTACTAAACTACAAAAATTTATAAACTAATTTTAAATATGAGTTTAGTTTCCTGTTTTTGGAATAATTTTTTTTTTTTAGTTTATGTTGCTTACAAATAATAAAAGAAGCATTAAAAAAATAGAACTAGATATTTTTTTTCGTTTGTTACTTAGTTTTACAATTAAACATAAAAAATATTGCACTTTTTTTTAAATTTTCTTTTTATTTTTAGCTCATTTTTCCTCCTCATTTATTCTGTGTCTTGTTTTCTTTTTAACTCTATTAAAATATTATTTATTAAAAAAAATCTTTCCTAAAACGAATTTGTTTAGGTTAAATTTAAACAAAAAAAATATAATTAAAATAAAAAACATCACAACTATAAGAAAATTAATACATAAATGCTGTGTTTTTCAATAACTACGAAAAAATGGAGATAAAAAAACAGTGTGTTATAGAATGTTTTAAATTTTTTTTTGTTTATAAAAAAAGTGTTAAAATGATTTTAGATTCAAAAAATGATGATAAAATTTTTATCGAAAATGTATACTACTCACTATTATTATTGATATCATAAAATTAAAAATTTTCTAGCGTATAGTAAAGTTTTGTTGTGGAGATTTTTTTTTTTAAATTTTTTTTTTTTAAATCGAAAATTGTTTTTTGAAGTTTAAATTTCGTGGTCAATGTGTTGCAGAATCTATGATGCTGGGATCGAGTGGGTAGAGTGGGAAACCAATGCGCTTAGAGGAGTAGGTAAATTCAGGCTTTTTACGTGGTGAACACAATTTGTAATAACTTCAAAACCCATTTCCTCACGTAGGTTAATTTTAATTTTTATTTTTCTGTTGCAGAATTGTTGAGTTTAATTTTTTTTCTCTCAAACTAAATTATTTTCATTTCTTAGAATGTACTTATCTTCTCTAGGGGTGCAACAATACTTAACAGTTTGTTCATTTTACTAATTGAAAAGGTTGTCAATGGGCCATTCTTTTCGTCTACTGCTCTAAAAGTGCAAACAGCTTATTTAAACCTATTAAACAAAATGTTAAAAAAATTTGAGCACTTTTCCTACTTATCTTCCTAGTTCTCTCAGAGTACTGAGACTCGAATATATTAGGAAGCGCAGTACAGTTTGCATGTTAACCGCTGTGAACACTGCCCTCAAAACAGCGATAAGTTCTGAAATCCACACTTCTATTCTTAGCGCTTTCATTCATTTTTCTTAAGTATAAACTCTAACCCACCACCTATTAATTTCTCCCTAAAAAAAATTCCGAACAACTGTTAAACAAAAAAGCATATTTCGATGTAAATAGTTTTAAAAACAAGTATTTTTCAAGCGATCTAAATTAAAGCCAGTAGTTGTAGAAAGAACATCATATGTGATCTCTAAATTTGTAAGCATATTAGATGTAAGGTTTTTTTTGACAAGTCTAAGCACTTGGCACTTTTTTTATTTTTTAATTACGTTCTATAAGAACGAAAAAGGAATACGAAATTTTTTAACCATCTTAGTTTGGAGAACAGTTGTTTTACTTAAAGAGAGCCAAAACATTCTGCAACATTGTAACCCGAAATAAAATTTAGTTTGATAAAGAAAGATTCCTTTGTTTATAAAAAAAAAATACCAAATACACATTTTTTTTTAAAAAAGAACATGAAGTGATAAAATCATAATTTAAGAACACCCAAAATTAATTCGAAAGTTTTTTGAATTTTCGTTAAATAAAAAAAAACTTACTTGTAGCATCTCTACCTACATGACACTTGATTTTGGTTTATTAAACGACAAAATGATTGGCATAAGCATTCTTAAATTTAAAGTATAAAACAATAAACTTAAGTGAGAAAAAATAAGGAAATAATTAAGAAATTTTTAGAAATTAAGCACCGCTTTCATTTAGGAAAAAATGGCGAAGCGATCCATGTTGTTTCACAAGTTTTGTTTTGTTTTTTGGTTTTGTCCCTTTTATTTATGATTTTTCTTTTTATAGACAGCAATAATTGATTTATTTAAAACCCGAAAAAATGATTCAAAATAATGACACGTTAGAAGATACCATCCCTTGGCAGCAGAACATTAATATGTAATACAAAAAATCCTTCTCTTTTTGATATATACATAAACATTATATACCCCTAGCTGATAATATATCTACAAGAAGAAATCACTTTTTTTTTAAATGAAAAAATGAACTTTTAACTAATACCTCTTTAGCGAAAGAAACACAAAACAAGTTAATGTAAAAGATATATTAAACATTTTAACATAAATAGATTATATATAACAGATAAATTTTATATTAAAGAGAAAAGATGTAGAATTCAAATATATACATTTGTCTATGTTCTATTAAATATATGCATACATCCATATATATATATATATATAAATATATATATATTAGTTACTTTATTATTTAACTTTAAACAAATATCCCCTAGACAAGATCATGTTAATAAAATATGCAACAGAAGTTTGTATCTAAATATATATTTTTTGTTTTGTTGCCATAAGTGTTTTGTTTGTGCGAAAAAAAAAACTTTTTTTTAAAACCTCCAACACGAGACGTGTATAATTTGACGCATCACGATCAAACTGTATTTTCCTTAAAATTAAATAAATTTTTCTTTTGAAAGTTGACAGTTCCAATTTAAATAATAAAAAATAATACAATAACGTTATAAAATTTGTTAGACAAGTTTAACATTAAATAAAGAAATTAAAATAAAAAGATAATAAAAAAAATATATATAAAATTTTTAAAAGCTAAAAACAAACATGCTTGGAACGGACTCTCTCAGATCATCTGATGAAAAAATGTACAAATAGGAATTCATTGCAGTTTGTGTGTGCTTGCAAAATTAGGCGTGGTTTTATATAAAAAAAAATAAAAGTTTCCATGGGCCAAACAGGGGGGCTGACTCATCTAATTTAGATAGTTTTCTCTATTACCCGCTGTTGAATATTGAACTTGGTTTGTTCGACAGACTAGATTAAAATGGAAATCCGTCTCTGAAATCTCGGATGGAACTAAATCTGAAACAGAGTCTCGAAAGACATTTTTCTTCGGAATTCTTACAATTAGTAAATTTGACCAAACTCGCAACTCCCCCAGACCATATAGGGTGAAAAAAATTAAAATTAAAAATTAAAAACGAATTAACAGAGGCATTCAGGGCTTTTTGTTGTTAAGATTGTGGTTTTGGTTCTATCGGTCTCTCTGTCCGTCTGTTTATTTAAGAACTAAACGTTCGCAGACAATGTTATTAATATATTCTAAGTACTTAAAGAAATCACAAGTCTCACGATTTCAAAAATAATTTCATTGTATCCAAAATTTATAAATGATGTTTTGCCCCCGCTTATCCCGAAACTTCATATTCGCACAAATAAAATATCATAAACAAAACATAAAATTATAAAATTTTAAACACCCAGTTAAAGCCAAGATACAAAATCAATTTTAATAGAATTAAAATGCAAAAAACAACACAATTATTATCAAAACACACACATAAAAAAAACCAGCAAAGAAAATAAATATAAATAGAAAATATTAAATCAAGAAAAGAAAAATATTAGTTTAATTTTTTATTTTTAATATTAAATCTGATATGAAATCTTTTTATTTTTATTATTTTTATTTTTGTCTAGTTCCTTTTGTTTTCTATACATTATACCGTTAATTTGAATACACTTATATTATTTTTTTTGTTATTGTTTTTCTTTGCTTTCTTCAAACCCGCACTTTTAGTTGCTTATTAAGAAATCGTAAATAAAGAAAACAAAAATCGTATGTAAAAAATAAAACCATTTTTTTTATTAAATGTAATTTAGATAAATATTTTAGTTGATTATTATATTGTAATACAAAATATATAAAAAAAACATATTTTAAAATTTGAATGAAAAAACAAAAACATTCATAATAATATTAATTAATTATTTTTGTTGACTATTCAAATGTTTAATAAAATACATGCATCTATATTATAATTTGAAACTATTTTTGTTTTTTTTTTTTGTTTCTCTTCTCTTCTTCTTTGAGTTTGGCTATTTTTATCTAGTTTGGTTTGATTCGAATAGTCGGTTTCTGTAAATCACTTGAACTTTGTGAATTGGCTTTAGTTACCAGGGAATTTTTGGGCTTTGTATAGAGTGATGCTTCACTTTGGCATCTAATTTGTAATATATAAAACTAGAGAGACTACAGCTATTTTTGCAAATATTTTGAATATTACTTGCTTGTTTCTAATTACTTCGAAAACTTTCTGTTATGATTGAATGATGGCACTATACATTTTAAAAATTGTGTTTCAGGTGGTTATATTATGTCTCCACCGAGCAGTAATCCGGGGTTAACATAAATCTTCAACTTAATCCTACAAATCATCGTAAATCCCATTCGCCCTGTTCGCGAACCTCTTTTATGCCACTCTAAACAACACCCTTTCGTTTGAAACTCGAAAAGGAAAACTGAAACTGTCGACAGATTTGTCACAAAAATATTTCTATTGTGATTTTTACAACGAAATTAGGTTTTCGCCCCTGAAAAATGTCATTGTCACAATCTTTTTAGAGCCATAATGACAAAAAAAGAGCGCTCAAGCAAAAGCACAAAACTCAATTAATGTGTGTCCTGTGGAGATACTTCAAGGTTTCCTTTTCGTCTCCCGCTAATCGCAGTTTTGGTGCCGGTGGAGACAGTATGAATTTCATTCGCTTTTTTTACGAACCTCTTTTATGTAACTTTTATCTCTTTCCCACACATTTATAACAGTTTGTATCTTGAAAAGGGAAACTGAAAATGTCGAATTACGACAGATATGTCACAAATGCCTTTACTATTGTAAATTTTTCAACTAAATTTATTTCTCGTTCCTGGAAAATGAAATCTTTTTATAGAAACGGAAAATCCACAATCTTTTTAGAGAAATAATGACAAAAAAGGGTGGCTCGACCGAACTTATCGTATGTTTGTCCAGTGGAGACACTATTTCTCCCATAAATTGCAGGTTTAAGGCCGGTGAAGACAGTATAAATTTCATTCATCTTTTTCACGAACCTTTATAACAGTTTGTGACTTGAACATGGAAACTGAAACTGTCGAATTATGACAGATCTGTCACAAATACGTTTTTATTGGAATCTTAACAACTAGATTGTTTTCTCGCTCCTGAGAAATTTCATCCTGAGATTTCAGAGAGTGACTCTTTTGAGAGTCAAAATGGCAACAAAAAAGGTGCTCGTTTTAAATTATATGTTTGGCAGGTGGAGACACTATGGTGATCATCGATCACCTCAACAGTGACCTGGGGAGTTAGAGGGATGTCACTTCTAAGCTTCTTCTATTGTGTTTCATAAAAAGAGAAAACAATTTCGGCTATACGAGGTTCTTGTTGTTATTTCCTCTAAAGATTATCCGTATCCTACAATTCTAAAGGCCTGATAAGAACGTGAAGCTGAAGTTGACGCTGAGGCTGTAGCTGAAGTTGAATAAAAAGTTAAATACACGTATTCTCATTGTAGCTAAAATTATTAAACTTCAAACAAGACCTTATTCAAACATTAAAAACTTTTTAAAACTGCCAAAAACTTCAAGGAAGAATACAGGCTTATATTTCCCGTCTTCATTTTATGTGTCAGTCGATTATTTTTTTTTTGTCAGGCTACATAGAAACACACTTCTTTCAATTTTTTCTTCGCTCTCTGAATTTTTATTATAGTTTTGGATGATGGTAATAAAAATTCTTTTAAATTATAACAAAAATGTCCGTTATTTTAAAAATAAGCAATTATATAAAATCACCAAAGTTTTTGTCACAAATAAATTCGATATTATTAAAAAAAAAATTATAAAACTCCTAAGTTGACACAAGAGGGTCAATTCAATATTTTGTAAACGCCCGTTAACCTTTACAACGGCCAGAGCGGAATCGGCTAAAGTGATCTGTGCTATGTGATGTCACATATCACAAAAATTCTTGATCATCACAAAAACTGTGATCATCACAATTTTCTTGTGACAGCTCAAGATCACTCACTGTCAAAATCAGCTGGCCCCAGCTTTCAAACTTTCTGATAACCTAGTTGTTTTTTTTCCTACACTTAAGCTGACTTTCTGCATGAATAAACTGAGAAAAAAATGCTATTACATCACAAGCGTTAGTAAAGCAACGATTCGGAACAATATTTTTGTGATCACCTTGCGCTGACAGTTTATTTTGTTTGATCACATTGACTGTCACAAAATGTGAAAATCACAGATCACCTTAATCGATTCCAGTCCAGCATTCGCCTCGGCAATGATGATCAAGATTTTTTAATTCTAATCGCATTTTTTCGCAGTCCACTGTCCAGTTATGCCTTCATGAAACTTTTGTACATTGTTGAATTCGCGTCCGTAGACATAGACAGGCCTTGCTTTTGTTCCACAGAAATTCTCGATAGGATCCGAAACAAGTACTTCAAAATGGGAATTCGAGAACCGTGTTTGCTCACCTTATGGGCTTCCGGGAAATGAAGATTGAGCCGTCAGCCTGTTGGAATATGCGACGACCGTTCCACATAATTCTTTAGCGTCAGCTTCGGCGGTAGCGTCAGCTTCAGCTACGCATTCTTATCAGGCCTTAAGGCTGAAATTATCTCACATATTTCAACCAATTTTTGTGCACCAAAATAATCACCTGAGATAAGTTTTCGGCCAAAAGCGAGTTCTTATTAAAGCCTTATTTTGATAATTGAATTTTATCATTGGGACGCTTTGTTAAGCCGTGTTACTTGCCATCGAGATTTGGCATCAGTCAGATATCACTAATTTAATATGTCTGTCACAACTCACAGATAATTAAAATCTACAGGCGGTAATTGCAAAATCCTATACAATACCAACTTTTTTATTCATCTAAACAACTACAAGTCAATTTAAAACCCATCATACAAGATACAAGGTACATTTTTTTTTTTAAGCTAATACTTGTGGAGAACAAACCAGATATGTGTAATTAAGTCAACAATGTTTTACAAATATGTTATTACTTGCCACTTTGCAGTCAAAACAGTCGACGCGATTTCTCGCGTTGCCGTTGCCGCGCTGAACGTGACACGGCCATCACTGTTCCAGCAGACGGAAGCGTTTCAGCCTGTTTGACATTCCTTAATTTTTGTTTTGCAAAACTCTGTTCAAGACTCATCAACAACCTTAGCGATCCTATAAAGCCTTAACCTTGGCCCGTCAATCGTCCATGTCGTCATTTGTGACGACGACATTTAGACGTTCTTGGAGCTCAGAACCTTTTGTGCTCGTTAACTTAACATACCAGATATGTCTAAAAGGCTTTTTTAGTCAGTCTCGTGGTTTTACATTTACAGCGCTAAAAGTAGTGCTTTAAACACGGATCTCCTATATTGGCCTTATTAAAAATATGTGAACGCTTATAAGCGGGTTTCAATCACCAAAACTCCCCCCTGCGTTCGCCCCTGCCACATACATTTCAAACATAATAACGTCAGTAATTTGAAATCATCGTACTCGTGTTGGTTCCTTCAGTTTCGGAACTTTTTAGAAAAATAACTCTAAAAATTCAAAAACAATTTAGCAAAAAAGCCCACCAAAACCTTAAAAAAACTTAGTTTTTCTGTTGTAAACACGTGTATTGTTTTTTTTTTTTTTGTCTAAACATGTTGACTGGAAAATAATCAGCCTTAGAGACTTGCAGCTAACCTCTTTATAACAGTTATTATTGTGTTTTTTGAAGCTTGAAGTACCAGAGTTGGTGGGGAATGAAAAGACAGAAGGACCGATTGGCCGCCCTCGCTAGGGTGACCTATGTCGTTCGTCAAGCGGTTAAAAAAATTGATTCATTGGTTGATTGCTTGATATAGAGCCGTTTATCTTTTATACTCTTCCAAAAGTATATAAATGTTATGCCAGAAATTCTGGAACATAGACCTCTTTGGCACAATTTTGAGAAAAATTGTTTTTTTTTTTGTTTTTTAGCTTTTTTTTGGTTCCATATTTTGAACAACAAGTACATATAAGTAAAACCAAAGTAAAATACTGAAATACTGAGTGAATTTTACAGAACTCGTCTACGCACTACAGGCCTCATTTTTATTCTTAAAATATATTTTCATAATTATTGTTTCCTTGTTTTTTATTTCTTTCTCTTTTCGGTACAATCTCTAACTTTAATACTACAGTCTTTGCATAAACAGTTTATTAACAAAACATCCTTAATGATTTTATTGCATTTTTGAAGTGTGTGTTTAAAATTAAAAATACGTTCTACAAAGAATACAGTGAGTATTAAAAGTAATGATATGTGTTATGTACATAGTGAACAGAAATTAAGAGACACGGTAAACGCCCATCGAGTTCTATGTCGATTTGTATGTGGTTTTTGTATATAATTCAAAGGGTTGTTGGTAAATTTCCAACCAACGTCCTTCCAATACATGTCCACCAACTATACATAAAAATTAGACTATAATAAATAGAAGACAAAGTATATCAAAGGGTGACGTTATCCTCAAAAAAAAAAAACTACCACCGCTTAGGGAAATAAATGAATTAAAGAGAAAAAAAAACTACCACCATACACCAAGCGACACGTAGAAACCACCACCCACTTTTTGTACATCATTTTTTTGTAAGCACTTTATATTATGTATACGGTATTATATTTGTTAGTGCAAGCAACAATTATTTCCGTTCAAATTTCGCCCAATTAAATTCACGTTAAGAGGAAACAGGATTTCTCTTTTATTGAAATAATAAAAATAATTGAAATGCTGCCAAAGGATTAGAAACCCCCATGAGAGTTAATAGGTATAAGTTTAAATTGTATAGGAGGATCTGCCAAAACAAAATAATTATTAATAAAATTACCTCAATGATACAAATATATAAATAATAAAAATGAAAGCATTTTATTTCGTTAATTAAAAGCATATCAGAATGCAATGAAAAAATAAATAAAAAATGTGCAATTAATCAGGATTAAAAAAAGGTCATAACATAAAAAGTATTCAAATATATTATTTTACCTTTCTTTTTCTCTTTACAAAAAAACTTGACTTTTTTACTTTATTACCTTTAGTTTAACTATTTAATTTTATATTATTTAATGCCGCGTAATACCTCAAATTAAATTTAAAAAAGAGATGTTATTAAAAAGTTAAAATAAAACCTCACATAAGATACCAAAACTCTTCACTTTAGTTAAATTTCTAATAAAAAACAAGTTAATAGCTTTTTGCACCGCACTTTCATAGACCCAAAATTGTTAAACAAGAAATAAAAAAAAAAACATAACATAAAAAAAATAGAAAATAACACAAATAATAGAATCATTGAGCAACTCAACGTAGGAACAATCAATCGCATTGTGTAGAATTCACCATTTTTTTTTTGTGTAAACAGATTTTCCACTTAATTCTTTCGTTATAAAACAATATAATAGAAAATACCATTTCCGTTTTGCTTAATAAGTTTTTCCTTTATTGTACCCATAATTAATAATAAAACCAAGCAAAGAAATAGCCATTAATATAGGTAGATGTTGTAGTAGTTATAGTCATATATCTCAGCGCTTATCATACTACTTAGAGTTTCTCTTAGTTTTAGGTCTTAGTTATATCTACAGTATTAAGTTCCTTGTCAAATAATTCAGAACTAATTAAGAGAAAAAAGTTTTAAAGTTTAAGGGATATTTGTTTTTGTTATGCAAAATAACATACACTCACCTACGCTGATACCTTCTTATTTTTTGTATGTAAGGGCTTAAAATGATTGTCCCATGTTCATAATCGTTCTTTATACCCTGTCTCCACCAGGCACTAATCAGCGATTAATATAAATCTTAATCATATCCTGTACAAATCACACGATTTACCAATGCAAATTTAAATCCTCTCGGCAAGCGGATCCTCTCATAAGCCCGTTCACCCTATTCACAAACCTATTTTATGCACCTTTGTAACAGTTAAAGAATTAAAAAAGGAAACTGAAACTGTTTCAGTTTCATTTTTTGATTTTCGATCAACACGTTTTCTTTTGACGATTGAAGGCTTTCCCCTGGCGGTCAGATGGAATATGTGAAGACCTATAGACGTCAACGGCTGGCTGTTGTTGTCAACGCTTTTGTCAAGCGGATACGGAAATTATATGTTTAGGAGAGATATTTTCCCTTTAATTTGTCGTTTGTGAAGGTGCAAACTATTATATTCATAAATCAGGTAGATAACTTACATCGAAAAACCAGAAATTGTTAATAGAAGGCAGGTCACCTCGTCAACTTCGAAATCTGTGTTGACAGCTTTAGGTCTTCACATATTCCAAATTTGACCACCAGCACCAGGTACCGCATTCTGTCTTTTCTAATTGTCAATACGTTTCCAGGTTGTATAATGGTCTTTTCGGTTGGCAATCCGGAAGAACGACTAAAGAATGCGCTGCTTAGGTATAACAACCGAACTGTGAAATACGTTCTTCTTGATTCTGAAGTTTATCTGTTGCATAGATTTATGCTGCATTGGGAAAATGACATTTATCCAACTTTACACATCTGTTCTTTGATTTTTTTGTATTTCTGGCTTTGATTCTGAAACTATCAAACAATGGCAAAAATGCAATCCATTGGCAAAAACCAATGCACCCCAAGTGTAAGTCAGTGGGTATTTCAAAATCCTTTTAGCACGGCCGTCAAAATCTGACGTCTTTTACATTTTTCGACCCAGGGATGCAAAGCAAATTGTGTTTTCATATGAAAAAATTCAATAGTTTCTCTAGAAGTGCGAAATTATTAATAAACTACTCAATCTAGAGTGTGCCGATAAGGGAAGAAGTTATTGTGCTTATTCCGTTCTTCAAATTGAAAGTATCGAAAAAGTGTTCCAAAGATGTGATCTCCTTGAATCTGTGTACTAAATCTATGTACTAAAAGTACTAAATCGTATCGAACGTTCACCAATTGCAAAAGCTCGCTTATATTGTTCAAAAACTGAAGAACGTATGGTATGGACACACCCTTAAAGACAGGAAGTTGTCTGCCAAAAATCTTTTGAACAGATTTGTAGATAAAAGAGTGCTTTAGAAACCCATAGTTGTGCTATGTCTCAACCGGACTCTAATCTGCGGTTAAAATAAATTCTCAACTAATCTACCTTGAATCTCAAGATTCAAAAACTCAAGATTCATAAAAATTTAAGTATGGACACACTCTTAAAGGCAGAAAGTTTGTCTACCAAAAACCTTCTGAAAAGCTATGTGGATATAAGAGTCCTTTAGAAACCCATAGTTATGCTATGTCTCCACCAGACTCTTATCTGCGGTTAAAATAAATCCTCAACTAATCTGTTTCTAAAATTTAAGTCCGCTCAGCAAGGGATTAAAAGAAAATCCCCTCATAAATCTCATTCATGCTTTTTACATACTTCTTTATGACACTTTCAACCCTATTCATCAACATTTATAACAGCTTGATACTAGAAAAGGGGAACTGAAACAGACTACGAATGACAGAATGGCTATGTTTCTGGTGGAGATACTTAAAGATTTATTTTTGATCGTCTACCTGTTTTATGGCCGGTAGAGACAGTATTAATTATTTAAGCAACTCGTTCAGTGTTTAATAAATAAAAAAAATACTTTCTACTTGAACAATAAGTAAGAGGGTGAGTGCGTCTTGGGTGATATTTGTGAAGCTCAACAACATGCAAAAACGTCTTCAACGTTGCATGTTTAGAGGAGAAAGATATTGCAAAAGCAATTCAAAATCAGGCGCCTCAAATAGAAGAATGTAGGCAATACAACTGAAACTCAAGGTTACAAGATATTTTTATTTGAGCGCTCAATCAAGAATCTTGATTTTTTTTTTCAGAGATTCCAGACTCCCCTCCTGTTTCAAGTCTTAAAAAATATAAAAATCTTTTTCATTTATTCATCTCTGGTCATGTATCATTTCCTTAACTCCATCTTCAAATCCAACACAACAGATAGCCCATAAATTACTAACAAACAAAATGAAAACTAAATTATTAGTTACATTATAAAACATAAAAAAGATAAAATAATAAAAGTATTATTATTATTCTAAAAAAAAAACTTCCTTAGTTCTTTTCTCTTACAGCGTTACCTGTCCTTAAGCAAAATATATTTAAATTAATTTTTTATATCATTGTTCTCTTTAAAAAATAAAAATACTTTCCTTTAACTAATAATTATTATTACTAAACCAAAATAAGCATTTATTTATGTGTTGCTTTTCTCAAAAGTATATTAGAATTTATTTTTTAATTTAATTAAAAAAAGTAGTCTACTTAATCTTATTAATATTAATACTTATTGAAAAAAAAATACAATTTAAAGTACAAATGTAAAACAATTTTTTCCATATTCAATATAAGTTTGATTTTTTTAACTTACTTCCATGATAAATATGCTTTACCTTTTTTTTAGTTAATTTTTTTAGTTAATAAACTTAGACAAAAAAAAATACTACAAAATGTTGAATATTTCTTTTTTTCTTTGTTCCCAATCTCTGTTAATCAATAAATTTCTTTCGCAAATGAGATTTTCTTACTAATTTGTTAAAGAGAAAACACAAAAATAATAAAAAAAAATTAAAAATATATATACCTACCATATACAACAATTTATTAATAGTGGTTAGTTTTGTAAGATTTTTTAATAGTACATATAAGCATGTGTGGAGAAGCAATTAGTTGGTTAAAAGGACCCTTAAACCAAAATCAAGAGAAAATAAATATTTAATATTTAAGATTAATCACATACATGAATACTTAATAAGTAAAGCGAAAAATAAAAAAAAATATTTTAAACTCTACACATACTTATAATTGTAACATGTAATTTGTTTGATTTTTTTAATGATTACTATTATTACCTGCATTAGATTAAATGTTGTCTCTGTGTTTTCTATTGTCATTATTATTATGTATATTATAAACAATTTAAATAAGGTGTAAAATTAATCGAGTGAGTTCTATTATTTAGTATAAACCCAGTAACTTTAGGACATAAACTAACATGTAAATAACAACGATAAAAAATAAACTCGTCTGCAAATTAGATATTACTAGGAAGTGGTACGTGGTTTTTTTTACCGATGGAAAAAAACGTATGCCTAGAAGTAGATTGTAAGTCTAAGCATTAAGCCGACATCCTTTTGTTTTTATATAAGAAATTATTAAAAAAAAACGCTTTTGTTTAATTTTTTTAATAAAAAACATTGGTCTTCAGGTTTTAAAAGAAACGAATTTAAAAAAATACATAATTTCCATTTTTATATAAATTTAATAAACGGAAGAAACATCTTCATGCCGATATGGTCACAAAAATTTCAAAAATAAAAAGGATGCATGGGCAAATGTCATAAAGAAAATTAAAATCAATAAAAAAAGAATACCTCTATGGGATGGCATTGCACAAGGCTGGTAATGTGGACCAAATCGGTAAAAAAATATGAATATTATTATACAAATATAAATATTTCATTATCAATTTATTTAAGAGTAAGTTTGTATAGGCATTTTATTTGCATAAAAAAAACAACTAACAGAATGCAAAACGATTCAGTGTTAATCAAGCAATATTTGAAGTGTATTGATTTTTAATTTGTCTCACTTCAGAATAAAAATTAAATATGCAATTAATATAAGTATAGGGACTTATGAAAATTATTAATTTGTATATATTTTAACAACAAATATACGTACATATGTGTATACTTTTCTATCACAACTTAAGTTCTCCTTTTTATGTTTTATAATTGTATTTAAAAAAAAAAATTGGAATTGTCGAACAATCGAACGAAAAGAAAATAATAGTCTTAATATTGTATACTTAAATTTTTTTCGTAGATAAAGTTTTCAAAAATCATATAGCCAATAAAAACAAAAAAATATTGGAAGGAGGATATTTTGTGGGTATATATTCGACTAAAAAAGTGAATTAAAGACTGGATATGAGAGCAAATGTGAACATGTTTTACATAAACTGAATAGGATTCCTTTTATTAACAAATTCTTAAATATAGTTATAAAGAGTAAAAAACAAACTATATATAGTAAATTGTGGTGATTTTGTATGTTATCTAAAACAAGTCTGCGTAAAACACAGTTAGCAAGCAATAGCTCATTGAACTGCCAAACATTTTCAAAACAGAACAATTAAATCCAAATTTCCCTACCTCAAAATAAAAGAAAAAAAAATACCTCAGATCGTAAAGGAAAACAGGTAAATTAATAGTTAAAACTGCCACTACACAATCAAAACATAAAATCTCTTTTTTATTAAAACATAGGTTCAGAAACGCGTATAAGCAAAAATTAAATATGAAAATAAGTAATGAAATTGAAATGCTTCTTATTAGAATTTTTTTAATAAAATTTTTAGATGCAAATTTCTACAAAAAAAATATATTCAAAAATATTTTAAAAATATTTCAGTGTAGTGTAAAATCTTAGAATCACTTTGAAATTATAGCTAACTAAGGATAATAAGAACCTTTACTTAAGGCAGTAGACAAAAAGAAATCATCATCTTCGGAATCTTGTAAATAATCACATTCCAAACAGGACGCGTCTTTAATGTTAACTTTGAACTTAAATTTATTGAAATTGCAACCCATGCAAAAATAGTTCACACACTATCATCGCTCATATTCATCCCACAATTATCATAACATCATTGATTCACTTTTTATTTAAATCCAATTTTGGGTCAGTTTAACAGGAAACTCGTTGAAAAAGGATAAGTGTAGAGGTTTTCAATCTATCTGTGTGTTTGACATTAAATGAAGCAACAGATTAAACAGATGTCATTAAAATAAAATTGCCGCGCCGCACTGCGCTAAAATCTGTCAGACAGTTTAACATTTTCAAAAGAATGTTTCAAATCGTCAGTCGAAAAAAAACAAGGTCGTATGTCGAAAAAATTTAAATCTTACATTTTGATACCAAACGGTTCAAATTCCCTTTGAGAAACATTCTAAAGGTACTTTCACAGCCGGCGAACTTGCGACCTGCAAACTGGCGCTTAATTGGACATTGCTCTATGGAATTACTTAAAACTGAAATTTATCAAAATAGAAACTAACAAGAATCCTGAATTCTATAATTTGGCAACTTCAAATCCTTCATTTTCAAAAGCTTTGTAAAGATATTTACAATTCGCTTAGTAATTGGCACAAGTCGCTGCGAATTCGTTTTGCAATAACCAAACTGCGAACATCTTGACAGAACTTATGTAAATTGATTTTGAAGAAGAGTCAAGTTATAGATTATTCGATCGTTTAAAGATTTTCGTGCTGCGATTTCAATTCGGAAACAGTATTTTGGAGTAAAGTCATTTGTTCGCCAGTTCGCTGGTCGCAAGTTCGTTGGCTGTGAAAGCCCCTTAAATCCCTGCAACAGCTTATAGAGTTTTTTTTAATCTATCTGTGTGTTTGACATAAAATGAAAAAACTGATTAAACAGATGTCGTCAGAAAAAAAAAACATGGCCGCCGAAGTGCGCTTAAATCTGTCAAACAATATTGCAAATGCAAGTTTATACGAGTATCCTTGAACAAATAGTCCAAGTATTTTTTTGAAGTTTCTTGTTAAAGTGCCTTTTTTGCTTTTTCCATCATTCATCGAAACATTTCACCACAAAATCATCGTCATTCCAACATGTAACAATTTTTTCTTGCAACAAATTTTTTTCACTCAAAATAAAAATAAAAAATACAAAGAAAATAATCTTTTTTTTCGTATTAAAACACTTTTTTTCGCTAACTTGTATATTTGAAACACAATTGTAAGAAGGAAACACCAAAACTACTAAATACTTTGTACGTTATAAAAATATCACATAAATGTATTATTATGTATTAAAAAAACAATATGTATATAAATCAGACCGCTCTGCTCATTATTAATCATCTCTTCTCACTTTTTAGTGCATCCCTCATCAATTTCATTAAAAAAAAACATCCTTATCCATTAAAATATTATTAAATGTGAAAAAAAAATTTAAAACGAAATTTATAAAAAAAAAACATTTTGATCGATTGAAGCACGATTTATATTCCTAGAAAAAACTTCCTCTCTTCTTTAGGTTTATATAATTAGGTATCCTACGAAAGTCCTTTCATCCTAGCCTAGCCTAACCTAATAAAAAAAAAAACTTAATATGTAATCCTATCTTTAAAAAAAACGATTCAATTTCAATGTGTTGTGTAAGAATATTGTACTAAGACACTTTCCAAGGAAACATTTTTTTTAATACAACGTGTTTTAAGCCATGACACCTATAGTAATGTGTATATTAAATTATGTGTGTATACTTATTAAATTAATCATAATTAAAATTCCACAGAATTTAATAAATTAGTGTAAGTAAGGAAACTTTTTTTTTTTAATTTTTTACGTTTTAAGGTCTTTTGTCTTTCCCCAAAGAAATTGTTCAAAATTTCAATTTTCCAAATTTATTTAAACATAAGTGATTAAGTACTTAGAAAAAAAACGACAAGTACATTGGCAGAGAACTGTAATATTTTGATAACAAAAAAAAAACAACATTAAATTTAATAATAGTTTTTATACAATATTTCAATACAACAGAAGAGCTCCAGATATGTGATAATGAAATTTACGAAGGCAAAATAACAAAACAATTGGCATTTTTGAAATTAAATGTTATTATAATTTTTAGGTTTTATTGTTTCAAAAACATACAAAAAAAATTTAAAGGAGTAAAAAATAAAGTAATTTAAAATCTAGGATGTTGATGTGTCATATGGGATTGAGTTATTTGAAGAAATAGTTGATTAACTACAATTCTTGTATTTCCTTTTGATATGGGGTTGGCCAGAATAAAATTACTGCTCAGAAGATTTGGGACATTAAAGCGGGATTCACAAAGAAGCTTTGACTCTATCTCGGCCTGATGTTTACGAGTTCAGTTATACGTTTGCAATGTTTCCTAACAGAATACAGCTTGGGTTTTAACGTTTCGTTTGGCAATCAGAAGATTTGGGACACTAAAGCGGGATTCACAAAGAAGCTTTGACTCTATCTCGGCCTGATGTTTACGAGTTCAGTTATACGTTTGCAATGTTTCCTAACAGAATACAGCTTGGGTTTTAACGTTTCGTTTGGCAATCGTAAAGTGAAAACGTAATGTTACCTAATGTGGCTCCAAATGAAGCTCTAGTTCAAATATAGTCAACATTTGCTACGTCTGACAGGTGACAGAAAACGAAAAAAAAACTTCGCAAAAAAAAATATTTTTTTTATACCTCAATTGCACATACGATGTTTCGTTGTTATGTTGTTATTAAACTGAGAATCACTACAAACACACTCGTACGATAATATGTTTCATGTGATACAGAAAAACGCATACCATCGCGTGCGGTTCCCGGTTCACATCGGTAATTATGGAAGTCGCGTTGAGTCGTTTTTCCAACGGACTCAGTCGTATTTTCTTTGCTTGACATTTAAAAAGTGACTTCAAGTGAACCTTATCAGAAACATGCGAAACAAACAATTTTAAGCGATTCTTTTAAAATATTTTTTTTTATCGATATGTCACTAAGCATTTCCTTAAGAATATTTGAAGAAATTGGCTGTGGTATTGCTAAGGTAAAATAGTTTTCAGTGCTCCTAAAGCTCCTTATGCAAACAAACGGAGCACAGCCAGCAACTTCAAATTTGGGGCCACTGACGACAGACGTTGTGTGTACTCTTTACAAAATGGGCTTAGTTCTTCAAAAAAATGCTGTGAATGCTTTTTTAGACAGTCGGAAAAAATTTAATAAAACTGTAATTAATTTCTTAGTTCAAAATCGTTTTCTAATTCTTACGAAATTCATCGGGAATGAACTCTCCCTTATTACTCTGCGAATATTTGCCAACCGTTGTATTGGTTTCTCCACATTAATGCGGTTATCGAAAAATAGATCGATTGAATTGATTCTCTTTTTTCGTTTTTAATTTGATTTCTTACATATCTACATACAAAAATCGCCGAGTCTTTCGAGCTTGCTTTGATTTTTTTTATTCGAAATTTTAACACTACTTGGGCATTTGAAGTACAATGAAACGCGCTACTGCCCGACTGCATCTGTGATGGTGACGTTCAACGCATACGACTTGAATAATCGCAAAGCAAACACGATACGATACTAGTACGAGTCCAGGTGACATTCTGTACATGACTTGCGTAATTGGGGTGAATACATCATTTGAAAGCCGACCTATCGTGACAGGGCAGAGACGAAGCCAAAACCTATTTGTGAATCTGTCTTTAAATCTGTCATTTTTGGCCGTAGAATAGAGCGCTTTCGGGCAAAAAATCTTTGTTACAATTTGAGAGTTTTCTTGCAAAACTAATGGTCTTTATTAAAGGGCAATAGTTACGCTTATAGAGCATTTTTGATGAGCCTGTTTTGATTTTTGTTCTGAAATAACACAATTTGTTTTGTAACAAATTCTGTTTCTCTAATTTTGAGCATTATCGGCTTACATTTTCGTGCAGGTCTCAAAAATGTTAGTATTGACATCATTCTGACAATAAAAATTTAATCTGTGCCAGTCACATCCTCGGTCTGAATCCCTTTTACTTTCTGTTTGCGTTTTAAAGAAAAAGACTCGCAACTGTGAAATTTTGTATTAGAAAAGCAATTTGTGCGCTAGCGATAGGATTCGTATAACATTTTTTATTGGGTATTATAATTGGAAAAAAATTGTATGCATTAAAAATATGCATCGTTTTGAAAAATTGGTTAATAAAATTAAAAATTAAAAAAAGTACTAAAAAACTAAATTTCTATTGAAGATGTCTGCGAATCTTTTTGGGTTAATTTCTTACAAAAAAATTAAATAAGTATAATTAGTTGTTAACAACTAAAATCAACAAGTAATTGGCTAAAATATTTAACTCGTGTCTGTGAGATTCGAAATTTTAGATTATTTTTATAAATGTGTATTTTAACCGTACTGTGTAAGAGTTGCGCTCACAAACTGCAAACATTTTTAAAGGGAATAGTATTATTTTTATAATGACAAAAAAAGAACACCTAAGTATCCACAACATTATTTATCAGTTATTATTTTGAAACTCCTTAACACATAAAAATAAACAAAACCATGAAATATAAATGTTAATACATAAGTCTCCATGGCATTAATCTTCATAGCTGTTTGAACAGTGATTTTTTTAACAATCACTTTCAATCACTTTTTTTAACAATTTTATTTTCTATTAATTGTAAATTTTTGTTCTCTTTTAAATTTAAGTCTTAAAAAACACGACACATTCGTGTAAAAAATAATTAAATCATAAACATAATTTCTAAACACATGAATATCGATATCGTATATAAAAAAAAGTTTTTTATACACACATACATAAGTATAAGCATTTCTTTCGGAAATCATAATAAATACAAAAAGTCAAACCAAACAAAAAGAGAATATACCTCACATAGAAATCTTTAGATAAATTTTCATTAAAAATAACAAAACAAAACTAAGCGCAAAACAAAAGTATAAAATAGAAAGAAAAAAAATCTAATAGAAAATTAACAATAAAAAGTCAACTTTTTAAACAAACAATATTAATCATAATTATATTTGATAAAAACAGAAAAATAGAGTTTGTTGAAGAAAAGGAAGAAAACAAAATTATTTCTTACTCAAGAGATTGTGGATTATAGAAATTTTTGAACTACCTTTATTCACACATCTCATAAAAAATCTTTAAAAAAAAAGTATTTCCATTTATAGTATTAACCACATAGAAATCTATTACATAACCGTTTATAAACGAGTACTTACTGCATACAAATATATATGTTTTTGAACTTGTTTGGTGTTGCTTAAAGATTTTCTTGATTACAACAAACAATAATATTAAACACAAATTATAAGCTTTCCTATATATCTATGTTATGTTATAAAACATTTTAGTCTAATCAAGTTTTCCTTAATTTCGTTTGTTTTGTTTGTTTTAGTTAATGCGACAAATTTGTTTTATAAAGAATATTATAAGAAATGATATTAAATTATACGTATATTTAAAGCAAATATAAACTTAAAAACAATCGCAACTACATATAAAAATATATTTATTAATTTTTTATCAGTAGAAATATGAATACCACAGAACAAAAGTTAAAGAAATAACTAATCACATTATGAATTAGAAAATTTAACCGTTTTAAAAGAGATAACTATGCAAAACCAAACACAAATCCAGCACTTTATTTTGAACTTTACTTTAATGCTTAATATTGCTTTTGTTGTTTTTATTTAATTCTTTTGAGAAATAAAAATAACAAGTATAGAAACAATCTGGTAAATACCTACCTATACAAGTGAAATAAATCCCTATACACCCAAAAGCGAAAAAGAATAATATCTAACACAAGATAAAGAGAAAAAAAAATATTTATCACAAAAAAAAATAAATTATTAAAAATAGAAAAAAGTAATAATAAAAAAATAAATAAAACCAAAAACCTCCTCCCCTTTTCGAAAGTACAAATTGTTTTTAATTAAGAATTTTTAATAAATATAATTATATTAAAATATGACAAAATTATTAAAGCAAAAGAAAATTTATATTGATTGATTGAGTAAAGAAAAAAAAAATCTAAATGAAAGTTGAAAAATGTTAAGGAGAAGGCGTGACAAAGTCATAAAATCTTTTGCTAGTTTTTTCTCTTATTCTATAAGTTATAAAAAGAAAACAGTTCTATTAACAATTTTATCTTTTATTATCCATTTGTATGTTCTTATTTGCACGGTAAATGAAAAATAAAAAATAAAAATATTTTTAAAGAAATAAAGACAAAACTCTTGTACAATTTCAGAACATTTCTACCTACAGAAAAGAGTATATATTTAAAAAGAAAAAGAAAGGAAAAACTAAATAAAAAATGGTTAAATTTACAAAGATTACATAGCAAACGTCAGAAGAAATAAAAAATAGAACAAATTTATAAGACTATAACTATACATAGAAAATTAAAGAAGCACACACAACCAATGACAAATTTTATGCAAAAGTAAGCAGTCATATACAATACAAAACACAATGAATATTAAGAATATAACAAAAAAAAAAATTGGAAACAATTATACCAGACAAAAAGTGAAAAATTAAATTTTCAATTGTCATCATTCATACAAAATGCAAATGCATATTAAAGCATAAACCAGAAAAAGGGATTTAAAAAAATGCTTACACAAAACAAAAACAGTTAATTAAAGTTTACAAACAAGATTATTATAAATTTATATATTAAATACATAAAAATATAATAACTACAGAATTAAGGGCTTTTTCTACTTTTATACAAAACTAACATTAATGGATAATTTTGGAGAAAAAAAAAAGAAGTTGCAAGTGGAATAAAAATTTTAAATTGACAAAAATATGTACTTTATTCATTAAAAAGAAATAATAATTAATTATTACTTATTATTATACCTATAATATCTTATAAGAGTGTATACAAAATATTATGATTATTAAAAAAAGAAAAAAAAAAGATCGCAGACTTTTCAAATTAAAACATACAAAAAAAGATGAGAACCTTACAAATGCAAAAAATATAAAAAATATTTAATAAAGTGCGGCCTAAAAACCGTTTAAAAATTTATAGAACTGGTGTTTTTATTTGTGTGAACTTGGAGTTGATTAGGGAAGATACGTGGTACGTGGACCGTATGTAAAGTATAGCAACTTTTGGTTGGTCAATCAGTCACGGTTGATGGTTGGTCAATCAGTCACGGTCTAATACAATTACTTCGAAGAAGATACAATGTGTCAGCATTGTGATGGTCTTCTATCCGTAAACCTATGTTACGTATGAATAAATATAATCGTCATCATGTTTAAGAAACAAAATCAATAGTGAATTATCAAAGCAGATCGCTAGCAAAAGGTGACATTAAACCATTCTTATATGAGCGACGAAACAGTACGGTGACGGTTTCTTCACTCCGGTCAAAACGTCCTTAGGGAGATCATGTGTCTTGTTTGCCACATGACTAGATATGACCTAATTTGAGTAATGGAAAGATGAAGCCTTCCTCGCCAGATCGTAAGCAGGTCCGTTGCCTACGATATCACTGAACCTGGAAGACCCAGACAAGAGAGATATAAAGAGTCCGGCAAATAACTTTTTTTTTGAAAATGCTACTGAAATGAATATAGAAAAAAAACTACTGAATATTTTCTCAAATTTCTTTTTTTATGTAGAGTACAATCCTTCCGGTTAATAATGCAAAATAATTTCATTCAAATGGCTGCCTCGGCTGGCCATGCAGTAGCCTACACGATCGGTCCAATTTTTAAGCACATTATCGATTGTGTGTAGCTAGATTTTACCAATAACTTCACGAATATTGTCCTTAAAGCGTCAATAATCTCTGGCTTGTCGGCGTAACACTTATGTTTTACGGCATCCCAGAAATAATAGTCCAACGGTTTCAAATCGCAGCTCCGAGGTGGCCAAACGGCATCAGCTCTTCGGCTAATAATGCGATCTTCAAAAACAGGGCGCAAAACATCGAGTATAGCTTTGGCTGTGTGACACGTAGCGCCGTCCTGTTGAACCAAATGTTGCCAATATCTTCCTCATCAATTTTTGTGAACAAAAATTCGTTCAACATGGCTCGATGACGATCGCCATTGACTGTAACGACCACTCCTTGCTCATTTTCGAAGAAAAATGGCCCAATTATGCCTCTGGACCAAAATCCGCACCAAACAGTGACTCGTTTTGGGTGTATCGGCTTTTTAATGTATGCGTGCGAGTTGTCTGTGCCCCAAATGCGACAATTTTGCTTGTTTACATACCCGCCAAGATCAAAATGAGCTTCATATGAAAAGATGATATTTGCCACAGCAGCTATTTTCTCGGGTGTACGCACTGTTTTTGGCTTTTCACGCTTTGGTTTATCGAGCAGGATGCCAGTTTCTTTCACTTTTTTCACAAAATTAGGAACATACGGAGCTGACGGGGCTTCTCTTCTTCCAAAATCCGTACGCAATTTTCGCACACATTCTGCAACATTACCATGATTTTCAAAGTAATGGCGCAAAATTTCCCAGCGTTGTTCAAGCGTATACACAACCATATTCGTTCAGCGGAAGGATAAATATATAAGGCTTCCGGGACGGTTGTTATATTTCTAACGCTTCTCCTCTATTCCTTCAACATACTAAAAGCGTGTCTTGTTCAAAACATAAGATCATATCTGATATCAAATAATAAATAGAGTCTGGATAAATAGGGTTATTTATTATTTTTACTTCTAAAGGAGATAAATTTGAAATGCCCGCCCTCCCGAAGTCAAACCGTCCATTAAACGGGTAGAAGAGGGTGAAGAGAGGAGATCCTCTGAGTTGTGGCAACTACAGAGGCATCAGTCTTCTTAACATCGCATACAAGATCTTTTCTGCTGTACTGTGTGACCACCTGAAGCCGTTTGTCAACAATCTGATAGACACATATCAGAGTGGCTTTAGGCCGGGAAAGTCCACCATCGATCAAATATTCACACTGCGGCAGATCTTGGAGAAAACCCACGAATTCCAAATTGATACACACCACCTCTTCATCGATTTGGCGTCCCTGCCAAACTCGTCATTCTGTGCAGGATGACGATGGAAAATTCACGCTGTTCTGTCAAGGTCGGCAAAGACCTCACCGACCGCTTTGATTTCAAAAAAGGATTTAGACAAGGCGACGCGCTGTCATGCGACTTCTATAACATCATACTTGAGAGAATTGTGCAGAACTCTAGCGCCAACACCAGAGGTACAATCTTTCAAAAGTCCGTTCAACTACTCGCATACGCAGACTACATTGACATAATCGGTAGAACAAAGCGCGATGTCAGTGAAGCCTTCATGAGTATTGGGACGGAAGCGGCGAGGGTTTAGCAGTCAATGAGGGCAAAACCAAGTATATGCTGTCATCAGGCGCGAACGCAGGGGGGGGGGTTTGGGGGTTGCAACCCCTCCCGAAATATGTGGAATGAAAAAATAAGAACTGGAAAAATGAAATTCGAAACTAAAATTCTCGGATAAACATTAACTATCCTTAACATGTCCCCCAACACCCCTGGAACTACCTGATTAAAACATGGGGGCTGCTCAAGGGCAGTACCCAAAAACGTATTTCAATCATATATTTTGTCCTTAACTTCATCAGCCATGTATGTATATTAATACGACATCAATAAAAAAAATCAAACAATGAACTCGTCCAGAACTTCAGTTAAAAGTGAACTCGCTTTTTAAAAGAGGGGTGAGCAATATAAAACCACTAAACTTTTCAAAGACGCAAACGTCAATATGGAAGAACGTAATTTCCTCTGCTTCGAAGTCCACTCACGTCCTGCGGCGCTTTTCAATTCTTAATAAAATTGTCCAAAACCCTTTCTTTGGCTTTTTTGGGATGCATGCTCCTTTGCGTACCAGTTCCAGAGTGTCCTTACCGCCAACGGCGGAGGCGGCGTGTCACACACAATAAATAAAATAAATTGAGAATATTGAATATTGCGACGATTTTTTCAACAAGAGGCGTATCCTTGTCTTTCCTAGATAGAGCATTATTTTCACATAATTTCAAGAGTCCTTTTGATGTTGCTTTCGGCAACAATATCGTTTCGTGACTTCCTTCATAGTTTGCCCAGAAACGCATCGAAAGGGGTGGACTTTTTGATTTACGACATCGAAACTAAAACGGGTTAAGTTCGGGGGAGGCGGGAAACGAAACCCAGGAAATTTCTGTCGATTGGAAAAAGACATAAATAAATAAACATCGTGCGGCGATCCACTATAATTCGAAACTAAAGCCAAAAGAAACAGAAAAACGGAATAAGCAGATGACAGGTCTTATTCCATTAAAATTATTAGCCGGATGCGAGGTGAGGGCGTTCTGTGTTGCATTGCAGATGGAAAGATAGAAATCGCCATCGTGCGTTGAGTGGTGCGCCGCGGCCGGTGGTGGTGGCAAAAAAAAAGGATAACTGAAAGGATTCGATGTCAAAGGGTAATGCGTGTACGATGCGTAACGCGGAGCTGTATTTGATCTGTCAATCAATTGATTTGTGCTTAGTCCTGATAGATTCCACATGGGAGGGCCGAAATTAATTGATTCGAATGGGCAAGCAAACCACAGATATCAATTCAGCTTGAAGAGGCTGTTCAAAATGTTCATAGTAAGCGACTGTTATCGGAGTAAAGATGTTTAAGACTTTCTTATTGATTTATTACGTCCAGGTCCAATGATTTGCATAAAAATTTCTACATTCAAAAATACAAATTGAATGCCATGCAATTTCATGGCAGACAATTTTAGAATTCAAAATGTTCTTGATGGTGTTTCGCATTTAAGATTCTGCTGTAATTTGTAAAATTGGTTCTCCAAAATGTTGCAATTCAAAATTATTTGAAAGGCGTATAAATAGTTATGAGAGCAGTGCTATGGCCAAACCTTTTTCTGTCTGAATTGAATAGAATTATACAAAACATTTATTTTAAAAAACACTTTTAACTAGCTTAAGTGTGAATTGTTGTCAGCGTTCCGGTCAAAAAATGGAAAAACGGATCTAAAGGGTCCGCCATCTAACGTTTTTTTTCAACTAGTGCTTATTTCGTGAATGATAACACTTAGCTCATGTCTGATTTGACAGATAATTAGTTTTGTTCTTCCGCTGAATGAATATGGTTGTGTATACGCTTGAACGACGCTGGGAAATATGGGTCTTGCTTCGCTAAGTGGGCCTGCGATCGACTTAGAGAAGATGCCGATCTTGCCAAAAAAAACATCTTTTCAGATAAAGCTCATTTTGATCTTGGCGGGTAGATAAACAAGCAAAATTGTGGCATCTGGGGCACAGAAAACCCGCACGCATACATTGAAAAGCCGATACACCCAAAAGAAGTCACTGTTTGGTGCGGATTTCGGTCCAGAGGCATAATTGGGCCATTTTTCTTCGAAAATGAGCAAGGAGTGGCCGTTACAGTCAATGGTGATCGTTATCGGGCCATGTTGAACGAATTTTTGTTCACAAAAATTGAAGAGGAAGATATTGGCAAGATTTGGTTTCAACAGGACGGCGCTACGTGCCACACAGCCGAAGCTACACTCGATGTTTTGCGCCCTGTTTTTGAAGAGCGCATATTATCAGCCGGAGAGCTGATGCCGTTTGGCCACCTTGGAGCTGCGATTTAAAACCGTTGGACTATTATTTCTGGGGTGCCGTAAAACATAAGTGTTACGCCGACAAGCCAGAGATCATTGGTGAAATCTAGCTACACACAATCGATAATGTGCTTAAAAATTGGACCGATCGTGTAGGCTACTGCATGGCCAGCCGAGGCAGCCATTTGAATGAAATTATTTTCCATTATTAACCGGAAGGATTGTGCTTCCAATTAAAAAAAGAAATTTGAGAAAATATTCAGTAATTTTTTTTATAGGATTTAAAAAAAAAGTTATTTGGCGAACCCTGTATTATGCTCGTTCGGTTGTTCGTCTGTCCAAACCTGATGTAATTGGTAAGTTGAAAAAACGAGCTAGGTTTAATTACAGTTTTAATTACAAAAGTGTTCCACCTATCATACACTTAACTCATAAAGCAAATATTGGTTTTTAAAAATATTATCGAATTTTAATTTAATTTAAAAATAGTGAGTTTTTGTAAAATGGAGATTTGTAAAAGTAAAAACTTAACTATGTGCTTGGTTTAAGAAGACGTCACTAGGCACAAATGGTACAAAGCATAGTTTAAGCGAAGTCTAAAGTCAGACTTTGTTAAAATTGTTTAAAAACTTCGATTTTAAAGCATTTTCGAAAAAAAAAAATCGAAAAAACGAATGATAAAAAATCTTATTCCCCCGACTATCTTCGATGCTAAAAGGCAAATGATTGAAAACAAAAACCAATCGTATCAAGAAAAAATTGCAATTTTCGGGAACATAACGGGTGATTTTTTAAGAGGTTGAGAACTTTTTTTAAAAAAAAAACACAAAAAATTCGAAAAAATTAATGAAATATTTATTTGAATCGATAGTTTGAACCTTGCAATTTAATGTTTAAAGATAATTTCATGCAAATGTTGACCGCGGCTGCGTCTCAGGTAGCCCATCTTCGCCCAAATCCTTCCGCAAAATTTTCCACGTAGTGCTGTAACAAAGGCCTAACTGCTGGGAACGGCGCCGAATCGACATTTCGCGGTCTTCTGTCACACTAGCTGATACGGCCGCAATATTTTCTTCACTACGCACAGTACGTAAACGTGTTGGTGGTTTAATGTCCAACAAAGTAAATTTGGTGCGAAATTTGGTCACAATCTTCCGAATAGACTGCTCAGAAGGTCGAGAATGCCGACCATAAAATGGAAGCAGCGCGCGATGAACATTTCGAACCGAGCACGAATTTTGATAGTAAAATTCAATAATTTGCAAGCGTTGTTCATTTGTAAGACGATCCATGGTTAAATTGCAAACCAAACTGAAGCTGTTTGACAGTGACACAAGGTACTAAACACACGTCAGCTGTCAAAACCAGTGTTGCCAAAACCAAACCAGCTAAAAAATCACCCGTTACATACATAGGTACAAAAATATTTTCTGTGGCCGCTTATCCTTAGTAGAGTCGCGGAGCGAGGGCGGCTAAATGGTCCTTCCGTCGTTTCCGATCCTCCGCCACCAACTCAAGAGACACAGGTGCGATCCTCAAACGGGCTTGGAGATGTTCTTTACCTGATGACACCACCTGTTTTTTGGCCTACCAGCGGCATTACGCATTTCGGATCACATGACCTGTCTAGGAATTCGGTGGGGGGGCGTGCGAACAACCTGTCCAAGCCATCGAAGGAATCTTAGTGTTGAGCAGCTACTTCTCCGAGTGGAACGATCAATTCTCCGATGGTTTGGACACGTTGTTGTTCGCATACCCCTGACAGATTTCCCAAAAAGGTTATGTTAGCCGACTTGCGACAGCGTCGGCCACTTGCGGCAGCCTGGTAGGCCAAGAAACAGGTGGTGGGATCAGGTAAAGAACATCTCCGAGACCCATCTGGGGATCGCGCGTGTGTCTCCCGAGTTGGTGGCGAAGAATCGAGAACGATGGTAGGACCAATTAGGCGCCCTCGCTCCGCGACCCTTCAAATAATAAGCCGTCACCGAAAATGATGATGATGATTACAAAAAATGGACTACGTTCGTTATTTATTTAAAATTTTTGCCTCTTACCGTTTCGAAAATAAAGGGAAGGACATACATTTTCGTGGCCTTTATTACAATTTTTAAAATTTAAAATCCATTAGATAAATAAACAATAAAACATAAACATAAAATCCAGAAATTTAGTTTTTTTTTTCAATTATCGTTATTCTTTTTTTTTCAATATTACAACCAGCTGGGCTCCCTTGGCTACTTTTCTTAAATTTTGCGCACATGTTAAAACATGTTGTTTTCTATTTTGTTTGTTTAAATAGGCTTAAGAACTTGAGCTTGAAACGGCAATTTTGAAACGTTTTAAATGCAGTAAACTTGCGTTGTAAACGCTTCATAAAAATAAATAAATACAGTTGCGCAACAGCTCGATGTGAACCAGGACCAACTTCTCAACAATGTACATATGATGTGTTTGCTAATTTCTTTACACACAAAGGGACCTACATTTTTTTGCCGCATCCGAACGGCACTTTGAGAAGTTTTTCAAGACAAATGATATTCTCGAAGGGCTTGTCAGACCCTCGCGGAGGTGAGGACCGTGAAAAAGAAAAAGTCTTTTTTTTTTAGGTGACGATGGTAGGACTCGAACCCAGACCTCCGGCGTTGTAAGTACACACACTAATTACTACGCCACGGCACCCCACGCGCTTCATACTTCAGATAAATTTAAATAAGATCGTCATTGTCGTTAACAGAGTAGGAACTTTTAAAAAATCGTTTTCGAAATTCTTTTTACGTTTTTGAGTCAAATCTTCGATCTTAAAAAATCCATTTCGAAATTCTTTTAACGTTTTTGAGTCAAATCTTCGAGGTTTTTGAATATTTGAAGTTCGAAATAGCTTTGTTTAAAAACTCAGATGATGGACTATGTCCGTTGTTTATCACAAAGCTATACTTTATACCGTTTAGGAGCAAGAGGGAGAGACAAACCTTCTTTTGACCTTTTTTATAAGTTTTTAAGTTTTAAATCCATAAAGCAACTATTTCGATTCTTTTTTCAGTTCCCGCTAGGCTTTTTCCAAAAGTGCATTTACCTGAGCAAGCATTGGATGCTTTTCTTTTTATGGCCACCGGTTTTTGCGTAAACTGCAAAGCAAGTGCCTTTTTTATTTCTTTTTTTAAATAGGCTTCGAAAAACTTAGGTTAAAAACGGCAACTTAATTTTTTTTTAACGTAGCTTGCTTTCTTTTCATCCTCTTTGTACTTTAAATAAATCTAAACGAGTTGAGATACTAGAATATTTTTAAAAACATTGCAAGCAAAACAAGCTCTCGTGGATTCTCTGACTACTTTCGCAGCTTAAAAGCATACCAAATTTTGTCTTTCTTCGACTTACAAGTCATAAGTTTTAACGCGATTAGACGGACGGAAGACGCACGTAGCGATACCATATCGGTCCTTATTCCATTTTTCGACGGACCGCCAAATACGCTCATAAATATGAAAAATGAGCCTTATTTACAGATTCATTCAGTTTTGATGTTGTTGTTGTTGTAGTTTTCCTCATTATAAAACCTACAATTATGGAGATATTTTTCATTTACATTTTGGAGCCATTTTTGTAGAAAACCTACATTGGTTAATCTTTTAGCTTAATGATATAATAATTATTGTAAATACCTTCTTTGGACTTAGTTAGGAAATAATTTCGACTAGTTAGAAAATAAGTTAGTTAGAAAATAAATGTTGTTTTGCAAAAGCGTTCTAAGTGGCAAGTAGTGTAGGTATTTTGTAAGAAAGCAAAACTAAATAAAATAGAGTGACGCAACAGCTCGAGATGAACTAGGGCCAAATTCTTAGCCATGTATGTTGTGTGTATTTCATTTTTCACATGTGTACAAGAGGACTTACAATGTGTGGTTTGAAACCCTTGAACGGCACTTTAAGTTTCTCTAGACTTGTTCCTCTCCGAGGGCTTATCAGACCCACGCAAAGGTGGGGACAGTAAGAAGGGGCGCTTTTTTTACGGCGCCAGAGATAGGTTTCGAACCCAGTCCTCTCCCTCGTAGACAGTAGGCACACAAACTTGCCACTAGGGCGCGCCGCGGCACCCTCAATATTTTGGAAAAAAGTTACAACTTTACACGTCGTCCACAGGACTTTTTACATCGATTTAAACTAAGCGCTGTTTCTGCGAGACTTTAAAATTGATTTTTTAATATTTGCATATGGTTACTATTAATTTCAGTTTTCCTTTTATGGCCTAATGGTTCCCAAAAATAGTTTATAGGAAGCGAGTTAACTCATGACCTACCAGAAGTACGTAATTAAAAGACTTACCTTGTAGAGAATCTGAGGTAGAAAGAAATTGTCCCTGTGTATAAAGCTTATCTCAAGCAAAGGTCATATCCATACCGCTCACTTAACACTTTAAAAAATAGCAGTTCGAAAAACATAATCAATTTTATTAAATAACACATTAACCATTGTATATTTTTAATCCATTAAATTTAAAAAAAAATTGAACCAAACACAAACACTCTTGCTTGAAAATTTATCTTAATAAAAAGTCCAAACCGCAAACAAGATCACACATTGAGGATTCTGTTGAGCAGCAAGCCCAAGTAATGTTCCGTTACGTAAAACTTTATTCTTTATAGTAAACAACATGTCTGTTGCTGGGTTAAAAAGGAGAGCACAACACAAGGGGATAACGCATATGTGAACATAAAATTGAAGAGATGTTCTCAGTTCCCAGTACCAGTCCGAGTGAACTCGGGCTATAGGGCCTGTTGCCTGAAGGGCGCTATTGATAATTACATGTCACATCAAAATAAAACACAACTGTTGGAAAGTACCTAATTAAAAAATTCTCTTGAGTAATTATTAACATTACTTCTGAAGTGTTGCCAATTTGTTGCTTTTGGGAACATTTTAGGGTGCCAATAATTAGCATTTATTTAAAAACTGCATCAGTTGCAGTCCAGACAAATGTCTGTTTGATGGCACTAGATCGATACCAAATAGTTAATCTTCCATCAGTCGATTGTTATAAAACTCATGGTAATGCATGGAGACTGAGATTTTGTACAGTTAAATACATTTGGACACAGGGAAACCAATGTAATATACCCAAAAACCAATACATTTTTTAGCTTAATTCTTCTAAGGGTCAGGAAGTTTCGAAATCATACTTGAAGCGGTTCATCTAGTTATGTATACCATGGTTAAACAGCTGTAGTGCACAAGTGAACTAAGAAATCATTTAGGCTTTGCATAAGCAACAGTTTTATATATTTACTTATTAAGCAACAGTTTTTTATTTGTCGTGTCATGCTTTAATTTTTTTAACTAGGTAAACTGTTTGATGATTTTAAGTATTACCTTTTTATAGTCGTTTGCTTAAGCCACCTTGCTGCTGCAGTTTATTTCCATGATGAGGTGATGAGTCTTACAACTGTTATGTACGCCCAACCCAGTGTACCATGTGGGATGATATGAAGTGCATAATTGAGTCAATCGCTGAGAACTTTGCTTATTGTCGCTCACCCAAAGTATGATTCTTATGTTCGACAAATTTTTACGCCGTTTAGAGTCAGATGATCTGATTTTTTTTTTTTTTTTTTTTATTTATTAAAAACTTTTATTATAACATTTAAATAAAAACAACAAACAACAATTTTTATAATAACATAATTTAAAAGAAACAATAATGGCAATTAGCACTCAACTGTTTTGTATATACAATAGCTTTAAATATTATGAATAAGTTTTAACATCTAGATATTTTTATTTTTAATTGAATTATACATTCTCTTTCTATGATAACATGTTTTTTATAATATATGAAATTATTCCTTATAAGATTTTTTTGAAAATAATTTTGCTTAAAACTAACAATAACTATACATAAAAAAATAGCCTAAACCTACAAACCTTAAAACTAAAACTTAAAATTAATTTGTGAAAAAAATGTAAAGAAAAACAAACATTTCATTAGTTAGGTAAGCCAATAGTATTTGTCTGAATCAACTTGAATTTGGAAATCTTTTTGTGAAATAGCCGTACTGTATCTCCAGATGTTGTTTGCACTGTAAACTATTTTCTTATCTGTGGCCCTGCGATATGCGTGATAAATCACAGGAACGTTGTGTTCATCTTGGATATATCCCATTTTGTCAAGAAACATAAACGCTTCTGGAGGAATATGTCCCGTTTCAAGTGATTTTTTGTAAAACTCAAAATTTCCATACAAAGCTGGGCCATAAACTAGGTTATTTTCCAAAACGATTGCCGAACGAGCAAAATGGTTTCTAATTAATTTTATAATAAATACATCTATTCTTAAAATTTCTGCTTCGTCGTATATGTTTTTGTTGGAAATATAGTGCAAGTAGTCACTTTCGGCGGATCTGTATTTACCTACACATGCGCGAATGCATTTTCTTTCAAAAATCCTATGTTTTTCCATGACTGAAGTGCTTATATTAAACCAAATAGGACAGCCGTGGGTTAATATTGGTCTTATTAAAGTTAAATAACAAATAATTTTGATATCAGAAGTAATATTTCCAGAGTAGAATAATCTTTTTAAACTCATAAAAGCTGCCCTTGCTTTTTTTAGTTGAATTTTAATATGACCATTATAATACAAATACTGATCCAAGTTTACGCCTAAATATTTTACACATAAAGAAATTTTAAGTTGTAAATTATTATTATTTGGATTACTATAAATTTTTAAATTTTTCCAATTCTTTCTCAAATCCAGATTTGCTTTGCTCAAAACTGTCCTGAATAATATAACTTCACATTTCCCAAAATTGATTTTTAATCTCCACTCACAACAATAATTTTGTAACTGGTTAAACATGTTCTGTAAATTACTCCGAATTTCGTATATCTTTGAACCTGAAGTGTAGAGAATTATGTCATCTGCGAAAGCTATGGTTCCCTCTCTATTTTTTAAAAATTCACTTATATATAAGCTGAACAGAATGGGTGCATTCACTGTACCCTGTTGAAGTCCATTTATTATATTAAATATTCTGCTTGTTGTTTCCTCACCATTTGTTAATACAAATTTTCTGTCGCGTACCATTTTTGATATGATTTTTATTAAAAAATTTGGAATCAGATGATCTGATTTTCATATATGAGTGCTCAATGTTGCCGAAAGTACTCCCATAGGAGTATTGTATTACTTACAACAACTCCGAACTCCTCCTTTCGTATTTGTACCCCTCATTATTAAAGACCACCTAAAAATGTCTTGCAGCAAAGTCTAATTTCAACATTATTAAATTGAGTTCACCTCAAACTTAGTGCAAATTTTTTAGCACTTTTATCTTCCAAACTGTCGTTTTCGTTGGCTTCATGGAATGTTTTCAATGTTCTCAATGGAATATTTACTTATTGTTTTATCAGAGCAGTCTAACGTTTTTGTGAAGTGCCTGCAATTGCAAGTTGCTCTTGAAAATAAATGAGGAATTTAGGTTCCTTGGACGGTACAAACAAAAAAGCTATAAATGTTTCTTGCGCTCTCTAAAACTATGTCTCTAAAACCATGCAAATTAACAAGAATCAACGGTAGTTGATGCTGCCATTGCCAATGTGTCTTTTGTGGTTGGTACCTACTAAGCCAAATAGCTGTGCTCCTGCTGGCGTTACAGCAATTGGGTGGAAAACCACACAAATCCGAAACAGCCAAAGATCTTGAGATTTTTGATGCTGCTGAGGTTGGTCGACCTATTATTTATTTATAAATAATAAATATATTTATATATTTGTAATAAATATTTAATTTAAATATTTAAAATAAATGTTTATAATAAATAATTAATAATTTATAATAAATATTTATAAATTATTAATTATATTATGACTTTCATGATTAAAAAAAAAAAGCATTTTTGTGTCTACATTTGTTTTTGAAGACTAAAAGAAATTGTGTACAAACTCCTATTCATTTCAGTGGAATGAGACTGGAATAGCGCACCTCTTCTTAGACGCACTCAAACTACACATCGACTATATTATGAGAGTAATTTCACTGCGGAACGAACGATTACCGAAGGCAGTGCTTTTGTAGTACATGCTAAGAAATCGGGGCAGCTTTGTTCCAGGGTAGAGCGAGCTGGCATCTGCATATGACTTTGATCCTCTAATCGACCACGAAGAGGCACCTTCTTGTTTAAAAGAGAAACTATATTCCTTGCTGGAGAAAACAGGAGGGCGGCTTTTTGACCAGTTCATTATTGAAGCCCGGTCTTCGCAGCACAGAGCTTTCTACAGCAAGTTAAACCTCAGTCTGGGCAATGGAACCTATTTTTTGTGCAACAGTACTAATCTAAGGATGAGCCTAATTTTCAAAATAAGTGGAGAGCTTTTGCCGCTTAGTTACATACCACATCGCCCTGATCTTCCTATCCTGTGCAGTTTATGTAACCGAAGGGAAAGAGAAAATATATTCCACTTCCTTGTGTCCCATCCTAAGTGTATTCCATCTGCAGATCTTCGGTACTGCTACACTCTGCGCAGAAGAAGTATTAAGCATACTTAAGCGAGACAGAGGATAGAACCCGCATTTTCAACAAAAACTTCTAATTGTTAGAATATAACCAGGTACAATTATTTTAATGTCAATCTGGTAGACGGCTTCTTGCCAAACCAAATCGGCTTTAGATTCTCTACAAATTGCAATATGTTATTTTCTAAGAGATTATTAATATTGTTAACGCAAAAGAAAAACTTTTAAAAATAAAATCACTACTACTACTAATACTACTACTATTCAATTAAAAATACTGCAGCTACTCTTTTAGCTGCAGTACTACCTTAAAATATTTCTCTCTGGCAACACCTGTGCTGGGATTTTGATATATAGTAATAGGGTATTAGCTCTCTGAGCATGAACGATAAGAGGCGTATTATAGGGGTATAGAGCTTTGCTGTGGTATGGCTAACCTTTGCTGCTTTTGGGCCTCACCCAATTCAATTGAGTCGGTCCAGATTTTTATAACTTAATACAATTATACAGAGCTCGAATTTCATACCTATCGATTCCGTAGGTCTATAAGTCTACATTTTAAAACGACTTGACTTTAAATCTGCACATGCCAGCATTCATTGTCAGGAGGTCTAGTTTGTCGATATCCAGTCAGTATCTACGTAGCATTAGAATTTACTCAATGCGATACTCAGTTTGTAAGCTACTCCTCGGAACTTGCACCGGCCTGCAACAAAAATTTGCATTGTCCTTTAATGTAGTCCCCGGATTGCAGAGAACGGTAAGCCCGTTAAGTATGCCGGTAAGATTCACGCTTGGACTACCACTTTGTCATTATGATTTTCACTACTCAATTTTTTGCTAAGTATGCAATACAATGAGGGGCTGGGGGTGGGTGCCGGATGTTTGCTAGTTTCTCTAAAGAAGTTGTGTAAAATTTTGGTAAAAATTGCTCAAATATAAATTATGAGTTAAACAGTTAATGGTGTGACCAGGACCAATAACCAAAGCGGGTCATAAATCAGTTAAACAATTTAGAAATGCATCCATTTTTTTTTGCCGAAAAAGGTTGAGAAAGCCAGTAATTGAAAGAGCATCGCCCAGCGCACAATACGCGGTATTGCGACAAAAATGATTTATTCTCTAACACGCTCCAAAATTGTCCATTGTTGCTGTGATATTTTCCCAGGGGATAAACTATGCATATACCATAAGCGCCGCTACTGTGGTACCCCTTTTAGACCGTCAAACGTAAGACGCACCCTCGACAGAATAAGGGTTAACTTCAACGCATAAATCTTGAAACCAAACAACACTACTCAAATATTATATTTTATTGCTTTACTGGACATAAACAAGTGTCCAAACAAGGTTCATGCAGGAAAAGTGAGGGTATACCTACACACAACATTCCCATAACGGATAACTGCTTGTGGTCCTTGTCAATTAAAAGGTTCAGAGTTGAATTATGGCCAACTTATTGGAAGCTTATCTTAAAGAAGAAAGTCATCTCTAGGATTTGCATACTTTCAGAAGTCCACTCCAACAAAAAGGAGTAGGGGGAGGGAGTGATATCACCGCGTCCACAAAGGACACATAAATCATCAAACAATTTAAGATATCCTATACGTCTATGACCATTACCCGGAGGGGTGAGTCTGAATGGGCAGTTCAGTGCGGTTCAAAATACTTTGGGTAAAACTTTCTAGTCGATTCTCACGCATGAGATATGTCGTGTAATTTGTTTGATTTATATGGTCGACCTTAATTTTTATGAGGGTGACCAGAGACCGGGCTAGAACTTTTGTAATTACAGTATTCTCCGTTTTGCAAGAGCTTGGATACTTATTAAGAAAGTTACAAGTATGATTTTTGTTCCCCTTTGATTAGGGGTTGTACTTTGTTCGTCGTGGACTGCTAATGAAGAAGAATTCTTTGAACTTATCCTAAGGGCTGCATGGGCGAATATAGTCCTCATATAGTTTTGCATACTTTGCAAGTGCGTGTCCTTTGGATTTATGACACAAATCCTTTTACTTTGAAGTGTAACAATTTCGATAAGAAGAGAATGAGAACTTCCTTCACCGAGGGAATAATAGTATAATTTCAAAAGCATTACCAGGGATTGTTTACTGTTTCAAAAAGGGATTTTGTATACGTTTTATTTAAGAATTAATTTGATTTCTTTCTGTAAAAAATAAATTTAAATATAAAACAAAGTCTAGGAAAAATATCTAAAATTGCAAGAATTTCCAAAAAATAAAATATCAAGTACAAAAAATCTAGGGAAAAACTCGAAGAAAAATTTTCTAATTTGAAGAGTCACGAAAAAAGTTCTGCGCTCCAGGAGTGGATCATTTTGTGACCGTCAATGTGATCAAATTGAATAATCCGTGTTTGTAAGGTGATCACAAAAATATTCTTCCGAATCGTTGCATTATTTTTACTTGTGATGTCAGAACTTTTTTTGTTTTATGCATGAAGAAAATCAGCCTAAGTGGAGGCAAAAAAAAACAACCAACCAGAAAGTTTGAAAACTGGGGGCCAGCTGATTTTAACAATAATTAATCGTGAGCTGTCACAAGAAAAGTCTGATAATCAATGTGACAATCAATTGTGATAATCAACCCACACGCATTTTTGTTATATATGACATCACTTATCACCGATCACCTTAGCCGATTCCAGCCTCGGTATCGATATTTTTGGGTTTCTAGGTTTTTTCCTATACGAGATTTTTGAAATCGTACTTCGAAATTTTGTATATTGTGATCAGGCAACATAATGTGCTGAATCTCAGATGGTGCATTGTGTTCATACCTGGTCAAGAGAAGACATCCTAAGCATGATTCCCCAGGTGTATCAGAATTGCACTTTACACGCGCATTGCACTTTACATGAGCGTGATTGCTGACCGCGCAACAAACAAGCGAGAAGATTATTATGCTTGGCCAATGCGACAGTCGATTTCCCAACTTCACGTGAAACGGTTCTTTTCTTATTACAAACTCACCCATCGACTCACTCAATAAACAGCTGACGATAACGAATTTCACCTTCAGTTGTAAAGTACCAGTGGAAAATTACCAAAGCAGAAATTTCTAGAATGAGATGGCTTAGATCATTATTGAGAATATGTATTTGAATTTTTATCGAATATTTGAATTGTGAACATCAAGAGCGAAAGTAAAAAGTGGTTCAACTGAAATAAAGGGTGGAACTCTAAGGGCCAGTTTTTTAGTGCAGAGTTAAGCCCAGCTTAAACCAAGATCTGTTAATCTCGTAACAAAATGTAGAGTAAACACAGCGAGCAATTTTTCAGTGCAAATTTAACAAAGTTTTCAAAATCTTTGACTCTCGAAATGATTGACTCTCCCAGCTCTCACTTTACATAGAAAACACAGGAAAAGGAGTTCGAGTTGATCTCAGATGCAATTCTTTTACAGATGCCCGCAAATCAACTGCCAAAAGTCAAAGAAGGTCATACTGTTCTCAAGAGTTGATCCGGGTCTAAGCCACCAAATTTGGCGAGTTAAGCCGTGATTAACCTCATTTTAACTGAGAATCTCGGATGATCTCGCCTCGAAAAACTGGCCCTAACTGTTGAATTTTAAGCTGAAAAATTGAAATTGGAACTATAATAAATTGTGTGTTGTAAAATTCAGTGGTTCGTTGTGCATATTATAAAATTTAAATTGAGTTTTATTCAATAGTTCGGTTCAATGTCATAAGGCAAAACGGGAGTGATTAAAGCCATGTGTGAAGCATCCTATGATTCATAAATAGGACTTAAGCCTAATGTCCTTCATTAGTATTGCTAAATTATCATGATTTGTGCAGTTCGATCTTCAACTTTAAAAGAATTTTTTCCTGATAAAAAAGAGTTTCGAATGTGTGTTATTTTTACGCACGGTTATTGGGTCTAGAATATTTAATGCAAAAGGGTCATTTCTCTTTTTCCACTAATGTGCCTTGTTGTCTTTTCATTGAATTCGTTTGCAGGCTTACAACAAAAGGCGTTTACAAAAAGACGTCCTGTCGAGTCTTTACAGCTCAGCAGTTTGACACAGCACACAGAAGCTGCATGCGGTAGGTACCTATCCTTCTTGTCTCTATTGCGATTCTTTCGATTCAGCCACTTGCGTTATAAACCAATTTTTACGACACTAACTAAAACTTAGATCTAAGTTTTAATTCTGTCTTGTTTTTTTTCTGTCTTAAACCAAATTTTTTTTGGACTTAAGTAGTTTTTTAAAATCAAATCCTGATTGAATTTTTTTTAAGTTGCGTACTTACTCTCATGTGAATAAAAGTTCAACGACCATACTATGCTTCAGTCAATAGAGTTGTGCCTGGACTTGCGTTAAAGACGGCCTTACACAAGGTATTACTGACTTCACAGTTTTTCTTAAGAAAAAAAAAATCGACATCAAAGGCTACTTTGATGCATCAGCCACAAATTAGAATGTTCCTCACGTTTCAGTGGCGTTATTTGGGACTCAAATTGGAACTTCACCAGACATGTAACATTTCAAAGCATTGCACGAATAAAATCAAACAGGCATCACAAACCACTCGGCTATGGATTCAACTCTTTAACCTTTTCAAAAAATCGTCTTTATTGGGATCAGCACTTTGCGAGAAAGTGAAACAATGCATTTTGATAGAAAAGAAATACATGCAGCTCCACTGCTAAACTTAAATATAAGACCTAAACGAATAAGTTGAGAGTACGCTGTTCGTACACATAAAACAATCAAACCGTTTCAGCTTTACCTACTTAGCTTCTCCCCCCGTCATCAAAAATCAGGGTCTTATGTATGATTTCAAATCTTGTTTCAACTCCGACTTGGCTCCGTGGGCTCTGTTCAAAAGTACTTAAATATCTCCCTGATTGCACTCTGTAAGTTTTTGGTCCATTCACTAAAAACTTACAGAAGAAGTTTCCTAAATGCTCTTAGAAAAACTCTTTTAAAATTCCCCTACACGCACTTCATCATTTATCATATAAAATTTAAAATTTCATACACGTTAGCCTTTGAAAATTGCAAATCGAACGGTAGACCCATCATCATTGTATTCTTTATTGACACACCCTCACTATGCGCCCAGACACATCATACACAATCGGTTCTGGCTAGCAATAAAACTGAACCCTGCTGCCCACAACAAATCATGATAAATTGTTCGAATGTCAATCTGTCAATTTAAAATGTTCAATTTCTCCAACCCTTTCAACCACACTCGTCGGTACGAGTTTTCTCAACCCTCCCAAAGCTTACCATCCCAGGGACCAGGGATACAATTGAACGTCCAAATTGCTGCTAGTTTACATGTTGTCTGTTATCTGCTGTCCAGAATGTGAATTATTTCATACTGGAAAATGGTTTACGCATTTTTGTCACATATTGTGTCTATTATGTGAAACGGATTTGAAAATTTTGCAAATTGTCTCAAAAGAAGGCTAATTTTTTAACCCCTTCTTCGAATACGGTAGCCTCAATCCAAATGTAAGCAGGGCAAAATGCTTTAATAATACATATAGGTATGTGCCACAGCCGCCAAAAAATAAAAACATTCATGTTGAACATCCTAACCGAAATCATTAAATATTGTGAGGATGAACTTTGTTGTGTACGCATCCATTAGCTTATAACTGGATAGATTAACGACACTGTTGACCAAGTATTGCAAAAACTTTAGATGCTCTCATGATGGTAATCGAAAAAAAATATATTTTAAGGTTCAACCTTTTTCAAAAAATCTGGAGATATACTTATTTAGTAAAAAAGCTGCACGAAACTGAGTCCTGGATCCGCCACTGCTTGGGTCCATTTGACATTGGCTGCAACGACCTGCGCTAGCATTTGCAACTTTTATTAAATTCCTTTCTTAAATTTCTTAAAAAATTGTTTTTTTTAATGCGTCTATTTAAATGGACCTAAAAACTTGAGATTGGAAACGGCAATTTAGAAACGTTTTTAATGCAGTAAGCTTGCCTTTTGAACGTTACATACTTCAGCTAAATTTAATCAAGATCGCCATAACGCTTAAGCTACTAAAAATCTTTGAAAATCGTTTTAGAAAATATTTTTACGTTTTTGAGCTGAATCTCCGAAGTTTTTGAATATTTGCAGTTTGCTAAAGTTTCATATAGAATTACAGAAGATGGACTTTGCTCGATATTTATTTAAAAATTTTACTTTATTGATGATTAAAGGCTTCTGGCGGTCAATTTAAAGGCTCCTGGCGGTCAATTTTGAAATATGTGAAGAGCTATAATACACGTCAACGGCTGGCTGTTGTTGACATTCCATTTGTCAAACGAGTACGAAAAGAATTTGTTAAGGGAAGATATTTTCGTTTGAATTTGCTTTTCGAGAAAGGTCAAACTAATTAATTTACAAATCGAGGTAAGAAGGTCAAACGTTTGTAGGTTTGTCAACTTTGATATCTGTATTGACAGATATAGATCTTCACATATTCCAAAAATGGCCACCAGGATCGTATTCTGACTTTTCCAATCGTCTACACCGTTTCGGAGATGGGAGACATTCGTTCCTTTGACATTTTTTATAATTTCTTAAATTTTTAATCCATAAAACAAGTATTTTGAATTTTCTTTCAATTCCTGTTAGAATTTTTTCAGTAGCACAACCACCTGTGTTACGGTCAACCGGTTTTGCGCATATTGTAAAACAAACTCCTTTTTTTATTCTGTTTTTCGAAAAGGCTTAGAAAAATTATGTTAAAAACGACAATTTTGAAAATTTTTAACGTATTTTTGTGATTTTTTTTTTCGAAAATTCGACAAAACTCCAGTATTAAAATTTTTTCAGATTTATTTATTTCTTGCCGTCGCAGTCGCGTAGTGGTTAGTGTGTGTGCTTACTACGCCGGAGGTCTGGGTTCGAATCCTACCGCGTCGTCACCTTAAGAAAAAGACTTATTCTTTTTCGCGGTCTCCACCTCTGCAAGGGTCTGACAGGCCCTCCGAGAGAACCTAACACTTGTCTTGAAAATCGTCAAAAATTGTAGATCCCCTTATATGTGACGAAATTAAGTTGGCCCTGGTTCACCTCTAGCTGTAGGGACACTCGTATTTATTTATTTTACTTCGTTAACTTTGAGTAGCCCTCTGCGTGTGTTCAATATTAACTTTGTGCACTAAGCGGTTCAAAAGTTACGGCCTCAAACACTTTCAAAAACGTCATCCATTTTCAACTTTTTATTTCTCAAAAACTTTTCAATATTTTGAAAAATTTGGGGTTTTCCGTCAAAGTTCAGTATTAACTTAAGCTAAGTTTTGTTTTTCTGGTTCCAATCCTGTTTGTTATGTTTGTTTAAACAGGATTGAAAAACATTCAATCCATTTTCCCATGAAACTTTACACTGTCATAAAACCTTTACTTGTGCCTAAAAAATTACCCTCGTTGGTATCTCTGACTATTTCCACAGTTTAAAAGCACATAAAATGTTGTCTTTCTATGTCGTAGTCTTATCACACACATGACACTTTTAGTCACGCAACGAATTGATTGCCTTTTTGTGTCCTATGAGCTTGTATGGAAATGCGCACACATGCGCAACCGACTAAAGCGATAAGGTGGAATCGGCTAAGGCGATCTGTGATAAATGATGACACAAATCACCAAAAATTCCTCTGCATAAGCTGTGATCATCACAATTTTCTTGTGACAGCTCATCATCAATCTCCGTCAAAATCAGCTGATCACCAGTTCTCTAACTCTCTGGGTATTTGGTTTTTTTGTTTACACTTAGGCTGACTTTCTGCATGCTTGAATAACAACAAGTATTCTTACGTCAGAAGCCTAAAAAAGCAACGGTTCGGACAGATTATTTTGTTTGATCCAATAGACTGTCACAAAATGTGAAAATCCCAGATCACAATAGTTTACAGCAATTTTTCAATCTGTGCTTTGCCAGAGACCTTTTAGTTGCTTGTTGTCATAACTGACTTTTTAAGTACATGCAGCCTTATTTTTGAACGCCATGAAACTCGTTAAATTTTTTCAACTCGGCGGCATTTTAAAGAGCAAACAGTTAAATAGAGAAGTTGCTGTAACTGTTTTGGATTCCAAAGAGAGTAAGTATGTATATACAAAATGCTCAGCTTCCGACATCATTCATAAATTAAAGCGGGGACCACAAAGCAGCCTCAGGCTTCGGCTTCGCACCGTTACGATACGTGGGCTTGAACCGTCTTTGCAATGACATTTCCCTCATTGAGAGAGAGCTTTTATTATGCAGTCACTACGTTCTCCAAGCATGCCACGATAAATTAAAAAATACCCACACACAGCCGAAAGCCCTGGTAGCTAGTGCTGTGTACATAATTATGTGGAACATTCATGTCCAACGCAATTTGCCCCTAAATGTAGACACACTCAAATATTCTGCGTTATATCCGTGCATGACCAACATTGACTTCGTGTGTGCGATCGAAATCAACCCCCATTTGCTTCACATGAAGAAAAAGTTCAGCACATCTGAACTCGTGCTGGGCTTCTGAGCCTCATTACGTAGCATTACGTTTCTCTTTGCGCACTTTTTCTCTTTGCAAACAACATTTTGAAGCCGAGCTTCATTGTGTTAGGAAACACTGAAATCGTATGGCTCAACTTGTAAATGTCAAGCCGAAGCCAAGCCCAGGCTGCTTTGTGGTTCCCGCATGGACGGAAAGAACAAGGCTTATTATTCAAAATGACACTATTCGCGGTTCTTTTGAGGTCAAGATTCAAGCAAAAAAAGTGTTTCACACTTTAGTGAAAATCAAAACAAAGCCCACAGTTATACCTACTTTAAAAATATTTTTTTAATTTAATCCGTCACCAATCAAACTTTAAGATTTCATAAAACGCACGGAGGGCGGCTACCAGCTAGCTGCGGCCCGCCTACAACTAACTCTTCAACCGCTCGCGTTCTTTTTAATCTTGTCTGAAACTCTCTTGTTGTGAGAAAAGAGTATAATTAACAACAACCGTGAGTTGCCCTTGGTGTGAAAGAGATGTTTGTTTTCCAAGTAGCAAAAAGTGACATTGTGCGTTAAATCGCATAAAAAAATTATAGAAACTTTAAAACAACTTTTTGTGCAATTTAAATCTAAATTTTCATAAAGTCTTAAAAGTGAAAGTCACGTTTGATAGACCTATGTACTTTATTAATGTTATGAGTGATGTGATTGTACGATTTTTGCCTGAGATAAACTTTTAATTTCAAGGTAATTTTTCGCAAAAAATAATTTTTATCTTTTTTCTACACATAATATCGAAGGACCATTTTGGAAATGTGAACTAATTTAAGCAAGAGCTACAATCACAAAGCAAATTCAAATCTGGGATAAAATGGTCGCAAGATTCCCATTGTAAGATTGTTCTGTGTTAATCCACTTGTTGAGCGAAGTCTTTGTGTTCAGTTCAGACTTTTGGAACTGCAAAAACATCTTTAGATTTAGTTCAAGTATTGCGTAAAGTTTGCAGGGCAACCGCTACGACTTTCGCAATCGCTAAAGTTTTTGCCCCTTCTTTATGCAAACTTTCTCTGAAAATAACCAAATGACCCCTTTCAGGTTTTGGTCTACTAGCACTCAACCAGATCATTGATTGACACCATAAAAATGAACTGCCTGGTTAAGAATTTGTTACTTGGCGTCTTTATTCGTCAGATTTATCGCCTTGCCGATTACACGATTGGAAAGTCACTTGAAAACTACTGGAAAATATCTTGTGGAGACACCAATCTTATAATCCTAGAAATCGGTAAGTCATGAACACGAAGGTGTAGAGACGTGTCCTTAGATCTACCAGCTTCTATAATCACTTTTCTCTAAATTCACCATCTAGCCTGTAATTCCACCGTCATCAAAGCTTCCAGTCAGGGAGCGGGCGATGGTAGTGATATCATGGGATAGTCTATGCTAGGGTTGAACTAGAGTGATATCATAGAGTTGGCAGACACTGAATTTTCCCTTTAAAAAAATTGAAACTTGTTCCATGACCGGGCTTAAATATCACTGAAAATGTTTCGGGTTGGCTGCCTTGAATAGTTTATGAAGGCGGTAGACAATATGAAGATAATGGCACCGTAATCAAAGCTATTCGTGATCCCTGCAACGATACAGCTCTGAGACAGTAGGTATGGAATCGATACTTTTTTAAGTCATGCGAAACCTCGTTCGAGGGATTAAACCTGGATGAAAAAGTATAAGTTAAGGCTTGAAATGAATTATGTCTCCTTTATCCATCAGTTGGGTAATTTGGTCCTCAGTCAAAAGCCGAAGTGCTCAAACAACGCTTGACCTCCACAATTGCGATAGGGAGTTTTTAAGAACAAAATAACCGATTAACTGTGCGAAGCAAAATTAGAGGCGGGGCAAAAATGATTAGCTAGTTCAAGACGAGGCAAGGATATAATGTTTGATTGAGAATTTTCTTTGCTGCGCAAAGACTGCGCTGTTTTAAAAATCCAATAGGTTGCACTTCTTCATTATCATTAGGATTTAGGTTTGTTTTATGCCAATGAAATCCCGGTGGCATCAGTAGGATTTGAAAATACAGTAAAGTAGCGCCTGCTTAGTAATAAAAGCAAATAAAAACATTAACAACGCAGAATGTTATTTTTGTGTACAGACTAAAATGTTTATTTCCTAAATGAAATCTCAAAGATTTTCTACATTACAAAAACATCTTAAACAAATAATTTTAGAGTTAATTGAACGAAACGCATTTAAACTTCTACAAACAAAACATAAGAACGAGTGTTTATTTTTAGTTTTACGTTTTAAGCAAACGTTTTTTTTTTTCTTTTTGTAATGAAATCGACAGTTCAACAAAAGGGATTTCACACCTTTCTTCTTAGTCTTTCCGTTTCAATAAAGAAATTAAGGGGATGATAATGACATATCTACACACGCACCCAAATATAAGAATGAAAAGGACAAAGACAAAATAAAATCCGATTAGGTTTTGTTCTTATCGACTGCAGTTTGTAAAAGTCAATGATTTTTTTTTTCTTTATTAGTTGTTAGTTCACAATATTAATTTTAATTGGGGGGTATTGATTGCTGGCTAACCGTTATAAAGAAGGTTTTTTTCTTTTTCTTCTCTTTAATTTAAATGTAGGATGAAAATAAGATGATAATCAGGCAAATAGAATTTCTATCGAAGAGTAATTGAAGGTGTTGTTGGATGAGGAGAAAACCCCCAGTTAAGGCTGCTACGATATTGCGCTGTTTACAATTGTTTGTCGAACAGGAATTCGGCCAAATCTTGTCCATTAGCCTTGGACATCTTCTTGAGGACGCCCAATTTACCGGCGATATCACGTTGTCCCTTGTATTGTTCTTCTAGATACACTCCGGTCAGATAGTCAACGAACTGCGAAAAAGTAAATCTGTGAAAAAAGAGAAACCATATGGGGGTTTGGCTTTAAGCTTACGTGGTAGTCTTCATGTTGATCGGGAAGAGCCTTTCCTAGCTTGTCTGTTAGCTCTGGTTTAATGTTGCAGACTTGAATAAGATTGCGGATGGAATTGGTCACTTGAGTTTCCAATTTAAGAGCTGCGGTTAGGGCATCAATGCCAGAGTATTTCATCTAAATAATAATAAGAAACTCGCTATAGCAAAGTTGGCAAAAGATTATGGGTTTTAAAAGCCTTACCGAAGGTTTTGTTGGGATTGTCTGTAGATCATAGAGACAAAAAGAAAAAGAAAAATATAAATTATTTACCATCAATATATGAATGAATAAAGTTTAAAAACTTACGGGAATGTTGAAGAGGCTTGCTTGCTTTACTGAATTGCCCTCCTTCTTGGCGTCGATATCGAGCTTACCACGCATCGACAGATATTCAATCAAATTGATTCCGTGTTCACGTTCTTCTTTGGCGGCCTTGAAGAAGAATTCAGCGAATCCTGGACGATTGACGGAGTAACGTGAGAAATAGGCACCAAGCTCGAGATATGAGTAGGATGCGTCGAATTCCATTTGAATTTGTTTTCTTGTAGCGGAAATACAATTTTCTTGCATGTTAATCCAATCTAGCTCTTCCTTGGTTGCGGTGGCACCAATTGTACCTAGAATTTTTAAAGTTCAGCGTCAAGTTATTAAGTTGAGGGATGTGATGGCAAAGAAGTTTAATAATAATAAATGCCATTTTTTTGTAACCTCTAATGCTTAGACTTATTCGGGCAAGAAATTGTACAGATACAAAATTTCAGCATAGTGCAACGTTGTCACCGTTTTCAGCAAAGGCTTTGGGATACGTATTGTGCCTTAAACAATTTCGAGCCATCATAATACCATTTACGTCATACTAAAATGACCTACAGCTTTTTTCCAAATTCGACAGGTTTATTCAGCGGTCTTTTGCGCGACCATTCTCGAAGGGTCTATTATTATTTCATAGACCTGAGGAGGTGTGTCTGTGGGCAAGCAATGCCTACCTATCTAGTATTTAGATGACCAATGGGTGCTTATCATTTGTCTTATAGCAATTAGGCATGAGTTTTTAAATCTGTCTGCCAACACCCACAAAATTAAAAAAAAAAAAACATATTTGAGAAAATCCAAAGGCCTTATTTATCGCCGATGATTGGATTGGGGTGGGTCATCAAAGTGGCTTAACTCGAATTTACCCTCCCTCAAGAAAAGTCATTTCACTTGTGTTCAATTTCTCATGACGCATTGTATCTACTTCCTATTGTCCCATCCCGTTGTTTTTGTTCTTTCAAGATAGGGTGGTGTCGTGGTCAGAACATTTTGTCTGTGTGGTTTTTGTTTGGGCCGCGTGCAAAAATTCTAGTCCCTTGTCGAACGAACTTTGTACTGCGTAAATGCATACTACATTCATACGTAGTTTACATACATGCAAATTCTTCTGTTATTGCTCTATTTGACGTAAACATTGAATAAAACTTCAATAAATAATCTATTTAAATGACGTGTATGGTGTAATTCGATGCTTTTAAACGAAAATTCCACTCAGGCAGCATAACCGAAGCACATTTCATAACTTTATGGCAATTTGCATGGCTGTAAAAGGTTTAATTGTATGGGTAAAACAACGCATAACATTTTTACTTGGTTTTCCATTTTAATATTGCGTCATTGGCTTTGTTCAATAAAAAAGTCATGAATCGATTTTACTTTGTCTCAATCTGTCAAATCGGATCAGATTAAAACGAGCTTTGTTTTGACGTATGACAAACTTATAATCTCACAAATAAGTGACAATTAAACTATGCTGAACGCATGAAACAATGCACCGTTCCAGCGTTATTTGTTTATTGCAGATATGACTAGCCATATAAATCAGCATTTTACTGCAGACTTATGTATGTCATAAATGATAGATCTTCTAGTAAGAACAAGTCAGTTAACTCATTCGAGCTCAGTTTCAAAGTGCGTTAAAGAAATGCACGTTTTTTCATACAAATTGTAGCGATTAGGGTTCCGTGACATTGTGCGGATATGAAAATTTGGCAAAATGACACTTTTGAAAGTGATAATAGGCCAAGTTCTATTGCTTGCCATTGTCACACTTTAGACATAACCTCGATTTGGTTTTAAATCACATTCAACTTTAGGACCCAAGGAAAAAGGTACCTAGTAGGGGGTCGGTCACAGGGGCGCAGCATGCCTACCATACATATTTCACTTTTGTAAGCATAACTTTTGCCCTTATGGCACTTTGGTTAGCTGTGCATTATGTCCCTTTAACAAGTGTCATAGTGCCAAATGATAAAATATGGTTTAAGAACACTTTCACAAAATGAGAATTAGCACCCACAGATAAGAAGAGCCCTCGCCTGACCTCTCACAAACATGTATGTTTTGCGCGTTTCAGGTGTTTTTACCTACATGGAGGGGACCTAGGAGGTCTCTCATGATGAACGATACTCTCGGAGGGCTTGTCAGACCCTCGTGGAGGTTTTTTTTAAGCATGAAAAGCGTCGTGAGTGAGTTTAATTATTTCAACTGCAGCTAGCCGATCTGCTGCAGGATTCTCTGCCTGCATATTTAAGGCATTTTGGTTGGCAATTTGCCCCGATTTCGGATAAAAATCAAAAAAACATACGCGACTCGATTTTGAAGGTTATTGGCAGTTGTATTTCTGAAATGACAAGTGACATTATTTATTCAACTTGGCGTTTGTTTTCAATAATTCTGTGCGTTTTTTTGGTTTTGTTCCTGGCTTTACGGTCAGAACCAAATTTCTGTTCTTTTTTAAACTTCGTTTTAGAGTAGAAACAAGTTTGAGCTATCGACAACTGAAAAGTATTGAAAAAGTATAATTTATCGAAAGCTGGAAAGTGTTAAATGCTTAAGAGATTTGTCAAAAATACTAAATGTCATAAAAAACGAATAACCTAGTTTTGAACACATTTAATAAAGTGATTTTGCTCACAACTTATTCAAATTGAGAACTCGGTCTCTTTGGCCAATGAAAAAGTCCAAATGCGATGAAACCTGGTGGATAATAAATTTCTAGAAGCCTCCAAAACGTTAAAACTGAAAATTTTGGCCGCTTGACAAGTATAGTTAAGTCTTCAAAAGTAAAAAAAAACTTCAATGTAGAACATGTGATTTTTTCCCGCCTTATTGTCAGAACCAGTTGTTTCATTTCCAGCTGACAAAATTAATAAAAACCAGAGAACAAACTTAGCAAGTTTTTAAAAGCTAACGTTGTTGCAGAGGTCTAAAAACACGTTTTTGACAATTTTGTTTTTAACGTAACTTTTTTAGTTTTCTGGGCTCAAGCTCAGCAAATTAATTTTACCCTTTTAAAAGTTTGGAAATAATTGTCGTTTGGTTTTTGCTGTGTCTGTGTCAATAACTGCCGATAGACTTAACTTTTGTGTTCTATCTATCGGTTGCAAAGAACATTCTGGAACCGGCTACAATAAACTTATTTCTAAACCGGTTTCCATATTGTATGCATTGATTTTGAAATTTAAAAGTTGATTTTTATTAAGATTTAAACCTTAGTAGAACTAATAAAAAACCATGAAATATAAGAAATAATTCAAGAAACGGAAAGCACTTTTCATTATATCAAATTCAGGATATAATTTGGCCGATTTAGTCCCCTAGAAATGGATACTACTTTATTAGCTCCTTTTGTCCTCATGTACGAGTAGGTATGTGTTTATGTTAAAAATTGTTTGTTTTCATTCCAATAATTAATTGAAAAGCACATTCTTTATGATGCTAATTGGAAATGTGCTGCACCAGCATTACTCTACTCTTTTCTTTCCGCCCGGGTAACAACCGGATGTCATGTTTATTGCAATAAAAGTTAACTTTCTTCTTCTAATACTCGTAGTGCTATGCATAAATTAATCTTTTACATAACAGTAAATTATTAATAAATTTAAATTAAATCCACTTGTCTTCCGGATTGGCGAACAAAGAAATAAACAAGTTCACTGTAATTCCATCGTGAAGAGAAAAAACATTTGACCTCAAAGAGAAGCTTTTTCTCACAGTCTCTTAGAAAAAAACATGAGACCAATGTTATTCCACCAATAAATGAATGCGACGGAATTCAATATTAAAAAAATATGCAAAATCAATCACTTTCACTATCAAAATATAAATTACTTAATAAATATTATGTGGTCACTTTAAGTAGAGGTTGCTTACATATTTCTGCACCAATGGTGCTGGCCACAAAGGCTAAAACCACGAACACGATGATTTTCATTTTGAAGTCCTTGGAAAGATTTCTTTTTTTATCACTCACGACCGATGCAAATGTGTTACGTTCGATTCACTGACAACTCTGAATGTCGAGTAGTTATCAATTTGTTTTTATGTTGTTATTTGAACTGGCTAATAACGCGCACTGAAACTGATTATAGAAAATGGTTTGTGTTCTGATTCTCAATAAAGTCGGAATCTTTATACACACTGGTATAGAAGTCGACTATTGTATGAGAATATGGCGACAGATGAAAGAGAACGTTTGCAAAGTTGCTTTACGCTGCTGTCTCGAAACTGGTGACTGTGGCGAGTTGTCGAAACTTTTAAAAGGAAAAAACTGCTCACTTGAAAATACACACGGTTTTTGCTGTTTTTACTCGTGTGCTACATCTAATCAACGAACAAAAAAAAAACGCAATGGCTTCTGGCAAGATAACCGACCGATACAAAGGGAGAGCGAGAGTTGCATGAAAATGGCGTCGAAATTCAAACGAACAAGGGCACTTTTTCATACATTGTGAATTTCATCAGCTGAGAGCGAGATAACAGAGTACCGTAGTTTGATTCAACATGGCTGGCAACGGTTAATGGCGGCGGCAACTGAACACGCCATAAAGAGAAGTAGGTATGAGTCAGCTGTTTGTTGTTTTTATTTCAATGTTGTTTTGGTTTTGATGCTGCTCAAGAAGAATACTGTGGTGCTGTGGCAAAATGCATTAAACTAGGCAAATAGGGTTGCCAAGCGCACAGATTGTAACACTAAACTCGCGAGTGAAATTAATTTGGTTCCTGCTATAATAATTTTACTACTTCTTTAATACTCACATATAGGATCCTAGCCAGGGTGTACCTATATATTTTTATGCATAGTTTGTAACTGTAAAATAGTGACCATAGACCTCTAAGACTTTTTAGGTATGATTGAAACCGAAAGGTGTGTCGTGAATTTATTGCGACATTTTCGCTCATCCTAATTTTAGAGTCAGTTTGAGGTGTTTATGTTTTTGGATTTTGTCTCGTTCTTGCTTTAGTGCATTCGAAATTTTTAAAAGCGATTTTGGAGATTTTCCCATTCTACATTTTTATCGTTTTAGTAAACTTGGTGATTTATAGGGAGCTAGAGAGCTGAAACTTGGGGCATGGCTTGGTTCTTACAGTGCACTATTGGCTTGAATATCAGACAATCTCAAATGTATTTAAAAAATTTTCTTCCTTTTTATCGGGCTTTTTTATCAAGAAATTGAAGGCGTTAGGAATCGAGTTTTTTCTTGTATTCAAAGCGCTCATTTAGCTAATAACTATGGAAATATAATTCCAAAATCGTCGCACCAAAGCCTCGAGTAGTTTAAACTACAGCAATGGAAAATTTAAACTAAAAGAAGTTAGTGCTTACTTTAGCATTTTTAATAGTCTGCCTTTAAACTTAAGAGTCTTAAGATGCTTCTCTGCTTACTTAAAACTAGTTAAGCTCTGGCTTCTAGGCTTTTTTTTCTTGTGTTAATTTCTTCAGTTATTAATTTATTTTTTTCTTAATTTCCATTCATAATTATTAAAGTAAAGCCGCGTTGTCACAAGCAACGTAAAACAGGAACAGAAACAGAATCTCATACATTAGCAACTGAAACCTAAATTCGCTGAATGCTTTTTGCGTTGCTAATGTATGAAATTCTGTTTCTGTTCCCGTTTCTGTTCCTTGTGATAACGCGGCTTAATTTGTTTTATATCTTATGATTGCGCCCACCAACTATACTATAAAAATACTCGTTAATATAAAGTACATTCTAAAAACATAAAAAAATTCACAGGCCACAATCACTTAATTTTAATTTGAATTTAGTTAAACTATGTATTTACCAGATTGTGTAATACATAATTTTTTTTAATACATTATTGGAGTGATATTTAATCCTTTTGTAAGTGAATTTAGGTATATATCACTACTTATTCTGAATACTATCGTTAGCCTTTGATCCAGTCGCCGGTGTATATTTCAAATAATGAAATAAAAAACACAAAATTCAGAAAAGCGAGCAAGTACAATAAAATGGCAAATTATGTATATTTAAAGCTAAATGCTCTTGGTGTATTATCAACCTAGGTATATCAGCAAAATTTCGACTCAAAAGAGCGGACCAAATGCAAATGCGAATCGACTCGATTCAACTCCAACTCGATCCGCGTATACATGAGGCCGAACCTGGCTTGAAAATCGCTTGAACTCTGCGTATGGACAAAACTCAGGTACTGAGCTCTTAGATCTTCCCTAATGTTCAGTATGAGTATTACGTTGAACTTGATACGCGCTGTTGATTTTGGTTCAACTTACATTCTTAGCTTAAAGCATAATCTACTAAATAACTAGATATTAAAACTTGCGCCCCTCTTGCCCTCCAACGCCCATTTGTTTACGTTTTTTATGAAGACTTTAAAGCTTTTATAAAACTTTAAATTTCCGGGTCTGTGAATAAGTGTAAGAAGATACAACAAAAATTTACCTTACACGATCAGCTGATGTAAAAGCTCAAAAACGAAATTGCATGCAATTGCATCCAATAATTTATGGGTCCAGACCAGAATATGGGTAAGTTCATCAATTTCAGCTTGTGGGCAAAGATTTTACATGTCCGAAGTTGAATATCTAGTTTATCAGTAATTTATGCTTATAGTAAAGCCTGTACTACGGCTCACGTCGTACTAAAAAAAATAGGGTGGCACTGAATGCACATTGGCTAGAGTAGTTATTCTTGGTGTTGGTTGCGCGCTATTTTCGCCAATACTATGTTTCCACTGGGCACTTATCCACGATTAATATACATTTTCATTAAATCCCCTACAAATTATGCGATTAACCACACAAATTTTAATCCTCTCAGCAAATAGCAGCAAATTTAAATCCCCTCATAAATCTCATTCACAATTTTCACAAACCACTTTCAACCCTTTTTAAACACCTTTCTTACAGCATGAGAATCGAAAAAGGAGACTGACACTGTCCACGTAAAACAGATCTGTCAGAACTATGATTTCTATTGGGATATGTGCAATTGAAATCTTTTTTCGCTTCTGGATAATGGCATCGCCACTCTCTTTTGAGAGCCAAAACGACAGAAAAACAGTGCTCATGTCAAATTAATCCTATATTTGTATGATCTAACCACTGTGGGATTCCTGATTATTCTTCTCCCGCTAATCCTAATTATTGCCGGTGGAAACCTGGTATAAAATTAACAGACCATATCGCTATCACTATCCCTTGTAGATAGTATGATTTTCCTGCTCAATTAGATTGTGGGTCTCAGCGAAGTTTAAAAATGGGGAACTGCGAACTTGCATACGCGAAAGTACGTGTGCATATTACATTGGGGTCAACAAATGGCACACTTTTTCAACAACGTCATATTGGTTGGCAGCATCCCGTTCCAACATAAATTTTCTAACTATTGCCCTTGCTATTTCTAACTATTGTTAACTTATTTTGTGCATTTTTATTAAGTTTAATTTGCCTTAAATTGTCTTTGTACACGAGATTGCTTTATGAGTGAGTAATAAGTACCTACACACCATACAGTCAATGGTGATGCGACACGTCACATTTTAAAGTGCAGATAAAATCCGGTGTGCAAATTCAAATCCCTTCGATGCATCACGATCAATGGCAGCCCTATCGTCACCTCTTAGCCATATTTTATAACGCTTGCACAGAGAGCTCTGCGACAACGACAACAACAACGTGCCCACAGAAATGGCAGCCGTCGACCATATTGATTTCTCTCTTTCCCCCATTCAAGATAACGTTCTGTTTTTTTCCATAAAAATGCCTTGTCGTCGCAAACACCACATTCAGATTCACTCAATCGGTTCGGGTGGGAGAAACATTCAATCGTTGTCGTGCGTCTATCGTTTATATAAGTCGAATTTCGCTATTCAGTACTAATTGCAAATCGTTATCATTCAGTAAGTAAAATTCGAACAGTAGTTCTAAATAAATATAAATTTAAAAACTCTTCTTCAATTGGATGCTATTTCGCTGTAAAGTGCAAACGAGAAAGGAAGCAATAAATTTTTCTCGAAAAAAAGAGAACAAAGAGAGTTTTTAATTTTTATTTGCTTGAGAATTGCACCGTGCCCTTGTTTCGGGGTTTTTTTTTTGTGCGTTGTGCGACGTAATTTTGTGAACTTTTCTTTACGATTTATTTTAATTTATTTTAGAATAACAAATAAAAACAAAAACATCATGAAACTGTTTATCGCCGTCGTTTCGGTCTTGTTGGTCGGGCTTGTCGCTGGAGATTCTTGCCACAAAGCCACGGAAAACAAGTGCCGTCTAACTGAGGACCCCAATACAAGCTGTAAGTACTGCCCTGCCTTGTAGCACATTTCAGGAAATTGAACAACTTTCTTTTTTATTCCATAGTGTTGGATCTGTGCAGTCCAATTGTCGCCAATCACCATGTTGCAAACAGCCTGCAATCCTATGCCAACAACCATCTGTCCGCCTCATATGACCTACTGCTCCTGTCGACAAACTTCAACAAGCACGATAAGGAGCGTCAAGGATTTACCAAACTCTTCCGCAGTCTTTCGGACGAGGCATTCGACGACACCATCAAGCTGATCAAGCACATGACCAAACGTGGTGTCAACGCTGACCTGTGGTTCCACGCTAATGCCAACACTCAAGGTGCCGCCAAGAACTTTGAAGTCAACGAAGTTGAAGCTCTCGCCAAGGCTTTAGACGTTGAGAAGGAATTGTACTACGTCGCTGACTCACTACACAAGCGTGTCGCCAAACATCCCGACAATTCTGCTGAATACGATCCTGAAATCGGACATTTCTTAGAGAAGGAATTCCTAGCTAAGAAAGCGGAAACCGTTCGCAAACTATCTGGCTACTCCAACGACTTGCTCCAGATCATCGGTGACAGCAGTCAAAAGAACTTGGGAGTCTACTTGTTCGATGAGTACCTACAGAAGCAGTAAATAGTCCGCGATAAGCAAGGCAACTAAGCAAAAATTCGAAGAAAAAAAGACTCCACTTTCGACTGCAGTTCTTTAGGCTATAAAAAAAACACAAATTGAATTTTTCTTTCTGTGAACTAGAATAACGAAACACAAGATTCTGAAATTCCAATACTGGGGGGTATTGAAGAAATTGATCGCACTGTTAATTAAGTATTTTGTTTTGTAATAAAATATGACTCATTCTCTTTAATTTAAAATTTCCGCGTTGTATTTTTGTTTTCATCACATTTTTCTGCTTCTGTTATCTGTTTTGAACAATTTGTTACATTAACATTCTGATTAGAAAATGGTTAAAATAAAAAAATCCTCATCCGAGGGTTGACAAAAAAACTGCTCTCTTTCTGTAAGCAATCTTTCTCTTAGCAATCTCTTCTCTACTCCAGTTTATTTACAGTTTCAGTTGAACGGAGGGGAAAGGAAAAGGAGCAGGTTTCGCATTCAATGAAATAAACGCGTACGGATCAAGGGGAGGTGACTAGCGAATGTGTTAAAAAAAATTCATTTGCAGTTTGTGTTGATTTACCGATTTTATCAAAGGTCAGGTCTGATAAAAGTCTGAAAAACCGTATACTACTCCAGTTAATTTGCGGCTTTGGTTGTATAGATGACCACCGATAAATTTGCTCTACTAGGTATATGTTTTTTGGTTCGCTGATCGCGAAATTCGAGGTTTTTGCTCGAAAAATTAGGGATTCGCACTTAAATCACCAAAAAATTCCCCTTAAGAGGGGTGCTTTTGCTATATTCGCGCTTTGATAGTTAATTTGTGTCAAAAAAAATATGGAGGTTTGACAGCGATCGGAGGTTGGCTTTTTGTCGACAAGTAAAAACTTAGCAGTCAGCCGTCTGAACATAAGATGCAAGATCTTCTCTGCTGTACTCTGTGAACACCTTAAGCCATTTGTCAGCAATCTAACAGGTCCATATCAGTGCAGCTTTAAGCCAGGAAAGTCCACCATCGATCAAATATCCACACTGCGGCAGATCTCAGAGAAAAACCACTGATTCCAAATCGATACCCACAAACCATCCCCTTTCTTTTGATTTCAAGGCCGCCTATGATGCATTTTTAGTGACGAACTATGTATAGCGCAGTCTCTAAAGAGAGACGCAATCACCTTAGTGCCTGTTTTCATTTGGTTTATCCTAACCTAACCTAAAATTTATTTCTCAAAATAAAACTGAGGTTGAACTGTGGCCACCACACTGGCGCTTCCCCTTACCATAGTAATTCTGACATATCAGGTTAGGATAAACCAAATGAAAACAGGCACTTAGACAGCTATAACTTTGAGGTTCAGCTAAGAACGTGTGGTGCCGTGGCATAGTGCTAAGTGTGTGTGCTTACTACGCGTGTCCATGGACAATTTGAAAATGTCGCAAAAAAAGTCGCCCGTGGCACAATATGCGTCCCACTTAAAAAAATACGCTAATCCTTAAATTTTACAGAAAAAAAAACCGTGACACGATAGAAAAAAAATTACTTTAATATGTAGTCTCAGACCCGCCCTCCACTTGATACCAAAATAGTTAAAAAGAACAAGGAGTTAAATGTGGAATAAAAACTTACTTGTTGCAAAATCTTTCAATAGCGACCTTCAACTTCTACATACGTATTAAAATATTGAGTTGAGAATCAGACAAGACATGATTATCCCTAACATAACACGACGCAGGCGGCTCACCTGCTATTAGCAAAAAAAAACTGAGAGTTCCATTGCAGAGTTAGCTCCGTCAGTAAAGTTGTCAAAATCTTCGACTCAAAGAATTATTAACTCTCCCAAATCTCACTTCACATAGAAAAACACAGGAAAAAAGGTTCGAGTTGTTCTCAGATGTCATTTTTCATAGATACACACAAAACAACTGCCATTCCACACATAGAAAACATTCACGGAAGTTCATACTGTTCTCCAAAATTGATCTGGGATCGAGTTACCAAATTTAGTAAGCTTAGGGGAGATTAACCCCAGATCTTAATTTACTGAAAAACTCATTTCTGGGGTTATTCTCAGTTTAACTCGGAAGCTCTGATGATATCGAACTGAAAAAACGGCCCTAAGGAAGGGTTATCCGCTCTCCGCCCTCCAGTTATTAAAAAGCATCTGTACCTCCAGGTAAGGGGTCGTCCCGGCTACGCAAAGGAAACAATAGACAGATTTACAGCTGACTAGAAAATTTATTTGATTCATTTATTTCGTTTAGTGAAATTGGTTCAGCAAGAGGCAGATGCAATGACTTTTTTCAATTTGCGGCTGTTGTATAAATAACTGATTGAAAATGAAAAATGCATCCCAATGTCGCCTGTTTTTAAGAAAAGGGTCAAACACCATTCATTTCGAAATGTGGTCGCCAAGCGTCCCGATAGTAGAAATATATATTTATATATATTTATATATATTTATATATATTTATATATATTTATATATATTATTTATATTTATGTATATTTATATTTATATTTATATTTATATTTATATTTATATTTATATTTATATTTATATTTATATTTATATTTATATTTATATTTATATTTATATTTATATTTATATTTATATTTATATTTATATTTATATTTATATTTATATTTATATTTATATTTATATTTATATTTATATTTATATTTATATTTATATTTATATTTATATTTATATTTATATTTATATTTATATTTATATTTATATTTATATTTATATTTATATTTATATTTATATTTATATTTATATTTATATTTATATTATATTTATATTTATATTTATATTTATATTTATATTTATATTTATATTTATATTTATATTTATATTTATATTTATATTTATATTTATATTTATATTTATATTTATATTTATATTTATATTTATATTTATATTTATATTTATATTTATATTTATATTTATATTTATATTTATATTTATATTTATATTTATATTTATATTTATATTTATATTTATATTTATATTTATATTTATATTTATATTTATATTTATATTTATATTTATATTTATATTTATATTTATATTTATATTTATATTTATATTTATATTTATATTTATATTTATATTTATATTTATATTTATATTTATATTTATATTTATATTTATATTTATATTTATATTTATATTTATATTTATATTTATATTTATATTTATATTTATATTTATATTTATATTTATATTTATATTTATATTTATATTTATATTTATATTTATATTTATATTTATATTTATATTTATATTTATATTTATATTTATATTTATATTTATATTTATATTTATATTTATATTTATATTTATATTTATATTTATATTTATATTTATATTTATATTTATATTTATATTTATATTTATATTTATATTTATATTTATATTTATATTTATATTTATATTTATATTTATATTTATATTTATATTTATATTTATATTTATATTTATATTTATATTTATATTTATATTTATATTTATATTTATATTTATATTTATATTTATATTTATATTTATATTTATATTTATATTTATATTTATATTTATATTTATATTTATATTTATATTTATATTTATATTTATATTTATATTTATATTTATATTTATATTTATATTTATATTTATATTTATATTTATATTTATATTTTATATTTATATTTATATTTATATTTATATTTATATTTTATATTTATATTTATATTTATATTTATATTTATATTTATATTTATATTTATATTTATATTTATATTTATATTTATATTTATATTTATATTTATATTTATATTTATATTTATATTTATATTTATATTTATATTTATATTTATATTTATATTTATATTTATATTATATTTATATTTATATTTATATTTATATTTATATTTATATTTATATTTATATTTATATTTATATTTATATTTATATTTATATTTATATTTATATTTAAATTGAATCCATCCCAGAGGAAACGGTACAGTTGAGAAAAAAAAATTTAAAAGCTTTTTTTAGACCACTCTTAGTCTTTCCCATCAGTAGTTCAGTAGTTTTTGCATTCAAAGAGAAGCAGTGGGAAAAATGCAGGTCACCTTGGATAAATTAAAAAACTGCGTTCTAATATTGCCCAATACTTATAGATGGAATTTATTGCACCTATACCTAATTGGAATGATAATGTCTATAATTTTCTTCCCAACTTGCCTAATCCTAAAATCACTTTAACTGCAAAAGAAGCAGCATTGCAGTGGGGTCTCTTATTTTGATGCCCAAATCACTGCAATTAATAACCGAAGATTATGATTTTATGATGGGGACCCAACCATTGCAGTCTTCCGAAAAATAGCAGTTGACGACCAAATAAAAGCTGTAATTGCCTAATGACACGATACAATAACGAGTTTAACCAAAAGAGGACAAAATTGACTGACATTTTGCATGCGACCATACGTAAATTCCGCATATGGGTACCAACTATACCAAACCAAATGATCCTTTCCTAACACCCCCAGGCAGGCAATCAACTAATAATTGCGCCTTGGCACACACATACGGTCAGCTCAGTTGATTGGCTTGGTGGACAGAGTTGGGCGTTATGGCCGTATCAAATTATTAGATGAGAGTAAAACATCCTTTATAGGCATATTGGGGCTGGGCTACCAACCTTATTGTCCTGCAATAAAAAGGTTCTGCTTTCTTCACAGTGGAATCGCCTTGTCTGAAGGACAATTATAATAATTTCATTTTGAGCGCTTTCGTTATGAATAGAGGACGGACGTGTCACGTGTGCATGGGCTTATCTAGGTAATGATGGGTCCGAAGGATGTGTGATGATTGGTAATTTGTGTGTTTTAAATGTGATGTGCCGCATTGTGCACACGCACTCTTATGTGTGTCAAAATGCGACATCTATGACTAGTGAATTAAATAAATATTTGTAGTGCGTCCAACTACTATTACCGAGACAAATGGAAAACCTTATCTAAAGAACTATATTATTAACTAAAATGCCTGCTTTCATCGGGTAAGTTTTTAGTCATAAGAGAGTAACCCTAAGTTGCGCTTATAAAGGGGGAAGAAAATCAACGTATGCTAACCTGCCTTAAAGTGGTGACTTCAGTCGACATGGTGGAAAAATCACCGAAGAAAGAAGGAAGGTGATTAAATGAAGCTTTAAGTATAAAATAATAAGCCACACAGGAAGGCGACACCTTATCTCTGTTTTGTGACCTTATCTCTGTGTCATTCGTGATTCGCTACGAAAATATCAACGAATCTTGAGTACACGTAACGTTAGACTAGTCTGGTAAGAGATTAAATTGGTCAGCGATAGCTTAATTGGTTAAAGAGTGCCGTCGAGTGGTGGAGTTGCTAGGATCGTGCTGGTGACCCGAGAACGATATTTTCTTGCGGACGAGTTTTCGTCCGCAACTGTTTTGACTCTACTCTACGAGGAAAGAGGCCTGTACGGCTTACTTAACAAGACCATGTTAGCAAATACATAGTGCAAAAATATGATTGGTTTGACCTGATATTGTACATAACGTACTATCTGTACGGAAGTCCCTAAAAATGGTTTTAGTAATTTTTCCAGTTTCATATGAAAGCGTGATGATGAGCCCTTTTGTCCGCTATAGTAAAACGTGAGCATGAGCAATACTTCACTAGTACTTCACTAGCTAGTCAGCTTTTATGTTTCCGATAAAGTATCGGTCATCATGGCATGGTACAAAAACAATGTGGATAGGACATTATTCTATTCTATTTCTGTTCTAAGATCGGAGTGACAGAATCATACTGTAGGAGATTTTACTGCTGCCATAATATCTACTTTGCTATCGAAATAAATGTCAGTGGTAAGGTGGTAAGATGGTAAGATTACTGCGCACGTCCCGGTCTCGAGGAGTTAAAAAGAAGCAATCAGCGTTTTTTTTACAGCCCCACCTCTGACAAATAATTCGCTAGGAATAGGAAAAAATTTTAGGTTCCCTTCGTTTGCGTAAGAGCATCTAACACGCATACAGCGTGCATAGCTGTCAAATTAGGCCAATGACTCACTCTGAGTTATACCGAGTTTCTCGGAGCGCACACCTGGTCCAGTATTTTACTCGCTTGATTGAGTTCCGTTTGGCTAGATTGCTACCTCGAGTTGGTTTTGAGTTTCCTTCCCCAGACTCCTGTATTCTCTGCTTGTAAATGGAGGTTGGAATGTGAATGGAGTAGCATTGATTAAAGTCGGGATAAGGTCTGTATTTCCTCTAATACATCATCTTAGGTTAGGTTAGGTTAAACAGGGGTGTGGTGAAAAGGACCAGACAGGTCCCATCGCGATCCCTGGGGAACCAGAAAATAACATTCAAAAGGCAAAAACAACCTTAAAATTTACCGTGAAACAGCCAATTTCCCTGTAAAAGCCAAGAAGGCCTTTGAAGTTTGTGCCGTATACCTCTTCCAAACTTCCAAAGAAATATTCCCCTAAATATTTTCTGTGCACTCACGAAATTGCCTCGCATTCGCACAGTATGTGTGCTACATCCTCAACCGCCTGCAGATAACTGCAGAATCGACAAATATCCGTGTCAGAAAGCCTGAGCCTCTGTGCGTGTTTCTTCAGGAGACAATGTCCTGCCAGAACTCCCACTAAAGCCCTTAGCTTGTCCTGCCCAGTTTTAATAGTGCCTTCGATCCTTTTTCGTCTAGTCGTGGCGAAAAAGCATAATACAGCATCTAATTGTGTGCAAAATTGTTTTGACGGGCTCCAATTACTTATTCCTTGAAGTCTTTTCGCGGCTCTTTCTTCAATGAAGATGTTTGAAGGCTAGGGATGATTTCTGGCTACGTGGAAGTAGTTCTCACATCACCTGCTGGGACAAGACAAACCATTCCTTGTACCTGAGTCAATGTCTTTCAATTTTCTGCTGGGTTATCAGTGCACCAGGAGGAATTCATACCTGTCAAGTAGATGATTCTTAACGGAGATGATTCTTAATGTTCGTTATTTTAGGGGAAGGACTAGTTTTTTCCGCAGGCTTGGTTATATAAAGCTTTTTCTATGTTTAGATTCCAGTTGAGCTTACTCTCGAACATGATACCTAAGTAATTACTTATTTTCGAAAGTAAAATAAACACTCGAGGGTCGGCATCCCCAGTCGTGTTTGTGATGAGGGCAAGCTCTGTTTGGCCAAATTATCTTGTTCAACTGCCAAGTTCTTTTAGTGCAACTTGAAGCAGATCAAACAGCGTTTGGCAGGAATTTTCAGCAAACAATAAGCACAAGGCTTAGAAGCCATGCGAACCACCTTGTGGAGTTTCTCTATGTGATTAAAGGCGACTGCAAGGAATTAATTAGCTCAGACTGTAAAGCGTCGTATAACTAATTGGCACTTGCAGCTCAGAAGAGCCATCGCCTGACCTCTTCTACAATCATGCAAACCTATAATTATCTTTTCAATTAATTTTGATCCGGGGCTAACCTTAGCTTAGCTCCCTAAATTTCAGCTTTATTTCCAGATCAAACTCTTGGGAACAGTACGAACTTCATTGGCTATTTTTTCTATGTTGCTTTCGGTTTTTCTGTGACAAATAACATTTGGCAGAATCTCCAATTTCAGAAACTCCAATTTCTTTGCCTTTTTGTTCTATGTGAATTGACAGTTGAAACAGTCAATAATTTTGAGAGTCAAATCTTTCGATAACTTTATTGACGAACTTAGCTCTGCATAGAAAAACTAGTATTTAGACATCAGTCTTGAAATTTAAAAATTGTGTAGGTTCAATGTAAGGTTTTGTGAGAAAAATACAAATTGCATTCATTCAATTCTGCGATCGAAATTCGGGAAACAATGTGTCGTGTTCGTGTTCGTTTGGTGTTTCTTTTGCATCCGTCTGCTAAATGCTTTTTTAGCTTCAACATAAATGCTACTACAAAGTATTGTGAATGGCTTCGGATAAGGGCTTACTAATAAATTTGAAAATGTGTGCCAACTTGCCTCCTATTACACGAGCAAAATGTTATTCATTTAAATTAATGGCGTACTCTTTTGAACACCGAACTGCCACACTGAGCTGTCAAATAATAGTCGGCGTTTGCGGCAATTCCAGCGTGGTGTACACTCGGTTTTATTGTGAACAGAACGACAATTACTGAATCGGTATGCAGTCATCCCGTTAAGTGTCAAATAACTTTGAGTTGATTTACTAAAATGGAACCTCAGCATTGTTTGCCCGATCCTGAAGAAAGGAGACCCTCTGAGTTGTGCCAACTACAGAGGCATAAGTCTTCTTAACATCGCATACAAGATCTTTTCTGCTGTACTGTGTGAACGCCTGAAGCCGTTTGTCAACAATCTGATAGGCACATATCAGTGTGGCTTTAGGCCAGGAAAGTCCACCATCGATCAAATATTCACACTGCGGCAGATCTTGGAGAAAACCCAGGAATTCCAAATCGATACACACCACCTCTTCATCGATTTCAAGGCCGCGTATGACAGCATCTATAGAGACGAGCTATATAGCGCAATGTCTAGTTTTGGCATCCCTGCCAAACTCGTCAGTCTGTGCAGGATGACGATGGAAAACTCACGCTGTTCCGTCAAGGTCGGCAAAGACCTCACCGACCCCTTTGATGTCAAAAAAGGATTTAGACAAGGCGACGCGCTGTCATGCGACTTCTTTAACATCATACTTGAGAGAATTGTGCAGAACTCTCGCGCCAACACCAGAGGTACAATCTTTCAAAAGTCCGTTCAACTACTTGCATACGCAGACGACATTGACATAATCGGTAGAACAAAGCGTGATGTCAGTGAAGCCTTCGTGAGTATTGGGACGGAAGCGGCGAATATGGGTTTAGCAGTCAATGAGGGCAAAACCAAGTATATGCTGTCATCAAGAAAAGACACCCAACACCGACGTCTTGGACAAAACATCACCATCGACAGCTATAACTTTGAGGTAGTTAGGGACTTTGTCTACCTTGGTTCCGCTATCAATTCAGACAATGACACCAGCGCTGAAATCAAACGAAGGATAACTCTTGCCAATCGCTGTTTCTTTGGGCTAAGAAGGCAATTGAGTAGCAAAGCCCTCTCTCGAGCAACTAAAGTGTCCATGTATAAGACCCTCATCATCCCAGTCCTGCTTTACGGTGCAGAAGCATGGACTCTGTCAAAGGCGGATGAAAACACTTTAGGCTGCTTCGAGAGGAAAATTCTTCGGACGATTTACGGTCCCGTCTGCATAGACGGAGAGTGGAGGAGGAGATATAACATCGAACTGTACGGGCTGTACAGCGATACCGACCTAGCCAAAAGAGTCAAAACACAACGATGGCTGGGTCATTTAGAGCGGATGGACACCAACGCCCCGGCCCGGAAAATCTTCGAATCCACACCGCAGGGACGACGCGGTAGAGGAGCACCGAGACTCAGGTGGCGCACGCAAGTGGAAGGGGACCTCAGCCAACTTCGCGTGCGAAACTGGAGACGGCTAGCTAGAGACAGAGCTGGCTGGCGAAGCTTGTTGGCCGAGGCCCAGGTCCACCCCGGACTGTAGCGCCACCTTAAGTAAGTGATTTACTAAAAAAAGTATACTTTATACTTTTTTTCCATTTTGTAACTTTTTATCGATTTCATACAATTAATGTCGCGTTTTAATTTTCATACAAATGAAAATTGAGTGGAAACGTCACTTCACACAACACAATCAAAGCTACACCCAGCCTCCACCGTCAAATGCGACGATGGCGAAAATCCGAGTTCGGTGTCGACACCGAACTAATTCAGAGTTCCAAAGAACATTTACATGAGCACGATTCCGTTTAGGTGTACGATAAAAGAACAATCTTTTCCCGTATTCCACACCAGTTTCACGATTCGCTGTTGAAAAGAATACGCCATAAGTCTTATTTAACATAGAGAATAAAGCTGTATTCAATATTGTATCAGACATGATAACGTAATCTGATCTATATGTTAATCGTTATTGGGGGAAAAAATTAGACAACACATTAACTCGGTTACTTAAATGCGTACCTAAAGCTTCGTTATCATCGAAATGAAATATCCAGCCATTTAGGTATTTCCAAGTAAAAAAAATATGTGTCCTAATAAAAAAGTACTATTGATATCGATTGGTTTGTGAAAGCAGTTCGTAGTGGTTAGTGTGTGTGCTTACTACGCCGGAGGTCTGGGTTCGAATTCCACCATAGTCACTAGAAAAAAAGACTCACTCTTTTTCGCGGTCCCCACCTCCGTGAAGGGTTTGACAAGCCCTCCGAGAATATCGTTTGTCTTGAAAAACTTTTCAAAGTGCCGTTCGGATTCGGCGAAAAATTGTAGGTCCCTTTGCACATATGTAAAGAAATTAACAGACACAGCATACATTGTTCAGAAGTTGGCCCTGGTTCACCTCGACTCGTGCTGTTGCGCCATGCTATTTTTGTATTTTTTTATTTGTCTTATAGCAGACTGAAAACGGCTAAATCGACTTGTTAACCCATTTTACTTGGTCTGTAATAATATATATTATAAACGTATTAGCTATTATGACGTACAAGCTTCAATTTAAATATTAAGTTACTTTCGCAATGCAGTGTTTTCCAACCTGTGCTCCACAATAACTTTTGTTAAATCCCCATGTCCCCCCGAAATTCACATAAAGGGAAGAAAGTCACAAATTTATAAATAAATTTTTCTTTCTATTCTGCATGATTCCGGGGTTATTGATCGATCAAGTTCGTGTGAATAGAAACGTTATCCATATTTATACCCAACGTTTCGTAGTTAATTTCTTGTCTTCTTCAGGGGTTAGAACAATTATTTGCTATTTTGTTTTAAGCACTTTTTTGCTGACTGCGGATGAGTTGTAACTTGAAAAAGCTACTTTGAGCAGTTCTTTGACCCTTTTTTTGCTCTTGGAGTGTTTGTCAGGCTCTAAGAGGGACAGGACAGGAATAAACAAGTTTTTTTATTTAGATGACTGGGGTCCAATGTAGATGAACACCTAACCTCGAAGTTGATCCTATCGAAAGTAGTGTTCTTTTGATAACGTTAACTTTGCGTTGTTTAAGACCACGACTTTGCCTGTTCTTCAATCGCCGTGAAAAATCTTACACGGCAAGACTTAAGCGGTCGACAATGCTGATATGTACTTATCTCCCATGCTCCTTCCGAGATAACACCTGTCGCACCACCACGCACTGAGCTGTCCCACCCCCAATAATATCAAATTGCCACGTTGAGAAACACTGCTTTATGGCTGTTTCACATAAGGAGCGAGAGAGCGAGCGAGGGTCTCGGACAAGCTGTCAAATGGATTGCAATCAAATTCAATGGCAATGTATTGCGTGGTTCACAATACCGACGTGATCGCTGTCTTGCTCGCCGGGCTTTTCGAAAAATTGAAAAATCCTCGCCGAGGTTGACGATTATTCTGTCAATCGGTGTTGTGAGTTATGACACGCTGCTGAATAGACATTTTTGTACCCTATTCGACAGGAATGGAGCATATTAAGATTGATACAGGCGAAAATGTAACATAGAGAAATAATGACGATAGACCCCCAAGACCTTAAGGGCATATGATCGAGACCGAATTCTGAATCGAATAAGCCATTTCCGTCCGTCCGCCCGCAGGTCACCAACTTTAAGGCCTTAAATTTTGAGCTAGGAAGCTGAAATTTTGTAATTAAGCTCTCTGTCATCCGAAGCAGTACAAGTGTTAAAATTTTTTAAATCCGCCCACTGACACGCCCACGATCGGGCGAAGAACCTCCAGTGCTTTAAAGAATGTAAGACGTCGTGAAAAGCTGAAATTTATAACTCAGTATCTTCTTATGATTACAAGTAATTAGAAGATACTCAAAATAAAGTCCGCAGACCGCCCCTTGTGGGCGTTGATCGATTGAAAGTGTAATCTTTAAAATGCAATTTATTCAATATTTTTGTTCCAAATCGTAAACATAATACTAAATATATTATTTAAAAAGCACTTAATATACAAAGTTTTGGGTCACGCCCACATTTTGAGGCAGAATTTAATAAAAACCTCTAATTTTCCAGAAAACATGGATTTCGACTATTTGTTAAGTAAGGATAAGAAATAAAATTTAGCACATTAGCTTCACCGGGTTCTATACTAGTTTCGTTTCTACAAAGTTTTTGGCCACGCCAATGTTTAGAAGTTGACATTACAAAATTGTTGAATTTAACCCAAAAAATTACATTTTTGGCATTGAATTAAAGAGTAATTTTTCAGATGCAATTTATTCAATATTTTTGTTCCAAATCGAAAAATTTTTGATTAATATGTTATGTAGAAAATAGTTGGTTCTACATTTGGTACATACAAAGTTTTGGGGCCACGCCTACATTTGGAGGCAGAATTTCATAAAAACCTATAAATTTCGAGGAAAAACATGGATTTCGACTGCTTTCTAGCTTTACTAAGGGAATAAGAAATAAAATTTAACACTTAAAGTACACCGGATACTATTTCAGATTTTGTTCATACAAAGTTTTCGCAAATAATTTCACAAAATTATTGAATTTGGACCAAAAAATTACAGTTTTGCGTACATTTAAGCCGCAAGCTTGGATATTTCTATGCTAATATTGATTTTCGGTTTAAGGGGTTGGATATGCCACGCCCCTTTTTAACGAAAAAAGGTAAACCAAAACTTATAAGGAATATATTTTTTTTTTCTTTTTAAAATGATGCATAAATGGTTACGGGACGGGGATGGAAAATAGACTAGAAAATAGACGAATGGAAAGGAAAATAGAAATGGAATGGAGAGGAGAATAGGAATGGAAAGGAGAATAGGCATGGAAAGGAGAATAGGAATAGGGTATACCGCGGTCCGTTACAGACGGACCGAAGCTATTACATACGCACTGCTCCACTTACTCACTGGTTTTTCTCGAAGCTAATACTTGTTGGGAAATTAAAACTATTTATGTGCAATAAAATCGAAAAATTTTACTGTGCAGTCAAAACAGTCGTCGCGGTTTCTCGCTCTCATTGTGTATTGTGCAAACGATTTCTCTTGTTCGTTTTGTCGCTGCCAGTATAGTGTTACTATATTCTTTTTGACCAACACTTGCGCTTATAAATTCAGCAATCCTTAACCTGAAACGGACAGTACCGTGTAAAATGAGCACTGCGTGAGTATACCCAATGATAACACTGGGCGTCACCAGGTGGACGCTGCCCCGCCGTTAAGATGTGCCTAATCTGTTCTTATACCACCCAACCAACCTAATAGACCAAGAGCCCACAGCAAATTTTGGCTGTGAAAGTGAATGGGGGAAAAAAATTATTATTTTTTTTTTAAATATTTTTTTTTTAATGGTCTAGCACGGCGAATGCCGCGTTCAAATGTTCTGGGCCCTTCAGATATGTAATCAGCATAAAATGACGAATGTTGGAGTTTTGGTCAATTTTGGTTATAATTATTATTTCGAAAATCGATTTTTTAAGAACTTCGAAAACGTCTGGCAAGGTGATAGCCGCGCTCAAATGGTCTGGGACATTCATATTGGTTGTAAGAGATAAATAAATAGAGTGGCGCAACAGCTCGAGGTGAACCAGGGCCAACTTTTCAACAATGTTTGCTGTGTGTGTTAATTTCTGCACATACAAGGGGACCTACAATTTTTTGCCGAATCCGAACGGCACCTTTAGAAGTTTTTCAAGACATATGATACTCTCGGAGGGCTTGACCCTCGCGGAGGTGGGGACCATGAAAAAGAACAAGTCTTTTTTTTTTTTTGGGTGACAAAGGCAGGATTTGAACTCAGACCTCTGACTAAGACCTCTGGTTGTGAGAGATGGTCCCTCTATATACTGCTGAAATTTTTTTTGGTTATATCAAAAACTGCAAAAATTGATTTTTGATTTTTTTTTCAAAAAGTCTGGCACAGGTGGACACGCTTGATTCGTCTGGGGACTGAAATTTCGTGTTTAAATGAATAAACTCTATACGATGAAATCAATATTGTCTGGTTAACTAAACTATCTCAATTTTGAAAAAAAATGACATTTTCGAAGTCCTATACTCCACTAATGCCACGCCCCACAGCTGCCAGCCTTTGGTTTTTGAAGTAAGTTTGACCCCAGCTCTCGATTCATCTACTTTTTTTCCGGTTCACTTTTACACCCAAAAATTGCTCTGGGCTCTTAGGCTATAACTCAACACTTGACTATTACAAAAGTCTTAAGCAGGTTAATATCGCCTGGTTTGCCTTAAGGGCAATTAAAATTTCTCATCTTATATAAAAAATAATTTTTAAAAAAGAAATCTCAAAAGGGGGGTTTAAACTTTGCAGTACCATAAACTATTTCTGATGCTGCTCCTGCCGAATGCAATGCAAACAAATCATTTGCAATATTTGCACTAGCATCGTGATTTCTCAAGGCTTTATTTTTAAGGAATTTACTTGTATACCCAATATTGGATAGAAAATGACTTTATTAACTTAAATTAAAAATTGGTATGCAACACACTATTCGAACTGCAATTTAAATTTAGAACAGAATTTACAATACAAACGCCGCTCTGCGTCCTTTGGGCTACGTATGTACATCAGACGCATATCATATTGATAGTCTGTCTGCGGGGTCCTTGCAAAGACCACTATTGTGAAAGCGTAAAAAAGACAAATATAAAATCAAACAGAGGGTTGCAAATTTGCTAAATTTTCTTTGCTTGATTCCGGGAACGCATACGCTTCAAGACTTTTAAATAATCCGATCAGAGATTCAAAAGTATAGAATACAGGACACATTTTTATGCAGCTTAGGTTGAACGTTATCGCGAATACACTTGCACGGACGAATTGTAAACAGAAAAATTCCAAACAAGTTTTTATGCTGCTTTTACTGTGATCCTTTTTCTGTGAATAAAGTTTTGAAAATATCCAAAGCTCTGCGGGAAAAAATTCTGTTTTAGAGACCGCTTTGAACGATTGGACAACATACATCTAAACAAGAGGACTAGAAAAGAGCGCATCCTATTCGTAGGATATAAATAGTCAATTTAGGTATATGCTTTTTGCAATGAAAAACGAACCTTAATCTTCTTTCAGTTGGGCTGATTGAGAATAACTCATTATTCCTCTTGGTTGGGCTTCAAACAGTGCCTGTTTCGTATGTTGTTAGGTATGTAAATAGTTTTGTATTAATAGCAAAAACGATTGTTTCTGAATGCTAACTAAGCAACCACGTTAAACCTCAAATATTTTATTTGACATTCAGTAAAATTTGCCATTTCTTTGTTTCAGAGTACTTAACAGCTGTGTCGTAAAGGAGGACGCATCCTCATTTGAAACGCAGGTGAGTTACTTTTACATTATTTTCTGTTTAAATTTTTATAGATTTGTGTCAAATTCTTTAAGCAATAATTCTATAACGCTGCGGGAGTTGCTTCTGCGAAGGCGGAAAAGTCTCTTTGATACGACCTTCAAGGGTTCATTTCTGTGTGTGTTCACTTCTGTGTGTTGCAAGAAAAGTGAGAGCTAGGACAGTAGAGGTTGCTAAATTTAAGAACGAATAGAATGTAGGAGAATTTTTTTTAAGCAATGGTTTGGGGCAGTTAACATCGAAAACTTCAGCGAAGTTGTTAGTTTTTCGTAGCATTCTTGTTATTGGCTCGAAATGGCTGCATAATAAGTGCGGTGGGTAACAAGGCGGAATAAAGGGTACAGATCTGACAATGCGTGGATTAGGTGAAAAGAAATCAATTGGAGAAGTTTTGGGCTGTCAATGTTTCCGTTTAAAAGCTGGTGATCGCAGGTTAAAATGTGTGTTGATTGTTTGACGGTCGGCTAAGTCACAATTTGGTGAGTCAATTTTTAAAAATTGGTGTTTTTACACCGGTGGTTTCTTAACTAAAGATACGTAAAGTCCGGATATAGTCCCCGGTGTAAACTAGGCCACTGTTTTAACGCCGCAGTTGGAGCGTATGTTTGAGTTGCAGTCATAAGCTACGAAGCAAACGAAACAACCTTTCGTAGGATTTTCAATCGGGACGAAACCAGAAGTATTAGTGTTTGTTTACTGATACTTTGTCATTCGTTATTCCTTTTGAAATCGTTGGACGTTAATACCGCTGCTGTCTTCAAGGGTGGTCTTCTAGACTTGAGTCTCGCATATCTATTTAGGAAGGCTATATCGGTGTGCAAGGGCAGGAGGGAGTGTACTCTTAATTTTCGCGTACCCTCGGAGCAGTGCCTTTGCATGTGTGCGGCGGATCTTCGGCGGTTATGTGATTCAGCAAGGGAAAGAAGTAAGTTGGTAAGTTGGTGTAGGTTTCAGGGTCCCAGTGCCAGTATAAAGTCGCACATTGCAATGGTATAAGAAAATGAGGAAGACATATTACAGTTTCCGTTACAACACGAATAATCTTTATTTCATTGGGCTCTATTTATCGACATTGTCGCGCAGTACCTAGACCTACTCAACGGGTGAATTTGCTAGTCCAATTACAAAACGATGTTACCTGTATTTTAGGAAGGGGCCCAAAAAACCCCTAATGTTTGCCCTAAATGCTTTTAAAGGCTAAAAGAGCACTTCCAAAGAAATGTAGTCGCCAAGCGCCCCGATCCCCGACACACTAGAAAAGTCGCCATTTGGCGACATTGTATGTCGCCTATCGGTAGCCCTGTTCAGTTGTTCTTCGCTGACAATGGGGCCATCAGAAGTGAAGATCGTAGATCCCTGCAGCAACCACTTGATATTTGGGTGGATGTCATAGATGTTCTTTTTTAGTATATTAGACAAAAGAAGTGCTGCCCATTCTCTGATCCACCCGAGCCAATTCCAGACAATGAATTTACTGGAAATGTGCTTCCCAAGTGTGAAAAGTTTATGTACCTGGGATTATGATCAATAGCGAAGCAAACTGTAATGGCGGCGTCAACCAGCGCGTAAGCGTAGGAGATGGAGAAAAGTTTAGAGAAGAAGGAGTTTAAGAAAAGGAGGACTTAACATTCATGGATCGCACAAATGCAACGAAAACAGCATTTAATTGGGATCCGAAACCCTGGCCTGCCAGTATGAGTTTCCATCGGCGTACTCCACAAGCGGGCCATTAGCGGGTCGGTGATCTCTCAATTCAGATCGTAACCTCGCGCCTTAATGAAAAGAAGAAGAAGACGATTTTCAGGAGCTTATAGATTAGACCGTGTCGACCAACTGTGTCATACGCTGCAGTATATTTATAAAGGCGACCGATGTTCTGAGTATTTTTTCGTATTCGGCTTCAAGGTGTATTATAAGGACTAGTACCTAGTCCGTACAATCGCGACCGGCCCTAAATCGGGCTTGGTCGATGGGAATGTGTTCGTTCACTGTTGGCCTTATTATGCTGAGGATCACACGTTTCGGTATTTTTTTCTTCTGTTTTTTTTTTCGGGCTTAAGAAAGGCTATGATTTTTGTTTGTTTAAATCCGTTCTCATACTTTTGGAGGAGAACGACGCCAGCCGCATTTTTTGGTCTTGGGAGCGGTGTGTACAAGAAATTCTGGGTAGATGTTATCAAAACAAGCTGCTTTGCTAACCTTAACGGCAGACAGGGCCAACATAATCTCTTCTGGCGTAACGGAGTGTATACGGCGATGCTTCTGGGAATTCCTTTTTAATATTTTTGAGCTTCTGCTTTATGTTAATGGCATGGCTTTAGTCTGAAGGTATACATAACATTTTTTTTTTCATTGGGGTTGATTGATGGGTTGATAACATTTCCACCGCCTTGTTTCCCTGGCAGGCTTAAAGGATTCCATAGAAGTTTGCCACTTATCCGTAAGACTTTGTTCGAGGAATGGGTGCAGATCGTCGGCTATTTCTGGGCTACCAATTTCCTAGAATTCTTTGTACAAATAAGTACTTCTTATACTCCAACATAACGCAAAGAACCTTCTTAAGATGTGTTCTTACTTAAGATGGTATTCAGTTCTCTTAAATATTCCCCGGTGTTTTAAGGATCTTCTTTTTCGTTAAGGCGCGAGGTTATAATCTTAAGTGATGGATTATAACCCACTACTCTACTGCATTCCTAATGGTCCGCTTGTGGACCGGCGAATTCCGAGGTCAAATCGGCGTACCGAGTATATACCGACAGGCCAACCGGTTTTGGATCTCTTCATCACTGAGGCCAAATAAATGCTGTTGTCGTTGCATTTGTGTGATCCATGAATGTTTAGGTCTTCCTCTCCTTCGCGATTGCGCTGAAATGTTGATTGACATTGCCTTTTTGACGGGGTTCGTTGGATCTCTCTTTTGAACGTGGCAATACCAACTGAGCCGGTCGTACTCCATTTTTCTGGAGATGGTTATTTTACATGGAGGCTTCCTCGGATCTTCGTGGCTTTGTTACTCCTGCTGTCATGCGAAGCATCTTCATCTCAGCTGCCGTTAATTTGCTCTCATATTTCTTATACGCTGCCCAACATTGTGAACCATTTGTAAGCACCGGACGCACAACTGCAGTGTAGAGCTTTCCTTTCAGCGAAGGGGGCATTTTTCGGTTACAGAAGATGGCGTAATTTTCTCGCCACTTCATCTACCCCACGCTTACGCGATGATTATTGTCGTCATCACAGTTTACTTTGCTGTTGATGATAAATCCTAGGTGCTTGAACTTTTCACCTTGGGAAGCACCTTTCCATTCAATTTAATGTCTGGAATTGGTTCTGGTGGGTCAGAGAATGGGCAGCACTCTGTCTTCTTTTGGCTAATACTATACCCATTCCCATCTAAAACATCCACCTATATATCAAGTGCTCGCTGCAGGGATATATGATCTTCACTTATGATGGCCCCATAGCCGGTGTTTCAAGGATACCGAGGAATATTCCGTATTCCTTATTCTCAAAGATGGATCCTGGCACAATCGTCAGCCAAACTTTATATCTCCAACTTTAGAAGCTTCAAAGCTAAAAGATTGCTTATGCAAACTTCTCAGGTCTAAGCATTCCCTACTATCTACCAATTCATAATGCTCCATTGAACTCCGAGGCTCCATGATGTTTCTATTAATCACCGACAAGATCCTAGACCTTGGCTCCGTTCCCTACAATCCGAAGGTAGTTGTCAGGTCATTGTTAATGCAAAATATAAAAAAATCCCAGGAATCCTTTTGAACTATACAAAAGCTAAATAAAGGAGTCTATAGGACTATTAGCTGATTGCCTCAGTGGAATCAACGGAATTAACTCCGGAACAACGGAATTAACGAAAATATATCATATAGATATTATTATTATTTATTAATTATTAACCTTTAACCTCTTTGGAAGAAACCGAAGCACAATAATAAAAAAAACTAACTGTGCAAGTGCTCATTAGAGCCATCACCTGATCGCTCTTACAATCATGTGTGTGTATTACAGGTGTTTTTGTGACAACTTTTTGTCGACACCGAACGGCGAATTGAGAAGTCTCTCATGACAAATGATACTCTCAGAGGGTCTGTCAGACCCTCGCGGAGGTGCGACAGAACTTTGTTGCCCCGGTCGGGATTCGAACTAGGGACCTCGTGCACAAGGGTCCTACACACTAACCACTGTACCACGGCGGGCGCCCACCCTGCACGATAATAGGTCGCAATTATTGACTGTGATGTCCGTATATAAAAGTATTCTTGTATTAATTTAGTTCATTCAGTTTCGCAAAAGCTTTTCGTTTCTGTAACATCAAAATGTACAAAATTCAGTTAGAGTACTCAACCTTGCTAGGCAGGCGAACTGCATAGTTTCTTGTAGGTCTCAATTAGATTTAACTACCGTAAAAGACACCAAAACGAAACTATTTATTTCGGCTAGTAAAGTCTACGAACCGTTTAAGTTTAGGATCAGAATAAAGAGCTTTGAAAGAGCATTTTAGATATTTTCATTAACCCGAGTGGTACCTATTAAAATTTCCATAAGTGATGTTTTAATCATAAAAGCAATTTTAAACAGTTACCATTAGCATCGAAAAATCTACCCTTGGGCGGGAAAACGTTGTCGTTGCGAGAACAGAAACAATATTGTACCTTTTTGGAGCCTGGAAAAATTCTCAAAATTTACGATGCAATACAAGGAGCATTCAATGAGCCTTAACAGCCATCCAAGTAATTACGTAACCCCACTATCGTCGACATATGTGACCGTAAGTTATGCGGGTAAACTACCCCCAACTAACCCCCAACATATAGTTTTGGCAGTTAGCTCCTATAGTGAGTATATGCGGGGGTCGTAATGTAGTTCAAAGGCCATCACCATAACATCCAAAGTGTGTGTCTGCTGATATGCAAATACGATATCCTTCCAACGCCGGCCGCAGCCTTTGGCAAAAAGGGATTCTTTTTACTAGCACATCGTACATCGCATCTTAATTCCACCCAAGGTAACAGCTTCCAATTATGAGGATGCCACGCGGGGCACATGGTCGCATTGGAGCAAGTCTTATGCGCGGTGCTTTCATTTCAAAACGGATTAAAAAATGAATTACGATTATGATTATTATTTTCGAAAATTTCGGTTCTTGTGTGAAGCCATCGACCCCTGCACACCGGCCATTGCAGGGCCGGGAATCGATTAAAGATGGAAATTTACAGCCGCTTGCGGGGTGGTGAGTAGACGATTTAAAGAAACCCAAACACATTGGAGCTCCCTTTGGGGTGGGTGTGGATGTAGTTGAGCTGAGTTTTATATCCTTTACGGTGCGGTAATTAATTTCTTTGTACCGAATGACTCGGGTTTTCCCGGCCATACATAATTGTCATCGACACGACGCACGCCGAGAAGAGCAATAAACATAAAAGTTAATGACTGGATGTAACCAAAGGCGATTCTCTCAAAGCCTCTGCATTGTTTTGTTCGTTGGAAGTCTGCAGCTCAGGAATCGGTCTTTTCCTACGGTAATGGGATGAAAGAAGCTTGTTTCGTTTGCCATAAAAAGGTAGAAGGATTCGTGGTCTAGGAATAATTAAATATTTTCGAAGTATGATGCTTCGGTTGGGTGTGCTTCTACACTTCTGCGGTTTGTTGCAGATCTTATTGTTGTTTGCTGACTTGTGAAGTCGTAATGCCAAACGGTCCGAAACGGTGGCACATTAGCACGGTTCACAATAGCTACTTACGGATGAGATTTTATGTTTCTTTGATTCGTTTCTAAAGCTAGCCGGAGGATATTCTCAATTGCGATACCTAGTTCCTTGGGTTTTATTATTTTCTGTTTGTTATTACCTGCGTTGCGCAAAATGAACATACGCTTAAGGAGTTTGGGAAGGAAGCGTTAAGCATTTTTGTTAGCATCTATACACCTGAAGATAGTTGTATTAGGACATATCTGAACAAAAGCATTTGAAAAACCTTTTCTTTTAATTTGAATAACAAAGAAATTAACTATGACTGTGCAAAGAGATAAAAATTTTTTATGACGACACTGAACCTGAATTGCACACGATGATAAAAGCGAGCTGAAATAAATAATTCTCCAATCCAGAAAAATCAATTTTTTTGCTGCCATATTTTTTCCCGTCATGACAGTATTGATTACACACAATTTTGTTATCACGCTTTGTTATCGGATTGTTTAACAAACTTTTTAATAATATTTTTAAAATAAATTTGAGATTTTCACGCTTAAGATATTGTTCGATTAGATATCTTAAAGGGAAGTTGCACTCATCGCTAGTTAAAAGTTCGATTAGAGAGTGTGCAAAAAGGCAAGTTACATGAGTTATTTTTAAATATAACTTTTGATTTTACAAATACAGCGACATGATTGAAATTTGTGGCAGATATCTTTTAAGAGAAGTAAATGGGCTAAAAATTAAATTAGAAATGCGCCTTCTGGGTGGTATGTTACGGTTTCTTTAAGGGTTTCATGAATATTCGTTGTAATCTTGAGTAACGACCACGTAACACTCTTACTTTGGATTGTTTTGTCGTTAAGAGCTCCTAGTTAGCACATCCTTCGATTTTATTCTTATGACTCAGGTTATACAAATCTGAATTAAAGTAGCAAAGAATACTTTTGAGTACTCGGATCATCCTTGAAACTAATTTATCTAAACTTCTGGTTTTGTTTGTTAAATTTTCCGCATTATTTGAACTTTAGCCAATCAAAATTGCCTATTTTTGGTTAGACGAATTGCTTTTTCTTTGTTTTCATGTGACTTTTTTCGGAAAAGGCGAAACAGTTTTTGTCGTCGGGTCCGCGTACATTGAGTCTTATCAGAGTTTGAGGCTTTCTTACATTAAATCGTACTTTTTTTCTTATTGTGTAGGAACAGTTTGAGGGCCATGTCCCCGATATTATGAATTATGATATGACTTAACAATATCGGGTGCATGGCCTATTATTCGCCTGGGCTGAGAGAACTCACCCTAGAGAATTTTCCGTAGACCAGTTTAACGTACGTCCACTGCCCAGGTCCACCCCGGACTGTAGCGCCACCTTAAGTAAGTTAAACGCATAGGAGTCCGAGAATAAGAATTGGATCTAAGGCTGATATCTTTCTGTTTATTATCTGGTATTTTTCCAGACTTTTTATACTTTTGAGTCTCAGAGCCCCACAGAGATGCAGAAAGATGCATGTTATACTAATGTTAATATAACAGGCATCTTTCTGTTATATTAATTAAACATTAATAACATTAATGCTGTTATACTAATTTTCCTTAAGTGCTCCCAGAGCTTGCGATTCCCTGTTAGGAATCCTGTAAAGATTCGTAGGTTATTTTTACACAGGCCGGTGCGCGCCTTCCATTAGTACCCAGGTACCCAATAGAGAGTCACTTTTTTGGGCTTGCTCAGATCATTGAGCTTGTGTGAGCAATCTCGTTGAGCTTGTGTGAGTAATCTCGTACATGCTTCGTGCATTTGGAGCCTTGATAGCTGCCTGACATTATTACTGTTGTGCAATTCCTGTAATATCTGTCTTGGCTGAGTCTCATGCATCTGTCCATAGCGCATATTCCATGCTAGAAGATGCTGGTACATATATTTGCAGTACATTTTAGAGATTTTTTCCTTGGCACAAACACTCCTGCAGCAGTTCTATTATCAGTTTTTGACTCGTCTGTGTACCTACCATTTTTGATGGTGCGGTTGCTCATTTGTTTTCAGTTCTGAGTTTCTCAAAGCTAAATTTCCTGAAGCTATCTTTAGGGATAGCCAGAAGGAAAGATTGCTAAGAAGTGTGTCAAGTGTGTTCTCCTGCCCAATGCACCTTTCCCTTCCGATTCCCGCTTAAGCATTCATCACGATCGTTTTCCTGAAGCCGTTTCCTCAACCACGATGTTAAATGGGGTAAGTTTCAACAGCACAACTAACGAGTGATTTTTTAGCTGGTTTGGTTTTGGCAACACTGGTTTTGACAGCTGACGTGTGTTTAGTACCTTGTGTCACTGTCAAACAGCTTCAGTTTGGTTTGCAATTTAACCATGGATCGTCTTACAAATGAACAACGCTTGCAAATTATTGAATTTTACTATCAAAATTCGTGCTCGGTTCGAAATGTTCATCGCGCGCTGCTTCCATTTTATGGTCGGCGATGGCGCAATTGCGAGGCGAGTTTGGTGAACAGTTAATTTCACGTTTCGGGCCGGTCAATTGGCCGCCTAGATCGTGCGATTTGACACCATTAGATTATTTTTTGTGGGGGTATGTCAAGGCTAATGTCTATAGGGACAAGCCCGCTTCGATTGACGCACTGGAAGCCAACATCCATGCATTCATTCGTGAAATACCGGCCGATATGTGTGAAATTGGACTCAGCGGATGGGCTACCTGAGAGCCGCGGTCAAGATTTGCATGAAATTATCTTTAAACATTAAATTGCAAGGTTCAAACTATCGATTCAAATAAATATTTCATTAATTTTTTCGAATTTTTTGTGTTTTTTTTTTTTTAAAAGTTCTCAACCTCTTAAAAAATCACCCGTTATGACTGCGGTGGGGTATGTTCGCGTTGCCCCAATATTGCAGAGCATTCCAGGGCACACTGCCGGGCCTAAGCTAAGCTTAAGGCTTGTGCTAAGATTTGTTCGTTTAACCCACCCTACTACTCCATTAGTGATCATATAGGTCCCACTATTAAAATATACACCCATCTTCTGATGTTTGAACTTCATCCTCAAGATTCTTGAGATCTCTTCTGTATGCGTTTTCCATGTGAGTTTACGGTCTTGGATTACTTCTAGATACTTAATCTCTTCAACGCTCTTTAACCTATATCCTGCCCGATAGTCTTACAGGTTCCATTTGAATATTTCTTTTCCTGGTGAATGGTAAAGTCTTGGCTGCGTTAAATTGAACCCAGTCGTGCCCCTCCATTCTTGGACTGCCTTGAGTGCTTTTCAAATAATTTAACAGACCATTCCTTAAAATTTTTCCTTAGCAATGACTTTTATGTCATCAGCGTATGCCTGCTATTGCTGCCCAGTTTAGCTAATATATCAAAGAGTTGGCACCCCCTTGTTTTGCTGTATTATTTCATGATGTATGCGTCTCCACTGATCTTGTACTTAGCAGCTCATGCAACCATCTGGAAACTGTACTATTTACTCCACTTCTTTCTAGGGCTCGCACGATGGCTTCATGTGATCTGTGATAGGAAGGCATAGATTACTGCCTCTTTAGTATAAAGAGCATTTCGGATAATTTCCGTCAGCTGTTATACAGCGGTCTCGGTAGATCTAGCCGCTCTGAACGCTTGCTGACAATGGTGGAGAGGGAAGTTGTTTAGTACTTATTCTCTTCGGTAACCATCCACAGCCTCTTCCAGAAATGCTTTCTGTTCCTCATTTTTATACCCCACCGAGGGTATATTAAATTCAATGCATAGTTTGAAACACAGTGAAATAATCACCGTAGACCCCTAAAACCTTTTGGAGATGACAGCTGAGTCGATTAAGCCATGTGCGTCCGTCCGTGCGTCCGTGTGTCCGCATCTATGCAGTTTTGAGGTCTTTAAAATTGAGCTAAAAAACTAAAACTTGCAGCGTTGCTTTATCCTCATCTTGTACAGACAAAGTATGAAAATTGAGAAGATCCGCCTACAGCCACGCCAACTATTGACTTGAATGTCAGACAACCTCAAATTTACATTTTATTTTAAAATGCCTTTTGGTAAATACAGACAAAACATATGAACTCAAATTTTGATGGAGAGTAATATCGGCCCACTCTATTGACTATATGCCCACTCTTAACATCTTGAATCTTTGAAGACCTAATTTCGCGGGAAATTCATTCTAAATAGACAAAAAATTTATTAGACAAATATTAAAGATTTACTAGTTTTGTTGCTTTGAGCTCCGCCCACTTTTAGGGGGCGTTTTTGGTTCCAACGAAATTAGAGTTAATTGATTTTAGTTTTTAGCCTACGCCCTTTTTTGGGGGCGTGGCCAATACAAATAATTGACATTCAGTGTATAAAACAGACCAAAAAAAATTTAAATTTGGTGTTAACTGGTAAAGAGGGTCGGGTATTTAGAAGTTCGTTACAGACGAACTCTTGCACTTACTTGCTTGCTTTTTTTTTTTGAAAGCTTCCTGTTTCTCATTCTGAGTATGAAGCTTCTATTCATACTTTTTGATGATTTTGCGAGGGCTTTAACATTAGACTTTTTTCTTCTTTCTCTCGGGTCAATACTCTTCATACCCATATTTTTATTTTATGCTGCTTCTTCTTTGCATATGTTCCTTCTGCCTCATTCTTCTGTGCGCGTAATGGGGTAGCTGAAAAACTGAAGTTGTTTCAGCCACGTTTTTTGAAAGTGTCACAGTACTGGCTCCACTGTTTTTTGACGTCTGAGGAGAGCTTGTATGCATAGCGGAGCTCATTCACTCTCTGTGCTGCCCCAGATGTGCTCTGCTGACTAAGGGGGCATCCTAGATTGAGTTTCTTTTTCTGGGATATTCGCAGAAACTTCTCAATGCAAAGTTGATCCCAAAAGAAGTCCCATTTTTTTCGAATAACGGACAAACAAAAATTCCTCTTTGACAGGGCCTTCAGCGTTTTCGGTAGCGTTTCTAATTTTTTCCGGAGTGCCATGTCGATGTGGATCACAGTTCACAGCAAAACACTTATACATACAAGACTGGGCTTCTAATGAGCTCTTTACAAATGCCGCTTCTAAAACTGAAATTTTCGATGCATTCCTTTTTCGCACGTTGGCTTTGGAGGTTCAATATTTCGTTTCGCAGATTTAAAATATTTGATTAAAAGCTATAAATATTTTTTTCAGCTCCTTAAAAGTGGTGCAAAGTTATCCGGAGAAGGGGGTTAGTTTGCACCAGCTGAATGTTTGGGTTACGTGCGCGCCTGCATTTTCAGAGCTGGAGCAAAGTTGTCAAGTAAAACAAGGCTAAAAATGACTTAAGCGATTGTTTCTATATAACGGTTGTCGTAGAAGCCTATGTAACGCCAAATTTTCGAACTAAAAAACCTGATTGAACCTAAGTTTGAACTTCAACTACTCGTTGCTTTCTAACTATATATGTAATCGAACGGTCATATGCCTAAATGTTAGTGTTTGTATGGGTCTTTTGCAGTAGTTTTGAAAAAAAGGATGAGTTATGTTTTGATCAGTGGGGAAAAGTTACCCCTGCCAGTCACATGCAGGCAGTCGGGGAGGTGTACATATATTTTTTAATTGAACCTTATAACTAAATAATAATTAAGTATTTTGATCTCATGATTGTGATTGTTTCATAAAGTAAAAACACTGATTTATCTTGATTTAAACAAACACTTTTATCGGCACTTATCGCTTTGTTTAGTTCTTATCTCATTTTTATTATTGTTGATTTGCCGTCTAATCAAAATATACTTTAGAAACATTTTTCTTAGTTAGTTTTGTGCCGACAGGTAAAAACTTCATGGGTTTGAATCAGCCATTACTTCTCATAGTAGGGTGTAATACCAGCTCACTTTTAAGCTTACATTGGTCTTCCGGAATCAGGCTGTTTATTTAAAAAAAAACATTTTGAACATCGGCATCGAATTGTCTAATAAAAAATCCAGTATCAATATGTGCCGGTATCTAGAGTAAGGTGTAGTCTCGTTTCTAGTTTGAATGTAAAAAGCAGACCAAAAACTACAATAGGTACATCAGTGTTAACTCGAAAACATGATCCAAATATAATTGCTGAATCAGAGCAAAAAATCCCAGAACAAATATCAGGCAGCATTGATGGATATTGTAGCTCATGCATCTCTTGCTGAATATAAAATCGTAGAGCGTAAAAATTTGATTTAAGCATTTATTTATTTTAATGATTTTATTTATTTAATTTATTTTTTATTTTCTTTATTTTATTTATTCTATTTATTTTATTTATTTTATCGCATCTTGTACAATAAGCTTTGAGCCAATAGGTTAGACTAGGTTGATGGATGCCCTTTTGACAATAGTCACGGTTCATTTAGACCAGCAGTTGGGTCCATTTTGTTCATAATGGGAACCTTCTTAACACCTAGAACGAAAACAGAAATAAACCGTTGTTAGAAGCTCAGAGTTCCACCCTCTTGGACCCATCCGGATTTGTATACAAATCTTAGGGGGTCCTTTAGATCTTCATTATTTAGATCTTCGAGCTCGTTGAAGAAGTAACTGCCGAGGGTACTACGCCTGATGCTGTTTAGGGCTGGGCATTCGCAAAGCAGGTGACAAACAGATTCAATTTCTTCAACATCCGTGCAGCTTCTGCAGTAATCGTTATGCGGTATGCCTAGCCGATCGGCGTGTAGACCCACAGCGTAGTGCCACGTGAGTACTCGGATATTTCTGCGGGCTAGTCCGATCAAAAATAGTGATCTCATTTTGCTTACCGCTGGCCGTAGCTCCCTTGTGTGTCTGCACGTATCAAGTTCTTTCCAACGTAGGTTGATTCTACTCAAGGATTCAGTTTCTATCGTACGTGCTATCGAACTCAGCGGGATTCTTATAGATTTAAGGGCTAGAGATGCATTCATCCCAGGCCCATATCTCGCAATCTTGTCCGCTTTTTCGTTTCCCGATGTATCGGTGTGACCTGGCTCCCAACACACAAATACAGTGTTGCCAAGTGATAACTCGTGCAGAATTTCCCTGCATAGTTTCACATCCCTTGACTTCACTACGTCTGATTCCAAAGCTTTAATTGCCGCTTGGCTTTCAGAGTATAGGGTGATGGTCTTGTTTACGGGGCTGCGTTTCTTCTGCTCGAAGGCAGCTTGGATTATGGCTGCCAGCTCCGCTTGAAAAATGCTGCAGTCGTCATTGATCCGAAAAGATTTACTTAGTCCCAGAGCTCCACAGAAGATGTCCGCGCCAGTTCCGACGTCCATTTTAGAGCCAATAAGAATAAAAGTTATTGAATTTACATAATTCATTTTAAAAGTTTGTTTATGCAAAACATAAATATTGTACAACTTACAATTTACGTTAAAGAAAAGAAATAGACACAAAATACAATATTTGATTTAAACATTAAATTGTTTACTTTGAATTTGAAGACCTTCCATATGAAGCTATTACGAGTCAAAAGGATTTCCATCCCAAATATTCAAATCAAAAATCAATTTATCTAACATCACTGGTCGTCTTTTGGTATTCCTTTTGCTTTTTCCTGCATAGCATCGCTTGATGTTTTTGTCGGTCTGCATGTCTGGCTGCACCGTAAAGAAACAATTTCAAAATCAATGCCAGGCTAACAGAACCCACTCAATCCATCCAATATGGTTTGGTTATATTAGATCCAACGCATCCGAGCACTGTCAAACCAATATGTAAACGGTTGCCCGTATACCCGCACTCTCTGTACAAATCTGTCTAATGCAATTTTGCACATCATCCATCCGGAATACGTGCAACTGTGGCAATGACAAAGCCAACTTTGCAACCAAAGGTTAAAACTCTTGTCTAGTGATGTGTGCTGTGCTGGAAGCCAGCATATTTGACCATCGAAAGGCAATTAATTGGAATTCCAGTGTTGATGTCAGGTCAGTGGTGAATTTATCAGCCGAGCAAAAATCCCTTTGATTGAGTAAACACTTAAACAGTGAGTTCAATTACAATAAGTCACAATTCAGCGTATCTAAGTTCAGGAACCGAATGCAAATCAAAACGTGTGCCATGGGTCGGACTAAAATTTGCAAAAAGCGGCTGTAAGGACGTGGCTGGCGTATTAATTGCCTTAAAAAGGCAAGGGCAAATAGAACAAAAAAATATGAAGCTGTTTTTTTTAGTTTTTTTTTTGGTATAACTTAAACGAGGATAACAAAGAATTTTAAATCCTTTTTTAAATTTTGTTTGATTGAGTATGAAAGTCTGCTTTTAAAGTGTTTATGTGTTTTGTTGGGCTTTCGCAAGTCTTATCGACAGTGTTCAGCACTATACTAAAAGCAAAAGCCAATATTGTAGTATTAATTTGTAATATAAATAAGAATATAATTATGATTAGAAGAAAAACTTAAGAATCGTACCTAAGAACAATAATTTTAGTCATTAATTAAAATTATCGTTGCGTACATTAAGGAGCGGCCCCTATGGCAAAGCCATACAAAAATAAATTTAATATTGAAAAGTGAAAAATTACAACAATATACAATTCTACAACATTATAATAATGGCTATTCCTATGATCATTTCAAACGCTGCCAGGCGAATATCGTCAGGAGCCTTAATATTATGATAAAAAAAAATAAATAGAGTGGCGGAACAGCTCGAGGTGAACCAGGGCCAACTTTTCAACAATGTATGCTGGTGTGCTAATTTCTTTACATACAAGGGGACCTACAATTTTTTGCCGTATCCGAACGGCATTTTGAGAAGTTTTTCAAGACAAAAGATACTCTCGGAGGGCTTGTCAGACCCTCGCGGAGGTGGGGACCGTGAAAAAGAACAAGTCTTTTTTTCCAGGTGACAATGGCAGGATTCGAACCCAGACCTCCGACGTAGTAAGAACACACACTAACCACTACGCCACGGCACCCCACCTCAATATTATAATGTTACTGAAATTAAGCAACAACTCGTCCTGGTTTCCCATAAGACACAAGTATTTGAAAAAAAAAAAAAAAAATAAAAGCAACAAACAGTATCAAAAAACACAAGTGTGGCTACCACTTGTATGGTCTGAAAAGGTCTGAACCTATATATTTGCAATCAGGGCAATGTGTTTCTGATTTTGAGTCAACTTTGAAGTAGTTTCACCCTCGCTAACAAAGGTACCATTCTTAAGTTAACACTACTTGCCACGGCTGAAAGAAAAAGTTGCCAGACTTTAAAATTTGACATCGCGTGAAATAGACCTTTCTAATGATGTGCATTTTTTTGGTTATACAACCGCTCCCAAAATAAGCTGTGAGCTCTTAGACTATTAGGTAAGGAACGGAAATCTAACATTTTTTTTACTGCAGCTTGCTTTCTTTTTGTACGCTTCGTACTTTAACTAAATTTAAACAAGATCGCTTTCATCGTTTTTTTTTGAAAATGTTTCTCTGTTTTTGAGTCAAATCTCTGAAGGTTTTAAAACTTTTAAATTCGCTGTAATAATTTTCCTTAATATTTTGGATAATTTCTGATACGTGGGATTTTTTGCATTCCAAACAAGACTGGAGATAAAAAGGGGGACAAACTTTTTTCACACGAATTTTTGCGTTTTTTTTCTACAAGAAATAAAAGACATGCAGGAATCGCTGAATACACCCATCGATTCAATTTACGAACACACCCGCTCGATTCACTAAACGAACATACCCAACTGAAATTTCAGTCAGCTAGCATATTCGAAGTTCGAATTTCGATTTTCCCTGCTTGGAATTCAGCGGAAGAGTACCAATGAAAAATTACCAAAGGGGAAGTATGGAGCATACTAGAAGGTGCTTAATTTTGTATAAATACAGGGGTGACAGGCACGTACGGGACAGTCTTCATCATCATCATTTTCGAATGCCGTTTATCCTTTAAAAGTGTCGCGGAGCGAGGGTGGATAAATGGTCCTTGCATCTTTCTCGATCCTCCGCCACCAACTCAAGAGACTCCGGCGCAATCCCCAGGCGGGACTCAGAGAGGTTCTTTACCTGATCCCACCACCTGTTTCTTGGCCTACCAGGGGGGCGACGCGCTCGCATCTCGGCTAGCATGACCTGTCTAGGAAGTCTGTCAGGGGGCATGCGAACAACGTGTCCAAACCATCGAGAATCGATCGCTCTATACTCGGAGAAGTAGCTGCTCAACATTAAGATTCCTACGAATTCTGACGTTTCTTACTCTGTCCCTTAGAGTAACACCAGCAACGCACCTCAGGAATCTCATTTCGGCAGCTTGTACCCGCGATCTAATTCTTTCAGTCATTACCCAAATTGCATGACCATAGATGAGGGTCGGAACGAACACTGAATTAAAAACTGAGATCTTTGCTTTCACTCCAAGCTCAGCTTTCCTGATGACCGGCCGGCGCAGTTCCTTTCCAGCGCAGTTCCAATTCTTCAGGACAACTCAGTATCACTTCTCCCATCTTTCGCAAAAAAGACCCCGAGATACTTAAACTTCTCCACCTGTTTTAATGGAACTCCATTTATGTGCAGGGTACACTGCACAGGATTTCGGGAAACATCCATCACTTCCGATTTGTTCACGTTTACTTTCATCCCAGCATCACCACAGACGGCTGCAAACCTATCCAGTGCTCGCTGAAGTGCCTCTTTGGATGATGCAAGGATGGCCAAATCATCTGCGAAAAGCAGATGGCTCATCCTGATGCCAGCCAATTCGAAACATTGCTCGCCAAGACTTCGGTTCACCATCCAGTCCATATATGCTATGAAAAGGAGCGGCGACAGAACACAGCCTTGGCGAAGTCAAACGCGCACATCAAAAGGACGGGATTTGACGCCATTTATCCGTACACAGCTTCTGCAGTTTCCATACAAAGACTGGATGGCTCTCAGAAGAGGCCCACTCAGCGCATGGTCCTGCAAAACTCTCCACAGTGTATCCCGAGGGACTCGGTCATACGCCTTTTCCAGATCTACAAAACACGCATAGACCGGTTTGGCATATTCCCAGGCCTTCTCAAGAATAGCCTTCAGAGTAAAAAGCTGGTCGGTTGTGCCTCTGCCAGGCCGAAAGCCGCACTGTTCTGCCCGTAACAAAGGCTCGATAACAGCTCTGGAACGCGTTTTCAACACCTTCGCGAATACTTTTCCCGGAAGACTCAAGAGAAATATGCCCCTATAGTTGGCGCAATCTCTCCTGTTCCCTTTTTTGAAAATGGGCACTATAACTCCCGTTTGCCAATCGCTAGGTGCCTTCCCGCTATCCCAGTAAACCTTAACACCCTCTTCACCCATTGCCTTGAGCATTTCTGGCCGGATTTTATCAACTCCAGCAGACTTGCCAACTTTTAGCGATTTAATCGCTTCAGTAACTTCGTCTACTGTGGGACTATTCTCCGCCCTTAGATCGTCAGCAGTGGGAATGCCATCTTCAGTGCCCTGTTGGGGATTGAGCAACTCCGAAAAGTGCTCTCTCCATCTGCGCAAGACATCGCTCACATTTGAAAGAAGTGTACCGTCCTTGGATTTAACCCCTTGAATGATATTCAACTTCCTTCCTCTGAGCCGGCGAATGGTCTGCCAAAATATCAACTTCTCGCCGAACTTTTCCCATGACTGTTCCTTGGCTGTTCTGATTGGAAGTCCTTCGCGCCTCATTGTACCGGGCTCGAGAAGTTGAGCTTCTATATTCGATCCACGCAATGTAGGCTCGCTTTATCTCTCTGATGGCTTTTTGAACTCCAAGCGTTTTTAACCAAGCAGTACTTTTCTCACCACCAGCCGCTACCCCCTAGCCCCTTCACTCCACAAACATTTCCTACAGAGGCAATGACTGTCGATAAAAACAGCTGCTCAACAAATTGTCATAAATTGGCCAACTTGTCATAAGGCCAAGTGTCGCTAAGGTAAACAATGTCGCTTGGTACAATGTCACGGCACCGCATCTATTATGCAATATTATTTTGTTCAGTAAAACCATTCAGGAAATCCTGAAATCATAGGCAGTGCACCTGCTAATTTTGAGAGAACTTTTAACTCGAGACCTCTTACCTTCGCATCTCTGGAAGTTGCTGATGTCAAGGCCCTGACCCCCAACCACTTTCTTATTAGAATATCGAGTGGAAGAAAGACGCCTTGCAACCTAGAAATGATCATTATAAGAAAAAACTGGAAGCGCTCGCAGATGATGTGCTGATCTTTTTTGGAAGAAATATAGGTGAAAGCATATTTGCCAACCAGCTGATGAGCGGGCTATCCAAATGGTTTGAGAAGGCAAAGCCGATAAAGAAAGGAAACTTGTCGATCATTGTGCGTGAAAATTGTAATCTGGCCTTTTTTTAAATCCAACTCGTGGAATTAAGACCTGAGTGATGTTTTCTGCTTTCGTGAAGCAAAATTATCGAAAACGAGATCGAAAACGATGTTGTCGCTCCAGTTTTTATACCCCATCCCATAGGATAGGAAGTAAATTAAGTTTGATTCATAGTTTGTAACATAGAGAAATAATCACCGTAGATTCCCAAGACCTTAAGGGCATATGATCGAGACCGAATTGTTAGTCGAATGAGCCATGTCCGTTCGGCCGTCCGTCCGTCCGTGTGTCGGAAGTTTTTAGGCCTTAAAATTTGAGCTAGGAACTTGAAACTTAATATCTTTTCTTTCTAGGTCCCGAAGCAGTACAAGTGTAAAAATTTTCAAAATCCGCCCACTGACACGCCCACTTTCCTTATTAGAATGAAAATTCAAATTTGTCGTAGGAAGCTGAAATTTGGTACGCGTTAGGCGCACGCCACCCTTGTAGGCGTGGTAATATTTAATATGCATTCTAATAAACGGTTTTTATTTGATATATTTGCTTTAAATCCAAAAAACTTGGACCATAAAATCTTAAGATATGTACGTAAGCTATCAAGTCAAATGAATAAATTTTTGCCACTCCCACTTTTGGGGGCGTTTTTAAGTATAAACCAAATTTTTAATGTGAAAATGCAATCAAGACGTGTATCACTTCTGATAAAAATGTAAACAAAAAAAGATGTAATTGAAAAGGGGTGGATGCCACGCCCCTTTTTAAGGGAGAAGATTCTTTAACTGAGAAATTCTAAATACAGTTGAAGTTAATAGAAACTGAAATTCAACAATCCAGATTTATGACACAATTCGGAGCTTGAAAGTGGTCAATTGGGATGGGGTATCCAACGATTCGCCTATGCGGATTGTAACCCTCCCACTAGTTTTTTATAACTTTATTTATTCAATTTCTTAGCTCTAATATCCTTAGAATGAAATTTCCTCCTTATCATGAGGAAATGCGTTTAAAACCACAACTTAATGCTAAAAAATCAGTGTTTACCTGAAAAATGCCTCTTAAAAGAGGGCGAAGCTCAATACTTTAAATGTAGATAAAAAACTTAGCGAATGGCAATATCTTGAATTTTTAATATTTCAATTGAGAAAAAATCTTCAGAAGATTTTCCTTAAATTGGTTAAAAATGGACATGGGTGTGGGCGCTCAAATTTCGGTCCAGGCTAAGATTTTTGATCTGACATCTATTTGGTATGTATCTTCTTTAGCTAGATACATACCAAAACGGAGTTCCTATACACTTTGTCTAATTTACACTTTGCCATACTCCAAGCTTAGCTCTGGGGTAAGGGCTCTAGCTTAACCCGTGAGTGACTGCTAGTGTGTATATGCAGAGGTTATAGTCCGTTCAGCGGACCTTTGCAAACCCCATCCTATCCCACATTGTGAATTACTGCTATTATATCGTTTTTTTTTTTTTTTTGATTTGTGGTTACTGCAAACTTTGAAAAGGGGAGTGGTCCGACCGCCCTTAGTACAAACTATCAATATAAGTATATACATTTCCAAAATACGGTTCAATGTACGCAAAATGTAATTTTTTGGTTAAAACTCAATATTTTTGTGAATTCGACCCATTACAGGAGGTGGGGCTAAAAAATTTATTTGAGTGAAATCTGGAATGGAGCCGCGTTTGCCTTAAATTCTAATTTTTTTTCTTATTCTTTCTTAAATCCTAAATTCCTATTAAAATTGCAAAAGAAAAAAGGATTTTTATTAATTCTGACTCCGAATGTGGGCGTGGCCCAAAATTTCTATCAACAAAATGTGGAACTGAATGATTTCTACAAAATACGTTAAGTAAAATTTTTTCAATTTGGAGCAAAAATATTGAATAGAATGCATTCGAAAATTTAACCTTCAAATCGATGCCACGCCTAAAAGGGGAGGTTGAGCTATTTTACTTCTGTGTATAGTACCATTGCCATGACATAAGACCAAGTGACATAATGCCTAATTTTAAATTTGGTCTTAAGTCACTTTTGTGAAATTGACATAAGGTAAAGTACGACCGTTTAGCTTTGTGACATTTTTGTAAGGCCACATAAGTCCAATTTGGCTTTTTAGTCACATTGGACTGTAAGACCAAAAGGGATATAAAATGCCCCCATACATATTCCAATTTTGATGCATAACATATGGCCTTATGACATTTTGGTAAGTTGGGCATATGTCACTTTACAAAGTGTCATAATATCAAAAGATAAAACTAAGCCAAATGATAAAACTAAGTAGTTGCATTTTTTTAACGCCCGATTGTGGGCGTGTCTGTGGGTGTATTTCAAAAATTTCAACACTCATTCTGCTTCGGATAACAAAGTTTGCTGCCTTTGTACGAAATTTCAATTTTCAAGCTTAAAATATAAGGCCTAAAAATATGTGACATGCAGACAAATGTACGAACGGACGGACATGGCTTATTCGATTCAGAATTCGGTTTCGATCATATGCCCTCAAGGTCCTCTGGGTCGTGCATTTTTATTTCACCTTGTTACAACCTATGTGACAAACTTAGTGTACCTCCTATCCCATGAAGTGGGGTATAATAATTTTTTTAACAACTTCACGAATACGGACGGATGGTCAAGGCTTAACCAAACTTAATACTTAACATGTTGTGCACTTGTCGGTCTCGATCATATCTCGGTGATTATTTCACAAGTAACGGTGATTATTTCACTCTGTTGCAAAGCATATGTTTTAAGAATGTTATACCTTTAAAGCGTATAAAAAATAGGCTTAGCTTATCTTCAATAAAAAAGCCTACAGATCAAAATAAATTCTACCAATCTGTTTGTAAAATATTTTTAGAATTTTTCCAATACCGCAACAAGTTTTATTTTAGGTTATTCTGAGTATGAATTACCCTCGTTCGCATCAAAAAGCAATTGTTTCCATACTATGAGTCAAAACAGTCATTGTAAACGTTTATAGTTAAAGCCACTTGTCCCTCAACACTTGTGACTCTTAGATCTGACTGTTTTCAATTTCAAAACTTCAAAAGTAATCAAAATAGCGTTTGCCAACCGCTTAATCGCTCACGCCAAAGGTTAAAATTTTTGAATGGTGACAGCAAAAAGAATTCGAGCTAACACGATCCCATGCTTTTTGGGTTGGTTGGTCAGGCAACAACCCATTGTCAACTGGCCGCCACTCAACCGACACAAAAAAGGGTTAATGAAATTCAAACAAGGGTGATATGAGCCCCTATTTGAGTTGCCCCAGCCCTGTGTGTTCTATTAATTAAAAATACTTTTCCGATGATCTCACGCACTTTGAGTTTCAGAACTTTTTAATTTGCATCCCATCACCCGGGGGCGGTTTCGCCATTTGACCATAGTTACTAATCACGAAGGGTGCTGACACAAATGCCTCTCCTTTAATTGAGCAGTCCTTAGAATTTTACAAAACTTTTATTATTCACGTAGTCATGAAACTATTAAAACCTTCGAAATTTTACACGAATTACAAAGGTTCAAGCATTTTTCGAGTGGATTGGGGATGCCCAGCAGCGGTTTAAGGGGGTAATGTACGTGGAAGTACGCACACATTTCATCTGTTAATGAACTCATTATGAGGGATGTTAATAGCAAGGAATTTTTAGCTCCAAAGTATTTTAAAGAATTTGGGAAAATATGGGTTTTCAAACTTGTTGCTGGGGCATTCAGAATGGTGAGGTTTTTTTTGCGAAAATATGCATAAAAATAATTTTTTGCATTATTTCAAACTTATTTAAAAAAGGCAAAAAAAAAACATAAAAAAACGACCATAAAATATCGAGCTCTTCGAGTAGTTAAAAGTCCGATGGGCACGTATTTCATTAACGAGCTTGGGCTCAAATTTTAATTATATTTGCAGACGAGCATATGTCGCACCCATTTAAATATAACAACTTTATTACTTTATTATAGTTCCATCACGAGCTGTTACAAAGGCACTTGGGTGGAATTTGCATAAGAAGGACTCGAAGGAAAATCGGTACTTTCCATGAGTAATACCGAAAAGTAATGCTTGTATATAATACAAGGAAAATTGTTTACACGGCGTGAACGTAGTCCTAACCAACTTGAAAGACAAATCCCAGCTAGAATCCATATTTTAATTAGTGCCTCTTACCTTGTAATAGCTCGAGCAAACTATCCCAGTTCCATGTCACTTTCGTGTATGCGTGTGTCGCAGCATAACGCACATATCGCACATCAAACATTGTCAAAGGATTCGATCAACAAGGATATGTCGCCCTAGAGATTTACGCCAATTAACACAGCAGATATAGTGCCATAACTACTTTGAGCTGTGTAAACAGGATTTTTATAGTTTTACAGGTTTCTGTCATACACATCCAATTTCCAAGCTATTTATTAGCAACAGTTAGAAGGATTCCTGAAGAAAATTGTCTCGTGTGGCAACGTGGGATGGGCTGCAAAAATTAGATTATGTCGTTAGGTAGACATTATCAAGTGCTAATAAACGTACGTGAATTTATAAATAGTTTTACTAAGAATCTTAGTAACGATATGCAAATATTTGTTACTAGTCAAACTATGGATGGCTGTTCCTTTTAGGGCTGTTTGAATTTCCTTTTTGCTTTGATGTTTGCCTATTGAATTATAAGGATGTGTACCAAGATGCTTTTCCAGCTTACCTACATCCTTTGTGAAGAAGTTTAATTGCGTTACATTTATAATTATGTTAATAATTAATGCATTTTTAAAGTTTATCAAAAGATTTATACCACTGGTGAGAGGGTGTTGTTGTATGAAAGCTAAGGAATTGGTGTGGGAATAGATAGTTGTATATGGCTTCAAAGAAATCGGTTCAAATTGCTCAATCTAGTTTTACTTTTAATTAGATGTTATCCTGTATGATGGACATTTAGTGTTGATGTCGTTTTTGCTTAGCAGATTAAGAGTCAGAAGTTCTCAGTTTTAATCTTTGTTACTTTTTTCTTAGATGTAATAAAAAGGATCTGAGAGTATTACAATCTGTTTTAATAGAGGCATTATATCATCCATCGAAACACAAAAAGGCGTAAGTGATTTTACCAATTTTATTGGAGAGCAAAAAAAAAAATATAAAAAATATACAGGGTGTTTCCTAATTCGATGCCAATACATTGGGATATGATTCTTGGGTGTAATTGAAGAAAAAACTCGTTCGCCAGAAAAAAAATTTACCGATATGTTTATAACACATTTTTTACAAAAATATGATTCCAAAGTCAAAAAAATGTCATGGGCAGGGAAAAATCGCATCGAATTAGGAAACACCTTGTAACGGGTGATTTTTTAGCTGGTTTGGTTTTGGCAACACTGGTTTTGACAGCTGACGTGTGTTTAGTACCTTGTGTCACTGTCAAACAGCTTTAGTTTGGTTTGCAATTTAACCATGGATCGTCTTACAAAGGAACAACGCTTGCAAATTATTGAATTTTACTATCAAAATTCGTGCTCGGTTCGAAATGTTCATCGCGCGCTGCTTCCATTTTATGGTCGGCATTCTCGACCTTCTGAGCAGTCTATTCGGAAGATTGTGACCAAATTGTCAATTGGCCGCCTAGATCGTGCGATTTGACACCATTAGATTATTTTTTGTGGGGTATGTCAAGGCTAATGTCTATAGGGACAAGCCCGCTTCGATTGACGCACTGGAAGCCAACATCCATGCATTCATTCGTGAGATACCGGCCGATATGTGTGAAAGAGTATGCCAAAATTGGACTCAGCGGATGGGCTACCTGAGACGCAGCCGCGGTCAACATTTGCATGAAATTTTCTTTAAACATCAAATTGCAAGGTTCAAACTATCGATTCAAATAAATATTTCATTAATTTTTTCGAATTTTTTTGTGTTTTTTTTAAAAAAGTTCTCAACCTCTTAAAAAATCACCCGTTACAATGAATAAAAAAATATAATTACTTCGTTAAGATATATCTATTGACTTGACCAAAACTTAAATTTACTGACAGCCTTTTTAAGCCTTTGTCAAGGAACTTGCTTAATCAAATTGTTTTATGCCATTTTCTCAAAATGAGATTTTTGTCCTTTACGCTACTTTTGTTTTGCGATGGACGATATGATGTTATATTTTGTGCCTGGGGTGGGTTTGTCGAATAAAATTTAGTTTCCCTTTTGATAATTCACACAGCGTGTTAATTTATTTATCAAACACAACTTTTTTATTTCAATGAACTTGAATTATAGTCTATGAGCTGATGAACATTTTTTTACTGATTTCAACAACTTTCTAACCTTCACAAATTTGTCTTCCTGAGTTAAAAGATCACAAAAATGACATTCTGCCGCCTGATACCGGGGGCCTCAGGGAGATGCACCGACTGAAAGTTGCACAAGGAAGTAAGAAAGTTAACCAATAGTAAGACGTCATACGAAGCTGAAATTTTGTATTTAGCATCTCGTAGCGATTACAAGTCATAAAAAATAAAATCATATCGGTAGACCTTTCGTATTGGGCGTGGCATAGAATAAAAAAATAATTATTCAAATGCATTTTATGCAATATTTTTGTTCAAAATCGAAAAAATTTTCCTTAATATATTATGTAGAAAACACCCAGTCCTACAGTTTCTTCGTATAAGGTTTTGAGCCATGCCCACATTTGGAGCAGAGTTTAAGAAAAACCTTACATTTTTTAAATATGTTTTATTTTAAGCCTAATTTATAAAAGAATGAGAAATAAATTTTACTATACAACTTACCATAAGACTTCATTCCACTGAAATGTGGCATAGTGAAATGTGGCCATGTGAAAATGTATTTTTTGCCTAAATATTATTTTATGTAAAGTCGGACCCTAAAAATGGGTATAGCTAAAAACTTTGTACGAGTGAAATGTAGAATGAAGCCTGGTCTAACTTGTTTGTTAAAATTTATTTCTTATTTTTTTATAAATTAGGCTTAAAATAAACGATTTTCTAAAAAATTCAAGTTTTTCCTCAAATTTTGCCTCCAAATGTGGGCATGGCCCAAAACTTTACACAAAGAACCCGTAGAACAGTATGTTTTCTACATAATATATGAAGTAAAATTTTTTCGATTTTGAACAAAACTATAGCATAAAATGCGATTGAATAATTATTTTTTAAATCTATGCCACGCCCACTACGAAAGGTCTACCAATATGATTTTATTTTTCATGACTTGGAATCGCTACGAGATGCTAAATACGTATTACATTTTTCAAACTTTAACTTTCATACATATTTTTCATACTTTTTCTCTGAGGCCCCCGGTACCAGGCGGCAGAATGTCATTTTTGTGATCTTCTAACTCAGGACAACAAATTTATGAAGGCTGCAAAGTTTTTGAAATCAGTAAAAAAATTGTCATCAGCTCTCCGACTATTATGATTCTTTCAAATTCGACGTTCTCTTTTCAAGTTCTTGACACAAACCCAGGCGTCTCCAGGCGACACGGATAAAGGTCATTTATGTGATTGGGAGCCTTTGTAAAAAATTCCATACGCGTGACCGAAAGTAATCTGGCGTTCATTATGTTTTTGTGAATTCTTCACTAGAGGACTCCCATAATCTTCTTAGATAGCGAAATTAGCTTCCTCGATCATGGGCCAATATCGGGTGTATGCTGCATTGCATAATTTTAGTTTTTGGATGTCAAACATAAGTGAGCATATTGAAACACAAAAATAAAATCATTTTTGTCGCCACATCACATTATCCCCCTCCTAATCGTTTGTCCCGAATAAGCACATCATCCACATGGACAATTTTCATTTTTGGCTATTGTTGCTCTATGGACTAGGAAGATGACATTATTAATTTGCGTAACTTTTTGGTGTAGGGACTTTCCCAATCCTGCTGCAGCTTGGACAATTTTCCCTTTATGCGATTGGGATTATAGAACCATACCAGATTTTCCATGTTGAATTACGGTGCCATTGCTCTCTCATGAAATCTGGTCTTCATGCGATAAGAACTTCAATAAAGCGTAGTACTTAATTAGTTTATCTATTCTGCGTTCTAAGCAATCAATTTATCACATATAGCGACCATTTTTCGTTTTTAGTGACCCTTTATTTATTTTTAAAGCAAATTTCTGAAAAATTTCAGCGGAAAACCTATCGAGCCACGCCTTGCATGGAAGGATGATTATGCATAAGCCGAATGCAGGAGATATTTTTGACAGAAGTCCTATACCTTTAAGTTACAGTGGACGCATGGAGACTCTTTCCATGCTCTCAAAAGGGTTCTGCCAGAAAAATGGGAAGCGCCAAATGGAAAATCCTTTAAGTAGCAGCTTGAAGTTTCACGGTTGAAAGTGCAGGAGGTGCGGTAAAGGCAAGATGGTGTATCTGGTGGAAAAGTTACGAGAACGTTTTTATTGGCAAGAAACGTGTGAATTTTCAAGTGCGCTGCTAGCAGGGGACCCACAGAGATAAAATGCACCAGTAACAACGTGGGTGCTCCCTTTGAAAGGATCGCCGTCGACCATATCTGTTAAATGTTTAAACAAAAAATAGAGCGTTATTGAAAAGGGTTTAATGCCCGCCCTTTTTTAGTTGAAGGATTTTTTGAACTGAAAAAGTTCTAAAAGAAATTTGAGTTAATAAAATTAAATATTTGTCACTTAACTTGTAAAGGCCTCTTATTTACGTAGGCTGTTTTATTATAAGCTATAGTGACTTGACCGAGGGCATGTTCATTTTAATGCATTGTTTGTAACCCATTGAAATAATCACCGTAAACCCTTAAGACCTTTTAGAGATATGATCGAGACCGACATGTGAACCGATTAAGCCATGTCCGTCCGTCCGTCCGCATGTGTGAAGGTTTTAGGTCTTCAAAATCAAGCTAGAGAACTGAAACTTGCTACACGGCTTGGTTCTTTTGTTGCACAGACAAAGTGTGAAAATTGACTCAATCTGTCAACGGCCACGCCCACTACTGGCTTCAATGTGAGACAACCTCTATTGCATATTTTTTTCAAAATGACTTTTTGCCAAGTTAGTCCAGGCACAGGAACTTAAATTTTGGTCCTGAGCAATGTTGGCCTAAGACCCTTAACAAGGCGAAAATTGGACCGCCCACAATATCGACCATGCCCATTTTTCACATGTTAGATGTTTAAAAACACGATTTCTCGAAAAGTTGATTTCGCTTTTACCGTATTTTCTCATGATTCTAACGAAATCACAATTAATGGATTTTAATTTAAGCCCATGCCCACTTTTGGGGGCGTGGCCTTTACAAATAATATATGAATTCGGGCCAAGAAACTTTAAGACTTGGTGTTACATGGTATATAGGTTCGGGTATATAGAAATTTGTCACGGTCAGGTATATAGAAATTTGTGTTCTAAAAGAAATTTAAGTAATGAAATTAGATACTTATTACTTAACTTGCAAGGGCCTCTTTATTTAAGTAGGCTTTTCTATAAGCTAGTGACTTCGAAATGATGTGCAGGTTTTTTTGACAAAAACTTTTTTTGGACTTTTTAAAGTGGTCCTATTTCAGTCCGGTACTCATTTTCCAACGACACTCACATTTGTTTCTTATTCTTTCATTTTGGTTTTGCAGTTGTATACATGAATAATAATAACGGTATCGTTTGAGTTCCTACAATCGTAGCTTTCTCACGAACTTTCGTCGAACAGAATTACGCGGAACTTGTAAATGATTTCTTAATTTTGACGTAATTTGGAAGACCTTAAGGCTATGTGTCTTTTGTGCTATCAAAAATATGCAAAAATATCTATCTGATGTTTCTTTGTCTATGGACAAAAAGAAACAAGGACATCAGAAAAAGTCCTTTGCGTCATCTCAGCGTCATCCAGCACCAAAGTCACTGATCTATCGAACAGCCCTAATATGTTTTTGAAAAAAGTCTTCAAATAAAGGTCGTCTCTTGGTCACTAAGGAGAAAAAGGTTGCTAATAGTGGCTTTAGTCGCTCAGCGGTAAGCCTGTAAAAGCGATGTTTATATCCTCTTGTTGTTCATTTAAGTTCTTTAGTGTTCAGTCTGTCTGCTGCAGGTTCAGAGGGTTACCTCCGGGATTTTTCAAAAAGTCGCAAAAAAGGTCGCATTTCTAAAAAAAGTCGCAAATCCAAATTTTTTGAAAAAAGTCGCACTTTTTAGCTAAAAGTCGCCATTGAAATGAAAAAAAGTCGCACACATTTTTTTAATCTATTTTTCATGAGGATTAATTTGGAAAAAAAACTCCCTCAGCGCAAGCGCTGCCGTGTGGTAAAGTTGAAATTTTGGACACGATAGATCGCGAAATAGGTACGCACCCAAACTATTTTTCAATTTACCAATTTTATGCCAAAACTCTTCAATATTATATTAATATTCTTAAGCATAGAAAAAAAGTTGCGTTCAGGAAATTCGTTATTAATTATTGTTGTAAGCATGGAAAAAACACACGTAAAATATTTTAAAAAGGTCGCCGCTTTAGTCGCCCATTGCAAAAAAGGTCCGCAAAAGGCGACTAAAGTCGCCTAAGGGTAACCCTGGTTCAGCCCTTATTCTCTGGACAAAAACACCTTCGTCCTTTTTTTCTTGTCGCACGCAATATTTACTCTCGGACTTACATGGACTCCGAGTCCAAGATAGCGGATCTGCATTGCAGTGCAGTCTTCCTTTGCGATGCTGTAATCATGAACCTGTAGTCGTTTGATACGTTTAGCTACTCTTCAGGATTTTTGAATTAAAGCAACTATTTAAGAGCTGCGTATTAAGAGCCCGTATTAATAAATGTCTTGCGAGGTTGCCTGACCATTAAAATTTTCTTCCCTTCTTAGACAGCTGGTGCCTTCCTTAACGAACCTCTTTTATACGTGGCTATGCAGAGAAAGCTTCAAAGCTGGTGCTTGCCTTCGGGAACTGGCCAATTTCTCATAACTTTGATTTTCGATTTGACAATATCACATGCCCCAAGTAGTTCACTTCAACTCTGAAGAGCGCATACTTCTTTGGATTGAGCTTCAAGTGCGCTTTTTGAAGTCTTGTGAACACCTCCCTCCACAACGATTACGTCGCCCAAGTAAAGTTTTCCACTTTAGACCATGTATAACACACGTTCTTTCAAAAGCCCAAAGTTTGCTGGAACATTACACAAGCCAAATAGTCTTACGGGGAACTGCCATAGTCCATTGTGCGAAGGGGTGAGCGGTCTTCTCTTTGTCTTCTGGAGCGATCTGTACCTGGAAAAGCCAGAATTCAGGTCACCGATGGAAAACCATTTTCCTAGCTCCAAGGTGTAATCTATGCGAGGCCAAAGCGTGGCAGACCTTCTTTAAGGCATCGCTATGCCTCCGATGATCCACGAAGAATCAAGTGTCATCCTTTTTTCACCAGCAGAACAAGCGACGCCCATGGACTTTTCAAGCCTTCTTATTCCGGTCATTGAACTTAGCATCTAGCTTCTCAAAGCATTCTTCAGTCCCTTCTGACCACTTTCGAATGTTTCGGAAGGTTCAAATTTAGTTTCGAAGAAGAAACTTGATAAAATATGGCATTTCATCGAGATTACTGCACTGTACTATACTGGAACTGTTGAGGTTCCACACCATCGTATCGGGATTTCCACCTTCCTCGATGACGGCATCCTGGAGTCGGAGCAATGATTCCCTTTTAAGCTCCGAAGTTTGATGGGTTCTTTAACCTTATTATTCTATTAAATAAGCTATTTTTAACTTCTCCATTTTGCAACTAATTTTGAATTATTTTACACAATTTAACCAACACAATCGCAGGTTATGTTTAATATCTGTTCTAAAAACTTCGCTGCAAAATTTATCGTTTAAGGAGGTCTGGATCTGGATCCAACAAAACCGCTGGTGAATCAGTAGGGAACATAGAAACCCTGCACAGAAACACCAAAGCTTTCCCCCTTAAGTGTTTCGCCTTTGTTGAAAAAAGCAATGATATTGCCATCAGAGCATTCAAAAAAACACTTCCGTGACATGTTCAAATTGTTATCCATTCTACTTTTTTTTTGTTAGAGGAGAAAAAAAAGTTCAATGTTTTACTGACACCGACCATGAAACCGCTCATTTTGAGCAGACGCTCCTGGATTTTTCGTTACTTGGTAGTTTTGGTCCGACCGGGATATTAACCTGTACCCATCATATCTGGTAAGCGTTACCCAATCCGCCATATGGGGAGGTGCCCAATAAGGGACAAGCAACCCCCCAACACTGTAATTATTATAAATCAGTTAAAATATACATAATAGGGAAATTCCACAGTTAAAACTGTATGTAATTGACACTGTTTTCGCACAATATCTTTGGAAATTTACTTAAAAAAAAACTGTCTGATACACTTACACTGCTTCGGAAAACTCCAATTTCTGACACCAATGCAATATTTTTGCCTTGGGTCGCCGAATAAAACTCAACCTCACTTTTGTAATTACACACCGATACACTTTATTTATCAACCGCAGCTGATTTAATTTGAAATCCAAATCAATTCAACTTTGCCACGTAGAATTCAACACTTTATTTTAATTCAATCACTTTTTACTTTAACTCTCGATATTCACAATTCAATGGTTCAAATAGAAGTGTGTCGTCCGAGCATGTCATCCAACAACTTGTCGAAATTTCGCTTTTGGTAATTTTCCATTGGTATTTTGGTATTTTTGGAGGGAAAATTTCAATTCTCGAGTATCGAATGTCAGTTGACTGAAATGACAGTAAGGCGTGTTTGTTTATAGTGAATCGATGGGTAAATTTAGTGACTCCTTCATGCCTTTTCACATCTTGTCGCCTGAATAATATTGGGTCGAAAAATATTGTGAGCAATATAATATAATATTTGAACAATACTGTGCTGCCTTTTACAATATTGCTAAGATTCTTATATGTACCTTAGGTATACTATCGGGTTTTTTCGACAAAAAAATTCCGAGTTTTCTTTACTAAAAGCCGGATTTTTTTGTATATAAATCTGCAATATGCACAAATGTTAACCACATCTGATAAAATATTCGAATAAAAAATACAATGTTATCCGATACGGCCTAATGGCACGCCCCTTTTCTATTCAAGAAAATTTTCAACCTATAAATTCGAAATGCAATTAAAGTTCTAATACAAATAATCAACCCACCCACAAGTTAAATCTTTATCAAGTAAAAACATTCATGTTATAAATATGCAACTTATCTTAAAATCCCCCTCTTAATTACTAAAATAATTCCCATTTTCACATTGAAACAATTTATGTAAAATTTAAACTACGCGATATTGCCATTTTGCATATTCTACCCTTAATCTAGTCTTATTCATTACCATCGGGCAGACTTTCCCAACAATTTACCCCAACTCTCCATTGCATTAATTAGGTATCTTGCTTTCTCTCACTTAAATTGGTAATTTTAAATCTTGTTAACGACGTGAATTTGTAATTAAATTTTTACTTTGCACGCTCGGACCGATTTGCATTCCAATTGAGAGCGCACGCACCCAAACTCCTTTGCAAGAAGGATACACATTTTTGGATTAATTTTTTTTTTCTTTGCGTTTAAACGGCCACCGAGATAGCTCACAGAGTCGAGTACCTACATAGTCCCCCGAAAATATAAATTAACAAGTGGATTAATGGAATGGGATTTCTACCTTCTTTAAGCTACCTTCAACAGCCACTGAGGGGACGCCAAATATTTTACATGAAATCTGGTATCCAACCGTAAAGGTGTCCAGATTTTCGTGTCCATAGTAAATTTTAAAACAAGATTACATCGCGGGAGGACAACTACTTTTTGTGTCGTTTTTAATTGGCAATAAAGCCAATAAAAGGATTCAAGTTTAATCGCCTTGTCGTACTCAAAATGAATTGGTGTTTTTGTAGAAGCACTCGAAATAATGTCTTTCTTGACTGGCTGTGTTTTATTTTTTATTTAATAATAGATTATATTAAATAAAAATAGATGAAATAAGTGTTTTCAAGAAGTAATTACATAAAGTAGGTTCAAGGAAGCGAAGAAAACGACCAGAAGATTTTCGCTTTTTCTACTGTTATCTAAACAGTAGAAAATGACAAGCTCAGACTGCTATTGTAAAAATAAATTTTCTTTACATCTTCGTCATACAATCAAGCGAATAATATATATCAGCCCTCGCTTTTCAATCCAGATCTTCCGCTTGGTCCATCATCATAATTAATAAGCATAAAAGACAACTCCGACTACCTATAAAGGACTAACGGGCTCATTCCACATCTCTTGTGGGATTTTGAGCAAACACTTCAAGCTAAAAGTACAAAAGCGAAAAGCATTTCGAAAACGAGATGACCGGAAATCAAATTGAATCCTGCTTTGTCCTTTGGTTCAAATTATGGTTTTCTAAAAATGTGTACACACACCCGGCACCACGTACGCACAATGTCAACCCAATGATGAGATGTGCTACACATTGAGTCTAAGATCAAACAAGGGTTCTGCCCGTGCTTGCCATGTTGACTTATTTCTTGCTACCCTTCAAAATATATGGTCAGAATGATGTCCTTTCGTCGTGATGGAATCTCCTTAAACCACTGACATGTTGATTGTCGAATGACATAATTTTGTTTCAAAGGACCTCACATACGCAAGGAGTATAAATCAATTTAACGATATTAAGCCCTCAGGGTGTTTGTAAATTTTGAAAAGATTACAAAAGAAGGTCCTTTTTTTTAAGATTATTGAAAAATGAAAAAAGTCAGTCGAAATTGGGTCTGACAATAATAACGCGTGTATTGGAAAATTGTTAGTCGTCCTTTGTGTGACGTGTGTGCAATGACATGTTCTTTTAAATTGAAAAATTGCTTGCGACCAAAGTATGGGCGTTGAACGTGTGAGGATTTTTTTATAAGTGCAAAATACCAGGCGGGTATTGTCCCTTTGCTAAGGGAACGTTCTTTTTTTTATCTAATCCAATGGGAATGGACAAATGTTGTGGACATTTTAACATGTTTCAATTTAGACTGCAATGCAGCAGGGGTGTGAATTGAAATTTGTGGGAAGGTGCGGTTTGGGCAGAGACCACAGTATTTCATGATAGATTCCTTATTTGGCAAGAGACCCAATAATCACGTTTTGGATGATCAAACAATGGATAAAATATCCTTCCTTTTACAATGTAACACAAAGTTCCTACCTTAATTGAAAAGAAGCTCTTTTTTGTCACAAACCACTAAAAAAATAAATTTAGTATCATAATAAATTTCTTCCTGAAGCCATCCAGAACGTAATTGCATCATGCATTTGCAAATTTCCTTATGGAAGGCCCATCCGATGAATCCAAATTGCTTTCTTCACTTCTCGCTATTCGGTAAACTTTATTACACGGATGTAAAATAAAAATTATTTCGTCCTTTCTAGTACCTATATTGTGTTGAAACGCGACGATACTGTGCAAGTGCAACATTGTCTAATGGGCAATCGAGAAGCCCAACTCATTTGCTATGCATGAAACGCCCTCACTTTATGCGATACCAAAAGGAGTTAACCGCACTTTAGCACATGGCTTTTCCGCTTTTCACGCGCACTTTACATATAGCAGTACTGCGCCAGACATTTCAAGAGATAATGGGATTTATTTTGTTTTGTTTTCCGAGTTCACGTCCTTGATAGTATGCAGGAGGCATCGCTATGGCATTAAACTGTTCGCATTCAAGGATTATAATATCGCTCGAATTATTATCAGCCATCGTAAGAAAACTTTTTTGTAAGCGAAATTGTGTGCAACAAATAGTAGAGCACGACCACTTTGTTTAAATGAAATTCGTATTAGGGATTTACACACATAGTTAGCAAGGACAACGATGGTTGTGCACCTTTGAGATCAGCGTGGCTTACCAATTCATGCAACCAGAATAAGATATGCGAAAATGTTTTTTTCACAATTGCCCATCTGTCTTTGCCTTTGAAAGGATGATAATCGAAAAAATCTTCCTTTTTTTCTCAGGACAACACCAGACAAAGAGAAAACGGCATATCTGCTTCATATTTTCAGTCTGAAGATATTTTTGGTCCAATAATTCGTCAATTGAATTTTTTTCTTTAGCACTTGGAAAACTTTTTATGAAATAAGCAGTCGGTCCGTGTAAACATACTCATTTAACGGATTGATCACAATTTGACTTTTTCTGTGCATTCAATTCATCTCACAGACACGCTCACAATCGGTCCAAATGTGCAACTACCTCCAATGCTTTCAAAACTTTAATGCGGGAACCACATTAAAAGCAGCCTGGGCTTGGCCTCGGCTTGAAGTTTCAGCAAGTTCAGCCATACGATTTCAGTGTTTCTTAGCACAATGAAGCTCGGCTTCAAAATGTAGTTTGCAAAGAAAAAGAGTGCGCAAAGAGAAAACGTTATGCTACGTAATGAGGCTCAGAAGCCCTGCACGAGTTCAGATGTGCTGAACTTTTGCTTCGTGTGAAGCAAATGGGGGTTGATTTCGATCGCACACACGAAGACAATCAGTCTGCCATTGGCTATATTTGCATAAGTGTGTTGGTCATGCACGGATATGACGCAGAATATCTGAGTGTGTTTACATTTTGTGCTAAATTGCTCAGGAATTATTTATTTATTAGTTAGACATGATTGTTTTACATAATTGTACACAGCAGTAGGTTTGTTCCCGTACCAGTCCAAAACTACACGAAACGACCCAAACATAAGAAAAATAGCCAAATCCTGTCTCAGTACACGGTTTTCGTGTAGCTTTAGACAGGAGAGAGAGCAAAAATGAGTGTTTGAAATTTTCCCTCTTTACGAAATTTAGCCCAAGAAATTTCTTCCAAGAATTATGAAAAGTGTCATAGCGGCGGCATTTGAGTTGGACAACAGCAGAAGACATTTAGGTGGACACTAAACTGTTAGCTATAGCGGCTCCTGAAATTTGTACTTTTGAACAACTTTTGCTGTTTCAATTGTTTAAGCTCTTTTTATGAAGTTTTGGATGCTAAAGAGTGTTCTTATCAACTTTAAGCATGAAAAACCTAAGGTCAGTGAATATTATGCTGCAGACAATAATCCAAATATTTCAACTGGATCTTATTGCATGCATGTTTTATCGATCGCTATAACTTTTCCATAACATTGGCTTTGACATTAAAAATGTGGGCAGTTTTTGGAGCACAAAGCGTTCCCTTAATTTTGGTCAGTTTTTATTGGTCAGACCACGCCCATTTTCAAAAAACAACTAATAAAAACTATAATACACTTTTCACATCAAATCAGAATCTAGATTCAGAGTAAAAAGTCCCAAATCTAATTGAAATCTATTAGATTTACCATACATTTGTAGAACTCAGAATCTAGATTCTCACAAAATCGAGAACAAATGTAATAGATTGTATTGGATTTTGTAGGAATCACAGGAAAATAAAAGCAAATACACAATTTATACAAAAAATAAAATTCAATCAAAAGAGGACATGACAGCCGATGAAGTTTGTTTATAAAATAAAAAGGAGAAATATTTTCGTTTTTTTTATACTTTTTAATTGTGCGGTGATTTTTATGTATATTCCAGTGCTTCTTTAGTTATCTACAATTGTTTTTACTTATTTGAAGCTGCTAAGCTTGTTACAACTTAAAAAAAATGGATAGTTGGTGTTCAGCTGATCGAAAAGTCAACAAAATCTAGATTATTTTCGCAGTGTGAAAAGGTCAATTCGATTTTGAAATTGAATTGCTCAGAATCTAGATTCTGGCTTAGGTGTGAAAACGGTATAAGGAACTACTTCAGTAAATATTTATAATTCTAATGTTTGTGTTATCGATAAAACATCTAAAAATAACAATAACATCAGCAATTTACAGTGTGAGATAGGATGGGGTAATTACCTGTTAATTTAAATTTTGCCTTCACACTGTAGCACTACTCAGTGGTTTTTAAATGCTTCTGGTCATCAATTAGCAAAATTTTGCAATTTCCAAAACTTTCCGTCGTCTTCTGGATATTGAATTAATTTTTGAAAAAGTCTAAAAAAAAATGTTGGCAAATCTGAATTTGTGCAATGTAATTTTACAGAGTGTTGAAGTAAGAATAAAAGTTTTAGTTTAGTTTAGTTTTATTGGCCATAAATATACAGTTCTTTTTTGTTTACAACATTCATTATACATAGTTACGGTATTTATACTGCCTTCCTAATGAAGAACATATAAATTTTTAGCGAGCTAAGAGACTGATTTGAACCACTTAACTTTACATTCGAAGGAAAAAGCCATTAAAAACCTTCAATAAATTTTCATATCGCAGAATACAGCAGAAGTCAAATAGCTGACAAAAAATTTACAACACATATTCAGTTACTTAATAATAAATAACAAAAGATAAATAAGTAAGTATATATAAACAAAACAAACATATGTAATCATAAACTATAGGCACCTTAATAAGTATAAGATATTTATAAAAAAGTAATAGATATTTATAAAAAAAAAAGAATTAATGATGAATGGTTAATACAAAGTAACAAAAGACTAACGATATTTTTTATTAAAAAACAATAAATTGACAATAGATAATTAATAGCGAGCAATGAAAGCAAAAAAAAAAAAGAAAATACAACAAATAATCCAAGGTAAATAGTTAATAAATTATAATCAACAAATAATAAATACCAAATAATAAGAATAAATAGTTAAAAGTATACTGAAAAAAAAAATCAATACATGAATAAATAACAATTTAGATTTAGCACTAATTTACTACAAGACCTGTTACTAGATTATTGTCAGAAAAGGTACACGAATGAGTAAAACGTTGTTGAAGTTTATCAATCCGAATTGTAACAAGTTCAATTTTTGCTATATCATGGAGAGTTGCTGTGGAGAAATGCCATGGTAGGTCAAGAATCATCTTAAGAAGTCGATTTTGGGAGATTTCCAATTTTTTAATGTGGGATCTAGCGCAGCTGCCCCAAACTAGCGCTGCGTAGAACAGGATCGACTGAAATACAGCTTTAAAACTTAGGAGTTTGTTTTCATTGCTAAGCATGGACCTACTGTTAGTAAAGGGGTAAAGGATTTTTAATATTTCGGTTAACTTTTTCAATTATGTGTTTTGTGTTCTCTGCAAATGTCAGTCTTTTGTCGAGGCGAGGATTACCCCGAGATACTTCACAGTACTGCCCCAATTAATTTGTTTGCCCTCAATTATAAGAAAATTGTCTGGCAGACAGCAAGCTTTCCTTTTGCGGGTGAAAAAGATATCCTGTGTCCTTTGAGCATTAATTCTGATCTTCCATTTGTGAAAGTAGGTCAGAAGTGTTCGTAGCGCAGACTGCAAATTGGTTTCAATGTTGAATCCAAGTGAATCTGATGAGAATATACATGTGTCATCCGCGAAGATTGCTGAATCACAGAATCGGGCCCAACACTGATCCTTGTTGAACTCCTGCAGATATTACATGTACCCTGGAGAGAGGGTTATTAAGTACAACTTGAAAGTTCCTGTCCGGCAAAAACGACTGTATAAGTTTTATTAAATATAATGGAAATGCTTTCTGATGGAGCTTGTAAAGAAGTCCATTGTGCCAAACCGTATCAAAGGCTTTAAGCACATCTAAAAGAACCATTCCAGTACTTTTACCCAACATAAAATTATCTTTGGCATTATAGATATTTGATAATTTATATACATATCTTTGACATTCCATAAATTATCTTTCTTTATTCTAAATATTTGGTGACTTGTACTGTGGTTTGATCTAAAACAAAAATGTTCAGTTATGTTCAATTATGTTCCGATCCTCAATATATTGATCTAATTTGGCTTTGATTATTCTCTCAAAACATTTACTAACAGAGCTCAATAAGCTTATAGGCCTATAATGACTTGGAACATTGGCCAAAACTTTTAAATCACTACATGTGTACAAAACATTAGAACACGTGGCACGTAGCACATGACATTCTCATTTCCTTATAATCCTTTTTAGATTACCAAAAAATAAAGAATTCGCTAGAAACTAGAAACTTGAAAAGTAGTAGAATTTTTTTGTTCGATCTTAATTGGTAAAGACCAGAAAGTGTGTTTTGATACTGTTGATACTTGTTCCCTTTTGCGTCACCATAGAGTTAAATAATGTTAACATCATTTTATTACAATATAAAGTTTCCTGACATAGCGACTAGCCATTATTCAAATGTTTGTTGAATTGTTAATTGTTGTAAATCTTCACTTTTCAATGCTAAATTTAATTTATATAGCTTTGCCAAAGCAACGATATGATCGGTTAGCTTTTTAATTAAACATTTTTTAATTTTCTAAGAGGCTCGTAGTTTTGCAACATAGTGAAATTGCAGTGCTAAAATTTAGCGTTAAAACCCAAGTAAAAATATATTAAAAAATTTTGATCAAAGTGTTTTTTCAGTGATGTAATGATAGATAATATATAAAGAACCCAATAAGACCCGAAGCCGAGCGATGGCGGCTAAATGGTCCTTCCTTCACTTGCGATCCTTCGCCAGAAATTTAAGGAAACACATGCGCGATCCCCGGGCAGGGCTTGTATATGTTTCTTAATCTGATCTCACCACCTGTTTCTTGTTCTGGAGAAGATAATTTACTCCATTTGAAGTAGATCTACTTCATTTGTTGCTTAGCTCCTATCTACTACGTAGTCCAACCAGATCTACTTCGTATTTCAGCAGTGTAAAATAAATCTTATTATTAGCCAAATTCCTTTAAAATAAAGGAATTTATTCCCTTATTTCCCCTTTTGCCGTTGAGGTATGATTGGTGAGGTCACTTAATGCCGCCAAACTCAAAAAAAGCTCCTACCTGAATGCGGCATTTGTTCGAATTTTAATCAGAAATACATGCTAACCTATAGAGGGTGGATTTGGAGATTTTCCGGGCTGGGGCGTTGGTTTCCATCCGCTCTAGATGCGCCAGCCATCGTAGACGTTGTGTTTTGACTCTTCTGGCTAGGTCGGTGTCACTGTACAGCCCGTAAAGTTCGTTGTTTTATCTCCACCTCCAGTCTCCGTCTATGCAGAGACCGTAAATCGTCCGAAGAATTTTCCTCTCTAAGCAGCCTAAAGTGTTTTCATCCGCCTTTGACACGGTCCATGCTTCTGCATCGTAAAGCAGGACGGGCATGAATACGTCGTTAGCCCATATAAGGTGTTCACTAAGTAATTCGGCCTGATTGGAACAGTAGGCCCACTGTTGATTCCATCTGCAGTGCATGCAAGGAGTGGGAACACTCCTCCCCCCTCTCTCGTCTGCTACCCCCAACAACCTTCCAAAGGCGTTGAAACCTAATTTCCAGTTGAAGTGTTCACCACGGGGAGGTGAGAGTAGGATTTGAAGACAGAGGTTGGTTTAGAAAACCCGTGGATGCTTGTATCTTCTTGAGTGCACATGTCTATTCTTTGACTACCTTTCCTTTCCTATCATTTTTTATCTTCATTTAGTAGACTAAAAAGAATCGCGAATCTACTTCGTATTTTTTTGCAGTTTGCTACATTCCACTAGTCTAGCGCTTACATCCTATGCCTACAAGGGAGGCAAATCGGCTTTTTTACTTTGGTTGAAAACTTTATTTGAAAACTTTTGAAATTTTAGAATTCTTTTTACTAAGGCATGTAAACCATAAACCTAAGGCACTTAAACCATATTTTATCGTTAATACTTTTAAGATATCAGAATATTTGAAAAATTATTTTTGAAACTTTTTTTTACAATATGACTGAATAATAAATAAGACTATAGCGCGTATTTTTTAATGGATTTCTACGTGTGCTATAAGATTAATAGACAAACATAGTCGTAAAATCTAAATTTGACTTTAACTAAGTCTGAACAATTACCTGGTGAGCAGTCACAGCCCCCATTTACGACTTTCAAAGTCGCTGATATGATAAGGAATTAAAAAAAAAGTTGCGTAGTCATAATTTGTCCATAAATATCCACCCCATTCCCAGTTAACTCAAGGATAAAATAGCCAGGATTAAAAGAAAATAAAATCCCCATCCATCTCTAAATGGCTCATAAAATAATTAAAATTCGAAAGGTATACATCCTTATTTCGACTTCTTTCATCCATAATTAGTACTTTTTTTAAGCAACAAACTTCTGCAGGGAAAAAAAAATGCTCAAACTGACAAGTATCTCAGGATTTTTCCCTTATCGCATCGAGGACACACTCAATTAGAAAATCAAATAAAAATTTAAACTTTCCTATGAAAGTAAAAAAAATAAAACAAAACAAAATAAGAGGGTAAATGTAGGCAACTGTTCGGCATAAGGACAGCATAATTACATGTTTAATTGAATTCGCCAGGAAATATGTTTATGTCCTGTCGGTTTTTTTTGCTTTTCTCTTTGAATATTTTATGTGGAACGCAGGTCCTCGAAAGCACGAAGGGTGAAAGTGGTCCAGTAATTTCATTTATTTCTTTTCGATTCTTTTAAAGTCATCGTCCTGTTTTTTGTTGGCTCCTGCTCATTAATTGGCTGGGAGAGCACGAAAAAATTATGCTAATTTAATAACCTAGTACAACGACACAAAATCCAAGATACTTTTTTTCACCACCGCGTAGTTTGCATGGTGTTTACTTTAGAGGGAAGTTTTTTCTTTGTTTAACTGTAGAAAATTGATATCTAGCCATTTGCCGCATCTGTCTCGAAATTGAGTTATGTGTTTTCAATATTAATCAGTAATTAATGAATTTTTCCCAAAACGGCAATTAGAGTCTTTTTCCATGGGCTAATCATTTGCATAAAATAAAAAATGACAATGTGCCTACACATTGGTAAGATTTACAGCTTCCTTATGTCATCAAGATGATGCTACCTAGACTATACCCTTTACAGCATGTCCTTGCACCATCTGGAAAGGATGTCCGTATTCCAACAGCAGGTTCCTTATTTGCATGCAAATTAAAGAAGGAATCTCATTACCAAAATAAAAATAAAGCAAAAAAGTCTCGAAGGAGGTATCCTTTTCCTTTCTTATTTGTTAAACGGTTTTATTGCGTGGCATTGAACCCTATGGACGCCGCCATGGTCGTGCGACTTGGTTTCCCTTAAACAAAGCGTGTTGGAAAAGTTTAAGAAAGCAGGAGCCGCACTAAGGAAAGACAATTAGATTCCACGATGCGGCGGTGGTGTAAATTTCGGATTAAAATACATATAATGAAGATTTTCTTTTTTTGTGGCGGTACTGTCGTCCATCAATTGCGTCCTGGGTTTTAATGGAGAGTGAAATCGCTTTTTACGTATGGAGCAGGTATTTTAAAAATTTTCTGGTAGATGAAAGTAAATAAAAAATAAGTCAAAATAAGGTAAGTTAGACTATGATCCATACAAATTTGAAAAAAATGCCTACTCGCGGTTTTAGAGAAATGTTAAAATTTTCATTGAAGTTTGCAACGCAGGAATAAATTGTTGTTCCCTTTTTACATTAATTTTAGGTAATTTTTCATTATTAGTTTGGAAAATGTTGTATGCTGGCGTGAAGTAAAATTTCATGCTGTAAAAGTTTGGGGAAATTTAACATTATGAATTTTAAGAATGAAAGTATGAAATATGGTTCCAATTTGCAGATTTTCTCATTATTTGACGAACATTTTTGGGAAAATTTTTCATCTTTGGTTCGGGGGAGTTTTTCGTTGCGGTAAAATTTTATGTAATTGAAAGTTTAGATTAGACCATGAATTCACCTTAGAACAAAAATTACAAGTAAAAAGAAGACGTAAGCAACGTGGGACTCTCAGAAATTCTTAATTCTTTCCTAATGACCAAAGAAACCTTTCCTCTTTACATTTCCAGATAACTTTTGGGTATTTGACCTTTTCTTCAACCGTTTTGATTAGGTAGGAAACGGTTGCTCTAACCTTTGACCTTTGATTCTAGCTATATGAGTAACTCAGGAATAACCATCGACTTTTAAGATAAAAGATTTAAGATAAAAGATTTCGACACTAAATTTTTGAAACTTGGCTGTTGCAACTATCAATTCTTATCGAAAACTGGTGGGCTCGCTGCAATCCGCTTTGTTAGTCTTAATTGCGTTTGAATGTTGTTAACATGTAATTCTTAATCTTCCCAAGTAACATTTCTGTTGCGGTAAGGTTATATACAAGCTATTTCCCCTCCCGCAAAATAGTTTGTATAAGGCCTTAGAGAAGCCAATTTGGCGCACTTACAGAAACTGTTAAAGCGCTAACAGCCGTGTATAAAGTTTCCTGTTAGGCTTTACAGAAACCGGTGTTTGTATAAGGCTTCCTGTTGTAGGCTTTATAGAGGCTATTACTTGTAGAAATCTTATACAAGTTACAGTTTCGCTAAGGCTTGCAGCAGGAAAGTCTGTGAAAGCAACAGTTTCGGTTGAGCCTGCAATAGGAAACCATATACAAGTAACTTCTTCTGCAAAGCATGTCACACGAAGCCATATACAAGCAACAGTTTCGGTAAGGCTTGCAACAGGAAGCTGGTTTCAACAGTTTCGGTAGGGCTTGCAATGGAAAACTTTATACAAGCAACAGTTTCGGTTAAGCTCTGCAGAAAGAAACCTTATAGAAGTATCTGCTTCGGTTAAGCTTGTAACATAATGCCTGCTACAGGTATAGTGATTCCGAAACTTCTATACGGCCTTATAGAGGTAGTTCACATTCTGCACTGAAGTACGGAAGCTGCTATAAGGCCTTATAGAAGTAGTAGACTTCTTACAAAGTAACAGAGGAGATTAACAGAATCTTATCCCTCTGTAAGACCTCGTTGTAGCTTCTTTAAGGTCTTATACAAATTGTGTCAGAAATTTCTGGCTTGGAAATAATCGGCAAGTGTTATAGAGGCCTTATAGAAACAATAACTTCCCAAAATCGAAAATTTAAGCCTTACCGAAGTAAAATTGTTACTTGGGTTCTTCAATAAAAAAGAAGAATGGTGTCGATACCCTTTTTAATAACATCCTTTTTTTTGTTGAAATATTTTATCAATGTGGTTTACATTCTGTTAATTGTATTTTTATATCCCAATAATTATTTAAACCTAAAATCTCCTCCAAAAAGGGCGTGGAGAGTTTTTTTTTTTAATTTAAGTTGTGAGTATACTTGTGTATCTGAACATTTTATAATGCAAGTGTTTCTTGATTTTAAGCAAAAATATTGAAAAAATACCTTTTAGAATTTCATCATCATCATTTTTGGTGACCGCTTATCCTTAGAAGGGTCGCGGAGCGAGGGTGGCTAAAATGTCTTCCGTCGTTCCCGATCCTTCACCACCAACTCAAGAGACACAGCCGCGATTCCCAGACGGGTGCCGGAGATCTTCTTAGCCTGATCCCACCACACCACCTGTTTCTTGGCCTACCAGGGGGGCAACGCGCTTTTACAAGTCTAACAATAAAATCTGACCACGCCCACATGGTGGCGCTTTTCTCTTTTTCTGAAATTCAAATGACAATACGGGTCGCAGTCAGAATTCTGCCGGGATCAACATTTTTTTAACAAATCCTGCGTTCCAAATTCAGCTTTATAAAATTTAACTTCACTTTCATTCTGGAAATGCAAATATGACAAAGCGACACAGTGGAATATATATGGAGTCGCCCCCTGCAATCCCCTGCCTGTTTCTTTTTTTACATATAATTTACTTAAAAAAAGTCAGAAGTTTGCCTAAAAAGGCTGAATGAGCAGAATTTTATTGCTTAAGTCAGAATTTTGAAAGCAGAATTTTGACCCGGTCCCAACAAATTTTCCCGACATAACTTGAGCAAAGATAATAGCACATCAATTTCAGAGAGCGTGTCGAAGTGCGAACTTTTAAAATTATGCTTTTCAAATTCTGCTATTTCAAAATTAGCTGACTTAAGCAATAAAATTCTGCTTATTGAGGTTTTGTAAGCAAATTTTTGACTTTTTAAATTAAAGCAAATGCAAGTAAAAAAGAACTCGGTGCTGATGGCAGATCTTTGATCTCAACGAAACTAAGATCAGTACTTTCCAAAAATTACCAAATGTCGGACCTTGCATCTTCTTTAGATTTAAGCCAAGGAATAAATTTTATTTTGCAAACCCAGCCATTATAATGTTGGCAACGATACACATTTGGTTCGCAAAATAGTGCTTTTTGAAGTAACCAAAGAAAACGCTTTGCTCATTTCCAGCGCTCATAGTTAAAAATAAATTAAAAGAGTAGCCTAACAGCTCAAGGTGAACCAGGGCCAACTTCTCAACAATGTATGCTGGTGTGTTAATTTCTTTTACATACAAAGGGACCTACAACTTTTTGTCGAATCCGAGCGGCACTTTGAGCAGTTTTTCAAGACAAATGATACTCTCGGAGGGCTTGTCAGACCCTCCCGGAGGTGGGTACCGTGAAAAAGAACAAGTCTTTTTTTCAGGTGACGATGGCAGCGTTCATAGTTGCTTGTCATCTATATATGAAAAAAGTTTTTTTTTAAATATTTATGTATATGAAACATGACAAAAATTTGTGCAAGAAATGTTTTAAATGCTGTAATTTTCAATACTTAATATAATTTCGTATGTTTTTGCCACAGTAGACGCTCTCCAAAAAATCAACTTTTTAGTTAATTATTGTTTTAACAATCAACACTTAATGGTAAAAATTTAGAAAAGTAAAATTTTTATTACTGCTCCCGCAGTTTAATCCTAAAACAATGGAGCAATATATTCGAATTAAACATTTACTAACTAGCAATAGTCAATGTTCATCGTAAAAATTGTTGGAAAAAATTTTTGTTTTGATTTTTTGAAAGTATAAAAAAGTTTAATCATTAATAGGGAATTGTACAATTTTTTTCAGTTAAACTCTACATTTTAAAACTTGGTAAGTGATTTCACATTTTATTCTTCTTTATTAGTAGCATATTTCTTATAAGGTCTTAACATGTTTTGTAATGTAAGAAATTTGGAAAGTAATTTATTAAGTAAATTTATTAAGCCATGTCCGTTTGCTATGATAAATTTTGAGACGTAGAAAGAATTTGGACAGAAACTTTTGACTGGACTAAAATTGGACGGTCCATGCTTACTTATACTCTTACCATGTTAGAACTTAATCAAAAAAATGTAGATGACAAATTTTAAAAATATAAAATCTTATGATTAAGTTTTGAGCTGAGATCAGTTGTTTTAACGAAAAAAACTGTTTTTTCGGCATTTATTAAATTTATTTAATGGTTATTAACGCAATAAGATTAAATGATTTTGTAATGATCTCATGTGGATTTTCTGGTCCCGTAATCGACATTTTGTTTACTTCTTAACTATTCTCCTGAAATTGGCTTTATCGAAAAAGCTCAAAATGATACGAAATGTCTTCGAAAATTTTTGGAAGAAGGCCGTAAGGATATGATATTTATTGGGGACCGGAGGCCTTGGAGCCTATAAAGGACTTGCCCGCGCATATCACATCTCTCAAAGAATTCAAATGAAATTAGCAAAGTGAGTGCCAATCAATTTACGCTTGAGCCCTAGTCAAACGAATGCTTCATTGTAAACTTTTCAACAGTAAATTGCATTTTGTTTCACAAAATCTGGGAGCTGGGATGTAAATAACTATTATATGCCTAGGGTCCTGGAGTCTCAGAGCCTTTTACCATAATTAATATTTTTCAAACAAATAATTTTTTAGCCTCTTAGTTAAAAAACAAATAAGAACATAAAATGAACACGGCAAGCTGAATGGTTCTTTAAGAATTTAGAACTGCATCTGAAAACCCATAACATATTAAGACATCCTCTTTCGTTTCGTTAAATACCCTTCAGGTCACCTTCGTGACACCGACCGTGGCGAACTGCTTCTGCTGTGTATGGGAATATTTAAATCAAGTGACAGGATGATTTATAGATTCACACCGTCTAGGCACGCGTCTTCCTGCGATTGACTCACTTATAAAGAAATGTATACAAAAAAAGCGCAAAAAAAATCACCCAAAGATTTACGACTTTTTAAGGACATTCTTTTGCTGGCAAGTCCGCTCACATCATTTGCCCTCAAAGGAAGTGAAGTGGGTACATTGTTGTATATAAGAGTGGCGTCGAATGTTCATTGCATGCATATCATGGAAGGATTTATGTGTTTTCTGGTAGTTGTTAGCCCCGGCAAACCTCATATGCATATGGCTACGCTTGTCTAAACAATCCAAATTCCAAACGTTTCTCTATTAACGTGATACTTCATCAGATTCGATTTTGGTCGCGTATCCTTTTTCCTGCCGAGTCATGTATGCGTTTCCTTTCCAAACGTAATGACATACGATACGCGTTTTAATTTGTATGCAAACCTGCTGCTCAGCTAGGTATGGCAACAGGCTTACGAGCAACTTCTAGTTCGCCCTCTTTTAGGTAGGTATATATGCCACCGCGTTGTCACAGACGAGCAAATATGAAAGGAAGGAGTGAAGGACTGGGGTCGGGAGCTTTGTTGGTTTTGGTCGCAGTTTGCGATTTTGTAATTTCGCAAAGGGAAGCTGGAAAGGATTAAATCGGATGATTGTATGTAGATTGCGTGGTGTTGGAGTACGTGACGTATGCGTTGCGAGTATAATTTAATGGTTCATTAGTTCGCTTTCGCTTTGGCAGAGAAAGCGGTAAAAGAACAGAAGCATACAGGAAGAGTGGGGGATTTTGATTTTTGTCTGATTCTGTTCGAGAGACGATCATGGTCTGTGTCTATGCAAATTGAGTGAGAGGGTTGGATAGATATAGGCACCTATACTAAGACAGAGTGAGTATTTGTTTGAATATGATACGCGCAGTATATTTGAGCATACAAGAGTTTACAAGCGTCCTAACAAAAAAATCTGGGAAGAGTTTGAAACTTATTTATGTACTAATAGTCGAAGAGCTGATGAAAATTTTTTTTACTCATTTCAACGACTTTCAAAAATGCAATTTTTGTTGCAAATTAAATTTTATGTAAAATCGACCCCTAAAAATTGGCATGGCCAAAAATTTTATATGAACAAAATGTAGATTGGAGCGTGCTTCAACTTACGTGGTAAATTTTATTTCCTATCCCTTTCTAAAAAAAGGCATAAATTAATAGTTTTTCTAAAAAATTTAAGGTTTTCTTTAAATTCTGCCTCAAAATGTAAGCACGGCCCTTAACTTTGTATAAGAAATTATAGAACTAGGCGTTTTTTTACATAAATAAATAAATAAATAAATAGAGTGGCGCAACAGCTCGAGGTGAACCAGGGCCAACTTCTCAACAATGTATGCTGGTGTGTTGATTTTCTTTACATACAAGTTTTTTTACATAATACCTATATTAAGTAAAATTTTTTTGATTTTCAACAAAAATATTGAGTAAAATGCATTTAAAAAATTATTTTTTAAATCTATGCCACGCCCACTACGAGAGGTCTACCAATATAATTTTTTTTGTATGTCTTGCAATCGCTAAATACGGAATCTCAGCTTCGTATGACATCTTACTTTAACTTTCTTAATTTTGTGTGCAACTTTAGGTCGTTGCATCTCCCAGAGGCCCCGGGTACTAGGCGGCAACAAATTTATGATATTTAGAAAGTTGTAGAAATCAATAAAAAAAAATATTTATCAGCACTTAGACTATAATGCAAAATATTTAAGTTTATTAAACTAAAATCGAATCTCTAGAACCTTTAAGATAAGTAAACAGCAACTGCTCCTTGTTGTTGAAAATAATGAAGAAAAGTGGTCTTCAACTGTATGAAGACCACGATAAGTCTGTAATACGTATTTATTTTAAATATGTAGGTTTAAGGCAATCATCAACACTTTGGGTAGCGACCTGCACTTTAAAATGTTCTTAGTGATTATGTAGTAGCTATGTACAGTAGCTATATTGATCCCTTTTTGCAATCCTTTTTGTGAGGGATCATCGAGACCAGAGGATTTATATGAAAAGATGTTGCCCACATCAATCTATATTTTCTTTATGGATACATACAAATGCAATGGATTGTTTTTGCTTTGTAATTTTTTTTTTGTAAATTGGTTAACAGAAGCCCTTTACCCCAATATATCTGCAGGTTTTTTAATGTAACTAGCAATAGTGGGATATAATGAATTTATATTTGCCTTTTTACGATTTGCTAAGTTCCCATTCGTAGTTTTCTAGCCTCCAACTTATGAGTGGAAAGAAGCCAATCTTAGAAACAGACAGATATTTATTAATGGCTTAAACAATCTTATAACAGAACTTCTGCACAATTTACGATACAGTGAATTAATATAACTTTAGTTCTTTCCACTGAAAATATTATTTTTTTAATAAATTCTATGGGTCAAAAATATTTTTTTAAAGGAAAACCGACCTTACGCATTTATTCATACCTTTCTTTCAAGAAAAAAAAAAAAAATTAATAATAAGTGAAATCAAAAATAATTAACACGTGTGTCAAATAAAGAAACTATAAACACAAAACTTAATAAACAAGTAATACATATAATTTTAAGGAATATATAAGAAATTAATAGCAAATCAAAAATTAATCGAAAGTAAATCTTCTTCTTTTACCTTAGGCGCGAGGTTATGTTCTGAATTGTGGGATCATAACCAGCGTTGTGCTAAAATGCCCAATTGGGCAAATTTGCCCTCAACTTTGTGTTTTGGCCCTTTGCCCCGGGCCAACATCAATGGGCCCTTTTTCATAAAATTCTACTTGTATTTGTTAAAACACGTAAAATTTCAAAGGGAATTTTCCATTCTAAATCCATGTTTCACATATCGATAATTTGTATACCCGAAACAGGTTGAATTCACTCATTGAAATTATGAAATTGAAACATGTCGGCTTAAAACTTGCCAAGTGTCAAAATTATTAAATATTCTTTGTTCAACTTTCATTTTGTTTGAAGTGTAGAGAGCTATAGTTAAAATGCGAAAAATGGAATTGCCCCTAAAACGTTGAAATGGCCCCTAAAATTGCCCCACATATTTTTGGTCCAGAAACAACGCTGATCATAACCCTCTCATTGCAACTGCGTTCCTAATGGTCCGCTTGTAGGGTTGAGGTACTCCAATTGGACCTCAGAAAATACCGGCAGACCACCCTGTTTTGGCTTACTTCAAACACTGATTCTTGTAGCCGGCCTAACCCGACAACACTTTTGTAGACTATTTTTTTGTACTGCTTTTTTGCTGACTCTTAATAAAAGTCATTCAAAACTAATTAATTAATAATAAATAAGCAACAAATAAATAACAATCACAAAATTATAAATTAATATTAAATAATATAATTAACAAATATGTAATAAATTACTTATTAATATCTATGTAATAAGAAAAAACAATTATCAATTACCCGATGAATAAATAAATATAAAAATAAATTAAGAAATATTTAAAGAATATTAAACGAAAGTTAGCTAAATAGTAAATGGATATAAAATAATATTACAAATTAATAAATAATAAACAAATATGTAATAAATTTCTTATGAAGGTGTAATAAAAAACAATATTAAATACCCTATGAATAAATAATTATAAAAAGGAATGAAAAATTAATAAATAGGTACCTGTCATTATGAAAGAATAAATAAGAAATGAGTAAAAAATAAATACTAATAAATAAGTTATAAAAATAAAAAATAAACAAATAAAAAATAGTTTAAACATAATAAAAATTATTCAATAATAGTTAGGAACATTTTGTTCCTCCTAATACCCCTCCTAAATAGCTCCTAGAAACACGGACTTCAATATTCCCTAACTTCAGTTTGATAAAAACTTCCAGACCTTTTATCGCCCGTAGATCCTTTTGGGGATAATCTCACGTGTGTTTATAGAAAATGATGAACATAGATTTTTTATTTTTCCGTCAAAAATATGTTTATTCAAGGCTATCGCGCAATTTACATCACACAGATTTCATATTGTCAGTATTTTTTTACAATATTAGCTACACAAGCTTTTAAAGGAAAAACGAAACCTTAGTTTAATAAAAAAAAATTAGAAAAATAATAATAAATAATTAATCGTTTTAGTTCCGTACATATAAAAATATGAATAAGAGAATAATTAAATAAATAAATAAATATATATATATATATAAAATAAATAAAAAAATAAATAAATAATAAATAACAGTCACAGTAAAAAGATTATATAAACACATAAAAAAATAAAAGCTATGTAAATAAATATATAAGTGACTAGATTAAATGATAATAAATACATTATATAACCAGTGAGTAAGTGCTACAGTGTGTACGCAGAAGTTACAGTCCGTAAAACGGGTAAAACGGACCGTTGAATACCCCATCCTATCCCACATTGTAAAATGCTGATGGCATAGTTATATTTTGACACTTTATAAGTAATGCAAACTTCGAAAAGGGGCGTGGTCCAACCGCACCTAATTACAAACTATTCATTATAAGATATTTCCACAGATATTTGCAAGTTACACTTAAATGTACGTAAAAATGCAATTTTTTGGTTCAAATTCAATATTTTTGAAAAAATCGACCCCTAAAAGGGGGCGTGGCTAAAAACTTTATATAAACGAAATCTAGACTGAAGCATTGTTTACCTAACCTGTTATTTGTTTTGTTTCATGCTTTTCTATATTAAGCTCAAGGCCTGGAAAATTTTAGGTTTTTCTTCAATTCTGCCTCCAAATGTGGGCGGGGCTCAAAGTATTGCATAACCAAAATGTGCAACTAAGCGTTTTCTACATAAAATATTAAGCAATTTTTTTTTCAATTTCGAGCAAAAATATTGAGTAAACTGCATTTGAAAATTTACCCTTAAAATAGATGCCACACCCACTAGAGGAGGTTAACCAATTAAATTTGTTTTTTTTTTGTGTCTTACATTCACTAAGAGATGCTAAATGTCAAATTTCAGCCTTTTAGAACGTCTTAAAGTTTTGAAAACTCTGGAGGTAGTTGCACATTTAGACCGATTGTGGGCGTGTCTTTGAGCGGATTTCAAACATTTTTACACTTGTACTGCTACGCATGACGTGGACCTTACGTACGAAGTTTCAGCACCCTAGCTCAAAATTTAAGGCCTAAAAACATGTGACATACAGACAGACGGACGGACATGGCTCATTCGATTCAGAATTCGGTCTCGATCATATGCCCTTAAGGTCTTGGGGGTCTACCATTATTATTTCACCGTGTTACAAACTATGTGACAAACTTAATATACCTCCTATCCTATGGGATGGGGTATAAAAAGTTTAGACATTTATCTGATTTTTAAATTTGTTTCTTGGAATAACACTGTTCCGGAAAATGTTCCCTCTAGTTTTATGATTCTATCATAAACTTATTCATCATTTGCCAGCCTATGTAGTTCTATTGTAGAATATCTGCGTGTTAAGTGCAAGTTTAAGCCTAATCTTTAAGGTTTTTGCAGTATTTGAAGATACTGCAGTATTTGAAGTTGTTTTTTTGTGAGAAGTCACTCCATACTTGACAACCATACGGAATAATGACCTGAAAAATTGTGTTGTAAATTATAGTTTTATTTTCGTTGCTGAGATGTGGCCTTCTATAAATGAAGGAATGAAGTGTATTTGTTGTAACGTGCACTCTTTGCTTCGTTTAAGCACAATTATGTTTAAAAGTTAGCCTTCGATCAAGGTAGATTCAATGCCAAACTGAGTCGAATGTCTTTTCAATGTCTAGATCTAGAAGAACAAATCCAGTGGTTTCCCAGTAATTTCGCATTCAGTGACAAAAACGCTATCTAGTGTTTTGATTTTGATATTTTGTCGAAGGGAAGGGGAACCGAATACTGAACAAGTGTGAATGTTGTTGGATTTCCTAGAATTTACGTTAATCTTTGGCTTTTCATAAATGACGCCAAAACTTTTATTTTTGAGCAGGATTATTTATGCTTATTTTTATTCATTCTTTAAAATATTTATTTATAAATAATTTTAACAATTTTTATTAATTTACTAGTTTTATTATTTATTTTAATAAATAAATAAAATAATTAAGAAAGTTTTATTTTAAATTTATCAACAAATCTAGATTCCGTTGTCACTCTGTCCGTCTTAGTTTAGGTTAGGATGATGGTAGCGGTTGGCTTCGTTCTGTCTAAACATTCCTAAAACAAAACAAAAGGGAATAGCTGTTAGAAGCGCAAAGTGACTGCGGCAAAGAATCTGTGAGTTTTGGCATACATCTGTGAACTAGATCCTGCAAGCTTGTCCGCTTCTTCGTCTTCGTGGATATCGGTATAGCCTGGCACCCAACTCACAGTTACCGTTTTACCAGTGTGATCTTGTCTAGAATTTTTCTGCACAGTTTCACCGCCCTTCACTTCACCAAGTCTGACTACCTGGCCTAAATGATCACTTGGCGGCAGCTTGGATTATAGCCGTTAGCTTCGCCTCTTTCCGTTCTCCTAACCTTTGTCGTATTTTTCACTATTGTCGTGTCTTAAGAAAAACTTTGGATATTTGCCAAGGAATGCGAGTATTTTGAAACATTCAGCCGGCCATAAAGTACCTGGAATCTGTCTCTGGAATCAGTCCAGGAAACTGCAAGGCGGACGAGATCACCAAACTTCGATCTTCTCCCTTAATCAGGCTTGAAAACAGCTCTTTGTTAAGCTAACTTTGAAAAAGGATGCTATGGTGATGGAGTGTATACCCAGCCGCCGACTTCTATTAAGCCCGGAAATAAAATAAATTTACCAATCTTTCTCACAGATTGTAACTTATAACCAGAATATACTCATTTACCTTACAGCAGACTTACGTCATCCCCTAACCTTAAAGTTTGGCCCTTCAATAAGTACAAAAAAACGTACATTTTAATCTGATCGTTTTACATTTCTCATTTACTAAATATTTTTTAATTTCTAAGACTTATCACTTCTGGCTTTTTGACTCCACATAAATTGACCAAGTCATCAAAACTGCCAAATAGCGCTTTGGTTGACTTAATTCTGTAATTTTCTGTGTACAAGCCACCCTCAACCATATTGAAAAACAAGAACACAAATAACACCCTAAAGTCGGTTATTTCGTTGTGCTACAATATGCTTGCCTGAACGAAAATTGTATATAAAATTTTTAAAACTAAAACCGGCATATTAAAAACCCAGACAAAGTGTCTGTGGTGCACACAAGAGTGGGAGAATTATTTTCCAATTAATAATTTTCATTTGACTTTATCTCAAGCACAGCCGAACAAGGGAACAATGGCCATCGTTCCTCAAGCAGGATTAATTAGAAAACGTGAGAAGATGTCCTGCTGATGCAGCAGTATCCATCCAGGGTTTATTTGTGCCCCCGAATTTGTGCTGTTCGTCGCAATAAATTTCAAACCCCTTGAAACTTTTATTTTTAATAATCGACTGGAGTGTTTGGAAAACTTTAAGGATATAGCTTTTATTCCAAAAATTGTGGTATGTTCGTTGCCACATTCCAATTTTGAATCATTTTAATCTTTATTTCTTTTATGCACACTATTTCGTTTCATATTCTCAAAATTACGGAAACTATTGAAAGATAAACTCCTTTCAAAATAGAAGAAGAGAGGATTTTAGCGAGAGTATGTTACACGTTCTTTTTGCGATATTTTTTTTCCTTTCGACTAAGATTATAAGATAGAGTGGGTTATTTGAGCGTTTAGTCCCCCAACTCTGTACCGCTAATGGAAGTTTTGTGCGCGTTGTCATGTAGAACGCGATGTCATAGTAATGAAATGACGGTAGAATACGAGTCCATATTATACTTTGTAGAAGGATAACGGATAAGTGCCAGACCAGAAGTCGTGTCGTTGAAATTCGTAAAGGATATCCTTAGCGAGATATCTAACCAGGAAGACATTCCATTAGTTTTTATGTCATCAATGGTAGTAAATTCTTATTTTCACTTTCCTTAACGATTAAGAATTTTTCTGTAGGAAATAAGTTTATACTGAATATCCTTTTTGAAAACATTTTGTATCGAGAAAGAGTATGGCGACTTGTAATGTATGTGCGACTTTGATGAAGGTTATTCCTTGCTTAACGTTCTTTTTTCATACTCACTTATCAAGAATGTTAAGCATGTAGTAAAGAGCACTTTATTTACAAAGGTAGGGAAGAGGCTACAGTGGGCCCTCCACTTATTCCCTTAATCAGAGACTGTGACTCAACTTAGAGATTTATTTATCACTGTCTTCTGAGTTCTGATTTCGGGAGCTAATAAGTCTCTGTGGATTCTTTAGTAAAATGTAGGTTAACATGATGGAACTTTTATTTTAGCTAATTATACCCCATCTCATAGGACAGGAGGTATATAAAGTTTGATTCATAGTTTTTAACATAGAGAAGTAATCACCGTAGACCCCCAAGACCTGAAGGGCATATGATCGAGACCGAATTGTAAGTCGAATGAGTCATGTCCGTCCGTCCGTCTGTCGGTAGTTTTTAGACCTTATATTTTGAGCTGTTAACTTAAAACTCGATATCTGTTTTTTCTAGGTCTCGAAGCAGTACAAGTGTAAAAGTTTTTGAAATCGGCCCACTGACACGCCCACTTTACTTAATAGCATGAAAAATCAAAATTGTCGTAGGAAGCTGAAACTTGGTATGCGATATCCTCGCTTAAGTGTATGGGGATTGACATTTAAAAAAACAAAGCAAAAATCGCCCCTTTATAGGTGTGGTCATATTTAATATGCATTGTAATAAACGGTTTTTATTTGATATATTTGCTTTAAAGCCAAAAAACTTGCACTATAAAATGTTCACATATATGCGTTAGCTATCAACTCGAATTAATAAATTTTTGCCACGCCCACCTTTGGGGGCGTTTTTAGGTAAAAAAACACAAATTTTTTATATAAAACTGCGATCAAAACGTATACCACATGTGATAAGAAATGTCATAAGAAAAATTATGTTATTGAAAAGGGGTTGATGGCACGCTCCTTTTTTAAGAAAGAAGATTCTTAGCTGGCAAATTCTTAACAAAATTAAAGTTAATAGAAACTTTAACAATAAAGATTTTTGACGCATTTTGGAGCTTGACAGTGGTCAATTGGGATAAAGTATCCAACGATTCGCTTAGGTGGATTGTAACCCTCCCACTGTCGCAGGACCAAACGGCATAATACCAGCCGAACTGCAAAACACATCGGATATTGTCCCCCCTGCACTGGAAGTAATTCTGATAGGTTGTGTAGAGATAGTCCACATTCCGCTGTTTTGGAGAGAGGTGAAAGTGATAATTATAGCCAAAGCCGACAAATACTCAGACCCATCAGTCTATCATCATTTCTCTTCAAAACTCTAGAAAGATTGATTGATATCCACCTACGTTCTAGCATTGATAAAAAGCTACTGTCTACAGCTCAGCACGCATACTGTAAGGGCAGATCTGTGAAAACAGTTTTGCATACGCTTGTGCGTTCCATTGAATATTCCCTTCACCGCAAGGAGTACACAATGGTAGCCTTCCTCGATATAGAAGGAGCCTTCAACAATATCAACACATTTGCGATCTTGGCTGCACTGTCGGCTCTGAAAGTTAATGGCACACTTAGTAGGATTATTAACGCAAAACTAGATGAGACCACTGCCAGAAGATCTGTCAGCAGAGGAACCCCGCGAGGTTGAGTCTTATCCCCAGTCCTGTGGAATCTAGCGGTAAACGAACTGCTGGTTATCCTAGAAGGAGAGGGCTGCAGAGTGGTCGCACTATTATGCAGACGACGTTGCCATCGCCGTTTCGGGGAAGCACCAAAATACCCTTAAAGAACTCCTACAGAACGCTCTAAACAAGCTTACCAGATGAACTGACAGTTGTGGACTGGGTGTGGACACAAAACTTAACTTGTCCTCTTCACCAGGAAATACAAAATCTCTCATATCGACCCTCCCTCAATCAAGGGCACTAGCTTAAATTTCTCCGAAGAAGGTAAATATCTGGGTCTAATCCTCGATAGAAAACTCAGCTGGAAATCTTATATACAGGAAAGGGTCCAGAAAGCTACCTGTCGGCCTGTTTATGTACAAGCGCTTCGCACCACTGCTTCATCAGCAGCATTATACACCCTGTTCCATCTTATTCCCCTTGATATTTTCAGCAGACAAGAATAACGTTATATCCGCCAAGGATATACGTATTTTTTCTGACAGCCAAGCGGCCATAAAGTGCCTGGAATCGGTTAATAATAGTTAAGTTAGGCCTAAGTTAGATCTTTAACGCTCTAGGAGTTTGATAGTTCTTAATAGATCGCAAATTGTGCTACAAACGGTGTTATAACAGGACACTGTCTGATAGGCAAGCACGCGACAAGGCTTGGTGTCTTTTCTAACGATTTTTGCAGGAAGAAGAGACCACTCTCCACCTTCTCTGCACATGCCCCGCTCTCTCTCTAAGAACCGGAATCTTCACCTTGGAGCTTTCTTCTATAATGATCATAGTGATCTTAGCACGACTGACCCAAAACGTCTCTTACGCTTCATTAGTAGCTCAAAATGGTTCAACGAGTAGGCAATATTTCCAGATCCACGTGGTATCACAATGGACCTATACATAGGTCTAAGTGAGTTGGGTTCTTCGAAACCGACGGCCACTTCAACCTAACCTAACCCAACCCTCCCACTAGTTTTATTTGCCCTTCGTATGAAGGGGTGAAGCAAACTCACAAAAACTTATAAAGAAAACCATGCATCTGCCTTTTAAATAGGTACCTCAGTGGGTATAAAGGGACTTAATCATGGAAACTTGGGTAGTCTTATGAGGAAACCGTGCACTGGCCAGTGACAGTATGGCAACAGGACCCTCTTATGGTATTTTCCCGATTGTCATTTTATAGTTAACTCCTGTTTATGAACCAAAACGCTTCTTCAATTTCATTAATACAAACAAGTAGGTAAGTGCAAGAGTTCGTCAGTAACGAACTTCTTAATACCCGACCCTTCTATACCCTGTTACACCAAATTTAAAAGTTTTTCTACTTGATTCAATACGCTGTATGTCCATTTTTTGCATTTGTCACGCCTTTAATTATGGGCGTGGGCTGAAAATTAAAATCAAATAATTCTAATTGCGTTTGAAATAATGGAAAAATTTGTTAAAAAGGACTATTAATGCTTAGAAAACAATTTTTTTCCTAAAAACACCCCTAAAGGTAGGCGGAGCTCAATTCTTTGCACGTGGAAAACCTGGCAAATCGTTATGTTTTTAATATATAATTTTATATAATATTTTTATATAACTTTTTTTTTTTGATTTAGAATAAATTTTCCGATAAATCAGGTTTTAAGAGATTTAACACTTTAAAAGTGGGCATGGTCGATGGTGTGGGCGATTAAATTTTTGTCTATTTAAGGCTCCAGCCCATTGTTGCTTTGCACCAAAATTTTAGGTCCTATGCCTTGTCTAACTTGACCAAAAGGCAATTTTAAATGAAATGTAAACTAGAGGTTGTCTTACAGCCAAATCAACTGTGGGCGTGGCTGTGGATATCAATTTTCATATTTTGTCTATACAAGACTTAGGTGTACATACGTGCTTAATATTTTGATGTCTTATTTGATCCAACCTGTAGTATCGGACTGTAAAGAAAGTGGTTCAGACTCAGTATTAGTATTAAAAATATATTTCACAAAAAAAGACGCCTTCATGTCATAAAACTCATAAAATCCACCGCCGCTTCATAAATACGATTTATTCCTCTGCTTCTTGCTGTTTAGCACTTTGCAAATTTCATGTATTGAAATTCAGTTACATTTTTATGTTCAACGCTAATCCTTAAAATTGCACGATAACAAGAATGTCCCTTTGTTCAACCGTACACAAATCGGACTGGCGTCACAACTTAACAGGGCCGCTATAAAAAGGAGCAACCAACACGAATGGCATTCCACGTACCAACCTACAACGTGTCAATAAAAAGAATGCCATAAAATTAGCCCCTGCTTCGATGAGTTTTTATCGGCGCATTTGCTGGGAGCGTTCAGAGTAAATGCCATAACAACTTCATTCAGGCCTTTAAATTACGACCTTTAACGAGACGCTGGATATGTTCGCCTCATTCCTTTTCACTCACCCCAAGGGAGGCAATTTAAAACGCAATAAAATGTCGCGCAGAACACTTCCTTGCGGAAGGATGCTAACATCACTCATAGACTTTATGAAATCCTGCGGCAACAGTCATGGCGCAAAGCATTTCTGTATGGTTAACCACCGACAAAGCACAGCCGCTGTTCTAAGGAAACATCGAAATAATTAAGGCATTAAGCATAAACGATGATATCATTCGAAAGCCATATGCATATTAGGCGCTTATGGAAAAGCACTACATCGACCCATAACTGCCGCACATGGCACGGTATCCTTGCAACTCTATAAATTTTAAGAAAATTCATTAAAATTACCCCTTTCAAGTACCCACCACAAACGATCTGGGCTGGGCGTGGTATGCTTTTAAAATACATATCATCAAGGATACTCGAGCGATAATTTTAATCACTTTGCTAGATTCCGCACTCCCACCATCATGCATCTCGTGCCAGGATAACAACGAAAGTGAAGCAGAATTATAATTTCCGTGATAATTTTACAATAATTCACGAGCTCCTCTGCAAAGCATGCTCTTCCTATTAAGTGAAAGTTATAGTAATTTGCGGACACACACATATTTATATATTTGTGGTAGATACATCCAGCCGCTGGGTGTCCTGATGGAACGGGACAAGGACAGGGCCTAGGCGAGTCAGTCGCCAAAATCGAGTGTATAAATTAATTTTTGTGAACATATTTTAATTTATGATAAGCACACAAACTTGAATATGAGAGGAGAAGGAGAGGCAGTGTTTCCATGCTGTTTATAATCGCCTTTAAGTATTGCAGGAATTATCATAATGTGACCAGTGGTTCATGAAAAGCTTGCTTTTATCCCCTACGGGCTGAATTGATTTTAATTACAGTTTGCAATTGTAAAACGAATGGTTCTGAATAAACCGAAGCGAATTTATAGTATTTAAAATAATTAAAAATCAAATTTATTGACAAATATGCATGATAATTATGGAATTATGGAATCAGCGGAGCAATGGCTGGAAACACTAGAAACAATATCGGTTGCACTCTGTCGTTTAAATGTGAAAACGAGCTATTTAAAATATCAAAAAGGTCTAGCATCCACAAGCGCAGCTTGTAAAATAATACTATAAACCAAATGTAATATAAACTTGTAAACCAAATGAAAACATGTGGTAAAGTGCAACAGTGCGTATGCAAAAGTTTCAGTCCATCTACGACGGATTGCAAAATACCCGACCATACCAAAAAAAACCGCCACGCCTCCAAAAAGGGGGCGGGATACAAAAATATATCTGTTGAATGCTTTATAGTAGTTGGTTGCATACATTCCGGACTAAAACTCCGCCTTTTTAACTTAAAAAAAAAAACACTTTTTTTTAATGCCACGCCCACAAAAGTGGGCGGAGGCACATAGTAATTATACATAAAAGTTAGAAAATGCTAATATCTACAACTTTTGTCATACAATTTTTAGTTAAATTTTATATATATTTATTGAAAAACAGCCCTTTCAAACTAAAATCCCTTAAAAAAGTGGGGTGGTCAACGAAAAGGCTAATTTTTTTTGGCCATTTCAAAGACAATTACAAGGCAATGTTACATACCAAAAATGAATGCGCTAGCACCATTCTAACATAGCTAAAATTTAGAAAAAGTATTTTTTTTAAATTAGAGATGGTCGCACATACGGGCCTGTAGTGGGCGTGTCTGTGAGCGGATTCGGCTAATTTTCAAATTTGATCTGGTCCAATGGACTCTCAGCCAGCCCACAAAATTTCAGCTCTGTACCTTAGAATTTAAGGCCTTAAAGTTGTTTACATACGGACGGACGGACGGCCGGACGGATATGGCTTAATCGATTCTCCTGTCGGTCCCATTCATATCTCTAAAAGGTCTTAGGGGTCTACGATCATTATTTCACTGCATTACAAACTATACATCAAACTTAATATACCCTGCGTCGGGTATAATAAGTGAGTAAGTGCAAGAGTTTGTCTGTGACAAACTTCTTTATACCATGAAACACCAAATCTTAAAATTTCTTGCCTCGAATTCATAAATTATTTGTATAGGCCACGGTCCCAAAAGTGGGCATGGGCTTAAAATTAAAATCAATTCATTGTAATTTGGCTAGAATCATGAGAAAATAGGTAAAAGTTAAAATTATTTCAGAAAAAAAACAGTTTTTTCCTAAAAACGCCCCTTAAAAGTGGGCGGAGCTCAAAACTTAGTATGGACTAAACTTTGCAAATAGAAATATCTTTAATATTTGCCATAAAATTTTTTTTCGATTTGGGTGAACTTTCCGAGAAATCGGGTTTTGTAAGATCTAACATGTTAAAAGTGGGCATGGTCGATATTGTGGGCGGTCCAATTTTTGCCTACTTAAAGGGCCATGGGCCAATATTGCTCAGTACCAAAATTAAAGTTCCTATGACTTGACTAACTTAACCAAAAGGCATTTTGAATGAAAATGTAAAATAGAGGTTGTCTCACATTGAAGCCAGTAGTGGGCGTGGTCGTTGACAGACTAAGCCAATTTTCATACTTAGGATCCAAGCTGTGTACCAAGTTTCAGCTCTCTAGCTTGGTTTTGAAGACCTAAAACCTTCACACATTCAGACGGACGGATAGACATGGCTTAATCGATTTACTTGTCGGTCTCGATTATATCTCTAAAAGGTCTTGAGGGTCTACGGTGATTATTTCACTGTGTTACAAACTATGCATTAAAATTAACATACCATCGGTCGGGTATAAAAAGCCCAGCTGAGGCACCAGAGATTGGTTTCTCGTAAGGAAACGAATAGCTAGTCTCTAGTCTGAAGACAAGTCCAAGAAACGGTAAGTAAAAATTTGCGGATCTACTATAAGTGTGTAAAAAAATACACTCATAAAATAGATCCGCAGGGAAAGCCTTGAAGAGTAAAAACCAGATGGTCTTCTTCTACTAGAGTCAAGATTGGTAAAAACGAGCTGTTGCTCAAAAGGTCCACGGCAATGAACAAGCGGATAAAACTTAGAACTTGCAAGGCAACATTTGGCGAGCACAACAAGGGCCTAAAAACAATTAACCGAAGATAGCGAAGTGGACGGCCTATCCAGATGAGGGACGTCTGGCAAATAAAAAACAAAGGCTGCCATAGGTATACAGTAGACAAAGACACAACCGAAACAGGAACGTCGGTGACTAAGAGGGCCCTAAAGGGATCATTTACCGAGGTGCTTAGTGAAAATTTTCAAGAAGGTAGCTTGAATTAGATGAGCTTTTCACTAATGAGAAATCAATAGCCAAAACGTAAGAAAGCATTAAGGGACAGCTTTAAGAAATAGTCACAGAAGACGCGATGCTTAACCAAGAAGGAACTTTTCTAGACTTTTATTCCAACTACATGCTTACGGGCTATCGGTGAATCAAGTGGGCAGATCGGTTGCGCAAAGAATTCTTTCCCGAGTGCGTTGCTAAGCCAGCGACGAACGTCAAAGTTGGCTTGGAGTTCAAACATGACCTACAGGCCCGGCTAACGAGCTCCTGAGGTGACCTGTAGCCCGCATTTGGTTAGCTAATACTAGACTAGAAGGTATACGGCTAATTAAGTGTCTCCTTCTAGTGGTGGAGGAAACAACCCATAAACAAACAAGGCCGTCAAGTACGAATGTATACGTGGAGCGGTCTATCGGATTTTGTGTAGGTTAAGCTCATCTTTATTATGCGGCTTGTGCGAAATTCTATTTATTTATTAAAATTATTTCTTGATAAATTTATTGTTATACCCAACCCGAGGGTATATTAAGTTTGCTGTACAGTTTGTAACGCGGTGAAATAATCACCGTAGACCCTAAGACCTTTTAGAGATATGAATGAGACTGACAGGAGAATCGTTTAAGCCATGTCCGTCCGTCCGTCCATCCGTACGCATGTAAACAGCTTTTAGGCCTTAAATTTTAAACTAGAGAGCTGAAAATTTGTAAGTGGACTGGAAATCAATTGGACCAGATCAAGTTTGAAAATTAGTTGAATCCGCCCACAGACACGCCGACTATAGGCCGTCTCCAATTTTAGAAAATACCTTTTTCACACTTTAGCTATGTTGAAATGGTGCTAGCACACTGATTTTTAGTATGTGACACTGCTTGGTAGTTATCTTTGAGGCAACAGAAAAAGTTTGGCGTCTACATTGACCACGCCCACTTTTTAAGGAATTTTAACTTGAAATGACTGTTTTTCAATAAATATATATGAAATTTGATAAAAAATTTTATAACAAAAGTTCTAGATATTAGGATTTCCTATATTTTTTGTACATATTATATAAATCTCCACCCACTTTTGTGGGCGTGGCCTAGAAAAAAGTGATTTTTTTTGTTAAAATGACGGGGTTTTAATCCAAAATGTAAGCAACCACCTAGCCATAAGCATTCAACAGTTATATTTTTACATCCCGCCCACTTTTTGGAGGCGTGGCAGGTTTCTTTTTGGCGTCGGGTATTTTGCAATCCGTCGCAGATGGACTGAAGCTTTATGTGCGGGCTAAAAGTTGATGGAGTTGTCAAATTTAGTTGATGTAAAATAATTGACCCAGAACTAACGATCTATTTGCTAGGAGCATCATTTTAGTCAGTCAACATACATAAGTGTTTCAGGCACAACTCGGAAACCATTTACTTTTTCAAAACCGCTATTGTTTTTTTTTTATTTTAAAAGATGGACTATGCTCGATATTTACCTATTATCGTTTCGCAGATAGAGAGAAAAAGTGAAAGAATACCGTGTTTTGGCCTTTCTATTACCATTTTTTAAATCCATAAAACAGCGATTTCGACTTTTTCCAATTGCCGTCAAACTTTTTTCAATATGCCAACCAATACCGTTTGCGTTGGCATCTTTTAATAAATTAGAGAATCTATATTTTTGAGAAAACGGTAAAAGGCCTGTTTTTTATTTCGTTTTTTTAAAAAGGCATAAAAAAATTACGTTTGAGACGGCACTTTTAAACACAGTTAGCTTGCCCTGTAAATGAAACGTTTGCTTCGAAATTTAAACAAGATCGTAATTACCGTAAAGATACAAGAAACTTTAAAAAAATTATTTTTTCTCTTTTAACAAATTGTTAATTTTTGCGTAAACTGTAAAATATGCTCACCTCCCACTTACTTATTGCACGTTTTTGCAAGTTATAAAAAGTTTTGTTTTCATGTTTTTCGAAATTATTATTCAAAGTTTGAAAAAATAAAAAAATATTTAGTCATAAGTTTCATCTCTTATTTAAATGCTTATAAAATAAAAATGATATTTTTAATTGAGAAGGTGGTGGAATTAAGGAACCGTTCCGAACTCCTGTAGGAACAGTCCAAACCAGCACGTAAATGGAGACTTACTGGTTTAGAAGGAGAAGTTTAAGTATTTCGGGGTCTTTTCTACAAAAGGCTGAAGGAGTAATTCTGAGTTGTTTTGTATGGCCTTAGCTAAGCGACAAGCTAGAGAAATATTAAAAGGTGAGCTATGGAGTTAAAACAAAGATCTCGGCTTTAATTTAGTTTTTGTTTCAATCCCCCTCGACCATCTACACTCTATATGGTCTCGAAATGTAGGTATAGTGACCGAAAGAGATAATAAGACCGAAAAAGCTTCAATCTTCGTGCAAGATTCGTGAAAACCTGAACGTTATGCAGCTACTTGGTGGAGTGGAATGATAAATACTTAAATTGTTGCCCATGAATGCCGAGAAATATGAAGAAAGAAAACCGCCACAAAGAGGTTAATAATGTAGGGTGAATGGGACGCTTTGAAGACATCTCGCTTTCGGGGGATTGGGAAGAATGGACGGGATTTCTGGAAATAGTGGAACTTACTAATGGTTTGCGATGGAGTGAAACATTTTTTTTATGGTTAGGCCAGATATGAGGAATGGTGTTAACAGTTTTTTAATCTTCTCTGAAATTTTTAGTAAATGTTGTCTTCATTAAATATCCAGACTGTAGATTTTTTTTCCTACAATAAACAAAAAATTCAATTTTCAATGCAACCGCGCTTCTTTTTGAAATAACACATTTTTCCCTTTTTTCATTTCACACCACCAACCGTCAAAGAAACCAAAAGCTCCGAGGTTGATTTTCATTAAGCATATCGATACGGCCATCCTGGCAACAGGTGAATCAGTCGAGTCATCAACGAGAAACCTCCAACGAGCATTGGACAGAATTTGTGTCTGGACGAAGACTTGGCGAATCGCTCTTAACGAGAACAAGTCTACGCATGTGAATTTCACTTACAGAAGGGTTAACAATTTGCCTCTGTTCATAAATTCTGCACAAATACCTTATGCAAATGAAGCTAAGTATCTAGGGATGACACTGGACGCTAAACTAAGGTGGAAACCACACGTAAAGAAGAAGCGTGACGAGCTCGAGATTAGGCTCAGGGAAATGTATTGGCTTATTGGAAGATTTTCGAAATTAAGCACATATAACAAACTGCTCTTGTACAGGCAGGTGTTAAAGCCGTCCTGGACATACGGTATACAACTTTGGGGTTGTACCAAGCCGAGCAACATGTCCATGTTGCAGACTTTCCAAAACAAGACACTAAGAGCAATTGTGAATGCTCCATGGTATATTAGGAATAGCGATATTCACAGAGATTTAGGAATAGCTACCGTGGGCGAAGAAGTAACAAACTTCGCTCGAAAGCTAAATGCTCGCCTACATGTTCATTGCAACAATGAAATGATCCGTACTCTAAACGAGACTCTTAACGATGTTAACAACGAGCGACGAATACAAAGAACAAGACCCTTCGATCTAGCGACGTAGGGTGAAGCCGCATGAATGAACGGCTTAGTAGGTGCATTCACTGGAAAGCAACCTATCCAATGCGATCAACACTATGGAAGCGTAAGCTACTTGTTAAGTTAACTTAGTTGTAGTCAAGAAGTATTATGAGAGAGCGAAAATTTACTACTATGAAGTGCGTTCTGGCAGTTTCATAGTGTCTCTCATAAATGGGTGGTTTTTTAGCACGGGCATAACCAATATCGGCTACTTCGGTATTATGTACCTGCTATAGAGGGCGTATTGGTATCTTTGAAAGATTTTGGAGTTTTAGCCTCCGTCCATCCTAGTATTCAAAAAAAAAAAAAAAAATCAGCAAAACAAAATCAGATCTATCCACGAAGAAATCCCTTCTGTTCCGTTTTAAGCTAAACCAAAAGCCCATAAGTATAGATGACAAAGAAGTCACAATCTTTTCTTTTGTATTACAAATTAAATTAACAAAAAAAAAAAAAAAAAAAAACCTAATATAAGCACTAATTATGAATTAACTTTCTCGGTCCTATCATTCAACGGCAGACGGCTCTAAGCCATGTTGTATACTACTTTTTGTAAACTTCTTTTTGTAAAACTTATCGAAATGAAAATAAAAAGTTTTTTGAATTGAATTGAATTGAATATCCATGCAGTCTCAGGTCTTTTCTATACGGGGGTCCTAAGCAAGGTAAAAGGTAAAGTCTCCTTTGGTAGAATGCATTGCATTCCTATGGTTGAGGAATCATGCATAAGGGCCCTTAAGACTCACAATTTGAACCCTCCAATTAAATCGTTTTGTCTATCTAAAGTTTAACCAAGGACATACACGGCTAGAATTACTATATACATATTTTCTTTGGGCTCACACCGTTTAGGCCTTTCAGATACCTACGTAATGATGTTTAATGACATCTTGCCTGCCTTAGAAAACGATGTTAGTTGAAGGTACACTAGTCAAGGCATAGAGACGATTTTTATCTGACTACGTTATTAAAGCCCTTCAGCCCCCTAAAAATAAAGCATCAGTTTGAGCGTTTTAGAAATGTGGAACAAAACATAACTTAAAACGCGTGGAGAACTAAAAATAAATGACGTAAAATGAAATTCGATCCATGATAGCGAGGGTTCCTATATCAGCTGAAGCCGATTACCCACAACAAAGCACGTACATTGTAAGAGATTACATGTTCTCCAGAGTCTAGATTACAATATATTTACTCAATAATACTATAATTCTTTGAACTAAAGTCGCATTGAACAATTAATGCTCTTGAAACTGATAAGCACGTATTTTACTCATACACAGCTCCACTTGGAGTCCACGTCACTTGATAATTCATCTTGTCTAGACAAGCAGCAAGTTGGATTGGAGCACACTTCTAAATGAAGACAACGAATTTAATTCTAAAAGTTTTAAGTTTGCCGCAACTAGCAACTGGCAAAGTTGCTGTCGAAGTGAGTACTTCCAGACTTCTCAAAATAAAAGCCACTGGCACCGGGTGGTCCCCGAGATCTTATCAAATCGCTGTCGAGTCTCACGTAAACGTAATAATGGACACGCACGTATTTAGTTATCAAAGCAAAAGAACTTCTACTTTGCTGAGTAGAAGTGCCACTGTCACTTGAAAGGGGATTACCTGTTTAATGGGAGGATTTATTAGTTTATTCATTGTAAATAAACGTTCAGACAAAAAATCAAAGGTGTTGATATGATAACTCTGCGTCCAAACAGTAAGGGGCTACGTTTTAGATACGTGCAAGTATTCCCACTGGCCATGCAGCCACAGGCGCTGAAGGTTACCTAGTTGCCTAGCCACTAAATTGTGACAAAATGTCAGTAAATTAGGGGTTTATAACCTTACGATGTCATTACTATTTATTTCTGAAAAGGGGAAGTTGACATTTTAAATTTAAAATTATTTGTGACAATAGAGTCTTGAGCTTAAATTATATGTGGCTAATGATAGGTTGATAAAAGATTAAAGTGGACGTGACGTTTTGGCGCTAGACTACCACACATGATGTCCAGCAGAGACCAGTGAAGCGAATTTATGGCAATAGATAAAGGGTGGCCTTAAAATATTATTAATTTTACAATAATTTTTCCGGAGCACCTGAGAACCACCCAAAAACTGGGACTATAGAATTGGCTTCATCCACTGATGAGAATCAGATTTTTGTGCAAAACACACTTCGGTCGATCAGCAACCAACCCAACAATTTTCACTTCACGACACCTATTCTGGGCTTGACGGTGTGATTATTTTGGACTCAACAGCCCTTCCTGTACCATGTTCTTCTTTGGTTCTACAAGAATTTTTTACATATTTTAGTTTTGGAAGTCCGTTTTCTTACCTGGTTCGATGATAGGTTCGAGATAGAATCAGTGATTCCCAAGATAAACCTCCATTCGCATCCAATTAACTGTGTCGTCTCATAATTACCTGCAGATATTAATCTAGCATTTGTCTCGCTCAAAGCTTCGTATCTATACTTCTTTAACTACATCCAAAGCCAGTGAGTAAGTGCTACAGTGTGTACGCAGAAGTTACAATCCGTAAAACGGACCGTTAAATACCCCATCCTATCTTACATTGTAAGATGGGATACATTTTGTAAGTAGTGCAAAAAAAGAAGCGTGGTCCAACCGCCCCTAATTACAAACTGTCAATTATAAGATATTTTCACAGATATTTCCAAGTTACGCTTAAATGTACGTAAAAGAGCGATTTCTTGGTTCAAATTAAATATTTTTGAAAAATCAACCTTTAAAAGGGGTTGTGGCTAAAAACTTTGTAAAAACGAAATCTGGAATGAAGTCTTTTTTACCTAACCTGTTAATTTTTTTGTGTCATGCTTTGCTAAATAAGGCTAAAGGCCAGTAGAAATTACATTTTTCTAGGAAAATTTAGGTATTTCTTCAATTCTGCCTCTAAATGGGAGCGTGGCCCAAAGTCTTGTATGAACGAAATGTAGAACTTAGCGTTTTCTACATTAAATATTAAGCGAAATTTTTCCAATGTCGAGCAAAAATATTGAGTAAACTGCATTTGAAAATTTACCTCTAAAATAGATGCCGACTGGAGGCGGTTTACACATTTAGCCCGATTGTGAGCGTGTCTGTGAGCGGATTTAAAATTTTTTATACTTGTACTGCTTCGCATGACGTGGACCTTACGTACGAAATTTCAGCATCCTAGCTCAAAATTGGAGACCTAAAAACATGTGACATACAGACGGACAGACGGACCGACGGACATGGCTTATTGGGAACATGATTCGATTTAGAATTGGGTTATGTATAAAAAGTAAAGAAACCTTATAAAAGTAACTTTTTATGTAAAGACTGCCACAGGAAGCCTCATACAAATGAAAACTTCGGTTAGGCTTGCAACAGGAATATTGCAACAGTACACTATATTCAATCTACAGTTCCGGCCTGCAGCCAGGGAGCCTTTATACAAGTTAAAGTTTCGGTAAGGCTTGCAACAAGAAGTCTTATACAAGTAAGAGCCTATGTAAGGCTGCCAACAGAGAACCCAAACAAGTAACAGTTTCGGTAAGGCTTGCAACAGGAAGCGGTTCGCTGCAGTTTCGATAAGGCTTGCATTATATACAAGAAACTTTATAGACTAAGTATGTCATAGCTTCTGTAAAGCTTGCAACAAAATGTCTGCTACAGGTATAATGATATCGAAACTTTTTTGCGGCCTTATAGAGGTAGCTTACATCCTGCACTGAAATCACGAAGGTGCTAAAAGGCCTTCTTGAAATAGTAGATTTAATGCATAGACAATCAAGAGATTTATCGAAACTTATCCCTTATCGCCAAGTATACTCTAGAGGCCTTATAGAAGCTTTACTAAAAGTAAAATTGTTACTTGGGAATTCACTTTGGTGAATGCAAGTAAGCATTGATCACCCACTTTTCCTGCTACAAGATAGAAACATTTTCTTGCTCCAAAAGACCTAGACAAGCATTTATTTGCCAGATTGAGTTTGAGACATTCTTTCGTCCCTTTTCCTGTCACAAGATAGACCCTTCGCCGATTGAAAAAAAACCGAGACAACTTTTCCATTCGTCAGATTGAGACTTTCCTTCGTCACTCTTTCTGTCACAAAATGGAACCCTTTCCCGCTTCAAAGCAAGCCGAGACAATTTTTCAAGTCACCAGCTTGAGATCTTTGTTCACTTATCTCCTGTCGCAAGATAAAGATCTTTCCCGATAGCAAATGGTTGAGACAATTTTCCCAGTTGGCGAGTTAGACCAAGATAAACCCCGGATCAGAACTGAGTAAGAAACTTATTTCTGGGGCTAGTCTCAGCTTAACTCCGAAACTCGGATAATTTTGCACTGAAAAACTGGCCCTTTGATTAAAATTGTCTGCAAATTGTTAAGTGCAGTTTTACCTAGCGTCTCCGTTCGTCAGATTTGTGTTTTGCCGATTTCCACGATTGGAGAATGATTGAAAAGTGACTGAAAAACATCTTGTGGTGACACCAATTGACAAAGCTATTTTCAGTAGTTTTCCAGTAATCTTTTAACTCTGGCAAACATCAGTCACGAAGCTGGCCTGTGGAGACGTGGCCTTATGTATCAGCAATAGGGCGTACCATCTTCAAAAACTAGTTTTTAGATTCTGATAGCCAAAGTTTGGCAACAAACGTGGATTCGGCTAGCAAAACCGCAACTCTATAAAAAAGAAAAGGACCCTTACAATGTCAACTTCTTGCCGCAGCCCTTAGTTTGTGATACTTGGCATACGTCGAGTTCCATCAGCTAACTTTTGCCCATCATAGTTTGTTCTTAGATAAGCGTTTCTCAACTTCGGCTGATCCTTAGCTTGTCCAGCAGGTTGAGCCTTATCCTTGCCAGACGCTTCGTCATTTTGTCTTCTTCTAGAATACTGTCGGCGGCATTGTGTAGGTAGAGCTCTGAACTTAAGCAATTTCTTTGGCACGCGTATTTTGTATTTTGTACCTTCATGCAGTGTGGCGACGCACACGATATTCGTCGATTGGGCTTTTTAACTAAGTGGAATTTGAAGTTGAACTCTGAAGTGATCTTCAGAGAATCAGTGAAGTCCCAGGGACTCGAGTGTGTATTTATGTTACTTTTTTTTCAAAGAATTTAAGTAATGACATCGATTTAAGTCAGTAAAATCAAAGCTCAAATCAACCGATCAAAGACGAAAGACTGGTATGATTTTTGTATAGGACTTAGGGTCTAGAACCCACGCGCCTCGACGAACTTAGGATGGCAACCAGCTCCTGCCTACTTAACCCAAAAACTCCTTAGGTTCATTGGAGTTCCTTACCTGGTAGAACCGAAAAATTACATGCTTCACCTTTAAAAACGATTCATCCAGCTCCTGTTCACTTCCTCCAGAATTCCTGGGGTTCATTGGAGTTCCTCGTCATATAATACCGAAGAAAGACATACTTAACCTTTATGAAGGATTTCTCCGGCTCCTGTCCATAACCTCCAGAATTCCTTGGGTTCATTGGAGTTCCTCGCCTCTTAAAATGCTAAAAAATGTACCAGGAAAGGAATTCCAATGAACCTAAGGATTTCTGGGGGCAGTGGACAGAAGCTGAAGAAATCCTTTTAGCATATCATTTTTCGATACAACCAGGTTAAGAACTGCAATGAATGTAAGAGATTCTGTAGGAAATTCTAATCCGCAAAAAAACGTCGGATAAATTTTCAGCCGGATTACGCCAACTCTGCTGTTAAGTTTGTACTTTCAAAAATTACAAATTATTCGTTACTTAAAATAACGAATTAAATCACGAATAATTTATTGATGTATAGTTTATTTGCGAATAACTACAGTTCGAATAAAATTTAATTCGAATAATTATCTAGATAATTGTTTATTCGAATAATGGCCAACCCTGGTAGCGTCAGGGTTACCTTGAGAAGGCTGATTTCTTGCATCGGCGAGCGTCTTCTTACCTGTCATTCTTACAACCAATTGTAGTTTTCTATCCGCAATAGCTTAAGTAAACGCAACAGTTATTATTAAGATTAATGTCCTTGTCGGCTTGCAACTATTAAAACGTTTCATATCCAGTCTTCTAATTTTCGATCTAGTTTGATATGTTTGAAATTTTCCCTCAAAAAGCGCATTTTCTAATTCAAGTTTGCCTTCCAGAGATTTCTTTTTGAAAAAAATTATAATGAGTTTCATCCTAAGTTCGGACACCATACACCTATGTAATATTTTTGTCTGGCTGGGGTTAGTCAAATACATACATACATAAGACTAATTTTCACTTTTGAAAATTACACATAAGTTATCACACCTCTAAAGAGGTGTTCTTCCACGCTGGCAAAACCACTGTGTAAGTTTTTTCATCGGTCCTACTCCTCAGGTCTCTTTCCGAGTAGATAGAAAACTGCATTTGTCCAGCCCGTCCCTAAAAAAGGCGATTCTTCTTCTTCCTCTAGCTTTCGCCCAATTGCACTAACTTTCCTTATTTCGAAGGACATGGAAACGCTGATGAATTTTCAGCTTATGAAATATCTTGAATCACGAAGACTTCTCAATGACCGGCAATACGGCACTGGTGTTTTGATGGCATATCTCACCGAAAAGTTGAACCATTCCTTGCATCTTCTTGGTGAAAGCAAGATTGTTGCGCTTGATATTTCAAAAGCATTATACAGGGTTTGGCATCAAGCTCTATTGTCGAAAATGCGTGCATTTGGAATCGACGAATCTTTTATTCAATGGATTAGTAATTATAATTATCTTTCGAACCATTCTATTCAAGTTTTTTTGGATGGCTTCAAGTCTGCAGTTCACAAAATAAACGCTGTGGTTTCCAGGGGCTCTGTTTTGTCTCCGACTCTCTTTCTTATCTTCATAAATGGTCTTTTGTCTGCTATCTACTACTAATCCAATTCACTCCTTTGGCGATGACAGTGACCTCAGTTTTTCATATTCGTTCTCGGTTCCTCGCCCCTGCACTTCGCACGTAGAACTGGAACGGCGTCTCCTGCCTATCGCTTTTTTTTTCGTTTTTTCTATAGACAGTGCTCCAGCGAAATAGCCAACTGCATTCCGCCCCTCAAGATATTCAACCGTAATACTTGTCAAAGAGTCCACTTTGAGCCCACTTTCGGACGTACAGTAAAGTGCTGAGGTACTTTCATAAGTCGTACAACGCGAATGTGGAATGTCCTCCCACCGTCAGTCTTCCCTGGCCAATACAACTTGCAACTGTTCAAAACAAGAGTGCACCGGTTCCTCTCCTCTCTCTCCTTTTCCTAATATCCTTTCCGCTCGTGAGGGAAAATTAACATAAAAAGGATAGCCAATCCCTTGTGCACGAGTTAATTATAAAAAACCTAAAATTCAAACCCTTAGGCATTTCAACCCAACTTCTTTTTAACTTTCGCTTTTAATGTTCACTACCGACGTCACCTGAAAAAAAGACTCGAACACCTCCGCTAGTGTCTGGTAAACCCTCCGAGAGTAAAATTTGTCTAGAAGAACTTCTCAAAGTCCCGTTCGGATTCGCAAAAATTTTTAGGTCCCCTTGCATGTGAAGAAATCAACACACACAGCATACGAGAATTTGGCCCTGGTTCACCTCGAGCTGTTGTGCCGCTCTATTTATTTATTTTATTTTCAATGTCAAATATTAATATAAAAAATTTTTAAATATTAAAAAAATTTAACTGTCAGAGCCCGCAACCGCATATGCTCGTATATTTGAAATGAACCAAGCTCTCGAAATTTCTGTTTCTGTTTGAAATTTACCATTAGAACTTTTACACTGGGCTGGAAATTTTGGCATCGAAGTTTGAATATTGTGTGTCTGCTTGCTGTCAGTTGACTGGAATGGAAGTTCAATGAGTGGGCTTACATTCTAAAAAATTATCACTTTTTGGCGCCAATCTTTTATTTGCAGCCTGCTTAGCTATACAGTTTTTAATTCAATTGATGAAGATGTGTCCGAAATATGTACAAATGATAACATCACAAAACTAATTCAATCTCTGAGACTGAAACTCGGCGTAACGAAATCATTACATAGATAAACAGGCGAATTCCGATAGTACAAAAGATTGTAGGTTACTGTACAATCTTTGCTGTTTTGTATTGAAAAGAGTTTGGCATTATGTCCTCTAGCATGTTTACCTATTTTTATGTGTTTTTATAAGCAATTCAAGCACAAATATTCAGATGTAAATCTTGAACACTTTTTATAAAAGCGAGTCTCACTTTGGGTGTTTGGGTTGCATTATTGAGGCATAAATTCAAGCTGAGTGATTTTTATGACCGCCTCTGCAGCTTACACCACTAAAATGTGTTCATCGGTTTTGCATTTGATCCTTCGCCGAACCAGAAAAAGAGCCCATTCAACACGTTTCCCTGTAGTCACATATCTGGGTCTTAAGAAACTCTTACCGCGTAGATCCTTTGACATTCGACACCACTCTTCGTGGAAATGTGACATCAGAGAAAATAAATAAAAGAACAGATGGGAACTCCCCGATATGATGACGAAATAAAAAAGGATATAAAAATAATATACATATAATAAAAATGCACGCAGCACACCATAGAACTCGCACATAACAATGAAGCAAAAGTGAAATTGCCTTTTATTGCTTAGTAATAAAGATGGAATATTTTTTATACGCTTTATAAAAATTGAGCTATATTTAAATAATAAAAAATATGAACTGAATTTTTACGTAGAGTTTGTCGCACTACAGCCGGATTTCGATTGACAGTAGAGAGTGTCCGAATTCATTGAATATTCGATTCACTTTTAGATTTATTCCACAGGAAATCCTTTTCAATCCAACTTCCTGACTTCTCTTCTCATCCACCGGAAAGCTTGTCCGAAAGTCTTACGAAATTCCCATTCAAAGAAAACCATCCATCTATCGTGTGCAAAACTTTCAACACAAGATGTTTGCGAGCAACAAACAGCAGCCGTCCCCTCTAGGCCTAAGTAACACCGGCAAGGAAATAAATTTTCAAAAAGGATTCCAAGGATTTGCCTTTTCACCCCTTTTATTTGAATTGAAAACCTCAAGACACGGTCTGTCTGGCTATACATTTCCATGTCGTAAGCCACTAAATAAAGAGACAACAACTTGAGCAACAAGACACACAGAATCTCCAACTACACAATCAAGAAACGCATACCGCCCAGGACCAAAGAATTTTTCCTGATTTATTTCTTCGAGTTTTCTTTTTAATTTACGACCACCCTTTCTTGTGTTTGCCGAAAATGGGGATGGCAATATGACAATGAGGCTTTTTGGTGTAACATGAAAAATAATTGCTCAAACAATGCCCCCCAAATATAAGGATCGTAAAGGAAAACTCCTTATATTTGCTTAGCTCTTTTCTTTTTTGGTGGAATACTTTGCTATCAATAATGTTGCTCAACTCAGTGGTGTCCACTTTTGTCCAAATATCCCGGAATCAGTTGTTTCACTTTACTTAATGAGTTTGAGTAATTAAACGTAACATGTTGGGTGTTTGGTCTATCTAAGTTTGGGACTATGCTGAGGATATTTATTGCTCCATGTCATATTCTGAGGGGTGATGAAAAATTGCCAGGATTCTATGAGATTTAGTGGCGGCTAGGGAAGCAAATCACACTGGAGTGCTGACAAACGATGGACGGCAGGATAGTGGTCAATTTTGGGAAGATTTCTCCGACTGATTTGACCAAAGTGATTAAAACGATAGTTAACTGATGCGACTCATTAATTGAAGGGGTAAGTTGGTTCTTTACAGAATGAGAAGCCATTCATAAGATTTTAATAAAAGAAATTCAAACTTGGACTTGAGACATTGCCGCTATAACAAACGCCATATTCGTCAAGGCACATAATAGGAACGCCAAATTAAAATCTTAAATTTTCCTGAGTTCATTCGACTCCTGTATGGATTCAATCCATTATACCAACAACTAACCGCCATAGTTAAAAACCAGTCGGCAATATTCCTTTTTATTGTATGGGCAATGTTAAATTTACCACATCCCCTTTATGCACTGTTAAATTGCAAAAAATAATAGAGGGAAACCACCCGCCTACGCGTAATAAAATTTCCTGCATCTCTATACCTTTCGACATTCGACAAATGTTATTGTTTTCAGTTGAAACGACGCGGCTAGGTTTATCTTTAGGGATTTCAACGTACGCCGCCATCGGATATAACCTGCTTACGATTTCAATATCAATGTTATCTCTGTATGTTCAGCTTCCGTTTGTGAAAAAATGTAAACAATTTCACTTTCGTGATGATCTCTGAAATGACAAATAAAAACATTTAAGCCTGTTTGATGTTTTTACTTTCGTCAACCGTGCCAAATCAACCACCACCCACCCACCCACACGACACCGTGGTGGTATCGGTATGGCATTTTTACAACCATGTCACATCACTCATTGTTGTGGGCTATTGTAAATTCGCCCCCATCCCTCTGGCTTTGTCCTGTATGTCGTTACGTTTATTCATCCCCTGAGCGCTGAATTTATGCAATTAGAAATTAATACTGCGTTAGTCATAAAAAAAATGTATAATATAACGTTGATCCTTTATTATATCTACAGGAGCATCGTTCTCCTTCTCTTTAGTGGTTAACGACTGTCACTCAGTTGATGGTTTACGAGTTCCATGGCAGTTATAAAAACATCCAGCGTCTATAAATTATTTTGACATTTTTCTGTCATTTCGATGTTATTAAAATTAATAACCATCAGAAGCACACACACATTCAAGAGGATTACCCACGAACATCAGATGCCCTGTTCCTGAGTTAAGGACTGGGATGATGCCGCATTTCGAAAAAAAAAAACAGAAATTTTATGACGGTCTGAAAACTTTGCTAACGATTGCATAGATCTGCAACAGTCATATTGTTGTACTATTTTCGCTTAATGCGGACACACGCATTGTATGCTCTTCTTTATGTCCTCTTAAGTGGCAGACAGGCGTAAAATGCTGCTTTTACTATGGCATTGCAAATTAGTCACCCTTACAAAATTGATTGCCTTTGATTTTGTAAAGTGGTCGGTCTTACATATAACATCTGCAAGTGTGCCATGCAAAACGCCATTCCTACATACCTTTTTTTTTCGGATTTTGTAGTTAAGCTTGTGGTTATTTTTTTGGCGAGCAAGGAGTTTACCTCGAGTGAGAATCTGTTAGCAAATAGGATAAAGATAAGGAGTAGCTATAATTGATAAGAATCAAATAGGAACACAAAAGCTCCCAATCGCAAATATTATACCTTCACAAGGTAAAAGCAGTTCTATAACCAGGTCAAATTAGTTACAGCTGGTTTATCAAGGAGGATCAAAGGAGGATCAAAGGTAGAGATGTTTTTTTGCGAAGATACCAGGTTGTTTTGACTGATCACAACTTAGGTAACAGAAAAGAGAAGGGAAATTCCCGACTTGGTATCCACAAAGCCCCTCTGCATGGTCGGGGTTAGAATAGTCTTCCAGGTAAGGTTTGCTTGTCATAATAGCCGAACTAACGTCCAAACTGGAGGAAGTAGTCCTCATCAAATTATGACTGATGCTGTCAAGACAGGGATATACACACTCTAGTGAGGCAACACTTGGCAGTAAAGTTATAGCCTGAAAGATGAACTTAAGAACTTAATAAAGCTCAGCAATGTCTGATACATATTGTGCGGCCTACTGGCCAGCGTCTGATCCAAGGGGGCGGCTGAAGTTTAAGCAATAGAAATCCAGGAGCGTCGGTCTGCTGTTTTTTCCTGGCGGCGTCTGCATTTTTAACAGGTAAGGATTGACCACATAAACCTAGCAGCCAGGTATAAAATGCACATTCCCCTCAGAAGCAGCCTTATATATGTGTTGATCCTGGTAATCTAGGGCTCTCTTTGGAGCTAGGCCTGAGGGGTATCAGAACGCGAGCGCTTGTTTTTTTTTATAATACCTACACTTTCGTTAAAGGGGCTATGACTAACCTTTTAACGAGTTAACATAACGTCAGCGGAAAGGATCCGAGGAGAGGTACTGGTGCACCTTTGTTTTAAACAATTGAGGACCGTAATGGTGTGGGTTTGTTCTACATCCGTGATGTTCTGCTAAAGAAAGAATTCCAATATAACGCGGTACGTCCAAACGAGAGCTCTAAGGTGAATTGATGAGCATTCCTTCCAGCGCGGGTAATGCAGTTGAATTCTTTGGGATGTGGAATGCAGCTGGATATTTCGCTGGAGCATTCTTTGTAGTAGCAGCAATATAACAAAGAAAGACAGAAGACATTGCGACGATGCTCTATGGAGTCAAATTATATCACAATGTTACTGTCTTCCATAAGTTTAAACGCACGTTCTTGGAGCCTATCGAGTAGGTGCAAGGTGGCCTTAGGTGCACCTGCCCAGACGTGAGAATTATACTAGGTTTTGGGCGTAGGTATGCTATGTAAATGTTAGCCAGATCGGTAGATGTAAAATATTAATCTTGCATCGCTTTATAGGAATCATAACCATTTCGCTGCGTTCTTGGCGTTGTCAAATATGTGGTCGTTCTAACGGAGGTTGTCATTCACACTCATACCGAATACGGAAAGCTCGTGATGCAAGTAGGTTTCATTTATGGATAATTGCTGGAGGTTTCTAATTCGTTTGGATGATAGCAGACAGCATTGTTTTTAAGAAGCATTAAATTCTATTCTTTTTACTTTCCCTCAAGTTATTATGCTGTCAAGGTTAGAAATTAATGAATTTGACATATGTACCCGTTCCATTTCAATATCCAAAGAGCTGGGAAGTCTTCCTGGGAACGAGTATAAAAAATGGAGTGCACTGTCATCAGCCAAGGAATAAATTGGCTTAGATGTGTCAGACAAAAGATCATTGATGAAAATCAAGAAGACCGTTGGAGGTAAAACTAAACCCTGGGGCACACCAGCATTTACACGATGGCAATAAGACTTGAAGCCAGCCAGAACAACTTGCATTGAAAGGTCCGAAATGAAATTTCTAATTCAAATGCACGCATTTTCGACAAGAGAGGCTGATGCCAGACTTTGTCTAATGCTTTTGTCAAATGCCTTACGGTCAAATAACAAGCGCAACAGCCTTGCTTTCAACATGAAGATGTAAGGAGCGGTTCCACTTATCGATGAGATAAGGCCATCAGATCACCAGTGGACGGGCTACGCAAAGCCCGTCATTAAGAAGCTTCTGTGATTCAAGAAATTTAATCAGCTGATGATTAACCAGCGTTTCAGTGACCTTGGAAAGAATGAACGTTAGTGGCGGTTGGTCGGTAACTGATCGAAGAAGAGATGAAAGAGAAGAGAAAAGCTTGGTGGAAAAAGTTGTGTGCAGTCCAGCAATGGTGACGCTATCCGTAGCGAATCCCCATCCCACTTCAATCACCTAAATAACTTCTCCGTTGGTCCCTTTTTGTCTCAACACTTGACCCAGGTCACATTGAAAATAAATGACCAGCTCTTAATCTTTCTGTCCCCCTTGCTCACCTCTTTCGTCTATCCCTTATTCAAAGAGATTTTCGCTAAATTTGGAAAACCTCTTATATCACTTCGATTCTCAAAAAGGGCTCAAAACCCGAAGTGACAAATATCATCCTATCGCTAAGCTTTTTCACATACCCAAGATCTTTGAAAGTATCTTATACGATGCGTTAAGTTTTCAGTGCAAGTCTTCCCTAACCGCAACATGGTCTTTTGAAAGGTTGATCCACTACGACTAACACTATGCGAATTCGTGTCTTTCGCTCTTTAGAGACAGGTAAAAAAGTGGACGTTATGGCAACCGACTTTATTAAGGCATTTGATAAAGTTTCTTGGTTTGGAGAGATACCAAGGTACTCTAAGGTGTCTCTAAAAGGCAGCCATCTCGGGCCACACTTCTTCATTTTGACCAATCATGATGTTGAAAGAGTTGTAAAACACTCCCCTCTCTCTCTCTCTCTATGCGGGTGGTACAAACATTTTCAAATCCATCTTCCCACCCCATGACTATACTGTCTTCTTCAAAAAGACCATGACAGTTTTTTTTCTAACAAAACAAACATTCCTTCCCCACCCTTACATTCTCTATGGTCAGCCTATATCCATCATACAATTTCATCGTGACCTAGGAATTCCGCTCGACAGAGAAGGTAACTTCCGATCCCATTTTGATGAGATGATTTATTTGAAAGCCAAGTCATCACTTGACTTTGTCGTTGGTCCAAGAAATTTTCCGATCCCGACGTAACTAGATCCCTTTACATTACCTTCTACATTACCGTCGTTTGTCCTCTACTCGAATTCGCCGATCAAGTCTGGTCCCCCTTATCATAAAGTGCATGTATCTAGAATTGAAAACGTTCAAAGTCGCTTTCTTAGGCTTGCCTTTCGTGGTCCCGCTTGGACTGACCTCTTGCCTCCTTATCGCGACAGCCTCAAACTCATCGACCTGGCCTGAATTCGCTTGAAAAACGTAGAGTTGTTGCAGGCATTCTTCTAGCACATTGTTTGCTCACACCAAAATCACCAAAATAAAATTAAATAAAAAAAAATAAGGAGCAGGGGGAGAACTATGAAGACTACTTTCAGTTCAAGTGCAGCTTACTTGATAGCCGACCGGCGCAGTTCCTTAATTATTGCTCCAATCCTGCAGGATGTCTCAGTGTCACTCCTCCTATCATTCGTGAAAAAAACCTCAAGATGTTAAAAATACTCAACCTCTGTACCTGATTCAATTCATCATTGGATTCCATTTATGTGCAGGGTATACGATGCCACTCCTTCGTATTAAGCATGGCCGAATACAAGCTTATTGGTTTAGTCAAATTCTGTGACTATGGCAAACCTTTCCCTATTTCGAAAATAAATATCACTATAGGACTTCTCTAGCTCTAAAAAAAAACACTGGGCGGAAGCTTTCAGGCTTTAACTGATTCGTTCGTCAACTCCAAAGCAAGCTCGGACAGTCTAATGTATCCATAGGTGAGCAAATTTTACACATTTAAGAAGCTGCTAGTCTTCAGTTTATTGCGATTGGGTTTTGGAATAAAACAAAAACTGTTTATATCTGAACGATTTTAATATTTAGTGCGTACATAAAAGGACGCAACAGCTGACCTTCTGCACATAAATTGAATCCTAAGATTAGAGACTTTTTTTTAAATTTTTAACATTTTACCTAATTTTGCAGTTAAAGTTTTATTATTTGTATAATATTTGTTTGACGAAATCGTTTCTGATGCGACTTCAAATTCAGACACTTATCAAATCAACACTTAAAATTAATTCGCTTTACATGTCGGGTGTCAAAAGGTTAAAACATTTTTGACACATGCTTAATCTTGTCCCGAAATTTATTAAAGGATACGTACGTCACTCGATTCCACTAGGCACTCAGCAAACTAGACATTTAGAAAATTTATTATTCATCTACTCATCTGCTATGCTAGCCTCAAAAACGGTATCGTGTACTCTCATGAGACCTACTCATCCATTAAATTAGAATAAATTATATTGTCATACTGACATTTGGTGCTTCTATTCAAATTTAACAAAACGTTTGTTGCCCAAAAAAGGTATACAACCATTCAGAGATGTTATCTGCGCTTGGTACTGCCGTTCTTAGTGTTCCCAGTGTGAAGGAACCTATCCAAACCAGACACCATAAATAATAATTTCTAGCACTGCCACGGCCATCACTGCCTTCTTAGCTGCCATTAGCAGTCTCGCGTATAATCTTCATTGCCGCCCGCATCTTATAAATATTTTATGAATTTTCAAAAAATCCTCACATTCAACTATCAAGGATATTTGAGTGCAGGAGCACGGTCTGGTGGTATTGCGGTGCTAAATTTTAATATTCAATTATCGAGGGTCCTTTCAGAGAAAGTTTCACTTGCATACCGCAGTCACTGATTGGATTCATAGCCGCGGTATCCATAATTCCAGAGCCCGAAAAAGAAAGGAACAAAAGGTTATTGCCATATTGAGTTCAGATATAGAACATACACTTTCGAATGTAGCCGTTGGTGTTAAAATTATAGAAATTCTGGGGGTTGTGTCATTCTTTATGTTCGACTTTTCTTTTTAAGTAGGTACGTCCTCGCCATGTATTAGCGGAAGCGTCTGTTCGTGAAAGGATATTGCCTTCTGGACCACGCGCCCGGTGTTGCTGGCGATTGGACACGGAGGGTGTGCAATTAACATATCCTACCGTCCTTAGATGGAGTTTTCTTTTACAATTCTCTGGTGGGTTTTATTGCTTTGATATTTCCCTTATAGGATTGTTCGCCCGATACCATTTAGTGTTTTTGGGTGTTTCCGGCTTTTTTCCCTGAAACGCGAGATTAGTTTTTCCTTTTTTGTAAATTTAAAATTTATTATTTTTTATTTTAATATTGCAAGGGGATGGATGTGTTGTATTTGAAAGTGAAAGGTGAAGAAATATTGTCCGCCTGCGGGAGATTTATGAGTGTCAAAATGTACGCAATTATGTCGAATGGGTGTGAGGAGAATTAACACACTTTTCCTTTGTTCTTTTCTCTAAAGGAGCCTTATGAAAATGCAAATGAGCAAGAAAAATCGAATTGTTGTGAGGTTTTATTTGGCGATTTGTATACATATGTATATGTGTGCATATTATATTTTTTAAAACATGGGCCATTAAACTTTTAGAAACTGAGGTTTCCCAAAACTAAAGTCATGAGAATATACTTAACCGATCGTACTTGTTAAGTATATCCACAAGACCTCTGGATATATAGAGGGTCTGTTTTAGCACTAATTTCCTGCATGTAACTATAATTCTCTTTCCTACGAATATATGAGTACAACCAGTTTTTTTTTTTCTTATTTTTTAAGTTTATTAAAATCTTTTAATGTAACAATGATACAAAAAATAAGCAATAATTTTTGAATAACGTAATCAAACAATAATGGCATGTAGCACCCTGTTGTTTTGTTTTTATAATATCATTAAAAATTAAGAATTATGTAATAACATTTATACATATTTTTATTGAACTGCATGTGTATTTGTAGTTCTTCTTTATGATATGTAAGTTTACATCTTTTAAAATTTAACGAGTTATTGTTTATTATATTTTTCATAGATATTTTCGCTTATAGCTGTTGATTAAAAGGTTGCAACCAATCATTAAAGAAAAATGATTGATTCCGGATCACCAATTCGGATTTAGGAAAAAGCATGCATGAATCGACCAGCTCTATCGAACAACAAACTAAATCGAAAAAGCTCTGGAAGCGAAAAAGATATATATACTGGCGCTTTTATCGACGTATCCAAGCCTTCGACAAGGTATGGCAAGAAGGCCTGAAGTACAAGTTTAGGCTTAGATTGCCAGAAAAACTCTATAGAATCTTACCTTGGATACAGAATCTTTTGTGTAAGGTACGTAAATAAGTACTCGGAATTCAAAGAGATAAATGCCGGTGTCCCGAAAGGAAGCGTTCGCGGTCCACTCCTATTTTTGCTATAAACTAGGGACATCATTCACGATGAGGAAGCAATTTTAGCTACGTTCGCTGATGACACTTCAATTCTCGGTATTGATACGACACATTTGAAATATTAACAAATAAAATTAAAGCGCACTTTAGAAAAACAAAATATGCGACGAAGAGCTGGCGAACGATAACCTTAACGATACTAAGTCAACGCATGTAAACTTAACTCACTAAAAGATTTTTTTTTTAATACTAGGGTGGACGGAGGCTAAAACTCTTAAATCTTTCAAAGATACTAATACGCCCACTATAGCAGGTATATAATAACGAAGTAGCCGAAACTGGTTATGCCCGATTTCCACGTGCTAAAAAACCACCCATTTATTAGAGACACTATGAAACTGCCAGAACGCACTTCATAGTAGTAAATTTTCGCTCTCTCATAATACTTCTTGGCTACAACTAAGTTAACTAGTTAAGTAGTTTACGCTTCCGTAGTTTTTATCGCATAAACCGTTCGTTCGTGCGGCTACGTCGCTAGATCGAAGGGTCTTGTTCATTGTAGTCGTCGCTCGTTGTTTACATCGTTAAGCGTTACGTTAAGAGTACGGATCATTTCATTGTTGCAATGAATATGAAGACGAGACGAGTTTGTTACTTCTTCACTCACTAAATCTCTGTGAATATCTTTATTCCTAATATACCATGGCCGTGGGGTGCCGTGGCGTAGTGGTTATTGTGTGTGCTTACTACGCCGGAGGTCTGGGTTCGAATCCTGCCATCGTCACCTGATAAAAAGGACTTGTTCTTTTTCACGGTCCCCACCTCCGCGAGGGTCTGACAAGCCCTCCGAGAGTATCATTTGTCTTGAAAAACTTCTCAAAGTGCCGTTCGGATTCGGCAAAAAATTGTAGGTCCCCTTGTATGTAAGGAAATTAACACACCAGCATACATTGTTAAGAAGTTGGCCCTGATGTTCAAAACAAACATCCGCGGTGTTGTTTGAATGTCAGCCAACGGCGGACCGTCGAAAGGCTTGAATGTTTCTTCTAAATGTTCAGCAAACAAATTCGCTTCCTCTTTGTCTTCTCTTACCCATTCGCCGTTAGCTTTTTTTATTGGTGCCGAGTGGATTATAGGTTTCTTGATAGAATTAACTGCTTTCCACAGCAAGTAGTTTGAGCTCCTATCCGCCGACAAGCCTTCAAGGTATTCAGTGTTCTCACGATTTTTAAAATCTTGCAACATTCCTCTCAGTTTGTTAGAGAGGTGGTTCAAGAGGGTTTTGTCTGGGGGAGCCCTCATGCCTTGCCATCTTCTACGCGCTCTTCTCTTTTCACGAATCGATTCTTCGATTTCGAGCGGATATGTTGTACGTACATGCTAACTTCATTATTTTGGGACGAAGTGTTGTTCCAAGCAGTGCCCTGAATTGCTTCAATGAATTTGTCAACTGCAGTTTCTAGCTCGAAAGGAGTTTTCAATGGCACATTCAAGGCGTTTCATGTTTTTGCTAGCTAATCTAGGAGCTCTTTCTATTTTCGCCAGTCTTCCACCCATCTTCAAGATTACTCCTGAGTGGTCTGAGCAAAGATCATAACACTCTTCGATTCGCGTAAGGTATTTAGGGTACCCTTTTGTAATGAAAAAATCGACAACGTCAGGCTTTTTATTCCTATCGGTTGGCCAATATGTTGGCTTACCCGTGGAGAAAAAGTCCACCCCACGGTTCATACTGTTTTCGTACAGTAATCTGCCTCTTGTTGAATTGCATCGTGAACCCCCAATGATAAAATTGGACCCAATTAAGTCATACATACGATCAAGATCGTCTTCCACCAGTCTATATCCCGGCGGGAAATAACAAGATGCAATGTTGTAATCTAAGCAGTCAATTTTTACAGAAACTGACTTAGAGTCCAGCTCAACTTCTGTGTTCTTGAAGTGCTTTATGCAGTTCTTAATGTAAAGGGAGGATCCTCCTCTCGAATTTTGCGAAGGGTGATGTGCGTGATAGTCATTGTAACCTTTAAGTTTGGGTCTAGACCCGTTTTTAAGGTGAGTTTCCGTAATCATGCAAATATCAATATTATTTTTCCGTAGAAATACTTCTAGTTCGTCTATTTTATTCAGGAAGCCGTTTGCATTCCATGTTAGTATCTTTGATAACTGTTTCATATTCATGCTCTCTTGTAATTTTTTGGAGGCTTAAACTCGAACTTGCTCAGTTTGTCAAATATAAGTTTGTTGATTTTAGCCTGATCCTCAAGTTTTTCCAAGATTACAGCTAGGATCTGAGACACTGCAACTGTTGTTGGCGATCTTGCATTGTTTTCGTTTGCCGCAACCTGTGCGTATGATTTCGGTCCAACTAGTGGCGGTTTCTCCGCTGCACTTGAACTGCGCCGCTCTTTTGTGGAGCTTTTACGCCTTTTGTCGACGCCTCCTTTGCCAATCTTGCACTTTTGATCGGCTTTGGCGTCTTTGGAGTCTTTGGCTTAGGAGTTTCAGCAGTTTTTGGACGTCCAAGGCTTTGTTTCTGACCTCGAATTGAAAGATAAACAAAAAACTTTTATTCATTACCTCGGTACGAATTCAGTATTCAAATGAAACGAAATATGGAAAGGAAATGAGACGAGCCCGAAATCAGGTAAAGAAAAATGAATTGGCTTATCGGAAGATTTTCGAAGCTAAGCATCGTTGTTGAAGGCAAACTTAGGGAAAAAGTCTTGAGCTGAACACTGTAAGCGAGCGCCTTGCGATGAACCGCATCAAGGCTAAATTCGCCAACATTAGCCTCATATGCGCGCATTCCCCTACAGAGAAAAAAGATGACGACGCCAAAGATATGTTCTATAAGCTCCTGGACAAAGCTTATGAGCAGTGCCCTAGCTACGACATTAAGACTGTCCTAGGGAATTGTAATGCCAAGCTAGGAAGGGAGAGCATCTTTGGTCGTATAGTCAGAAAGCACAGCCTGCACGACACGACCTCCGATAACGGGTTCAGGCTGATCGACTTTGCTGCGGGCGGCACGTTGTGGTTGCTAGTACACAGTTCCCGCATCTCAATATCCACAAAGGGACATGGAGATCTCCCGATCAATCAACCGTCAACCAGATTGACCACATTGCGATCGACGCAAGGCACTCCTCCAGTATCATGGATGTCCGAACATTCCGAGGGGCCAACATTGACTCAGGTCACTATCTTGTTGTAGCCAAGGTACAGCTGCGGAAATCCCAACCAACGCCCAGTAATGGAAATACTGTGAGGAAGTGAGGACTACAATCGCAAGAGATCGCCAGGTCCTTCTCCAATCGAGTTTCTCAAAACCTTCTACGAAGTCCTATGCAATCAGCATCAAGTACTGATAGCCAGTGGCAACATTGCAAAAATGCCTTCAGTGACGCCGCCTCTGAAGTGCTGGGCTTCACACTACCACCACAACGAAATCCCTGAGAAACCACGAGAAGCGCGCGGTTGAATAGATAGAGAGATGTTACAACAGGAATGAAGTTAGAAAGTTTTACTAGAGGATCAAAAGGTCCTGCCAAGGGCATAAAGTTCGAACTGAAGCCTGTAAGGACCATCAAAGGAACATCGTTGTAGAATTGCAGCCGGTGCTGAGGATTTGCAAAGACCACGTCTGCAGACTGTATATAACGGCGACGACGAACCAAACACCGCTGTCAGGCAGAACGAACCATTCAACCCGGGCGAAGACGTTACCGACGAAGCATACGAACGATACCGCCCACCCGACCTGGAGGAGGTGAAAGTATCTGTGTCTAAGCTCAAGTGCAACAAAGCAGCCGGAGTAGACGGCCTAGCTGCCGAACTTTTTAAATCCGCTGGCGATGAGCTGGTTAGGAGCATGCACCAGCTCATCTGCAAGATATGGTTGGAAAAAAGCATGTCCGAGGAATGGAACCTCAGTATTGTTTTCCCAATCCTGAAGAAAGGAGAACCTTTGAGCTCTGCCAACTACAGATGCATCAGTCTTCTTAAAATCGCATACAAGATCTTTTCTGCTGTACTGTGTGAAAGCCGTTTGTCAACAATCTTATAGGCACATTTCAGTGTGGCTTGAGGCCAGGAAAGTCCACCTTCGATCAAATATTCACATAACGGCAGATCTTTGAGAAAACCCAGGAATTTTAGATCGATACACACCACCTTTTCATCGATTTCAAGGCCGCGTATGGAAGCATCTATAGAGACGAGCTTTGGCATCCCTGCCAAACTCGTCAGTCTGTGCAGGATGACGATGGAAAATTCACGCTGTTCCGTCAAAGTCGGCAAAGACATCAACGACCCCTTTGATGTCAAAAAAGGATTTAGACAAGGCGACGCGCTGTCATGCGACTTCTTTAACATCATACTTGAGAGAATTGTGCAGAACTCTCGCGCCAACACTAGAGGTACAATCTTTCAAAAGTGTGTTCACCTACTCGCATACGCAGACGACATTGATATAATCGGAAGAACAAAGCCTGATTTACTGATAAAGCCTTCTTGAGTATTGGGACGGAAGCGGCGAATATGGGTTAAGCAGTCAACGAGGGCAAAACCAAGTATATGCTGTAATCAAGAAAAGGCACCCAACACCGACGTCGTGGACAAAACATCACTATCGACAGCTATAACTTTGAGGTAGGTATGGACTTTGTCTACCTGGGTTCCGCTATCAATTCAGACAATGACACTAGCGCTGAATTCAAACGAAGGATAACTCTTGCCAATCGCTGTTTCTTTGGGCTAACAAAGCAAATGAGTAGCAAGGCCCTCTCTCGGGCAACTGAAGTATCCATGTATAAGACCTTCATCATCCCAGTCCTTCTTTACGGTGCTGAAGCGTGGACCCTGTCAAAGGCGGATGAAAACACTTTAGGCTGCTTCGAGAGGAAAATTCTTCGGACGATTTACGGTCTACAAAGGCGGAGAGTGGAGAAGGAGATATAACGTCAAAGGGTACGGGCTGTACAGCGACACCGACCTAGCCAAAACAGTCAAAACACAACGTCTACAATGGCTAGGTCATCTAGAGCGGATGGACACCAACGTCCGGAAAATCTTCGAATCCACACCGCAGGGACGGCGCAGTAGAGGAGCACAGAGACTCAGGTGGCACGCAAGTGGAAGGGGACCTCAGCCCCAACTTCGCGTGCGAAACTGGAGACATCTAGCTGACAGAGCTGGCTGGCGAAGCTTGTTGGCTGAGGCACAGGTCCACCCCGGACTGTAGCGCCACTGTAAGTAAGTATTTAAGTAAGTAAGTAAGCATTTATAGCAAACTGCTTTTGTATAAGCAAGTGCTAAAACCATTTTGGACGTGCTGTATACAACTTTGGGGTCGTACTTAACCAAGCAATGTATCAATTTTAGAAATTTTTCAAAATAAGACAGTCTGAGCAATCGTTAATGCTCCATGGCACATTAGAAACAGCGATCGACATCGAGGTCTGGGAGAGAAACGCAACCGTGACCGAGATAACAAACTTTGCTCACAAACTTAGTACTCGACTTCGCGGACATTGCAATCATGAAATAATCCGAACTTTGGATCTGACAAACCTTACGCGCCGGCTACAATGAACGAGATCGTTGGATCTAATGGCATAGGAAGAAACCGCATAAATTGACGGTATTTTAGGTGCTTTCGTTGGAAGGCAGCCTGCTACACGTGATTACGACAGAACCTTGAAGTACTTGTTAAGGAAATTTTATTTCATTTATTTCATTTATTTCACAAATGATATTTACTTTGATCCAACAAGATTTAGATCTTTTATATCCGGTTTCACAGTGCCAGTTTAAACTCCGTTAAGCGACGTTCAAAGTTTCAACTGACGTTCAAACCTAAACGAGAGTTTATGCTGCAGCTTTACTTGAACGCCCGCCGTTGATGGTTTAAACTGCCGTTTTATGTTTAAACCGACGTTTGATGAAAACGGGAATGAAGTTTTGTTCAAAAATAATGTGAACGTCACAAGTATCACGTTGCCTTGAGAATTTCAAATTAAATTTGAGAAGAATGTCACATTTGTCTCCGAAACAAATGCAAATATCTCCGGATGCAAATATCTTGGCTTGTAGTTTTAAGAACACCGTACAATTCTTGATATTTTCCTTCTTTTCAGGGACTCCTTAAACCAATTTGAACAATAAATATGGGCTGAGGTATGACAATTGATGTTTAAAGTGGCTTGCAAAATTAACGAAAATCAATAACTGGAAGTTTAGTTAAACGCTCAATCAATTTCTACTGTGAAACACCAACGGTTTAAACACCAGAGATACCATGCTCGTTGAATCCGATCTTTGATATAGTTGCGCATATGATTTAGTGATGAGCTAGAAAAACTGAACAATGTCTTGAGTTTACCTATCAAGACTACACTATATACGCTATCAAAAGCCTGGTAAGTCAACTACAGCATTCAAAATATTTGAGCAAAGCCAAGATTCTGACACCATGACAACATCCAAATTAGAGCTGCTCAGCATTTGATACAAAAGTGTATATTTTGCCCGAACACTCTCGGCGTTCAAATAACAAATTTTAAGTCCATCATACGCATTACACAATTATGTTCAGAACGCACTTTACGTTATCAGGATCTATACCGACAACCACAACATTGATAAGAAAGAACACCACCACCCACTAAGAATAGGAAAATACTTCTGCGAGATAAATAAATAAAAGTTCTAATATACGTAATTTAGAACTGATAAAAATCGCAAATTAAGTCGTAGTCTATTTAGTGAGTAAGAATCTCACATTACTATGAGCACACGCGGCTTGTCCTCGTAGTGCCTATGAATGTTTTTCCTACCAATGGGGAAAAATGGGGAAAAAGTCAAATTTTTGCCACCTAACTAGAGTTAACTTTGCTTGAATTGCTTCATAAGCGTGGCTTTGTAAAAACAGTGGTTTGAAACATGTTTTCAAACGAGCACATATTTTCTCGTTTTAATTTTTCAATAAATTTTCTTTTCTACTTTTTATGCTCTTTCACTGTAAAAGTTTTCAAAATAAGTGGCCAAACACGTTCCCGACAAGGCTTTATTAAACCATTATAAATAAATAAATAGAGCGGCGCAACAGCTCGAGATGAACCAGGGCCAACTTCTCAACAATGTATGCTGGTGCGTTAATTTCTTTACATACAAGGGGACCTACAATTTTTTGCCGAATCCGAACGGCTCTTTGAGAAGCTTTTCAAGACAAATGATACTCTCGGAGGGCTTGTCAGACCCTCGCGGAGGTGGGGACCGTAAAAAAGAGCAATTCTTTTTCCTTCAGGTGACGATGGCAGGATTCGAACCCAGACCTCCGGCGTAGTAAGCAAACACACTAACCACTACGCCACGGCACCCCACTAACCATTATGTGGACAAAAAAAAATTTCCCTCGTATCCGTTATAATTTTTTCACTGTGTAATTGTACCAAATTGTACCTTTCTACGACTCACCGTTCAAAAGTTACAAGATGCGGACGGACGGATATCGGAGTGAGAGTGATGCCATAAGAGGTCCTTTTTCCATTTTTTGACGGACGCTAATAACGAATAACAAATTTAATTGGAAAATAGAAAAATCATTCGTGTTAAACATTGTTTAGTCTTATTCGGGCCACACTGTGCCACCAATTGCACAAATGCTTCAATTCAATTAAAGATGTAAAGGTATGGAGGAATTATGCCTTGCCTAGCCACACTTTGAATTTCTATAGCAAACTTTCTCTAGCAGCCTTAAGGGCTGAACTCCTTCGTCAATACTTGTTAAATTTAACCTAACGTATTGCATTTAAGAAATAGATACTTTGAAAAATTCCTCATTTGAAAATAGATTCACTTTGAGTCAGGCCTTCAGGCTATCATGATTCACGATCCCTGATAGAAGATTCTTAATACTAGTTTTATAGCTGGGGAATGCTTCATACCAAAAACTATTTGTAAAGTTTAAAGCTTCCTAGGAGATAAACCTCAAAATTGCTACAGACGGACGGACATGCATTATTCGATTCACAATTCCGTCTCTGTAATACGTCCTTGGAGCCAATAGCTTTTAGTCCAACATTGGCTCATTCTTATAAGATATTCAGATATTAATTTTGGCTCTGCCTGAAGAAGCTAAGCGAAATGCTAAAGATCTACCCCTTCCTGCTTTAACAAAATATTCCGGCCTCTCTAATCTGAATTTGAACCCTCAGAGTGCGAAGCCATTTGGCGAAATCAAAAATTACGTTCGCACATTTAAGCGATGTAAACAAAGTATAAATTTCTCACATATGATTGCACATATTAAAAGTTATGTTTATTGGGATATAATGCGATGCTGCGTCGCTTGTTATCCCTTTGTTCCTTTTTTTCTGCTTCTTTATTCAATCTTGATGCTAACAAACGTTATCCTTTATGCAAAGGCAGTCAACAGCGGTGGCAAGGGTCGCAACTCATAAATCTAAAACAGTTAAATTGTTAAACAAACGCTTGGGACACACATGCATTTGGGGTGTTATCACACCCTTTATGCCGCCGATGTGAATCCTTTTTTGTTACGAAGCGGGATTTTTTTTCACTTAGTACAGATACGAGTCCGTCCTTTTATTACACGCTCAAATTATGAGAGTCCTTTGAACATTCATATTCGAATATGAGGATCACCCTTTTACAGAATGGCATTGGCATGGTGGTCTTGTGGCCAATGTGAAGTAGGTACGTAAGTACAAGGGTTGCCCAAAGGACATTTTAGTGGTCTTATGCACGATTTGGGATATGATTTTTGCTGTTTCGCTCGGTGAAAATTGTTAGATTTATTGAGTAGTTACTTCGTGACGATGTTCGGTGGGATATTGGGGCTACTTTTAGAAATATCTGGGCGTTAAGTTTGATAAATGGATTAACTAAAAGCATATTATTAGAAACTTACTTACCAAACGACTTTACTTTGTAGTTCTGCTGGAGTTACCGAAATAATGACGCCTTCTCCAGGAATGCTAAATGCTATAATGCTATAAAAATCCTTAATCAGCTTAGTCAATTTCGATTCACTGTCAATTCATTCACAAATAAACCATCCGGAATGCTTTATTAAACCCCAAAGGATTTTATTTCAAACTTGCAGACCATAAGGAAACTTAACTAAGCATGAGTGAATGAATCCCAACTTTTAAAACATCTTGCTTAGTGATGCCCGCACATGACAATATATTCCAAAACATTAATTCCGGATGGGGAAGAAAGACTAATTGAAATTAAAATTCTAGAAACGTTTACGTAAGGGGTTACCTAGCTTCATCACTAAAAAACCTTATGAATACGCAATTCCTAGCCCCATTTGGGACATAGCTATCCAGCTAGATGATAAAAAAACTCACCCCTCATGACATGCATTCAACTTAAAATCGAATTTCCGCTAAAACGAAATACTTTATCAACGAATTTACAACTTTCTACCATCCACTGGGCTGTAGGTACCTACGCATCGTCTTGTTATCCTTTCGCCAAACTTGAAAATATTAAAATTGAAAAACAAAATTGAACGTGAGCGTTGGTGCATAGAAAAAGAAAACGAAAAAACTTCAACAGGTTTTGATTTCAAAATGTGAAATTTGCGTTTTCAATTTCCCCCTCCCATCAGCACAGCAACAACCTCTTTATAATTCTTCCAATGGAATAAAGGATATCATTGTGAGAAGCGTTCCTACGTCCTTAAAATAGTAAGTACAAATCCAGAAAACAAGGAGACTTTGATGTACAGGAACCAGTCCACGATTTCGATTTAGGAAAAAAAAAAATAAGGGGAACATTCGCGGTTTATTAGGTTTCATATCTATCCAAGGAATCCACTTAACAAACAACTTACGTCCCAGCATCCAGCCATGCAAAACAAGTTTATGGGTAATATTGTTATCCTGTGAGTGCACACCGTTTGGGCATATGCGTACCAATTTTGCACGACGAGTCCCATTGATAGAAGTCGCAAATTTAATTCCGCTATTCTATTATTATCCTTTCAAATCTGGGATTATTGTCAACCCTTCGTTGCGTAATGAAACTTTTTTCTTGCAGCCTTATTGAATTGCGAAGAAAAGAAGGATTCCGTCTACTGGATGGTAACAAAGGTATTCTCCCGCTTTCCGGTTCAGGCCTTAGAAGGTTAAAGCAGAAATATTCCAAACTACATATAGAAGAAGTTGGAAATAGAACCATGTTTTCGAGTAAATTTTCTTTTTTTAAATCAATTCTGGGAAATTCGGGTGAGTATAAATTGAGGGCACCATGTTTATTGATATGTCAATCTTTCGCGGAATGTAATAGGGAAAGATTTATGGGACAAAGGGTATACTTTTGGCATATAAAAAGGCAGGGTGAGCTCATCCAAACATAGCAAATAGTTTTGCGTATAGTTCATAACACAAAGTTTTAGAGCTTTAGTGTGCCGACTAATGTGCATTAGATCATGGGTTTGAATCCCGCCCGGAGTAACCTAAAAAGTTTGTGGTTCGTCTAGTAGTGGAATATTTTTTTCATTTCAGCTTTTCCGCGATCATATAAAGAATATTATTTAACGGACCTACTCATGGTTAACTAAGGGACTAGACCTGTTTTTTTGTGAATTTTTGGGCCTCTAACATTAGGTGGCGCGCTCAGGTTCGGGATGGACCTAGGTGCAAACCAACAAGCTTCGGCAGCCAGCTTTGTTTCATAAAGAAGGACTGGGATGATGATCTTTGCTGAATCAGGATGAAGGGTTTTGCTACTCAATTGTCTTCTTGGCCCAAAACAGCAGCTCTTGGCAATAGTCAGCCTTTGTATGATTTCAGCCCTGGTTACGTTGTCTGAGTTAATAGGTGAACCTTGACAAAATCCCCAACTACTTCAAAGTTATAGCTGTCTATGGTGATGTTTCAGCCAGGTGTCTAGCAGCATGCTCTTGGTTTCGCCTTTCGATTATGTCAATGTCGTATGTGAATGCGATTGTTGCATAGACTTTTGAAAGATTGTGCCTCTGGTGTCGGCGCGGAAGTTTTGCACAATTTTCTCAAGTATAATATTAAAGAAGGTACATTTTGCTGCGCTTAAGCTTAGACACAGGTACTTCATTCAGGTCGCCATTGGCGGTATTGTTCGTATTCTTCCTCGGTGACTTCTCCACCCAAAATAAATGGTCCGTTCTGCCTTCGGTTGGTCTTCTCTGTTAAACACTTTGCAGAAATAGTTTTCCCAAGTCCTCAGTGCCGACTGCGATGTTCCCAATCTTTGATCTTTTTTCGTAGTCAAACAGTCTTCGACTCCAGCTTTATGCCCTTGATGGGTTCCTTTATCCTTTAGAAGAACTTTCGAACCCTATTCCTATAAATGAAGCTGTACCTTGGCTACATCAAGGTAGTAATCCGAGAAACGTTGGGCCTTCGAAAGGTTCGGACGTGCACGACACTTCATGAATGTCTTGCGTCAGTCGCAATGTGCCATGATCGATGGTTGATTGGTCGCGAGATCTCCATGTCCCTTTGTGGAAGCTGAGATGAGGGTACTATTAAATATAGCAAACTGTAAACCTGTCGCCTCGCAGCAAAGTGGATCATCCTTAATGGAGGTCGTTTCGGGCAGGCTGAGCTCTCCGGCCATGTGACCCTCCGGCCTGAGCTCTCCTGAAAGATGCCCTCCCTTACTATGTTGGCATTTGAATAGCCTTGGACAACCTTGATGTCGCTAAGGCATTGCTCATATGCTTTGGCCAAGAGTTTGTAACTGCCGTGATATCTGCCTTTCAGCTGGTAAGGACCTCCTGCTAAAGGATTATATTCCATCCATTTGCAGATCCGAGGCGCGTTGCCCTCGTTTCATTTGCATTGGCCGTCTTCAGTAAATCAGTTCGGAACCGAGGCTTATTGTTGATTCGATACTAGTTGGTTTCTTAAAGCCTGAGCTTGAAGTACGTCGTATAGCAACCTTTTATAAGGTGTTGAGTAAGTTGTTCGACCTGACAGTTGATTCCATGTAAGGAATTCCTTCGCTGCCATCTGGATATGAGAAAAGTGCCTAAGTAGGAGCACTCCCTCACCTCTCTCTAATCTGTTCTCCTTTCAAAGGGTTTGGAGCCCAAGCAAGAGATATAACACCGAACTGTATGGGCTCTATAGCAACGCCGACCTAGCCAAAAGAGTCAGAACACCACGATTGCGATGGCAGCAGAGCGCAGTAGATAAGCACAGAGACTCACTTAGCGTACGCAACGCAAGTGAAGGGGGAAACACTGTTCTTCATTGTTTTTTTACTAGGCGACATGGTCCGAATCACTAGAAGAAGTATTGCGGCCGTTTAGGATGCCTGCATTCCCTATAACTCACAAGGCAATTGCAAGAATTCCTTTAGCCTCTGTGCGGCTTTTACTTACTTACTTACTTAAGGTGGCGCTAGAGTCCGGGGTGGACCTGGGCCTCAGCCAAAAAGCTTCGCCAGCCAGCTCTGTCTCTAGCTAGCCGTCTTCAGTTTCACAAGCGAAGTTGGCTGAGGTCCCCTTACACTTGCGTGCGTCACCTGAGTTTCGGTGCTCCTCTGCCGCGCGGTCCCTCCTGTGTGGATTCGAAAATTTTCCGGGCCGGAGCGTTGGTGTCCATCCGCTCTAGATGACCCAGCCATCGTAGACGTTGTGTTTTGACTCTTTTGGCTAGGTCGGTATCGCTGTACAGCCTGTACAGTTCGATGTTATATCTCTTGCTCCACTCTCCGTCTATGCAAACGGGACCGTAAATCGTCCGAAGAATTTTCCTCTTGAAGCAGCCTTAAAGTGTTTTCATCCGGTAAATCCGTCTGAATACGAGGCTTGTTTCTGTGCGGCTTTTGCTTCTGACCTGCATATTTTGGATGGCACTTTTGTGACCTCAGGCTTGGTAGGGTTTCCCCATGGAAACATGCTGGCTCCTCTGCCGAATGCTATATGTCTTAGGGCTAAATGGCTTCTTGAATCGAGATGACTTTTCGTGGTAGACGGGAGATGCCTCTTCTTAGAACAGGAGGCTTTCCCGTAGATATTGCTTTTACAGCAATATTTGTATTTTTGTATTTCTGCTAAAATACACTCACCAGAATTCCCTACAGAAAAGTGTTCACTACCCTCTATGAGTGCCCAAACGTAGGCTGACTTTCATTTCTTCCAACTCCAACTCGGTTCTCCTTTTCCAGGAGTCGCTGCAGAGTGAGTTTCGTAGATGTGTGATTTAGATTTTTATAAATTTATGCACTAGAGAAGAACTAAGAAGTCTCAACATTTCCACAGGTTTGATTCAAACTTAAAGACCGGTGTTTGATCGTCCCGCCAATAGATCGCACATTAGTGCAGTAGTTGTTGTCATTATTGCAGGGTATTATCTCTGATAGGCAAGCATTCAACAAGGCTTGTTCTTCATTCAAACGCCTTTTGCATGAGTTGCATGAAAAGAGAACACAAATCATCGTCACTGCACCTGCCCCGCTCTTCCCCAGAAACTAAACTTTTACCTTGGAGTTTTCTTCGATCTTAAAGATTTAAACGCGACCCATACAATTCGTCTCGCACGCGTGATTCGTACCTTAAAGTCCTTAGACCCACAATGGACCTCTATGGGTTTAAGTGTGTTTGTTTCTAATACCCGACAGGCATTTCAACCTTACCCAACCTTACCTACTCTCAGCCTTACATCCTTGGACACAGTTTACTGCACTCTTACAACGTCATACCTATAGTCACTCCTTAGCCGACCGTAGACGGCTGATTCAATGCGATTTAAACCGCGTTTACTAACGTGATTGATGAAGAAAAAACTGTCTGCCGTAAACGGAGAATCTGTATGGTTGATCTGAACCTCAGTAGAGTGAATCTAAAAGTAGATCGACGATATTACATCAAGTAGCTGGGGACTAAACTCGGTTAACTAACACGGCCTATTAGCTTTTCTATACCATGTGTTGTAAACAAGCTCTGTCAAACGACTGAGAATGAAATTTACAAAATTACACTTCCTGCTCATATTTCTATGATTTCAAGGTTGGTTGTATTTGAAAGCTTTTATATGGATTTTTATTCCTTCCAAAACTCCCCTGCTAGTAGGAACACTATATGTAGAATTCCTCACCCTGCCACTTAAAAAGATTACTTGACGTTTTAAAATATGCTTTTTGACGAATCAGTGGAGAGGTACACGACTTTGTGAATAAGGTAAATAATTAACCAACTACAGAGATAAAACTTACAAATAAATATACAAAGGATATGCAAATCTTAGTTTTCCTTTATTTTCATTGCAAAAGTTTTCACAAATTTCTGTTGTCCCTGCGTAAGAAGCACTTGTTCGTCAGATCCTGGCTCTCGATAGTCAGCAAATGTGCATTCATTGACACAAGTCCAACCCAAGTCATCGAAAGCCTTTGCTGAATAGATATTAGTTGCATTGGCCACTACAGCTGAATAACCCAGTTGTCTTGCATTTTCCTCGAATTCTCGCAACATTTTCCGAGCAATTCCTTTGCGACGGAAATCCTTATGGACGCCCAAGCCGTACGCTTGCAACGCATTGTCCACATTCAACCTTTCATACACGTTTGAGTGTCTCTCCAAATGGACCATAAACAGCAACATTGCTCTTATTTTTTTGTCCTCTGCATTGTTAGCCTCACGAAGCAATCGCTTCTCCTCGCCGGGGTACCTCGGTGCGGCAAGGAGTGTTCCAATAACACAGTCGTCTACCGTTGCCACTAAACTTGGTCCACCACCTTTTGCCAGAATGGCCATGTGAAATCTCTCAATATCTAAGTTTTGCTCTCGAATGTTACACGCGTTCGCCAAAGGCTCATCTGGATAATAGTGTTCGCGCAAGAAGTCTAAAATTGAACTATGAAACCTTGGTTCCGCCAAACGGTACACAATTTCTTCCGATTCCGACATTAAAGCTCTTTGCTAGCGGTACGATGATACAAGCGATACTGGCCCGACAATTTGAGCAAACACAAGGCAGAAAAAATGAAAAAGTGCAAATTATGTTTGGACCACTATCAATAAGTAATAATACTTTTTTCTATTAATAAATTGTTTTTTTCCCCAAAATGATAATAACAAACTGTCTGCCTTGGACTTGAAAGTAGAAATGAATGATTTTAAATTTAAGGCAAGGTCGCAACTAGTAATAAAATAGTAACACTTTGTCATCATGCTGTTTTTAATGTTTTTTGTTTTTAGCACCTTTGTGGTAACATATAAATTTATGGTTTTTTTTTATAATTTTAAATACTTGTCTGTCAAATTCAATACTAGTGTCAAGGGAAGATCTACCTCAGATACGAAAGCATCTTTCAGAAAAAAGCCCTATGAAATAAACACTTCGTGACTGGGACTAATCTAATATAATTAAAGCCGACCGAGGGTATATTAATTGTAATGCATAGTTTGTAAGTCAGTGAATTAATCATCGTAGACCCTTACTTAAGACCTTTTAGAGATATGATCGAGACCGACAGGTGAATCGATTAAGCCATGTCCGTCCGTCCGTCCGGCCGTCTGTATGTGTGAAGGTTTTAGGTCTTCAAAATAAAGCCAGAGAGCTGAAACTTGGTACACGGCTTGGATCTTCTGCTGTACATACAAGGTGTGAAGTTTGGCTTCCGTCAACGGCCACGCCAACTACTGGCTTCAATGTGAGACAACCTCTATTTCATTTTTTTTTTCAAAATGCCATTTGGTCAAGTTAGACAGGAATTCAAATTTTGTGCAATGTTGACCTAAGACCTTTAACAAGGCTAAAATTGGACCGCCCACAATATCGACCATGCCCACTTTTAACATGTTGGATCTTTAAAAACCCGATTTCTCGGAAAGTTGACTCCAAATCTAAAAAAAAGAGTATGAGTATTAAAGATATTACTGTTTTCAAAGTTTGGTCCGTACAAAGTTTTGAGCTCCGCCCACTTTTAGGGGGGTTTTTTAGTTTTTCTGTTTTTCCCGATATAATTTTCGGTTTCAAAACATTTTGTCATGAATCTAACGAAATAACAATTAAATGATTTTAGTTTTTAGCCCAGACCCACTTTTGGGGGCGTGGCCTGTATAAATTATATATTAATTTGGGACAAAAAATTTTTAAATTTGGTGTTACACGGTATATAGGGTCGGGTATATAGAAGTTTGTCACAGACGAACTCTTGCACGTACTCACTTGTTTTATATTATTTCTGTTTTGTAAGCTCTATTATATTTCAAAATATTTTAGCTTAATTTGTCAGTCTATATAATGTCTTTTAAAGAAAAAATAAATAAAAAGGTTTGCTCCATTTTTTGCCACTGTTCAGTCGATTGTTTGCCAATTTTCTCATGGATAAACTCGCCACCTCACAAATGTAGAAGAAGGCTATGATCTCTGTCCGGATCACTCGGCAATCGTATTGAAAACCGGCGGAAGTCTAGCGAAAAATGAGAGAGCGCCTAGGCTAACTAATAACAACACCGACTGGGATAGCTTTAGGAAATACTGCAAAGAAAATGTATCTCTACATGTACTACTTATAACCCCTTTAGAAATAGAAGACGAAGTCGATAAACTCGTTAGAACTATTCAAAACGCTGCTTGGAACAATACTTGTTTCCGGAAGACTGGAGTAAGGAAAAGCGGATCAATTTACCCGCGCGAAATTGAAGAGCTCATACGCGAAAAGAGAAAGGCTCGAAAGAGGTGGCATTTGTCTCGAGCTCCTCCTGATAAAACCATTCTGAATGGGCTTTCTAACAAATTAAAGCACTTACTTCAAGATTTTAAAAGTCGCGAGATTACCAACTACGTCGAAAACTTGACTGCCGATAGAGGGTCAAACTATTCACTTTGGAAAGCCGTGAAGTCCATTAAAAAGCCCATAGTACACTCGGCGCCAATAAGAAAAGATAACGGTGAATGGGTAAAAGGCGACAAAGAGAAAGCAGATGTATTTGCAGAACAACTAGAAGAAACATTCAAACCGTTTGACGGGGAGCCGTTGGTTGACGATCTGTATCGCAATGCGGAACTAGACATTTATCGAATGAAAACCGTGACACTGTCTGAACTTCGTCAAACAATCCGAAATTTGAAGAATAACAAAGCTCCAGGCTACGACCTAATTACTGGGGAAATTTTGAAGGAGTTGCCGAAAAGAGCGTTAGTCAAGCTTCTCTACATCATAAACGCATCAATGAGAATTTCATACGTTCCACGGCAATGGAAAGTCGCAAAGGTAATAATGGTTCCGAAACCAGGGAAATGCCCGAACGACAAAAAAAACATATAGACCGATTTCGCTTCTGCCGATTATATCTAAAGTCTTCGAGAAACTTGTGCTCAAACGACTGCAACCAATAATTGAAGAAAGACGATTGATTCCGGATTACCAATTCGGCTTTAGGGTCAAACATTCAACAATTGACCAGGTCTATCGAATAACTAATGAAATTGAGAAAGCCTTAGAAGCGAAAATGATATGTTCTACCGCTTTTCTTGACGTATCCCAAGCCTTTGATAAAGTTTGCCACGAAGGCCTAAAATATAAGCTACGGAAAGTTTTGCCGGAAAAAATATATGAACTCTTAAAGTCTTATCTTGACAACAGACTATTTCGAGTGAGATACGGGAGCGAATACTCAGAATTCAAAGAAATACAAGTCGGCGTTCCACAAGGTAGCCTCCTCGGTCCAACACTGTTTTTACTTTTTACAAGAGATGTACCTCAAGTAGAGACAACGACTGTAGCCACGTTCGCTGACGACACGGCCATCCTCGCTACGGATAAGACAGTCGAACTATCAACGGGAAAACTCCAACGCGCTTTGGATAAAATATGCGAATGGACAAAGGCCTGGCGAATCCTCCTAAACGAGACAAAATCAACGCATGTAAATTTTACTTACAAGAGGGTAATCAACTTACCTCTATTTATAAACTCGGTACAAATTCCGTACGCAAACGAGGCGAAATATTTAGGCATGACCCTAGACGCAAAACTTAAGTGGAAGCCATACGTTAAAAAGAAACGCGATGAACTTGAAAACAAGCTACGAGAACTGAATTGACTTATCGGACGTTATTCGAAACTAAGCGTATATAACAAACTGCTATTGTATAAGCAAGTGCTAAAACCATCTTGGACGTACGGTATACAACTTTGGGGTTGCACCAAACCAGCAACATATCTATTTTAGAAACTTTTCAGAATAAGACACTAAGAGCAATCGTAAATGCTCCATGGTATATAAGAAATAGCGATTTACATCGAGATCTAGGCATCGCAACCGTGACCGACGAAGTAAGAAACTTTGCTCGCAAACTTCATACTCGTCTTCACGGCCATTGCAACCACAAAATAGTCCGAACTCTGGATCAGACAAATCTTGCACGCCGACTTCAACGAACAAGACCGTTGGATCTAGCGTCGTAACAGGAAACCGCACATAATGACGGTATTGCAGGTGCTTTCGTTGGAAGGTAGCCTGCCAAACGCGATTACTATACAGAAGCTTGAACTACTTGTTAAGGAAACTTAGTCGTAGTCTTACAAACATTGGGAGGTTTTTTAGTGAGTAAGAATCTCACACTACTATGAGCACGCGCGTTCGATTCTCATAGTGCCTATGAAGGTTTTTACCTACCCACGAAAAAAAAAATGGATATAAACTATTTCCTTAGGTTAGGTTGATGGATGCCCCTGTGACAGTATAGTAACGGCTCACTTAGATCAGCAGTTGGGTTCATTTTGTCCATTGGTGTGCCTTCTTAACACCTTAGACGAAACAAAAAATCAACCGCTGCTGGATGTGGTTGTTTATTGTGTATGAGAAATCCGTCTGCGTACGTTTTTTGAGAACGTCATAACCTGACACTTATAATTTGGGTTAAGTGCGAGTTCGTTTTTATCACACCAGATGATGACACCGTCGATGTCTGACTGCAGAAAACCATAGTCCGACAATGACAATGCAAGATTATCACTATGTTTCACACTTGACGGGAAATCATTAAAAGAGAGTAAAAAGAGAAGAGGACCAAGATGGTTCCCTTGGGGAACACCTGATACCACGGAAAAGATATTTGATTTAGTCCCTCTGAAATTTACTTGAAAAGTTCTCAAGTGAAGATAAGATATAATGCAAGATATGAAATTAGGTGGGAATGCTTGAAGACGCGAGTTAGGGGATTAACAATCCCCAGGCCGTCGAAAAATATATTTAGGTTTATTCCATTGGGAGGGAGGGTATCTTAAAGCTTAAGCTTGAGCAATCGACTTTGGCTCTAGTGCAGGTGTATGCACCCAATCTAGAGCCAGAGTATGCGGCCTTCTTGAACGAAGTTGATATTGCCCTGGATAGAGTGGCAGAAATAGACCTCTTTCTCCTGATGGGTGACTTTAATGCTCACGTGGGTATGGACAACAGTACCTGGAAGACACGGTGTCCCATACCTTGGGAGACACGCTGTCCCAGATCAAAACAGGAACGGAGGGAACTTCTTCGACTTTTGTTGCTTATGGCTTGTCCATCATGAACACTTTTTTCCCACACAAAGGCATCCACAAATACACTTGGTACCGGCACAGTACCAATCAGAGATCTTTGTTTTGCTTGTTTGATGTTCGTGTGTAGAGAGGAGCTAAGTTGTCAAGTGATCACCACCTAGTGTTGTGCAAATTGCATTTCAGCGATAGTTTTCCTTTGGCACCTATAGGTGATTACCAAGACTGGTAACACGCATACTGTGGGAAAGGTTACAGGATGCTGACTCCGACTACAGAGAAAGACGAATTCCAACTGACCTTTCAATGAAGAGGAGTAATGGCAACTGTTTTCGTCGGAAGTCATTGCCTCTGCAAGAAATATTTGTTGAGTAAAGCGGCTGGGTGTGGCAGCTGCTTCAACACCTGGAGTTGAAGAAGCCATCAGAGAGAAGAAGAGAGCTTGTATTGTGTGGAATCAATTAAGGAACTCAACTTCTCGCACTCGGTACAATCAGGCGCGAAAAACTTTCAATCAGGTGGTGAGAACAGCCAAGGAACAGGCATGCAAAAGATTCGGCGAGTGGTTGGAGAACGATTACAGATCTGCTAACAAGATAATTTCGCATATTTTTCGCCGTCTCAGAGGAAGGAAATTAAATATCGTAGGAGTAAAATCCAAGAACGACGGTACACTTTTTTGTTACGGGAAGAGAAGTACGGCTTTTCGCCTGGCAGAGGCACAAACGACCAGCTCTTTACTCTTAAGGTTATTCTTGAGAAGGCATGGGAACATGCCAAACCGGTATATGCGTGTTTTGTAGACTTGGGAAAGGCTTATGACCGGGTCCCTCAGGATAAACTCTGGAGAGCTTTGCAGGACTACGTCCTGAGTGGGCCTCTTCTTAGAGCCATTCGGTCTTTGTAAGAGAACTGCAGAAGCTGTGTTTGGATAAATGGCGTCAAATCCCGTATTTTTGATGTGGTGATTGGACTTCGCCAGGGCTGTGTTCTATCGCCTCTCGTTTTCATGGCATATATGGACTGGATGGTGAAGCGCAGTCTTGGCGAAGATATTTCTACTTTTCGCTGATGATTTAGCGAGCACTCAATGGGTTTTCCGCCGTCTGTTGTGAGGCTGAGGTGAAAGTAAACATCGGTAAGTCAAAAGTGATGGTTGTGTCCCGAACTCCTGCGAAGTTCACTAAAATGTTCATTAAAACAGGTAGAGAACTTTACTTCCTCGGGCCAAAGTCTTCTTCACGACAGATGGGACAGGTCAGACTGAGTTATCCTGCAGGATTGGCCAAGCTGGAGCAATAAAAGTAAAGGAACTCCGCCAGCCAGTCGTCAGGAAAGCCAAGGTCTCAGTTTTAAATTCAGTTTTCATTCCATCTATGGTCAAGAAATTTGGGTAATGACCGAAAGTAATAGTTCGCGAGTACAATTAGCCGAAATCAGATTTCTAAGGTGCGTTACTGGGATTATTGTTAGGGATATAGAGTGGAAAACGTCAATATGATGATGATGCCGTTTCGATGATTTGATCATTCGAACACTTTGTTCGCATGCCCCACAACAGACTTCCGAGACGTGACTATTTGGGTTTCTTCTTTGACACATTTCTGTGACTTACTCGTGAAAAAGAGTGCGTTCGTCCTTTGTGAATATGTATATGCAAATACCAGATGTCGTCAAAGTCGGGGTAGTTGCCTTACAGGCTTGTGCACCCATATTAGGACCTTTCTGTCTAGGATCATAGAGCAGTGCCCGCCTCTTGGCATAACACCTACTGTATCTGTGTATTCTGTAACGAATTAGTTTTTGAACTTATAACCCACTTATAAGCCACAAGTTTTGGCGGCCTGTGACGGCCATGTGACTTCTTTACAGAACACAGCTGCAAAGGATCCTGAATGGGGCAGTGCGTCGGAGCACCAGGTCACGGTGGAATGAACTTTACGGGCCGTAACGTGTGCTCGTCAAGGGAACTGGCATTAACGACTAGGGCGCCGATGCCTGAGAGAACATGTGGTACGACAACTGCGGGATAAAACTGGGCGGAATCTGATGAACTGATACAATCCGCTCGGCAATTAGTACGCTTACCTCTTGCTGCAGGCTGAAGAAATCGTTGGGGTTGCTCTCCCTCTGCGCTGGTGGTGGAATTTGGTCAGGGCTAGATGAACCATGTGGGGCGCCGTGGCGTAGTGGTTAGTGTGTGAACACACTGGGTTCGAATCCTACCGTCGTCATCTGAAAAAAGACTAGTTCTTTTTCACGGTCCCCGGCTCCGTGAGGGTCTGCCAAGCCCTCCGTGAGTATCATTTGTCTTGAAAAACTTCTCAAAGTCCCGTTCGGATTCGGAAAAAAAATGTAAGTCCCTTTGTATGTGAAGAAATTAACACACACAGCATACATTGTTGAGAAGTTGTTTCACCTGGTTCACCTCGAGCTGTTTCGCCACTCTATTTTTTTGTTTTTTCAATTAACCACCCTTACTGGAATTTTCAGAAGGCATTGTAAACTGAAGAAACATCATCATCGCATGGACCTCCTATCGGCCCCGTACAGACTGCTTCATGCAGACTTTGTCTATACCATAGAGAGCTATGAACCCTCTCTTTAGATACTCCTGAATTTTCCAGACCTCTTTTGTCCTTCAAAAAATATACTTCGTGAAGAATTTATTCCATCGATAAACCCAGCTGTAACCTTCTAGACTTATCGACTAGGCTCTCCCGATTTATAACATAATGGGCGCATACTGTCCCCCTGCTACGCCCCTGTTTGACTTTTTTTGCCATTTGTTAGGATTTTAATAATAATTTATTTTAAACCTCCCAAACAACAAATTTTAATACACACACAACTAGTTTACACTTAAGTCGGGACGACAAAGATTTAAGTAGGGTAATCGAAGATTATGATTAGTTTAAGATCATTACTTCGTTACATTTTAGTTGTTACATTTTAAAATTTAGTAAGTCGTAAAAACTTATTTCTTTTATTTCAGATGAACTGAAACTTTATTGGGCTGATGTATTAGCATTTTAATCCAGATCGAACTAGCAAACTCCATCGCTAAACAAATGGTAAGTGATTTTTAAAGTTGCCCTTAAAGAAGAAATAAGTAAATTTCTTGAGAGTGTTTAACTTTGAAACAGATAATCACGGAACTCTTTTAAGAACCCTTCCACCAAGGCATACCAATAATATTATATTGAATCGCACTTTTTGTGCTGGTGTGTTTCAGAAGTAGTGTTGTTCAGAAGTAGTGTTGTACTTTCTTACTCGTTTTTACTTACTTACATTCACTTACGCTCTTTATAAACTAAGCGCATACTTTCAGCTCCCTACCATAAAGAAATCAAACCGATATAATATTGTCTACAGGAACAATTATTTTAACACACAAATAACACGGAGAATCCTCTGAGCACTCGTAACTCAAAAAGGCGAAAGCAAAAGTTCATTGTAATTCCAGGCTCATAGGAAAACAGCCATTTAATTGAAGCACCCCCACATCATCAGCCCACACGTTCGAACAATCGTTTCTGCTCGATTGTTGATGTATTTAACAAGGTTTCCGTGATTGATTGAAACGACATGACACAAGGCTAATGCGTAAAAACTTCAACACTCGATACGCACAATGTCCTTTCAAATCTCCTGGGAATTCTGCAATCGAGAATTATATGCCAGTCCTCACCCCATACCAAATGCGAAATGACTTGTCGATTCTATTTGTGCTGATTGCTCTATACGTTGATCTGACAAAAAAAAATTGATTAAGGATTTTGATTCCTTTTTGCCTTTCCAATTTTAACAGCAATCAAAAAACTCAGTCCTTCGGGATTATAAAAGTAAAATGCTATCGAATGAGTTTGCAAAAGTGATGCAGGTATCTTAGTTGAAATATTTTAATTTCCGAAAAGCGTACCAACCTGAACGGGTGGTTTCTCCCAAAAAGGTGATTTTCTTTTCCACCCAAGTTATTATGGGTGCACACTGACCGTTTAAAAAAGGATTTAGCGAATGAATTATGGCCGGTGTGTTGCATATTGTATTATTCCTGGGAGAATAGACAAGATAAGCTAAAAAAAACCAGCTTTTAATGGACGACGAAATGAAAAACAAAGAATTTGTACATTTTTAAATGTCTGCAAATGAAGACAAATGAGAGGGAAAAAAAACTTGAAATCAAGGATAAAAATAAAGATTCCTTACTTTCTAATTACTTTCCAAAGGCACATGCTTGCCCGCCAGAGCGTTGTAAACTTCAATGAGACAGATGCGATTCGCAATTAACTTTTCTACTTTTATAAGTTTCTTTAAAAAATTGAAAAAGGATATTCCTAGGGGAAGCGCAAGGACGTTGTGCTTCAGCAATAATTTAGATTCTGCTTTATTTATTTATACAACGTGAATAATATAGAAAGAAAGAATAGATCTTAAAATTAGTTACGAGTATGTGCACTGGTGGTTGGTTCCTTTAATGAAGAAAGTGTGATTTTGAGAGGTGGTCTATTACTAAAGCAAACAAATTCTGCTTTTTAAGCAAACTTTCCACTTTTTTAAGTTAAACAAAGGTAACAAAAGAAACGGTCAGGGGATTTGCCATACACTATGTCGCTTGGTAAAAGTGACATTTCCGGAGTTTTCTTAAATAGAATTTTGTAAAAATAGTTTTGGCCCAAGCTGAACGTTGACCCCAAGCTCAACTGATCAAAACTCTGCTTTCAAAATTCTGACTAAAGCAAAAAATTTATTATTTAGCTTATTCTGCTTTTAGAGCAAACTTATATCTTTTTTTAAAGTAGAGTAAAGCAATAAGGAAGAAACTTATAGGGGTGCTGCATGGGCGGCACTTCCCCCATACATATTTGAATGTATCGCTTTTTAAAAGTAACGTTTTCAAAATTTTGTTAGGACAGAATTAGGTAAAAAGAATTTTGACCCAACCAGAATTTTGAACCCAAACCATGTTTTCTTTAGATCTGAAAAGCTGAATTTTTTTGGCGAAAAAGCTAATTTGGATATGCAAATTTTTAAAATCATCATTATGATCCGCTTCCATTCTAAAGGGTCCGCCAAATTACTTTTTTTTAAATGCTATAAAAAAAAACCACTGAACATTTTCTCAGATTTCTATTTCTATTTGAAAGTACAATCCCTCCGGTTAATAATGGAAAATAATTTCACTCAAACGGCTGCCTCGGCTGGCCAGGCCATTCAGTAGCCTGCAGTAGATTGTGTGCAGCTGTATTTCACCAATGGCTTCACGAATATAGTCCTTTAAAGCGTCAATTGTATCTGGCTTGTCGGCGTAATACTTATCTTTTTCGGCACCCCACAAACAATAGTCCAACGGTGTCAAATCGCAGCTCCGAGGTGGCCAAACGAACTCAGCTCTGCAGCTGATAATGCGATCTTCAAAAACAGGGCGCAAAACATCGAGTGTAGCTTCGTCTGTGTGGCACGTAGCGCCGTCCTGTTGAAACCAAATGTTGCCAGTATCCTCCTCTTCAATTTTTGTGAACAAAAATTCGTTCAACTTAGCCCGATAACGATCGCTTTTGACTGTAACGGCAACTCCTTGCCCATTTACGAAGAAAAATGGCCCAATTATGCCTCTGCACCAAAATCCGCACCAAACAGTGACTCGTTTTGGGTGTATCGGCTTTTCGATGTATGCGTGCGGGTTTTCTGTGCCTCAAATGCGACAATTTTGCTGGTTTACAATAACGAACATACGGAGCTGACGGTGCTTCTCTCCTTCCAAAATCCGTACGCAATTTTCGCACACATTCTGAAACATTACCATGATTTTTAAAGTAATGTCACAATATTTCCCAGCGTTGTTCAAGCGTATATACAACCATATTCGTTGTATTTCAGCTTTCACACATATCCGAACATTTTATAGCGCAAGTTTTTTTTGGATTCAAAGAAAATATATCGAATAAAAACTGTCTTTTTTTGAAATGCCAATAACAATACACTTCAGCGAGAATAACGCGTACCAAATTTCAGCTTCCTACGACAACTTTGAATTTTCATGCTTATGTAAAGTGGGCGTGTCAGTAAGAGGATTTTAAAAATTTTACACTTGTACTGCTTCGGGACCTAAAAAGAACAGATATTAAGTTTCAAGTTCTTAGCTCAAAATTTAAGGCCTAAAAACTACCGACACACGGACGGACGGACATGGCTCATTCAACTAACATTTCGGTCTCGATCATATGCCCTTAAGGTCTTGGGGTTCTACGGTGATTATTTCTCTATGTTACAAACTATGAATCAAACTTAATATACCTCCTATCCTATGGGATGGGGTATAAAAACGTTAGATGGCGGACCCTTTATTAGGGAGAGCGGTTCCAATCTTAAACGCTTATAACGAGCTGGCATGAACGACCAATTGTGTATGTAGTGGTCAGTGTTGTATGCAGCTATCTTAAATAATTGATACTCTGAATAGAGTACAATGGGCTACTTTCTCCTCATGGCTCAGCCTTCAGCCCAATGAGTCCGTTGCATCCGTTAAGTCGAAGTACATAACTGACTACTCATAGTGAAATACACACGTTCTTATAGGAAGCAACGTACGTCACGAAGTTCTCCTATAGGCCGCTTCCCATAAGAACGTGTTTATTTAACTGAGTTGTCAGTAGTTGTGTACTTCAACCTGACGGACGCAACGGATTCATTGGGCTGCAGGCTTAACTTCATTGATGATTTGGGTACAACATGACTTGGAACTGGAAGTCCATGATTGGGAGACACCTTGGCGAAGGTAAGTTGTTAGACTTTTTTGTGGTTATGGCTTGTGCGTCATGAACACCTGCTTCCCAAGCAGAAACTTGGCGAACACAAGTGGTCCTGGCACAGGAATAGTCATTTAGACTGATCGGCCTAATGCATCCGGGTGTGACAGGTTAGTCAGAGGTCTGATGGCTCTTCTGAGCTTAAAGTGGCAGTTAGTTTTTTTTTAGTCACAGCCTCTGCAGAAGTTTTTTATGGTGTGTGGTGTCTGGTTGTAAAACAGAACTGCGCAATTAAGAACGCTATACGAGTTAAGAGCTATATGAGAACAGACACTGCCATACTCAGGAGCGCGTATTAATTGCAAAGCTAAGAACTACATATAACATTTCACCGAGAAGTTGGAGGGAGCTTGCAGGCTTGCTTCTAAGATATTTTGGCAAACCTTTGTCGGGTTAATAAATGTTTTGCATCCAACCAAGGTCGGCCCACTTTTTTGAAGGAATAATGATGTCTTACGTAGTTGAGGCCTACGTAGTTGACGTTTTTAAATCTCAACGATGACGTCAAATCACTGTGGCAATGAAATCGCTAAAAGTTGTCAAGTCTTGGAATAGAAATGGGCCTGGAAAGCTCAAATTGATGGGTGAAACAGGTTACTGAGGTGAAGAAAAAACGCAGCTTTTGACAAAAATGAGTGAAAAATGCATACATTTTCAAAAAAATGGAAATTTTTCCTCTTGAAAGAAAGTTGCGCAACAGCTCGAGCAGAACCAGGAAGCCAATTGCTCAACCGTTTCTTAGATTCTTCACATACTAGAGGACCTAAGTTTTTTTCCCAATCCGAATGAATGCCATCATAAATTTTTGAAGACAAGTTTTAGTCTCGGAACCTTTGTCAGACCCTCGCGGAGATGGAGACCTCGAATAGGAACAAGGCTTTTTTTAAGATGGCCCGAGGTGCACAAACACTAAACAGAATGCTAAGGCACTCCACTGGTCATTTTCAAGCATTCCCCAAAAAGGCTTAACGAATGTGTTGGAACGAGTTCCAGCGCTGTAATCGAGCAATTTTTCTCAAAAAAAACTGTTTGGCTTACGGCTTGTAAAAAGTCCAACGCTAATCTGATTTTTCTCTTAAAGTCATTCTTGAGAAGTCAGCGGAACCTCAGCGATCTTTTTATGCTTTGTAGATTTAGAAAAGGCTTAGAACTACTTTTGCGGGACAAAAACAAGAGATTTTTGCAGGACTGCGCAGCCATATTTTAAGCCCATGTAGTAAGTGCGGGATTGAGTTTGTTTTCAAAATTTTCTTTCAAACCTTCTGTACATAATTTATTGATTCGCCAGCCATTTTGTGGCATATGTGAACTTTGAATTTTAGTAGATATATTTAAGAACTAAATTTTAACACTCTGCAAACATGAGTGCTACCTTGACTCTTATTTTTCAAATATATCATCAGATAGACGATGATAGACGAAGGTCCTAGGACTATGATCCCAATAATTTTCCTAAAAAAACCCATCCTTACAACAGCATATTTCTACCTCACTCAGACAATTTATAATAATAAGCAAAGTCACACTAAAGCGCTAAACTGTCACCACGTCGTAAGTCACATTACAGTCTATGCCACTTATTCTCAAAACCACCATCTGTTGCGAAGGACTCGTAAGTCGTAAAACTTCCTATCACGGTAAGTTTAAAACACAAAAAAAAATTTCCACATTTCACAAAGCATATAACAATTAAGTGAATGACTCTTTTAAGGAGCGCAACAACCTCGTTGGGAATATAAAACGCTCGACTAATTAGAGAACCCTCCTTGCAGCTTAGCTTTATCCTTCATTAACAAATAAGCACCCGTTCGCAAACCTCAATCGACAATTTTGACTCCCTGATTTGTGCCTGTTGGAGGGTTACCGAAAATAGAAGAAAAAAACCGGCTGTCAAAAGTTATTCCTTTGTCGACACATTCTAGCCAAGAGCTAGTTTTTTTTATTTTGCTTTGTTCAAGGACTCCTCAAGTGTGTGTTTTTTTTTTCACTTTCTCTTAATTTTATGGTGACATTAAAATTAAGCGCGTAACAATTTTAATTATGATTACAATGAACTAATTTAACACTGTGACGAATTTGCGGCAGCCGAACACTTTGGGACGGAAAAATCTAAAAGTGTGACGAAGAGTATAGAAGCCCGAGGAAGGAGGATTCATAAAGATCCCTAAAAGCAGGGGTGAGTCTGGTAGGGGGGTGACGGTAATACGACTTAGGGCGTCAGGTAATTTACTGTGTTTCCATAGTATTTCTTATTAAATAATCAAGAGTAACAGCGAAACAACAAAATAACAGTAATAATAATAATTTTTGGCGTTTCGACGTGGAAAGAGGAAATATTAACTTCATTTAGGGTTGCTTTTGCTTGGGATTAATTGAATTTTTTTTAACAATCCCTGCCTTGTCTAAGGGGGTATACATAGTAGGTAACATGGTGTTGTGGGAAGTCCACTGCTTGGTATAGCTTCTCGCAGTACAGGGATATTGCGCGGTAAAGGAGTGTTAATTTCTTCCTTTTTAAAATACTTGTAATTTATTACGTTTAAGGATTATGCATGGGCAAGGGAAACAATAATGAACAAAAGACGTTACAGGGGATTAGACGGATATCCTTTTCTGTAAGACTTCTAATGAAAAAAATATAATTTGGAAGAAAGGACCTCCCGAGGATATTTTATGGCCGATGATTGCATAATTTGTTTTACATAAAATTTCATAATTCCGTATCTCTCAGCGGCGGGACATGACTGGCTGGGGGAAGAGTTGTAGGGAAAACTGAAACTCTTTGAAAAAGTTGCCAACGTTGACGCAATGGCAGTGTTCTTACAAAGAAGGTATGAATATACTATGAATGTACTAAGAATTTACAGCCCTTAAGGATCTGCATAATGGTGCTGGTTTATTTTGAAAACGCTTTCGATGGACTGTCAATAGATTTCTTATGGGTGGCGCTGGCGTTAAGAAAAAGAGGAGTGCCATTAAGCCCAGCCTACGTACGGATAATCATGGAAAGTATGATGGAGCAAAGATGTCCTTCGCAGATGTAGTCATGCGATTGTCTGCTTGAAAAAAAACTGACGGGCCCCAAAGGGTATATCAGTTATTCTTCGCTGACGATGGGGTCATCATAAGTGAAGACCATACCCACATCCCTGCAGCGGACACTTGATATATTCGTCGATGTTTTGGAGGAGACTGGGTATTGTATTAGCCAAAAGAAGACAGAGTACCTGTGCTGCCCATTCTATGATCCAGCCGAGCCCATTCCAGACATTAAATTAAACGTTAATGTGTTTTTCAAACGTAATACGTTTGGGATAACCTGGGATCTATGATTAATGGCGAAATAAACTGTGATGACAACGTCAATCACGGCGTAAGCATTGGGTGGATGAAGTGGCGAGAAAACCTCGCTTTTGCTGTGACCCTTAAGCTGGAAGGGAGGCTTAGTTCTGCGTTGTGCCCACGCGTTGTGCGTCCGGCGCTTAAATATGGTTCAGAATGTTGGACATCGTATAAGAAATATGGGTGCAAATAAACGGCAGTTGCAGATGATGATGCTTCGCATGACAGCAGGAGTAATAAAGCGCGATAGAGTAAGAAGTACGGAGATCTTGTCTCCAGAAAAATGGAGCAAGACCAGCCCAGTTTGTATTGCCATGTTCAAAGGAGAGATCCTACGAATCCTGCCAAAAAGGCAATGTCAATTTACATTCCAGCACAATCACGGAAAGGAGGAAGGCCTAAACATTCATGGATCACACAAATGCAACGAAAACAGCATTTAAATGAACTTAGTGATGAAGAGATCCAAAATCGGGCGGCCTACCGGTTTATGCTGAGGTCCAATCGGTGTACCTCACAAGCGGACCATAAGGAATGCAGTACGAGTGGAAGAATTATGGGCTCTAAATTCAGATGAATCTCGCGTCTTAATGAAGAAACGAAGGCTTAGAATTTCTAGAAGAAAAAAATTAAACAGGTCATGTAGCATGTAGACCTGTTTATCTCATGACCTCATCATCATCATCATCATCATCATCATCATCATCATCATTTTCGAATGCCGCTTATCCTTTAAAAGGGTCTCGGAGCGAGGGTGGCTAAATGGTCCTTCCATCTTTCTCGATCCTCCCCCTCCAACAAGAGACTCCGGCGCAATCACCAGGCAGGACTCAGAGAGGTTCTTTACCTGATCCCACCACCTGTTTCTTGGCCTACCAGGGGGGCGACGCGCTCGCATCTCGGCTAGCATGACCTGTCTAGGAAGTCTGTCAGGGGGCATGCGAACAATGTGTCCAAACCATCGAAGAATCGATCGGTCCAACCGGAGAAGTAGTTGCTCAACATTAAGATTCCTACGAATACTGACGTTTCCACTCTGTCCCTTAGAGAAACACCAGCAACGCACCTCAAGAATCTTATTTCGGCAGCTTGTACCCGCGATCTAATTCTTTCTTTCATTACCAAAATTTCATGACCATAGATGAGGGTCGGAACGAACACTGAACTAAAAACTGAGATCTTTGCTCTCGCTCCAAGCTCAGCCTTCCTGATGACCGGCCGGCGCAGTTCCTTTACTATTGCTCCAGTTTGGCCAATTCTACAGTACAACTCAGTATCACTCCTCCCATCTTTCGTGAAAAAGACCCCGAGATACTTAAACTTCTCCACCTGTTTTAATGGAACTCCATTTATGTGCAGGGTACATTGCACAGGAGTTCGGGAAACAACCATCACTTCCGATTTGTTCACGTTTACTTTCATCCCAGCATCACCACAGACGGCTGCAAGCCTATCCAGTGCTCGTTGAAGTTCCTCTTTGGATGATGCCATGATGGCCAAATCATCTGCGAAAAGCAGATGGCTCATCCTAATGCCAGCCAATTCGAAACATTGCTCGCCAAAACTGCGCTTCACCATCTAGTCCATATATGCTATGAAAAGGAGCGGCGGCAGAACACAGCCCTGGCGAAGTCCAACGCGGTCCACTCAGCGCATAGTCCTGCAAAACTCGGTCATACGCCTTTTCCAGATCTACAAAATACGCATAAACCGGTTTGGCATATTCCCAGGCCTTCTCAAGAATAACCTTCAGAGTAAAAAGCTGATCGGTTGTGCCTCTGCCAGGCCGAAAGCTGCACTGTTCTTCCCGTAACAAAGGCTCGATTACAGTTCTGGAACGCGTTTCCAACACCTTCGCGAATACTTTTCCCGGAAGACTCAAGAGAGATATGCCCCTATAGTTGACGCAACCTCTCCTGTTCCCTTTTTTGAAAATGGGCACTACAACTCCCGTTTGCCAATTGCTAGGTGCCTTCCCGCTTTTCCAGGCCACCTTAATGACACGTGTTCGCCATTTAACACCCTCTTCACCCATTGCCTTGAGCATTTCTGGCCGGATTTCATCAACTCCAGCAGACTTGCCAACTTTTAGCGATTTAATCGCTTCAGTGACTTCGTCTACTGTGGGACTATTCTCCGCCCTTATCTCGTCAGCAGTGGGAATGCCATCTTCAGTGCCCTGTTAGGGGGGGGTTGAGCAACTTCAAAAAGTGCTCTCTCCATCTGCGCAAGACATCGCTCTCATTTGAAAGAATCGTACCGTCCTTGGATTTAACCGCTTGCATGATATTTAACTTCCTTCCTCTGAGCCGGCGAATGGTCTGCCAAAATATCTTGTTTGCAAATCTGTAATCGTGCTCCAACTTCTCGTCGAACTTTTTTCATGACTGTTCCTTGGCTGTTCGGACTGCCAGATTGGAAGTCCTTCGCGCATCATCTCATGACCTGTTTATGTATAAATAACATTGCCAGAGTTGACCCATGGCTCCCTGGGTGGAAGCATATTTAATGGCAAATATTTTTGGGATCTTATTTTATTTTTCAGTCTAGAGTCCTCTTTCCTTGGGCCTTATTTTCCAATAGGTCCTCTGTTTGTATGAAATTGAAAAGATACCTTGATTTGATGACCTACTACCCTGCGATCTTCCTGTGTAAAGGGAAAATCCTTGCTTTTGTGTCGAAATCAGGATCCTAGGCTCCCAACCGCTTTAGCCCATGGGCCGATGTTTTCACTTTCCCAAGTATCCAGCAGGTGTAGCAAAAGTTTTTCGCGGTAAACTCTTTAGCAAAATGGATTCGTCCTCGAACGTGTACAGTCCTCCACATTAATACAAGCTGCTTCAGCAAGCTGTAAAATATTATTCTTGCTGCGTTCAAACTCTGCAGCACTTATGCTGTTGTCAGAGCCAGCTTTCCCCATAAGAATGAGGCTAATCCAAGAGACAGCAGCATTCATATAAAGACGCTTTGCGTTCAACCGTGTATCAGAGCTCTGCGCGTCAAGATAGCTCAGTCCGTTGGTACATCACCAATTACAGCACCCTTATCCAGTGCTATCCGGCATCGCCAACAACGATTGGGTTATAGCCTGGGCTGACACCCCAATGCATGACTTCTATAGTTTCCACCCGCGTTGAGCACTAATTTCCTCGAAACCATCGGCTTTGATTGGAGGCCGTGCAATGGCCCGGCAGGCACGTGGGGTTGAAAAGAAGTGTTTCATTTAAACAATGATAGGCTAGGTTAGGTTGATGGATGTCCATGTGATGACAGTCACGGCTCACTTAGACCAGCAGTGCGGTCCATTGTGTCCATTTAGAAACCTTCTTAACACCTGAAACGAAAACAGAATCAAGCCGCTGTTAAAAGCTCAGAGTTCGGATTTGTATAAAAATCTTAGGAGGTCCTTCAGATCCGCATTACTTAGATCTTCGAGCTCGTTGAAGAAGTAACTGCCGAGAGTACCACGCCTAATATTGTTTAGGGCTGGGCATTCGCATAGAAGAGTAGGTGACCAACAGATTCAATTTCTTAAACGTCCCTGCAGTAATCACTAGGCAGTATGCCTATCCGCTCTGCATGTAGCTCCGCCCCACAGCGCAATGCCCTGTAGCGATTTTCGTGAGTACTCGGATATCCCTGCGGACTATAGTCCGATTTTAAATAGTGATCTCTTTTTGTTTACCGCCGGCTTTAGCTCTTTTGTGTGTCTTTCACGTGTCTAGTTTCGGCTACCGTATGTTAGTTCCACTCAAGAACTCAGTTTCTATTTTCCGTGTATCGATCTCAGCGGCATTCTTACAGATTTGTGGACTAGAGATGCATTCATCCCTGACCCGGATCTCGCAAGCTTCTCCGGTTCTACGTTTCCTGGAATATCGGTGTGACCTGGCACCCAACACAGAGTTGGGTAAAGTATTTGCCAAGTGATATCTGGGTCTAAAATTTTCCTGCATATTTTCACAGCTCTTGACTTCACACAATCTGACTTCATGGCCTTAATGGCCGATGGTAATGGCCGTGTTTTCGACTGTGTTTCCTCAGTTCTGTGTTTCAGGCAGCTAGGATTATGGCTGAACCTCGCCACCTGAAAACTACTGCAGAAGTCGTTGATCCGGAAGTATAGTACCTCCAATGCTGCTGTAGGTGTGGCCCTTAAGGACCCTGCTGTTAGTCGCTCCTTTGAACTTTTGTGAGGCTAAAAAGATGACATTTTCTTTCTATAGCCTTCCACCACGATCTTCTATATTTTTCCCCAGGTTGAGTTTGGAGTCCACTAAGACGCCTAGGTATCTAACCGATTCTGATAGCGGTAATTCAATTCTCCCCATTCTTGGTGTCCTGAAGGTTGGAATCGCCCTTTTTCTGGTAAACAGTGAGATTTCCTTCCTTTCCTTTTCCTTGATTCCCAGTCTTCGACACTCAACCCAGTTACCAACAATATGAAGTGACTCGCCCCGCTGAGGATTGATGGAAATTTACCTGGGATCAGGATTTTCACATCCTCTGCGTATGCGCTCAAAATGAAGCCTTCCGCCTCTGATCTCCAGTGCTTTCAACAATTCGTTTCATTTAAACAAGCTTTTCCTTGCATTTCAGCTCGTCAGACTTCTACGAACCTATCCCGCTTCAATAATGATGAATGTAGAAATTCCGGTAAAGGACAATGGCACACAAAAAGGTTTTTAACAAATGAAAATTTCAACGATTGACTATCGTTTATAGTCAAAACGATGTTATTTAAATCAAATTAACGTCTAGACTAGAGGATAAAATTTTAATAGGGGCAATAAGGTCTTCCTGTAATATTTAGTAGTAAGCTGTTTATTTTATAGCAATATTACATATTGCAGCTGTGTACATATGTATGCATAGATAATAACGTTCCCTTAATTATTTGCAATCTCTTTAAATTTTACTTAGGTACACGCCAAACAATAAATAAATATTTCATTAAATGGTTTATCTTATTTATAACCAATCTCAAAGACTCTGTAATTTACCCAGGAAAACTACTTCCTAAAAGTTTCGACGCACATCCCCTAGTATATTTCTCTATAAAGTTTTAAGTCGAAAGGTATGCGATAATATTTTATGTTTTATGCTTATTGCCTTTTCATTATGACAAATCGATGGAAATTTCCAGGACTCAGCAAAGTGGAAACATTGCGAATATTTATGGCATCCACTTTTACACCTAATTTTGTGTTTGTATAATGCGTTTCCGAATCTTACACAATTGTTTGAATTCCCAAAACTTTACGAGAATGTATGAGTATGTGCAGATGGTATCAACAACCCTTAGCTAGATAAATAGCCTGTTGTTACAGAAATATCATGGACGCGACGCACATAAGGACTGGAACAATTTCCTTATTCAGCTACAGTCAATAAAAAAATATTCTGATTGGAAATTCGTCCCGGATATTTTGACCGATTGGTGTTCATATTTTTTGTATTTTTTTTTTTTTTGGCACATGTACATATGTAGGCATATTTATTGCTGAGGAAAATGTTGGTTCATGCTTTTGTTTGCTTAAAGGATCACATCAACAGCAATGGCTTTGTCCAGTGTCCTCCTAATACAAATGATGGTAATTTCAAGGATAATGCTCTGTACGATTATTATTGAACATATTTGTTTGGATTACGAACCTTAGCTTGTAATTTGTATAGATGACATGATATCCGAAGGACTATTATTCATTTTGACGCAAAGGTTGAAGCTGAGCTCTTACATGTAAAAATAAACGGTTGGGTGAAGTGGTTGCATCTATTATGGACTACTTGAATTATGTTTGAAATTTTCATAATATGTACCTACCCTTTGTTTATAATTTTTTGGTGATTTTGTGGGCATTGCAATTTAGGTAGGAAATAACGAAAACTTAAATTTAAATACCTATACTCTGCTCCTCAATAGGTAATAACTTGTTTTTTTTTTTTCGTATAGGCAAAAGCAAGTTTTAAAATATTGTTTATTAAAATGTTATTCGCTGCGGGTACAAAAAGGTCTTTCATTTGATCCAAATTACAAACTTTCTTCAAGGTACGACAGTCGCATATTGTTCTTTTAGTAAGAGTTGTCATAAAATGCGAGCTTCCTGGAAACTAACACAGGAGCTGCTTTTACCAGCGGCAAAGTAAGGTACGTCGGGGCATAGAGGCATTTGAAGCCAGTAGCCAGGACAGGGACGATCAAATCTTTCAAGACCATATTGCTAAAAGCGAACGAAATCCGAACCTATTAACACCTAGTCTAGATTTCCAACATTTTTCCAATAGATTCGTTTCGTAAGAACCGACTACAATTAAATATGTACCCACATAAATGCAAGAGTCTTCTAAATTTCCGACCATCTTTACCCTTCCTGTAACTTTTTGTAATGGAGTGGGCTGAAAATGAAAATCATTTGATTCTATTTTCGTTAAAATCATGAGAAAATTCGGTAACAGCGATTACACAAAAGAAAATAGAATCCGCATAAATTCAAACAGATTTCTGCATGGTTTTTTGCCAAGCGGATTATCGGTTCAAAACCATTAGAAAAATGCATCTAATTTTTGAACCAGCAAACCCGAGTAAAACCGAGCAAACTCAAAGAGAATCATTTTAAATTAAGATCTGGAGTCATTTGGGGTAAGAGTGCGCAGTGAGTAAGAGTACGCAGTTATATTTTCTCCGTTTTTAAGAAAATTTAAGAAAATTTTTGGATGCACAACTGTGCCTTGTCGACAGACACCCAAAAAATGTGCTGTGAAGAATCTTACAACAAAGCATTAAAGAAAGAAACAACAATTTTTATTTAAAAACTTCATATAATCTTCGCTTAATTTTTGGTCAAAAATAGTTCTTTGTGATTAAAGTTTTTTTATTTTAAGTTTTTTAAATGAGAAAAAAAAACCAGGGTCTAGGGTAAAAGTGCACAGTATTTGTCTGGGATAAGAGTGCGCACTATAAATTAGGCTCTACTAGTAAAAACCTGTGAAGAAATCGAACTTGAAGATATTCCGACAATGGGCAGTAAGAAGGACTTGTTCAGCATTGTGCAAAAAATTGAATTACCTTTTACAATGTGGCATTAGCAGAACATCCAGAAAAAATATTTTTTTTTTTTATTTTTATTAATTATAAACTTTCAATATATTATTTTTTGCTAAAAAAAAGGGTAAAGCCAGTTCTTTCCTTCACTAAATCGTTTTATTGTTTAAAATTTATTTGAAGGTCATTACGAAATTACCAACTATGAAAATTGCATACAAAGCTGGTTGCGCACTCTTACCCACTCCTCTGCGCACTCTTACCCTGACTTCAAGGCAAGAGTGCACATGCTGCTGGCTTGTTTAGTTTTTCAATGTTTTTCAATAAAAGAACATTGCACTTTTTAAAATTTTTCCTGTTTTGATAATTGTTTTTGTTCCGAAATGTAGGGCTACAAAACAATATTTCACTCAAGTATGTAGCAGCTTTACTTTTTTCAGTATTTGCACCCAAAGTGAAAAGTGCGCACTCTTACCCCAAACGACTCCATGCTTACTAGACACTGTTGAGATCTGATGCTAACAAACTTAGCAAATGATAGTATCTTTAATAATTACAATATTTTTGTAATATATTGCTCTGCACAAAAACCGATGTTCCTAAACCTTGTCTAACCTCACGAAAAACTAGTGGGAGGGTTACAATCCGCCTAGGTGAATCGTTGGATACCCCATCCAAACTGACCCTTGTCAAGCTCCAAAATGCGTCAAAAATCTTGATTGTTAAATTTTAGTTTCTATTAACTTTAATTGTGTTAAGAATTTGTCAGATAACAATCTTCTTCCTTGAAAAAGGGGCGTGTCACGGTATACACGTGTTAATCGCAGTTTTATTTTAAAAATTTGTTTTTTTTTTACTTAAAAACGTCCCCACGGGTGGGCGTGGCAAAAATAAAGGAGGTATATTAAGTTGGATTCATAGTTTTTAACATAGAGGAATAATCACCGTAGACCCCCAAGACCTTAAGGACATATGATCGAGACCGAATTGTTAGTCGCATGAGCCCTGTCAGTCCGTCCGTGTGTCGGTAGTTTTTATGCCTTAAATTTTGAGCTAGGAACTTGAAACTTAATATCTGTTCTTTCTAGGACCCGAAGCAGTGCAAGTGTAAAAATTTTCAACATCCGCCCACTGACACGCCCACTTTACTTATTAGCATGAAAATTCAAAGTTGTCGTAGGAAGCTGATATTTGGTACGCATTTTTCTCGCTTAAGTATTGTGATTGGCATTTAAGAAAAAAGCGAAAACCGCCCCCCTCGGGGCTTAAAAGCTTAAAAGTGGTCAATTGGGATGGGGTATCCAACGATTCGCCTAAGCGGATTGTAACCCTCCCACTAGTTTTTTTTATAAAGCACTCCCGTTCAAGGGTTTGGACACCCTTATGATGTGTTAGCATAACGCAAGCGGAATGGATCAGAAGGGATAGAGGAGAGGTACTGCTGCAACTTGTTTTTAAACTGTTGAGGGCTAAAGTGAGGAGGAAAGATATTATGTGGGAGCCTGTTCGACATACGTGTCGTTCTGCTAAACAATGAATTCCAATACAACGCAGTACGCCCAAAACTAGGCTCCAGGGTGAACTGTAAGCACTTAGTTCTTGTGCGGGTGTTTCGGCTGAATCCTTTGAGCGGTGCTATACAATACACCTGGCTATTTCGCTGGAACACTCTTTATAAAAGTAGCGATAAAACAGTGAGAGACAGCAAACATTGCGTCGATGATCCAACGAGTCAAACGACTTTACTATGTTCATGTCGCCCATAAGTTTAAACGCTCGTTTTTGTATCCTATCAAGAATATGTAAGGTGGTCTTAGGTGCACCAGCCCACACGTGGGTATTATACTCCAATTTAGGGCTTATGAACGCTTTGTAGATGCAGCGTTTTTAGCGACGTCAAATATGTGATCATTCCACCGTAGGTTGTCATTCACACACATTACGAGAATAGAAAGCTTTTCGGTTTCAAAAATGCTAATGCCGTTCTTAGATGACGGCGGCAAGTTCCGGTTTTGCTTTGAGGACAGTAGGCAACATTGATTTTTGGACGCATTGAATTCCACTCTGTTTGAAAGACCCCAAGATATTTTTTATTGAGGTCAGAACTCAATGACGCTAACATTCGCGATCTTTCCATTTCAACGTCAATAGAACTAGGACGTTTAGTGGAAAACGAATAGGAAAAACTTAGAGCGCTATCGTCCGCAAAGGAATGTATTAGATTGTAAGTGGCGGATAAAAGGTCATTGATGAAGATTAAGAATAGTGTTGGAGATAATACTGAGCCTTGGGGCACTCCAGCATTTATGTGATGGATGTTAGATTTGTAGCCGTCTAGAACAACTTGGATTGAACGACTTTTCTAGTAGTAGGAATTTACTGGTCCAATGAATGAATTCGTCAATTCCCAATGCATTCATTTAAGCCAGGAGGGCTTGATGCCAAACTCGATCGAATGCTTTAGAAATCTAAGCGCAATTGCCTTGCTTTCACCCTGAAGATGCAAGGAACGGTTCCACATTTCGGTAAGATAAGACATCAAATCACCAGTGGATCATTTGCTACGGAAGCCATACTGACGGTCATTAAGAAGCTTTCCTTATTCCAAATATTTCATGAGCTGACTGTTCATCAATGTTTCCATGACCTTTGAAATGATAGATGTGAGCGCAATTGGACGGTAGTTGGATGGAGAAGAAGAATCTCCTTTATCGGGGATGGGGCTGAATATATGCTGTTTTCCATCTTTTTGGGAAAATACCAGAAGAGTAGGATAGGTGAAAGAGCTAACGCAGTTGTTTTGTCAGTGTAGCTGAACACTTTTTCAGAACTAAGGGCGGTATGCCATCTGGACCTGACGATTTGTAAATGTCGAGATTTTTAAGGACCCATTTTAAGGAAAATGTATTTGACCCATAGATTGTTCAACGCGCTCAAGTACAGGAGAAGACATATAGAACAAGCAGGAAGTATAGAGCTGGCAGCAAAGTGAGCTGCAAGCAAATTGGCCTTTTCTACGGAGCTGACAGCTGGAATGTCATTGTCAATGAGTGTTGGAATAGAGGATGAGACACTGTTCTTTATGTTTTTGACAAATGACCAAAAATTTTTACTTCCCTTGGGGCATTGTAAAATTTTTTGCCTTAATTTTTGGTCATAGGAAAACTTGACACGACGTATCAGTGCATTACAGTCATTTCTGGATCGTTTGAATCTTATTCGGTTTTCTACGGTTGGGTTGGCTTTATAAAACCGAAAACTCACCTCTCTTGCTTTTATCGCCTCCTTGCAACTCAGGTCGCACCACGAGTTCTCCTTTGGTTTGATACCTTTAACCCTGTTATTGATAATTGTACGCATACCGTGAAGAATTATTTCCGAGATCATATCGGCGGCGGCATCAACATCGCGATCAAGGAAAAAAAGTGTCCAATTGAAGGTCTTTAAAAAAATGGTTGACGCCATCCGAATTAGCTTTCACGTACTGCGAGACTATTCTTTTCGGCGCTGGATTTTTGGCTGTGTGGTTAATATACGGGAAAGAAGTCGATATGACACAGTGATTCGACGAACCTAGAGGCGATAAAATATTTACTGAGTATTTTTCGGGGTGGGAGGTGAGGAATTAGTCAAGAATATTGGTGGCGGCATGACTATTTGATGTCAGGGACACGTGTCGGCTCATTCACAAGCTGCGTGAATGTTACGAACATGTTAGAAGCAGCAAAAATCTCGACATACCTGCCTTCGGGAGCTGTTAGCCCGGAATGATGGAGCCATTGGGAATTATGAACGTTAACATCGCCAGTAACGACGATTTCCGTACGAGGGTGACGGGAAACAATTCTGTCAATGCAGTCGACAGTTCATCAAACTTATAACGATAAGTGGATTCACTGTTCAGACTGGGGCTCCGATAAACGAAGCAGTGATGCATCGAATGCCTACGCAGGGTGAATTTAATCCACTTGTAATTGAAATCCTGGTCAGAGGTGGTGTTGATGTCTGGTGGAACCTGGTAGGATACATCACTGCGGACGTATATAGCAAGATCATGGTGGGACCGGAAAAGAGGCACTAACCGATAATCAGGCAGATTCAGTGTGATCATGGTCGTTTTAATTCTCACCCATTTGAGTCTCAGTTAGTGCCAGCACATCTGGTTTGTGCAGCGCAACGTAAACAAACGCGGCGGAGAAATTTTTTCGCAGACCACGAATGTTGCAGACTTCCACACGAAACCTTTCAGACGTCATTTAGCCTCAACAGAAAAAAACACAAATCGAGCGATACTAAACAGATCAGTGGAGTGCGAAAAACTTGCAATTTAAATCGATGCCACGCTCACTGGAGGAGTTTTATGGATTTAATTGCCGAGGCTATATAAAATTTGAGCCTTTTAAGACGTCTAACGGTTTTGAAAGCTCTGAAGGTAGTTGCACATTTAAGATTGTGGGCGTATCTGTAGGCGGATTAAAGTTTTTTTTATACTTGTACTGCTTTGGATAACAATGAACTTATGCACAAAATTTAAGCTGCCTAGCTTAAAATGTAAGGCCTTAAAACATCCAGATGGACGGACGGACATGGCTTATTCGATTCAGAATTCGGTCTCGATCATATGCCCCTAAGGTCTTGGGGGACTACCACTATTCTTTCACCGTGTTACAAGCTATAGCTATGTATGTGACAAACTTAATATATACATACGTTCTATCCTATGGGATGGTCATGGGGGATAAAAAGAAAGAGGCGGGAAAAACTTTATTTTGAACAGGGATAAACAAATATTTTAGATGGAAAAAGGGAATAGTAAAACGCAAAATGAAGAATGAATATTTTATGTTTTGATTGATCATCTCGTACAGGTTTGGGTTTTGCTAAATTTAAAAAAAAACGGTCAATAAAGCGGGTTTTCGTAAACTGAAACAACTATCCTTGCACAGCATGGAACAAAGAGTATCCAATACAGATAGAAGAACCAAACGCGTCATATTTTTTCGCGCAGCTAGTGACATCTTTTTGTTAAAACCATCAACTGCATACCTAATCCTGGGCATGCACTAATTGGGACAGAGTGGGACATCACGTACACAAACCACCTTTTGTTTTAGTACAATTTTCCATAAGCGCCATCTGTCATGTCAAAAGATAAGTCCCATTATTCGATTTGATTTCGAACACGCGCCACTTTTTGACAATTCTGTTTTTGTTTTCATTTTGGTTTATTTATTTTCGATGAGCAAAGCACACTTTATTTTTGCACCTGTTTATTGCATTCAATTAAGTTTACAGTTATTTTAATGAATTTATTCAAGAAAATAGGCAGTATATTCACCAAAATGAGGCCTGCCAGAAAAGTCGAAAAAGTTGCCGAAAAAATAGTCCTGCAAGAGTCCATCCCCACCGCCGCCGCCGCAGTCAAAGAAGTTCAACCAGTTCATGTAAGAAACATTTCATTGACTTTATGTAACAGTGATCACTAAAAATGGACTCTTTACAGGATATTGAAGACATAGTAACAGGCACTAAATCAGCGTATTTCTCACCAATTCAGACAAGGAATCAAAGAGTTGCGAAGAAAAGTGAGATTAAGCCGGTTCCGTCGTTGGTCCAAAAAGCAGTCTTACAATCTGCAAAGGACTTGAAACCGAAACCAAAGCTGAGAGAAGCAAAAAAACTGAAGGAGCACAAGGGTCTTCTAGAAGATGTTAAGCAACTTGCAAAGGCGGAAGATGGCCCGCTGGAGATTTCGCGGAACATAGAAGTTCCTGCTGTAGCTTTGCCAAAAACTGTTAAAACTAAGTCAAAAAAGACTGTGACAAACTCTTCGTCAGCAAAACCGAAAAGCTCAGCAAAAGAATCTGTTACGGCTGCTTCTGTTGCCGATAAAGAACCCACAGTTATTGTTAAGGAAGAAGTTCCAGAGGCCAAGCTCTCGCCTATAAAAGGGAAAAGAAAATCAAAGGAAACCTATGTTGAGCCCGAAACGAAACTAGAAAAATGGGAACCCATCAAATGGACTGAAGTACTAGAAAATGTAAAATTAATGAGAGCGAACGTTGACGCCCCAGTTGACACAATGGGATGCCATAAGTGTTCTGACGAGAATGCCGATGAAAAGGTGAGATCCCAATGAGAGCAGGTGCTTGGATGAAAAATTTAAAACTTTTCTTTTGTAGACACAAAGATTCCACATTCTGGTGGCATTGATGCTTTCAAGTCAAACCAAAGATCAGGTTACATACGAGGCTATGAAGCGTTTGAAAGAAAACAACTGCACTCCGTCGCATATTGCCGATATGGACACACAGGAACTGGAAGCACTTTTATACCCAGTGTCGTTCTACAAGGTAAGTGAATCACCAAATGTTGGTATGAGATTATTCTTTAAGTATAAATTGCAATATGCCAAGGAAGCAAATGAACAAGAGAGCTGGGAAGAAGTCTAGAATCTGAAAATAGTCTCGTCTTCACGAGTTACAGTTTTTGTCTGTCGCTTTTTGGGTCCTCCCAACCCTACGCTTGACAACGATTTTTACTTGGTTCTTTCATAGAGCCTGCGTTTCAGTTTCGAATTCAAAAGCCAATTTGTTCTTTACAATTTTCGCGTATACTTTTGAAATCGCGTTGAATTTCGCGTATAACTTTTGCTCCGTTGCCAAGTGCCGTTTCTTACGCAAAATAACGTAATATTGACTTAAAGGCTACAGGTTTCTTAGATTGTATTTATAGACGATTATGGCAATGTTGCGTATTCGTCGTCTCTTATTCTTCTTCTTGTTTTCATTGAATGCTGCTGCTGACTTCAAACCGTTGGATGATCGTTAAAGAAAAAGATATTTGGCGTAAGAGCCTCCTCATTTTTATCGGCCCGGGGAATAGACGTCAGGTCGTGAGTTTATTATGCTTTTGGCCTCCGTCTGCAAACCATGTAGCAATTCGTCAGATATATTGTTGGGATGCTTCATCTGGTAGTGTCGCCCAAAACTGTCATTTAGATTAAAAATGCGTCTGCAAATTTTTGAAATCTAATCTTTGCCAGAGTCGTTTCGGGTTTCGCGAAACAGTCTGTTTTCGGCACAACGGAGCTCACGTTGTAGGAACTCAGTTTTCTCCGGCAATTTTTGGACATTTGCCTTGAAAATGTGCACGCCCCTTAAATCTTAATTGTTTCTGTTCCCGTTCTACTCGTAGTGCCCTTATTACGGTCTCAAAATTCGAGATCCAGTTTCCCATCCACTTCCTTCGCAAGTTCTATTGTCTTTGATTCCGTGCCGTTGCCTGTGATTTCGCCCACGTAATGTTTTTCAAGAATAGTTCGAGATGCTGTGCGATACTTTGTAAGGTAGTTTTTAGCGTTGTTATTCTTCACGTACTGTGCACAGCAAGCAATGTTGTTTTGAGGATGTTTCATGTTTCCTCTTCGGGAAAAATTATAAATTAACGAAAAGCTTATTTCGTTCTTCGTGCATTCATTCAAAGGCATATTTATTTGTCTAATTATTAATTTTAACGTTTAAGTTATCAGTTTTTTCTGCTATAGTAAAACATATACGGTTTTTTTATCCGTAACGAACGATATGACGATGCACCGTAACACCATTCAATTTTTAATTTCAGAATAAAGCAAAATACCTAAAGAACACATCAAAAATTCTCGTCGAAAACTATGAATCGGATATTCCCAATAATGTCAAGGAATTGATAAAGCTGCCAGGAGTCGGGCCGAAAATGGCACATATTTGCATGAGCTCCGCCTGGGATATTGTCACAGGAATAGGTAAATTCTTCTTCATGGTAACCTAAATATTTTTTAATGCGTTGTTATCTCAGGTGTGGATGTGCATGTTCATCGCATTTCGAATCGTCTTGGGTGGGTGCGCAGTGAAACTAAAGAGCCAGAACAAACGCGCAAGGAATTGGAATCATGGTTGCCATTCGAGCGGTGGCAGGAAGTAAATTACTTGCTGGTTGGCTTCGGACAGACCATTTGCACACCGACCAAGCCTAAATGTGCTGAGTGCCTAAACAATTTAATATGTCCGTCCGCCAACACCGCGAAACCCAAGAAATTAAAGAAAGAAAAAGTTTCCTAAGCTCGCTAAAGTTGAGTCATTTATATTAATTTTGCATTTTTGCCGCCACTCCTTGGAAGTGATTTGTTATTTTTTTTTGTTTTTTCAAGTTCAAAGCTTATCTGAATAAATATTTATCTTGTTTTCATAAAAGCTGCATTTTGTTTGTTTGACACATAACGTTCAAACACGAATCACCGCACCGTTAGTCATGCTGCGAAACGTTTTACGATATTACAATACTCTCAAGCATATGTGGTTTATAAAATCACATACATAGGTCTGAAGTCCACACTCCACTAGGTGGACTTATTCCCCACCAGGTAGACTTATTTCCCACCAGGTGGACTTATTTCCCAGGTGGACTTACTTCCCACCAAGTGGTTGAATTTAATTCCCACCAGGTGGACTTATTTCCAAGTACGTGGGCTTATTTATTATTATGCTAGGGGGACTTATGTCCCACCAGACGGACTTATTTCTCAGGTAGTCTTATTTCCCACCTGGTGCACTTATTTCCCAGGTGGACTTATTTCTCAGACTTATTTCCTAGGTGGGCTTATTTCCCACTAGGTTGAATTTTCCACCAGATGGACTTATTTCCCAACAGGTGGACCTATCTCCCGCCAGATGTAGTTATTTCCCAGGTAAATCTATTTTCTACCGGGTGGACTTATTTCCCACAAGATTGACTTATTCCTCAGGTGGACTTATTTCCGACCAAGTGCACTTATTTCCCAGGTGGACTTATTTCCAACCAGATGGACTTATTTCCCGCTAGGTGGACTTATTTCCCACTAGTTGGATTTTTTTCTCAACAGATGGACTTATTTCCCACCAGGTGGACTTATTTCCCACCAGGTGGACTTATTTCCCAGGTGGACTTATTTCCCACAAGCTTGACTTATTTCCCATTAGGTGGACTTATTTCCCACTAGGTGGACTTATTTCCCAGGTGGACTTATTTCCCACCAGATGGACTTATTTCCTAGTTGGACTTATTTCCCACTAGGTGGACTTATTTCCCAGGTGAATTTATTTCCCACAAGCTGGACTTATTTCCCACTAGGTGGACTTATTTCCCAGGTGGACTTATTTCCCATAAGCTGGACTTATTTCCCACTAGGTGGACTTATTTCCCACTAGGTGGACTTGTTTCCCAGGTGGACTTATTTCCTAGGTGGACTTATTTCCCACTAGGTGGACTTATTTAACACCAGATGGACTTATTTCCCAGGTGGACTTATTTCCCAGGTGGACTTATTTCCCACGTGGACTTATTTTCTACCAGGTGGACTTATTTCCCACATGGACTTATTTTCTACCAGGTGGACTTATTTCCCACCAGGTGGACTTATTTAACACCAGATGGACTTATTTCCCAGGTGGACTTATTTCCCACTAGGTGGACTTGTTTCCCAGGTGGACTTATTTCCTAGGTGGACTTATTTCCCACTAGGTGGACTTATTTAACACCAGATGGACTTATTTCCCAGGTGGACTTATTTCCCAGGTGGACTTATTTCCCACGTGGACTTATTTTCTACCAGGTGGACTTATTTCCCACATGGACTTATTTTCTACCAGGTGGACTTATTTCCCACCAGGTGGACTTATTTAACACCAGATGGACTTATTTCCCAGGTGGACTTATTTCCCACCAGGTGGAATTATTTCCCACTAGGTGGACTTGTTTCCCAGGTGGACTTATTTCCTAGGTGGACTTATTTCCCACTAGGTGGACTTATTTAACACCAGATGGACTTATTTCCCAGGTGGACTTATTTCCCAGGTGGACTTATTTCCCACGTGGACTTATTTCCCACATGGACTTATTTTCTACCAGGTGGACTTATTTAACACCAGATGGACTTATTTCCCAGGTGGACTTATTTCCCACCAGGTGGACTTATTTCCCACTAGGTGGACTTATTTCCCACGTAGACTTATTTTCTACCAGGTGGACTTATTTCCCACATGGACTTATTTTCTACCAGGTGGACTTATTTCCCACCAGGTGGACTTATTTAACACCAGATGGACTTATTTCCCAGGTGGACTTATTTCCCACCAGGTGCACTTATTTCCCAGGTGGACTTATTTTCCACCAGATGGACTTATTTCCCAGGTGGACTTATTTCCCAAAAGCTGGACTTATTTCCCAATAGGTGGGCTTATTTCCCACTAGGTGGACTTGTTTCCCAGGTGGACTTATTTCCCACCAGATGGACTTATTTCCTAGGTGGACTTATTTTCCACTAGGTGGACTTATTTAACACCAAGTGGATTTATTTCCCACCAGATGGACATACCTCCTGGAAAATAAGTCCACCTGCTGGGAAATAAGTGCACCTGGGAAATAAGTCCACCTGGTGGGAAATAGGTCCACTTGGAAAATAAGTCCATCTGGTGTTAAATAAGTCCACCTGGTGGGAAATAAGTCCACCTGGTAGAAAATAAGTCCATGTGGGAAATAAGTCCACCTGGTAGAAAATAAGTCTACGTGGGAAATAAGTCCACCTAGTGGGAAATAAGTCCACCTGGTGGGAAATAAGTCCACCTGGGAAATAAGTCCATCTGGTGTTAAAAAAGTCCACCTGGTGGGAAATAAGTCCACCTGGGAAATAAGTCCATCTGGTGTTAAAAAAGTCCACCTGGTGGGAAATAAGTCCACCTGGGAAATAAGTCCATCTGGTGTTAAAAAAGTCCACCTGGTGGGAAATAAGTCCACCTGGTAGAAAATAAGTCCATGTGGGAAATAAATCCACCTGGTAGAAAATAAGTCCACGTGGGAAATAAGTCCACCTGGGAAATAAATCCATCTGGTGTTAAATAAGTCCACCTAGTGGGAAATAAGTCCACCTAGGAAATAAGCCCATCTGGTGGGAAATAAGTCCACCTGGGAAACAAGTCCACCTAGTGGGAAATAAGTCCACCTAGTGGGAAATAAGTCCACCTTGTGGGATATAAGTCCACCTGGGAAATAAGTCCACCTGGGAAATAAGTCCACCTAGTGGGAAATCGGTCAACCTGGTGGGAATTAAGTCCACCTGGGAAATAAGTCCACCTGATGGGTAATAAGTCCACCTGGCGGTAAATAAGCCCACCTGGAAATAGGTCCACCTGGGAAACAAGTCCACCTCGGAAATAAGTGCACCTGATGCCTAATAAGTCTACTGGTGGTAAATTAGCCCACCTGGAAATAAGCCCACCTGGTGGGAAATAAGTTCACCTGGGAAATAAGTGCACCTGGTGGGAAATAAGTCCATCTGGTGTTAAATAAGTCCACGTGGTGGGAAATAAGTTCACCTGGGATATAAGTCCATCTGGTAGGAAATAAATCCACCTCGTGGGAAATAAGTCCACCTGGGAAATAAGTCCACCTGGTGAGAAATAAGTGCTCCTGGGAAATGAGTCCACCTAGTGGGAACTAAGTTCCCCTAATGGGAAAAACTCCACCTGGTATGAAATAGGTCCATCTAGGAAATAAGTCCACCTGGTGGGAAATAAGTCCACCTGGAAAGTAAACTCAATCTGGTGGGAAATAAGTCCACCTATTGGAAAATGAGTCTACTTGGTCGGAAATAAGTCTACCTAATGGGAATAAGTCCATCTGGGAAATAAGTCCACCCGGTGAAAAAAAAAAGTCCAACCTGGGAAATAAGTCCACCTTGTGGGAAATACATCCATCTGGCGGGAAATACGTCCATCTGGTGGCAATAAGTCCACCTTGTGGGAATTAAGTCCGCCTGGGAAGTTAGTCAATCTGATGGGTAATAAGTCCACCAGCAATATAAGTTTATCTTGTTGGCAATAAGTCCACCTTTTGCGTAATACATCTGTCCAACTGGGAAATAAGTTCACCTGGTGGGAAACAAGTCCACCTAGGAAATAAGTCCACCTGAGAAATAAGTCCTGGTGAAAAATAATTACACCTTGTTGAAAATAAGTCCACCTGGGAAACAAGAACACCTTGCGGGATATAAGTTCTCTTTGGAAATAAGTCCACGTAGAAAATGAGTCCATTTTGTGAGTAATATGTCCACCTTGGTAACAAGTCTACTGTCTACCTGATGGGAAATAAGTCCACCTGGGAAAGAAGCCTATTTGGTGGGAAATAGGTCCACGTGGGATATAAGTCTATATGGTGGAAAATAAGTCCACCTGGTCAGAATAAAATCCACTACGCAAATAAGTCTACCTGGTGGTAAATGAGTAAAGCTGGGAAATAAGTCCACCTGAGAAAAAATTGCTTGAGAAGAAATAGTAAGTGCACTAAGGTGGGTAATAATTCAAGTTAAGTCCCAAGGAAGAAGCCAAGTGTAAAGCCTCGTTTGATTTTAGCACTGGCGCTGGTGTCGAAGGAAGTTACGTCATACATCAGCTGAAATTTCGATACAATCATACTTAGTTTGTGTTATGATCTTATATCTCTGAAGGCAAAGAAAAACAAACAATTTGGTTAAAATATATTTTTGATTATATTTTTTAGATTTTCTTGTTTATTGTGTTGAATTAAACAAACTGAATAAAATATGGTTCACAAGTTAAGAAAACCAACGAAAACATTTACAAAAAATCAATACGCTATTTAACATTATAAGAAATATCTAAAACAAACTACAAAACTACAAAAATATAAGTGAACAAGTTGAAATAGAAAAAATAAATATTAAATACTATTTCATTTGTTTATTAAATGGCACTTAAACTACATTATTAAACTTGAAAGAGTTTTATACGTATAATATTATTATTGTTAATTTAACAATGTTTTGATTCGGATTTAATTTAACAATATATTATTTTGTTTTGATTTTGTAATTTATATTTTTTTAGGTACATATTATGTTAAACAATGGTTTCTGTTTTTAGTAACAACAGGAAAAATATAAAAAATAAACAGACAAAAGCCACAAGAGTATGCAATGTATTTTTTTTATAATGGAATACAATATCGTTTTGGTTTGAACAACACCGACCCTTATTAGTTTTATTGGAACTTAAGGAACCTGGAATATTTTAACATTCAGCTTAATGGTTTGTTTTAACATAAAGGTAAGATTTAACTATAAGAACGAGCTTTTGAGTAAATAAGAAAGAATTGTGAGTTTTATTTGTAAACTTTTTTACGACTTTGTTTTCAAAAATATTTAAGTGGACATTTTTTTCACTTCAGGTAAACTAGTTAGGAAAGTTAGTAAAGCTACTTTCGTTCTTTCATTCCTTTCAGAAAACTCGATAAAGTTAACTAGGCTTGCCCTAAGCCATAACAAAAAAAAAATTAATCAAGTTTGAAACACAGAAAATTATGAAACGCTTAGTTTACCAGTAAGCCTGGACGCTCAAACTCTTCCCCCCACCGCACAAACTTTTTCCACAGTGTTTCAAGTAACAAATTGTACGGTTCCAAAATCTCTAAACTGTTTGCGACAATATTAACAAAAATATAACTAAGAACAAAAATTACTAAAAGAAATAATAAATAAACAAATATTTTAGGTGGCAACTGCAGCTGCCTGCCTACAGGGTTAGTCGTGTTTTGTGAATTGCGTCTCTGGGGTAGTTAAAACTATAAATCAGTAATCGGTCCAGCCAAACTCAATTTGGCTGTTAAATGTCCTTGCTGCTGCTGCTGTTGTTGTTGTAGCTGCTGCTGTTGCTGTGCTGCATGCATTTGGTTTGAGCTATTCATTTGGAAACTTTGTGACGCAGATGACACTAATGCGGTTGTGGGTGCAGTTGTTGGGGTTGTTGAGTGCTCTGTCTTAATCTTCAGTGCCGGCGATGATGATGACGTTGACAATGACGTGAGAAAACTGTAAGCAGGAGCAGCAGTAGCACCACCACCACCACCAATATTTTTACTACCACCCATCATCCGTTCGTCCCCACCGTTTGGGAGCTTCACTTGAAGCTTCTTTACCATATTCTCCAGACTGCGTGTAGTCGAGTACATTTAAAGCATGACCGGAGAAATTGAAACGAGAGAGAGATTAAGAGTTAGTATGGGATATTCAAAGGAGATTGAAAGTAAGAAAACTATTCTAAACCATAAATATCTACTACACCCACGCGATAATACGATTGTCAGCTTGTTTCCGAGCGGCTATCGCCTCCTGAAGCTCTTTACGCAGTTCTAGGGTGTCTTCTGGGGACTTTGAGATTCTTTTCGTCGTAGACCTCTCTTCGGGCCAGCCGTTCTTTGAGGTCGAATTTATTATAGATGTTTGGCCATCAGAACTGGAAAATGAATTGCGTTGGTCTGACGACTCCATTGGAGTTACACCGCTGGCAGGGCCCTGCTCGGCAATATGAAGCGCCGCCATTGGCTCTTCCTCCTCATTTGCCTGATGAATAACGCCATAATGGAGGTTCAAACTGTTGGTGCGCTTTGGCGTTCGGGCATCGGTTGGCGGAAAGTTTTTGCGCAGTGGAGTGGACCGCAGCGTTTCGTTTTCGTATATAATATCCGCTCCACGGTTATTAAGCAGGGAGGCTAACATCTGGCGCATGTACTTGTTCTCTGTTTCCAAGTGGGCAATTCGTTTGTTGGTCTCCTTACGATCAGCCCTCAAATGTTGTAATTGTGACTGCAAGTGAGAGATATTACTTTCAGTAAAAAAAAAGAAAGTTCGTCAAATAATATCACCTTTAAATCTTCAACATCACGCATCATGCGCAAGCTGCTCTCTCCCATGGACCAAGAACGCTCTTCCACCATTGCTTTCACCCTAATAAATGAACAAAACTATTAGTTGCTACAAGACTATATTTTTTTCACTTACCTGCTTAGGAGGGCATCCTCTCTGACTCGCGCCGCTTCTTTGACTTCCCTTACAACATCAGTCATCATTCCAGGTGTATATGCCCCTAAAATATTTGAAACAATGAGTAGCTCAAAATCTTTTCTGTTTTAGTTTTAAACTTAAAAATTCAGTAAAAACAAAATACAAACAGAAAAGAACAATAGCAATAACAACTGTACCTGAGTGATACGTTGGCGCTGGACTTTGTGTGCCAAAGCCAAAACCCAAAGGTTGGCTATGTGTGCTCAGTCCGCTCAAGCTATCTCTACGGTGTCTCAAACCCCAATTAGGTGCGTGTTTTAAAGCTTCAATATCAACTTTTTTTGTTTTGGATGGGGAGTTACGAAAATAAAATTTAAAGAAAAAAATAAAGAGTTGTCAAAACAAAGAAACAAAATAAAAAAAAATAGTTAAACATTGTAGAGGTATACATAAATTTGTTTGTTGAGATGTACATTAAAAAAAAATAAAAATTGACTCTTGTACAAAGTATGAGAACATGTAAGGTAAGTGTGCGTTTTTATGGGATGACATGTAACGTATAATTGTGAGGTGTAAACAAAAACATAGACTATCGGATTAAAATAGCGCTAAAACTAAAGGCAACTTAAAATGATTGTAAAGAGGAACCACAAAGTAGGAAGGAATTAACGTATTTTAAACCGGATATACTAAATAGTCAGGAATGGAATCGGCTTAATCAACTTATGACAAGTGATGTCACAAATAGTCAAAGGATAGACATGTGCATTGTGCACTCAAAACGATGCAAGCATTCACGGGTTTTCTAAACCAACTTGTGTCTATCAACTCCTATTTGGACCTCTGTGTGAACACCTTAACTGTTTGGTTCCAACTCCTTTGCAAGTTTCTTGGGGATAGGGCAGGGGCATCTCAATATCCACAAGGATCCTGAAGATCTCCCGATAAATCACCCGTCAGCCGGATTGACCACATCGATCGACGCAGGGCACTCTTTCAGTATCATGGATGTTTGAATTTACGGAGGGCCCAACAATCACCCCAATTAAGCAGGTAGTGTACAAAAAGTCACCTTGACTCGTTTACTCGTACGCGGTATCGTATCGTATTTGCATCGCGATTATGCAAGTCGTATGCAGTCTCCAGAGGAGGAGAGAGGAACACCGAGAGAGAGCACGAGAAGCGAGCAGTTGAAGCGATAGAGAAATGCTACAACAGGAACGAGATTTTAAAGTTCTACCAACGGATCAAAAGGTCCCTGCCAAGGGTGTAAAGCTTCAACTGAAGCCTGTAAGGTCTATCAAGAGACAATCGTAGTGGAATAGCGGTGATGCTGAGGATCTGGAAAAACCAAGGTCGGAGGAAAGTATGCCCGAAAAGTGGAACCTCAGTACTGCTTGCCCGATCCTCAAGAAAAAAGACCCTTTGAATTGCGACTTAATATCGCATACAAGATCTTTTGTGCTGCACTGTGTGAATGTTTTAAGCTGTTTGTCAACAATCTGATAGGCCCATATCAGTGTCCAGGAAAGTTCGCCATCGATCAAATATTCACACTGCGGCAGATCTTGGAGAAAACCAAGGAATTCCAAATCGATAGTCACCACCATTTCATCGATTTCAAGGCCGCGTATGACAGCGTTGATAGAGACTAGCTATAATGCTGCAATATGCGTTTTATAGTCCAACTCGTCAGTTTGTGTAGGATGATAATGGAAAACTCACGCTGTTCCGTGAAGATCGGTAAAGAGTTCACCGATCTCTTTTATTTTAGCGCTGTTATACTTGAGGGAGTTGTGCAGAGCTCCCGTGCCAACACCAGAGGCACAATCTTTCAAAAGTCCGTTTAATTCCTCGTATACGCGGATGACATAAATGTAATCGGAAGAGCAAAGCGTGATGTCAGCGAAGCCTTCGTCAGCATTGGAACGGAAGGAGCGAATGTGGGTTTAGCAGTCAACTAGGGCAAAAACAAGTATATGCTGCCACTAAAAAGAGGCACCCAATAGTGACGTCGCGTCGTGGACAGAACATCAACATAGACACCTATAACTTTGAAGTTGTTTGGGACCTGGGTTCCGCTATCAATTCAGACAATGACACCAGCGCTGAAACCAAACGAATGATAACTCTTACCAATCGCTCTTTCTTTGGCCTAAGAAGGCAATAAAGTAGCAAAGCCCTCTCCCGAGCAACTTAAGGTATGGAATAGAAGGAATGGAAAATGTGGAACACGAGGTTGGAATATTCCGATCGTTTTAATTCGGAGGTAGTATGGAAAGAATGCATCCGAATATTTTGAACGAATAAAGAAACGCAACTGAATTATTGGAATATTCCGAATAAATAAAAAACCTCAGGTATTTTAGCCAGAATAGTTGGAAAGAATAAAGAAACGCACCCAAAGTGTCCATTTATAAGACCCTCATCATCCCAGTCCTGCTTTACGGTACAGAAGCATGGACCCTGTCAAAGGCGAATGAAAACCCTTTAGGATGTTTCGAGCGGAAAATCCTTCGGGTGATTTTTTGTTCCCGTCTCCGAAAAATGGAGGAGGAGTTACATATAACATTGAATTGAGCCCGTACAATTCGATGTTATAACTCCTGTACAGCGACACCGACCTGGCAAGAAGAGACAAAATACAACGACTGCAATGGCTGTGTCATCTAGAGCGGATGGACACCAACACCCCGGCATGGAAAATCGTCGAGTCCACCCCGCAGGGACGTCACTGTAGAGGCGCACTAATACTCAGGTGACTCAAGCAAGTGGAAGGGGACCTCAGCCAACTTCGCGTGCGAAACTAGGGGCGGCTAGCTGGAGTCAGAGCTGGCTGGCGAAGCTTGATGGCTGAGGCCCAAGTGCACTCTGGACTGAAGCGCCACCTTAAGGTAAGTTACAACCGCCGTTTATTTTGAAACTGGTCCTTGCTTCTTTAATTATGCCCCCGGTCTGAACCGTTCATTCCTAAGCGACTAAGCAAGCTCTCGTGGTTCGAGTTGAACTTCAAAGAGGCTATCATATTAAAGGACGTCAGTTTTCGGTCATATAAAGAAAAGTAAGTAGTAAAATACCAGTTCTTCCGCTAGAAACCTTCTTGCAGATAACTCTTATCTGCAATGACATCATAGTTGTCAGTTCCTTCGGCAAAGCCGATAGCAGCTGTAGATAAAGGTACTTGCAGCTCACTTTGCTGCAAACTCTTGCTGTTTGATTGTACAATGCCTTCGCCTGGACTTGAGCGCGTCAAAAATTTTTAATCACTTTCATGCTTGTACAGTAGCAGGAGTTCTAAAAAATCTTAACACACAAAATTCTTCTGACTTATCCTCCACTCTAAGACTTATTCTCTTACGCTTCTTTCTTTTCTATTTATTTTATACATCTGGCTTCTTCCAAGGAAGAACGAAAACAGCGTTTGTTTTTCGCGAAAAAAGCGATAAGTCTTCTTCGAACAGATGGAAATGCGGGTTAACCATCAGCAAATGAATTATCTCTTGTATTACAGATGTTTCTTAATGACATTATATTGCCGAGACCGATACGACTCTCGTAGCAGAAGGTCCACTGATGATTTTATGGCTTCTCTCACCGAAAATTGTGATCACTCCTAGAATTTTCTTGGTAAATAAGTAAAAATTCCAAAGGCTTTGAAATGGTCTGGCACCAGTACCAGCATCTCTGGTCGAAGAAGCGAACGCTTGCAATCGGTTAGTCTCTTGTTCAATGGATTTGAAAACTTATTTGCCACACTCGTTTCAAAGAAAACGTTACAGCTTTTAAGCTGTTGAAATTGAAACGATGGTAAGCTAAATTCATTTGATTTTAACGTTAACAATATTTAATCGTGGGGGTCGTAAATAGAGTAGAGCAAATCTCACTTTGGATTTTCCTCATTGAATTGGAATTCTTTCGTAATGCGGAGCAAATTTCCTACTAAGAGCTTTTACTCGACATTACAATTATCAGTAGTTTAAAACCAAAGTGCATCAGTACCTACTTATTTCTCTTCATTTTCATTCGCGTTATATTAACTCGTTATAAGGGCATTCACAAACCCTTTCATGGACTCGAGAAGACAACGAAGACTAAACCGAAAGATCAAGTTTTTGATGAGCCAAAGTTCCCAAACTTAGGAACTTGGAGACAGAAAAGCACCAATCTCCCAAGCAGTGACTTTTAACTTATCAGTAACCAGTTAAATAATCAAGTATGTAAAATCTTGATTAAAGAAGAAGGTACCTACATCCTTTCAGAAAAATACTATAGGTAATCCAGTTACATAAAGAGTAAATACACAAAGCATAAATAGCATTCAAATACAAACTACAAGACGCCTGAACAGGGATATCAAATCAATACAAAAATTAATCGATAGTGTAAGAGTGTCATGAAATGATAATGAAATAGGAAAAGGACTCAGCAGTTAGCAAAAAAAAACTCACCTTTAGTCTCATGAAGATTTCGACAAATTTTCGAATTTGTTTCGTGCAACAAATTGATTTGTTCCATCAACGCTGCAAAGAACTTATTATTCTCCATCTCAGCTGGATTTGTGTAATTCCTACGATCTGGTGTATTTTGGCCACTCACTTTGGAATCATTATCGGACGGATTGAGTAAGCAAGGATCACTGAACCTAAAACTGTCACAGCTTACAGTTGCAAACACACACATTTTTCGAGCATCTCAACAAACTCACCCTCTGCTCATGTTTGGATTACTGCTGCCATCGAGGACGTCTGTTGAGTTGTTTTCATTCTCCGATCCCAGAAGATTGACAATCGGCGGAAGACTGGCAAATTCCACTGAACCATCGGTATGCTGTAGTAGATTGTTTGGATTGAAAGCAAAGCGGTTATTCAGAGGGTTTTTGAGAAATGTTGGCACACTCTGAAAGGTGGCAAAAATTTTTCATTCATCGAGCCAATTAGAGAAAAGTGGGCTTTATATACCTTTTGGAAGCCCTGACTAAATGGAGGTGGATATCCTGGATGTCTGGAATGAGCACCAAACTGTTGCAGGTAGTTTTGTTGAAACTGTTGTTGTTGCTGCTGCTGCTGTTGTTGGTGGAGGTTCTGTTGCTGTTGTTGTGGTATTTGTGGCTGGGTCTTTTTGTTTGACGAAAAGCTACTTGTTGGATTGTAATCCAGGAATTCTGACGAAGATGACAATTGTGTAGAGCTAGCATCCTTTAGGCATGTTTCCAGCCATGCGTCTAGGTGATCTCTTGAGTAAGTGGACGTATTTGGGACGGCTGAGTTACGGCATTTCGATTTTCTGCGTTTATTGCTGTCTGAACCTGAAAGATAATAGAAAAAAGGACAATTAAAGAAAATGACAAAAAATTAATGAATATTTAATTTTCTTTTTATATCTTATAAAAAAAAATCCAACAAAAAAAAATTGGCAAAAAAAGTGGAAAACAATTCACTCGTTTGCGAGAAAGATTCTACCAACAGTGAAGAAAAAAAGGGAAGATAAGTTTGAACCTCAAACTCTTAGCGATGCAGGACGATGTGAATGTTATTAAAATTGGGTCTTGAAGCAAGTGGTTAAGCGCTTCTTCATTTTCGTTTGGGATTCCTTTTGCGGGCAGGACGTTTTTGGAAACCAAATTTTTAACTACCTATACACAAAAATATTTCTGTCATTACTAGAGAATTTTAAAAGCGACAACAAAAATCAGTACAGATTACAAGGTAGTCACAAGGATCTAATCCGGCAAAGACAGTGACACAACCGAGAAAAATCTGTTGTGAGCTTGCGATCCGTCGTCAGGTTTTACAAGAAATGGTCAAAGCCCCGCCGAAAAACGTCAAAAATCGTGTTGTCGCCTTGAAAACATCCGACTCGAGCAGTTGCAACACTATGGTGAATTCTACGAGGATGTAAACAACCTCGAAAAAAAAGTACTACGAGAAATACCAACCGCTCCGCTTTTCTACAAGCGAAAGGAAATCGTATCGATCAGTCGATCGCCCAAGGCAGGAAAGTACCTACCCGACGGTTCGGGAAGAATCACCGTCAAGGTTGAAGACATATCGCTGAAAATTAAGGGAACTAAGTCGGCCGTTAAGGAGGAGATGAAGGATACTCCCAGCTCAAAAAACTCCGCGACATTCAAACCAAGTACCTTCAACGACTCACTTGAACACCGACGCAATATCGCTTTTGTTTTGTCATTTTGTTTTGTCATTGTTTTATCGCTTTTTCTACTAAAAGTTTTCCAGTGAAATAACCAATTGCATACCTCCCCAAAGCTATTCAGCCGTAATACTCAGCGAAGTTGGCTGAGGTCCCCTTACATGGACGCTTTAGTTGCTCGAGAGAGGGCTTTGCTACTCAATTGCCTCATTAGCCCAAAGAAACAGCGATTGGCAAGAGTTATCCTTCGTTTGATTTCAGCGCTGGTGTCATTGTCTGAATTTATAGCGGAACCCAGGTAGACAATGTCCCTAACTACCTCAAAATTATAGCTGTCGATGGTAATGTTTTGTCCAAGACGTCGATGTTGGGTGTCTTTTCTTGATGACAGCATATACTTGGTTTTGCCCCCATTGACTGCTAAACCCATATTCGCCGCTTCCGTCCCAATACTCACGAAGGCTTCACTGACATCACGCTTTGTTCTACCGATTATGTCAATGTCGTCTGCGTATGCGAGTAGTTGAACGGACTTTTGAAAGATTGTACCTCTGGTGTTGGCGCGAGAGTTCTGCACAATTCTGTCAAGTATGATGTTAAAGAAGTCGCATGACAGCGCGTCGCCTTGTCTAAATCCTTTTTTGACATCAAAGGGGTCGGTGAGGTCTTTGCCGACCTTGACGGAACAGCGTAAGTTTTCCATCGTCATCCTGCACAGACTGACGAGTTTGGCAGGGATGCCAAAACTAGACATTGCGCTATATAGCTCGTCTCTATAGATGCTGTCATACGCGGCCTTGAAATCGATGAAGAGGTGGTGTGTATCGATTTGGAATTTCTGGGTTTTCTCCAAGATCTGCCGCAGTGTGAATATTTGGTCCACAATCAGTCCTTGCTTCTCTTTAAAGGTTCAGCTATTTAAAACAAGGGTTTACCGTTTTTTTCTCTTTTCTTTTTCCTCTTCTTTTTATCCTTTCTGATCGTGAGAAGTGAATCATTAAAAGGGTAGCCTAATCCCTTATTCGCAAGTTTATTATAAATAAAACATCGAGGACAAGGAGCACTCGTACACGCTCAAATTCGACTTTGACAAAAACCAGTACTTTTTTGATATGGTGATGACGAAACAATATTTCCTTAAAGCCGCCATCGCGGAGGAGTATCCCTTCTGGAGGGGCCCAAAACCTGCAAGTGCAAGGGCTGCAATATCAACTGGTAGAAGGGTATTAGTCCCACCATCAAAACAATTCGCAAGCTACGGAATCACAAGCAACGCAGTGCCGTCAGGACTGGACTTAGGATTCCTTCTTCAATTTATTCTACCCACCTGAGGCACCAGACAAAAAGGGGAAGTCGATGAGCAGGGCATCCTGACGAAAGACTTCGAGATTGGTCATATCTTGCGAGCTGTCCTCTATACTACAGTGGTGATATTTTGGATGACGATTACAATGATGGTGACGAGTTCGACAAGGAGCAGGAGTAAGACGATGACGAAGACGAAGATGACGAGGTTGTCGCCACTGCCAGCAAAAGAAGTCCAAGCGATTGTCCCAATTGTAGAAAAGAGAGTACACCACAAGAATCTGATTATGATCAGCTCGAGATGTCCAACGATTATTGCGTCAACTTAGAGCAATGACATTATCCCAGACTGTCAAAAAACTATCAATAAATCGCCCATGGAATCCGGGTATAAATGAAATTTTAAGGAGTAGGTACATATATGCAATGACGGTAACACTGGCCGTCTTAACTCGTCAAAAACTATAATTATAGGTTTTGACGAGTCAAGTTTGGGGTCATTGAAAATGGATTAAGATCTACTCTCACAATAACCTATTTTGGATCACATTATAAAAGTTTTTTTTTTTCGTTAAGCGATTCCGCGAAAAGTTAACCTTACACTTTGGAACATGAGTTGAGACGACACTTAAAAAAAAGGAAAAATCTTATTAATTTTACCACGAAAATGCCCAGAGTTGTTTACCTTTCAATTGGCTCCAAGCGGTCAGTCACTCCTTAAGTAAACACGAATCTCTAAATCTGTATACTTATGCATAAAACGTGTTACATTTTCAGACAAAAAAATGTACCAAAGACAGGCACAGAGAGAGAAATCCCTCTCTAAACTGCTCGGAACAAATTTGCGGCTTAAACGAGACTGCGTACAACTAAACTTGTTGCAGACACAAATTCGTTTCTTCCAGGGCGGACATTCATTAAATCAAATCGCATTTGTCGAAGCTTGCCAAAACGAAAAGAAAGAAAACAAATAAACACTCCGAAACCGAAACTAATGAGACCGATACGGCTTAGAGGGCGAACAATAACAGGTTTCTGAAGCAACCACTTTCAGGTGTATAAAAATGGAGACATGACAACGATCTGGCAGGGTTATAGTAGGTATACTTTGGCCTTTTTTTTAATAGTGCAACAATTTGCAGACCGATATAAATACGATAATAATTAATTTATTTATGAGTTCAAATTAAACGACTTGTATGCCAAACGGTTGTTCACCTAACGGACAGTCAGAGTTAACTGGTGCACCAAGAAAACCAAAACCAATAGTAAAGACGGTTTAATTATCATGAAAGCTTGGTTTCTTTATTACCACTTCACCAATCACGATTATGACATTGATTCTGAATCATTCGCAGGCCTTCAAAACTATACTACACAAATACTGCTATTCAAAGTAGACCTAAGGTGGGTGGTGTGAAGCAAACGACCTTCGGAGCATGTTAGCATCATCTTTTTTGCACAGCAGTCCTACCTAAGGAGACATTCAATTTAACCTAGTTCAATTCATCGTCATGGAACATTAACCTAGTTTCGATTCTTTTTGTTTTTTTTTTTTCCTCCCAACTGAGGTTCTTCCGATAAAAATGAAAGTTGGACAATGATGATGGGTGTCTTATGCAACCGATTATTATTGGTGCAGCAGTCGAGTTCCGAGTGGGTAAAACTGGCCAGACAGAAAAGCAGAAGCAAAACAAGTGCGGCCTTACTTATAGTGTATGGCTGTTTTGATTGAATGGTTTTGCGTGAGCTACAATGCGTGAACATTCACAATTCCTTAACCTCTCTTTCGCGTGCAAAATAATCAACAAATGTAGACATTGGCTCATAAAATATAATCATCAGAGAGGTTGTATGGTCTGCACAACTTTTGGCTACAGCTCGTCCGTTTAACAGATATCCTATCCTTAGAATATGCCTGTTTAAGCAACAACGCATCAGAAACCCGTACCTTTGCTTTTTCAACTTGGATCATGCTGTTTCAGGTGTTTTTAATAGCAGGCTCCCTTCAGTAGCCCGCACATTACATTAAAAATAAAATACATCGATTCATTCCCCAGAAGTAAAGCTCTGCACAAACTCCGAACGCTGATGGCTTCAAACCGTTTTTGTTTATATATTTCAAAAGCGCTTAAATGTTTTCCGCTTCCCAAGGAAAACTTGTTTGCATAAGGTACAACAAAACAAAATTTTGGACGTTTAAGGTACGAGAGTAAACGCGAATCAGTTGCATAAGGATTTTCTAAAACGTATAGCTGACCTGCTCCTGAAAGACATCAACTGGCTTTAACCATACCAAGCTTCGACAGCTAGCCCTGTTTCTAGCAAACCGTCTCCAGTTTTGTAAACGAAGTAGAAGGCTGAGGTCCCATTCTTCTTGCGTGCGACAACTCAGTCTCGGTACTCCCCTACTGCACTGCCCCTGAGGTGCAGATTCGAAGTGTTGAATAGGAGAAAAAGTTGAAAAAGGCCAAGTAGCCTCGGAGAATTTTATTAAGAAAATTCAAACAATAATAGGACCCGGAGCGTTTACAAACCACGATTTGAGAGTTTATATTCCCTGAAACTAAGAACACTCTACACATCCGGTGCATTTCAAAAACTGGATGTCCTCCTGAATCCTGACTCGTAAGATATAAAGTGGATATAACTGAAATCCGGGAGATACGATAGACAGGATTAGGTACATGATGCATCGAAGAAATAAAGATATTTATTACAGCTGCCATTAGATACTTCATTACATTAGGATGCAGATTTGTCGTCGGGAATCAGCAAAAGTCGAAGTTAATTGACTTTTAGTCAACTAGTGATCGTCTTACTGTGATCCGCATCAAAGCAATTACCAAAACATCAGCCTAAAATGTGCACACGCTCCTAACGATAGCGCTGACGACCCTGACAAGGAGGATCATTATGACCTTCTGGATAAAACCTGTCCGGATTACGAGGTCGAAGTTGTATTCGGTGACTTTATTGCTTAGTGTGAGAAGGAGTATACACAGATTTTTCATCAGTTCGTAATGCTGTTATAAGCGGCACTAGGTTAGCAAGCCATCCCCAAGGTAACCTGGCGGTCTTCAGGCGTTCGAACCGCCAACTAAATAGGCCATATACTCATGTGTCCAATGTTGGATACGTCAGCCAGCATACCTGGAGTAGCTAGAGCCTACAGAGAGCGCTTGAATGAGAAACTCCCCGCTTTGCATTCATTCTCCCGAGACGTCAACAACTATGGAGCCAGTAGGGCGACAAAATTAAAAACGTGGCTTAATCAACTATAGGTTTTCAACCACCCCTAAAAAAGGGTCCTTGGTATACGATTATGATTGCGTGTACAGGACAAAAGTGACAAAAGATTTATAATCGAAGACGTTGTATAAAACACGTAAAACAAGAAAGGTGGGTAAAATGTTAAAGCATACAGGAAAAAGAGGGCCTGCACAATCTCCCAGCTCAAGTAGATCGAAGAGTCTAGCGATTGAAACAAGACCAGAGAAGCATTAAATAGTAAATGAACCAGTAGCTGCTGGTTTAAGAAACTGGTTCAAAATTGCGAAAGAATCCTATTCACGGAGCCTTTCTAGTAGTGTTCGCATTAACTTTGGTGCAGAGCTTTCGATCAAAGTTTGATAATATTCTTAGTTCACTAAGTCATTCCTAAGTCTCTGTGAATATCACAATTCCTAATATTCAATGCAGCATTTACAATTGCTTTCTAGGTTGTGCAAATCTGCAACAAGGACATGTTGCTTGGTTTTGTAGAATCCAAGAGTAGTAAGCCGTTTAAAGACGTTCCGTAAGTAGTAAGACGTTCCCATCTCACCTCCGCGAGGGTCTGGCAAACTCTATAAAAGCATCATTTGTCCTGAGGCAGTGTTGCCGAAAGTACTCCCATAGGAGTATTGTATTTATTACTTTCAACAACTCCGTACTCCCGTACTCCTCCTTTTGTATTTGTACTCCTCATTATAAAAGACCTAAAAATGTCTTGCAGCAAAGTCTAATTTCAACCTTATTAAATTGAGCTCACCTCAAACTTAATACAAATTTTTTAGCACTTTTATCTTTCAAATTGTCGTTTTCGTTGGCTTCATGGAATGTGTGATCCCGAGGACAAACAGCGAAAGAAGATTTTCTTAATATTTTATCAGAGCAGTCTTGCGTTTTTGTGAAGTGCCTGCAATTGCAAATTGCTCTTGAAAATTAATGAGGAATTTGGGTTCCTTGGAAACGGTACAAACAAAAAAGCTATAAATGTTTCTTGCGCTGCTGGAGGTTCTTAACCAAATCTCTCTAAAGCCATGCATGCTGCGGTTCTTAGAAATTTAGCGCTGAATTAACTTGCTACAAGAATCGACGATAGTTGATGCTGCTTGCGCCAATGTGTCTTTTGTGGCTGGTACCTACAAAGCCAAATATGTGTGCTCCTGCTGGCGTTACAGCAATTTGGTGGAAAACAAATCCGGAATAGCAAAAGATCTTGAGATTTCTGATGCTGCTTAAGTTGGTCGACCTGCTATTTACCTACGTTTAAATGACTTTTTTACGATTTTTTTAAACAGGGTTAAAAAAACATTTTTGCGTCCACATTTATTTTTGAAGACTAAAAAATTTGTGTACTCCTATTCATTTAAAAAATACTCCCCTGTTTTGGCTGCAGTACTACCTTATAAAATTTTCTCCGGCAAAACTGCCTGAGGGTGGGGTGCAATGGTGTAGTGGTTAGTGTGTGTGCTTACTACGCCGGAGGTCTGGGTTCGAATCCTACCATCGTCACCTGAAAAAAAAGACTTGTTCCTTTTCACGGTCCCCACCTCCGCGAGGGTTTGACAAGCCCTCCGAGAGTATCATTTGTCTTGAAAAACTTCTCAAAGTGCCGTTCGGATTCGTCAAAAAATTGTAGGTCCCCTTGTATGTGCAGAAATTAACACACACAGCATACAATGATGCTTGACTAGCAGTCCATATATAGTATGTCAATGTTATCAGCTTTACTCCGACTTCCAGCACTGACAGCATTAAAAATTCTATTTTTTCAAATTAAGTTGCCAAAAATATGTACAGAGTTGGATGCTCAATATTTTGCTTGCTGGTTGCTACAGTTTTTGCGCCATTTCTTTGCGTTTTGAAAGGATGAATAGCATCAGATATTTTTGCTTTGTGTGTAATAAAACCCAGTTGAGGTTCTAGATTTATACGGTTAAGATAATAGATAATATACGGTTGAGTGCTATATATCTTGCCAAATAAATAATAAAAGTCGAATGCAATGTTTGCGTTCATTCATCTATATATCACGCGATAGCCTTATGGGTACGATCACCGCCTCGAGGACCCAAGTTCAAGACCAGGATTTGATTCAGGGTTTCTTGACTGTGGTCAAAAAATTAAAAAAAAAGCTTTTTTTTAAGCATTTTGACTTTATGTGTCACTTTTGCCACCGTTAAAACTCTAGGCATTGTATAGCTTAGTGGAACTCTCAGTCGATTTTTAAAGCATCGGTTTCGAGTTCGATTCCTAGCGGGGCGAGAATATATCTTTTTTATTTAGTCAGACGATTCTAGGTTTTTCAAACCTTTAGTCTCATCCTTCCGTTTTAGCCTTGCAGCCAAATGTTACCCCAATAGGTTTCCATGCCGCCGACAGCATCAGTTATAACATCAAAGACAGTATACTTATTCCGGAGGATTTTATGCGGCTTTTACGACAGGCATACTTTACCTCAAGGCTTTTGTTACCCCCACCTTGCACATGTCGAAAAACAGTGACGAATTAGTTTGAAGTTATTTGATTGGATAAAAAAAACTGTTTGTCGTGTATTTTTAAGAGATCGATGTTAGTAAAATTATGCACTAAAAAAAAACTTACTCTACTCATATTGATTCTTAATTAAGAGAATTTTGGGAAATTTTCGAGTTTTGACCAGGCGGCGCGCGGGACTAATTTTAATCTTTTTTCTTTGATTAAATTCATTTTCCGAACGCATCGTTGCTTACATTGAAGAGTGGCTCCTATGGCAAGGCGTAAACAAAGTTCTATTGAATAGTTAAAAACTAAAATAGTTTACAATTCAACAAGCATTGTAAATGGCTGGAGTTATGACGATTTAAAATGCTGCCAAGTGTAAAATATTTTTTTATTTTACAACTCTAAGTAACAACATGGCTTCCGTATGCAAAGCCGGAGCGATTAAAAAACTTACCGAGGCTAAAACTTTTCGTCGGCGATATTAGGGCTTTGGTAGATACATTTTACCCTAAGAAAGACACATCAATCTCGGTCATCACAATTAACTGCTGCACACGACAGTGTTTCACTTCTTTATCATTTGATGACAATGCATTATTTTCAAAAGACTTGATTCATTTGGCTCTCAATTATTGTGTTGCAATTATTATGTTGCATAACTTTTTTTGTGCGACAGATGTAGGTAAGCTGTCTCCGACAATACAAATTGAAAGTACGTTTCGTCAGATCGTCAAATAAAGTAGGACGTAGCCCAAGTATCAACAGGCATACAAATCTAATTTAATTGCGGATAATTGAAAAAAAAAACAGGGACACATCTTTATTAATGTAACACAGCAGTTTTGGCGTGACAATTTTGTTTTCGGTGTGGTTTTTTTTCAAATTGAATTAGATGACATCTCGGCTTAGAACAAGGAAATTTAAGTTTTCTCACTATTATCAGAGATGGGACGTTGATAATAACATGAGAGGCATGAGAACATGTTAACACAATGAGAAAATAACTATTACTGGGAAGTGGTTTTAACTATCAAATCTATACAACGTAGATAATACTCACTAAACAGCCGCGAAAATTATTATTTAAGACGAACAATCTGTTGTGAAAACCTTCAATTCTTGATCAATTACAGTGTATTTTTCAAGCATTACAAAATGGAAATAACTAGTCTGTGAAACCTACAGCATAGAGCTCGAAAATAATTCTAGAGTTGAGTTTAGATAACAATAGGAACGATTGGTCTGTTTTCACGAAGCAGTTTTTTCAAAATGGGTTACGATAGATATGGGTTACTTCTTAGATATTTCAAAGAAGTTCATACCTTAAAGGGGAGTGCCGTGGCGTAGTGTGCTTACTACGCAGGAGGTCTGGGTTCGAATCCTGCCATCGTCACCTTAAAAAAAAGACCTGTTCTTTTTCACGGCCCCCCACCTCCGCGAGGGTCTGACAAGCCCTCCGAGAATATCATTTGTCTTGAAAAACTTCTCAAAGTGCCGTTCGGATTCGGCAAAAAATGGTAGGTCCCCTTGTATGTGAAGAAATTAACACACACAGCATGCATTGTTGAGAAGTTGGCCCTGGTTCATGTCGAGCTGTTGCGCCACTCCATTTATTTATTTATTTTCATACCTTAAAGATGTCGCAAATATGGTAGAAAAAGAAGGATTAAAATCCAGGTGTTTTACCTGCTAACTTAAAGATAAAGGTTTGACCTTTTGACCATATTTACATGTATTTACAAGTTATCATGCAATCAAGAAAATAAGCACTTAGTTCAGTTGAAGAAATGTCGTCAAACACCAACATTTGTCTACAATAACATATTTGAACTTTTAGGAGCGTTTCCAGGGAAATACAGCTTTAACTTAATTTTTCACTTTCAACACATTTTCTTATAGTTGCAACGATATATGATCAGAAGATTTTGCTTATTGTACCAAAATAATTCTGTTAGTTAAGAATTGCCTAAAAATTGTGTTCCATTTATATTGGGGAGTCAAATCGACTCGAAAAGGGTCAAGTCAAACATGTTTCGCTGAGGGCATCATATAGGAGAAAGAGAAAAGTGACACTTATCAATATGTCAATGGCACTTCACACATCTGACCAAACGGACATCACAAAAAAAAATCAACAGTTCCAAATGACGTATTCTTGGAATAACAATAGACCTTAAACTGCTGTTTAAACTTTAAAAAGGTTACGCAATTTTCTAAGACTCTGAAGTACCATCAAATTTCAGATGGCATTTGATTTATGTAATTTCGGAAAAGGAAAGAAACCAAAGGCATTTTCGAATGAATGATGGACACTTAATACATATTGATGGTCACCGTTAAGACGAATACTTTATACCTAGGATAGGAGTTGCACATGAGCTTTTCAATGCTGTGTGAATCCAAACGGGAAAGACGCGATTTGAATGCACAATTTGTGTTTATTTTATATAAACTTGGTATTTCACAGTTGCTTAAAAAACAACTATAAGTCTTCCCGCGTTGCGAATAATTCTGAATACATCGTATCGCGTTGAGTGCTTCAAAGGAGTTGATCTTTAAATAGCTTCATAAGGAGCTCGTTATGTTGTGTGAAGGAATAAATTTCAATAAACACGTTGGAATGTACCTTTGACCAAGCGTGCTGTTTCTTTCGTAGAAATTGAAAGCATGTTCTTTGAGTCGATTAAGACACGTTCTGAATGCATACAGTTTATCCATGTTTTGAACGTGTTTTGTAAGCATAATTGTGTCACGGCAAAAAACATACCGCTGTGAATAAACTCGGATGGAAAGGATTATCAGACAAAAAAACAAGTGGGAAAGTGCAATAGCATGCGTACGTAAAAGCTTCAGTCCGTCTGTGAGCGATTATAAAATACCTTACCCTCCCTAAAAAAGAAATTACCACGCCTCGAAAAAGTTGGCGGGTTAAAAAATATAATCTTTAGTAATGTGGTTACAAAAATTTATAACTGAAAACCCGGCTATTTGACTAAGAAATATTTTTTTAACCATGCCCACAAAAGTGGGTTGAGGAATATAGTAATCAAAAAAATTAAGCTAACTTTATGCCTACATTTATGGTAATATAATTTTTTTGCATAAGCCAAAATAGATTTTTTTTGCAAAAAATATATAAAAAAAATTCTCTTTTTTTCATCAAAAACATTTTTCAACTTTGACTTGCTCTACCAGTCAAACCATTCATCAAAATGAAATATTATTTTTGGTTCCTAGAACTATACATAAACATCTGTTAACGAAGTGTATATAAGAGTTTTGCATTATAGAAGAGCTCGAAAATTGAAATTCGCAAGCACTTTTCTTAAATGGGCCTGCAAAAAAATCTTTGCTTTTTTTAGTCTTCTTCCGATGCCCGTGTAATTTTCCGGGTGGGTGTAATAATTCAAGCAATGAACCTTGGATTTTTTGCAATTAATGCGTGTTTTTCAGCACCTCATCTAGCAATGAAAATGATCACTTGACCGTTTTTTTTTATAAAACTAGCATAAAGCATGAGAAGTTTCAAGCACAGAGGGTAACATTTTTTGGTGTGTATAAAAAAAAGGCAAGGAACTATTTTCGTAAATATCCTAAACGTTTGCGGAAACCCAAAGGCGTCGAAAAACAACAATAATTACATCAGCAATTTGCAATGTAAGATAGGATGGGATATTCAAAATTCAACGGTCCCTTTTACAGACTGTAACTTACACTGTAAAGGGACTGTAACTAACACTCACTGGTTTTATTGTTCATTTCAAGTTTGGGATTTTGTGCCTTTGTACTTCTACACCTTATATATTAACTCTAAGCGTCTTAAATGTAAAACGGTTAATATTTGATACTTAGCTTTCGGAACACTTAAATTCAAAAAGTGCAACTAAGCGAAAAGCTGGTTACATTAATTGTTATTGGTAGCCTTTTTTGGAAATTATGAAGCTATTATGAATTATGATTAGCTTCATATTTATATTATAATATTTTATTATCATAATTCATCATTATTATGAATTATGAAGAAATGTATACATTAAATTGAATATTTTGGCTGTGCACTTCGTTTTGGTTTTTAGTAATTGTGTCTTAACTTAAATTTATCGGAAGTATTTTGAAAAGCAGAGTAAGAAACACGTATTTTAACAATTGTTTTACAATTCTGCGCTCCGAATTAAAAAAGAAATATGACGGTATTAAAAGATAGATGCTACATAGACATTTTAGGGGTTTTAAGTCTGAAGAGTGGGGTGCCGTGGCGTAGTGGTTAGTGTGTGTGCCTACTACGCCGGAGGGCTGGGTTCTTTTTCACGGCCCCCACCTCCGCGAGGGCCTCCGAGAGTAACAATTGTCTTGAAAAACTTCTCAAAGTGCCGTTCGGACTCGGCAAAAAATTGCAGGTCCCTTTGTATGTAAAAGAATTAACACACACAGCATACATTGTTGAGAAGTTGACCCTGGTTCACCCCGAGCTGTTGCGCTACTCTATTTATTTATTTTTTAAGTCTGATGAGTTCAAAAAAAAATAAAAAAGTTATACAGTGCGTATGTAATAGCTTCCGTCTGTAACGGACAGCGGTATACTCTATTCCTATTCCCCTTTCCATTCTATCCTTTCCATTCTTTCCTATCTCCCTTCCATTCGTATATTTTTTTGTTTTCCATCCCCGTCCCGTTACCTTTAATAGAAATTTACTAGAAACTTTAATTTTAATAGAAAAAATAATTTATTCCTTATAAGTTTTTGTTTAATTTTTTTTAAAGGGGCGTGGCATGTCCAATTTCTTTAACCAAAAATCAATATTAGCATAGAAAGGTACAAGTTTGCGGCTGAAATATACGCAAAATTGTAATTTTCTGGTTCGAATTCTATAATTTTGGGAAATTGACCTCTAAAGATGGGCGTGGCCAAAAACTTTGTATGAACCAAATCTCAAATAGTGTCCGGTGTACTTTATGTGCTTAATTTTGTTTTTCTTATTCTTCCCTTAGTAACGCTTAGTAAAGCAGTCGAAAGCAATGTTTTTTCTGGAAATTTATAGGTTTTTCTTGAAATCTGCCTCTAAATGTGGGCGGCTAAAACTTCGCAAGAATCAAATGTAGAACCAAATATTTTCTACAAGTAAAAATTTTCCGATTTGGAACAAAAATATTTAATAAATTGCATTTGAAGGTTTACTCTTTAAATCGATACCACGCCAACTAGGGGCGGTCTGCCGATTTCGTTTTTACTTTTTATATCATATAATCATGTTGAGAGGTTGGCCCTGGTTCACCTCGAGCTGTTGCGCTACTCTATTTATTTATTTATTTTATCTTGTAATCATTAGGAGATACTAAATGTCAAATTTCAGCTTTTCACGACGTCTTACAGTTTTGAAAGCACTGGAGGTAGTTGCACATATAGACCGATTGTGGGCGTGTCTGTGGGCAAATTCGAAAAATGTTAACACTTGTATTGCTTCGGATGACAGAGAGCCTACGTATAAAATTTTAGCTTTCTAGCTTAAAATTTTAGGCCTAAAAATTGGTGACATACGAACGGACGGACGGCCGGACATGGCTCATTCAACTCAAAATTAGGTCTCGACGCTATGTCCTTGTCTACCCTATCTCCTTGGGGTCTATCGTTATCATTTCTCTATGTTACATTTGAGCCTGTATTAAACTTAATATACTCCATTCCTGTGGAATAGGGTATAACAACGTGTATATGTATCCCCTCTGTTACTCTAATTGAAAAAATGTCAAACAAAGATCAAACTTTGAAGAAAAATCATTACGAGTGTAAAATATCATTTAGAAGAATATAAATTTACTAAAATGGTACCAGTACAATGCTTATAACTTTTTTCTCTAATTCCACTTTAACAACTGAATTTTACGATGTTTTGTGCGTTATCTTACAAGTCAAACAAAACTTTATTTGACAGCTTGGTATCATAAACTCAGCTGTGGTGTATAAAGGGATGCGCAAAACGGCTGATGTTGCTGTTGATCTAGATGTGGTTGGACCTGTCAAAACGGTTAAGTGCAATGAGGAGTGCCCATAACTTTTAATCAATAATGGATCTTAGTATCTATACTGCAGGTTGATGTTTATTAAGTTGGTTATCGAATTTGTGAACCAAAGTCAAAGCAATACATTTGACGTTTTATTTTTCTTTTTCTTTTTATGGTATTTTCGTTTCGTAGAGTGAAAAAATCGGCTAGTAATAATAATGAATTTAATTATTTTTAAATCTGAGTTGCCCGGGAGCCAAAAAAAACTCACGTTTACAAGGAAATGCGCAGAGGACATGGCGACCAGACACATTGCCATTTCACACCACAGGATGTCAAAAATGAAAGCATACGTCATGTTAATTTCCTTGCTTTTGGTGGAAATACTTTGGGATTAACTTTTAATCATCCTACGTCAATCTCTGTTTTATGTGCGGTGGAAACACCTCCTATAAAGGAAGCTGCTTTTTAAAACACACAATTGCATATTTTTGTTTAAAAACGGGAGTTTTATGCTAATACGTTGTGTTAATAATAATGTTAAGCATAGATTCTACTTATAAGGTAGTGGAAGTTACTTACAAAGAAGTTATTTACAAAAATAAAAACTTTATTTTTAACCCATTGGGGATCACTAATGCACAGCATTAGACTTAAAATAATATTAAAAATAATGGCACGCATAAAAGAAGAATCAAAAAATTATTACTATTAGTGATGGTGATTACATTGCTACTAGTGATGGTGATTACAAAACTAAGTAATCAATAAAAAGTATGATGACCAAATAAACTTATAAATCTTTCTCGAAATACAAACCCAGCCATCAGCTACCTAATCAATCCACACCACATCACAGTTCACCGGATACGCACCAAAGCATTGTGATTTAATTTTTCCAATCAGATACCAAACACCCCAAGTGAATTGTTATAGTTTCCGTTGAGGTCTAATTGATTGGATGTCTCCCCCTATACCAAATTGTTCACGGTTAAAATGGAAATAAAAATAGAGAATCTTTTCTAATCTGGGGATCGTATAGGGTCGGGTGTACAAAATGTATAGTCGGCTCGCACTCGTAAATTATTATCAAACCAATAAAATGGATCGCAGATGTATTCGAATGACTATTTGAAATGCAATTGAGTGTTCGTAAGGGAACCACTTTTGATCTTTGATGTGTTTTTCTTTATTTTTTTTCTGTTTGTCGTTATAGAACTCATATAAGATGATCTCTGACACTGACGCAGACGACTGCGATATGGAAGCTGTATAAGTCGGGAAAGATATTATAAGATGACTTTTGAAATCTTTAAAAAAATGAATCAACATCTCAGTATAATCTTAAAAAAACATGGAGGTATTTTTACTCTCTCTGTCATTGGAAGTAAAACTGGTTTCTACAGAATAGTTTTGTGTCACAAGATATAAAGAAGATTGACTTACAATCTTCCACGTATTCGCAAAATCTACCCGACTTAGGCGTCTATATAATTTGTTTGGTTTCGCTTTGAAAAATTATATAGACGCGCCCAAAAACAAGTAAACTTGTATTATTTTGGGATCGATCAAACAAGGGTTTTAATATGTTTGCTTGACATGAAGGCCTTTTATGATAAGAGAACAGTTTTTGGCAGGTATTTGGGTTCGTAAGTAAACACACTCAATGTATTGCATTTGAATACCCCGTTCTTATGATAGGAAATTTTCAGCAGTTTTTTCGCCCTAGAAGGCTATAATGTTTAACAAAGTGTGAATATGAAACTCTTTAATGAGTTCGTGCCTCAGGCACTGCTAAAGTATAAGAAATATGTCAGAGTTTAATACTGCGGGTAAAAATTTTATCCGAGATGAGGAAGATGGTTACTTTTTGAAACAGAAACTGTTGGAATAAGCGGGTAAGTGCTCGAGGAGAGCCATTATTTCCGCCATCAGCAAATTAAAAGTGTTAGTGTCAGCAATTCGTCAAATTTTTGTTTTAAACAAATTTCCAACTCTGCATTAAATTGAGTTTAGTTTTAAAATCAATTTGAGTTCAGTGCCGTGAAATCAATTTTGTAATTTCAAAATGAACTCACTATTTATGGCATGACTCTATGTACGATACACTGACTGTCTTGTCCTTCTCCTTGACATCTGTGACAGTTGCGCAAATAAATGATTGCCAGTGAGTTCAATGTCCCACTTAGATACAAGGCCTCCTATATAGTTATCACTGAAGCAAAGAGGCACTCACACTTTCTGTTTGAGACAATAAACGATATTTCATTGCGGAAAGAAGAAGTGGAGCAAAATTAGTTGCATGTTGTGCCTTGTGTATGAATGAGAGTAAGACACTCTGGCCTACATCATGTGTACATATTTCGGCAATCAAAGTTCGCAATCTTTATTGCGAGATTTTTGGCGTATTGCTTTTACTTAAATAATAAGTCTCTAAATTATACTTGTGTGTAGACGAGCAAATGCCAAAAAATTTAGTTCAACGATGACACACAAGTTACAAGATACGGTTGGTAGGTATATACATATGTACGAGATTATACACAATATACGAGATACAAAATAATACGAGATTACAATCTCATCGCAATTTAATTACGTTTTTGAGTGGGACAAGGTCATTATCGCTGTTAAAATTGGTTTATCTTTGTACTTGTAGCAATGCTTGTTTAGTAGAAACATAAACGGTAGACAAATAAATTGAAAATTTTAGAAGTGAACCTTTTTGTTAAGTCAGCACGGAATGATTATAATCAACAACTTCAATGAAACGGGTGCCGGTATAAGACCCTCATCATCCCAGTCCTGCTTTACGGTGCAGAAGCATGGACCCTGTCAAAGGCAGATCAAAACACTTTAGGCTGCTTCGAGAGGAAAATAAATCCGTCGGACGATTTACGGTCCCGTCTGCATAGACGGAGAGTGGAGGAGGAGATATAACATCGAACTGTATGGGCTGTACAGCGATACCGACCTAGGCAAAAGAGTCAAAACACAACGTCTACGATGGCTGGGTCATCTAGAGCGGATGGACACCAACGCCCCGGCCCGGAAAATCTTCGAATCCAGTCCGCAGGGACGGCGCAGTAGAGGAGCACCGAGACTTAGGTGGTACACGCAAATAGAAGGCGACCTCAGCCAACTTTACGTGTGAAACTGGAGACGGCTAGCTAGAGACAGAGCTGGCTGGCGAAGCTTGTTGGCTGAGGCCCTGGTCCACCCCGGACTGTAGCGCCACCTTAAGTAAGTAAGTAAGGGTGCCGGTTCTGCGTTCAACATCAATGGGCTGAAGTTTATTTTTATACCCCATCCCAGAGGATAGGAGGTATATAAACGAGGCATATGATCGAGACCGAATTGTAAGCCGAATGAGACATGTCCGTCCATCGGTCCGTCCGGTAGTAGTATGCCGGTAGTTTTTAGGCCTTAAATTTTTAGCTAGGATTTTTAAACTTCGTACATGAGATTTCTAGGTTCCGAAGAAAGTGTAAAAATTTTCAAAATCCGCCCACTGCCACGCCCCCACTTTACTTAATAGTATGGAAAATCAAAATTGTCGTAAGACGCTGAAATTTGGTATGCAGTATTCTTGCTTAAGTGTATTGAGTTTGCCATTGCAATAATCGAAAAACGCCCCCATGTGGGTGTGGTAGAGATAAGACTATATAAAAATTTTTCAGAGCCCTTCGGTCGGTCTGTGGGTAATGGCTCATTTATGTGCCATAAAATTTCTAAGTCTTACAATTCGGATGTTTCCCAACAACCGTTCGAAATATAAGAACAAAAATTAAGACTTGTTCGATAAATTTTCACACAAATAAATGCAATTATACACTAATGTACACTAATATCACTAATACCAAGCGTACACTAATGAAATGTGTTGAATCGCGAAAGCTTGTTAACGATCGGCAATACGGCTGTCGTAGCAAACGGTCCTACTGGCCTTATGGCTTATCTTACTAAAAGCAAGGCTATTTTGTTGTCGAAAATGCGAGCTTTTGAAACCGAAGAGTGTTTTATTAATTTTATTACAAACAAGCTTTCGAACATTTGAATTATGTGGTTATGGGCGGATAAAGTCCGATATCCCCCCATAAATGCTGGTGTGCCCAAGGGCTCAATTTTATTTTAAACGGAGTTTTCGATTTTTATTATCCGTTTTTTTATCAGAACTCTTTTTTATATCCGTTTCCAGGATAGCGTTCACTTCTCCGTATGTTAAAATGAAACGGTTACGTATGTGCAATTCATTAAATGCCGATCTAACATTTGGGTTCGTGAATAGAGTAGGTTTTTATGCTCTTTAAGCTTACTGTCTGCTATATCATAAGCGATGGATGGAAGCCCCCAGCCATTGTCTATGAGTGGCCTTTGCATCTCTGAAACTTAAAAGTTATCTGCCCTTGGTATTTGTGTGAACGATGAATGACAAGGTGTAAATATGACGAAGTCTGGCTGGAGAACAATTCGCACTTCCCAATTCGTAATTCCCCAAAAACTTGGGTTTAACTAGGGGGGGACAGAACATCGACGGAATGTTTATTGTCTTTCACTCATTGGAACACTCCTTTACGGCTATTTTAGTAAAGAGTGTTCCAAAGAAAAAGCCACCTGCAGAATTAAACTGCAATATCCGTACAAGAAAGAATGCTCACCAATATGTACTCCGTTCAGCCCAGTTTCGGACTAACGTACTTCGTCAAGAAAACATATACATACACACAGGGAACTTTTTCAACATAGCTGACAAAAAAGATTTCGGCCTTTTAAAATCGCGCGCCGGCCGCCTTACAATTACGGGTGAGGGAACATCGTTTCTGACAGTTAAATACTGTGTTTTGTCTGAGAGGTTACATTATATTAATAATATGATAGCTATGGATTTTAGAGTTAGGGTCTCTCGTAGGTATTCTGAAAAAATGTATATGATTAATCTTGTCGCCAAAGGAAATGACAAAAACCGTATAAAATTCAAAAGTAAAAGCGCTATTCATTATTTTTATGAAATAAAAGTCAAAATCCACACAGCGAGGCAACGGTCAAAAAAATTAAAAATAGGTTTTAAACGGCAGTATTGCGTCAAAAATGTCAGGTTTCCTAGCATCGTAGCTGAATAAACATTTTAAAGATTTTATATGAGACATTAAGACAAGGAAATTTCACAGCAAAGAAATCGTTTTGGAGCCTTGCATGGATTTTGACGTCTCTGCGCATATTTAGATGTCATGCTTGAAATTCTTTGGTAAATCTTGTATGAGTTTGCCAGGCCCAAAAAACGATAACTTTGTTTATTAATCACAGTGTTACGCAACACGTTAGGGTTAAAGCGTTCTTTTTCACGGTCGCCACAACCCACCTCAACGAGTGTCTGACATAAATTTCTCACGAGTGTCGCTCCGCGAGTAACATTTGTTTGGCTTCGGCAAAAAATTGTAGGCAAATAAATTAATCCTTTGCTTGTCCAGTGGAGACAATACGCCACGGGATTTATCCGTAATCTACTCTCGCGAAATGCTGTTTAAGAATGCCTTAAAAGATGCAGTTAACGAAATGGCTATGTAGACATAGTATTAACAGTTAAGAATTCCGTGAACAGTCATTGACTGCAGATAGCCACTTATGTTTGGTTGTTCACGTTGCCTTTTTTATAAGAAACAATACATATTTCTGTATCGTATAAAAAACTTATTGGTGCTCCGCCGTTAAAATCTACTTTTGAAAGTGCTCCGCGACCGAAAAAGATTTGGAATCGCTATTTTATACCATACTCTACTACTGTTTAAATAAACTCTAAACTACCCTATACATTACAATTAGTATTATTGCCAGCTCAGAAATAGTATAGTAGCTGCCACCGCCATCGGTAAGTAATCTTTACCGTCACTAAATTTATTGCTAATGCCAATGCCAGAAGTCATCTTAAGCCGCAGTCAGCCCTAAGTAGCGGTAGCTCATACAGAGCGTTATTCATTTTTTGTTCAAAGTAGAGCTCGAACTGTTAAACAAAAAGTTGTGTTTCTTTTTGTGCTCAGACTTAGCTCAGAGTAATCAGAGTCCGAGATTCGTATTTTTTTTTTTCGCTCAGAACATGATAAGAGCGCGCGCTATTTGCTCGGAATAATTTGACCGAGCCTGTCTGGGCCCGATGTTTTTAGAAACACAAGCAGAAGTCTTTTTTGAACTCTTCTTCTGAGCTCTGAGAAAACTGCATTAAATTCTTTGTAGCTGACTGTAAGTACTGTAGTATGAAAAAGCAACAAAGACTACAACTTACTGGCAATTTTCATTAACTCGTCACAAAGATGCCATTCGCCAGCAATATCAGCGAGTGGAAGTCGTTAAAACTTCACTCAGCACACATTTAACAGACGCAAGTTTAAGTGCATTGCACTACTAGATGGAGTCTTACTTATCTGTCTAAGCTACAGAGGGAATGCGGCAAAAGGAAGTCTCATTTCCCAGCAGAGTAAATATTTTAAATGGCGGTATACGCTGCATTTAGTTAACGCGGGTGCGAAAGCGACGCTTATTTACGCTTCCACAGCACTCTTGACCGTCCGCGGCTTTTGTGATGGAGCCCCATGGCGATGTTCGCTAAGGATTAATAGCATCTCGCATCTGACCCTTTCACCATCAGTATATAATACCCACCGACTCTATGCGGGCTTGAGTACATACATAATTTGTTTTCGGTTTTTGTGTGCGCAAACAGTTTGCTTTGGAAATTGATATTAGCAGAGTGGCTATCTCATGTGCAGTAATTATAAATCGATTATGCGGGCTGGGTTGTTTCTGCGGCGACCGGTGAGTGGTGGGTCAATATCAAAAGAAGGGACCATCGTTCCTGTGACAAAATGAAATCGATAGTATCTCCGGGCTGGCAATTCGCTTAATGATTTAATGAACTGCGTTGAATTGTTAGAAAATTAGCTATAAAAGACGTTTAAGTGTGGAGGAGAAAGTGAAAGAAGTTTTGCAGTCCATCGTTTGGATTATGCACATTTTATATGGAAATTAGCAGCCTGTTGTTTTATGAATGTTGGCATAGGCAGGCAGTTAATCTTTGTTAATCACCGCAAAACTTGTAAGAATGGACGACGCTTCTAAACGTTGATTCAAATTTATAGGACATTAAAAGTACCTATACTGTCTACCTCTCTTAGGTAAAACTTATATTAGCGGAGAGAAAATAAAGATTTAACTCGTTAGTTAATTGCTGATGTTAAGAATTAGCTTTAGCTAATTGGAATAAATAAAATATTCCGTAAAAATATTCTGCTTAACTATATTGTGGCATGTAAGACAGTAGTTGTCAACAACTTTGACAGTAGAGTCAAACTGGGGGATTGGCTGTTGTTGAAAGACTATTTGAAGTTTGCAACCAAGAGGCAGGGAGTGATGCTATAAGAAATAAACATTTCTTTAGTACACAACTGGTAAGTTGACACGACTTTATAACTTAAAATTCTGTATCATAGTAGAGTTGAAAATAATTATTTTATAGTGTTAAAGTTATTTTATAGTGTTAATAAGCCGCGGGGCTTATTTCCTTTTGAAATGTCTGTAAGATTATTCCACAAACTTTCATTGACACCCGCTGTTGTTATTGCTATTTGAGTTAGAAAACGATTTATGTTTACAGCACACACCCAACCTTGCACATATCCCAACTTGAATAGTGAACCAAGGAAGAGACAGTTCTTTTCGCCTCGTTCATACATGGGGGGTACGCTGGGGTTACCCTGTTTGGGTAAATTGTTGGATTTGTAATAGGTGGAAAGGGTGGGTGTTTCCAAATTTCTTATTGTTTCTGCTTATGTTTTCTTTTCGAAATTGAAATAACGCCAGAGCTTCTGGCATATGTTTTTCGGGGTTTTAAGAAGCCCAGCAATTGGGGCTAATCAACTACACTCAGATTTCTACAAGAAGATGATCCAGAGCTCGCGATCCAACAAAGGAAGGTTTTCTTCTTCCCTTTTTAATAAAAGGTGTATATAAAGGTATGTATATATGTATGATGGTGTATATAAAGGTATGTTAAATATGTATGATATATATAAAGGTATGTATATATGTATATATAAAGGTATGATATACACGAAGCTGTCTACACTGTGAAAATAGGCACCTTGCAACCCTTGTTGAAGGTTGGAATAGATATTTAAGAGTTGTTGATGCGAGTTAAAAACTCCAGTATCTTTCGCGAACATTGACACAGATCATTTTGGCAGATCTGGAAAATTAGCAACATTTTGTTTTGTTATAAAGTATCGGCGCAGGCACCAACCCTTGAGGGACTCCAACAGTTATATGTTTCTCTGCGGAAATCGCAGTGCCGACATGTACTCTAAGACTACGCTCATGCAAGAAGCTTCGTATCAGAGCAGTCAAGACGGTGGAAAGCGCAAGGTTTATCATTATATAAATTAGGATATCATGCCAGACAGAATTGAAAGCAGATTCTATGTCAGGTAGCACGAGTCCGGTAGATTCTTTTTAATTTATGCAAAGTTGTCTCTTACATTTTTAGCTATTCTCACTGAAGACAAAGTGACAAGTATTGGATGTAACCCGAACTGAAACCAAATTGTTGGTTTTTTTATATTAAATTGTCATTCATAAAGTTCGTAAGCTTTCCTTGAATTACTCTTTCTAAAAGCATTCCCAGGTTATTTAGAACCACCACATTTAGCAAATTCTAGTAACCCTATGACTGCAAACCTACTTCAAAGCTCTATAAGCCAGCTTGAATCGGTCGTAGAATTATATTCCGTTTTTGGAACCGCAAAGAATTCCCTGCACGAACAGAATTAGTGCTACCGCCTTAAAGAAATCCCAAAACCAGCACTGGGGACCTATAACTATGACGAAATATCGATTTGGACAGAGGTCGAAGTAACCAGTCTTGGTGTAAGCCTGTTTCTAAGAGATAACGATAGAGACTTACCCGAAATCAGCAATAAGGGTGGTAAACCTTTTGTTGTAAACCACTAGCAGAATAATGGGGGCCAGTAAGGTACTGGAGAAGATCAAGTAGGGAAACCGTTATCGGTGTTAGCCCGTGGCTAACGGAATATGGAACCAGTCAAGACCTAGCCTACAAATTGAGAGGGAAAAATTGAGAGAGAATAAATTGAGAGGGAATAAATTGAGGTCAGCTTTCGGTATGCGAGCGCACGCCAACAGCATTCTCAAAAGTAAAATAAAGGCATGGGAGTGTTGGGATATCGAGGTAAATATTCCCCTTTTCGAGGGGAAAACCATGAAAGGAAAAAAGGAAAATTTTGCAATTTTGAGTAAAAATACCTCAAATTAAAAAATACAAGAAAAAAAATTGAAAAATGACGGTTCTATATGTTTTCCAAATTTAATAAAAGAAGTTAAGTATGCATTGTCATTACCTCACTCAAATGCGGAATCTCAACGCATTTTTTTTTTCGTAGTAGCAGAATATGTAGGAAATAAAGTAGGAAATGACTGCCTAAATGTAATTTGCGTTCAAGGATCTGATCCTTGCACCAAAATATTTATATCTAACGTTGAGCTTTCTTTTAATTTTTGTACAATAGGAAACTAAAATATATAATTTATTTTGCTACTTTTTATTGATTTATTTTTAATTCAAAAAAGAATATTTTTTTACGCTTTTTTATGCACATAAAAAAGTTTTAAGGCATATAAAAAATATTTCTTTCGAAAAAAACTTGAAATAAAAAAAACTTGAACTTCGGCAAGTTACGGAGGGAGAAAAAGGGGAAAACGACACTTGCTCGAGGTAAAAATCACCCCAGGGGTACTCGACATTGGGCATGGCAACCGGTTTTGGTGCATGCCTGCTCATCTTATGAGACTCAGATTAGATTTTACCTCGAGGATAGGGAAAACAAGAATAATCAGTTGGGGTATGTACCCGGGTGTGACGGGAGTGAGATGATGGGAGACGTAGAAGGTTTTGTAGGTTATTTAAAATTTAGTTCCCAAATGGGTATAGGTCTCAGCTATGGGATCGTATCGTTGGCGATTTCATGGCTTTTGTTAAAGCTTGGCTTTGGCTGTCTATAAAAAAAATAAAGCTGCAGAATACGGAGAAAAATCATTTCGCGACTTCTCACAGCGTTTAAAAATGCGCAAGTCAAGAGAACCCAACTACTAAAAAAGACTCCAGCCTCCGTTTCAAACTCTGTCTTTGAAAATTTTCTCCGAGTCGTTTCTGCATAAAATGTTGGTTTCGCATTTTTCGTTAGGGTCTAGGTACAGGACAATCTGGTCCAATAATAAGTAGGGATAGTAGCGTAGCTATTTAGGATGCTCCTGCATAGCTCATATCGTCACGAGCCAATAGCAGGAATGCCCTTAGCTGTTTTTGCCCCATTAGCTTCCTGAAGATGTCAACGGCAAGAAGATGAAGTACTGTAGAGCAGCTGTTCAGCAGCACAAGGAGGTGTTCAAAGGACAACAGTGACATATATATTAGATAATTTTTCGGTTGCGTTTAACTAGAATTGGTCTAATTTTGGCCATATCCCCGTGAGCCGTCCGGGGTTGAAGTCCCCAGTACGGACCTTAGACCTTCCAACAGTAGTATAAGAAAATCGATGCCCACGTTTTGGACGGAAATTTTGTGCAAAGCTCGGTGGGGGCTTCCCATTGATGGTTCGACTGATTCACATGCTAGGGTGGTCATGTCGTCCGCGAACGTGGCGATAACTGTCTCATCATCTTGGGGTAAATGTCTCTTGTGTGCAGCAGGAATAGGGTCGGCCAAGGACGCTTCCCTGGGGTATGCCAGCTCAAAATTTGTTTAAATATCGAGTATTGAGCACTACATCTAACACGAAAAAGTTTTCTAGATAGTTTTTTTCCCGGCAAGATTTTCCAAAGCTGCTATGATACCTAAAGCCCCAAAGTTTTAGGTTTGTCAGTTTGTCGGTCTAAAAACTACTGATTTATTATTATTGCATTGAGCAAAAATGAGTGATAACTGCCGCTTCTACGCGCTTCTAGAGACACCAAGTCACTAATTAAAATAACTTTTGTTGTCTGTGTTCAAAAATATCACGGTGAGAAAATAAAACTTAGACGCGTAGGCACCTATTTGCATATAAATATCAAATTTTCCCACTAGCTTGATAGGCACATACCTTAAACACATACCTTAGTAGTAATTGCCTTTCCCATCATTGCATTGTTCCTAAAATGATTGCTATGGGGATTATTCCTAGAAATATTATATCTAATTGAAGACAGGCCTCATAACTATTCAACTGGCTTTTGTTTATCAACAATAGCTGCTAATCAAATGAATGGAACTGACACACTTTGACCCACCTTTCTCCTTAATTAACAAGCTTATACCAATAAATTAGCAATGCAACTTACCAAAGGCCCTCCTCAGGCTATCTGCGTTGGCAATTAAAACATAACCAAGAGTCAAACATTAGGAAATTAAAGCAAACGTAATGGAATAAGCACCGCGTTTCGCGTCACGAGATTAACTGCTGGTGATGGTATCTACACTGTTGCATGCCTATAGGCCGGTTCAAGTCGCACTCATACACCTGCTCGACCCGCACAAAAACTGATACTATTGCATGTGCTGACTGCAGTAATAAATCTTTAACTCGCTAGCAGACACGTCTGCAGCAACACACGCACTAGACACACTATTAGGAACTAAACACAGGTAGGTATGTGCAAGACAAGAGAAATTCATAACCGATTTAGTTTTCCCACACGCCCCACAAGTCTGGGGAGAAATCAAGGGTTGGCTGGAATAAAAATAAAGGGCGTTCGCCCCGTGTCGCCGAAGCAGACACAAAGACAAATCAACAATTTCCCGATACACAGCCACACACGCCCTCTTCAGTCGCGCGAATGAAATCCTTCTTTACACAAACAATCGTTGTTTACTTATTAGAAACAATGACTAACAAAACAACCGGTTCCAAGGACACGTCACACCTCACACGACGACGACGGTTTTCACTTCGATTTTTCGACAGCCGGCACTCCCTTCAAACGACTGCGACGATTTGTGCCAAAATTTCGTATCTTGATGCAGTTTTGTGCCAACGTTGACGGAGCAGCTTTGCTGAGAAATCAATACCTGACGCATGACATCACGAACTGATTCGTTTCGAATGCACGAAACAAAAATGGTTTCGCAAAATGAAAAACAAAAAAAAAAGTTACATCACAGTCTAGTATTGTTTAGTAGTTGTTTTGTGCTAATGAATAGGTACCTTTTGTTTGTTTTTAACAATTTGAAATGGATTGAAGACACATTAGAGAAGGGGATATTACTGGGATTTTTGTTTATACCAGTCAGTGCTTTCGAGGGGTAAAACAAAAATACGCAGTTGATCTTTGCAGTGAGCCCAGACTGTTTGAAGTCATTTTATTCAATTTCGGTCGCCATGCATGACTAAGTTTTGACTTAGAGCTTTCGTTAGCATAATACGAAAATTAATTCAACGGATCAATAGCGCATTGACATGAATATAGGGTGATCCGTAGCACAAGGCAGTAAGCCGCACAAATTGTTTAATTGAATTGAATGAGAATGACACGTTGCGCAAGCAAAGTGGATACGAACAATGTGCATTGAAGTGGATGTTTCAGAATGAAAACAACTAGTTTCATAACGGTTTTACCTTCACATCTACGGATAAAGATACCTTCCTACTATTTATTGAAACTTCAACCTAAGCTTGCTAAAGATATCGTGTTGTAGTAATTACTTTAGAATATGGCACACAAAAAAAAACACATTTCCTATGTCATATAATCGCCCAATGATGGAGTGGTCACTGCAATGACACTTGGATAGGCACATTGCCATTGTTTATTTGGCTGGCGGTGACTTTTTTTACTGACATTTATCGACAGTGTCTACATTCATTGAGATTTTAACATGAGAAAAAGAGAGCTGAGAATAAAATGCAACAGAATACAGAGCCCGTTACATACTTTCTTCCTTTTTGTTAAAGAATCATAAATATTTTACGTGTGAGTTGGTCCACTGACCTCGTCACGGATGCATGTCGATTTGGCTCTTGTTAAAGCTTCTTGACCAAAGAAACAATCTTACAAGTTGCAAATACCTACTGAACGTGGGTAAAATTTATGTCTGGCAACACCTATGGGGTTCTACGCCTTGTTTCAATGCATTGGTAAATCACAATCGCAAACCAACATACTAACAACACTGGAGCCAATCGAATTTTGCATCGAATGTTGGCGGGTGTGCCATCTTTTATGTCTGTATGTAAACATCATATAACTTTGGCATTTGTCAACAGATTGACTTGAGTAGATACGTTTTTAAAGCGTCAAATCAGTATAATTTTAGCCATGAACCTCTTAATACCAATACAACGGGCCGATGTAGTGACGCTGAAAATTGAAAACAGTCCTTCAGCTGTGACGTCCCGATGACAAACTGGTTTTTAGAGAGGGTGTTGCCGAGAGACGTGAATCCCATGTCTTTTGTGTCGTATCAATAAAAACCCACCTTGCAGCGCAATGGGCTCCAGAAACAACAATTGACCAAATAGTCCGTTGACACTGAACATGATTTTTGGAAGCAAATATTCATGACAAACGATGCAATTTCATACTCTGTGGCGGCGCTTGCATGAAAATTTGTCGCATTTTGGGCAGTGGGAACTCCAGGTCATGGTCGAAAGTGAATATTTGGGCCAGTGGTTTTGTCAAACCCATCATTGGGACTCATGCTGAATTTTTTATGCAAAAAATACCACCAAATAAATTTAAAAGGGCCAAGTTAAACAAAAAACCCGCAAATATGTAATAGAAGTCGATGGTTTTCAAGTTATTCAATAATTACACACTGACATAAGATATGGCGCACCCTGGATTTACTTTAAAATTTTAATTGTTTCTGGCCTTGACTTAAATTAGCCTTTTCAAACTATGTATAGCGCTTTATTTTCAGACCTGCCAATCAGTAGAAAATTTTCCTTAGTACAAAAAATAAATGGTACCAGGCTTTTGCTAACTTCAAGTTTTCAGAGTTTTAAGATCAAACCAAATCACGAATTTCAAAAAGCCCTCAACTTTTGGAGCCTCAATTTTAAATTTTGAGGATAAATTTTAACTCTTCCAGTTATGACAACAGTTTTCTCTGCAATTTTTTGCTTTAGAATAATCGCAGGTAGCCAAAATTTGGCAGACGTAATATGTATTAAAAATATAAACGTACGAGAACGTGTTTAAATGGGTCGAAATAAACATCCAATAAGCCAGTAAAATAAACAATCCAAGCCAGCGAAGCAGATTAGGTCTCTTGATTAGAACATGCAGACATGCATGAACCCAAAATTAAACAAAGGTATGCGTTTATTTCATCAAAGCAGGAACTTCGGCGGCTAGTGAGGCTCAAAATTGAGCCCCACATTCACATAATTTAACCGGATGAGCTAGTGAACAACGCAACAATCCAATACCAAGAGAATTTAAGCGCAGCTTTCCCAAATTGTAGATAATACACCTTACGACAAAACAAGGGGGGGGCTCTCTGAGACTTTAATTCCGCCGAGGTGAATATCAGAAGGGTCAAATGCTCCGACTGGTTCTCTTAGGAAAACTCATAGGTGTATAAGATTGGCAGTGTCAGGGATGTCTTTAAACTAAAGCTTAGCGAGATAAGGGTTTTTTCTTGGAATCCAAGTTGCATTGACTCACGAGCGGATAAACTGTTTGCTTTCAGCTTTATAAAACAAAACTTATAACTAGCTAAATTTTTCCATGATCAAGTCTAGTTATAACCATCTGAAAGAGCAAGAAATGGTTCTTTGCTTTTTACAATGCATAAGTTCAACATATCCAGGAAAAAAACAGATTCGACTCAGGTGTCGAAGTCAAAACAAATGACGTGAAAATACGAACTGACTTAGACTAGTTACAACTTTTTTGTCGCTTTGAAATCTGCAAAAAAAATGTAGTTGTCCATGATTGCGTGTCTCATGACGATAACAACGACGTCACATAATGAGCTTTCATTTGTTTAACTACAAAAGAAAATACATGAAATGCTGTTCGATGCAAGCAAATGCTTTTACATAGTTACCTCGTGGGTTCATTAAAAAAAATGGGCGTATCATCAAGCACTGAAGGTATGTAGATTAGTGTTTTCGTTTGAATGCGGTGCTGCGGACTAACATTATCTTGGCGGCGATTTTTTATTAGCCACCAGAGAGCACATACCTTTATATCCGACAAACTTTATTAAACCAAAGGCTCGCCTACAATGCTATAAAATTTCCTCTTTTCCCATTCACACTTTGTCATGTTTGTTTTCAAGCTGAACCCTTGTTTTAACAAAATTTCTTGATCCAGGAATAGACCCACTTTGGAGTAAACTCTCCAATCCAGAAAGGGAAGTGCGGTGATGTAGGCAGAGCCATATGTCGAGGCACATCTGTTGCCGAATCTTACGTTATGATATCTGCCTATTCAAATACAAATGTATATGTTTAAGGCATGGGAACTTAAAAGAGTGGTTGTGCAACATATTAATCGGGAAATTAAAAGAAATAGAACAAATTTCTATAACGGTTGTATCTCATTCATCATGCAACCTTAGACCCCACACAAATATAGATACGTCTGGACAGTCGCATGATTAGTTTCTTTGTAAAAATGTCTTTTGAAAAAGTCATTTTTCAAAGAAAGACCTTTTTCAAAAGTCATTTGAAGCTGTTGTTTTATTTATTTTCCACAGCGATTAAAATGTATTTTGAAACAAGAACGTTTGATGAGACCAGAAGCACGTTTGTCATCGGTTTTAAAAAACTTTCAATCTTTAACGCCTTTGCTTTTAAACTAAATAAATGTTATTATAATAAATTAACATATGTTAACAATGTTATTATAAAAAATTATTAAATAAATGGTACTATGCATATATATAAGTTCCTCTTAAGACTTTAGTAATACTTACTACCTATGTGGAACATAATGATTTTCGATTGCTCAAAATCAATTTAAGTTCAACATAGCGTAACAGTTGTCATTTATAATGGGGTAAAAAATATAATTTGAATTGGTTTTGAATATAATTTAAGGGCAAACTAGCACCCTTCCTACGACAACTTTGATTTTTCATGCTAATAAGTAAAGTGGGCGTGTCAGTGGGCGGATTTCAAAAAAATTTACACTTGTACTGCTTCGAGACCTAAAAAGGGCAGATATCAAGTCTCAAGTTCCTAGCTCAAAATTTAAGGCCTAAAAACTACCGAGAACGGACGGGCATGGCTTATTCGACTTACAATTCGCTCTGGATCATATGCCTTTAAGGTCTTGGGGGTATACGGTGATTATTTCTCTATGTTACAAACTCTGAATCAAACTTAATATATCTCCTATCCTATGAGATGGGGTATAAAATGAACTAAATTATTGTTTATTGAATTTGAAATTTTAAAAAATGCTGGAAAACAGGTCAAAATAAACTAAAGAGTATAATAATGAACGGTACAATATTATTGAAATAAATGAGGGGCATAGTCCATCTTCTCAAATTTTACCGAAAACTTTAGTAGGTTTAAATAAGTAAATAGTTTCCGAGATCTGCTCAAAATACTGTAATTGACTTACTGAAATTATGCTTTTTTGCGCGTAGAAGCTCGTTTTACATTCTCCTAAAGAAAGAATTATACTAGTTATGTCTTATTCGGCAATTAAAAGAGGATTAGCGGGAGACGATTAAAAATAAATCCCAAACTGGCTAAACCGGACAAATATAGGACTAATTTGACACCAACACTCTGTTTCTGTCCTTTTGGCTCTCAAAAGAGAATGGCTTGGCGATGTAGTTTCAAGGAGCGAAAAACGATTTGCGCTGTAAAAATCACAATAAAAAAATGTAGTTGTGACAGTTTTGTCGTACAGGGACAGTTTCAGTTTACTTTTTTGGTTCTCAAACTGTTACAAAGGTGCATAAAATAGGTTTGTGAATAGGGTGTATGGAATTTATTATGTCAATGGGGATTTATGAGAGGATTTATTTTTAATCGCTTGCCGAGAGAATTTAAATTTGTATGATAAATCGCGTAATTTGTAGAGGATTTTATAAAGATTTATATTATTCGCGGATTAGTGCCCGGTGGAGACATGGTATTACAGAATAAAGCCGTTCGTCAAAAGCCAGTATCAATTGCGAATTCATGAGAATCCGTTCTTCGATAGCGTCTTAATTCTTTACGAGGTGGTATGCAGTTCCTTCCTAATGAAAGGCACGAGGCATTATGACGATGTTCCAACAAGTCGAGTAACTTCGAGATGTTAGGGTCTCTTCCATGAGTTGTGTCATTCACCTCTAGAACCTTTAGTAATCCTAGGGATTTCGCAGCCCCCTTTGCGATATCGAATATGTGATTATTTATGTAAGTGCCGTTCATACATAAGGGATGAAGGCTGCTGTTTAGATTGCATGATAAATTGAGATAAAACTGCTCCGCATTAGTATGATGGATAACAGTTTTGAAACCGTCCAGAATACGACTATAATTGAGAGCTTCAAGAGAAAATGATTAATCCATTCAAAGAATTTTGTCAATCCCAAAAGCATACAATTTTGATTAAGGAGCTTGATGCGATACTGGATCAAAAGGCTTAGAAATATCAAGCGTAACAGCTTTGCTTTCGCCGGAAAAACGGAAGGAGTCGTTCCATCTTCGGTTAAAAAAACCATCAGATTACCAGTAGATCTTGCATTAGGAACCTCATATGATTCAAGATACTTCTTTAACATCAAACTTGAGAGAATTGTGTAAAAATATCGCACCAACACCAGAGGCACAATCTTTCCGAAATCCGTACATTTATAATCGACACTGACAAAATCGAAAGAACACAGGGTAATGTCAGTGACACCTACGTAAGTATTTGGGCACAGCGAAAACCATAGACAGTTATAATAACCTTGAGGTAGTTATATGAATTTTCTCTACCAGTGTTCCCCTATAAGTTCAGACAACGACAACAGCGCCGAAATCAAACGAAAGCTAACTTTTGCCATACAAATGCTTGAACTATTTCCGAAGCCAGATGAAAACGCTTTAGGAGCTGCTTCGAGAGGGAAATTCTTCGGGCGATTTATGGTCACGTCTGCATCGACGGAGAGTGGAGGAAGAGATATAACATCGAACTGTACGGACTGTACAGCGACAGACCCAGGTGGCACACGCAAGTGGAAGACCTCCAGCCAACTTCGGTAGAAAAATTGAAGACGGCTAGCTGGAGACATGGCTGGCTGGCGAAGTTTGTTGGCCGAGACCCAGGTCCACCCCAGACTGCGCATCACCTTGAGTAAGATTCAAGATTCCATGACCTAAGAACAAAACGGGCTGGCAAACGCTGTTACTTTGGCAGAAGCCAGATGAGAGAGACTAATGAAAAGCTTTCACCTGATAACTTCTTATACCTCTTTAGAACAAGGGCCGAAATGCCATCTGGACTAGCCTATTTGGGTGAGAATATTTTTGGGATAGCATGATGACGTAATTTTTTTACAAAAAACCAAAAGTTTTAGCTGCCTTTGATTTGAAGCCACAATTTCTGGTCACATTGAAATTGGACACGACGCGATACAAAGCTGCCTTACACTCATTTCTCGTTCGCTAAATTTGATTTGCTTGTCTTTAGTTGGGTTTGCCTTAAAAAACGGAACACTCGATTCACTTGCATTAATGGCCTCTTTGCAGCTCAAATCACATCAACAATTCTTCTTTGGCTGACACTAAATCCTGTAAGGAATAAAAAAAAATTTATACTAAGAAGAACCTTTTCACTTAGCATATTCGCGTCAGCACCAACAATTGAATAAAAAAAGCAAAGATTTGACCAATTAAAATTCTTATAAGAAGTCGTTGAGAACATCGCAGTTTTCTCTCTCGTAGGCCCCTCCAAAGCTATTCTTTTCGCCATTTTCGGAGCCGGTTATTTAAACAAGTAATAAGTGCACCAAGAACACGCCAATATGACACAATGATCCGCTAAACCTTGGAGGCGATAAAACGTCGAATGTGAGGTGAGAAATAAAGTAAGGGTATTCGCAGTATGGCTGGCAATATCAACAAGTCAACAAGGCTTGTTTACTTGCTTGGTTAAGTTATTATATTCAGAGAAAAGCTTAACGTACCTACCCTACGGATTTGTTTGCCCAGCAAAGTCTACAACAAACTGGAGCCTGAAGTTAATTTTGAATCAACTAACTATTCCCGTAAAACTTTGAGCTAGTGAATTAAGTGACCAGATTTCATATCATACAAAAAAATTAAAAATTGTAGGGGGTTTACCTTGTTAAATAATCAATCTTTAGGAACTTCATTGTTGCAAAAACTGTGAAAGCGTTTAAAAGATTAAGTTTTACATCGATGAATTCCTATTTGCTTTAGAGACCGTTACCGAGCGAAGAAAAATTTGCGAATTCATCTTCCGCATTAGCATAACGCGATGTGATGTACCTGCCTAGTACCTACCTAACCATTTCAAAATCCCCTTAATTGCTCCAGTGGTTACCCATCCTCCTCATTGAGAGCCAGATAATAGCATCACTTGTGCCATAAAACTTGAAGTGTAAACGTAAGAGTGTAGCCATATGTAAACAGATACACCTCGAAACGGAAAAACTAACAACAAAACTATTCAAAGAAACAAATACATGCATAGAGAAAATGATATATGCAAGACTAAAATTTATAAAAATAGACTTACCACGATGATTGTTTGCATTTGGGTTCGCCCCATTCATCCCATTGCTGATTCCAGCTGGAGCGGAACTATTTGATGCTCCTATGGGGGCTGTTACTGCAGCTCCTACAGCTGACGCAGATGCAGATGTGGTTGTTGATGTTGGCACGGCTTGTGCGGCGACTGCTCCTGCAATTGTACTGGCGACTGAACTGCTTCCACCACTACCGCCACTAGTGCCATTCATCATGACTTTTTCATGGCCAAACATTTTCAGTTCGTTTCAAAATGGCCTTTTCTATACTACCCGCAGCGGTATTATTTGTTTATATTTGGCGTGGAGCGTGTGGAATGTGACTTTTTACTAAATCAACAACATCCATGAAGACAGGCAGTATATCTAGTTCAACAATATACAAACAAGTCAAACAATATAATCGACCAAACAAATCCAACGAAAAGCACCTGTCGTTGTTCGGTTCAACCTCTTTTTTCACTACTTATTTGGATAGTTTTTGCGCTCGCTTTTGTTTAACTATTTTTATTAAAACTGGTTTAGCGCGAATTAATTCAATGTTCTGGCTGGAAGACAAACATTAAGCGAACGAAAAGAAAGAACGAAGCGAAAAGAAAATCAATTAGTCTATTGAAAGTGAGAATGAATGGAGAACAGATGTGTGTGTTGGGTGTGTTGGTTGGAGTATTGTTTGTAGATCGCCTCCGTCCGATGCCCCCCTCCTGGGAGAATTATGGTAGGTTTGCAATTAAAAATTTTAATTAGGTGAAGAGGCGAAATGGTTTTTTTCACATAAAAATTGCCTTTTTACTGGTTGGTTCACTTCTGCGATGAGTGCCGAATCTGATATAGATTTTGTTTATTCTCATCTAATCGACTAGTTTTTGCTAAACTCGGTGGAGACGACTCTTGACCCTTAGACAACCATGACCCACTTTGAGTGCACTATTGCATGTAGAGAATGAATGGCGGATAATTTCTTCGGCTAATTGCATCTGTAAGAAATGTTTGTGGCGTGAAGCGGCTTTGGGAAGCGACTGGTGGTGAAAAAAGAACTTAGTGGTTTAAAACAATTAGAGTTCAACTATTCGCCGTCTCAGAGGACAGAAGTTGAGCGTACAAGAGTTAAATCCAAGGTCAGTACGTTTATTTCAAATGAGAGTAATGTCGACGTGTGATGTCTTACGAAGATGCGGATCAAGTACTTTTCGGAGTTGCATAGCTGAACAACAGGGCACTGAAGATGGCCATCCCACCTCGAGATAAGGGCGGAGGATAGTCCTACAGTAGGGGAAGTAAAATAAAAAACGGAAACGCGAAAATAGCGCTAAAAGTTGGCAAGTCTGCTGGCGTTGCTAAAATCCGTTCAGAAATACTTAAGGCAATAGGCGAAGAAGGCGTTCAATGGCTAACACTGGGATAACAAGCCAGAAATAACCTTGTTGCACTCTTGTTAAAGGAATATCCTTGCTACAGCGCTTAACTCTTTTTACAAGAGTATATTTTGTTTTTATAAGACTCTTGTTATAAGACTTCAATTCTTGTAGAGTTTAAGTTTTGCAATAAAAGTCTTATAAGAGCTTAAATCTTTGAAATAAGTGCAAACTCTTGTAAGGAGAGAGATTATCTGTGATAATAAAATCCTAAGTCTTTTAAGACAACTTCATTTCTTCGGCCATTGCCTGTAAAGAAAAGTTCAACTTTTTGCTACTAAAAGGATTTCCAAATACCTTTAACCTCAAAAGAGACCAAACAAAAGCATGGCAATTGGCATTTGATAGATACACATTACTTTTTATTTTAATTTTTTCCAAAAAAAATATTACCTTCAGCGAAAAGTATTCGCGAAGGTAATAGAACGCATTCCAGAGCTGTGATCAAGTCATTGATACGGGAAGAGCACCGCGGCTTTCAGCCTGACTGCGGCACAACTGACCAACTTTTCAGTTTCAAGTTTGTTCTAAGGAAGGCGTGAGAATATGCCAAACCAATCTTCATACGTGTGTCTTGTAGGTTAGGTCCCTCGGGATAACCTCTGGGGAGGTTTGGAGGACTAGTTATGCGCTGAAATGGTCTCTCCTGAAAATCAACAAAATCCGAATTATTTATACTGCAAAGCTTAAAACTTATCTTGGATCGATGTGGCATCTGTATTCGAATTTGATCTTCCAATCGACTATGAAGAGGCACTTTTCTGTCTAAAACGAAAACTTTATTCCAAGATGGAGAACTACAGCAGGACGGCTTTACGACCAGTTTATTACCTAATCATGAAGTTCGGTGTTTGCAGCACAAAGCTTTCTACATGAATTTAAACTAAGCTGGGTTAACTTAGGTTCGTTTTATTCCGGGATTAACAGACCATGGTTTAAGCTGGGCTTAATTCAGCACTCAAAAGTCGCTTTGGCTGTTTCGTGAGTTATTGCTAACCCATGCTTCTCAATCAGGGATCTTCATGAAGAATCTTTTTTTGAAACATCAAATTTTTTGTATGCGGTTTGTAATACATTTTAAGTTTCGGGAGCTCAGCGAAAATTGTAAGCAGGTCTGGGTGATCGCTGCGACTTAACATTTTCACTTCTAATTGACTTTCCATGCTGCGTACTGCAATTTTTTGTATAAATATGTATAGGAGTGTTAGCCCTATTATTGCTTCTATGTCAAGTGTGGCCGCCCAACAGAGTGCTATCCTAAAACTCAAGACGCTGCGCCTTCTACAGTTTCAGGATGACGCTCTGTTGTCGTCTATAGTCGAAGGCCTTCAGCCCAATGAATCCGTTGCGTCCGTGACGTTGAAGTTAACAGCTGACATTTAAGTAAAATACACGTTTTAATGGGAGTAGTAGCCCGTAAAACGATTGCGTGACTTACGTCACTTCCCATTACAACGTGTGTATTTAACTTTGTTGTCAGTTGTTTGCTTTAACGTGACGGACGCAACGGATTCATTGCGATGAAGGCTTTTGTCCACGATACTGTATAGAAGGACAAGTTATGACGGGTCTGACTATTTAAATTTTAAATCCAATGAGCAATTTTAGAAGTCCCCATGTATTGCCACACATACATTGACAAGCCCATAACTTCCAGGTGCTTGACTTCATTGGCTAAACTCAACGATTTTGTGGTCAATTCAAATTAAACCTAAGTTCATACCTGTTCTTTTATACAGAGGTCTATGCCTTATTTCATTTTATAGAAGGGTTTCACACCATTCTAGGAAGGTCTAAAGGGCCCTTTATATACGTCTGCTAACTTCTCTTGACTCTTCACGCCTAATACTGATGGCTAGGACTAGCTCAAAGCCATAACCTACAATGTTCAGACCTGTTTTTCTCAACTTTTGAAGCATGTCGCCAATGTCCAAAGACCACACCAGGGGTGACAGTTGATATAGAATCATATCAAGTTTAATAAAAAGTTTCATAAAAATCTTATCCACTCTGCGCCTTTCTGGACCTTTGTATGTCCTGAAAGGCGCAGAGTGTATTCTCCTTCTTAGGGAAAGCGTTTTGACTTCAGCTATCGACTTAAACAGAGTGCCTTCAGGGGATTTACCTTTTTGACGCGCGTATTGACAAGGGGTTCAGTGTTCAGAGGAAGCCAATTTTTTTAGTACTCTTTGATGCGAGAAATAATAACTCCTGCATTCTTTGAAGGTAAAATCATGTGAAGTAATTTGTATAATATGATTTATTGAGCTGACTTGACTTCTTGCTTGGTTTGGTGATAAACACTAGATTAACCTCCCTCCAAGTATGTGGCCCTAGTTGAAACTGATCCTAAAAACAGGCTATAAGAGTGGGTTTAAGAAGATCTCAACTTTTTGTAAAAGGCCTGGAAAAATGCCGTCTGTACATGGTTCCTTGTGTAGTTAAAATTAGTTTTTAGACTATTTAACCTTGTCCGGGCTAAAGAGTTGAGCAGCCGAACTTACAACTTCACTGAAGTTTCACGGAGGTGAACCCTCTATCATAATGCTCGTGAGACCTGTCTGTAGTAAGGAATCCTGGAAAGTGAACCTGACCGTAGAACCACAATGATGTAGCTGTAACGGTAGTAAGAGCTGTTAAAAGTTAAAACACGTGTATTCAGTATATTGCGCACACAATGTGTGTCTGTGGCGGTAGTAAGAGTTGGCCAACTTTTAACTTTCGTATACCGCTACACGGTTGACAGTTCGATACAAGCGAAGTTAACAATGGAGGAAAGGGAAGTGCAAAAGTTTATTGAGATGGTTAAATCTAAAGAAATGTTATGGAATTTGTGTCATCCCGTTGTACAAAAATATTAAATCTAACTCAACTTAGCTCAGAGTCTCGGCCGCTGTTTATAAACGAGGTTTTTGTTCAACATAGCCGCGCTACACCATTGTGTTCAATTTTATTCCTTGCTACGCCACATGGCTCCGCGCCTGTACTACGTACCACTGCTTCATACTACCGCTACGGACATTGTGGTCCTACGGTTAAGCAGTCGAACTTACAATTTTACTGAAGTTTCACGGAGGCGAACCCTCTATCATAAAGCTCGTGAGGCATGTCTGTAGTAAGGGACCCTGGAAAGTGAAGAAAAACTGCAATGAGCTCCTTGGATTTGGAGCCTTCGGGTCGAGTCGTACCATAACAAGGAGTTATTCAAGTCCAAGTGGCTTGCAGTTTGCACGCCAGAGGCTCTTTTTGATTTTCAGTTACTCTGTGATGTGTGTTCTTAATAGGGATCTGTATTGTTCGAGTTCTCCGGTGCATTTTGCTTTATTGATAAGAGTCCTTACTATTTTCCAAATAGTTTCTAGATTGTCAATTCACTATGGTAGGTATGTTCACTAAATTATGGGAACATACAAACAGAGAGTCACCGAAAGGAATCCATTCTCAAAAGGAACTTGTAAAACACGCAGAATTAGGGAATTCCCCTTTAAGAATTCAACTTTTCGAAGGTGGCGGCAAATAATCTTATCGAGTTATCAAGACATTCAAGCAATAGAAGCTCGTGGTATCAAATAAAAGCAGCATGCAAATTTCAGTCCTGGCGCTTCGCTGTTGCTAACCAATTTCATTTGAGTTATCGAAGCTCAACTGTGTTTTAGTTTGTGGATTTTTGGGTGCTGTATAACATTCTTGGTGTTTATAAGAAGGATGATTATTGATTGGTTTGTACATCTGATAACGGTGAACAACACTTTTGGCTACAGTATTTAAAAAGTCACATTTTATGAATAGACCCAACTAGGCGTTTGAGGTGGCAGAACTGACGCGAGAGGATCAAGACAGATATATGGAAGACAAAAACGTCTTTGATGGAAACCGACTACGGTTGATGATAAACTGGACTCAAAGAACTTATTATAAAAGCAATTCAGTTCAACTCAACCTATTAAAATAACATTCAGAATGATATCGGTTGGTTGGGGATCGGCTAGGCTTGCCGAAGGAATAATGTCTTCTGATGGATATTTTTCCTCAGACGCAAGAGGGCCGGGCTATCCATGATTATGTGTAACTAGAGAGGACTCGTCGCTCTCTAGACAAAGTATGCATATGCGGTGTGAGGTCGATGCGATGATGGAGAGGTTCTTCCAGTTTGCAATGGCCGCTGAAAATTCCAGTGAGGATTTTTAAATTAGTCCTGTCCAGGTCGGTCAGGGTATTAGACCTCATGGGGAAGAATTCTTTGGAGCAATGCTGGTTTGAAGCAACCTCGTTGGACTCGGTTCTTGCTATGTTTTCTACAGATTTCTTGAAGAGTCCTTTTACTGACTTAACAGAATGGTTCAGGCCCTACGAGAGATGAAGTTTCTCCGACTTTAGCAAGCCAGTCTGCTAATTCGTTGCCCTTAAAGCCACTGTGGTCTGGATATAAGGTAAGGTCAGGTAATAAATAAAAAGTGACGCGGAAGGTCTAAAACTTCGTCTTTTCCTATAATGTCAAACAACCGCAAAAACAGTCTTAGATCTAAAACCGTATTTTTTGGCTAGTTCTTCGATGGCCATGAGTGTATCCGAAACAAGCTTTGATTTGATAATGTGTGAGCCAAGCGCCTTGAAAGCTGCTTGGCTGTCCGAGAAGATGAATATTGTTCTTCCTCTTGTGTTGGATTTTTTTCAAAAACAGCAGTTGATTGCAGGGTCTTCCGCCTGGAAAATCGACAAGCTTTAGCCAAGGCTAGCTGAATAGTCCGCCTGGGGCAGTTCTCCATGAATACCAGGCCCGGGCCCTGTTTCCATTTTAGAGACGCCTGTATACCAGACTAGGCCAAACCGCGAAGGAGTTGGTTTGAATTTTTCCTATTCATCTTATGGAAGGATTAGATTAAGAATAGAAATCTACGTTATTTGATTGGAGCAGACGATGTACGCTCAGTGTTGCTTCCATTCGGATATGTGTTTGGATAGGTGCTATACCAAGGATGACGTTAATAGCCATAGCCGGTGTGGAGCGAAAACATCCCGTCATGCAAGTTCCAGCTAGACGTTGTATTCTTTCTAGCTTTTTCGCCACAGTGAACTTCGTTGATGTTTGTCCACCAGACCAGTGCGACATAGACCATTGCCGGTTGAACGACAAGTATATCATCCCCTAGACCCCCAAATCGAACCGCAGATTCGACGGCAGATCCGAGATTCTGGAGGCTCTGTTTAGGATTGAAGTACATCGTCAAGGGACCATAAGAGAGGCGAGAGACCGCCCCCTTGAGGACGCCTTCGTGACTCTAACGCCGAGATTTACACATCATCGATGCGGGTTTAAATTATTCGCTCCGATTGTGAATTTCCTTGCGATTGATGGGTCTTTTGGTTATTAAGTCGCTGTGAGCTGACTTAGTAGATTTACCCGGTTGATAGGCATGTTAAGATTTGCTTAGAGGAGAGCTCCTCAGTGCTGTGTCCCGTATGTGTCTTATCAATTAGTTTTGCCAAGCTTTTTAAGAGCATGGCTTTAGAGTATAAAAGGCCTATTTCACGGCATAGGTGTTGCAAATTTTCCTCACAATTTTCCAGTCTTCCCTCGTCGGCAGACTGATTCGCTCAATTCGGGGAGATAGAGTTATGACATATGTTAGGCTATTTCCCTGGTTTATCTTCAACACACCAAATCTGTAAAAGAAAAGAAGGTCAACGCAAGCTCTGTTAACTCATATGTTCTCTCGGCCACGATTGACATTAATTGGCCTAATCGTCAATCAATGAAAAAAAAATGCTGAAAAGTCTTTTATTAGCGCCCAGCCGGGTCGTTTTTTTTTTTTTTTTTGCAGAAGCGTCGAAATAGTTCTATGAGCGTTGACATTCTCCCATTCTTTCCTACACATCAAAAGAAAATCGGTAAATAGGACAAAACGACGTCAATGAAAACTAGTCAAAGGGATTTCCAGGTAAGATTTTTGGCGAAAACCCAAAAAGTGTCAGACGTCACAGACCCAGCCGTTTTCACTCTTTACAGAAAGTTAAAAATTCCATTAAAGCCAAGCGAGAATAGCCCACAAATTACGTACCTATCTACCTCTATAGCCTATAGGTATAGTTCGTTGCAGTACATAGACACGTACTCGTACTATAAGCACACATTTATATACGCGCACATTCCTTAATATTTTAAGCATCACACGAAATAGTGTCAACGTAGATAAACGCCGCGGATATTTTCTATAAAAATTTTCAATTATAGAGATACGGCCCTTAAAGTATGACGACACGCAGGTAGGTATACCTGCGAGGTGTCCACCAGATCCAACCAAATTGGAACCGTTTCGTTGAGCGGAAATCGTTGTTTTCCCATCGATAAATTGAACTTTTAATTTTTTCACCATTTTATTATTCTTATTGCAAATTCCATTTAAATGCTTTGCTCAAAATATGCTTAAAACAAGGTGGCGACGAAACGGAGGCAGAGTACACAAACCAGAAACAAGAATAATAGAAATAGATAACAAAACAGCGAATTTAAATTACTTTTCGTTGCTTCTTTGTTGGATTATCGCAGATCGTTGATGTCGATGTTTTTTTTTGTTCAATTTTTTCTGCCTGCGGAATGCGTACGAGAAAGGAGATAATTGGATTTTTTTTCTCCACCTCCCACAATTTTTTTCACATCACAATTTGGTTTTTCTTGGACACAATCACGTGAAATGTCAGAGACATTTTATTCCAAACAAGTTTAATTTACTTTGAAGCGCACAATAATCAAATCAAAATCGCGCACATTCGAAATCAAAACACAAAACAGAGATAAAAACTCAACATAAACCGAGGATTAAATAAATAAAATTTAATGTGCGGAAGGGAAAGAGCGCGCGAAAAATGACATCCGTCTCGCCCGCGATCAAAACTTGAAATGCAGCGAGATGTGGGTGAAAAACATCAGTGCAACGCCTTGGAACTGAACAATGAGAAATGAACTGAGAAATGGGAATGAGAAAAAAACAACGATGTTCTTGTAAGGGTGGGTAGTAATGATTTGAAATTTTCTGTTTGATCACTATCAACAATCATAAAACATATTTGATTATAATTTAAAGGTTTTATTTTATGAACAATATTAGTAAGTAAGGTCTGTCATTTTGCCACATGTTAAAAAACAAACCCTTAAAAGAGACCTTCGTTGAAACAAATTTGTGTGAATGATAGCTTCCTTTTTTGACAAATCAAATCTTGTGAAAGCCGCGTTGTCACAAGCAACGTAAAACAGGAACAGAAACAGAATCTCATACATTAGCAACTGAGACCTAAATTCGCTGAATTCTTTTTGCGTTGCTTATGTATGAAATTCTGTTTCTGTTTCTGTTCCTGTTCCTTGTGACAACGCGGCTGAAGTAATAAAAGTGAATGAAATGAATTTTAAGAATTAAGCTAATCTGTCTGTTTGACGAAACTGAAGCATACTTTTCGTCTGGTTATGACATTAGCGTATGTTTGCTTGCGACTACTATAGTTGGCCCTTAAGACTTACTTTCTTAAAAATATTAAAAATGTGTGGAAAATATATACATACTATTTAGCGAGTCATCGCTAACACATAAAACGTGGCCACGATTGGTGCCGTTGCCTCAGCCGCAATAATCAGAGAAGACACCAAGAAGACGTCCAAACTTCTTGGCTGCGTTACACCAACTGCTGTTTGTGTAATGCACGTTTGCTTATTATTCCTAAGATCATGGCGACGATTTAAAGAAGGCGGTGCGAGTAAAAATAAATAAATAGGGTGGTGAACCAGGGCCAACTTCTCAACAATGTATGCTATGTGTGTTAATTTCTTAACATACAAGGGGACCTACAATTTTTTTTCCGAATCCGAACGGCACTTCGAGAAGTTTTTCAAGACAAATGATACTCTCGGAAGGCTTGTCAGACCCTCGCGGAGGTGAGGACTGTGAAAAAGAACCCAGATCTCCGGTGTAGTAAGCACACACACTAACCTCCTAAGGTGGTGCGAGTGTGAACCGGGAAAGAAAAACTCCCCAAATACGCTAATTCCCTTTAAATTCAAGTTAAGTCTAAAGCTATACATAATTCCAATGTGGTAGGACAAAATTCCACCTCTGCTGCCTTTTTTGTTTGAATATATTTCAGGTCGTTAGTTCACATGTCGATGTAAGAACTCTATTTTTCGAGTTCGGTGCATTGAGGTGCGAAGAACTTCCAATATGGCGGTCAGAACAGCCAAAGAGCAGGCTTGGAAAAGTTTAGTGAGAGGTTAGAGCACAATTACAGATATGCAAACAAGATGTCTCAGAGGAAAGAAGTTAAATATCGTTATCGTGCAAGGGGTTAAATCCAAAGATGGTGCACTTCTTTCAAATTAGAACGACGTCTCTGGGGAACGGCAATCCCCAACAGGGCACTGAAGATGGCAGTCTCATTGCTAACTGAGATTAGGGCGGAGGATAGTATTACAGTAGATGAGGTCACTCCTGCGATTAAATCGCTTAAAGTGGGTAATGGAGTTGATAAAACTAAGCCAGAAATGCTCAAGGAAATGTGTGAAGAAGGTGTTAAATGGCCAACACTTGTCAGAAAAGTCGCCTGTGAAAGTGCGAAAGCACCAAGCTATTGGCAAACAGAAGTTATAGGGACAAGAGGATAAAAAAGGGGACAAGAGTCTTCCGGGAAAAGTATTCGCGAAGGTGTTGGAAGAGCTTTTGTTACGGAAAGAGCAATGCTGCTTTCGGCCTGGCAGAGGCACGACCGACTAGATTTTTACTCTAAAGGTTGTTCTTGAGAAGGCCTGGGAATATGCCAAACCGGTTTACGCGTGTTTTGTAAATTTGAAAAAGGCCTATGACCGGGCTCCCGGGTTCATCAGGATAAACTCTGGAGTGCTTTGCAGGACTATGCACTAAGTGGGCCTCTTCTGAGAGCCATTCAGTCTTTGTTTGTTATTCGAACACACTGCAGAAGCTGTGTGTAAATGGAGTGAAATCCCATTTTTTTATGTGTACGTTGGACATGGCCAGGGCTATGGCCTATCGCCTATCCTTTTCATAGCATATATGGACTGGAAGGTGAAACGCACTTCGGGAATGATCTTTAGAAATAACTAGAAAAATATTTGCAGCATTTTTGTTCTTAGGTAAGTCAAATATGCCAAAATGGCATGCAGTTTAATCTGAGCCTTATTCAGCAAATTATGCTGGTGGTTTTAAAAATCTAGATCTCACGCAATTAATACCATGTCGCCACCCAGCACTCATACTCGGTTAATATAAATCATTATTAAATCCTCTAAAAATCACGTGATTTACATTACAAATTTAAATCCTCTCGGCAAGCGATTGAAAATAAATCCTCTCATAAATCCCATTCCCCCAATTCACAAACCTATTTTCTGCACCTTTGTAACAGTTTGAGAACCAAAAAAGGAAACTGAAACTGTCCCTGTGCGACTGATCTGTCACAAATACGTTTTCTATTGTGGCTTTTAATGAAGAAATCGTTTTTCGCTCCTGGGATATGACATCGCCACTCTCTTTTGAGAGTCAACATGACAGAAGTTTTCATGTTGACTCTCAAATGACATTTAGTTTTCGTGTCAAATTAATCCTATATTCGTAAAATGGAGCCACTTTAGGATTTATTTTTAATCGTCTCCCGCTAATCTTATTTTAATAGTTGGTGGAGACATAGTATTAGGATGTATTTTCAATCGTCTCCCGCTAATCTTCTTTTAATTGTCGGTGGAGGCAAAGTATAAGACTCCAGTTATCGATGCAAGCATTTTACACGTCACTAGTAATTTCAAAAACCGTTTCATACCTCTGAAAACTTATCGAAAGAATGTCGTCGTTTTGTTTTTGTGTCGCCGAAAACTGTCAACCAAGCTAGTTTTGCTGTCAAATGAAAACGGACTAAAATTTACAAGTCATCGAAAACTTTGTTAAAACAGTTCTTGGCAAATATATTTTCTCTCAGAAAACAAAAGAAACTCTCGTTATGGCTGCAACTTTAGAAGATAAATCCATCTGGGAGGATGGCGAGGAATCTCTTGGTGAGGAAGTCCTGCGGATGACCACCGAAGATATTATGAATCGCACTCGACTGATGGACAATGAAATCAAAATCATGAAGAGTGAGGTTATGCGGATTACTCACGAAATCCAGACGCAAAATGAAAAAATTAAGGACAATACGGAGAAAATAAAAGTAATTTTACCTTAATCTGTGCCTGCACATCGTTCCTAGCTAATCCCTTTGTTTTAGGTCAACAAAACTCTGCCGTACCTGGTGTCCAATGTCATTGAACTTTTGGACGTGGATCCACAAGAGGAAGAGGACGATGGAGCGGTTTTAGTGCTGGACAATCAACGCAAGGGCAAGTGTGCAGTCATCAAGACATCTACACGTCAGGCATATTTCCTCCCAGTTATTGGCCTGGTAGATGCAGAGAAACTAAAGCCTGGTGACTTGGTTGGTGTGAACAAAGACTCGTATTTGATATTGGAAACGCTGCCAGCGGAGTACGATGCCAGGGTAAAGGCTATGGAAGTTGATGAGCGGCCAACCGAACAGTACTCTGATATTGGTGGCTTGGACAAGCAAATTCAGGAACTCATCGAGGCCGTAGTCTTGCCGATGACGCACAAGGAAAAGTTTAAGAATCTGGGTATCCACCCACCAAAGGGTAAGGAAGAACTATCTGCGTGTCTAAGGTTATAGGGTAACATTTGGCATAATTTCAGGCGTGTTGTTGTATGGCCCTCCTGGAACTGGAAAGACCCTCTTGGCTCGTGCCTGTGCCGCCCAAACAAAATCAACTTTCCTTAAACTGGCGGGTCCACAACTCGTGCAGATGTTCATTGGTGACGGAGCCAAACTGGTGCGCGATGCCTTTGCTCTAGCAAAGGAGAAATCTCCAGCCATTATCTTTATCGACGAATTGGACGCCATCGGAACAAAACGTTTCGACTCGGAGAAGGCTGGTGATCGCGAGGTACAACGTACCATGCTGGAGCTTCTGAATCAGCTGGACGGGTTCAGTTCAACTGCCGACATTAAAGTCATTGCGGCTACAAATCGTGTGGACATTCTGGATCCAGCTTTGTTGCGTTCGGGACGTTTGGATCGTAAGATTGAATTCCCACACCCGAACGAGGAAGCAAGAGCCAGAATTATGCAGATCCACTCGAGAAAAATGAACGTCAGTCCAGATGTTAACTTCGAAGAGTTGTCTCGCTCCACAGATGATTTTAACGGCGCCCAGTGCAAGGCAGTCTGCGTAGAAGCTGGTATGATTGCCCTGCGACGATCTGCAACATGCGTTACACACGAGGATTTTATGGACGCCATAATGGAGGTGCAGGCCAAGAAGAAGGCCAACCTTAATTACTATGCCTAAGTCTATAAATATTCCAAGGATTTTCGTTTTTTTTTTAATTAACTGTATTTGTATCAAAACCTCACGCATTATACATTAAACCTTTTTCAGGCATAAATAAAACTTATTTAACGTGATATGGGTTTGTTTTAAGGATTTAAGGGTTCTTGTTCGAGGACGCAGCAGAAATACGAAAGTCACCGGCGATAAATCGCGGTTTTCCCAACAGTTTTTAACCGCTGAATACACGGTCTCAGAATTTAGTAGAAGAACTAACGAGCCAAGTGTTGTCATCAAATTATTCTGGATATGGATGGAATAACCCCTGGCGTTCATTAAATATTTTCAAACGCATCTCGAAAGCTCAATTTTCGGAAGACGTGTGCATAGGATTTTTTAGATGTTGACTATTTGCTCGCTTTTTAAATGCAAAATCATTAAAACTATTTTGCGATCAAATTCTGGGTGTTGTTAAAAAGTTAAATTTAAAATTTTTTTTTTCAATGCCATTATTTCTTGCAATGATATTTTAAGCAATGGCAACTTTTTCTAATTTCTCTCTAATTCAAGGCTTAACAACAACGCAAAAAACATGGATAGGCAACATCTAATTTTCTCATCTCATGCTGAAACTATACCTTCTGCTGCAACAAGTAGACGTCTCCTCGATTTTTTAAATCCCCTTCATCATCCACCCTTATTGGTAACACTTTCACTCGACAATCATTTCTCCATTCTTTATTCGGAAAACTCGTATTGTCTAATTTTTGCAAAGCCGACTTTGAAAGAAAAAAGTCCGATAGCTTCCCTTCTACTTTCAACTTTCTCAATTCTTCTTCTTTTTGCCGATTGCTTTTTTTATATGTAAGTCTGCCCCCAGACGTTTCTTGCATCGCAGAATATAATTTCCACCTTAGTCTCGGAGAAAATACGAGGACCACTCCTCCTGTCCAGAAATCAGTCAATGGAATCCTTCTTTTCCTTATTCAAAAATTTTATTTCACTTGGAGTCTTTCCTTAGCTTTGGAAGTATGCTTTCATTATACTAATCCACAAAAAAGGACAGAAAAATAAAGTGTGTAAAACTACCGCCCCGTTGTCAAACTGTCTTGTATATTCAAACTTTTTGATAGTACCGTCTACGCGATTCTTTTCATTTTCACTGTAAACCCATGTAAGCCCTTGGGCGATCGACAACCACTATCCTCGTCAAGTTTGTCTCAGTTCTTGTGATATCTCGAGGTGGTTAAGAAGAAGAAGACGTGTTATTACAACTGTTTTAAGCAGGGTTTTTGATAAAATTCAGCTTAAAATTGTGTCGACAAAATACATACCTTGCCGGAAGAGTTAAGACAAGAGACCTGGCCAACGACAACACTGGCTGGGTCACTTAGAGCGGATGAACAGCAACGCCCCAGCCAGGAAAACCTTCCACCGCAGGGCAGCGCAGTAGAGGAGTACGGAGACTCAGGTGGCACACGCATGTGGAAAGGGACCTCAGCCAACTTCACGTGCAAAACTGGAGACAGCGACCACGAATAGAGCTGGCTGGCGAAGCTTGTTAATTGAGGCACAGGCCCACCCCGGCCTGAGCACCATTTAAAGTAAGTGAATAAGCTTAAAATTGTCATTCTCAAACTCCCAGCTCTTGGTTCCACCTCCCCTCCCCCCTACTTTTTTCTTATGGATCAAATCGTATCCAGAAAACCGCCAATATACTGTTATTTTCTCGACTTTCTATGTCTGATACTAACAACCAATGCCTCCGGAGTCCCTCAAGGCAGCCATCTTGAGCCCTTGTTATTTATTCTCACTATAAATACTTACTTACTTAAGGTGGCGCTACAGTCCGGGGTGGACCTGGGCCTCAGCCAACAAGCTTCGCCAGCCAGCTCTGTCTCTAGCTAGCCGTCTCCAGTTTCGCACGCGAAGTTGGCTGAGGTCCCCTTCCACTTGCGTGCGCCACCTGAGTCTCGGTGCTCCTCTACCGCGTCGTCCCTGCGGTGTGGATTCGAAGATTTTCCGGGCCGGAGCGTTGGTGTCCATCCGCTCTAGATGACCCAGCCATCGTAGACGTTGTGTTTTGACTCTTTTGGCTAGGTCGGTATCGCTGTACAGCCCGTACAGTTTGATGTTATATCTCCTCCTCCACTCTCCGTCTATGCAGACGGGACCGTAAATCGTCCGAAGAATTTTCCTCTCGAAGCAGCCTAAAGTGTTTTCATCCGCCTTTGACAGGGTCCATGCTTCTGCACCGTAAAGCAGGACTGGGATGATGAGGGTCTTATATATGGACACTTTAGTTGCTCGAGAGAGGGCTTTGCTACTCAATTGCCTTCTTAGCCCAAAGAAACAGCGATTGAGCAGAGAGTTATCCTTCGCTTGATTTCAGCGCTGGTGTCATTGTCTGAATTGCTAGCGGAACCCAGGTAGACAAAGTCCCTAACTACCTCAAAGTTATAGCTGTCGATGGTGATGTTTTGTCCAAGACGTCGGTGTTGGGTGTCTTTTCTTGATGACAGCATATACTTGGTTTTGCCCTCATTGACTGCTAAACCCATATTCGCCGCTTCCGTCCCAATACTCAGGAAGGCTTCACTGACATCACGCTTTGTTCTACCGATTATGTCAATGTCGTCTGCGTATGCAAGTAGTTGAGCGGACTTTTGAAAGATTGTACCTCTGGTGTTGGCGCGAGAGTTCTGCACAATTTTCTCAAGTATGATGTTAAAGAAGTCGCATGACAGCGCGTCGCCTTGTCTAAATCCTTTTTTGACATCAAAGGGGTCGGTGAGGTCTTTGCCGACCTTGACGGAACAGCGTGAGTTTTCCATCGTCATCCTGCACAGACTGACGAGTTTGGCAGGGATGCCAAAACTAGACATTGCGTTATAAAGCTCGTCTCTATAGATGCTGTCATACGCGGCCTTGAAATCGATGAAGAGGTGGTGTGTATCGATTTGGAGTTCCTGGGTTTTCTCCAAGATCTGCCGCAGTGTGAATATTTGATCGATGGTGGACTTTCCTGGCCTAAAGCCACACTGATATGTGCCTATCAGATTGTTGACAAACGGCTTCAGGCGTTCACACAGTACAGCAGAAAAGATCTTGTATGCGATGTTAAGAAGACTTATGCCTCTGTAGTTGGCACAACTCAGAGGGTCTCCTTTCTGCAGGATCGGGCAAACAATGCTGAGGTTCCATTCGTCGGGCATGCTTTCTTCCGACCATATCTTGCAGATGATCTGGTGCATGCTCCTAACCAGCTCATCGCCAGCGGATTTAAAAAGTTCGGCAGCTAGGCCGTCTGCTCCGGCTGCTTTGTTGCATTCTCACTATAACTGATGCCTGCAAATTGATCTGATTCACCCACCTCTCTATCTACGCTGATGGTAAACAAATCTCCAAACGTATATCTTCCCTAAGTACATAACTGACTCCTACGTTCTCCTAAACAGGTTTACTATTTGGTGTCAGACAAACTTTCTTGTGGTGAATATCAGCAAAAGCCAAGCTATCACCTACTCACATAAGGGCTCTGCCCGACCCAACGACCAAATTAATTTAAAATGAATTTTATTTGTTTCAACTGTCAACTCTTTGCTTGACTTATCTTATGTAGGTGTGATCGACGAGAACTTAATTTTCGCACTCACATCGATAACATAGCTAATTCCGACCTTGGTTTTGTGTAACGTTCATCAAAGGAGTTCTCGGATCCTTACGTTACGAAATCTGCACACATAATATTGCATTCGTTATAGGCCCATCCTCGAATATGCTAGCCAAGCCCGGCTCAACGAAGATTTATTCATTTTGCCCTTCATATGGTCTACCCTGGGATGACATCTCTATATTTACTGCCTTATACGGAAAGTTTGAAGCTGATCAACCTTCAGTTCCTGCAAGCACGGCGTAAGGTCGCAGATGTGCTCTTCATCCATGATGTTCTTAGTGGTAATACTGACTTCCCACCAATCCTCGGATCTACGGTCCATGCGCCTTTTCTGCATCAACTCCCATCGAAAAAACTATGGCTACCGTGAGCCTATCGCCTAAGTCTAGAATGCTATGCCCTGTGGACTCCTCTCTGTTGGACCAACACCTAAAACCCTGCCTCAGAAATGCCCTCTACAGCAGCACCACCCGATCCACTTCGTAAAGTTGTGTACCTACTTAGGTTTACCCTACCTAAGATATAAATATTTCAAAGCATATCTTATAACACAGTGAAATAATCATTGTAGGCCCCTCAGATCTTTTAGAATATGATCGAGACCGACAGAGGATATTGACTAAGACATGCCGGTCTATCCGGCTGTCCGCATGTGTGAAGTTTTGAGGTCTTTAGAATTAAGATAGAAAGCTGAAACTTGGAGTTGAAACAAAGTATGAAAATTTGATTCACCGACCACAGCCACGCCCACAAGTGATTTTGATACATCGGCCAAGCCTTAAATTTACATTTAGTTTTAAAAAGCTTTTCTGACAAGTTAAACAAAGCGTGGAACCTTAACTTTTGGAGTAAGCAATATTGGCCAGAAACATTTAATTATATAAAAATTGGAACAACCAAACCATCGACCGAGCATCGAAATATTGATATAATCGGCAGAACAACGCGTGATGTACTGTACAGTAAAGCGTTTGTAAATAAATAAAATAAAATTTGGTGGGAGTTAGTTCATTTCAGCTGGTGGGAGCTAGGTCATTTGGGAGTTAGATTGTCGGGCTGTTTTAGCCCACAAACTAACTCCCAAATGAATAAACTCCCAATGAACTAACTCCCAAAAAAATGGGACTTAGTTCATACGAACCAACTCCCATTTTTTTTGGAACTAAGTCCTGACAAGAAATGAACTAACTCCCAGCAGTGGGACTTAGTTCATATGAACTAAGTTCTGATGAACTAGCTCCCAATTTTATGAACTAACTCCCACCACAAAATTCAGTGGGAGTTAGTTCATTTTAGGTAGTGGGAGTTAGGTCATTTGGGAGTTAGTTCATATGAAATAAGTCCCAATGAACTAGCTCCCAATTTTATGAACTAACTGCCATCACAAAATTTGGTGGGAGTTCACTTTAGCTAGTAGGGGTTAGGTCATTTGTGAGTTAGTTCGTAGGGCCAAAACAGCTCTACGAGCTAACTCCCAAATGAATCAACTCCCAATGAACTAACTCCCAACAAAAATGGGACTTAGTTCATATGAACCAACTCCCGTTTTTATACCCCATCCCATAGGATATGAGGTATATCAAGTTTTATTCATAGTTTGTAACATAGAGAAATAATCACCGTATACCCCCCGGACCTTAAGGGCATATGATCGAAGCCGAATTGTAAGTCGAATGAGCCATGTCCGTCCTTCCGTTAGTCCGTCCGTCTGTCGGTAGTTTTAAGGCCTTAAATTTTGAGCTAGGAACTTGAAACTTGATATCTGTTCTTTCTAGGTCGCGAAGCAGTCCGCCCACTTTACTTATTAGCATGAAAAATCAAAGTCGTCGTAGGAAGCTAAAATTTGTTATGCGATATCCTCGTTTAAATGTATTGTGATTGGCGTTTGAAAAAAAAGCGAAAACCGCTCCTTGTAGGTGTGGTCATATTTAATATGCATTCTAATAAACGGCTTTTATTTGATATATTTGCTTTAAATCCTAAAAACTTGCACCACAAAATGTTCGGGTATGTGCGTAAGCTATCAATTCAATTGAATAAATGTTTTCCACGCCCACCTTTGGGGGGGTTTTGAAGTAAAAAACACATTTTTTGTATAAAACTGCAATCAAAAAATGTGTACCACGTCTGATAAAAAATATGATAAAAAAAATATTCTATTGAAAAGGTCTGGATGCCACTCCCCTTTTTCAAGAAAGCACATTCTTAACTGACAAATTCTTAACACAATTAAAGTTAATAGAAACTGAAATTTAACAACCAAGATTTTTGACGCATGTTGGAGCTTGACAAGGGTTAATTGGGATGGGGTATCCAACGATTCGCCTAGGCGGATTGTAACCCTCCCACTAGTTTTCTTGGAACTAAGTCCCAACTTGAAATGACTAACTCCCAAAAAAAAAATTAATTAAGTCCCAACAGTGGCTCTTAGTTCATATGAAATTAGCCCCAATGAACTAACTCCCAATTTTATGAACTAACTCCCATCACAAAATTCGGTGGGAGTCAATTCATTTTAGTCAGTGGGAGTAAAAATCCCCAAGTATATTTCGTAAATGCATTCGTAATATGAAAACGATTAACATTTCTACGCTATAAATGCATAATACAGTATACTGAATACAGTAACTTTTTTTTATGCAAAAGGCATTAATAAAACAACTTTTTTTTATAAATTATTAAAGTCTTTTATTTTTGTGTTTCATTTTTAATTCGTTATGTTATTTACAAAAAATGTTTTCTTGTTTTGTTATGTTTTTTTTTTGTTTTGTTTATATATTTTCTTTTAGAATGTGCATACTAGTGTACTAACATAATTTATCCTCATTTCATTTATTTTATTATTATTATTTTTTAACTTTCTTTAATTATTTTTTAATTTTTGTTTTTAAAATAAAAGAAAAGGGCTTCTCTTGGAATTGAACAAAATGTAATAAAATTAACTAAGCGAGGGAACACAATGCCATCGGAAGTGTGTTTTCGTTTGTTTTGAGAAAAATCAAAAGAAAATAATTGATAAATTTAAAGTGTAATATTCGTCAAGTAACGGTATTTCACCTTATTTACAAGTTTTTTTTTTTTTTAAATTGAGGGCACTCATCTAAATGAAAGCCACATTTCAGTATAGTTACTTTCCATCAATCAACGATAAGACAACGAGACGACAAAAAGATCACAAGAATACAATATTACAAAAACAGAACAAACAAGAACTTTAGTGTGAGTGATACAACGATCTGCATTGGCCGACGGCATACAACAACTGGCGCGCGCATTTTCTCTCACGCAAATAATAGAAAATTAAAAAAACATACATTTAATGAATTTTAATTATTTACAAAGAACTAAATTTCTTTTAGTACCTATTTTAAGAAAAAAACGATGCAACTCGTTAGGACTATTCAGGTCTTTCATTATCGGATATAACTGAGGAGGATGGCTTTGCTGTTGCTGCTGCGTACGATTGAGACAGTGATGGCGACGACGATGGAGGAGGCGAGGCTGGCTGTTGCGCATTACTGGACCCACTCGTGGATCCGCTGGGCACAGACGCTGCCGCTGAGGCCGAGGGTTGTGATGATGACTGCGACCCACTGGGGATGCTGGCCGTCGAGTTTTCTTGATTATCTGGCGGTGGAGTTGGCGTTGGCGAATCTGGGTTAGGTTGTCGCGGTCTTTGCTCTTCGGCCTCGTTATTTGGCGTAGGTGGCTGGTGTTGATATGGTCGTCGCGTGTACATGATGAAGCCAAGGAGAAGTGTAAGTATTGTTATCATGTAAAGGTCCCAGTTGGCGGCAATGTTCTCGTCCATGTAAAAGATGAATTTGTACGGTGACTAGAAAGATAAGTGATGGTATATCTGCTGTAGAAGAACGTTTTCTTTAAATCACAAGGTTATCCTTTTACACCCTTTTCTCATTTGTTATTAAAAGCTTACTTTTATTGTGTGTTTCTGTACAAGGTGAATAAATGTCAAGATTGTTTTCTGTTACATGGATGCGGCACCAGTCAGTTTAAACCACTTTTACGTGCATTGTTATACTTATAAATGGTGTACACTTTGCCTATTTTTTAGAAACAATTTTTGACAAAGCGAGTCCCATTTCAGACTTTATGGCAGGCAAAAAAGCCAAAGTTTCGCGTTTGGGGAATGCAGATTACCCGTAGATTTTGGCTTGTTGTGAAAGAGGCGAACATTTGTGTGAAAAAGGCCTTCATATTTGCTTTTTTATAAGCTCGTCATCAAGTGATAACGATTGATTATTTATTGCGTGGTTTTTTTTGTTTGGAAAAAAGTGAGGGGAGAGAAGGTGTAATGTGCTACCGACTCCAAACCTGGATAATAGACGCCGTTCAAGAAATTACTCATTTTGAGACAGACGCGCCTAGATTTTTCGTTTGCTGCCAGTTTTGGATCGCCCCGGGTATTTTCCTGCTAGTACTCATCAAATCTGCTAGGTGTTTCCCTTTTCACCACCTAGGGTGGCCCCAAATCGGATACCAACAACGCCAAAAGGCGATCTTGGCTTTTAAAAGACGGTTGCAATGTTCCTGGCCGTATGTTATCAAAAGTTAAGATCCCAGAACCCAGATTTCTAAATTTGCCTACATCAACTCCGACAAAAATCATTGCCATACCTCCCAAGACTTTCGGAAAAGAAAGTTATTTATAGAGAAAGTTATTTTTAGAGACGGCCAATTGATTCAAATTATATTAAAATATTTGTTCAAATAAATTCTACTGAAAAATTAAAACTGCCATGGTGGACTGGGGTACGGAAAACGTCTGCAAGTCAAACGGTCTTATCGTGATTAATACCAGTTCGTCAAGAAAAGCAGGCACCTGACCACTTATAGCAGCTGTTGTTATGAGAATCAGATTGATTGGTTAACAGTTCCCTTAAACCGCGGTTCAAAGATTGTAAAGTGATTTCAGGTGGGGCGATCACAACCGTCAAAAAAGGAAATTAAGCAAATAAAGGTATCTGGGAGAAACAGCTTATACAATTTGGATAAGGAAAAAGGCGAAGCATTTTTAAATACGATGCAAAACTACCTCTGTAACATCATTGACAAAAACGAAGATGTAGAGTACAGAGCACAAGATATGTGGGGATGACCTAAAGCGAACGTGCATAGAGCAGCCCAAATCACTACTGGGACTACAAAAGGCCACAGCAAACAGGTTAATAAATGGTGGTGGTCAGATGAGGCGAATGTAGTGATTAGTGCAAATAAAGCGGCGTTCAAGGCATGGACGAAATGATTGGCCTGGAATTGGAATATAGAGACCTCAGTAGTCTCGCTAAGAAGAAGTGCGCGCAGGTTCAATCAAAGAGAATAAAGGGCCTGTATCAGGCCACACAAGATCTTAGACAAAGCACCTTGAATAAGGGGGAAAAAAGAGGAGAAAAGACGCCCAGGAGATTCGTTCGCCAAAGTTCATCAACAATGTCCAGCGAAAGCTTCTTGTGGATGACGACAAAATTCTTCACAGGTGGCTGCAGGATTATGAGGGACTTTTGAATGACCAGCTACCTTCAGAGTGAAGGAAAAAAAAGAAGGAAAAAAAAAAGGTTCAAGTGCTTTCCTCGACGTTTCGCAAGCCTTCGACAAGGTATGGCACGAAGGCTTGGAATATAAGCTATGGCAAAACTTGCCGGAAGACATGTTTAAAATATTAGAAAATTATCTTGGAAGCAGACTGTTTCGTGTTAGGTGTAGTAGTGAATACTCGAGTTTCAAGCAAATTCGGGCTGGCATACCCCAGTGAAGCGTCCTCGGTCTGACCCTGTTCCTGCTCTACACAAGTGACATACCTCTAGGTGACGAGACTGCCGTGGCCACGTTTGCGGACGATACGGCCAACCTGGCAACAGGTGAATCAGTCGAGTCATCAACGAGAAACCTCCAACGAGCATTGGACAGAATTTGTGTCTAGACGAAGACTTGGCGAATCGCTCTTAACGAGAACAAGTCTACGCATGTGAATTTCACTTACAGAAGGGTTAACAGTTAACCTCTGTTCATAAATTCTGCACAAATACCTTATGCAAATGAGGCTATCTAGGGATGACACTGAACGCTAAACTAAGGTGAAAACCACACGTAAAGAAGAAGGGTGACAAGCTCGAGATTAGGCTCAGGGAAATGTATTGGCTTATCGGAAGGTTTTCGAAATTAAGCATATAAAACAAACTGCTCTTGTACAGGCAGGTGTTAAAGCCGGTATACAACTTTGGGGTTGTACCAAGCTGAGCAACATATCCATGTTACAGACTTTCCAAAACAAGACACTAAGAGCAATTGTGAATGCTCCATGGTATATTAGGAATAGTGATATTCACAGAGATTTAGGAATAGCTACCGTGAGCGAAGAAGTAACAAACTTTGCTCGAAAGCTAAATGCTCGCCTTCATGTTCATTGCAACAATGAAATGATCCGTACTCTAAAAAAGACTTAACGATGTAAACAACGAGCGACGACTACAAAGAACAAGACCCTTCGATCTAGCGACGTAGGGTGAAGCCGCACGAATGAACGGCTGAGTAGGTGCATTGACTGGAAAGCAACCTATCCAATGCGATTAACACTATGGAAGTGTAAACTACTTCTTAAGTTAACTTAGTTGTAGTCAAAAAGTATTATGAGAGAGCGAAAATTTACTACTATGAAGTGCGTTCTGGCAGTTTCATAGTGTCTCTCATAAATGGGTGGTTTTTTAGCACGTGGAAATCGGGCATAACCAATATCGGCTACTTCGCTATTATATACCTGCTATAGTGGGCGTATTGGTATCTTTGAAAGATTTTGGAGTTTTAGCCTCCACCCACCCTAGTATTCAAAAAAAAAAAAAAACCTTCAGAGTTCTGGAAGAAAATAGGAGACAGCGGGTCCAGATGGCTCAAGACCTTCATCTCCAAACTTATAAGAGGGGAGCGAATGCCTAATCAGTGGAGGATTGACTAATGTCCCACATAATAAAGATCGTCGAGCGGGTAGTCTATTAGTCGACTGTGGAAAACAATAAGGCTATCTGGGGACCAGTGTGGGTTTGTCGCGGGTAAATCAACCACTGATGCAATCCAAAGTATAAGGATAAACATGGAAAAACATCGTGATGCCCTTAAAGACCTGCATATTGATTTTGAAACAGCTTTTGATAGACTACCACGAGATCTGGACATGAATGAAGGAGCAAAGACAAGAGTAAGATGTCAAAAAAAGTCGGTGTACACCAGGGAAGCGTCCTAAATCCTTTGCTTTTCATTGTAGTCCTTGATTGTCGGCTTGAAGAAAAACTGACGGAGTTCATCAGTTATTCTTCGCTGACGATGGGAATGGGGCCATCATAAGTGAAGATTATACATCCCTGCAGCGAGCACTTCATATATAGGTGGATTTTTTGGAGGGGAATGGGTATAGTATTAGCAAAAAGAAGACAGAGTACCTGTGCTGCCCATTCTATGCCCCACCCGAGCCAATTCCAGACATTTAATTGAATGGAAATGTGTTTCCCAAGTGTTAAATGTTTAAGTACTTGGGATCTATGATCAATAGCAAATCAAACTGTGATGACGACATCAATCACCGCGTAAGCGTTGGATGGATAAAGTGGCGAGAAAACTCCGCCATCTTTCGTGACCGAAAAATGCGCCCTAAGCTAAAACGAAGGCTCTACACCGCGCTTGTGCCTCCGGCGCTCACATATGATTCAAAATGTTGGACAGCGTATAAGAAATAATAAAAAGAGTGGCGCAACAGCTCGAGGTGAACCAGGGCCAACTTCTCAACAATGTATGCTGGTGTGTTAATTACTTTACATACCAGGGGACCTACAATTTTTTCCCGAATCCGAACGGCACTTTGAAAAGTTTTTTCAAGACAATTAATACTCTCGGAGGGCTTGTCAAACCCTCGCGGAGGTGGGGACCGTGAAAAAGAACAAGTCTTTTTTTTCAGGTGACGATGGTACACACACTAACCACTACGCAACGGCACCCCACGTTTAAGAAATATGAGAGCGAATTAATGGCAGCTGAGATGAAGATGCTTTGCATGACAGCAGGAGTAACAATGCGAGATAGAATTAGAAGTACGAAGATCCCAGGAAGACTCCATGTAAAAGAACCTAAATCCAGGAAAATGGAGTATGGCCGGCTCAGTTGGCATTGCCAAGTTCAAAGGAGAGATCCTACGAGCCCCGTCAAAAAGGCAATGTCAATCAACATTCCAGCGCAATGGCGAAGGAGAGGAAGGTCTAAACATTCATGGATTACACAAATGCAACGACAGCAGCATTTTTTTGGCCTCAGTGACGAAGAGATCCGAAACCGATGGCCTGCTGGTATATTCTGAGGTCAAATCCGCGTACCCCACAAGCGGACCATTAGGAATTCATTAGAGTGGGAGGCTTATGAACCATCACTTCAGTTCATAACCTCGCGCCGAAATGAAAAAGAAGATATAAGAAGAAGTAAATTACTATTCGAACCGATCAATTCAAGTTGTTTTGGACAGCCTAAAGTCTGCATTTCACACGTTAAATGCTGGGGTTCCCCGGGGCTCTGTGTTTCTCCAACTCTTTTTCTAATCTTCATAAATGATCTTTTATCCTTTTATTCCCTCCTTTACTGATGACAGTAACCTTAGTTTTCCATATTCATTCGCAGTTCCTCGCGTCTTTACTTCGGACGTAGAACTGGAACGACAGCATATGCCAAACAAGTTAAACTCTGACCTTAACATGAAGCTTCTTGAGCATTAAGTTCGCTCACTGACGACCGCACCAAGGTGGCATTTTTTTATTCCACAAAGATAATATTCTTTAATCTGTTTTTCAATGTTATAATTGTCTAAAATGTAAAGTTCAAAAGACGAACTGTAAAGAGAATTGATGCTGATATTTTATTTAGTCAATTTGCCGAATTAGAGAAAAGTTATGGAGTCAAAATAATCCGGCGTAATGTAATTGATTAAACCTGATTCTTCTCTAACTAGAGCGAACCCAAAAAGAAACACAAATATTGCCTTGATCGCGACCTGTCCGTATACAAAATACTGTCCATCAGCGCTCACAAGCCAAATTCTATGAATATTTTAATGAATATTTTTCGAGTTGCCATTATTGGCCTAACTCGACTAGGTGCCAATCGTGTTCCGGATTTATAAACAAAACCGTTGAAGGTTGGTTAAGTGGATAAAAAGGTATTCATGAATCCTTAGACAAGACACCTTATTATAAAGAGACTTCCAACCATTTGAGGAAGTCTGTTCTACATTCGTGGTGTTCTGGAATAAAAAAAAAAACTCAATATGACGCGGCACGTTCGAAATAAGGGACAATAGTGTAGTAGTCAGCACTCCTTCTTACGCGGATATTGCAGCTTATGGGAGTGGAATGCACTTAGATAGCCCGCTGTAGCACATTTTATAGAAGTATCGATAAATCGATGAAGGACTTACAACATTACGTTGAGGAGTTGCCCTTAACAAAACAATACTTGTTTCGAGCTTGTATACTTTGCGAAATTTCGCCTTCTCATTTAACTGTGCCCGGTTAGAATTACTTTATGCTCAACTCGACGAATCTTTTTTACATAACCCTCACATTATAGTGACACGTTTTGTGCCGTAATGATTTTGATATAAATGATAAAATGATTTTTTTCCCGTCTTCCATTATTTAAACAAGATATTCAAATAAAAAGTGTACTTACCTCTTTCAAGGTTTCAAGTTTTGCGATGATTTGCAGCTTCAGCAAGGCCAGGGCCACTGGTACCTTGGCATCGGCATTAGTTTCAGCAGCCAAATCGTACAATCTCTTTGCCAGATGCAAATCCTTTTTCATGCCAAGGCCCTGTTCATGCATGTAACCAAGATTAAACATCGCCTGTGCGTTGTAATGCTGCTCCGAAGCTTTCCTGCAAAAGATCAGAATAACATTTCAGTATTTGGTAAAAAGTTTTAAGAATTTTTTTGTCTAACCTATATAGGGAAGCTGCCGATTCGAAATCGACGGCAGTGCCCCAGCCGTAATAGTAGTAGTCACCGAGTTTTACTTGTGCGGCTGAATAGCCCTGGGCAGCAGCTCGTTTCCAGTAGTAAAAACCACGAATCAAATCCTCGTGGCGATCGTTAAAAATGGTCACCTCATTGCGGTCGAGAAGAAAGGCCGAATTGCTCTGGCCTACCTCATAGCCCATCTCGGCCAGTAACGCATACTTCATGAACGCTGTGTCCATTTCGTATTTTTTGTAGTCATTGTAGGCTTGCATCAACATTTCGCTCCAACGCCCACGCTCAGCAACGTTCTTAAAGAACTAGGAAAGAAGGTAAGTAACCGTCATACCAATTAAGTGCAGATGAGCTTACCTCTACGGCAGCTGGACAAGACCGTAGCATTCCCATGCCATAGGCATGCATTACCCCCAAATTGTAATACGCCAACACGTGTCCTGATTGCGATGCCAAATTGAAATATTTGAGAGCGAGCTTGTAGTCCTTTTTCACACCATTTCCAGCTAAAAAATTCATTAAAATGTGACAAGTTTCGATTTGGGAAAGCCGAAGAGACTTACTAAAGTACATGGTGCCCAATTGCAGTTGACCATCAACCCAACCTTGATCGGAAGCCTGGGTGAAGTAGTTGAATGCTTTTGTAGTATCCTCAGCAACGCCCAGTCCTTTCAAATACATTAATCCCATGCCACTTTGACCAATTGGATCACCCAACTCAGCAGCCTTCTTAAAGAACTTGAAAGCAGCTTCATGATCAGCCTTAATGTATTCACTACCCTCTAGGTAGAGTTTCCCCAAGAAAGCATATCCAATTGCATTTCCGGCATTAGCTGCTTGTGTAAAGTATTCCAAAGCTTTCTGAAGATCCTGCTCGGTTGCTTTGCCACCCTGGTAGTACAGTTGACCCAAACCGACCTGCGATTGCACATCACCCTTATCAGCCAACAACTGATAGTAGTCAACTAACTCGGTCTCTTGGCTACCAGAATTTTCCAACTCATCCAGGAGTCGTACTCGATGTACAATTGGGCCGCTCGAGAAAGTTATCTTAGAGGCGACAATTTTTGCGACACGTTTGTAAAAGGAGAGGGACTTCTCGCAGCTAATTGGCACATTTATGCCAAAAGAATAGCGATAACCCATTGCCATTTGGGCGTAGACATCACCTCCCAGCGCGGCTAGCGTGTAATGCATCAAAGCCAATGGCTGACTTATATTTTTCCCACCCACTCCAACAGAATACAGAAAAGCCATACCCTTGAAAAAAAGAGGAATTAGTTTAGAATGAATCAGCATAAGTTGTCCCAAGTTGAAAACTCACCATATTTGCTTCGGGCAGACCCAGCTTAGAAAGTTCCTCAAACTCCTTGGCTGCGAAATCAAAGTCTGTTGGACGAACACCCAGGACATGCGCCCACGCAATGTCACATCTGGCCTTTATGTGATTCATTTTGCTTGCAAGCTCTAGTTTGAGGTGCCCTAACACCTTGTCACCCTGTCGTTTCCCCAACAATTCAGTAGCCTCTTTGTAAATTGTTTCAGCTGAAATAAATAAAAGTTTTATACAAGAATTTAGATGAAGGATTGTGTCGGGCGGTAATAAAGTCATTTAAAGCTTACAAATTAACCACGTAGTTACGGATTAAGTACGATAATATAACCATAAAGGTTACAACAATATAAGCACTTGCTATAATATGCCTAAGCCTTATGCGACTTGCAAAACCTGCGAATTAAAGACCGTTGCTGAATTATTTGTCACACCAAGCATCGAGTTGAAATATAAGCTTTTCAATTAAGACAAGTTCCTTCTACTCGATGAGTTGGCCGACTTGAAAGTTACTTTCATTTGTCAGTTAAAGACACAAATGCCGAAGGGTAAGTCAATTTATATGTAGTGTATCTTTATAGGCACAATATTTCTTCGAGACCGTTTTACAAAATATGTTTCTTTATACCATATAAGAAACTTTGTTTTGTGCAAAAAGTTTTCGAAAGTTTTAGCCATTTACACTTTCTAAACGCCGAATAGAATTTGTTTTCGTTTTGTTCATCAGTTTTCATGTTTTAGCCTATAATTATTTTTTAACATTAAGGTACTTCAAAAGATCCATAAAAGGAGGAAACATATCGCTGACCTCAGAAGTAAAACCAGGGGTGGAATCGGCTATGGTGATCTGTGATTTTCACATTTTGCGACAGTCAATGTGATCACACAAAATAATTCGTCTGCATTAGGAGACCCCAAAAATAATTTTCCGAATTGTTGCTTTATTTAGGCTTGTGATGTTAGAAAATTTTTTTCTATTCATCCATGCAGAAAGTCAGCCTAAATGTAGGCAAAAAACCGAACTAACCACTGGGGACCAGCTGATTTTGACGGTGATTGATCGAAAGCTGAAAATTGTGGTGAACACAGTCTACGCAGACGAATTTTTCTGATTTGAGATATCACTTATCATAGATCACCTTAGCTGATTGCACCCCAGATTTCAAGTGGGATATTTGGTTTCACAGATTTATATATCCAACCAAAGTTAAGACATTTTGCAATTTCAATTTAGAAATTTTAAGGCGATTTGATACTCGTGACGTTTACCGTGACTTTGAACCATAAAATACTGATGGCCTTTTCGGTTGGCGATCCCGGATCAGGGCGTTCTTCTCCCAGATTGGGGCTTCTCAACCAAACACGTTTTTCTTGATTTTGAAGTTTGTCTAGCGTTGGATTTGTGAAGCAAAAGCTATGATACAGGGGACAAATGATATTTATCCAACTTGACATTGACACATGTATGATTGTGTGCGTGCTTCTGGTTTTGATCCTGTGGATTCAAAACCAGAAGCAAATGTCTCTTCTACCCAGAAGGGGAACTGACAAACGAGTCCAAGAAAGCAGTTTCATGAGAATCCAGAAGTCTCCCGGACGACCAACCGAAAAGGCCATGAGTAATTAGATATTCAAATTCAGCCACGTAAAAGCTTTGTCCACAATTTGAAATTGACGAATTGACCCATACTCTGACATTTAATTGCAAATGTGAGTAAATTCGTCAAATCATCAGTTTCATGCGATTCCGTTTTGGTTTTTTTTTACATCAGCTGATCGTGTAAGGTAAATTGTCGTTGCATCTTCTCACACCTATTCACCGACACGGATTTTTAAAGCTTTGCAAAAGCTTTGAAGGCTTTATAAAAACCTCAAACAAATGGGTGTTGGAGAGCAAGAGGGACGCAAGCTGAATATCTATAAAGTTTTTCAGTAATTTATGCTTTGAAGGAAAACTACCAAAAATTATTGGTTTCCAAAACAGAAAATTTATAAAAAAATATTGGAAAACTTGTTCCGGTGTGCAGAGGGCATTAATTGGTCACGTATAGCTTAATTGGTTCAAGTAGCGTCCAGAATAGGTGAAGTAAGCAGGATGAAGCCCTGTCAATAAGCCAAAAACATTTTTTTTTGACATTTTGTCCGCTACTATTTGAACTCAGAGTGGACTCTTAAAAATTTTGGCCGTATTATGTTTTTGTGCAATAAAATCACGTTATAAAATATTTAACATAATTTAAATAGTTTCTTTTTTTTTTGAATGTAGAGGAGAATTGGCAGCTGTTTTTAGCTTGGGGTAGCGGCTGGTGGTGAGAAAAGAACTGCTTGGTTTAAAACGCCTGGAGTTCAAGAAGCCATCAGAGAGAAGAAGAGAGCCCACATTGCGTGGATCCAATGTAGAAACTCAACTTCTCGAGCCCGGTACAATGAGGCGCGAAGGACTTCCAAGCTGCCAGTCAGAACAGCCAAGGAACAGTCATGGAAAAAGTTCGGCGAGAAGTTGGAGCACGATTACAGATCTGCAAACAAGATATTTTGGCAGACCATTCGCCGGCTCAGAGGAAGGAAGTTAAATATCATCCAAGGGGTCAAATCCAATGACGGTACACTTCTTTCAAGTGAGAGCGATGTCTTGCGCAGATGGAGAGAGCACTTTTCGGAGTTGCTCAACCCCCAACAGGGCACTGAAGATGGCATTCCCACTGCTGACGAGATAAGGGCGGAGAATAGTCCCACAGTAGATGAAGTCACTGAAGCGATTAAATCGCTAAAAGTTGGCAAGTCTTCTGGAGTTGATGAAATCCGGCCAGAAATGCTCAAGGCAATGGGTGAAGAGGGTGTTAAATGGCTAACACGTGTCATTAAGGTGGCCTGGGATAGCGGGAAGGCACCTAGCGATTGGCAAACGGGAGTTATAGTGACCATTTTCAAAAAAGGGAACAGGAGAGATTGCGCCAACTATAGGGGCATATCTCTCTTGAGTCTTCCGGGAAAAGTATTCGCGAAGGTGTTGGAAACGCGTTCCAGAGCTGTAATCGAGCCTTTGTTACGGGAAGAACAGTGCGGCTTTCGGCCTGGCAGAGGCACAACCGACCAGCTTTTTACTCTGAAGGTTATTCTTGAGAAGGCCTGGGAATATGCCAAACCGGTCTATGCGTGTTTTGTAGATCTGGAAAAGGCGTATGACCGAGTCCCTCGGGATACACTGTGGAGAGTTTTGCAGGACTATGCGCTGAGTGGGCCCCTTCTGAGAGATGGCTCAGTCTTTGTATGGAAACTGCAGAAGCTGTGTACGGATAAATGGCGTCAAATCCCGTCCCTTTGATGTGCGCGTTGGACTACGCCAGGGCTGTGTTCTGTTGCCGCTCCTTTTCATAGCGTATATGGACTGGATGGTGAGGCGCAGTCTTGGCGAGCAATGTTTCGAATTGGCTGGCATCAGGATGAGCCATCTGCTTTTCGCAGATGATTTGGCCATCCTTGCATCATCCAAAGAGGAACTTCAACGAGCACTGGATAGGTTTGCAGCCATCTGTGGTGATGCTGGGATGAAAGTAAAAGTGAACAAATCGGAAGTGATGGTTGTTTCCCGAACTCCTGTGCAGTGTACCCTGCACATAAATGGAGTTCCATTAAAACAGGTGGAGAAGTTTAAGTATCTCGGGGTCTTTTTCACGAAAGATGGGAGGAGTGATACTGAGTTGTCCTGTAGAATTGGCCAAGCTGGAGCAATAGTAAAGGAACTGCGCCGGCCGGTCATCAGGAAAGCTGAGCTTGGAGTGAAAGCAAAGATCTCAGTTTTTAATTCAGTGTTCGTTCCGACCCTCGTCTATGGTCATGAAATTTGGGTAATGACCGAAAGAATTAGGTCGCGGGTACAAGCTGCCGAAATGAGATTCCTGAGGTGCGTTGCTGGTGTTACTCTAAGGGACAGAGTGAGAAACGTCAGTATTCGTAGGAATCTAAATGTTGAGCAGCTACTTCTCCGAGTGGAGCGATCGATTCTTCGATGGTTTGGACAAGTTGTTCGCATGCCCCCTGACAGACTTCCTAGACAGGTCATGCTAGCCGAGATGCGAGCGCGTCGCCCCCCTGGTAGGCCAAGAAATAGGTGGTGGGATCAGGTAAAGAACCTCTCTGAGTCCCGCCTGGGGATTGCGCCGGAGTCTCTTGAGTTGGTGGCGGAGGATCGAGAAAGATGGGAGGACCATTTAGCCACCCTAGCTCCGCGACCCTTTTAAAGGATAGGCGGCATTCGAAAATGATGATGATGATAAATAGTTTCTGTAGTTTCGTCCAGCTAATAATTAAATTCGACATGTTCACATAATTTTTAAAATAGCTTGGAGGAAATTGCAAGAAATGTTTGTGGAGCGAAGCGGCTTGTTGTGGTAGATGGGGGAGATGGGGGAGAGAAAAGAACTGCGTGGCTTAATACTCCTGGAGTTCAAGAAGCCATCAGAGAGAAGAAGAGAGCCTACATTGAGGCGGGAAGAACTTCCAATATGGCGGTCAGAACAGCCAAGAAGCAGACTTGGCAAAAGTTCGGTAAGAGGTTAGAGCACGAGTGCAAATCGGCAAACAAGATGTTTTGTCAGACTATTTGCCGTAAAAAAATCTCCTGAGTGAGTTCCAAGCAGGCTTCAGGAAAAACTTTTCAACTGTGGATAATATTTTTTCTTAAACGACCCTCGCTCACTCTTATCTGGAGAAAGGTACTTAGTTCAGAAGTTGTACGAGGATAATAGATCTGCTGTGCAATTGGTTTGAATCGCATATGGGAGTCAGACAAGGTTGTCTCCTGAGTCCTATTCTATTTTCATTATTCTTGGATGATCTGACAACATTTTTTTCGGGAGGAATCTTGATCGATGGACTCGCTGTAAAAATACTCATGTATTCGTACGATATCATCATCACAGCAGATTCAACAATCGCCTGGCAAATGATGATAAAAAGACTAATGCTACATACTGTGGAAGTGAGAAGTCAACACCAGCAAGTCAAAGATTATGTTGTTCCGTAATGGTTTTGGGCTTTTTTCGAGGAAAAAAATCGTCTTGGGGAAATGAAGAACTAGAAGTTGTTAGAGAGTACAAATATTTAGGGTTCGTGATAGCTCCACGATTGTCTTTGAAGCTTCACCTTGCAGAAAAACTTAACGAAGCTAAAAAAGCAATAAACTGCAACTGGAAGTGCGTGCTTGGTAAAAGGAACGTCGATCCAAGTGCAAAATTCAAAGTATTTGAAGCTACAATGCACTCCACCATGTACCACCATGTACTAGGTCAAGTATGGTGGATCGCGCAGTACGAAGAGGTCGAAAAACTGCGTTGATTTTTTCGAAAGAAAATGTTTCGTCAGCCGATAAATACTTCGAATTACATGCTCTACCTGGAAACTGGGCTGCCGCATTTGTGTATCTTTACACTTAGGCTGCATTTTCTTTATATTTCTTTATATGTTGAGTTTTAGCGCTCCCCAGTAACCGTCTTCCGCATATTGTCGCAAAGCACTTTTTGCAACGTATGGCACAATTCTTCAAGGTAAGTCCAAAATTTTCCCCTTTTCTTATAAAACGATTGGAGGTTGATTTTTTGTTGAACGGCGACGTCACCAAAAGTGACGGTTACTTTTTTTATACCTATTTAAATTTTATGCGCAGCGCACCTTTTGTCCTTGATTTCCCTAGCAGGAAAAAACTGTACGCGAATATTTAAGTCACTAACCTCGTATATCCCGGGCTCGGAGCATTTCAATCTCGGGATTTTCGGGATCAAAAATTTAATCGGGATCCCGGATTACTTTTAAAAAGATTTAATTTCTTTGAGCACCTAAGAAAAGCGAACAATTAACTCTGAAATAGTGACTTCATATAATATAAGCCGGATTTTAAAAGGATGGGACAGTTTGAGTTTTGCAGTTGCGACAATATTTTTGCATTAAAAGATCACAAAACGTCATATGGTGTCGGAACATACCTAAGCAACAATTATGGCAAAGTACCCACCCGAACAAACGTTTGCTTTCTAGAGGATCTGACATTTGGTTGATATACTAGAAACTAGACGATCGCATCAAAGCAGCCACACACTGTTGCCTTTTAGACGGCACAAAAACAACTAACGTGAAGAGGGGTCATCCAGTTCGGCATCAATTGAATTGAGGCCCAGTTTTCGGCAATTAAAAGGCTGTATCAGCCCGCTATTATTGCATGCAACTTTCTTAAATTTAGAAAGAGCTGCAGAGAGCCGGCAATGGGTGCAGTTGCCCTTCTCCCTGGGACTCAAGAACGAAGGAGTTACCTACAACGTATAACGATATTTCTACCTTGGGCATCAAGGTATGTTTCTTGATTTGATCTACTTAGGGCCAGTTTTTCAGTGCGGAGATTTCGGAGTTAAACTGAGATTAGCCCCAAAAATTAGTTTTTCAGTGAATATTGATTCGGGGTTAATCTCGTTTTAGCTTAACAAATTTGGTGAGTTAATCTCGGATCAACTCTTGCGAGCAGTATGAACTTCTTTGAATGTTTTACTGTGTGAAATGGCAGTGGCTTTGCATGTTTTTGTGAAAAATGCCATCTGAAAATGACTCGATCTTTCTCTTCTGTGTTTTTCTATGCTGGCAGTATCACTAATTTCGAGAGTCTAAGATTTTGAGAGTTAACAGAGTTAACTCTAAACTGGAAAACTGTTCAGAGTTTGGAACTAGATCAAAACAAAACGAAGATTATTAGCCGACTTATGCCTTGCTCGGGTCAGCTGTCTGTCTGATAATAAGTCTCGATTAAAATCTAGAACGCTTAATCTTTGACGAGATACATAATATGAAATTAGGAAAAATAACTTAAAAAATTCTTTTATATACTAAATAAACTTACACCTACCCCAAATCATATCGTGTGTCCCAGGAGGAGAGTTTTCGGATTCGCTACATACCTCACCAATACATATTTAACTAAACTAAGCGAAATAAAGTTTTTTTTTTTCAGATTTTGGACTGGCTTTTTATATTTTCATCCGCTTACACCTTACATTTCTTTACTTCCTTTTGTAGAGTGTGCGAATAAAAGAATTTAAAAATAGAGTGATGGTTTAGTCTAGTCTTTTAAAGCTTGTGAGTGCGGGAGAAACGAACAATATGCTTTTGAGTCGAAAACTAAATTGAATTAGGTTGGCTCTTTGTCAGAAATTGTAGGATCTGTACTGACCACCAAACCTTTTAAAGATATTTGAGCGTAAACTTCGCTTATTTTTTCTTAGTCTAATGTGTACCTTCGTAGGTATGCAAATGTGCCTTTCTCCAAAGAAGATTTCATCAATTTTTTGCTAAAACAAATAAAGGGTGACAATATACATAGCTTTTTTAAAGCCTCGCATACGTTGGGATAATTAAAAAGATCTGGCACACGATTTTAAAAATTATGTTTTTATGCGTGGCAAACATGCGAACGCCGCCAAAGGCAAATGTGTCTCACAACGATTGGTTACTTTCCTTATATTGGTATAACGATTTTTTTATATTAGTTTAAAAAATGTGTTTCGCAAGATTCAGCGGATTCCTTAACCCTTCATGTGAGCAAGTAGTTGGCTAAGTCACCGCGACCTTTCAATTTTTTAATTTAAAAGCTATAAACTATTTAGAAGAGCAACCAAATTTACGACCCCGTAGGTATAATAAAAAAAACACAAACACTTACCTTCAATCTCGTCGGCTGTTGGTTCCTTTGCCTCAGGTTTCTCAATCTCACTCTCCCTGCTCGCGATCTCCTCTTCTAGTGCCAGCTTTAATTGCTGGTCGCTTATCGCTTTGATGAGCAAAGGCCGACCCAGTTGTGACATGATTAAATTTTGTTGAATGATGTCAGGTAGTATGATCTTACTGCGTCCGCTGCTGTCGGCCATTTCATCCGTTGCAACCGCAGGGGCTTCATCTGTGGTTGACGCTCCTTCAGGTGGTTCATTGTTGTCGTCAGGAGATTTGCTTGCGGGGTCCAATGGTCCTTGCAATTCGGTTGAGCTCACAAATAGTGTCAATGTCCCCACCAGAAAGCCGATTAACAGATGTTTGTTTCTTATTTTCATTTTTGGTTTTTACTCTAAAACAAAGAAAGAACTCTTAAAATTTAAGCATATTTTCTTTTATATTTTTAGTCAGAAAATAGGGTTCTTTTGTCGTTTTTCATTTTTTTTTTGACATCGGGAATTTGTTTATCGTAAACAGAAAACCGTGATACGTGTACAATTTGGGGATAAGGTGAAATTGGCCGGCTGGAGGTTTTTAACTAAATATTATACTTACGTCCGGATTATGAAGATGATGGTGAGGTTTTTAAATTAACATTATTTTTTCATCGGTAATTGATAGTAAAAATCAACGAATTCCCACGTAAGAAATAAAGATTATTTTTTCTGTTAGCTGGGAGAAATGTCAAACGCGTCAGATGTTAAGCAGGGATGACGTCTGTAATAAACGAGAATGGGGTGGCTACATTGCGTTTTGAGAGTGCATTGGAATTCCATACCATTCACATAAATGAGGAGTATTTCGAACTTTTATTGTTCAGCGTTAATAGACAATAAAGCTCTTTGCCAGAATGCCATTTTGAAAACTTTTTTATTTGACAGCTAGTTCCAGTTTTGACTGGAGTGAAAAAAAAAAACAAAATCAATGCCGATAAAAAAAAATTATTAGACATTGAGAGTTTCAATTTGAAGAAGTTTATATGTTTTTAATGCCTGTGAAATTGTACAGTTCTGCTTTACGGGCGCAGAAAGATGGAGCTTCTCAATGCCAGATGAACACTCTTTAGGCTGCTTCCAGAGGAAAACTCTACGGATGATTTTTGGCCCCGTCTGCATTGAGTGATAGACGGAGAATGGAGAAAGAGATATACAGTGGTGTGCAAGATAATAGGTGTAGTTCTTGGAAAACTGGTTTCACACAGAACAAAATATCTATGAATTTTATTATGAAAACCTCTTTCCGAAGAAAATACATGTCAGACCTTTAACAATCAGGAGATGGTTACTGAGAAGTCAAGCTTCTTACCTATTTTTCGCAAAACCAAAAATACACCTATTATTTTGCACACCACTGTATACTCGAGCTGTACAAGTCTTACAGGGACATCAACCTACCCAGAAAAGGCACAAATGGCAGTGAGATCTGGGTCATCTAGAGCAGCCCGGAAAATTTTTCAATCCACCACCCCGCAGGGTGAACGCATAATAGGACCATCGGGACTCAGGTATCACACCCAAGTAGATAGGGACCTTAGTCAACTTCAAGTGCAAGACTGGAGTCCCACATTCGTTAGGTTCACCTTTTGACGCTAGCGCCACCTAGTGAGTAAGTGAGATAATGTCAAAAATCGATTGAGTACCAGATTGCTACGAAAACAAAATTGCATTATGATAATATGCTTAAGATTGAAGTAAACAAAACGACTAAAAGTGGTGTTTGTCATTTCAGGAAATTGTCAAGTTGAAAAATTAATTTTAAATGAAAAAATGATTTTCGGTTTCCATTGACATATAAGACCCTTAATCATAACAGTCCTCCTCTACAGATGCACAAATGCAGAAAGATTGACCCTCTCAATGGCAGATGAACACTCTTTAGGTTGATTCCAGAGAAAAATGGCTGGCGAAACTCGTTGACGTAAGCCCAAATCTACCGACACCTAGTTAGTAAGTAACATAATCAATGTCAAAAATCATGCGAGGACCAGATTGTTACAAAATAATTAAGTAGAAGAGTAAATTTTAAATGAGAAATGTAATCGGGCGGTCTTTACCGCAGGACAATTGCTGTACAGAGAATAAAATACCCGAACAATTACAAAAAAATGGCATTCTTCCACTGTTCTTGCGAATGGATCTTCTTGCTGGAAAACTTATGCAATACTTGGTCAAGACCAACAAAAAGTTGCTTGGATATATACAATTAATATTATGATTCCAATTTTTACCACGCAGAAACATTGATTAGACCTCGGTAGCCACCGAGTGCTTTGAATACCGACAATATATCAGCGATTGTCCGCTTAAAAGCCATAGCCGCAAGTACAGTGTTGAAATGCCATTCTTGGTAATTTTTCGCATATAAATAATATTATATTTATATGCGAAAAATTAAATAATATAATTAATAATATAATATAAATAATATTATATTTATACGCGAAAAATTACCAAGAATGGCATTTAAATGGCAACGTAAAACAGGAACAGAAACAGAATCCCATACGTTAGCAACTGAAACCTAAATTCGCTGAATGCTTTTTGCGTTGCTAATGTATGAAATTCTGTTTCTGTTTCTGTTCTTGTTCCTTGTGACATCGCGTCTTAAGGCTGCTATTCAATCCACTGCTTCTGACGGTTAGCCCCGGCTCTGAAAGAGGAGGGCCTCTCATTGTGCCTGACTAAGTGACAGCTGAATAGGAAAATGAAAGAGCTGACCGATTGACGGCGCAAACGCGCTTTTCTGACTGAAGGTTCAAGCACTGCGGTCGACGCTCCAGCGGCGTCTATGAAATACGATAGGTTTGGTGGAAGTTTCTCACCAACTGAGACAATCCAGTTTTTTTTACATTGGGCACCGCCAAGCCCTACACTTTTGCTTTACAAACAGGCGGGAATATAAATCGTCAGAATAATTTTCCACTCAAAGCAGCCTTATGACGCGTTGTCAGAACGAACAGGAACAGAAACAGAAACATAATTTCATACATTAGGAACGCAAAAAGCATTCAGCGAATTGAAGTTTCAGTTGCTAATGTATAAGATTCTGTTTCTGTTCCTGTTTTACGTTGCTTGTGACAACGCGGCTTAAGGCGTAGCAGAATACATACTTTTGCACAGTGAAGCAGGACTGGGAGGGTCTTATATGGTCACTTTAGTTGCACGATCGAGGGCTTTGCTACTCTATTACCTTCCAAGCAGGGACGTCCGGCACTCGAGCAAACTGGGTAGACATTAAGACTTATCTTGATTTAGGTACCTATTTGTCTTGCATTTTGATCAACAACTCCTGAAAAATCCATTTCACATCAATTATTTACCTATAATTTTATTTTCCTAAAATAGGTATTTATTAGCGTTCTGTTTTTATGAAGGTATCTACCTACTATACAACTTTGAAAAATACGCAACCATCTGTGTCAGCTCAGCATAAAAATTACAAAAACAACAAGAAATAAGAAAAGCTACGCACAGCATTCGCAACCATTGAAATAAATATAAAACAACTAATTCCAAGCAAAATATTTATATTCTTTCCTTTCCTATCTTTCCCTTCATTATACTCCTCTTTCTTTTTAAAGTGCTTATACACACGCCCAACTACAGTCACCCAAAAAGTGTTCAACTTTGAAGCCAATTCAAAATAAACGAACGATTAGACATCTTCAATTCTGTCTACCTTTCCCATATACGAATCCAAAAAATGAGTGATGTCGCACTTCGATTTTCCTGCTGTTTCTACCTACAGTTGGGCAGAAACGAAGGCAGTTTTTTCGGATATATAGAGCTTTTAACAGTTTGACGTCTACTGGTATTATCGAGTCCGGTATGCCAAACAAAGTACCTTTTTATATATAAAATGAGCAAAAATTACACAAACGTAAATAACTATTTAAAAAATGCAACCCTGTGTTTCGATGAACGGGAAAGTTGTAGACTTGATCAAGCTTCATAGGTAGTGCTTAAAATATTTTCATTATATAACACGGAAAGGATCAGAAACGTGTGTTTGTCTTGTAGAAACAGTGTATACGACCACAAAAGGGTACACGGATTTAAGGAGATCATATCTTCGGAACACTTTTTCAATACTTTACACATATTTTATTAAAATAATTTTTGGAACAATTTAAAGAACGGAATAAGCACAATAACTTCTTTCCTTACCGACACACTCTAGGTTGAGTAGTTTATTAGTAATTCGCACTTCTACATAAACTTTTGAATTTTTTCATATAAAAACGAGATTTGCTTGGCATCCCGCGGTCGATAAACGTGAAAGACGTCAGATTTTGACAGCCGCGGTAAAAGGTCTATTTAAGTGCCTGTTTTTATTTGGTTTGTCCTTACCTGATATGTCAGAATTACTATGGTGAGGGGAAGCGCCAGTGTGGTGGCCTCCGTTCAACCTCAGTTTTATTTTGAGAAATAAATTTTGGGTTAGGTTAGGATAAACCAAATGAAAACAGGCACTAAGATCACGAAATTTGTCTTCGATAATTTTCCATTGGAACCTCAGCATTGTTTGCCCGATCCTGAAGAAAGGAGACCCTCTGAGTTGTGCCAACTACAGAGGCATAAGTCTTCTTAACATCGCATACAAGATCTTTTCTGCTGTACTGTGTGAACGCCTGAAGCCGTTTGTCAACAATCTGATAGGCACATATCAGTGTGGCTTTAGGCCAGGAAAGTCCACCATCGATCAAATATTCACACTGCGGCAGATCTTGGAGAAAACCCAGGAATTCCAAATCGATACACACCACCTCTTCATCGATTTCAAGGCCGCGTATAACAGCATCTATAGAGACGAGCTATATAGCGCAATGTCTAGTTTTGGCATCCCTGCCAAACTCGTCAGTCTGTGCAGGATGACGATGGAAAACTCACGCTGTTCCGTCAAGGTCGGCAAAGACCTCACCGACCCCTTTGATGTCAAAAAAGGATTTAGACAAAGCGACGCGCTGCCATGCGACTTCTTTAACATCTTACTTGAGAGAATTGTGCAGAACTCTCGCGCCAACACCAGAGGTACAATCTTTCAAAAGTGCGTTCAACTACTTGCATACGCAGGCGACATTGACATAATCGGTAGAACAAAGCGTGATGTCAATGAAGCCTTCGTGAGTATTGGGACGGAAGCGGCGAATATGGGTTTAGCAGTCAATGAGGGCAAAACCAAGTATATGCTGTCATCAAAAAAGACACCCAACACCGACGTCTTGGACAAAACATCACCATCGACAGCTATAACTTTGAGGTAGTTAGGGACTTTGTCTACCTGGGTTCCGCTATCAATTCAGACAATGACACCAGCGCTGAAATCAAACGAAGGATAACTCTTGCCAATCGCTGTTTCTTTGGGCTAAGAAGGCAATCGAGTAGCAAAGCCCTCTCTCGAGCAACTAAAGTGTCCATGTATAAGACCCTCATCATCCCAGTCCTGCTTTACGATACAGAAGCATGGACCCTGTCAAAGGCGGATGAAAACACTTTAGGCTGCTTCGAGAAGAAAATTCTTCGGACGATTTACGGTCCCGTCTGCATGGACGGAGAGTGGAGGAGGAGATATAACATCGAACTGTACGGGCTGTACAGCGATACCGACCTAGCCAAAAAAGTCAAAACACAACGTCTACGATGGCTGGGTCATCTAGAGCGGATGGACACCAACGCCCCGGCCCGGAAAATCTTCGAATCCACATCGCAGGGACGACGCGGTAGAGGAGCACCGAGACTCAGGTGGCGCACGCAAGTGGAAGGGGACCTCAGCCAACTTCGCGTGCGAAACTGGAGACGGCTAGCTAGAGACAGAGCTGGCTGGCGAAGCTTGTTGGCTGAGGCCCAGGTCCACCCCGGACTGTAGCGCCACCTTAAGTAAGTAAGTAAGTAATTTTCCATTGAATCGGAAATATCGATATACAGTAGCCGAAATAAGTATAAAGACACTCATTGTCGCACTGTTCAATTTAACGTGAACATATGCAAACATATTGTTTCCCAAATTTGTAGGTTAATCCATTCTCTCTCAAACAAAACCAAAATGTTACCGTTATCTACAATAGAATTTCAGAAACGAGATGATTCGTCATAATAAACTAAAAAAGCAGCTAAAAAACTGTGAAATAAGTATAAAGACACTTAGAATATTTCAGTTCTGTTGCAAGTTTTTCAATATTTTTTTTAGTTTTAAGTGTTTAAAATTTTTAAACGGTATTTTTTAAGGTCACCTGATTAAATTCAAACCTAAAGCGACGATAATAAATCACTTACTTAGTAACGCCTCGCGGACTCATTTGACACCGAAAGAAAAGGTAAATTATTGTACAATTATACACAAAGAGTACAGCCTATCAGACTGTTCAACTGTGATGTAAATAAGGTGATCTGTTTCCGTTATCTGTATTTAAAAATAAAATAGATGGAAATTGTGCCTCTGCCAGAAGTTATGATCGACTTCACGTTTGAGTTTTTGCAACTAAGATGCTGCTTCTCACTATTCAAGGCGAAATAAGCTGTTGACCGATCTGGTAAATCAGAACTAAGATCTTCCAGTAACAGTAAAAACATAGTAGAATGTGTTAAAGACAAATCCTAACTCTCGTTAAACATGGTAATTCTGTACAAATAAAACTTTGAAACAATTTTAAAACTTTTACACACTAGTGTATTCCACATCGATTCCAAATCCACATGTAATTCTGGATCCGCACACTTTCTCTTTTCTTTCTTAAACTTGTCAGCTAAGCGCTTGCCGCTTGTATATTTGTGTGTTTAAACATTTTGACATTCTGCATACGCTTACCTTCGGTGGTTTGTCATTTTTATTAATTTTTTTAATTTAGGTTTGTGTTAAACAAGCTCTAGTTTCGTGCCCGGAATATTGGTTAAAAATGTCCGAAAATAATGGTAAGTAGAGTTGCAAACGTCTACTTTTCGAAATTTCCTTTCAATCTCCCGCCAAAGGCGTTTGGCCGATTTTCCAAAAACTTTTCTCAGCGAAAAACAATTCAATCTTTCGCTTACGATTCGCTTACAGATAATTCGAACGATTCGAACAGCCGAACGGAGACAATCCTGCAAGCCTCTCGACTTAACAATCCAATTCGGGCGGGCGTTTTGCGTCCCTCAGTTTTGGGCTCGTCATTGAATTCTGTTACCAATGCGGTCAATTCAGATGGCAAGCTAAAGGACGCCGACGATAACGATGCAGAGGTGCTCAATCCCTTTCTAAGGGAACAAAACGAAGATGAAGATGGGCATGATGTTGCGGCTGGTACTTCAACATCCTCGGTCAGTCAAAAAGTGGACGATCAGGACGACGACGAGAAGGATGATGTAAGCCATTCCGTGCCGTTGGCCGATTGTTGTCTTATCGTGAATTCTTGAAACTTACAGAGACCGGATCCATTGAATTTGTTGGCTAAGAATGGGTTTGAGCGGGCGAATATGTTTGCTGCTGCCAAAAGTTCAATTCCACGAGTGGAGAAGTCCGGATTCGTATTTGGCCAGAATGTACATGAACGTGTCACCGGAGTAAGTAAAAAAGTGATTTTAAAAAACGGGAAACGTAAAGCCAACGAATAGGTCAAAACTCTGTACAACATCTTCCTCATTTAGTGAAAGACATTCGCTTCACTAGCTATTAAAGACACAAGTATAGTCAGCTTACAAGGCTGGGTTCGCGTTTCTTACTTAAGAACACCAAGCTGCATTCCAGCTTTCATTCCGTCTTTTTAAAATACGTAGTTTAGCTATTCAAATTTACAACCTTTTGCTGAATCTTTGGCTCACTCAACAGCCATCTCCAGTTAGCACCTAGGACTACTATGCCTTTGCGGCATATCTCTGGACAGTCTTATCTAACGGAAATCTGAACTTTTGAAATTTATCTTCTAGGAAAACATAAACCTTGATTCTTCAACCAGCAAATCCGACAATGCCTCAGCAGACTCATCTGGTTCACCGCTTTTATTCTCAAGCGTTATACAAGCGGCTGCAAAGCCAGAAGATGGCGCCGCCAAAGAAAGCACAGACGCTAAGAGCCTAACAGAAGTTGCCCGTGAGTACGAAGAAAGCAGGGCGCAAAAGCGAAAATTCGAGGAAGTAGAAACGTTCACAGGCGAAGAAGACGAAGTCAATATTGTAGATGTAAGTTTAAAATTTCACAAGTTGCTTCTAATTCGTTTTCTAATGGACCTTATTCATTTAGATAAGTTGCAAGTTGTTTGCCTTCGTGAATAGTAATTGGGAGGAAAGGGGACGCGGCAGTCTACGCTTAAATGACTCAAAAACTCAAAAGCATTGCTCCAGAGTTGTATTCCGCACTTCTGGTAATTTACGTTTATTAGTTAATACAAAGGTAAGCGTTAGCCCTCATTTCATTTATACTCCTTACAAACAATTCCTCGTCCTTAATGCAGGTGTGGATTGGCATGGTCGCTGAACGCCCCAGTCCAAAGTCGATGCGTCTAACGGCCATGGACAACAATGGTCAAATCAAAGTGTTTCTCGTAATGTCTCGCCCGGCCGATATCAATAATTTACACAAAGCGCTAACGGATCGAATCGAGAGGATAAAAATGTTTCACCCCATTGTCGATTGTGACGACAGCAATGATGGCAAGAATGGCACCGCGGAAAAATGTGAGGTAGCAGCGGCTGCCGCTGCTGTCCCAACACCATCCGAAAGCGTACACGCCGATGGCGAAGCTGAATCCGAACCCAGCCCCAAGAAATCTTTGGTAGCCACAGCAGCTGCGGCCGCAGAATCCGATTAAATCAACCTCGCAATCAAATAAACTACAAATGTGTAAGAAAAATAGTTTATTCCGTTTGGTTTGTGTCATCTGTAGAGTAATTATTATCTAACAAAGTATAAACCAGGCAGTGAAAAACGAAATCGAAAGGGAATTTTAAAAGAATTAAAAAAAAAAAAAACAAAATTTAAGTTATATATTGAAGACAAAAATATTTGTGAATTTCGCATAAATAGGTAGAAAACAAACAATCCGGAAACTACTTTCCAATCAAAAACGAAAAAAAAGTTACAACTTCCTAAATAAAAAGAAATTTATGAAAAAGTTAAGGTTCTTATTTTTTTATGCATAAGTTTAGACTAAATCCTTAATTAAAACCACCGTTTTTTAACAAGCCTAATGATAAAAATGCACAAAGCATGTCAGGATAAAAATCTCCCCGGGAGGTGACTGAAAAACTAGATGGCCTTTCAAATCGAGCTTATTAGTTAAGTTCTAGATTATGCCATAAGCAACAAGATCATTCTGAGGTTTCGCCATCTTTAAGGTGTGTTTCCGTAACCAAGCAAATATAAATTAAACTTCTCTACCTGTTTCAATAGGAGTCCATTTAAGTGAAGGACACACTGAACAGGAGTTCTGGAAACAGCCATGAGTGCTGATGTTCCTCCTCCGATGACGCCAGGATAGCTAAATCATCCGTGAGATGGTCAATCCTTGCGCCAGCCATTTTGAAAGATTCCTCACCAAGACTGCGCGTCACCATCCAGTACATAAGTGTTATGAAAAGGAGAGGTGATAGGACACAGCCCTGGAGAAGTCCAACGCACACATCAACAGGATGGGATTTGACGTCATTTATTCGAACACAGCTTCTGCAGTTCCCATACAAAGATTGAATTGCTCTAAGAAGAGGCCCACTCAGCGCATAGTTTATCCCAGGGATTTCGGTAATAGGCCTTTTCCAAATCTGCAAAGCACGCATAGACCGGTTTGGCACATTTCCAGGTCTTCCCGAAAATAGCCTTTAGCGTAAGAAGCTGGTCGGTTGTGCCTTTCCCAGGCCGATAGCCGCATTGCTCTTCCCGCAACAGAAGCTCAATTACAGCTCTGGAACGCGCTTCCAACACCTTCACGAATACTTTTTCCGGAAGACTTAAGAGAGCTAAGCCCCTATAGTTAGAGCAATCACTTGTCTCTTTTTTGAAAATGGGCACTATAACTCCTGCTTGCCAATCGCTGGGTGCTTTCCCAGGCCACCTTAATGACACATGTTAGCCATTTATTACCTTCCTTACCCATTGCCTTGAACATTTCTGGGCGGATTTCATCAACTCGAGTAGACTTACCCACTTTTAGCGATTTAATCGCGGTGGGTACTTCACCTACTGTGGGACTATTCTCCATCCTGTAGGATATCATCTTCAGTGCCCTGTTGGGAATCGAGCGGCTCCGAAAAGTGCTCGCTCCATCTGGGTAAGACTTCGTTCTCGTTTGAAAGAAGTGTACCGTCTTCGGATTTAACCCCTTGAACGATATTTAACTTCTTTCCTCTGAGACGGCGAATAGTCTGCCAAAGCCCAAAACATCTTGTTTGCAGATCTGTAAACGTGCTCTAACCTCTCGCCTAACTTTTCTCAAGCCTTTTCTTTGACTGTTCTGACCGCCACAATGGAAGTTCTTCACATTGGAAAAAAGACCGTCGAGTACGAAGATATAAGAGAAGCGGAGTCAAAATTGGTTGATGTAAAATAACTGGCCCAGAAATTACAATAGATATAGATACATGCTTGCTTGCAGCATATTTTTAGTCAATCAACAAAAGTGTTTTCAATCACATCTAGAAAACCATAAACTATTTCAAAACTGTTGCAGTTTTTTTTTCGGTAGATACTTACAAGCCGGGCACAATGGTGTCTGTGTCTGTCGCTGCGTCTCGCCTCATTTTTCACCTAAGATCAGAGACACAGCGAGACACGCATTGTGTCGCTATATATGTACGTGTTTCCGTAAGCTGAACTGCGAGACACGGACACGGACACAGACACAGTGCTCATTGTGTCCCAGCTATTATTTCAAATTATTACCTCTTACTGTTTCGAAAATAGAGGGAAGGACATAAATATCTTCTTGGCCTTTGTTACAATTTTTAATCCATAAAACAGCAATTTAGACTTTGTTTCAATAACCGTTAGGCTTTTTACAATTTTTTCAATCAGCTTTTCAGTGGCCACTTTTCTTTAATTCTACGGACATGGATTTCTGAGAAAATGGTAAAACATGTTGTTTTCTATTTCGTTTGTTTAAATAGGTTTCATTTGGTTAAGGTTGGAAAAGGGCTATATTGAAACTTTTTAAATGCAGTTGTAAACGCTTAAAATGATTTAAATGAAATCGGAAACACGTTTCTTCATCAATATTTGCGATTTTTTTTTTCGAAAATACGTTAAAACGGCAGTATTAAAACTTTTTCTAAAAAAAAATTAACTTAAGCATTTCGTTTACTTTGTGTCGCATATTGTCTTTGTTCACTAAGCGGTTAAAAACTTTTGGCCTCGAACACTTTGAAAAACGTTACCCATTTTGAACTCTTCATTTCTTAAAAACTTTTGAATATTTTGAAAAAATTTAATTTTTTCATTTAAGTTTAGTATCTTCTTAACTTAAGTTCCGAACTTTTCTTGTTCTTGCCTGCTTATCTTCTTAAAAAAAGTATTGAGAAACATTTAATACATTTTCCCATGAAATTTCAAACTGTAATTAAACCGTTATTTTTGCTTAAAAAAATTACTTTCGTTGGATTCTGTGACTATTTCCGCAGTTTAAAAGCACACCGAATTTTGTCTTTCTACAACTGACCGTTTAGAAGTTATAACACGATTGGACGGACGGACGGACAACGTAGCGACACCATAAGAGCTCCTTTTTGCATGCAGATAGTAAGCAACTGTAGGCAAAAAAGACTCGCCGAAAAGTGTGCAAAACTGAGGACCAGCTGATTTTGTCGATGTTTGATAGAAAGCTGTCACAAGAAAATTGTGATGATCACAGTCTACGCAGACCAATTTCTGTGATTTGTGACATCACTTATCACAGACCACCTTTGGCGATTCCACCCCTGGTTTCCAACAAAAGTCTTTCACAACTAGTGGGAGGGTTACAATCCGCTTAGGCCAATCGTTGGATACCCCTGACCACTGTCAAGCTCCGAATTGTCATATATCTTGGTTGTTCAATTTCAGTTTCTATTAACTTCAATAATTGTATTAAGAATTTCGCAGTTAAGAATGCTGTCCCTAAAAAAGGGGCGTGGCATCCATCCCTTTTCAATAACATCGTTTTTTTGTTTATATTTTTTATTAGAAGTGGTATACACGTGTTGATTGCATTTTCATATTAAAAAATTATACTTAAAAACGCCCTCAAAAGTGGGCGCGGCATAAATTTATTCATTTCAGTTGATAGCTTTCACACTTATCTGAGCATTGATGCAAGTGTTTTGGATTCAAAGAAAATAAATCGAATAAAATCCGTTTATTAAAAATAAAATGCAAATTAAATATGTCCAGCCCACATGGGGGCGGATGTCAATCACAATACACTTAAGCGAGGATAACGCTTACCAAATTTCAGCTTCCTACGACAACTTTGATTTTTCATGCTAATAAGTAAAGTGGGCGTGTCAGTGGGCCGATTTCAAAAATCTTTACCCTTGTACTCCTTCGGGCCCTAGAAAGAACAGATATTAGGTTTCAAGTTCCTAGCTCAAAATTTAAGACCTAAAAACTACCGACACACGGACGGACGGACGGACAAGGCCCATTCAACTTACAATTTTGTCTTATGATCATATGCCCTTAAGGTCTTGGGGGCCTACGGTGTTTATTTCTCTATGTTACAAACTATGAATCAAACTTAACATACCTCCTATCCTATGGGATGGGATATAAAAAGGCATCCAGGCATTCGAAGATCTTACGTTAAAAATTCTGCCATTTACTTTAATCTGTAATGTAATGTAAAATTCTGGCATTTTGGTACATTTTGACGATTGACATTTTCAGGCTGTAGCACCAAATTTAAAAGTTTTTGGCCTTAATTTGCATTGCCTACGCCCCCAAAAATGGTCGTAAGCTGAAAAATATAATGAAACAATTCTTATTTCGGTAGAATCACAAGGAAATGCGTTAAAAGCGAAAATTAATGCCTAAAACAGTTTTTTTTCCAAAAAAGCGCCCCTAAAAGTGGGCGGAGCTCAACGCTTTGTATGGAAAGGTAAGATTAGACTGTATGCTATTTGGTCACATATATTCCTTTTTTTGACAGATATTTCGGGAACTTGTCGTCATATAGTGTAATCATCATAGTTTCATGTGACCATATGTCAATATTTTCCGGTATGACCATATTCGTTTTGACAGATAAATATGACCTTTAGGGCACACTGTGTAATAACAACACAAACATAATATTCCGCCATAAGCCCAATACGACCAAATGCCATTCTATAAATTTTCATTACGGAATATTTGGTCATACTGAAAAATCACTATTTGTTTTCAGTTCATGCATAAATGTCACATAATTTTTAGATTTGAAATTTTTCCAGAAAATATCAAATCAACTTGCAAACTTTCTTGTCGTTGGAAAGAATTCTTTTTTGTAGCTGTGTGGCATCGCGTGCAAACTTCAAGTTTTTGTGAGTGATTTAAGTATAACAGTGGCATACAGTGTAATAACTTTAGTAATTAGACCGATGAAAAGTATATCACCCGTACCCCCAGCAGAGAGCATATGAACGTTTTGGTGATATATGCCGTATAGTCTAATACATCTGACTTTTATAGCTCGTCAAATGGGCTTAAGATTAAAATTTGAGTCATTTTTCAGCGTAAGTTTATAAGACCACTGGGCATACAGTCTAATCTTACCTTAACAAACTTAGTAAATGGCAATATATTCAATTATTTTTTTTTCGATTTGGACTGAATTTTCTGAGAAATGTGATTTTTAAAGATTTAACATTCTAAAAGTGGGTCGATGTGGGTCTTAAAGTGGGTCCAATTTTCGTCTAAATAAAGGCTTTGGGATACTATTGCCTTGCACCAAAATTTGAGGTCCTACGCCTTGTTTAACTAGGCCAAAAGGTAATTTTTTTAAAAAAAAAGGAAATTTGAGGTTGTCAGACATCCGTGTCATTGTGTGCAAAAAATAAGAACCAAAATACACTTCAAGTTTCCTTGCGATATGGAGGAAAGAGTGTTCAAAGCTGGCAGCAGTTAGCTTTGGAATGCAACTGGGAGATGCAAGTATCACCGGAGCAAGATCCACCCACTTTAAGGAAAAAATTTAACAGCTTGCTTGAAAAAGTAAGTCGCAGATGCTACCAAAAATTCGTTGCTGAAGCCCAAGCATCAAGTCACAGGTACTATTACAAAATGCTGGACTTTCATATGCAGAGTAGAATATACTTTCTTGTGAGCCACTCAACCAATATTAACAGCTTAATACTTAAAACAAGAGGCGAGCTAATAAATTTGAACCACACCGCAACATTTGAACATGCAACCGCAACCAACGGGAGGATGTGTTCCACTTCATCAGTGTATGCTTTATTCTTCGAGAATTTTGCTGCGGCTTTTTCAGATCGCAGGAACTCACGGCGGAAGAGCTCGTAAACATCATAAATGGTAGCCGAGGTTGGTACTTATAATATAACTTTGTAAGAAATGCTCTACGCTACAGAAAATGTATATTAGGAGGAAACTTTTAAATCACAAGTTGAAACGAAGGAGAACATTCACTTTGTCAATCAGGTAGACGGCCTTAAGCCATACCACTTAGACTAAGTTAAGAAAATTGTAACCAATTGAAAAAGAAATATATAGTTGAAATAACTAACTAGCACTCCAAGCTTCAGCATCCTAGCTCAATTTCAAAAACCCAAAAACTTCACACATACGGACCGACGGACATGGCTTAATCGATTCACCTGTCGGTCTCGATCGTATCTCTAGAAAGTCTTAAGGGCCTAAGATGATTATTTCACTGTGTTACAAACTATACATCAAAATTAATATACCCTGGGTTGGGTATAAAAACGAAAGTTGTTCGAAAGTATGAATTTCAGTGGCAATTGACCAGATTCCCTGAAACAGGATAAGGCTAACATTCTTAGTTTGATGTAGTGTCGTTCAGGGCACGTTACGGGGCAAACTGTGTTTGATATTTGCGCATTCGGCATACGTGTATTAATTTCCAAACTGCTTTTAAAATAATAGACTTAGCTCGTGTGGAAAATAACAAAAATGTTTATTATGCGCAGGTTTTTAGATAAAGTACTTACTGCGCTTCAATCACTTCAATATCAAAAGTTCAGGCGCATTGGACCATAATTTAAGGGGCTTTTTTGTTGTTACAAACACTAATTCATGGCATTTCGCAGATTTTGTACACGGATATATAATCTCAGTCCAAAAGTCGTTATCCAGCTAACTTTTAACTGTTCTAATAAAAATAATTAAACACAATATTTGTTTACTGCACACACGACGCGGCATAAAAGTAGAATAAAATATTTGCATGCAATTTTTTAGTGCAAAACACGTGACTGATCTTCTTGCAAATATTTCTAAAACTACATTACCGACAGTTGTTTGACGGATTATACGCAGCACTTCAATTTGATAGAACTATTTACATATATGATATGGCGCATTATTTTTTTTCTCTTCTGATGTTTAAGCGCGAATTTTTAACAAATAATATATTTTTTAAAAGTATTTGTCATTAATTATTGATGTAATCTAATTTATTTGTCATTAAATTATATAAGCGCAATACTTTTTATCAAATGCTGTCTGTTTGACAAAAAAAAAAAACGCTAGTGCCTTTCGTACTTAGTGATCATAATTTCAGATAAAATCGCTGCATAACTGGATCCATATTTCTCTATTAATAACTTTTTTCAAAATCCTTCGGTCAAAATTGAAATTTTCCTAGAAAATGAAGGCATACTTTGAACTTTCCGAACTTGAACTTGCAGTAGAAAAAGCCTTTCTCCACCATTTTCTTCTGACAGCCTTCCTTTAACGCAGTGAATAGATTTACAATTAAAACAAATCGGAACTAAGTAGTATAACAAAAATATCGAAATTTTATTTTAGGTACATTATGTAAAAGTTCCTAAGTAGGTATAATGATTCACTTTCTTTGTTTTTTTTATTCTTAATTTTCATAGAAATTTCTCTACCACTTTTATGCTTTTTATAGCTTCGTTAAAATTATGTTTTTTAAATAGAGATTTTGGAAATATATTTATTTTCTTCAGAGTCTACTATAGTACATTATGCCGATTTTCAATAATAAAAACAAAATCCGTTTCATTTTTCATTATAAAAAGTAGATACACCTACACAATCATGTATCTACGCTTATTTTAAATACATTTCAAATTGCATTAAGTTCCCTAAGCAGAAAATGTTTTGACTTAAGCAAATATTTGACAAAGAATTTTTTATATATTATATTTGTAGACTTATGTAAGTAACAATGAAGTCAGTAAAGGTACCGCTATTATAGTTAAATAATTGTTGGAAAAATAAAAATCTATTTAACTTTAGATATAAATATTTTCTATGATTTGTATTTCATTGTTTTCCGTCGGTTCTCCCGCGTTTTTGTTTGTTTGTTTTTTTCTTCTTAAAAAATATTACACTTTTAAAGTTTGGTTTCTTTTTTAACATAGCTCCTCTGTGCGCGATATGACCAGGAGTGGGTATATACAACAGGTTTTGCTTTAATCCTGTTCATCCTTTGTAACAGAAAAAGCGTATACAACAATTGGCAAAGAAAATTTAAAGTTAAAAGCACCTCAATGTGTGCACTGTTGGTTTAGTGCATACATTTCCAATGAATCCTTCCCAGAGTTGAATGACTTTGCTTAGAATAGACCGCTTGTTTCTTTGAATGTGTGTGAATTCGTTTTGTATTTGTGTGTGTGTGTGTATGTGTGTTTTATAATAATGGCCTTTACGTTCTCTTTTTGTGTAATTGTTTTGGCTTTGGCGTTTTGCGACTGTGTCTCTCTGTCATCATCCACCTCCTTGGAGATGACAACGAGAGTAGCATTCATAATGTTTGTGTTGATTTCTTTCTCTGGCCATATGGGTCTTATTTTTCTTTTATGTTTAACATTAAATTAACAATTAAATTAGAATAATCACTTAAATTACAAAACAAAACAAAAATATCATAGGGGCAACACATGCTGTTTTAACTGATATTGCTGCAGCTTGACACCGACACATTCAATGGATTGCTGATAACTTTGCCGCTCACGGCGATTGAGGATCTTCGAAAGCAGACCAAAAAAATTAAGATTAGCAAATCAGTCGGTTTGTGTGATTGGATATTGCTCACCTGTTGTGTCTCATATGACTCTTGACTAGATCGCTATTCACTAAGGCTGCCATTAGACTGATCTCACCAGCCATCACAGTGGCACAGACAATTTGTGCCAATTTCTTGGCATTTTCACCGGGATGTTCGGCGTTTGCGCCTCGTACGCCCAACATTTCCAGACATGCACTTTGTCCCGGCAGACCGGTGCCACCGCCAACTGTACCAACTTCAAGTGATGGCATCGTGCAAGTCATGTATAAATCTTCGTTGGTCTCACCCCAACATTCCATGCCGGTTGAGCAATTACTTGAGGTGACGTTCTGTGCTGGATCTTGACCTGTAGCAAGGAAGACAGCTGTCACCATATTGGCTGCATGAGCGTTGTTACCTGTAAGTAAATTGAAAAGAAGCCTTAGGTATCGAAAAAGCTGTTTTTTTTTTAACTAGAGAGAAAAGGATCAATATAAAAAAATAGGCTCAATCTTCTAAATGGGGCACAAGGATCACATTTACAAAATCACTTCAGGGATTAAAGCGCAAGCTCTGATAGCGTAAACCTTGCAATGCACAATTAAAATAGATAAAAATAATCGCAGCTTAACTATGTATTTGATCTCAGCTGTGGTTTTGAAAAAAAATTATGGCGCAGTCCGTAGGGCATTGATGATAAAATAATTGCAGATAAATGTTGACGGACACGCGCAGGCTTTGATAGCGGAGACTTTGTCAGCATACATTTAAAATTGAAGAAAATCATCGGAGCTTAACAATTTGTTTTCAGCTGTGGTTTGGAAAAATTCTGGCGCAGTCGGTAGGGCAATGACGATAAAATCATTTCTGGGAAATGTTGGTTCACAAACTATGCGTATTTATGTTACATAGAAATCTTCAGCACTAACCTCTGACTCACTGAAGGCTTTCTGCCTATTAAAAAATCATTTCAAAACAAAACTTTTCCCCTCGCAGCATACTCAGACATTGAGGGTGCCTTTAGAAATGTCAAGTCTTGTGGAATAAAATGAAATAAAGAAAATTTAATAATGTCAATCTGTGCAACAATAGGGCAATCGTTGCTTTCAAAGGCTACCATATCGTTCAGGTGACTGCCTCGACTGGATGTGACTAGAGGCACACCTCAGGATGTTGTCATCTAACCCTCGCTATGGGAATTGGCATCAATGATGAGGTACTCAAGTGGTGTCTTACGCCAAAGACGTGGTTATAATGGTTAAAGTTAAGTGGGAAATGCAATGCGTTACGCTTTCATGGTCCCGCTCCGCGAGGGCCTGACCAACATTCCTTAAATAACTTAAACAACAAGATAAATAAGAAACTCCAATGACTTACCTCCTATACTGCCAGCCATCGCACTTCCTGACATATTCTTCAGCTTGTTGCATTCGACTAGTGTCTTAGCGTCTGTTTTCAACACAGAACGCAACGTCGCTGCTGGAATGATACATTCGGTTACCACACGTTTACCGCGCCCCTTAATCCAATTTATCGCTGCTGGTTTCTTATCACTGCAAAAGTTGCCACTTAACGAGATGATTTTCATGTCAGGGAATTCCCTTGTGATACATTTAAGTGCCATTTCCGCGCCCTTTGACACCATATTCATGCCCATGGCATCGCCGGTGAGTGCAACAAATCGAATGTACAGCTGTGGCCCGTCCATACCGATGAGCAGCTCCTTTAGACGCCCGAATCGACTCGTCGAATCGAACTCAGTTTTGATTCTCTTGTAATTGTCGTCGTTCATGATCCATTTTTTAGCCTCTGCGGCGCGTGCCACACTCGAAAAGCGGACACATGGCGCTCTTGTCATGCCAACATCCTCGACATAACTTGTGACACCACGTATCGACAAAGCCTTGCAGCCCCTATTCGTACTAGCGACCAAGGCTCCCTCCGTGGTGGCCATAGGAACATAATACTGACTTCCATCGAGAAGCAATGGACCAGCATAGCCCACGGGAATGGGTACATAGCCTAGGACATTCTCGCAACAAGCGCTCATAACCTTTTTGTAGTCGAATGTCTGATACGGAAGCATTTCTAGTTTCTCCATGGGCAGCTTGGCACGAGCACTGATGATCTTCCTGCGGATTCGCACCCCACGCTCTGGATTATCGATAATCGTCTCGATCTTGTGCAGCGGACAGTGGGTGGCGGAGGAATTGACAATAGTCACTATCTCTTCGTCGGTAAGATAGTCCGGGTCTGAAACCAAAATCTCGAGGCATTCTTCCAGAGTTCGCGGCTTCTCATCGCCCCTGGTAAGCGCTTGCAATTCGTAGTGATTAACATATGCCCTCGTGTAGTGATCATCTTCAGTTTGGGTGGAAACATTGACTAAGTTGTCCTCTTCGATGGTGAAGAGTGGGATTCTATGCGCTGGTTTCGCGTCTAGTGATAACTGACTCTTTGATGCCACACTAGATGGCTTCGATTCAGAGGCCACGACAGTTGATTGTCTGATTTGATCATGGAGCTCCTCCCGGTTCTCGAAGAAGATAAATTTCACAACCAATGCAATGAGAAGGATAAGTATCACGATTTGGTCAGCGCTCATTGTGAGCCATCTAAAATGAAAAACAAAATAAAGGGGGGTCATTAAGTATGCCCGGCCACAGGAGCCTCTGACTTACTTAATAATATATTCCGCAAACTCTCCCGACTCAGTCCTATTGTTGTTCACGTTCATCTGCTGCAGCTTGGGCGACAAGGAGCTCTCCACACTGTCGTAGTCATTCTCAGAGAACACAACCCGCGAATAAATGTGAACGATCATGAGGCCAGTGGTCATGATGATTTTCACACGCTGCACCACCGGATTGTTTTTTTGCTCCTCCTCTGTAAGTGCTTTTATAAGGATTGAGTCCTTTGCTTTGGCACGCACCAACGACATGTCCATTCCGCTTCGTGACAAGTCCAGTATAAGCGACAGGCACGCCGGATAGAAGGTCATAAAAACTACGTAATTCACTAACACAGACAGGACGGCGAATGTGCAAAGTATTTCCAGACGTTGAACGCCCGATAATGTACCAACGCCAATAACTAGAGTTTCTACTACAGTATCCAGTGATATCGCCGGCCCGAGAAGTTCCAAGCCTCGGGCGATATTATTCGTAACTTCGGCTTGATTCGAGCCAGATAAAGCTAATTGGGCAAGTGTGCCAGAGTTAGACAAATCGATCAGTAGTAGCAGGAAGAACAGTGCGTCTCTGGATTGAAGAAGAAAAAGTAACACTGACATTTGAAACAGGACTAATATAGGAAGAAAGGATAAGAGGACTTACTTTAAATCGGATATATCGCTACCAAGGAACTTAATGATTGTTGTTGTAAATATAAAGCTCGAAAAGACTGTGAAGAGTCCAGCAATACCTGAAATTAAGAAAGAATAAAATCAAATTAGATTTTCAATAAAACGGATGCGTCTTTTAAGTGTTAAAATTAAATCATAAGCTTGGAAATGATTTTCTTAATATTTTTTTGCGAGTCGGCCGTTACAGAAGAAATACATTCGAGATTCGAAAATCAGCCACAGAAATTATCGTGATCCGAAAATGCACTCACGGTTTGATTGTCTCCTATACCTTAGAAGGTAAGCTTTTCCAGACTAATCGCTTTTAAAAATGGAGAAATTTTACAAGCCGGGCACAATGTGTGTCTGTGTCTGTCGCTGTGTCTCGCCACATTTTTCACCTAAAGACAGAGACACAGAGGAAGTTCCCGTAAGCTGAACTCCGAGACACAGACACAGATACTCATTGTGTCCCAGCTATTATTAGGCTTTGCAGGCATACAAAAAACTAAAAATAATGAGGCGAGCAACCTAGAGAGATTAAAAGATAAATGGATGTCCCTGTTTCGGTTCGCTAAGACCCACAATTGAGTCCATTGTGCGAGTTTAGAAACCTTCCTAGCAGCTGAATAGAAACACAAAGAAACCTCTGAAATAGGTTCAATGTCACGATGAAATGAAAACGTCCAGATTTGCGTACAAATCCTATAAAGTCTTTCAGTTCTAATTTCTTTCAGGTCTTTAAAGAAGTTACTGTTGAGGCTCTGTTAAACCAAAAAAGGTTTTAGACACTTAGACTTAGACTTCGTTGCGTCATACTAAGAGAGTTTTGCAGAGCTTCCCGGCCAACAACTGAGGCGTCCCGGCCCGGATCCGTAGTCGATTAGGGCAAAAACAAAGTATGTTTATTCTTTCATCAAGAAGAGACATGCAATACCGACGCCTTGGACAAAGCACCACCATAGACAACTAAAACTTTGAGGTAGTTACTTGTCTACTTAGGAGCGCTATGAATTCAGCCGACAAAACCAGCGCTGAGATCAAACGAAGGTGTACACTTGCCAATTGCTGTTTTTTTGGGCCAAGAAGGCAAAGCCCTCTATCGAGCAACCAAAAAGTCAATTTATAAGACCCTTCTCATCCCAGTCCTGCTTTACGGTGCACAAGCATGGACCCTGCATGGAAAATGCTTTAGGCTGCTTCAAGAGGAAGTTTTGTGAAAGTGCAGGAGGAGATATCACACCAAACTGTTAGGTCTGTACACGTACAGTGACACCGACCTATCCAGAAGAGTCAGAATACAATTTTCCCGCATGGACAACGCAGTTGAGGGAACCGAGACTCAGGTGGCGCATGAAAGTGGAAGGTAAACTTAGCCAATTTCGCGTGCTCAACCGAAATCGGCTAATATGAGACAAAACTGACTGGCAAAGCTTGTTGGACTAGAGGGTAATGTCCACCCCGAACTGTAACGCCACCTAAAATAAGTAAGAATAACTCTCAAGAGCGTGTGCTCGTTTAATGTTCTATAGCCACCATAGGCTTATTCTACTCAAGAAATCGGTTACAGCGGTGTTCCTGTAAATATGAGCGTCCTGGATTTTTTCATTTCTGATACAGATCTTGAAAGCTTGTTAGCGCCTTTTTTTTCCTTTTTTCTTGCCCTAGCATCCATCATAGAGCTACTATGCGGCCAAATGATATCTCGATAAAAAATTTTCAGCAGTCCTTGACTGCACCACATCTGACTTAATATGACCCCTTCCTTTGCTATGAAAGTTAACGACGATAGTCTTCTTCTCGAACCTTTGCCTCTTCAATTCTGCGACAGCTTGGATTAATGCCACTTGGTTCGCCAGAAAAACACTGCAGTTGTGTTTGATCCTTGAGGGTTTGCTTAATCCATGAACTTCTTGTGCCTGGCCCGACGTTCATTTTGGAACTGTCGCGTCGTTAGTATCGGCGATCTTATCATCTACAACTCTTTTCTGTCCAATTCATTATATTTTCCGGCATAACAGTATCGAATCACTTATTGGAAGCGAATGTCGGAGGGAGGTAGTCTGTGAATGTTGTATCTACGGATGGGCTTCGAATAGAATCGCCCGAAACCGAGAAATGAAAAAAACGCAAAAAAAAAATTTGCCCTCATCTATGGTCATGAAATTTGGGTAATGACCGAAAGAATTAGATCGCGGGTACAAGCTGCCGAAATGAGATTTCTGAGGTGCGTTGCTGGTGTTACTCTAAGGGACAGAGTGAGAAACGTCAGTATTCGTAGGAATCTTAATGTTGAGCAGCTACTTCTCCGAGTGGAGCGATCGATTCTTCGATGGTTTGGACACGTTGTTCGCATGCCCCCGAACAGACTTCCTAGACAGGTCATGCTAGCCGAGATGCGAGCGCGTCGCCCCCCTGGTAGGCCAAGAAACAGGTGGTGGGATCAGGTAAAGAACCTCTCTGAGTCCCGCCTGGGGATTGCGCCGGAGTCTCTTGAGTTGGTGGCGGAGGATCGAGAAAGATGGAAGGACCATTTAGCCACCCACGCTCCGCGACCCTTTTAAAGGATAGGCGGCATTCGAAAATGATGATGATGATGATGAAAAAATTTGCGAGAATTTTCATTCAATTCATTCAATTTCAATGAGGGAAATTTCACTGGGATCAGAATTCTTACTTCGCCTTCACACGCACTCACAACAAAAATCTTTTTCAGGTTTTAAAAAGTTTACCAATTACCAGGACCTATATGCGCGGGGAAAGAATAGCGCCTTCTGGTGTTCCTCTATTGCCTTTTCGCTGGTACATACTCCCCCTAGGTAACTATTGGTCCTTCGTGTGCCTGGCATGAGTACGATTCAATCGCATAGACTGCTATCGAGGTCATCACTTACCAAGCTGCAAAGTGTCACGTCTGCCTCGATGTTCAATATTTTTAAAGCAACAAATGACCTCTTCCTTTGTGGATGATTTCGATGTTATTATGTTAAACGAACTGAACAAATCAATAGATGTCAAAAGTGTAGATCATATCTCACTTGATTGGCAACAAGAACCAATTCCACAAGCTCTATCTAGACAACGAGATACGCATCCGAGATTCTACACATAGATCTCCCAAGTGAAAATATCGTACCTTGGTTATTGTGAGAAGATGTCGTTTCCTTAGATTTATCTCTCTGTCTTTATACACGCATAATATCGTACTTCATTGACCGACCTGATGATTCGTCATCGTTTCGATTACTAAGCTTTATGACCAGCCTAGACTGTCGACAATAAAAAAAAATCTTCTCATTTACAACCGACTCGGAAGTTAATGCCATTCTATGAAAGCAGTAATGAAACTAGTAGTAAGTGAAACTGAAAGCGTTTTGGGAAAGTCTTAGTTGTTGGCTGTTTGTGATTCCATAAAAAATTATCAAAAATTTCTAATCGTCTTGGAATTTTCTCAAAAAAAATCTTTAACCCCATCAACTTCTAATTGGAGGCATTTTCGCAAGATAACGTGAACACATAAATACGTTGTCTGGTAACTTTTACTAGTTCATTTTGATTTGACGCAATTTTTTGCTATTTGCTGTGGCAACACGGAATGTGGTTTTCTACTGGAGCTAGTAATGTCCACTCCTTGCCACATATTTTTCTTTTATAGTTAAAGCCAGCACTTGGTTAGGTCCATCGATTGAAAATTAATCTTAAGATCAACAAATAAATCTTGCACCACTGAAGATAGCAATCGATGTTTCGACGAAAATAAAACAAAGTCGAAATACTATGACTACTTTTTTTAACTTAGGTTTTTTTTAAAGCCAACACCAACTTTGACAAAATGCATTATTCAGAGTCTTATGAAGTTCTGCAATTGTGCTTTACATTATTTATGTCTTAAATAATTTCCATAGAAACTTGTATTTTTAACAATTGCTTTATGCAAAAATTGCTCATTCATTCTCACTAGATTTGTAATCATACAAAGAAATTACCAAGCGAATAGAAATGAATTTATGCTACAACTTCAATAGGTTCCATTTCAGAGTCACTTAAAAAAGGAAGATCGATCAAATGGCAAAGTGTATCATTATTTAAATCAATGCAATAGGTACTTATTTTTAAATAAAAGGTTGGGCTTGCGTATGTGAATATGACGAGGAATTAATGCTCTTTTCGGAGGATCGTAGTCCCATTTTCTTTTGACAGTTTAGATCAATCAAGATGTTACAAGTCTCAGAGTAGAGTTTTAACGAATGCTAAATGGTTTCGATCTTAAATTACTTGTGGCTGACTTGTTCCTACCTATGCGCTAGCAAAAATTTCAAAATTCACATTGTTGATGGTATCGAGAGTTACCAGCTTTGCCATGTTTCTGTCAACTATTTTATATACTCGTTTAAAAACTTTATCTGGTACGGAGCACCTGCCTAGACATGAGATCTTTACACCAAATTGGGGGAAAATTATTTACCAAATTTGCCTCCAATTTGGTGTGAAGATCTCTCATTTGAGGCTTAATGCTGAAAAGTTATTATTCTTTTACCCACACCCTGTCAAACAGACAGTTTACCAGTTTACCGAGCCGTTACACCATGTGTAAAGGCTCGGTGTTACACCGAATGTGGCGTTGAAAAAAGTTCACCATACTTTTTATACCTGACCCAGGGTGTATTAATTTTAGTGCGTAGTTTGTAACCCAGTGAAGTAATCACTATAGACCCCTATACCTTTTAGAGATATGATCGAGACCGACAGGTGAATTGATTAAGCCTTGTCCGTACGTATGCAATTTTGAGGTCTTTAAAATCAAGTTAGTAAACTGAAACTTGCAGTGTTACTTGGTTGCTTCTTTTCAGACAGAATATGAAAAGGGTTGAGAAGTTTCACCCAGAGCCACGCCCATAATTGACTTGAATGTCAGATTTACATTTTATTTGAACATTTACATTTTTTTCAACCTCAAATTCACATTATATTTCAAAATGTCTTTTGATCAAGTAAGACAAGGCACATGAACTCAAATGTTGGTGCAGAGTAATAGCGGCCAGAAGCCTTTAATTAGACGAAAATTGGACCGCCCACACCATTGACCATGTCCACTGTTAACATGTTAAATATTTAGAAACCTGATTTCTCGGGAAATTCATTCTAAATCGAAAAAAAAATTTATGACAAATATTAAAGATATTACAATTTGCTAAGTTTGTTACATACAAAGCATTGAGCCCCGCCCACTTTTAAGGGGCGTTTTTAGCAAAAATACTATTTTTTAATAAGTATTAATATTCGCTTTTTCTCATGATTTCAACGAAATTAGAATTAATAGTTTTTAATTTTCAGCGCACGCCCTTTTTGGGGGCGTGGCGCGGTTAATGCAAATAATTGATAATTGACAGTATATGGAATCAGGCCATGTATGTGAAGAAATTAACACACACAGCATACATTGTTGAGAAGTTGGCCCCGGCTCACCTCGAGCTTTTGCACCACTCTATTTATTTATTTTATATGGAATCAGGCCAAAAAACTTTTAAATTTGGCGTTAACGGGTAAAGAGGTTCAGGTATATAGAAGTTCGTTACAGACGAACTCTTGCACTTAATTACTTGATTTTAGTAAGGGATAGTTTAAGGGCATCAAGGATATTGTATCTTAAGGTGGTAATAATGATGATATTAAAATGTACGAGATTTAAGCTGGTATGACACTACATTTTTTAACTCGTTAAAAATTATAAAATATCATCGGTAGGTAAAGAAGACAAATAAATATTGACTGATAAGGACAACTACAAAATGCGTTTACTACACGCATTTTCAGAAGAAACAATGAAAAAAGCCGCCAAAATTGTGAACATCGTGTGGAAATGTATTTTTTTCACATGTGTGTGTGCGATACATGTGCGAACATTTGAAAAAATAAGAACTTTCAAAAATGAAGTCATTTTTTCTTCATTTTTTATTACGTTACGTCATGTTGCCTAATTTTTCTTACATATCCACACAATTTTTCCAATTTTTGTAACTGTTGAATACACACTCAGTCTCATTGCAAATTTGTGCGTTCATTTTGTGTTGCTCTTTTCAATTCATTAACAATAATAAAATAATGAAGAAAGAATGTAGTGTCATATCACCACTACTGGTGGTACATCGTTAAAAAAAATTCCATTAAGAGTGTTAAGGATTTTTATGCTGATAAAAGTTCTCTTGTGGACGCATGTTCCACATACGTGATGCTTTGCTAACAAAAGACATCCTCTTCTAATGTTGCTGGTCCTCGATTGGGTACCTTCCCACGTGGCGGATAGCGAAACCCTCACCAGATATGGTGGGTATCGGTATGGAAGACATCCGGGGCGGACCAAAACCAGCAACGACCGAAAAAACAGGAGTGTCTGTCTTAAAATGAGCGGTATAGCGTTGGTCGAATGTAAAACACATTTTTTCTTCCAGTAGGCAAGTAAAATGGACAACAATTATATTTTTTCCAAATGTTTTGATTGAATACTCTGCTGGTTATACTATTATTTATTTTCTCCTGTAAGGCATAACACTTGCGGGGGTAAGTTCTGGTATTTCTGTGCGGGGTTTTCACATTCCATAATTGCTCATCAGCGTTTACCTCGGATCAAGAGCTCATTTTCTCTTCTGTTCTCAAATTTTTCCCCCTTGCGATGTGCTAGGCATTTTAGGGGTATTCGTTACTCCTTGATAGCGAACTAGTTATAAAAAAAAAACTCAAATCTAAAATTGTAAGTTCAAAACTAGTCTCAAGGATATAAAGATGATTTCCTCTAATGCCGCTACGCAGATGGCTATTTCCCTGGCGCACTGTTTATGGAAAGCCACAGAACAATGAACGACATGAGTAACTGCAGTGATGTTTCTGCAGTGATGATTATCTTCTTGAAGTTTTGTCTGAACCTACACCTGTTATAAGATGGTTTTTATGCGGTTTTGATGATACTACTACCATTACTACATTTTGCATGTCGCGTTTTTCTTTTCACATTTTGCATGACGCATTTTTCATGTCGCATTTTTCTTGTCACATTTTTCATGACGCATTTTGAATGTCGCATTTTTCCTGTCGCACTTTTCATTTCGCATTTTTTATGTCGCATTTCTCATGTCTAATTTATGTCTCATTTTGCAGGTCGCATTTTCTCGTTTTCCTTGTCGGATTATTTACATTTTGTCACATTTTTCACATCGCACTTTTCATGTCTCATTCATATCTTATTTTTCATGTCACATTTTTCGCGTCGAATTTTGCGTTCCGCATTTTTTATGGTGCATTTTGCAATCGCATTTTTCTTGACATATTTTTCATGTCGCATTTTGCATATTCACCTGGCATTCTGCATGTCACATTTCTTGTGTCGCTTTTTTCATGTGGCATTATGCATGTCATAATCCTTCGAAGAGCACCATTGAAGAACCACTGAAATTGATCATATAACACATCATGGTTGAAGAAACGCGTAGGAGAACGCCATTGATGATTGAGACGGATAGGATACGTGCATTGGGTCAATGGAATTTGACACACTTCTTGGAAAACTCTCCCTTCTGGCAATCCAACCAGCTGGAAGTAATTTAACTTTGAGAAGAACTTCCTCGTGAAGCTCAGCACTAAATTTTGAATCCACAACGCGTAGACTGAACAACAGCGCTCCATCAAATGGTGTGTAGATGGGTCAAAAACTGATGACAGAGCTTTGAGCTTTGAGAGATTTTGAGTCAAAATAAAAATACTCTCAATCCATCCGGGCAAATATACACACCAGCATATTCCAGGCAAAAATATACGCTATAAATATATAATTATGTTTGGCTTTGCCATAGGGCCGCTGCATAGTATAAGCAACGATACGTTCGGTAAGCTTTTCAAATATATCTAAGCAGATATGTTCACTTCAGTCTTGACAGAAATTTCAATAATTGACATTGTCACAGATAACCAGGCAGCTATCAGACCCAAGCCCAGCAGATTCTGAACCTTTCAGTTGGTGATCAGGGAAACACACTCTACAGAAAATACAGAAATATTTACAGAAATACAGAAAAAATACAGAATACAGAAAAAAATTGTTCTTTTCTCGTACACCTGAATGGAATCGTGCCCATGTAAATGTTCGTTTGAATTCCGAATTCGAAATTTCGCCACCGAAATATTTGACGGTGCAGGCTGGGTGCAGCTTTGATATTTGAAGCGACATTTCGACTCAATTTTCATTCGTGATTAAAATAAATAAATAAACAGAGTGACGCATAAGCACGAGGTGAACCATGGCCAACTTATCAACAATGTATGCTGTGTTTGTTCATTTCTTCACATACAAGGGACCTACAATTTTTTGCCGAATCCGAACGGCACTTTGAGCAGTTTTTCAAGACAATTGATACTCTCAGAGGGCTTGTCAAACCCTCGCGGAGGTGGAGACCGTGAAAGTTTTTTTTCAGGTGACGATGGCAGGATTCGAACCCAGAACTCCGGCGTAGTAAGCACACACACTAACCACTACGCCACGGCACCCCACTTCTCATTCGTGATGCTTTATTAAAAATGGTTCGTTGCTTGAAGTTTCTTTCGTCCTCTGAAGATGAATTAAACAGCGTTATGCTTTTTTTGATGCGTGACAGTATTCCAAAAGCGAAACATCATAAAATTGCAAACATCATTGAAGCTGTGGCTATAGATCCCACGCACCTATCCTTTTATTCGGATGCATACGTAGTCCAGTGTAGGAATAAAATTTAGTTTTTTTAAGAATTCGCTGTAGGAATACTCCAACCTCTATTCGAATCGCCATTCTACCATAAATTTCTACCATTCTTTACGCCTATGTGAGTAGTAAGAACCTTCTCATATTTATCCCACGCTAACGACTCCCAAATGAGACAACAATTTATTGCTTCATTTAACCTTCAAGCGTAGCTATGTGGCTTAATGAACTTGCCTAGTTCTTCGTCCACACCACAATGCCAGGTCCAAGTAGATGGTCTGGTTATCCTCGTCTGCTTAAGTCAGCCATACAAGCAATAGTTGCGTATTCAGTGTTCTTTAAAGTACACAAGAACAGCGTCACCTTATCGGGTGTATGCATTGCACTTGAAGTTCAAACACGTTTTTATAATCTTTTCTTCAAAAAAGAGAAACACCAAACAACCAACAAATACGAATACCCATTTCTACAAAACAATCAATCAAACTTGTAATAACTTCCATAAGCAATCAATGCGAGAAAACCGTATTCGGCCGTAACCATCACTCACCGCGAAGTTGTAATGAACCCCATGCGGCCTTCTCGCCGATCATCATCACGAACGCATGTTTAGATGGTTTTTCACATCTGTAAAAGGAAGTTCATATCACCTTAGACCTCATTTGCAAGATGAACAATTTTAACTATCGTTCTTTATTGCGGTTGGCTCCACATCTAGTGCATTCTGTCACGTAGCCACACTTGAACTCGTAACTTGTGTCCATGCTGTAGGATCGCGCCTATATGAGCGATGTGTCAGTGGGTCTTCCAATATACATAAATAGAACGCACGCATTTAATTCGTACGAGAAAAGCCCAATTGATCTTCACCTCGATATCGAAATGATCGCTACTTAGATTGATCTATAAATTACTTTAACGTATTCGATACTATTGCTGTTGCGTGTTTTGCGGAATAAATGGTTTTAATCATACCAAGACATTCCGCCCAAAGTGTTGCTTAAGCCTTTTTACGGATTTTGTCCCAGTGTCAGAATCGGAATACGTTTACCGTACCTCGGAGTTGAATTTATTGGTTTTTTTTCATAAATGGCTTTCAGCGTCTTGATTCAGAATAAGTTACTCGGATTTGTCTAGTTTAAACGCAAAGATAGTTCAAAAAGACTGCGACCTTAGCATACCCGTATAATTGGCCACAATTGGTATGGTTTGATGTTGTAAGAACAGGGACGCCCTGATCGGTGTCAGCATGGCAACGGTCAGTGTTGCAACTGCGATTAGATACGCATCAAGCGCTGATTTTACTTCCACGTGGTAACCGCCGAGTACTGGTCGGGTCCGCTTCCAAGATAAGACTTGCCGAATTTATGAACGCGAGCGTTCAGCAAGAAGTATATATTAACAATTTGAAAATCGTCCTTTCAATCGTTAACAAAACCCACATCCGCCCTGCCATGATAAGGAATTATTGAACGATGGCGACTATTAGCTATTTTAACCGGCCTAAGATTAATTTCTGGTAGGTGAAGACGCTCTTTGATTCAATTTAAGAAGGACCTCATAATGCCAGATTTTTCCAACTTGAGAAGGAATTAATGCGATACAGGATCGACATAATGGGAACAATAAGGGATCGACAAAGAAAGCTGGTAGAGGTGGGCGAGAACCTTTCTTCAACGGGTAGCACTGTCCTACTCTTCTCCGAAAAACTACGCGGAAGTACACGGGAAAATCGTATTGGCCTGTTGATAACGCCTACAGTACGTTACAGTCTGATATCTTGCCAGCCCCATGGTGATAGGATTAATAGCACGACGAGTCACCACTATGCAGTGTGCGAACATCTCTTCTGAGGATAAGAAGTACATATTTTAGAGTCGCCTTGGAGCAGCCTCTTGGATGTTCGCAACAGAAGCTCGAGGTCACCACCTTATGGTAGCAATAGTGAAGCTTCGCAACAAAATATCGAAGACATCAACACAATTATTGCCAGGTATAACATTGGTCGATTAAAGAATCAGCTAACCTCCGAAAAGGGTTCATTTCTATCTTTACGCTAATACCATGTTTCCACCTAGCACAAATCTACGATTAACTTAAAAAAGAACTACTTTCCTACAATTCACGAGATTTAGCAATTTTATGGTAAATCAAATCTAGGCAAGTAATTAAGAATAAACCTTCTCATAAATCTCATTCACCCTTTTCACAAACCGCTTTAAATTCACTTTTAACCATTTTCGCCCTAGATGAAAGAATATAAAACTCTATTTCCAACGGCAGCAATACGACAATTAGTGGGAGGCGATTAATAGTAAATCGCAAAGAGGTTTCACCAGACAAATAGACGATTAATTTGAAATTAGCACTCTTTTTCTGTCATTTTTGTTGTCAAAAGAAATCGACGATGGCATTTTCCTGGAGAAAAAAAAGATTTCCGATGTAAACATCGCAATAAAAATCGTAATTCTAACAGATCTGTAATACGTAGTCAGTTTTAGTGTCCTTTTAAGGTTCTCAAACTGTTGAAAAGGTGTTCGAAAAGGGTTAAAAGTGGTTGGCGAAAAACGTGAATAAGATAATTGTCTGCAAACTTTTGTATGGTAAATCGCGTTTATCAATTGTGGATTAGTGGAATCATTGCGCGGGACACTTGTTCGGCAGATCTAACTGTAAATTTGACATTGGGTTGAAATGTCTCTTTGCATCCGTGGACCAAAAGTCCGCCTGATTACGTAACAATCTACGGATCATAAGTCTGGTTCACTCCCAAACCGATGGCAAGTTGGTATAATCTTATGTTCTGTGAAGATCACAGACGTTTTCACGCACCATTATAGCAGTTTGAGACTCGAAAAAAGAGTCTGAAACTGTCGACGTTTAGTTTTCTATTAGAATTTTTAAAACGAAATTGTTTTTCTCTCTTGGGAAATCGCAACTCTCTTCTCAAAGTGAAATTGACAACAAAAGAGCAAATTAATCTCATGTTTATCCGGTGGAGATACTTTGGGAATTATTTTTAATCGTCTCCCGTTTATCGCAGTTTTATAACCGGTGAAGACATTGTATATGCCTCCTAGTAAATCTCATTCAATCTTGTCACAAACCTCTTTAAGGCCACTTTTAACACTTCTCGCACACGTTGATAACAGTTTGAGACTCGAAAAGGAAAACTTCCCACGTATGACAGAACTGTCACAAGTTCGTGACTTTTACAACGAAATTGTTTTGTGCTCCCGGAAAATGTCATCCTCACTCTTTTCTGAGAGCCAAAATAGCACAAAAAAAACACAAAAAAATCTTAGGCTTTCCCGGTGGGCGGTGGAGACACTTTGGGATGAATTTTAAGTTGTCTCCCGCTAGTCGCAGCTGTATGGCCGGTGGAGACACAATATAAGATAATTGCCTTCATGCGCATCAGTTCTTTGGTGTACGTCTTTTTCTGAAACGTGGTACTGCCTCTTTGACTCCAAACAACGACTTGTCTTGGCTGCACAGGGGTCTTCCAAGAATGCCGGCTGGTTTCCGGTTTAGCTGTAATCATAATGTACCTATATACGCTGAAAACCATCTCTAGCTTGAAGAAAGATGCAGTACATGTGTGAGTATTATCCTTTGACCCCTGTTTCGTGGAATGTGCTCTGAAGCAGACACCAGAAATACGTGTGCGATAAAACTACCAAGCTTAAAATTTTTTTACAGAAAGCGGGATGACTTTGGTCGGACTCTAAGACGGAGATGTTGCAATACATGGTATTATTGTCAACGTATTTTGTGAAAATGTGGGTTGTTGTCAAAGCTGAGAAATTTGTTAATATAATCACCCTGCGTTAAGTATGAAAAATAGGTTAAGCCGAAGAGTTGTATATGCATTTGCAGTGGTAGCCACGCCAAAAACCGCTGAGACACTGTCTCAAACTCAAGCGTTTTCTGAACTTGGTCGGAAGTCTAAATACTGTGGACCTTTTATGGCAGCCAGGTCACAATGACGACCAAGAAAACAAGTTCTCAGGGGAGTTTCGTTCATAAAATGTTTTTTCATGATCCGTGTTGCGTCTATCTGCATCTCTGTAGTCGCTTCTACCATTTATACTTGGGTTTCTCGTCAGCACAAGACTCGTTTTTGCAACTTAGATCGATGCAGATAACCAAACTGCTCCCGGAAGTCTGCAAATTGATATACATCTACCCTTTACGTAAAAACAACAAAGATGCGATCAAAATATCAAAACGGGACGAGGTCAAAATTCAGCTTAGACCAAATTTTTTTTTTTACGAATTTCGGCTTTCAAAATTTTTACAAAATTCTGAAAACACCCCTTTTTCAAAGAGACACAGTTAAATATGTATGGGCAACCCCAGGTTCTTTTTTCTACCTTTGTGAAAAGTGAGAGTCTTGCTTAAAGAGCAGAGCAAGTACATTTTTTTAACTAGTCAGAATTTTAAAAAAGGAGAATTTTGGACGCAGTTTTTTTATCTGTTCCCGATCAAATCTCAGCTATGGGATTAACGATGAATTTTAAGTAACAGGGCTGTAATCCACTAGTTTAGATCATTAAGCCTCGCCTAAATAAAGTAAAAACTAAGGTGTGAAATACTGATTCACAACATTACTAATGTAGAGCAGACTTTCACACCCAAATTTTCAAAGTAATCCTCATAAGCCATCAAATGACGAATATATTTTTTTAAGAAGGAAAGCAAAATTGATTTGTGGATCGATTAGTTTGAAGCCAAGTTCCTTCAAAAGTTTGGCTGGGATATTGTGAAAAACTCAATCTGGTTAACCTCGAACTCTTGCTCCAGATATTTTTTTTATTTTAATTAAAACGAAAGTAACATCCAGCTCCGAGGCTCGAAACATGTGAAAGTTCTTATTTTCTTGAACTATGCCAAGGATGTCAATAGTTGTGCCATATCTTGTCATATGTTGACATCTGCAGCAATCCTGTTCTGTGCTACTTGCTCCAGTTACAGCACAAAGTGCATGTATGCTTTATGCACTGTTGACTACCAAAAACGTTGGAGCCTACAAGGTGAAGTAGCCAACTAACACTCCATTAAGACCTAATTGCGACTTGGAGTGATAAAACTATTGCATTAAGCTGCAATTAAACTCGACTCGGGTTAACTCAAACATAATTCATCGCCATGAGTGAGCACTGTAATGGGTACATGAGTCCCCCAAAAGAGATGTTATTCAGCTCGTTGCGTTTGTTAGAGAATGAAATCATACAGCGATTATGACAGTGCAGAACCTTCGCAGGTTGTTAAATTTGGAAATACGCGCTTCAACCTTCGATCATTCAACAATCCAGCGCGTCAAAGAGAGTTAAGTCGTAAACTGGTCACTTATGGTGGCAGGCATGTCACGTCAGAAGCCCTCCTTTTCAACCAGGCATCGATTACATCCACTCACTGTCGAAAACCTCCCCCAAAACAAGTTAGAAATCAATCTTAAAACAAACACTGCAGCCTGAAGCTTACCAGGTATCAATGACCTCTCATCTCTGCCATTGCGTGGCGGCTGCAAACTGTGATCACAATGGTGTAACCATACCATAACCGACCACACCATTATGGTGAAGCACTACACATTTGACACGTTAAACTTGAAAAAGTGCTTAATACTGACACAAAACAAATGTGAACTTGAACTACACACTCGACATATGCGCGGTGGTTAGGTAAATATGTACCGACCATCCATGATGTTCGTGTCGATCGGTCGTCTTGAGGAGCAAGCTTAGATTGTGCATTATAAGACCGCAAAAAACGAAAACTATACAATGCCTCCTCGGATCGAAAAGATGTCTTCAAAGATATTTTAAGGCCTCGAGTTATAGCTTTAAGCTGAGATACAGGTACCACAAATAGACCTACAATCAACACGCGACCTTGATTGAGTGTAATTGAGATTTGCACGTTTAATCCGTTTAGACAACAAACAAAAATTTTTGGGAAATTTTGGGCTGCAGACCCCTCGCGGTACAGACTACCGGGCAGTGGGCAATCGATGTCAAGGGTAACGACGGCCTTTGCTGAAAGTTGCACAATATCGCCAAAAATTTCAAAGGAAACCAACGCGCGCAAACCTGTTGAATGAGCTACAATCGATATGAAAAGTGAAAATCTGAGCATATAGACTCTGCACTGGTAAAACGTCAGATAAGCGCGCCGATTGCAATGACTCGGCTTGGCTTTCGGTTTCATTGAGCATAGAGGCTTGGAACTGGAATTTGTTGCCCCCCGACTATAGGTTGGTTGCACGCTTGTTTTCGCAATCAATTTACAACACATAATTTACTTTCGATGATTTCCTTCTTTGCGTTTGTTATAAAGTCTCCAACGGACGACGACAACGACAACGACGACTGGGACTGCGGCATGAATGTGCTCCCATCGCTGGTCCATACCCCCACGTGTTGTATGCTCAAAGTATATGTTTTTTGTTTAATTAACAGCATGGCTATAATTTACCTTGAGTATAGTGAAAAAAAAATGGCCAAAGATAGTTTTTTGTCATAGATTTAACGCTGTTAGGACCACGTGCTTGTATACTGTATACCGTCCAATGTCCACTTGATTCATTGACTTGGACAAACCATACCAAGCCAAGACGCGATACCTGAACAGGAAGTTTACATAAAATTTTTGTTAGGGTTTGTCGATCAACAGCAGATACAACAGAACACATGTTATTTTATATGAAAATCTTGAGATGACGGTTGGCAAATGGGTGTCGAACGGTGGCACTGGCCTTATTGCAGATTTAACGTGTTGAATTAAATTGAATAGGAAAATAAAATAGACCATGGAATGCTCATTAGCACCGAGTGTACTCAAACGTTAGTCTAGCATTGAAAAGCTGAAAAATGTAGCGCCTTGATTTGATATGAATTTCCTATGGGAGTTCAAGATTTGAGGCAAGGCTGAATGCCGAAATAATATGGCAGCAAGTAAAAGTGTAAGAATTCAAAGAGTATAACTAAGCCAAGGTTTGGCTTCTAAAAACGCTGATCATAGAAAGCCTAGAACTTAGTTAAACATTCAAACCATGCTTTTACCGAAAAACTTAATACTGGCAATCTCCATACTTCGTGTTGAAACAATAAGCTCGTCAATTTACGATAAAAAAAAAACTAAGATAAAAAAGTTGGTGAAGCTCTTAATAATTCTCGAATCCAAAGAGTTTTCTCGAAGCTGCAATTGTGAAAACGGATTAATAAAAGAACCAGTTGGAAGGTAGTTGGTAAACTGGCTACACATGTTTCAGCTCTTAGCCGAAACAGAGTCAAACATTGCCCCAATCTCTCCACAAGATCCGTTTCAAATGCGATAACACAGGCCAACCAGAGAAGCCTGGAAGAGTTGGAAAGAAATCTCCTGCGAAAGGGACATAAATAAAATGGGCCATAAACTCTTTTCTTTCGTATGAAGCTCCGGGTGAGAAAATTGGATACACCGCTCTCTGCTTTAGCAAGATACTCTATATCTTAAGCCTCTTAAAATCAACATGTTAAGAGCCAGTTTTGCGTGGGGTCTTATTCGCAAAAGCTGGAAATAAGTCTCATTAAAATGTATAACAAAACCAGGCCGCAGACCGACTGAATTCCCTAAATTTTTCAGACCAATAAGTCTTTCCGCTTTTCATTGAAACACTGGAAAAGATATTGGCGCTCTTGTGTTGATGCCGCTCCACAAACACCAATATGTCTTAGAAAAGTCAACGACCAACGCTCTCAGTACCTCACAATGAGGATTGAAAAAGAATTAAGAGACAATGATTTTCGGCATTATACAGGAGCCCTGATTCAGAGGCTTATTCATAACAGGTTTCGAGGCAAACAAAACGCCCTCTTTTTTTTTACAAACGTGAGGTAAGAGGTAAGCTTAGAATGTGGATACTCGCTTTGCAATATGTCCCTATCTCCGACAATTTAACAGCAAGCCAAACATACCTTACACCAGCACAGCATATATGGCTCGTGTGAGCACCACCAGAGGAAGTGGAGCAGCTCACAGCCGCGATAATAGTAAAGGACAACCTTCTGTGACGTCAAGGCGAAGCATTCAGTCCGAGGGAGCTCGGTGAACAATGAAAGAGGTGAGTCACGTTTTAGTTTTCTTTTAACTACCACCAACCTTTGTGTCTAATAATGGCACGACCCTAACCATTGTCTTTCCGCGTACGGTTTCCGTTGGGTACAAGTCCTAGACAATTGTTTGTTATTAATTAATAACAAACAATGATGGTCGAAAGTTGGAGAGCTTGTAGTCTGAAGTCACTCTCAGGCCACAGATGGATCCTCAACGACTTGAGTCGCGAGGCCAGGCCACGAATCCACTTGGAAGCTCCAAGAGAGTTATTTGTTAAATTGAGCCCAGCTCTTCGGACAAAACTCAAAAACAAACCCGAAACCAACACAGCATTAATAAAAGAGCTGGAGGCAAATTTACTTTCGAAAAGGCAATGGAGGTTGCATACAAAGCCTTGTGCCTAGTAAAGCAAAAGACACTCCCTTCACATTGAAATTAAGATCTCTTCAGACCTCAGAAAGATGATTTAAGCGATTTTCATTATCAGTCACATACACAACTTCTGGGGGTCTTATAGGATCTGTCTTAGTCTGTATAGGTAAGCCATAACAAAATCCAAAAATAAGAAAGAAGTGAAGACTTCAACCCAAGATGACTTTATGGATCTACGTAGCTGTAGAGCATCCGATTCGCACCTATATGGATCAATAGTATAAGGGGTAGAGCTACAGTAGTAGCTAAAGCGCATTGAGTAGAGGCTATAAACCTCCAGACACTCAAAAGACTGCAAAGAACAGTCAGCATAGGTACCATGGGTGCACTAAGAACGGCCCAAACGGAAGCACTTATTGTGCTTCTGCATCTTGCGCCCCTCGATCTACACTTAAAAGATACCGCAGTATGCAGTGCAGTAAGACCCGGGGAATCTGGCTGTTGGACTGCAAGGCCATACGACCACAGCAACATACTGGACTCGTTACAAACTGGCTTGGTTCTGTTCCCAGCTGACTTCACCATACCCAAATTAAACTTCAAGAAAGATTTCCACTCAGTGTCTCCTTTAAAAGCTGAATGAAAGTGACACGATGTAGTCAAACACTTCGGCACAATCATATACACTGACGGATCTGACGGTCTTCTCGAACAAATATCAACTAAAGCTTGTCAGATTTTGCCAGCGTTTTCTGCACCAGCTGCACCAGCAAATTGGGCGTGACACAACGCAGAAACATTGCCATCTTTATGGACAGCCAAGCTGCCGTCAAAGCTTTTGATTCAACCATTTTATGCATATCCTCTTAACGGGTGCAGGAGTGCCGTCACGAGCTTGCCAGTCTGGACGAACGTTTCGGGGTCGCACAGTGACGTAAATGGAAATGTGATGAGCTGGCCAGAGAGGGCACAACTCTACACACCTCACTGGCGCAACAAGGGTCCACGCCACATTCCGCTAGGAGCGGTTAAGGGACAAATACCCACTCACATTTCCTGCAAAAGGTAAACTCCCAATCGAGGGGGCTTTCCAATTGCGCCATATCAAGGGAGATATGGCCTACTTCTTTTTTTTTCTTTTAGGCGCGAGGATATGATCTGAAGCGATGGATCATAATCATAACCCTCTGCTGCAATTCAAATTGCTTGCTTGTGGGGTACGCCGATACACACAAAAGAAATAGAACAAAGAAGCTACTCAACAGACCCTACCAATCGGAGACCCTGCGGCCAAGCTAGGTATCCTACTTCTTGCCGCGCAGCTAAAGAAATGTGAATGAGAAAGAAACTCTCTCCGACTTGCTCGGCAAAAGTCCGCGCTAACAGACCCTGCCAATCAGAAACACTGCGGCCAAGCTAGGTATCCTGCTTCTTGCCGCGCAGCTACGGAAATGTGAATGAGAGAGAAACTCTCTCCGCTAGAGAGAAACTCAGCCGCTAGCAATTGCGTACACTGAAATAAACTTTTTTCGACCCTAGTGACATCACAAGTGGAAATACAAACCTTTATCCGTTTCCTTGGCTCAACTGATTAAATAGAGGCAAACACAAACCGAAGGTCACCAACTACACGAGTCGTGTTATCACATCAAGGCACATCAAGTGTTACTTGGCTCGATTCGTGAACCGCCACCTCTGCCAACCTTAGGGTTTTCGGTGGACTGCTTCCCTGACATCAAAGGAGCTTTTGATACTACCAGATACGCCCAGATTTAAATATATATCTATAACACAGGAGTAGATAGTACTGCATACTAAGGCATACCAAGGTCAATTTCTTATATTAATGGTTTTAAAACAATTTGTGAAAATTGAGCTTTCAAGCTCGAGTTGGTGCTAGTGGTGATATTTGTAAAGGTCAGCAGGATCTTTGGCCAACTTTTTCTTTGAAGTTCAGGGCCATCTCTTCTTTTTAGACAGGTTATCTCTAGGTGCTAAAGACCCTCGTAAAATCCTACGGCTGCATACTCTGTCAGGTTGCTGATGAACTGAGGAGGGATGAAACGAACTGAGGAGGGATGAAAGGATGAGGAGTATAGTGAACGGAAGGACGGTCATGTGGGGAAGAAGAAGATGCCAACTTAAGGGGTTACTTGGCGAGAGAAGTAACCATGGTAGGGTGGGTTAAGAAAGATTTCTCTCGACATCTTAGCATCGTGATGTCAAACAAGACTGGCATGATCTTGTGATTGGGAACGTTACAGTGTCAAGAACCCGCGCCCTCCGACGAGCTGTGGATGGCTACCAGCATGCCAGCGACGAAACTAGGCCAAAAAACGTCCCATTACAATGGCGCAATGGGACGTTTCGTTTGTTCCTGGGTCGGACCAAAACCAGGAACAAACGAAAAATCCAGGAGCGCCTGTTTCAAAATGAGCGGCACCTGTTATCCAGGCTATAGGATCGGCCGAATATTAAACAGTGTCAATTGCCTCTTATTAAATGGAATGTTAATAAGAGGCAAAAATTAAATGGACTATTAAATGGAATGGAAATATCTGTCAATTGTTGCTTTATTCCAACTTTCGATCCGTAGGGATGAAATAGATTTTTTTTGCCTCAATGCATTCCTTTTATGCCCATGAAAACGACAATGGAAATATGGAAACTGGTCAAAAATAAATATTTAAAGCAAATGACAGAAGACCAAGTTGAGAAGAATAGGCATTCACGTAAGTGACAAAGTGTAAAAAATCACTCAATCGTGTCCAAGACTAGAAGTTGTTCTCCATTTTGGGAGGACGTGGCAAGTGGCAACCAAAATCATACACAATACCAATTGCCACCTCCACAGACTATAATAGAGGAACTTGGCACCAAACCAAACCGAAATCTTAGCGATATGTATCGCAGTCTCTTATAGAAGACGTTGACAATCGGGCTTGCCTTAACGTTCTTAACACTGAACTAGTCATACCATTGTTTGTCGGTTCAATTTGAGTCTTGTTGTTAGGATAGACGGGGAATTTTTTTCGGAACAATGTTTGATTTCTGGAGGTCGAATAAGTTTTCACTTTTTTTCTATTTTCACAGTGGCTTGGTTGTTGGTTTACTTTCAATCTCGAAGAGGAATACATACACAGAAAAAGAAACGAAATCATTGAAAGAACGGATTTAGTTCGATGATTTAAAGTTCGCTAATTGAAGGTAAAGTTTCACTTTTGTTGTATGTACATTACCTACATACTACTCGTATGTATGTGGCTGCTTTAATAACAATGCCTGCGACCTATGTCCGTATGCCGAATGCTGAAAGCTCGGTTGGTTAGCGCAGAACCTTAAACATTGTTTTGCGGTTGGAATTTTGCTGGATAATCGTTTGTGCGTTGATTGGTTGCATCACGCATTAATTAATTCGAAATGTCGAAAGAGACGATAGAGATGGTAAACCGATTCCAAACTGTGGGGAAGCGCATATCTTGTCCATCATAGCTTTGTGTTTCCGAGTGACCCAGATACGAAATCAATTGCCGAAAAAGTGCGTCATCGATTTTTTGATTTCATGCTGCTGCTGGTTGTAGTGGTATGTTGGTTCTGGCTGTTGTACACTTGAAAGAATCCATTTCGATTGTGGATATGATATTGATGTATCGACAAGTACCTACTTAATGTATACATAATTGGTTTGTGCTATTTCTCTTTTCTGTTTAAATCCATTTACATTTTTAAAAAGTTTGAGGGGATACAAAGGCATTGGTAGCTTTAGTTCCTACAAAACTTCAAAATGCATACTTTTCGCTGTCTCTCTGGATCATGGGCATTGTAACGCAGTGGTTTGTAAAGCCTAGCTGTCGAGTTTGCGAGGTTGGCAAAGGTCTACGCATACCCAATTAAGACCTTTTCTTCATAATACCATACGTCTCCACCGAACACTAATCAATTAAAATCTTCATCAAATCTCCCATATATCTCGTCATTTACCATAAAAAATAAAATTCTCTTGTCAAGTAATAAACGTCTCCACCGCACCGGACATAAGACTGCGATTAGCGCGAGACGATTAAAAATAAATCCCAAAGTGTCTCCACAGGACAAACATTAGATTTATTCGAAAGGAGAACAACGATGACATTTCCCAGTTGTAAATACACCAATAAAAAACATACTTGTGACAGATCTGTCATACGCAGGCAGTTTCAATTTCTCTTTTCGAGTCTCCCACTGTTATAAATGTGTGAGGAAAGGCATAAAAAAGGTTTGAGAAATGGGTGAATTCATAGATCCGTAAAAGAATTTGTGGTTGTTTTTCAGAGCTTATTCCTAGGCATACGTCCCAATTTAGTCATGAATTAACACTGTTTATCTCCGAACCGAGGTTGATCTGCCACTGAAAAACTGGCCCCTAGGAGTTCTGGTCAAAACAAAAGGACATTGAGACGACACCTGCTTAAATAGTAAGGCGTCATGTGTGTGAGTTCGTCACACCATATTAATAAAATTCAAGGCAATGATAAGGCCAAATCGTATGACTTGGTGGCTCACTGCAAAAGTCTTCGCTCAAAAATCCGCGCGTCAATGGTTTGATACCAACTTAGGGCGAACTCTGTTCTTGCTTTAATTAGATTCGGTGTTCTGCTGCATCTTTTCTAGTTTAATATAAATCTGTCTATAAAGAATCTGTTGTACAAGAATTCGCAATCGGTACTGAGAATTTGGAAAATCCTTTTCTGCACTGTGTATCATGGTAAAAACGAACCGAATCCCGCTGTCAGGTAGTTGGCAATTCTATCTGGCCAAAGAAGACAATGATGAATAATACGGACGACAGCGCTACCCGACCTGGATGAAATTAAAATAGCTGTGTCAAAGCGGCTGGCGATGATTGGATTAGAAGCAAACACAAAATCAGCTGCACGCTATGGTCGGAAGGAATCATGCTCGGTGAATTAAGCCTCTACATTTCCTGCCCGATCCTCAAGAAAGGAAATCCTCTGCATTGCGCCAAAGTGTCGTTCGTGGCCTTAGCATGGCATACAAGATTTTTGCTGTACTGTGTAAACGACCAAGGCGTTTGTCAACTGCCAGTAGGTATATCAGTGTGGCTTTAGGCGAGGATAGACCACCATCGATCAAATATTAATACTGCGGCAGCCTTGGAAAAAACCCAGGAATTTCAAACCAATATCCATCATCGATATGTGCCGCGTATAACAGCACCTATGGAGACGAGCTTGATGCGGCAATGCTTAGTTTTGACAGACATCCCTGTCAAACTCGTCAATTTATGCAGGATGACAATAGAAAACTCACGCTGTGCCATCATGGTCGAAAAAAAACTTCACGGACCCTTTGACGCGCTGTCAAGTGACCTTTTTAACATCATGCATGAGAGAATTGTGCAGAGCTCCCGCGACATAGGTCCTTACAGATATCAAATTGACGAATGAAGAACACAGCGTGATGTCACTCTGTCAGTGAAGCCTTGGTGGGTATGAGAGGGAATCGGCGGATATGTATTAGGCAGTCAATGAGGGCAAGACCCTCACCTGTCATCTGAAATAGGCACCCAAGACCCAACACCGACGTCTTATTGACAAAACAAAACCATAGACCAGGACAGGGTAACGGTTGAATTGGACTTAAACGGCATTTAAATTTAAATTATCGCCTCAAATATTCAAGGGATTCAGCTCGATGAGTTCTAAAACGTTGATGAACGGATTTTTTGAATGAAGGGTAAAAAAGCGACTCATATGTTCTTTTCGCCAATATTTCCTGGGTAAGTTTAAAAATTTAGAGTCAAACTGCTTCAATAAAAGGTGATAAATCATGAAGTTATCCTGTCGGCATCGATCACATCTCTTAAGGGTCTCAAGGTTATACCGTTACAAACTATAAACTAAAATATGCAAATATATTTCTGCCAAAGTAAAACAATGTCATTAAATATATTGAGCGGAAAAATATAAAAAAAAAATAATTTCCGTACGTGACAACTTTCGTGAATAAATCCAATGAACACTATTAATTATATTTGTTAATCACTTAAACGATAAAAAGCTCCTGTTTCAAATTACTGGATAAGCTTGTAGGGTTTTCCTTTCTCGTAGGTATAATAGATAGAAAGCGTGTTCGACTCTATTTCGCTTTTTAGTTCCTGTATAATTTAAGTCAGATAAAAATCATTGTCATTTACTCCACGAATTGGCGATAAGATCCTTAAACTCAAAACGTTGCAATTCGTTTGAGCTAGAGAAATTTTGCGGAAGTTTTTTTTTTTGTTACCAAGAAGTTTGTAATAATTGTAATAGTGACATTAATTAGGCACAGTAACTAGAGTGTGCTAACGTAGTTTAAGACCAGTGACGAAGCCTGTCGTACAACAGGAAGAATATCGCATACATCAATATAAAAAATATGAAATATGAAATATAAAATACTAAATATTAAATATTGAATATTAAATATTAAATATAAAATATGAAATATGCATTTAATATTAAATATTAATAATTAAATACTAAATATGTCCCAGGTGTGAGCGGACCATTTTTTCCCTGAATAAAGGCTTCTTGCCAATATTCCTACGCCTTGGCTCACATTGCAGCCAGTAATGGGCGTGGCCGATAGCGGATTTGCAACAGAAGAACCAAGCCCTGCACTAACTTTCAGCTTAAGCCCTTACACATACAGACGGGTGGATAGACATGGCTTAATCAATTTACCTGTCGCTCTCGATCATATCTCTAAAAGGTCTTAAGGGTCTACGGTGATTATTTCAGTGTGGTACAAACTATGCACTAAAATGAATATACCATGGGTCGGGTATAAAAACCGAAACTGCGGTGGCCCTGCCTGAAACTGCAGCCATTTTTGCATTATTACCATTGCATTTCCTTAAGGACCTAGTGGCATTACCAAGAAAAGAACAGACAGACCAAGCAATAAGTTTGTTAAAGTTTGCGTCTTGCCTTTTGTCACACTGACTGATCGTAGGCGAGGCCTCCGTCGGGCCACCAAAATCTTCCTGAGCGCCTAAGTGTGTTAAGTTTATGCCACACATTGTACTCTACGTACTACCTGTGCGTGGAGAGGACGACTATGCAGCGTCAGCGTCAAGCGTCATCCGCTGATGGATCGGGGTCTCGGTGGTGCATTCCGATCATTTAAGCTCTTTAAAACTGAAGTTCCTTCTCATTTATTTTTGAAAAACCGTAAAACTATAAGCTTGAACCCCAGGGGAGGGTAGTCATCTACATGTAGAAATGGACCATGAGAGTGGAGGTGAAATACATACTAGTGGAAATGTCGAAAGAAAAAAACGTTTTTGTGTCACCGGCAGAGTATGATCCTGTAACCTTCACGTTTCGCTGGTACTGCTACGGGTGACCGATTTAATCTTTCTCCAAATACGATCACCTTACTGGTTTTTGCCTTAAGTATGCAGGTTTATTTATTGTTCATATTATTATTATATTTCCATAAGTATGCTGAATTATTGTTCAGCATGTTTGTGTATTTTTTTGTAGCAGGTTACAAATGGCGCGTGGAAGACTTGCATTTCGAAATTTGACGCATCGCTACTTGACTACGTACGACGATTGGTCATTTTAACTTAATAACAAGTTGTTGGTTTATGTGCATGATTTATGCAAAGGGCACAAGTAGGCTTTTAAAGTTTCCAACATGGAAGTGAGATTTTGTGCAGAGCAATTCGGACTAAAATTCGGAAGGTCCTGGGTTCAATGCCAGGTCAAACTAACTATTTTTTTGCCAATGTTTCTTTAGCAGCTTAATCAAAGGTTAAATAAATCGCAAAAATTACTTAGCTCATAGAACAAGAGTCCAATAATTTTTTTACCAATATAAAATCAATAAACTTCAACAAAATCAGGATCGTGCAAAACTTACCCAAAATATATTTCGAGCCCAGCTTTTGTAAGCTGCAAAACTGGTAGTAAATATACAATACTGCCGAACACCTCACGATGGTCATAAGAATCACATCGGCTGCATTGTATTCAGCCTCCAGTCCGTCGCACGACTGACTCCATCCGTGGCAGGGTCTATTGCGACTTGGCATCGATGCCGTTGACGATGTACCCGTTGATGTGCCACCACCATCGCCACCCAGTGTGGAACCTCTGTCGACGGTCAGCATGCATGCGGTCACTGTCAATAGTGCCACGATCACCTCCCAAGGATGTGATGCGCAGAATTCGCCATGAGCACGAAATAATCTTCCAATCATGTTTGCGGATTATTAGCGTCGCGTTGATGTAAATTTAATTTGAACAACACACAAAAAAAAAACAACAACAGAAGAAGAAAGCCCGCGCTCAGTAAAAATAAGGCAAAAACAAAACAGAAGCGCTATGGGCCACTTGTCTGGGATTTCAGACTCCGATGCTATAAAGTTGGCCGATGGTCAAGTTGAATGTGCAATGTGGCCACTTATTGTAACCAATTTGACGAGTGGTGTCTGTATCTGTGTCCGCACTTGTTGGCTTTGGCTGCTGGATTTGTGTGTTTTATTTCACTTATTATCTGAAAATAGACAAGAGAGAAAAATGTTTTTACTTTATTTTCACTTCTTTTTTGGATGTGTATAATAATGATGCCGGATGATGATGAAGATAATGGATGCCGATTATGTACCATTGGCTGACAGATTCAGATTGATATGTACGGGGTATAATTTGATGGATAAAGTTCGGTCATCGAAATTGCTTCCTCAACATGGACTTTTAGATATTTGGACGGAAAATGAGCGAAGAATGCGACGTATTTCGTGGGTTGCAACGAAGCAGCCAGCCAGCCAGCGGCAGTTTGACAATGGGATTGGTTAGGCGTGAAGGTGCTAAGCGATTTGAGTTAATAAACGCGGAAGTCACTTGGCACTGCCGATATTGGAATGGAATACAAATTGAAGCACACATTTAAATTAAGAGTGGGCACATGTACCTGACATGTGCGTCGTGTTAATGCGTTCGATTCGTACGGGTTGGTTGGATGGTGACTTTAAGGCGATTGCTAAAGTTACGTAAAGCGGTTTCGTGGAAAAACGGCGGCAATTGTTGACATTTTTTGAATTTATTGGCGATTAATCATGCGAATTGATGAGTATGTATTATGCAAATTTTTTGCATCAGAACTTTTTTTTAAGTAGTCGGGAACCAATCTCTTTTAATATTTCTTTAAAGTTTCTTTGCGTACAGAAGTCTGTAGTTATAGGGCAAACGTGGTTTTAAAAAGGGCTACAGGAAGTGGCGTCAATGGGGGAGATACTTGAGGGTCATCCAAAACCGTCTTCCAATAGGCGGGATCATCCGAGTTGCGAAGTTAAACCACAGAAATGAGTTTTTCATGCCAATTTAGGTGCGCGGTTAACTCAGTTTAACTCGCCAAACGTGGTGAGTTAATTCTGGATCAAACTATGAAAAAAAGTGCGAGCACCTTGGGAAATTTTTTTCTATGTATTTCTTTGAAAAATGACATTTGAGATTAACCTGAGTTTCTTTATCTCTTTTTTGTCTTCCTGTGTGAAGTTTCCGTTGGGAGAATCAATAACTTCGAGAGGCGAAGATTTCCACAACTTGATTGACGGAGTTAGCTCTGCACTGAAAAATTACTCGCTGCGTAAACTCCAGATTCGGTTTGTTCCGGGATAAACAGATCTCGGTATAAGCAGAGCTTAACTCAGCACTTAAAAACCTTTAGTGAGTGAATTAATCAACTCTTAATGAGAAGTATTATAAGCTGAAAGTTGGGTGTTTCCCTTCCAGAAGATTTGCCATCGGAGACACCCCGCAAGTTGTAGTGCTATCCCCGCTTCTGTGCAGTTCAGCCGTAATGCGAACGACATAGCTGTCCCGGGGAACCATAATACAGTAATATCATAATACTTAAAAAAAAACTATTGAAAACGGTAATAAGATTACAAGTTTGACGGATAGTTGATGTGGTCTGGCTGTCGATCCCCCTAAAACTGAACCATTCACCAGGCTACTAAAAGTCCCAAATATCGACCTATTTCTATCAGGCGCACTAGCCTAATCTTCTCTGAATAGGTTAAGTATTTGGGTCTCATCTTAGAGCTAAAGTTCTTTAGCAGACTTTTTCTTGCTTTTTTAAGTTATCAGTTTATTCAAGACTTTTTCTTGCTTTTACTCCTAACCTTTAAGGAAATAACAATCTACAATTTAATGGAGAATTTTCCTTTTTTAAGAAAAACCCTTTGATCACCTTTGAGTTTTTTAGTTTTAATAATAATAATAATATTAATATTTTTGTTAATATTTATTTTTATTTTTATACTAAAAAATTTAACTTTTTAAATTAAAAAAACTGTAGAAAGAAAATATTGTTTCTAATCCGACAGCTTTAGCCTTTTTTTTAATTTAATAAGATATACATTTTTAGATTTTAGTTCTTAGGACGTGTAAAATACAAATTTGGTGGAAAAGCAAAATTAATTACAAACTTCGATCACAAAATTTTGACAGATAATTTAACAACAGGTTCTATTAATTCAACATTTTTCTTGGGTGAATTTAAAACAATAAATTGAACACTGAAATTGTTATTGATTGTTGCAACTCGATTTCAAATCTCACCAGAGTTGTATATATAAGAAATGCACAATAAAGCTAAGACAGAACCGTAATATAATTTATATTTTTTTTACTTACAGAGCTATAATATCCAAAAATGTTGAAAAGATTTTCGATTCGACAAAAAACAAAAAAAAAATTAAATAAAGTGTCCTGTGTCTTTTCGCAAAAAGAAAAAATTGCAAAATTTTAGAAAATAGTTATAAATATCACAAGCTGTTGCTTTTAAAAAGGAAAGACTATATCACAATATAAGTATCCGACACAACGTTCACCGAACGAGACCAAGTCATACACTAAGCAGATAGTCGAATTGATGTACCGGTTATTACGAACTTCACAACCAAAGAGATCTAGAAGCTCTACAAAATTCGAAAAAATATCTTTACCGACATCTTTTTTTACACTGAATCACTAGATCGAATCAGGCGAACTGATTGCCTATCGAGAACACACGCGATTATTACTATTACACTATCCATAAAAAATTAATTCAGTACACTTGACCTGCCTCGCACCTGTCTTGCATGTTCTAGCAAAGCCGAGCAGGGAATCACCCTTTATTTTCGGTGCGATCTCTATAAATTTTCTGAAAATTAATATCTACCGTGCTCGTCACGATTCGATCATTCTGTTATTCTGAGCAAGTACCGAGTTCGTTAACTACTTCCTCAACAACAAGCTATTTGACAAGTGACAGACACTCTGGTGTTCTTCACTCTTCTGTTCTGCATACCCCGCGTTCTTAAAGACTTTTGTGATCTATTAACCGATCATTAAAATGCAAGAAGAAAAATCAAAGCAATCGTATACAAATCGGCGCGCGCACACTCCCGCTGATCATGAGTAGAATTTAAAACCAAATACGTATCTTAACCGCTACGAAGTGTATCTATATGCGTTGGCATGTTCGGGTAGGTACGTATCTGCAAGCGATTAGTAATCCTTCTGGATTTACTATTTTTTGCGACTTTGCGGCCACAGGTGAATTTCATGTGAATTCGCATCTACCAACAAGTGATGTCGGCGGCGTTTGCTGTATAAGCAACGCGCCGAAAACAACCCGAAAGTATCTCTGAATTGGGGGGATTCAAGAAAGTAATTTTAAATTTTCACTGGAAAATCTCACTCATCGGCTACAATAATCATTTCACCAGAGTGTGTTATGAAATGAAAAACACACACAATGTGAGCGTTAACACACACCAAATTAAATCACTTCTCCTAGTCCGTGTCCGAGTGATCCGTTCATGGTCGAGGCGATCGAGATCAAGAGGAGGTCGTTGGTGGAAGTGATGCGAATTTTTTGACGGTCAGAGTTTGCGTCTTTGACCAAGTCAAGTGTTCCCGCTCTTAAGCGTTTTGAATTATCGAGTTAACTGATTATTGCGTTATTGATCGCGAAGTAATAAATAATGCATTGCAGCAGATCAAATCACAGGGAGGAGATCGTTGGTTGCACAATGCCTGTTGCATATTTATTTCAGTTGGTATGGCTTGAGCTCTAGGCGTTGGCCTTTGTCTTATTCCTTTTGGCTCTAGAATTGGGTGCTTAGACTTGGATATACAGAACAAATTTTCACTGAGCAAAATCGAAATCATGTCAAATTGAAATGACCCAATATTTGATGCCTCCCAGGAAGGCCCCGGGATGCTCAGGTATTTTAAAACGGTTCAAAAACTTTGCTCTTACTCTATATGTTCTTATAAAAGTCAAGTGGAAACCTTTAGAATTTTTCACCAGAGATTTCTGAACTCTGACAGGTGATTGGTGCCACATTGTTAATATTGTACATCTTAAAATAAATTAAAATGTTAAATTAAGATGATGATCTTAAGATGATAAGTTGTTAAATTATACATCTGTCAAATTATCTGACATTTATTTTGTCGGGCGAAGTGAACCCTCTAAATGTAAGAAATCTCTACTCGACAGTTTAGAAACTGCCATCAGAAGCAAAGCACATTTGAAAAACGATCAAATCAGTCTGCAAATGTCCTCAACGTGTGGCATGATAAAACGATGTCCTTGGGCGCTAAAACGATTGCCCGACCAAATGATTGCCTGTTTTCATTTGTTCCTTGGTTGGAGGAAACGTCAGTGTGGTGGCTACCGTTCAACCTCAGTTTTATTTTGAGAAATAAATATCGGGTTCGACAAGATGCTAAATGTAACGTAATGTCATTGCTAGTTTCATTTTTGTATCGGTTCAGCGATGTTAAAGCAGATGATTTGCTTTTTGCTACTCGGTCATAGATTAATTCAGACACTGGCAACATTTTTAAGCCTAAGCTGTGGTGTTCTAAAATTGGTATCAAAATGAAGCTTATGATTCGTAGAATTCTTTCACTTAAATACTCGATTTAGGTTAGAACTTTTTCTGAAATCCATTTAAATTATTTCTCTGATCGAACTAGATTTTAGTGAACAGCTGTTTTGCTTTGATTTTAGTGTGTGATTTTAACCTTTTGATAATGAGACATCAAATTGGAATTATTAAGCAATCTATAAGGTGTCACCTAGTAGGTTTTCTGAGTAGCTCTGTTCTGTACCCAAGTTTCGACCGGCAATAATACGAGGATTATCGGAGACGATAAAGTGGTTCCACCAGACAAATATAGGATTTTTTTGACATGCGCACTCTTTTTCAGTCATTTTGGCTCTCAAAAGAGAGTGGTGATGTCATTTCGAGGAGCGAAAAAGGATTGCGATTGTAAGCATCCCATCGTAATTTTGACAGATCTGTCGTACGTGGACAGTTTTAGTGTCCTTTTAAGATTTCAAAACTGTTAAAAAGGTTTTCGAAAAGGATGGAGAGTGGTTCGTGAAAAGGGTCTATGAGGGGATTTATTTTAAATCGCTTCCCGAGAGGATTGAAGTGTATGGTTAATGGCATAATTTGTAAAAGATTTACTAAGGATTTATATTATTCGCGAATTATTGCTCGGTGGAAACATGGTAGAAGTCAAAAAGGTAATTCAGAGAATTTATTTAAGAATAAATATGTTAACTCTAGAATACTAACACTCGTCTATGAGGCCGCTAAAAATATGTTTCTTTTTGTTTTTGATTATACTTTTTGTACTTACATCGGGCTGCAAATACAAATCTTTAGATCTGTTATATCCCTTTTCTCTGTATAGGTTTAAAGGCTTTCTTTAATTTCAGTAATTTTAAATCTGTGCAAAACAAGAGCAGGACAATCTACCAGAAGATGTTTCATAGTCTCTTTTGTTTCTCCACAGCGCAGCGTCTACAGGTTTCAGTGCCGCTGAGGCCTAGTTTGAATAGGTGATAGTTACATGCTGCATGTCCAGAGGGCTCCACATAGCAGTCTTAGATCAGATCTGCTGAGTTCTAGGGCTTCCTTGACTCTTTTGGCGTTGTACCTGAGGAATTTTTTTTTTTGAGTGTTTGTGACCTTCCAGGCTATTCTTTTTTTGTAGAGAGATACTGGTAGGCCAGCTTTTTATTTGATGATATATATCTATCATAATGAAACCAACAAAGTGGGGAAAAGGTCCTATGAAGGGAAACGCAGCTCCCCATTGAACTTCCATGTCGGCCTTTTCATTACCCTCATAGTTTTCATGTCCTGGCACCAAAACCAGTTTTACACTGTTTTCGCTTGCCAGTGCGTTTAGAATTTGGTGACATTCCCAAACAGCCTTGGAGTTAAAATTGAATCTACTTAAAGATTTTAAAACTGCCTGGCTGTCCGATAATAGTAAGATCTTGACCCTCGGTTCCTTCCTGGAACCTACACACAAGCCTATGCGAATGATGTCGCCGTTCTTTTTGTCGGCTCCAACCTAAATGTCTGATCTAGGTTGGAGCCGTCAATCTGACTTGATCGATGATTGGTGAACTAGGAAGTACAGTTCTTCTCCTTACAAGAATAAGGAAGAAGGTTGACTCAACTCGTGCTTAATATGGTGTTTGCACCGCACCTTAAGAAGGAGATTAACGGAGGAAGATTTAAAGTAAATCCCAAAGTTTTTCCTTTGAAAAAAGGGAGATTAACTTGACGTATGGTCTCATTTTTGACCATTCTTTATGATATCCTGTGGAGTAAAGGGCAGTGTCTGGTTGTCAATCTCTTTGTAAACATGAGTTTTTTTTTTTTTGCTCACGGAGAGCTCAGACCATCTGGGGATTCAGAAAATTAACTTTTATTTTTTATTGCCTTCGAATTTTTTATTCTACAACACGAAATAACCCAAAAAACGCAAAAAATTAAACGTCAAATATGTTCAAGGTCCTTAGTCCACAAAGTCGATCTCGATAGTATCAGCATCAACATGATTTTAATATTAATATCCACTAACCGGTACACATAACAGCTCAGTACATTTAACTTTTTTGACAGATCCAACCACATCCACATCAACAGCATCATCAATCGATCTGTGCATCCAACAACAACACAGATGATTCGATGATACCCAGCTATTAGTCAAAGGTTAGTTTGATTTGTTTCATCAGACAACAACAAAAGACGTAGAGTTATGCACGGTTTAATTTGAGAATCCATGCGTGGAAGAGATTAACTACGCGATTAATTTTTAATCTCTTCGTGAAGATGGGATTTAAGCAAAATTTGTCTTAACGCAGATTTGCATCCTGTGGAAACACTCTATTAAGTGTCACTATCCCGATATTCGGTGATGTCAAATATTTGGGAGTAATTCATAAGAGAAAACTATTTTGTTCCAAGCATGTTCAACCGAAAACCGTTAAAGCATTGCCCTGACAATGACACCTTTTGCGTCAAAACTACCACGTCGACTTAGGCAATAGAACGGCTTCGGTCAGATTCTGAGCCACAGGAGTAAAATGACATCGCTGAAGTCTTTGTGGCGAGGATATTAGACTCCACTACCCGGTGAATTGCCGTCAGTCTTAAAAAAAATTACATGTGCATAAGTGCAGGTATGCTGCAAGAACTTTTTCCGGTATCTTTACCGCAAGAACTTTCCAGCTGTTTGATATCAAATTCTAGACTCAATGGACTTACGTTTAGTCAGTCGACAGAAAGTCCTTAGTGATGAGCCGACATTCCTTTGGTTTCGATTGTGCATCGATTTCAGTATTTAGCCTGCACGCAATAAGTTTACAAATTTTTCTTCCCGAAAGCACTTTTGATGAATAAAGGACGATGCTAACTTTCTGTAATAAAAAACAATTACCTCCTTCTCTTACCTCTTACAAGCAACCACGTGAAAAGTCTATTATTAAAATTTTTGCTCTGGAGAAATCTTCAAAAAAAATGTGCTTACGTTGAACTTGATAGATTTATGTTTGTTTGGTTGAAGGTTTCCATATATCTAAGCGCAAACAAACCAAGACGAATGTTCAGAAGACAAGTGTCTGTTTGCTCCTCCTCATCAGCGAGATGGGAGTTTCTGGTGAAATAATTTCAGGGTATTCCCGTCCATCCGGCATGTTTGCTTTTGAAGATTCAGCAATGTTTATTGTTTTTCAATTACTCACTCATATAGAGAAGCCAACACCGATAAAAGTTCACTCGATGATGTGAGGCCCAACACTTTTCACGCGCACTTCAACCAGATGGGACATTGTTGAAATACCGTCCCGCAGTCTAGATGCAGAAATTTTCTAGCATCGAAAACTGTGTCGGAGAACATTTTTTGTAGGCTTTCAAAAATAAACTGTCTGGTTGCCATCACTCGGAGTAAGAGGGCATTTTAATACCACGAGCAGACATCTCGCAATTAACATATTTTCCATTAACATGCCTCAAAGTACACAATCATGGGTTCATTTGAATCGGCTACTTAAAACAGATTACTTTTTCCTGGGAATTTTCTTATTTTTATTTCGCATTTCGATTGAAGACCATTTTTGAAAAAAATTAATTTGGGGCTACGCGTATTGCAATAATTTAAATTTTTCTCATGCGTCTGTGTCTCATTCATTGGCGTCATTTTACGCAGAAATTCGCACCGTGACTCAGCAAAATTTGTTGGGCTTGGAAATTGTCTCATCCAGAGAAATTAATATTCTAACATACATACGTCCCGAAAACGACAGTAAACGGACCGATTCCAAGTACTCTCGGTTCGTGGGATTGACTCGCCTCATCGGGTTTAATTTTTTTGGAGAATCTTTAAATTAAGAAGTGCTCATCCGCACCTATTTCGGGTGATAATTAATAAAATAGCCACGTGATAAAATTTATATCATTTTTATTACACATTCCACCAGCACACCAACCAGAACTAGCAGTGTTTCGTAATATTAAAAAAAAAACTTTTCGACTTGCAGCGAGTTTTGATTGATTTCTTTCGCGTCGCGAGTTGGCCGATCGGACGCGTACTGCCTGCAAATTCACTTCCAATTGTTTCTTTTTTTTAGCTAGTTTTGAGTTGTTATGCCTTAGACCTAGCATTATGCACATTTTTCAACGGTGACGCCACCTGTCGAAATAGGTTAGAAATACTAAACAGGTGTCTGGCAGAGAAAACCAATTTGTTATTACATATTAATGCTAATTCATTGTTTTCACTTTCGTTAGCGACACAAAGTAGGAAATAAAACATGTTTGCCTAAAACTGTGGCCGTCGTCGTCCTAATTTGTGGCTAATTTGAGGCTTGAGGAAATGCTTGATCATCCAGAAGGTTTCTAAGTTTCATTAGCAAAGCAAGAGTCAATCACCTTGCGTTCGTAGCCTTGTGTGTTAGATTTATTCTCGTTTATAATGTTCTTTAAAACACCCGAACATTAAGCTTTTAGAGTTTTGAAATGGACAAAAGTGTTAATTGAATTCTTTCCCAAAAAAAAGTTCACAAAATATTTTAGGCTGTTTTAAAAACTTGTTTAGTTTAATACCTAAGACGACGATTTGTCTTATAATTTTTGGTTAAATGCAAATGAACTTAACTAATATACTAGACAATGTAGAGACGAACGATAGTAAGGTGTTTCCACCGGATTCTAATCCGCGATTAAAACAAATATTCTTGAAATCCCCCTCAAATCTCGAGATTCACAATACAAATTCTTACTCGTCATAAATCTCTTCCACGCATAAATTTCAAAATCAAACCGTACAGAACTCTACTTGTTCCGTTCCTGTTGTGACGAAACAAATCTTAGCAAAACTTTTAATGACAGCTGGGTATCACTAATCATAGAACATAAGATTATGCCGTGCGTCGGTATGGAAGTAAACCAGATTCATGGATCTGTAATTGGGTGCTACTCAATTGCCATAATAATAAACTTCACTCTTATGCTAGACACCAGTGACTAACGAGGATAATGGGGTTGGGGTGTCTCCACCGGACAAGATTAAGAAAGAACCATTCCACCGGTAAAAACATAAGCCGATAATGCCGTTCGTCGGTATGGAATTATACCAGATTGATGGTCTGTGATTGGGTGCATTGATTGCTATGTAAATATGTGGGCTTCTTTTAACACTTATATTAAAATACAGTCAATACCGATGACGTCAGATTTAAGAGCCAACTTTAAAAGACTTTATGCTACGTACGGAGCCTTAAGAAATTGTGCGAATACATTCGATTCGTATAACGCACCCATAATATCGGTCGGGTCAGTTTCGTCAAGTTTTCTTTGACTTTTGTTAGTGCGCCTGGCATAATCTTTATATTTTTTTCATTCATGGCGGGGTATAATAACTCAGCTGATGTGCTTGATGAATTACGATGCGCAAAATGATGGTTATGCATTTGGTGGGCATGTCAAAAAAGTTTTATCCACGAGCTGTAAAAACCGCAACAGAATTGTGGACATTGATGCTGCTGGTTTATGTTGATCAAGTTGGTTCACTTTCAACTTAGTGGATAGAAATCCCATCAACATACTTGACGTTTCATTTTCCTATTGTTTTCATACCCGACCCAGGATATATTAATTTGTATGCATAATTCTTAGCACTGTGAAGTAATCACCGTAGACCCTTAAGACCTTTTCAAGATATGATTGAGACCGACAGGTTTATTGATTCAGCCATGTTCGTCCGTCCGCTTGTTCCCTTGTTTGTGTGCAGGAAGAGAGCTGAAACTTGGGGCACGGCTTGGTTCTTGTGTTGCACAAAGTGCCCACTAGTGGCTTCAATGTGAGACAACCTCTAATTCAAACTTTATTTTAAGAGCTTTTGACCCACTTAAACAAGGCACAAGAACTCAAATTTTGGTGCATAGAAATCGCGGCTACAAACCTTGAACACGACGAAAATTGAACTGGTTTTACAATATCGCTGCGAATCCAGAATTCGGGGGCAATTCAATGAATTTTCATTCTGTGGGTAGTGGCAAATTTTTTTCGCAAATTAATTTCGTAGTAAAATTCTCTTTTGCTTGCAATAGGCAACATCATAGGCATCAATAAAAATGTAGGCGTGTTACATGCTTGGACACATCAACATTAGCCATTCTACAAAAGGCTTATATGGTGTTTAAGCCTAAATTAAATTGAATTCTATTGTTTTTTTTTTTGTTACAAATGAAAGCATAGACTAGTTAATCTTCTTATGTCTGGTGGAAACACTTTTAGATTAACTCTTAATCTTTTATCAAAAATGATAGCAAGTCAAGTTAATCTTCTTTTTTCCGTTGGAAAAATTATAGGATTATTTTTTAGTTTTCCTTCGCTAATCGCTGTTTTTTGAGCGGTGGAAACACCTTACAAGACTAATGTTATCAACAAACAAAGAAACATCCGTCCTCCGCTTAGGACAAAGTTTCAATGTAAGTAGCATAAATTTTGAGGTACTGGTATCCATGAATGACAACTAAGTGGAGATTCGTCGAAAAATTACCCTAGAAATCGGGGTTGAAACTCCTTTTCAGAAAAGTTAAGTTATGCAAAACCCTTATTCTGCACAGTTCTGCTTAATGGCGCGTAGTGATGGACGATAAGCAAGGAGGAAGCAATTATGCGCAGCACTCTCTAAATTTGCCCTTCTTGCACGAATGAATTTTGCGGAATGTTTATATGATCGCGAACTCTATGCGCTGTAAGGTATCAAGATGTGGATTAAGTTCAAAAAGCCAAAGCCCGAAGACTATATTTCTTGAACGGATGGACAACAACGCTTCAGCCGAGAAGATTTTAAAATCCAAGCACTCAGGTTTGAGACTACAAGGAAGACAGGACATCAATTTAAAGAAACTAGACAGTAGACAAAGGGAACTAGACAGGGGAATGCCAGAACGCTTGATCTGGACAACTGGAAGCAGCGTTCCCCGAACGGTAGAGACCCTCCATGGGCCGGGAGCCAGATTTGATTTCAATATGAAAATCTTAATGAATGATTTACAGGATTCCTTTTTAATGCCGAGAATAAACTTGATAAATTTGGAAAAAAAAAATTAAATAATCATCACTTTGAGCGCTTCCAATGTCCCTTTGACGATGCCTTTCATTATCGAGGAGTTTTAGGCACAGATATCTGGTTGCAAAAGGCAAAAAGGCAACCTTTTACCGTTTGCCTCTTTGCTGGAGCTAAGGATTCACTGATAAATTGATAGTCTTGGTGTATAGTGACAGGCCAAACGTTTTTTTTTTAATGTAGACAAAAACTTTTGACAAAAGGCATTTTAAAAATAGGCCAGATAGTAAAGTCAGATCTTAAACACATACCCATTGGCGGAGGCACAAAATACTTTTTTATTTTGTGGGTTCCGAAAGTAAAAAAAAAATCTCACAATGCAATTTCAAAAATTTTGGAAACCAGGAACTTGGTTTCTTAAATCAAATGAACGGCATTAAAACCGATACGTTTACATTGCGGTATACATAGGTACTCACATTATGTCTTTATCAATTAATTTTTCGAAATTCTAGTACCACATTGTATCAAGTATCAAAAGCCGAAGATTGTCGCCGAAACGATTAACTTTAAGACCGCCACAGTTTTTCCCAACAAAATCTTTCCAGAAGACTGACTGAACCGTCAGAACCGTTTCAAGAGTACAGACTGACTTTCTCAGAAACGTTTTTAAAATCTTTTGACTATACGTTGAAGACTTTATACCTTTTCCCTGAGTTTAAAGAGGGTCGATTTGAGCCCCCCCCCCCCGGATCTACGTCATTTTATTAAAAACAATTTTCATGGCTATACTATGGAGGCATTTGCATCATAGGTACTTAAGATGCCAACATTTATAACTATTTTATACGTTAACGTTTAATGGGATATCGTTAAAAACTTTCATTTTAAGGTACGCTTTGGCCAGGTTCTAACCTCCGCTGAAGTGGATCAGTTTTACGAAGAGCTAAATATCACTGTTATTTTTACAGAGCAGATCATCTTGCTCTCATTAACTTTTCAACCCAACCTTAGCCTTACCCATTTGGGTCAGGCTTTCATTAGAGTAGACCTTTAAAAGAAAGGATCCTACCCTGTCCGTCCGTCGGCATGTACATAAACAAGGCCTATGACGATGACTTGCTTTCAGCATGCAAATAGAGTGCACAACATTCAAGTGTAGGTATACCAGATGTTTTTGCCTTTTATCAGTAAAGGCATAACACTTGCGGGGGTAAGTTTTAGCCTTTTTGTGCAGGGTTTTCGTGTTCCGGGAATTAATTTTCTCCTCTTTTCTCTAATTCTTACCGCTGGCAATATGCTACGCATTTGAAGAGTAGTTATGACTCTCGCGAGCAAGAGTTGCGGCAGCCAGCGTAGTGTCGGTCGCAAGCTTGAACTACAAGCTCTAGCTACCTATTTCACTTTAACAAAATCTCTCCGCTGCTTAAGAAGGTTTCATCTACCTATTGACCAATGTTAATGAGTAATCAAGATATTTAGTACTGACAAACAAGCAACATATGCAACATGCCGCAAAGAAGGCAACAGGAATAACAGCCGTCCTCGCAAGAATCATGCCAAATATAGACGGACCTATGCAAAAGGATAGACTACTGTTGGGTAGGGTGACGACGTCAACGATACTGTATGGCTTCCCAATAAGGTCTACTACAATGAAAACGAAGTCGTACCAGTCGAAAAACAGAGGCGCCAATGCATAGAACCAATGCATTAATAGTATGCAGCGTCTTCGGAACAATCTTCTACGCCGTATGCGTAGTAGCTAAGGCGTCGATCGTATCGACCTCTTATAATAGGTCGAGAAACAACTTGGTGCTAGCAGGGTTCGCAAAGTTCGAAACAGGAACGAGCTGGAGGGATAATGAAGTCCTCTAAGTATCATCTAGGAAGAATGGCAAAATAGATGACACTCCGCCGACAAAGATCGATGGACGCAGAGCTTGATCGCCAATATAGACACTTTAATCAATAGGAAGTTTGGCGAGTTGAACTTCCACTTAACGCAGACTGACGCTTAGTGGTCACGGATGTTTCAGAGCCTATCTCCATAGATTTGGGAATGAAGAAAACCATTGCGATCCTACGTGCATAGAAGCAGTTGAAAATGCAGAGTACATTATGTTTTACTGTCCACGACATCACAGCGAGTGCAACCAGCTGCCGAACAGACAACCCCAGAGAATTCCAACAGACTGATGTTGAGCATAAGTCATTTATCCAGTGAGGGAGGACTGGGAAAATAATGCAATTGTCAGACCTAACGAAATTGCAATTTTCACAGACGGTTCGAAAACAGGGGAAGAAACAGGTTCCGGTATCTTCTCAAAAGACCCGGAACTAAAAGGATCCTTTAAACTAACGGATACATGAAGTGTCTTCCAATGAGAGGTTCTGGCTGTACTTAGGGCGGCCTAGCTTTTGCATATGAGATCGATATCCGGCAGAGATATCGCCATTTACATCGATAGCCAGGCTACGCTCAAGGCAATCGAATCGATCAACATGAAATCTGATATAGTCAGGGGCTTAAGGCATTGTGCCTGGATACTGCGGTATAGAGGGAAACGAACAAGCTGATGAGCTTGCAAGAAGAGGAGAGCTCTTTGGAAACAGTGTGGTTTCTAACATCAAACCACCTCTCTGCGTACTTAGAAGCACTATTGAGGAGAAAGTTGAAATAACGGCCAACCAAAGGTGGTCTCCTCTGGTTGGACACAGGGTATCTAGGTCCCTCTGGCCACGAATAGACGAAAAAGGATCGAAGGCACTATTAAAATTGAGCAGGGACAAGCTTAGGGCTTTAGAGGGAATTCTGACAGGACATTCTCTCCTGGGGAAACACGCAAGGAGGCTCAGGCTTTCTGACACGGATATTTGTCGATTCGCACACATACTGTGCGAATGCGAGGCAATTTCGCGTATGCCCAGAAAATTTTTAGGGGAATATTTCTTTGGAAGTTTGGAAGAGGTACACGGCACAAACTTCAAAGGCCTTCTTGGCTTTTACAGGGAAATTGGCTGTTTCACGGTGAATGTTTAGGTTGTTTTTGCCTTTTTAATGTTATTTTTAACTGGTTCCCCAGGGATCGCGATGGGCCCATTTTGGTGCCTAGTGTCTGTGTGGTATTTTGCACCACACCCCTGTCTAACCTAACCTTAACCTAACCTACTGTAACACTGTCTCCTAAAAGAATAACGAAGACAGGACCGACAACAAAATGCAGCGCAGGCTACAGCCAAAGTGAAACAGCTGAGTCTGTAAGGTAAGTAAACTGAATCACGTCCCCCCTTAGATCACGAGGGGTGACGTGATGAATTCCATTACGGCGGGTCCGCAAGGATCAGGGATACGAGGGGGGTGGGTTTAGTGGGTGGTATTCCCACACTGTTTCTGAGTATGGGGTTCAGTTTCGTCTTTGAAAGATTCCCACCTACGCAAAAAAAAAACTGTGCTTCACCTACTTCCAAAAAGTTATAAGTTTGCTTAAAAAGTAGAATTCGCCAACTTAATTGTTCAAGTTAGAATTTTTGAAAATGCAGAATTTTGAAAGCAGTTTTTTTTTACAAAAACTATTCTTTGAAAAGAAGAGTTTTGGAAGCTGAATTATGACCCTAAAACACAAAACTTCTTAAATTTAATATGAAAAAAGTAATTTTTATGATTGAAGTTTCTGTTGTACCTTTTTCAGCTGTAATGAAGTTGATGCATTCTCTATTACCTGTAAATAAAAAAATATATAAAAATAGTTAGTCAAGATTTTAAATAATTCATTTTAAATTAAGTATATTAAAGGCCTATTGGTTAAAAATAAATAAATAGAGTGGCGCAACAGCTCGAGGTGAACCTAGGCCAACTCCTCAACAATGTATGCTGTGTCTGTTAATTTCTTCACATACAAGGGGACCTAAAATTTTTTGCCGAATCCGAACGGCACTGTGAGAAGTTTTTCAAGACAAATGTTACTCTCTGAGGGCTTGTCAGACCCTCGCGGACGTGAGGACCGAACAAGAGGAAAAGAACAAGTCTTCTTTTTCAGGTGACGATGGCAGGATTCGAACCCAGACATCCGGCGTAGTAAGCACACACACTAAACACTACGCCACGGCAATCCCCTAATGGTTAGTAACACATTTATAAGTGGCGGGTTTAGGCAGCAAAAAAATTCTTTATCTCGAAATTAATTTTTCTATTCAGACTTGTTACTTAATTCGACTCGTATTAATAATGCATCGTAAATGAAATGCAAAATAAGTTTTATTTTTTACTCAAAAACAATTCTACCTAAGACAACTTGGTTGGAGTAAAAATTAACAATTTTCTTATAAGACAATTTCATGAAATATAGATACTTTGTCTATCTGCATAATAAAAATGCAACTAAGTTCAACAAATGGGAATTTATGAATTTTTAAAATTTTTCCTGCTCTTTATACAACCAAAACTATTCAAACGTTTAGTGAATTGATGAGCTTTCAGTGCCTATGCGTAGTTTAAATATATTAAAATTAATGAGCTTAAGCTTATTATCCGTGTCCGTTCTTACAAAGTTACATCATGTGGGGTGGTGATCCCCACAGTCTTCTGATTCTATTTTCACTTAGGTACTTTCCCTGAATTTTTTTTTACACATTTTTAAGTTTGGCTTATTGAAAATTCTAAGCAAAAGGTGTTGCCATTTTGAAAGTTTAACAAATTGATCCTCCAAAAAAAAGTTCGTTAATTTTTTTTAATTTTTAACTAAATACATTTTTTAACTGTATACTTGAGATAAATTGAATATAATTTTTTAAAAGTACCTGCTGTTGAATTTTTTTCTACATTGAGCTTTGAGCACTTAAGTTTAGCTTAACGAGATGCTGCCATGGTGTGTACCGCAAAACACGATAATGTAACTTTACACTACACCGATTTTGCTATGCAGTTTTGAAAAGAGTCCAACATTTAATTCAATCTAAGCTTAGCGTAATAAATGAAAAAATCGGAAAACACAAAAGTTAGGTTAAGTTAAATTGGAAGGGTTGGAAGAGCTGGAAAGTGGCAGAGAAAGTGTTTTATACTCTATTTCTTCTTCGCCTCTATACAGCTTCTTCGGATGTCGTTCGCGAAGATTCCCATTCGTATAGCCATGACACCAATGGTGCAGTGTCCTGTGACTACACCAACGAGTGTTCTAATGAAGCTTCTACTGAAAGATAGAAGGTTCATTGTTCTGTTTAGGCCAAGCACTGGCACATCTAAGTGAGTTATGATACAAGCCTAAGACTGTCGCCTTCGTTCACCGGCTAGTTTGACCGTGGCTTGATTTTTGAAACTTTTGGCTGTGTTGAAAGGAAGATATACCCTTCGGTCAGACAACGTTATGTCCATATCAGAACCTTTCCTGGCCAGTTCGTCCGCCATTTAATTCCCGGCCACGCCAAAGTGCCCAGAAACCCAGCAGTGTTGAGATGGGTGAAGGCTTATTCTGGTTGTTCGATTCTAGCCCTTGACCTGGTTGGAGCCCAGGGTTTTAAGTGCTGCTTGACTCTCAAAACATATGGTGATTTCCGTTGCCGGAAGAACTATAGATTGAGCTTTCTGTGCAGCCCTCTTCACCGCATCAATCTCAGCTTGAAAAACACTGCAGTAGTAATTTAGTCGATATGACTGGTTGATGTGCAGTGTTTCCGAGAAGACTCCTGAACCTGTCCCATATTCTGTTTACGATTCATCGGCACAGATAACGCGATACCTTTGATGTCAACATTTGTCTCTACTTTGTCTTGTCTACTTTGAATCTTCTTTTGAAGTCAAATTGAGGTTTCTTATAATCTGTACGGGTAACAAACCATTTTTGATTTAACCTGTTCAGTATGCTCGAGTGTCCTAGAAATTGTGGGTCTCAGAGGTTGTTCTCTCTTGGTCTGAGTGCTGCCTTTGCCGCCACATTTCTTGTGAAAAGCTCCAGAGGTTGGAGGTGCAGCATTGTTTTCAGGTCTGTTTGAAGTGCGGATCTTAATGCACCTGTGATACCTAAGCAAGCTAATCTTTGTACCTTCTTCAGATTGTTAAGGTAGGATTTCGTTTTGCGCGCCTTCCACAATACCCATGATCCATTGGTAAGAATGGGCCAATCAACCGCTGTATACAGCCAGTATGCTATTTTGGGTTGAAGTCCCCACTTTTTCCCAATGATCTTTATATGTAAGAATGGGTCTAAAACACGCTGTATACAGCCACTATGCTATTTTGGGTTGAAGTCCCCACTTTTTCCCAATGGCTTGCTTACATGTGTAAAGAGAACAATGACAATTTTCTTCATTCTCTCCTCAGTGTTCCGTTTTTAACTAAGTTAGAGAGTCAAGCAAAACGCCCAATAATTTGGCTTTCAGGGAGAGTTCAAGCTTGGGTCCATTTAATTTAAGAGTTACCCACCCCTGCAATTTGTGCTTCCTTGTAAACAGGACCACCTCTGTCTTATATGGGTTTAAGCCCACTGTTCTCTACCCATCTTGAATTCTGTTAACACAGATTCCATTAGTTCACTGAATGTTGGAAAAAATTCAACAATTCTGCGTAAGAAACTACTTTCATTCCTCTTTTAGCGAGAGATTTTACAACTTCATTGAGTGAGTTGTTCCATAGAAGGGGTGAAAGCACCCCTCCTTGAAGGGTTCCCCTTGCAACTGTTTTCTTAATAAAATGGCCTCCTAGATGAGAGTTGATGACACTGGTTTTTAACTTTGTCTTTACTCAATTCGTCACGTGGGTTTCGATACCATATTCCACAACAGATGAGATTATGGTTTCTGTTTTAAGATTATTGAACGCTTCTTCTAGGCCTAGAAAGGTTGTGAATTCTGGTTGCTATTCAAGGACCTCTCGTTGTACTCGTCACTTCATGCATTCCACGGATTTCCCCCTCTCAGGCGTGTTTTGCATTGCTTATTGATTTCGAGGTGATTCCCTTTATGCAGATCTATCAGTCTCTCCAGTGTTTTAAGTAAAAAAGATGAGAGACTTAGTAGGTCTTTAATCATTTGCTTTGCAGTGAGCGGGATTTTCCCACTTTAGGAATGAAGACCATACGCACATCTTGCCAGTTCTTTGGGATATATCTCAGAGTTATACACCCTACATCGCTCGTTTTCTGAGCCCGCTGATTTCAAGGATTGGAAGGTTTTTATTGCCCAGGAAAAATTATCTGTACGAATCACATAAAAAATGTGGTCTTCGAAGGTTAAGGTCAGATCACTTTAAAGTTTTTTTTTTTTAAAGAACAGTTAACTTTTTTTACATAATACAATCGGTTATAAGAACAGATTTTAAAAAAGGTAATTAAATCTTATCTAAAACACTTTGGCACACTCGGAGTTATTAGGCCTAATAAACGTAATTATAACAAATTAAAAACTATTTGATAACAAAAAAAAAATTTAGATTCCGTAATTTTCTCTTGTAAAAAAAAAAAAAACTGCAACACTGAGAAGAAGGATCTTATCGTCAATTCGTGAAGTAAATGACAATGATTATTATCTTAATTCAATAATATAGGAACTGCCAAAGTAGAATTGAGTCGAACACGCTTTCTTTTATATACGAGAAGGGGAAAACCCTACAACCCTATATAAACAATCGATAGCCTGATATTATATCAGTAATAAGCAACTTTTGATTATAATTATAGGAAGTGTATAATAATTAATAAAAATATAAGAAGTGTTTATAAAATTTAAATCACGAAAATGTCAGACGTGATAAAAAAAACTATTCTGTTTTTCCATTGATTTTTTTTTTAATTAAAACAAATTGAAAGGAAATTGTAATGTTTTCTTGTAATTTATTTGATTAAATTTTTGTACTTTGTCCACCGTAGGCTTAAGTTATTTTAATTTATAGCTTGTAACTTCCTTTTAAGAGCAACGGTACCTTATTAAAGCAGTTCGACTCTATACTTTGGAACTTACTCAAAATATCAGGCCTCCTGCTAAGAGTTTTGGAACTCTAAGAGCAAGGGTACCTTATTAAAGCAGTTCGACTCTATATTTTAGAACTTACTCAAAATATCAGGCCTCCTCCTAAGAGTTTTGGAACTCGTCGAGCTGACTTCTGTGGATATTTCTGGCAATAATGAAAAAAGTAAAATTCGTGGCACATCAATGACGTGCAAGCCCTATTCATCCGATATAATCTCTTGTGTCTCGACCAGGGCAACATTTGCATCGCGCTTTGGTCGAGAATTTGGGCCAACCTTGCAGAATTTTTAACTTGGTTGGAGTGGATCTACGTCGACGGCCGGAGGGAATGAAAATGGCTTTTCTTGGGGTCGGAATTTCAGCAGAGGTAAGGTCACTTATTCTTTCTTGTTTTTATTTCTACCTATTGTTCTAAATATTGAAAATTGTGTTGAGCTTAAAATCAGCTCCAAAAATGGATTTAACAAAATATTAACGCTTTGACCGTATGAACCTGGGCTTCTAGTTGCGTGGATCAGGGGCTTACTAATTGTTGAGACTCTAACTTCACAGTTTACGCTCAGACTTAAGAATGAGTGAAAAGTCCAAATCACGCCATCTCAGTTCCTTATTTACGTACCCGCGATAGAACCAGTCTTGGAACCCACCATAGTTGGTGCTAAATGTGAATTGTGGCATGGGCTGTGTGGCACGTAGCGCCGACCATTCTGTTGACCAACCACATGTCGTCGCCGACCAAAATTAATTGGTTATGATCGGCCTATGGCTCTAGTCGTCGATCTCGTCTGGATTATGATCGTACAAAAATTTGCTTGTTGTATGTGATTTTTTAAACAAAATTTGGGTGAACACCCACCTGCCGGGAGCCCAGTGAGCGAACTCACGTGGTCTTTAACTCTGAGCTCCTGGGTCAGTTAAAACGGCTGAAGGTCCAAGTTTTGTCGGAGAATTAAATGCATCAGATTTTTGTGCAGTGATAAAATTTTCGACAGAGCCTTTTCTTTTTACGTCCCAGGCCTCAAACGTAGTAAGCACACACACCAAGCAAAACCCACTGCACCGCCAAAAGGTGAGTCCACCTATTTTCTTAAATTTGCCCTATTTAAGCCAAAATTCTCATGCCCGCAATTTCAGAATATTTGACTCCTCTTTTTGTCTTTTTCGTACAGGTAAATGATACAAAATTTGATAGTAATTTTGCATAAAAACGTATATGAAAGTTTCATTATACAAGTTTTTACTATTTCAAGGAAATATATAGACGTGGGAAATCTTTTTGTTTTTTTTTTGAAACACAAGCAACAAAAAACTTAAGTATATTGTATACTAGATCTTAGCGTCCTACGATAGTTTTGACTTTTTAGGCTATAAGTAAAGTGGGCGTGTTAGTGGGCGGATATTAAAATTGTTTACGTTATTATTTCTTTTGGTCCAAAAAATTTTGAAGTTAAAGATTTGAAGTTCTTAGGCCAAAATTTTAGGCCACTCGAATTTTCCACACCTAAATGTATGAAGTCGGTCCACTGTGCGGCGCTACATGCCATATAGAGCACGTAACAAACAGTTGATTCTTTGACCAACAAACTAGACGGAGTGGTTATCAGTAAAAAATTAATAGAAAGGACGTACACACATGGATTTCACTGCTCGTGTTTGATTCCAACGACAAGGACACTTTCCACTTAGGTTAGGTTAGGTTGAAGTGGCTGTCGAGTTCGAAGAACCCAACTTACTTAGACCTATGTAGGTACATTGTGATACCACGTGGATGTGGAAAAATTGGCTACTCGTTTAACCATTTTGAGCTACTAATGATGCGTAAGAGACGTTTTGGGTCAGTCGTGCTAAGATCACTAAGATCATTATAGAAGAAAGCTCCAAGAAGATTTCGGTTCTTAGAGAGAGCGGGGCATGTGCAGAGAAGGTGGTGAGTGGTCTGCTCATCCTGCTCATCCATGCAGCTCCTGCAAAAATCTTTAGAAAAGACACCAAGCCTTGTCGAGTGCTTGCCTATCAGACAGTGTCCTGTAATAACGACGATTGTAGCACCCATGCGATCTATTAAGAGCTATTAAACTCCTAAGGCGTTTAAGATCTAGCTTCGGCCAAATCTGTTTCGTTACTAGACAGGTACTACCACTTGTCCATCTGAGATTTTTTCTTTTTATTGCATCCAGTTTTATCATGAGTTTACATCGAAATTGGAAAGTTTAAGCAGCCTTTATCAGGCGAAATTGAGAGAGTAGTTCCAAGTTTGGCGAGTTTGTCAGCCTTACAGTTGCCTGGAATGTCACTAGGGACCCAGCATAGGAGAATGTTGAACTGCTCTGACATCTCCTTAAGGGACGAACGGCTGTCTAAGGCTACTTTAAAATTTAAAGAAACCAATTCCAGGAACTTGATGGCCGCCGGGTTGGCAGAAAATATTCGTATATCCTGGGCGGATATAACGTTATTCTTGAGCCAGGATAAGGCTTCCTTGATCGCCATGATTTCAGCTTGGAAAACACTACAATGCCCCGGAAGACGGAAAGAGAGACAAAGATTTAGTTTTTCTGAGAATGCACCCCCACCTATCCCATCATTTGTCTTTGATCCATACGTGTAAAAGTGACACTTTCCACTTAGATGGGCCAAAGGCTACAGCGCGGACCTCAGTAAACAGACAGAAGGGTGCACAAAAATACATTTTGGAAATAAATACACATTTTGGCAAAAAATTGTATTTGCCGCATTTAAGCTTGGGCTTGAATTCAAAAACCATAAGTAAGCAACAAAGCTCTTCCAGTAGATCATCCATAAACAAACAAAAGAGTGCTAAGCACACAGTCTTGCTTAACGCCCATCACCGTCGAAAACCATTCCGAAAGTTTCGGTTCTCCATTCCAAACCGCTAACTCAGTTTTTCTGTAGTGTCCTTAAAAGCAGGATAACTTTTGAGCTTAGACCCTAGTAGAGAAGTTTGTAAAAGTGCACTTTTCTGGCAATGGAGCTCCATAAAAATGGAGCTTGTAAATCGAAATCAGGTCGAATACAGCCTCTAAAATCTAGCAAGATTTGTGAGGGTGAAAATCAGGTCTCATGTTGAATATCCAATTCAGAATTGAGAAAAAAATTCTCTGTAATTTTCTACGCAATTGGAAATCCGTTTTTTGCAAATAGGAAAAAGGATTACTTTGTTAAAACTTTGTGGATTATCGACGGACTCGAAAGCACTAAAACAATTAATGAGATGGTTCGAAAGATCATCTGTTCTAGATTGAAGAAATACTCGAACTTGAAAGAAATACTGCTTTCTCCAGGAGTTTTTCTTAATTTACAGCTTCTAAAATTGAACATTTTTAACTGCGAAATACATGCACTCTAAAGCCATCGTTTATTACTCATATTTGCACAAGAAGCATGCAGTCTTCTAGAAACTTTATTTTTCGAAGAATACCTTTACTTCGAAGTGCCGATTCAAAAATTGGACTTATTTAGTAAGTCTTAAGTTAAGTAAAATTTTTGAAGGCTCTTAAGAAACTTGAAAGGATCAAAATTCCTAAACGCTGGTGCACACTTTGAAAAACGCGAAGTAAGAGCAAACGTTACCCGCGGTTACTCGTCTTCAATGGCCCTTATTTGTCGCGGAGATACCGAGTTGATTCCTCCTTTTTTGCTTGTCAAATTTAACGATTCAGATTTGGGAATGTTCAAAAGAGCTCAATGATTTAAGCTTTCTAAAATTACTTCTCAATTTTCACACTTTCATTTTCACTTTCATTTTTACCCCTGCAAGGTCGGGGTTAGAATAGCCTTGAGGTAAGGTATGCCTGTCGTAAGAGCCGACTAAAATCCACCGGAAGAAATATTCTTTAATGTTTCAACGGATGCTGTCGATGCTGCTCCATTTGGGGCAACTTTTGGCAGTAAGGTTTTAACTTATAGATGAATCTGAAGGTTAAATTAAAATCCAGAAGCGTCTGTCACACATTGTGCGGCTCACTGGTCGGCGTCTGTCTCCAAAGGGGCGGCTGTATTTAAAAATGAAAATAGAAGTGACTTACCTATTTCTCATAAAAACGACAAGTTAAAAAAAAAATGGCAATGAACAAAACGAAAGATTTGATTACCCCAGGTGGCAGCCCAGCTATGCTGGAAAATCCACCCTCTTCGGAGGCAGGCTCTACGGATTCTGGGGAGAGCCTTTTATTGCTTATAAATCCTTTTGAGAAAAGGACAAAACTAAATCGATCACCACCACCTAGATCGAACATATCCGGAAAAAGCAGTCCCCCGGTAAACCAGGACTCTGTGAAAATTAAGAGCTTAGAAAAGGAGAATAATGAACTCCAAGCTAAGCTTATTGAAATGGAGCGACTCTTCCAAGATCTAAAAATGGAAGTTGACTCTCTGCGAAAAGAAAACGAGGATATTAAAAATACTCGTTTAACGAAAGACTGTGAGGTAACGAAAGAGTGTGTAACACCGAACCGACCAGCAGTCGAATACTTCACGGACGAGGACGAACTTGCACTTGAGACCGATTCAGTCTTAAGGAAAAGGTCTAGCAAGAAGCGAAAGGCGAATTCCTCTCCGGAAGTAATACAAAAAGAAGATAAGCCCTCTGGCTCAAACAAGGCTAATCCAGAAGCGAAAATTCGTCCACCTCCCGCAATAAACATCGTCGGGATAGCAGACTTTGGGAGATTGCGCAACCTTCTTGCAAACACGGTGAGAACAGAAAACTATAAGCTTACCTCGCACCGAAATAACGTGTGGAAAGTAAATGTTGACAACGCCGATTCCTATCGCGCACTGTCTCTTAGACTGAATGCAGAAAGAATCGAGTGGTATACTTATCAAAATAAGTACGAGAAACCACTGCGAGTCATTGTAAGGGGGCTCCACCCATCATGCACAAAAGAAGACGCTGTAAAAGACGTAAAAAATAAAGGCCTTAAAATTATTGATGCCGTCAATATCATTAAAAAGGAAAAGCAACGCACGGAAGGAGAAAGAGACACTGTGATCAGACGCGGCCTTCCAATTTTTATGCTCTCCTTTGAAAGAACTGAGAGCATAAACGATATTTATAAAATAAAAATGATACTTAACATCAGGGTTAAAATCGAACCCATGCGAAAGGGCAATAGACTGATACCACAGTGTAAGCGATGCCAAGAATTCAGGCACACAAGTGCCTACTGCCAAAAAGAACCACGTTGCGTGAAATGTGCCGGAAAACACCTGTCAACAGAGTGCAAGGTTGACATAAAGGCTCCAGCAGTTTGCGCCAATTGCCACGGAAACCACCCCGCGAACTATCGAGGATGCGAAGTAGCCATAGAGCTGCAAAAGGGACGAGAACCTCTTAAGGAAAATACTAGAGGTCAGAATCAAAGCCTAGGACGCCCAAAACCTGCTGAAACTACTAAGCCAAAGACTCCAAAGACGCCAAAGCCGATCAAAAGTGGAAGATTGGCAAAGGAGGCGTCGACAAAAGGCGTAAAAGCTCCACAAAAGAGCGGCGCCAGTTCAAGTGCAGCGGAGAAACCACCACTGGTCGCACCGAAATCATACGCACAGGTTGCGGCAAACGAAAGCAAGGCAAGATCGCCCACAACAGATGCAGTGTCTCAGATCCTCGCTGTAATCTTGGAGAAACTTGAGGATCAGACTAAAATCAACAAAATTATATTTGACAAACTGAGCAAGCTCGAGTTTAAGCCTCGAAAAAATTACAAGAGAACATGAATATGAAACAGTTATTTAAAATACTAACATGGAATGCAAACGGCCTTCTGAATAAAATAGACGAACTAGAAGTATTTCTACGGAAAAACAATATTGATATTTGCATGATTACGGAAACTCACCTTAAAAACGGGTCTACACCCAAACTTAAAGGTTACAATGACTATCACGCACATCACCCTTCGCAAAATTCGAGAGGAGGATCCTCCCTCTACATTAAGAACTGCATAAAGCACTTCAAGAACACAGAAGTTGAGCTAGACTCTATGCAGATCAGTTCAGTTTCTGTAAAAATTGACTGCTTAGATTATAACATTGCATCTTGTTATTTCCCGCCAGGATATAGACTGGTGGAAGACGATCTTGATCGTATGTATGACTTCATTGGGCCCAATTTTATCATTGGGGGTGACTTTAACGCGAAGCATACTTTTTGGGGCTCACGATGCAATTCAACAAGAGGCAGATTACTGTACAAAAATAGTATGAAGCGTGGGGTGGACTTTTTCTCCACGGGTAAGCCAACATATTGGCCAACCGATAGGAATAAAAAGCCTGACCTTGTCGATTTTTTCATCGCTAAAGGGTACCCCAAATACCTTACGCGAATTGAAGAGTGTTATGATCTTTGCTCAGACCACTCAGGAGTTATCTTGAAGATGGGTGGAAGACTGGCGAAAATAGAAAGAGCTCCTAGATTAGCTAGCAAAAACATGAACTGGGACGCTTTCAGAAAGGACTGTAAGGAGGGTGTTGGCTTGAATGTGCCATTGAAAACTCCTTTCGAGTTAGAAACCGCAGTTGACAAATTCATTGAAGCAATTCAGAGCGCTGCTTGGAACAACAATTCGTCCCAAAAGAACGCAGTTAGCACCGACGGGCATGTACGTAAAACATATCCGCTCGAAATCGAAGAATTGATTCGTGAAAAGAGAAGAGCGCGTAGGAGATGGCAAGGCACGAGGGCCCCCCCAGACAAAACACTATTGAACCGCCTCTCTAACAAACTGAAAGGAATGTTGCAAGATCTTAAAAATCGTGAGACCACTGAATACCTTGAAGGCTTGGCTGCGGATAGGACCTCAAACTACTCGCTGTGGAAAGCAGTTAAGTATATCAAGAAACCTATAATCCACTCGGCACCAATAAAAAAAGCTAACGGCGAATGGGCAAGAGAAGACAAAGAGAAAGCGAATTTGTTTGCTGAACATTTAGAAGAAACATTCAAGCCTTTCGACGGTCCGCCGTTGGCTGACGTTCTAAACAACAACGGGGAACCTGGTAGCTTTAGAATGAAAAAAGTTTCGTTAGTTGAACTCCGACAGACAATTAGCAAACTTAAAAATAATAAGGCCCCGGGTTACGACCTGATCACTGGCGAAATATTAAAAGAGCTACCAAAAAAGGCATTAGTCAAGCTACTTTATATGATAAACGCTTCTCTTAGACTTCTATACGTTCCAAGACAATGGAAAGTTGCTGAAGTCATTATGGTTCCTAAACCGGGGAAATGCGCAAATGATAAAAAATCTTATAGGCCCATATCGCTTCTGCCGATAATATCGAAAGTATTTGAGAAACTTCTGCTGAAGCGATTACAACCAATAATTGCAGAAAGACGCTTGATCCCGGATCATCAATTCGGTTTCAGACCTAACCATTCCAAAATAGATCAAGTCTACAGAATAACGCATGAAATTGAAAAAGCCTTAGAAGGGAAAAAAATATGTTCAAGTGCTCTCCTCGACGTATCGCAAGCCTTCGACAAGGTATGGCACGAGGGCTTGAAATATAAGCTACGGCAAAATTTGCCGGAAGACATGTTTAAAATATTGGAAAATTATCTTGAAAGCAGACTCTTTCGTGTTAGGTGTAGTAGTGAATACTCGAGTTTCAAGCAAATTCGGGCTGGCGTACCCCAGGGAAGCGTCCTCGGTCCGACCCTGTTCCTGCTCTACACAAGAGACATACCTCTAGATGACGAGACAGTCGTGGCCACGTTTGCGGACGATACGGCCATCCTGGCAACAGGTGAATCAGTCGAGTCATCAACGAGAAACCTCCAACGAGCATTGGACAGAATTTGTGTCTGGACGAAGACTTGGCGAATCGCTCTTAACGAGAACAAGTCTACGCATGTGAATTTCACTTACAGAAGGGTTAACAATTTGCCTCTGTTCATAAATTCTGTACAAATACCTTATGCAAATGAAGCGAAGTATCTAGGGATGACACTGGACGCTAAACTAAGGTGGAAACCACACGTAAAGAAGAAGCGTGACGAGCTCGAGATTAGGCTCAGGGAAATGTATTGGCTTATCGGAAGATTTTCGAAATTAAGCACATATAACAAACTGCTCTTGTACAGGCAGGTGTTAAAGCCGTCCTGGACATACGGTATACAACTTTGGGGTTGTACCAAGTCGAGCAACATGTCCATGTTGCAGACTTTCCAAAACAAAACACTAAGAGCAATTGTGAATGCTCCATGGTATATTAGGAATAGCGATATTCACAGAGATTTAGGAATAGCTACCGTGGGCGAAGAAGTAACAAACTTCGCTCGAAAGCTTAATGCTCGCCTTCATGTTCATTGCAACAATGAAATGATCCGTACTCTAAACGAGACTCTTAACGATGTTAACAACGAGCGACGACTACAAAGAACAAGACCCTTCGATCTAGCGACGTAGGGTGAAGCCGCATGAATGAACGGCTTAGTAGGTGCATTCACTGGAAAGCAACCTATCCAATGCGATCAACACTATGGAAGCGTAAACTACTTGTTAAGTTAACTTAGTTGTAGTCAAGAAGTATAATGAGAGAGCGAAAATTTACTACTATGAAGTGCGTTCTGGCAGTTTCATAGTGTCTCTCATAAATGGGTGGTTTTTTAGCACGTGGAAATCGGGCATAACCAATATCGGCTACTGCGGTATTATGTACCTGCTATAGTGGGCGTATTGGTATCTTTGAAAGATTTTGGAGTTTTAGTCTCCGTCCATCCTAGTATTCAAAAAAAAAAAAAAAAAAAACTTTCATTAAAGGGTCAAAACATATAGAGCGCTGCTCAAAGTGCAGCAACTAAGGAATAACCTTTAAACGTGCATTTTTATTATTTTCTGAAATTTGAATATTTAACGATGCATTCAACACAAAAGACAACGCACGTGCCCACCTATCACAACCTAATCAGAAATCAAAATTTTTTATGCAATTTATTTCTTATTCACAACACCTATAACCCCGAAATGCTTCTAATAAACTGAATATCCAATGACCAGATGCTTAATCAATTCCATGAGAAAAAAAACACAAATTAATGTAAACTCCCAACAAGGTCAACTTACAAAACTGTGAAAACCAAATCACATCGATATTCCAAAACCGACGACGATTGCAAATCGATGAGAAACACTGTTTGATCTGCACACACTGAATATTGCTCAATTTATTGCTAATGTACCGTTTATCCCGCGTGTGGCTTTGCAAAATTTAACAGATTGATTTCATCTGAATGCGCCTACACCGAATCAAAAAATCACTTCAACAGACCCCGAACGATTAATTTAATCAAATATGCCAAAACGTTTGCATGGATTTTGCATAACCCAACACCATCGACGACGACGACGGTGACGCGCGACAACGACACTCCGAATCACTTGAACGCACGAGACAAAGTGGCGACGATCTGCGCCAGCACACGACACTATAGCCCGGTTAATTAATTACGAAACAAGAAAAAGAACTTCCAACAAGTCGGCTGCTGAAGCTTATCTAAAATAGGTGACCATATACCAGCCTCGACCGACTCAAAGCACGACTACAAAAGTCTGAATTGCAAATAAATTAATCCCGATAGTGGGGTGTTATTTAATAACGATCCGATGCTTGACCATCGCCAGCAGATGGCACCACTATCACACGCGTAACGCGAGAAGATCGGAGCGGAGATCGTCCCCAGCAGTGTTGGCATATCTCACCTTCGCAAAATTACACCTGAAGGTAAAGGTGAAGGTGAAACGATCTTTTTTAGACAGAACGTCAGTTCAGTACGTACGAACAGAGTGATGTGGTTCTAAATTTAAATCCGTTCCTGGGCTTATTGTTATAGCTATGGGGGTAGGTATATGCCCCTTTAATGGAATTATAATTGCAAAGTCGCTCTCCGGGTGCCTCTTGTCAAAGTGAAATTACCATAAAAATTGTATAAGCTTACAAGATCCCAATGAGGATTGCAAATAGCGAATGAACAATTCACAGGAAGAAAATGTTTGTTTTTTTTTTTTGCTCTGACAAATAAAACCGAACACAACGGTGGGTGTCGCTGGAAGTGTTAAATGAAAACAAATGAGAAAAAAAACTAACGATTTGGAAGTATAATTTTTGGGAACTTTTCTTACTTGTATTTGTTTTTTTTTTTTCAAAATCGTATATAATACTGTAAACTTGGGAGGCTTTCATGCTAACAGACGTCTCATGGGTACTAAAATGAGTTTTTGCAAATATTTGTTTGCAAGATAAAGTCAAGGGTAATTGCCTATACCGGATATTGCCTCATCGGAGTATGTTTATTTTTTCACTAAGAATGAAAACTATTTTGGGCATGTCAAACTGTTTAAATAATTCTGGGAATTACGGCAGACGTACTATTGTCATTTTTTGACAGAATGTGGCATTTTTTTTACTTTCGTGGAAATTTAGTATCAGTTTTTTTTCTGGGGTTGTATGTCTCCGATTAGGCCTTTTCAGAGGTGGCGGAAGGGGAAGCTCTCACCAGAAATGGGGAGAATCGTCCTGCATATAAAAAATCCGGCGGACAAAACTTCCAGGAACATCAGTCTCAGAATGTCTCCACCAGCCATAAACCTGGGACTAACGATTTAATATAAATCCCGAAGTGTCTCCACTGGATAAACATAAGATTGATTGACACGAGCCGAGCACCCTATTTTTGTCATTTAGGCTCTCAATGAGAATATCGATGACATTTTTAATGAGCGAACTGCGAATGACTATCTGTCATAAGGGAACAGTTTCAGTGTGCCTTTTAGTGCTTCAAACTTTTATAAAGGTGTGAATGAGATTTAGGATGAAAAAGGATGAAAAGGAAGAAAAGGAAAGGAAGAAAAGAATGAATGAGATTTACGAGGAGATTTATTTCAGTCGTTTGATTTTGAATAACTTGTCGAGAGGATTTAAGTTTGTATTTTAAATCTCGAGACTACTTAAAGATTCATGTAAATCACAGGTTATTGTTCGGTGGAGACATAATAATAGGGTCACCTTAACATTAAATATGCTCTACTCAAATTGTTTAAACACAAAAAACAGAGAAAGTCTATTGCAGACAGTCAGAATAGAAGCTTTAATGTATTGGTTTTGAAGCAAAGCGAGTGGTGATACAACCAAGGGTATGATACAATATGCTGCGCAGACTTGCATCTGATAACGTATTGTCTTTTTTTTCGAAATATCACGGTGAATCCGTCCATATCCGAGGCCTGCTACTGCTTCGTCAATAGTTTACTTACGCTGCCGGGTAGTCACCTAAAGACACAAGCTCTAACAAGGAATACCAAAACATTTTTAAGACTCCAAGGGCCATGAACCATAGTGTGATCATAACCTCATTGTAGCCAAGATACGGTTGCAGATATGCTGTCAAATGCCACGAGTTGGTTACGCTGTAAGGAAGTTTGAGGAAGCTTCTTCTCCAATCGAGTCGCTCTAAAATTCTTGCGGGGTTTTCAATTGCCATCATGGAATACTGCAGCATAGAGTGGCAAAACTGTCAAAAGATCATTTAAGATGCCTTTTCTGATGCGCATGCGCTGCGTTTTACACAGCCTCCACAACGAAGCACTTGGTGTGACATTGCGTGCCGGCAAGGAAAACAGAAGACATATAAGCAACTGGTTTGGGTGCGGAAATCCATCTTTTACAATGCTGTCTTACGGCTGTCTGATATTTAACACTGCATGGGTTGGCAACTTTCTATATAAATACAAGCAAACAATAATTGTAAGATTAACAATGCTGACTTTAAAAATCCCGCTTTGATTATCAGCCTATCACACAATCCGAGTTTTTTAAAACCTATTTCTTTTATTCCTTTCCTGTTTCTTATAATCCTGCCCTGGCAATCTAAGGCTGTCGGGTTGAATTAGATACGGAACCTTCCTTTTTATAATACTGTTCTATAGAATCGTTGGCACCGTGGTGTAGTTTTAGTGTCTCCGACTACTGTGCAACAGGTCCCGGGTTTAAATCCTGACCGGGGTAATAAAATTGTTAACAGTCTTGCTACTGCGAGGGTCATACAAACCATCCGAGAGTATAGTTTGTCATGACTTATGTGAGACCTCGAATTCGCCGTTCGGCGTTGATTAGCCAGAAGAGTTGGAACGCATAGACTGCGGTGGCTGTGTCACTTGGAACGGAACACATAATCCGAGACGAAGAATGACCTCTGACGTATCTGACCTTAAACAGGAGAGACAACGGAGCAAAGGAAGCGTGCAAGTGAAAGAATACCCCCTCCGCAATAAGAGTACACCATAACGGAACACATAATCCGAGACGAAGAATGACCTCTGACGTATCTGACCTTAAACAGGAGAGACAACGGAGCAAAGGAAGCGTGCAAGTGAAAGAATACCCCCTCCGCAATAAGAGTACACCATAACGGAAGACTAGCGGCGTGCGTATGAAATTCAGCTCAAGAACCTACAAGATCATTTGAAATAAAATTTAAATTATAAAATGGCTCTCTTATTACAAGATTTAAGCTCTTAGAAATCTGTTATTGTAAGACTACAACTCGTGTAGAGTTAATGTCTTGCAATAAGAGTCTAAACATACTCTCCCTATATGAGTTATGCGCTATAAAAGTGATACTCCTTTGAAGAGTCCTAAAAGACCATTTTTAGATCTTTAACAAGAGCATAAGTATCATGGGCATTATAAGAGCCTTATAAGAGCTGTTTTAACGTTTTTAGAGTATAACTTTTAAAGGTATGTTAAGAATTATGGCATTTTTTACAAACCAAGACCAGATGGGCTATTTTAAAATGATCATTGTATTAATAAAAGCCACTCCGATTCACGATTAACATGTGAATTTAACTCCGAATTAAAATTCACATGTTAATCGCTTATATCCGAAAAAAGCTGAAAGCAATAATAATTGAAAGATTTGAAATTTAGGCGCTGTTGCCTTTAGACTATCTGCCAGTATTCTTTGGTCTTAATATAAAATTAATATAAAATAAATTATTTAATTAACAATTATCTAACATCCCCCTCGACGCAGACACCTTGTCGAGAGCGACATCTTCAATGACCGGGTGAAGCCCCACAAACGGACATTTTTAGTAGGAGTTTTAAATGGATAGCAACCTACCCTACGCGATAAACACTACGGAAGCGTAAACTATTTGTTAAGTTAACTTAGTTGTAGTCAAGAGGAATTATGAGAGAGCAAAATGAGAGATGCTATGTCGCACTACGTTTCTTGCAGTTATCATAGTGTCTCTCCTAAAAGGGTAGTTTTTTTAGTACGTGGAAATCGGGCATAATCAATATCGGCTACTTCGGTATTGTATACCTGCTAAAGTGGTGGTTATTGGCCGACAATGATACCACCCAGTCTGGGGGCTTAAATCGCGGAGTTTCAACTGGCTTCGGTCGGCCGGAAAGCGACGAACTAGGCTCTGCCAGACCTTAGTCCAGTGGTGGTAAGAGCAAATTGCAAACCGAGCCGAAGGACTCAAGGCTGGGGGTTAAACCAGTATCTAACGAGCTCTCAAATGTTTAGGAGAAGAATAACCTGCAGAAATACCAAAGTCTCACCCCGGTACGGTCACTCTGCCGGGGCGGACCACCCTTTCCGGCCAAACTCGTGGGAAACAACATTTAACAAACAAACAAAAAGAAAAACAAGGACGTGGGAGAGGACCAAGGCACGGAAACAATCTACCGGTGGTAGAAGTTTATTTGAACGAAATTGAGGAGATCTCAAAGGATAGGGAGGAACACTTCGATGATTCCGGCTAGAAATCCAGCGACAAAAAACTGATCAAGAGCGGGAGCAAATACAAAGCAGAAGGACAGCTCCGGGCCTGGAAAGGATGCTGTTTAAGAAGGCCAAGTACGTATATGGCGTTCTCAGTCAAGGAAAAATCCTTACTCTAAGGGGAGTTAGGGTCTAATCAGTGGTACAACGTCTTCGGTTTTCTGACAAGTCATTCATAGCAATCATTGAAAATTTCTGTCAGTGCCAACAAACAGCTACAGTTGTTTAAGGTTGGAGTTGATCAGTGAAAGGAAAACTGACAGTTGAGAATAGAAAGAGAAGGGAATGCTTTTCAGTGGAACTCAGCTGTTCCTTGAAATCGATTTCTGTCAGTAAAATAGTAAAAGCGAGTTTACATGAAAGTTTTAACGCGATTTATGTATTTTTGTTACGGAAAAAAATCTGCAACTGATAAGCTTCATTTTGATACCAATAACAATACCAATATTGTTTGCTTAAACGTCTAAAAACATAAAAACAAATTTTTCAATGATGCAATCCGATGATAGCTATGATTAGACCCTTACTTCCTTAGAGTGGGCCAAGGAGACAGGGAGACTACAGCGAACGAATGCCCATCACACCGTCGAGGGAAGCTCAGACATTAACGCTTGGGACAAGCAGGCATCGCTATCAGACCACTGCTGGATACTCTAAAACCGGCTCTCGGGCTAGTAAAGTTTTCAAAAGTCCAAATAGAACAAACTGGAAGAAGTTCAAAAAGAAACTGCAGAGGACTGACATCCCCTACCCAGACAGAGATCTTGCCACCGAACAAGAGATCGACGATACAGTCGGATACATAGCCGTGGTGTTCTCTAGCTCTATAGAAAAATCCTGCCCTCCTGCTCAAGATCTAGATGGATTTTTGCAAAAGAAGGGCTCGTCGAACAGACGACCTACAAGGAGAGCGTAAGAATCTTGAAAAAAGACACCAAATTCGCGAAAAGAAATTTATGGAAGAATTTCTGCGAATGAATCGAATCCTCCACTGAAGCGTTCCGACTGAGGAAAGTTCTCTCCAAAGCGCCAGTCGCCAATACTGATGCCTTCACTCAGAAAAACAGATGGCGGTGAACCACAACACACGAGGAAACGCAAATCCTCTTTCCTGGTTGTACAGACCCCCAAGGGGATTACGGCACAATAACGCAGGGCTCTCGGAGAAGGATGGAGGTAGAAAAAATCAAGGCTATAACCGATGAAAAAAGGCAGAGCACCAGGGACGGCGAATAATGCTCCAAAAGGTAGAGTAAATCATAATTTCATAGCATCGAAATGTTAACAAGTCCTGTTTAAGGCTGTGCAAAGGTTCACAGAGCTTTTGGAGAGGACAAAGCGATATTTTGGTCCCAAGGCAGGAAAGGCTAGCCACACTACCACAAAGGACTAAAAGACCGAGACCCATTATAAACCTGTCTTCTTTCATGCTCAAGACGATGGAGCAGGTTATCGACGTGTATGCCAGAGTGGTGATAGGCGGCAGTCTTTCTACTAAAGTCACAGCATGCATACATGAGCAACAGATCTGTTGACACTGCACTGCATAGTCTAAAATTCCTTGGAAGGACTATACTTTGGGTGCGTTCTTAGACGTATAGAGGGAGCGTTCAATAATATTGAGGAAGACGCGATATTGCGCAGCTTGAGAAAATCTCACCTGAATATCAGTCTCATGCCAAACGAAGAAAAAAACGTATTCACGAGACTAAACGTCAGGAGAGCTATCGCCTTCTCCGCTCATATGGATCCTTGCAATGGACAAACTGTTGACGACGAAGGCCTTGGAAACGGAAGGATTCATTATGAGTGCACATGCAGACTATGTGGCAGTCCCGATCGCAGACAAAATCCCATGAATCGAAAGCGATCAAGGACTGTCGATTCGTGATCGAGGTTGAGAGTGGAGGACTGAGAATAAATCCTTCTAAAATGAAAGTTTTATTATTTACCAGGAAAAGGGCAATTCCAACTTTGAAGACACCAAGAATGTGCAGGGAATTGAGCTACCGATATCCAAATTCGTTATATATGTTTAGGCGTCTTTTTGGTCTCCAAACTCAGCTGGAGGGAGAACATAGAAGATCATGTCAAGCGGGCGTACGTAGCTTTATATATGCCTGCCGCAGAATGCTTGACAGCCCGTGGGGAATTCAACCGCACATGATACACTGGCTATATTGTACATAGCGGTTGCGAGACCTTCTAACTTACGGCGCGGTTGTATGGTGAAAGGTCACAGAAAGAAAGTGTCATCTCTCTAGCCTAACCAAGGTCCAAAGAACGGTTTGCATGGGAATAATAAGTTCTCTGAGGACCACACCTATTCAACACGCATCCTTGGAACATATATAATGCTGCAGCAAAACAGCTAAACCAGCTGTCCGGCTAAGGGAATCCGAATTGTGATCCTGAAGATCTTATGGACACGCCACTGTAGAAACTCAATGGGTTGCCGTCCTAGACAACCCAGCCACTGACTACTTCCCTATGACATTCGCTTTCAATAGGAGATGCACTAACAGAAGACCTGAAAGATGTGAATATAAATAGAAAAAAATGACGAAATCACCGCCTTTACTGTCGGCTCTAAGATGAACGCCGGAATAGGCACAGGCATCTTTGGTGAAGTTCTGATATAAAGCAAATCAGTCCGGATCAACAGCGACTGTGGAATTTTACTTGGCGACACTACTTGGCAATACTTAACTCTGTGTTGGGTGCCAGAGGGCGCAACGATATCCTGGGAAATCAAGGAGCGGGCAAGCTTACAAGATCTACCCTCCTCCCTGACCCAAATCTTGCCCTTAAATCTAGCGTTGTGGGTCCTTAAAAAAAGTGAAATGGCCACTTTAATGGTCCCGTCCTTCTTTGGCTCAAGAACATCGCTGGCTCGTCGCAAATTCAGACCAAACCTGAAGGGGATGCAATTATTCGTTATGCAATCACGTAAGGATTTGGCTCCCAAATTACAATTATTTCTTTAAATTTTGTATTTGTCAGTGTCAAAATTAAATTAGACTCTCCCATTGAGTAAGGCATAAAAAATCCATGACCATGGACATTTTGCGTCGCAGCATTCCGTTCGGAAATTAAACTTGTCAACTCTACTCCACGGTCAGCATGATTTCGCTACACTTCCGCTGCAGAACTGTGGTACTTTTGCCGCTAATTAGGACTGTCATAACATTCCAGCAACCCATTGGACATGACAATCCACACAGCAATCGTGGTTAACCACTTAAAATTTTTCGGAAGTTTATGTTTTAAATCGAAAAAAAAAGAAACGAAACCAGTTTGGAATAGCCCAAAGATATCATAACGTTGAACCTAGCCAAAGCCCTTACCAGAGAGTGTATATCTATGCACCTTACATCTTCATTCATTCAATGACTATTGACCTTTGTGTAATTACTACCGGTAAGGTCGTTAAACTGATTACAATAAATTGATTTGTTTTGCTTTCAATTATTCAGTTGAAGGGTCCCTCTCTCAATCTTTATTTTTTTCGGCTCTGACAATGAAATAGCTTGTGGGCCGTGGGCGTGCGACTTACCCATACAAGAAAAAAAACAGATTTCCTTCAAATCTCATTATTGTCATTGTTGAGTGGTAGTTTTTTGAACAAGTACTTGTTACTGTTGAGTACTTTTGTCACCTACTCTCCGCAAAGTCTTTTCGAGACCGCATTTTTGTGTGTGGTTAATCTTGGCATTTAAGGAAGCATACTACGATGGTTTAGTAGGTCACAGCGAACGGGACCAGCCAAGTAGGGTAACATTTTTATTTATTACATTTGCATGCAGATGCTGTGGCAGTTTGAATCTAGTACTTCTGCTTTTTTTTATTCATCCCCATATAGTCGGCCAAGTGTGTGTCCTTCAGAGTATTCTTGTTTGAACAAAAGCAAGCCCCCACGAGGAGGGGCTTTAATGGCAAAACCCAGCCGTATTGTAGAACTGATGTGTGGTGCAATCCTATTATACATCTCTTGAGTAATTACAATATGGTGAAAACCTGAGATAGGTACACAATTTGTCTCCATTACGGGCCATAACATCCACTTGGCGTATAGTGTTTGGCTACATTTCAGTTCCATTAATCGATTTTTGGTTTTGCCAACGATGATGATGGTTTGCCTCTAAGGCCTTTTATCGGCTGATGTTCCACTATAAATGATGTTTGTTGTCGTATTGTTCTTTTCATGGTTCGATTGAGGGGATTCCTCGATACTTGTGCGGAAATCCAGTATTCGCTACCTTTTTGGTGTAATTGGAAAGTGCTTGGTTGAGAATTGTTTTTAGGTGACAGTTGTTTGATTTCGACGATTTGAAAAAAACAAAGAGTTCGGTTGAACTTTTAACACCAAAAAAATGGTACAAAAGCTAGTGTACCTCAGGGCTCTGCTCATGCCCTGTAATAAATTCTTTTTACACCTCGTCACATAGTTCTTCCGGTTACGTACGTGTTTCCAACTTTTTTCACTTCCTGAAACTCCGCCTGAATTTGAATAGATTTTTCCAAAATTTCGTAACTACGAACGAAGTAATAACTTGTGTCGAAAAGTGTCAGGAAAGACAGAAAGTTGGTTAAGCCAACCCCATCTATCGGATGGTTGGTGTAGTTAGAGTTTAGGGACCAACAAAAGTTAGGTGGGAAGTCAAGGTTTGGTGACTTACTCATTCTTACTTTGGGCAGCGAATTATAAGAGATTTCAAAATTTTCCTTTGGATACTGTTGCATTTGGCAATCAGACTCAGATGACTGAGAAAGAGCGCTATTAAGTTTTTTTTATCACCCATTCTGTCACCTCATTGAATAGGACCTATGATAATACTTAGGACTATTGTAGGGTCTATAAGTAGGATGTTCTACTACTGCCCTGCCACTAGAAACCAGCGCTGCCCCTAGTGGCAGCTCTCCGAATTCTGAACATACTCGATCCCACCACAACGGTAATGGATGTGGAGTCACAAACCGGGGGCGATACGGGTGACACATACTTCAACACGACACGACGGAAAAGTGCTCACACGCAAGTAGGGAACAGGATTGCCTCTTGACATACGCGAGTATAGGAAAGAGACAACTCAAGATTATGCGGACCGGGTTTTTCGCCCGGTAGAAGAATACGACTCTTTTTGCCTTCGACTCCAAAAGAGCGTCTCATCTTGGGGTTGGCAAAGCGGAGAAGACCAAATGTAGGCAAAGTTAACTCCGTATTACCTCTGGAGGAGATTTTCCAACTATCGCGTTTCTATGGAAAATTTAAATTCAAACAGTGCTGAGTTGAAAAAGTCTTAAACTTTATTGACAGAGATAACCCTGCGCTGAAAAAGAATTTTCTGATTTAAGCCCAGGCGCACTTTAGTCCGGAATTAAGTAATCCTCGTGTAAGTTAGGATTAACTTTGCGCTTGAAAACTAGGCCTCAGAGGTTGTGGGCGTTACGTACTCCTTCAACTTACCAAGCTGGGTTAAGGCCAGTCATTTTAGTACGGGATTATTTAATCATAGTTTAACTCGGGGTTAACTTGACAGTGATAAACTGGGTCTCAGATGTTGTGATTATTACGCAACCCATAATCTTGCCAAAGAAGTAGCTGAGTTAGGTTAGGTTAGGTGACTTTCTCCGCTCGGCAATTATAATACCGCTTGTCATAAGACCGGAGTTACCAGCCCACGGACCTTAATTAGGGCTACCCGATTTGAGTGAGAAATGTCAAGTCAACCAGCATCAGTATAACATTGTTTCGAAGGTCACCATTTGATGGTTGATTGGTTATGGACTTACCCGAAAAGGGTATTGAAGGCTGGGGGAAACCGTTTCAGTGAGAGGCATTGTCATCAGAGTTTTGGGGGCCAGGAAGGATTTTTCTCAAGAATAGGGTTTTGCCTTGGGGATGGGAGGGATGGGGTCGGTATGAATTGGAGGGAATAACTTGATTTCGGTGAAAGAACGCATCTATTGCCCCTCAAGTAAGAATTAGCCTGAAGGAGGAAGAGTGCAAGTGTAACCCTGTGTAGGCTTAACGCTGATGTTGAACCGTACTTCAGGTGACTCAAGTCAGTATTAACCTTTGGAAACTTGGAGAAGTCGGGATAACGGAAGCGGTATAAGCCCGTACCAGGGGGGAAAAACGGTGTTAGCTGAGGGTGGAGAGCTGAGGGCAACCGAAACTGTAAGAGCCCGTTTTAGACACAGTCCTGAAAAGACCTTGGGGTATCGTGGGGGGGGGTGTGTAGGGGAATTATGGGGGATTCGGTGTTTACTGTATGTTTTTTACCATTGAGTTACTGGGGGGGGCGACGTATGTTTGATCATCATTTAGGCGTTTAAACAATTTGACCTGGAGATAAAGCTTATTATCTTTTTTTAACTCGAGCCTGGCTAGGTTGTTTAGATCTTCGAAGAAGCATTCACCTACAGTAGCTGAGTCGAACCCCACAGTAATTTTAATCCAGAATCATGTAATCCTGGTTTAACTTAATAACTGAGTTACCGTGATTGTGGGCTCATCGCAACGCTTTTTTCCCAAATGAGTAGCTGGGTTAAGCCCAAGGTCAATTTCATCCGGGATCACGTAATCTTAAATCATGATTACGTGATCCCGGCCAAGGTTTGCTCTGAAAAACTCGGTCCCAGAGATTGTAAGATCTCTCTCTAAGATCCCCAAGATCCGCCAACGGGTGAGCTGTGTTTTCAGTCATTTGAATTAGGAATCATGATTATACCCAGGTTTATCTAACCCAGGTTTAGCTAGCCGCAGAAACATCTTGAGTAGCTTTGCACCGAAAAACTGGGTCTCCGTGGTTGTGGGCTCATCCCACCGCTATTTTTAGCCAAAGCAGTAGCGGAGCTAAGCCCAGGGTCACTTAAATCCGGGATTATGTAATCATGGTTCAGCCCGAAACCGACACACTTAGACCTATAAAGATTCATTTTCGAATCATCTGTTAATGGTGCGCAACCCATATACCGAAAGTGGAAACATTTTGAGATTTTATCGAAGCGTGAGTGACGAATTTGGTCGTTGATCGATGTTGAAAAGATCTTGAAGGCTAAGGTTTCGTTTGTAGACATAAAACGGAGCATGTACAGAGAAGGGGTAGCAGTTGAGGTAGGTAGGGACTTTGTCTACCTGGGTTCCGCAATTAACTCCTGCTAATCGCTGCTTCTTTAAACTAAGAAGGTTATTGAGTAGCAAAGCCCTCTCTCAAGCAATTGTTTAGGTTGTTTCGAGAATAAAATCCTTTGGAAGGTTTTTTTTCCAGTGTGTGTTGACGGAGAGTGTGGAGGAGGAAATATAACATCGAACTGTACGGGCCGTACTGAGACACCGAACAGGTCAGAAGTGTCAGAGTCGTTGTGACTGCGGTTGCTGAGTTACCTGGAGCGGATGGACACCAATGCCCCGGCCAAGAAAATTGGCGAATCCCCGCCGCAGGTGCAGCGCAGTAGAGCAGCAACGAGACTCAGGTGGCGCACGCAAGAGGGAGGGGAACTCCGCCATATTTGCAAAACAGCTAGCTGGAGATAAAAATGGCTGGTGAAGCCTGTTGGCCGAGGCCCCAGACCATTGTTACCAGACATTGTTACTATTTACAGAGAAAATGAAGTGACGTCTCTTTCTTCGCTCCATCCATGCGGCACTTGCAAAAATCAAAAGAGTAAACACCAAGCTTTGTTACTTGCTTGCGAATTAGACAAGTCCTGAAATGACACAGATTGTAGCACTAAAGTGTGATATATTAAGGGCATCAAGCTCTTTGACCATCTAAGATCCAGATTTGGACAAATCTGATTCAACGCCAGACAGGTATTGCCATAGGAGTTTGCATGTGGAGATTGGTATATTTAAGGAACTGCGTAGGTCCAGGGTTCACTTAGCACTATGCGCCGCATAGAGGGTTAGTGTGTCCGACTACTGTGCAAGCGGTCCCTGGTTCAAATCGCGGTTGGTGCAGTTCAGGCTTTTAAACGTTCCCAGCTCGGCTAGGGTCTGACAAACACCCTAAGAATTTCATTTTCCATGAGATATCTTTCCGGAATGGCAGTCCGGAATCGGAAAAAAACAGTAGATCCCCTTCATGTGTGTTAGAACACCTGCAATGCCCCTAGCAAGCCTGGCTGTAAGAGGGCGCGCGATTGCTCTACTGGCCAAAAGTGTCCGCGGAAGTTTCTTGTATTTATTTTAGCTTAGGACTGAAAAATCTGACCTTTTAGAATTGATGGGCAAATCTCATTGCGTTTTAAATAACAACTTACGCGATACAGGGATACTTGTATGAGCATTCCAAAAGAGTTCCGCAGAATGACCTTGTAGACTTGGTGCAAACGCTAAAAATCGAATTGTTAAAAATCGAACGTTTGCATTCCTAGTAGAGTAGTGTGAGTCCCTGTTAATTGTAACATAAAAATCTACCGTCACCACCTCTACACCTCAAGTTTCTTTCTCTTTTGAAAGCGTTTTTTAAAAATACGAGAAAGGCTAAACCAAAACTCTCGGGCAAAGCACTGGATCGTTACGAACGAGGAGCCATCATACTTGCTGGCTCATAAGATTCTCTTATGCTTAAACAACCAGAAACTCGTCGAGTTTCAGAGTTTAAACAAATTAACTGAAATGTAAATTCTAAATTCTAATGTAAATGTCTTAGGTATGATGTGATGAGTTGCTCATTACAGTGCGATCACAAAAACGAGGCAAAAAATGTTTTGTATCGTCCTTACACCATTTTAAAATCCGACAATGCATACAAAGGCAAGTTTGGCCTGTACTGCCTCAAAATGTCATAAAGAAATAAAATTTTATGAGCACAGCAAATAACTTGTTGTATCCTGGACCTAGACCTAAACCTCCAAGCCTTTTTTAACACTCATAACCTGCTCCCGTCGACTCCCGGTGTTTCGACTCTCTTTTTACAGTCTTTCTAACCACCTTTGGTGGTTTTAAAAAGTTTAACACTTCATAATGTCTACTCGGGTACTATTTGTATATTGTTTGTAAAATCAACATGTCAGTGTTACAATTTAATACTTTTAAATTTATATGACCTGAGCATAAACAATTCTTTGTCGTTTAAGTTAACTTTGCAAACCATCTGAGATCACTATAAAATAATGTTTTTATGGTCACTTTTGGGAGTTAAAAAAAAAATAATATCGCAGCTCCAAGCGTCAGCGAAAGTTCAAATGTCTTTTTGTAGATTTTTGATTTACTGGCTCATTTAACTAGGATCAAACACTCGTAAAAAGGAAGTACATGATCTTTATATATAATGCGTCTTAAGCTTTAAACAAATGCGTTTATCTATTAACCCTGCTTGAACTTAATGATGTTACCCCGCCTCGTGGGTAATTAAACATGTTGTTTATATGCAAAAAAGTGTAAAGCTATTAATGGCATCGACGTCAGAAGTGATATTTCATTAAAGGCAAATAAAAAATCTGACCATAATAGTCCAACGAACCCGAATTTAAGCATTTATTCTTGTGCAGATATGTACTTTCGAGTGGCATGGACCTTAAAACACCTACATGGGACATTTAACAATGATAACTTAAAAATGTGTATGAGTAATTAAAATAGTGACCAGTCGTAGATTGTCACCATAGTTTTATTTATATTATTCCACTTTAGCTTGAGGACTGGGAATTTGTATTTTTTATAGAAACTCCCAAAATGTGGGAACTTCTCCACAGAATCATTTAAAAAAATAAATAAAAGACCAATTTAGCAAACTGTTTTGGCACATGTTAACAGTCGAGTTAAAGTCAAACTGTTTACTCGAAAAATCCTCTTTCCTCGTAGATTTGCCACAGTATAAGTATCGTCGATATTATAAAGTGTTTTCACTGGACACTAATCCGTGATGAAGACAAATCTTCGCTGAATCCCCTCTGGTTCACGGAATTAACCATACAAATTTAAATCTCTTCACGAAGAGATTAAAAATTGACCGCGTAATAAATCTCTTCTACGCATGAATTCTTAAAGGCTTTGTCTTTGTTACAAAAGCTGCGTTGCGTCAACATTGATTTGACAACTTAAATCAAAACACATAAAATTCAATAGGAGCTACCACAACATTGCTTCTATCACCCGGCGCTACGTTTTCTTACGTAAGAAAGTTTTGAAAAAGCAAAAAAATTCAACACGCTAATTTTTCGCGTGTGTTTTGAAGTTCCTGTGAAGCTAGAATTATTGACTTTCGCGGTGGTTTGTGTTTTTCTTGAAATCTTGGCATTTTCTGCGGTTTTCAATCGTCTTTCCGAATGTTATAGTTTCACCGCGGTTGTATAACAAAGGCCACACGGGACAAAGCAAACGGCAACGCAGCTTCGTAACATAGCGTTAAATAAAACAGTACAGAATTCTTCGTGTTCTCTTGGTTTTCTGATGAAACAAATCAAACAAACCTTTATTTTGACAACTGGGTATCATGAACTCAGCTGTGGTTGTTGTAGTGTGTAAAGGGATGTGCAGAGCGGTTGACTTTGCTGTTAAAAAGTTAAATGCACTGAGGAGTACACACTGCAACAGAATGATAAATATTAATGTAGATCAAGTCGGTCTACTATCGATTTTATGGACGACCCAAATCCTATCAACATATTTCGCGTAGTGTTTTTCTATTTTTGGGTTATTTCGTTTCATAGATTTCAAAAATTAATGAGTTGAAATATTTTTGATTCTGAGTTGCCAAAGAAACCTTAAAATTTAAATTTGAAAAGAAACATTTTCTAACAGTTTTATGGTCATCATAAAATATTTAGCTAACTAAAATTTGGTTACTTGAAGATTTTTTGTAAAAAAAACTTCGTCCCGAATAAACTTTTTTCTGAAAGACTTACTTACTTTTCTGCTGTTATATATAAAGGGTCCGCCATCTAAAGTTTTTTTCAACTAGTGCTTATTTCGTGAATGGTAACACTTAGCTCATCTCTGATTTGACAGATAATTAGTTTTATCCCTCCGCTGAACGAATATGGTTGTATGCGTTTTCTCTTCGCTAAGTGGGCCTGCGATCGACTTAGAGAAAATATCAATTTTGCCAAAAAAAATCATCTTTTCAGATGAAGCTCATTTTGATTTTGGCGGGTAAGTAAACAAGCAAAATTGTCGCATTTGGGGCACAGAAAACCCGCACGCAATACATTGAAAAACCGATACACCCAAAATGAGTCACTGTTTGGTGCGGATTTTGGTCCAGAAGCATGATAGGGCCATTTTTCTTCGAAAATGAGCAAGTAGTGGCCGTTACAGTCAAGGGCGATCGTTATCGGGCCATGTTGAACAAATTTTTGTTCACAAAAATTGAAGAGGAGGATATTGGCAACATTTGGTTTCAACAGGACGGCGCTACGTGCCACACAGCCGAAGCTACGTTCGATGTTTTGCGCCCTGTTTTTAATGTCGTTTGTTTTGTTTTGATGTCGTTTGGCCACCTCGGAGCCAGAGACAATTGACGCTTTAAAGGACAATATTCGTGAAGCCATCGGTGAAATATGGCTGCACATAATCGATAATGTGTTTAAAAATTGGACCGATCGTGAAGGACGACTGCATGGCCAGCCGAGGCAGCCATTTGAATGAAATTTTTTTTTATTAGTAACCGGAAGGATTGAAAGGATAAAAAAAGAAATTTGAGAAAATATTCAGTAGTTTTTTTTTCATAGCTTGTTTTTTTTTTCATATCTTGTTCAAATTCATAAGAACATAGTAATTTGATAAATATTGTTGTTTTCTGCTTTATTCCTTTTTCAGCTATCATGTGGTTTTTCATTCTCTCTTACCTGTAAATAAATTAAGATATAAAAAAAGGTTATTCAAATTCAGTCATGATTCTGTAAAATTTATAAAAAATAAATTCAAAGTATAAAAGTTCGACGGTTTAAGTCTGGCGTAAATATGTTAAAATAAGCATTTTCAAAGGTGCTAGAGAATACTCCCAACTAGAAAAAAGCTTACAACGCACCTAGGCCTAAAAAAAACCAAGGGACTGAGAAAATTGTACCTTGCAAAGAGATATGACTAGTGAACACTACAATAAACTTTATTAAGCACACGTAAGGCAAAAACTAGTGAGGTGGTCGAATTTACTTTTTAGAATTCTGCCTTACGAAATTCTGCTTTGCAAAGATCTGGAAATTTCACTTTTTCAAAGCAGCCTGAATTTCGAAAAATCACTTTTTTCAATTTGTTCAATTTTGTAAAACAGAATTTGGTCGTCAACAGTAGATCCGTCCGAATCCGAGGCTTGTTTCTGCTTCGTGACTGGTGTTTCTTTAAGTGGCCGGGAAGTCACCCCGACGGCACGACCCCCAACCTGGAGGACCAGATCCTTTGCTTAACTCTAAGGGCGGAGAGCCGGATAGCCCGCTCCTTATAGGCCTGAGCTCCGAATACGTCGTAGTAGCCCATATAAGGGTTCACTAAGTAGTTCGGCCTGACTGGAACTATGGACGCCACCGTTGATTCCATCTGGGGAATTCCTCCACTGCCGTCCGGATGCAAGGAGAAGTGCCTTAGTGGGAACACTCCTCCCCCCCTCTCTCGTCTGCTACCCCCAACAACCTTCCAAAGGGGTTGGAACCCAATCTCCAGTTGAGGTACTAGGCACCCGGTGTTCACAACGGGGAGGTGAGAGTAGGAGTTGATAGACAGAGGTGGGTTTAGAAAAACCTGTGGATGCTTGTATCCTCTTGAGTGCACATGTCCATCCTTTGACCACCAAAGGACCCCTTTGATGTCAAAAAAGGATTTAGACAAGGCGACGCGCTGTCATGCGACTTCTTTAACATCATACTTGAGAGAATTGTGCAGAACTCTCGCGCCAACACCAGAGGTACAATCTTTCAAAAGTCCGTTCAACTACTTGCATACGCAGACGACATTGACATAATCGGTAGAACAAAGCGTGATGTCAGTGAAGCCTTCGTGAGTATTGGGACGGAAGCGGCGAACATGGGTTTAGCAGTCAATGAGGGCAAAACCAAGTATATGCTGTCATCAAGAAAAGACACCCAACACCGACGTCTTGGACAAAACATCACCATCGACAGCTATAACTTTGAGGTAGTTAGGGACTTTGTCTACCTGGGTTCCGCTATCAATTCAGACAATGACACCAGCGCTGAAATCAAACGAAGGATAACTCTTGCCAATCGCTGTTTCTTTGGGCTAAGAAGGCAATTGAGTAGCAAAGCCCTCTCTCGAGCAACTAAAGTGTCCATGTATAAGACCCTCATCATCCCAGTCCTGCTGTACGGTGCAGAAGCATGGACCCTGTCAAAGGCGGATGAAAACACTTTAGGCTGCTTCGAGAGGAAAATTCTTCGGACGATTTACGGTCCCGTCTGCATAGACGGAGAGTGGAGGAGGAGATATAACATCGAACTGTACGGGCTGTACAGCGATACCGACCTAGCCAAAAGAGTCAAAACACAACGTCTACGATGGCTGGGTCATCTAGAGCGGATGGACACCAACGCCCCGGCCCGGAAAATCTTCGAATCCACACCGCAGGGACGGCGCGGTAGAGGAGCACCGAGACTCAGGTGGCGCAAGTGGAAGGGGACCTCAGCCAACTTCGCGTGCGAAACTGGAGACGGCTAGCTAGAGACAGAGCTGGCTGGCGAAGCTTGTTGGCTGAGGCCCAGGTCCACCCGGACTGTAGCGCCACCTTAAGTAAGTAAGTAAGTAAAACTGAATTTTGAAAAGCAGAAATTTGTAAAAAGAATTTTGACCAAATTTCTGATACTTTTCAATATTAAAACAACCCAAAAAAATTAAATGCGAACTCTTTGATTGGTTTCGAGAATTGGCAAAAATTTATTTTAGGTAGGCGAGAAAAGGTTGGTTTACCAACCCAAACCTTTGTTGCGCCAACTTGATTTCTTCAGATTTCAAGAATGACTGCAGCATAATTAGAAGCTGAAAGTCTGACATAATTATTTTCAGCTTCAGTGTCGCATGGTGAATACCTCTAAACATTTAATGGCAAAGTTTCATTATTCAAAATTCTTTCAACGTTCTTAGACAAAGTTCATTCAGAATGAATTCATCTCTTCACTAAGCAAAGTTTGCTGCTTTCAATGAAGAAGGACGTGACGCAATTTTAAGGAAGACCTTTGTAAGCGAAATGAAAGAGATATCTATTTTTTTATTGCCACAACGCATGGCCTTACACTTTTTTTTATATGGGTCGTGTATGCATATACCTACTCTAGGTGTGAATAATGAGCAAAGTTCAAATCTTCAATACACGAAGGTTATTCGAGATTAAATCTAATTAAAAAGTTAATTTGAGTAAATGCATACATATTAACGAACGAATGGAGTATAGACTCTATTCAAATTTTGTGCTTGTGGTAAAGTCCAACTCTCAGAAGATTTATCAACGTAGTGCAACAATTGCGGAGAGGAGCGGAGAGTTTCGAATGAAAACTTACTCAAGCCGAATGAAGTGAAAAGTTTGTGCACATCATAATTATTTTCTTTTTTTTTTTTTGAATAACCAGCAGCGGCCTTTGTAAAATTATGACAATGAAAACTATCAGGGTCATTTGGAAAAAAGTTTTTTAATTATTTCCCATGGAAGCAAGAAAGGGCACTCTCCCTCAACAATATATCCTTTTCCAAGTCACTACTGTAACGCCTGAGGGGACACAAATGATTTTGGCTCTTTGTTCTGCTGTTTCTTTTTCCTTCTGAGTGGAATTTCCGAGAGCTCTTGATTGTTCTTTTTCAAGACAGGAAGTAGATTGAGAACTGCCGTGGAAGGATGCAAGACCGAGACCCACTGACCTGCGTTATTCGTCGCAAGAAATGAGGACGTTTAGGCTTAGTTAGATGGGTTCTTATGTACGGTTGTTTGAGAAAGCTTTAAGTATAATGGAGTAATTTATAGTTTTAATTGCAAGCAAAGGAGTCTAAATCGGTGTTCCACGTTCTCATGAAAAGAATTTTTTTTTCTGCAATCGAAAAACATATTTGCGGAGGCCACTGGTTGAATAAGAGGTCTTGTGCAGGGTTGTGGTAAGCATTGTCGTAAGGAATAAAAGTAGAGCAGTAGAACTTTTTTCAGGGTCAAGAACGATATCGTTGGTTGGGTGCTTTGGAAAATGTGTCTAGGGGTTTTGTAATTTCATCTGGTTGTTGGTTTAACTATGGGGCCGGTCTTTGAGGGGTTGCTATTCGTTTCTTTGTCAGGACAACTTTAACCCATTTTCATAGAGTGGAGTCAAAATAATGATTTTCGAAAAAAGTTTACAAAGAACTTTATTTTTACTATTTGTTGAATGTAGGAACGATATTCCCTTCATTAATAGAGATGCAGTTGCACTTGCCCAAACATAAAAGATAAATTCCTTTCTTGCACACATGTTTTAACATTCTCTGGGCACAGCGTATCATCAGGATAGACGCGCCATATTCTTTTGTTTAATTTTGTTTTCCTTCTACATAGTTGTTAAGACAACTTTGGAATGTGCGGAGTGACTAGTGAAGAGTTGTCTTTCAGGTGAAAAGAAATTCAATTTTGATGACCGGATGGTTAAAACCATACTTTCACGATCTTTGAAAAGACGAATGCTTTTTGTGCCGCCATCATGCGAGACAAGGAGTAGTTGTGGTATGGGGAGCCATTTCGTTTTATGGTGCCTTCGAATTAGTTTTCGTTTCCAATAAAATGTCAGGAAACTCTTACGAGACTTCATCACCCCTAAAACCTTTTAGAGATATGAAGGGGACCAACAGGAGAACGATTAAGCCATGTCTGTCCGAATGTAAACAACTTTTAGGCCATACATGTCAAGCTAGAGAGCAGAAAGTTGGTGAGTGAGCTGGAAGTCCAGTCCTTCAGATATGAAAGAGAATGACAGGAGAAAGATTAAGCCATGTCTGTCCGAATGTAAACAACTTAAAGGCCATACATTTCAAGCTAGAGAGCAGAAAGTTGGTGAGTGAGCTGGAAGTCCAGTCCTTCAGATCAAAATTGAAAATTATTTGAATCCGCCCACAGACACGCCCACTACAGGCCAGTATGTGCGACCATCTTCTAATTTTTAAAAATACTTTTCTTCAATTTTAGCTATGTTAGGATGGCACTAGCGCAATTATTTTTGGAATGTGACATTACCTTGTAGTTGTCTTTGAGGTAGCAGAAAAAGCTTGGCCTTTACATTTATCACACCCACTTTTTATGGGATTTTAATTTGAAATGACTGTTTTTCAATAAATATATATGAAATTGACAAAAACATTCATTACAAAAGTTGTAGATATTAGCATTTTCTAACTTTATTGTGTATAGTATATGCCTCTGCCTGCTTTTGTGGGCGTGGCTTCTAAAAAAGTGATTTTTTAGTTAAAAAGGCCGAGTTTTAGTCCGAAATGTATACAACCACCAAGCATAAAGCATTTAATAGTTATATTTGTACATCCCGCTCACTTTTTAAAGGCGTGGCAGTTCCTTTTTTGGAAGGTTACTTGTTTTTTCTAGTTAAGTTTTCATTTTTTAAACATTTATTTTGTTTCTGGTGAGTCTAACCTGATGAACAGCATTATCATCAGGTTAGACTCCAACAGCCTGTAAATGCATTCATGGATCTTTTTTGTGTAATTATAAAAGAATAACATTAATGGACAAGACACAAGCAAAAGAAGACAAAAAAAACAATAGTCATAGGATAGGATAGGATATAACCACTAGAGCGTGTGATGCATCCAGCATCCTAATTCGATTAAGGCTATGTCACAAATCTGCTTTGTAGTTTGTTTTGTCCCGTTACGTTCCTCTTGCTTTACAACCGCATTGAGAATATACCATACGAAAAACGATTAAAAATCATAGAAAATGCCAGGAAATCAACAAGAACACAAACCACCGCGAAAGCCAGCAGTTCCAGGTTCAGAGAAACTTCAAAACGCGCGTAAAAATTTATCGTGTTGAATTTTGCTGATTTCTCAAAAGTTTCTTACGTAAAAAAACGTAACGACAGATGGTTGAAGCAACGTTGTGGTAGCTCCCATTGAATTAAATGTATTTGAATTTAAGTTGTCAAATCAAAGTTGGCACAATGCACCTTTGTGACACAGTCTTTAATAAGTAAATTAGTTTTGGCTAATTGATTAGAGTTTTCGTTAAATATTAGTATGATATTTGAGAATACATATTTTATAACATTTCTGGTGTCGCCAAAGTCACCAATAAAATTTGTCTTGGTATATTTTCTTGATGAATGAAATTCTTTTTGCAACTTTATTGTTAGAAAATCTCAATAATTTGTGTAAGACTTCTTGCGACTATTGAAAAACAGTTTCTATATAGGCTAAGCAGTCGCATATTGATATTTTGCGACTTACAAGTAACTTCTTCTAAATTTTTTTTTTTTTAATAATACACAGGCAAACAAAGTTACCCTTTTAATGTTAGACATCTCGAGCGAAAAGGCTTGAAAGAAAAGAAAAGAGAAAAGAGGAGGAGAGGTACCGGTGTACTCTTGATTATAGATGCTATGTGTTATGGATCCGTAGGAAAGACTGGAGTGGAATCATCGGATAAGGTGATCTGTGATAAGTGATGTTACAAATCACACAAATTCGTCTGGGTAGACTGTGATCATCACAATTTTCACGGTCAATCACATTCAAAATCAGATAGTTCCCAGTTTTTAAACTTTTTTGTGTTGGTATTTTTGTCTGCACTTAGGCTGACTTTCTGTAAGCATAAAAAAAAAAAAAAAACTTCTTGCATGACAAGTATAAATAAAGCAACGATTCGGAACAATCTTTTTGCGATCACCTTAAGCAGATCATTGATTGATTTCCAAACAATCTAAAAAAAAATCACAGATTACCTTAGCCGATTTCTCCACTGGTTGTGGCAAGGCTCGCGTTTTGCGGCTTATGGGAGAACTGCTGAGAACTTCTCCTGTGAGCTCAAGGTTAAACTAATGTGCATTCTACGACCTTGGCGAGTATTGGGGTTAATATAAGTGGTCCATCCAAAAATGGAAAAAGGACCTCTTATGGTATCGCTACGTTGTCCGTCCGTCCGTCCAATCGCTTTATAACTTCTGAACGGTAAGTCGTAGGAAGACAAAATTTGGTGTGCGTATAAACTGCGGAAATATTCCAAAGAGGGCAATTTTTTTTAAGCACAAATAACGGTTTAATAACAGTTTGAAATTTCATGTGAAAATGGACTTAATATTTTTTAGTAATTTTTTCAAGAAGTTAAGCAGGCAAAAACTAGAAAAACGGAACTTGGGTTTAAGAAATACTAAGCTTTAATTAAAAAGTAAAACTTTTCGAAAATATCAAAACGTTTTTGAACAATGCAGAGTCGAAAATGCATGACGTTTTTCAAAGTGTTGGAGGCCATAACTTTTGAACGTCTTATCGCTCAAAATCAATATTGAACACACGTATAAAGCAACTCAAAGTAAACCAAGTGCTTAGGTCATATTTTTCAAAAAACAGTCTGCAGTTTTGACGCATTTTCGAAAAAAATTGAAAACGAGTGCACACCTTATCTCCGGTGCTGTTTGGTGGAATTCAATGGAAAAAAAATCACACGTATAAGAAATGCTTCAAAATTTTAAGGAAAATTATCGCGGATTCAAAATCTTCTGAGATTTAACTCAAAAACATAAAAGCATTTTCAAAAACAATTTTTTTAAGTCTTCTAGTAGCTTAAAGGTATAAGCGATCTTTTTACCGTTTACGCATAAACCGGTGGCCATAGAATTAAAAGAAAACTTCCAAGGCTACTGCTGGTGGTTGTGCTATTGGAAAAAAAAGTTATTAAAAAAGGTTAAAAGAACAAATGTCTCCCCCTCTATCTCCCAAACCGTATAAAGTATAATTTTTAAATTAACACCGGGCATAGTCTATCTTCTTAAATTTTATACAAAACTATAGCATACTTCGAATATTCAAAAACTTCGAAGATTTCACTGAAAAACGTGACAACATTTTCGAAAACAATTTTTTAAAGATTTCTAGACCCTTAACGGTTATGACGACCTTGTTTAAATTTGGCTGAAGTATGTAATGTTTAAAAGGCAAGCGAATTGCATCAAAAACGTTTCAAAATTGCCGTTTTCGACCCTTTATAAGTTTTTAAGCCCCTTCAAACAAGCGAAATAAAAAAACAGCATATTTTTACCGTTTCTCAGAAATTCATGTCCGCAGAATTTGAGAAAAGTGGCAAATTCTAGCACAGGTGGTTGTAAAATTGATCGAAAATTCTAACGGTAATTAAAAATAATCGAAATTGCTGTTTTAAGGGTTTTAAATTATAAAAATTCTAAAAAGGCCCAAAAAGAGTATGTCCTTCCCTCTATTTTCGTAACGGTAAAGCTTTTTGCCAGCCTTTTTTTTGGAGTAACGAAACCCAATATAAAATCACCTAATATAAGAACAGTAGACAGCACTAGGAAAAAGTATATTACAGACTGTAAAATATATCCAGAAATATTTTTTATAAATAAATAGAATGTTACACAAGCTGCGCAATATAGATGACCATAACCTTCAACAAAAGCCGACGGACCGCTCCGCGTATGTCTTCATACTTGACGGTCTCTTTTTTAATGGTCTGGAATGCATGCAACAAGCTTTTTCGTCGAAATACGGTTCGTAGAAAAAGCGATAAAGTAGTAACAGTGAAGCGAATTGCGTCTGCATTCAAGTTAGTCGATTGACTCCATTTTTCTGTCACAAAATTGTTTTAATGCCCGTTTTCAATCTATTCAGCAGGTCCACGCACTGGAATCTTCAGCGGCCTTTCACCGGACTCCATATATAGACATTATCTACAGAGCAATGAGCCTTCTCTAAACATAATCTTGGATTTCCCGGCTCTCTTGAGTTTGAGGAAGAATATCCTCGGCCAAGAAATCATTCCTTCAGCAACCTAGCCCATTTTCCGTCAGAGAAGATCCATGTCTTCGTGACTGCTCCCGATTAACAGAATTCGGTTTTTTAGGATCTCTTCCGAAAAGGCACAGTAGGCTCTTTTTTATTTTTTAAAAGACCGTAGTGGCGAGCCCCCGGAAGGCCTTTTTGACTATAACAATCTATCTGGCAAGTACAGTGGAGTGTTTTGGTGCTTTGACAAGGACACCTGCTTTAACAAGGAAGTTAATAAATAAATAAATAGAGTGGTGCAACAGCTCGAGGTGAACCAGGGCCAACTTCTCAACAATGTATGCTGGTGTGTTAATTTCTTTTACATACAAAGGGACCTACAATTTTTTGCCGAATCCGAACGGCACTTTGAGAAGTTTTTTAAGACAAATGATGCTCTCGGAGGGCTTGTCAGACCCTCGCGGAGGTGGGGACCGTGAAAAAGAACAAGTCTTTTTTTTTCAGGTGATGATGGCAGGATTCGAACCCAGACCTCCGGCGTAGTAAGCACACACACTAAATACTACGCCACGGCACTCCCACAACAAGGAAGTTAGTTGCATTAAAAATCAATTCCTTAAAGCAAAACGATCAGTAAGTAGGTATGTAGGTATGAATACCCAAGGACCAAGGTATTCATAAGGTTTAAAAAAGCTATTATCCCTCGAGTGAAACGCATTTCTCAAATTGGGCATAAGGTGTCGCTACCAAAACTGATTGCCTTGAAAACGGCCAACTTGTCCTCGTTCTCATCCACAAATCTCTGGTCACATTGTTGTGTTTCAAATTAAGGAACATAGTATGTACATATCAACCACTTGAATGTTTATTGACGCTTTCACTGATCTCGACCTTCGCTCTAATCCAGCTCGATGACTGCTCAGTGCTCGGTCATCTAATGGCAAATTCTTAGAAAAATATGATTCGCTTGAAGTCATAAAAATAATGGGGATATACCAAAAACTCATCTGGCCCCTATGCATGAATCCAGCATCCATCATATGCAACTACAAAGATGTTGTTTGCAATTTAAAACGCGCAATTTCAGTTGGCCATATTTGACTCTTTGTTTTCTTGGAACAATTCACAATCCATACAACACGCGAAAACTCCTGAAATTCTGCATAGACCAGAATAGTTTTCTTTTCCAAATTTAAACTCATGCTGATTTCAACCTTGCCACAACATTATTTGTTAAAGTAAATAAATTCCCATGAGCATCGGAGAGGTGTAAAATATTTACATTTCCTCTGGGATCGTACCAAACAACCGCACCACTTCACATTTATATTCCAAACGAACACAAACACTTATAGATCCACTTTGGAGTGCTATGAAAAATGACTCGCAAGCATAAACACAAACATTAGGAGAACTTAATTGGAAATTATTCGAATGTTCCTGGGAAAAATATTTCATCCCCCTGTGTGCTCAGTCCAAATGGGTATAAACAAAACAGTACAAATTTTTTGCGTGTCGATGGTGTGCCATAAAAAATTTAATTCTTCAATTTTTGCACTTTTGTTTGTAAACAGAAAACTCCGCGCACAGCTGTTGTATGTCCGGGTGGTATATAAAATTGAAAATTACCAATTTGTAGAAATGAACTTTGACTAATTGAGCGGTAAAAATTTTTTAAACTTTCCCGATTCGAAAGTTTACTTTTTTGATTCGAAACTGTGGATAATTGTGTTTTCATTAGTTGTTCATCCATAAAAATAAAACAAATATTTTTTTTTCACTTGAAATACTCCCTTTCTTCTTTCACGTTGAAATAATAACAGACATCCTTTAAGCGCCACCCAGCGATTCCAAATTTCGTCTGAATTTTTCCGACACACGTTTCAAAAATTTGGAGATTTTCGTCTTAGTATCTATGACCTAAACTTTATTTTTCTAGTTCTTGCCTGCCTACTTGTACCTACTGAAAAACATTTAATAAATTTTCCCAAGAAACTTCAAAATCGTAATCAAATCGTTTTGTGTGCATAAAAAAATCGAAATAGTTGATATGCGTTCTCTGAGTATTTGCGTAGTTTAAAGCACACAAAGTTTTGTCTTTCTACGACTTACCGTTCAGAAGTTACAACGCGATTGGACGGACAAGATAGGGATACCACAAGGACGCCTCTATCCTCGACCTCTATCTACGACTCCAGCTCCGCGTGAGTGAAACGCTAGTCTTGGCATGTCTAATTGTCCCACGTTAGGCGCCATTGCTACGCGTCACTTTGGTTTCACCTGGCGCATCTCGGTTGTGTATTGTTGTAGGTTCTCGTGAACAAAATGAAAGATTCTATACACATATTTGAAGCAAACATTCCTGGCTTTAGGCTTACATGGAGCTGTTGCACCTTTGATTTATGAAGGGAAAAATCCACCAGTTGCAACCTGGATTGTAATCGACCATTACTTACAAGAATGACGGTGCAGTTAGAGAGTCGCTTTGGGAAAGCTGTTCATCGATTTTAGCGATCGTTGTTTTTGGTTTACCCCGAGTGATTTTAATCCCAATACCCTCAATATCTTTATGGTGAATGTTCTTTTATCTGCGGCGAAGAAGGATTCCAGATTCCCTGGAGTCCATTTTTACTCAGAAATTGATGTCTGATGTCAGTTTAAAAATGGTTTTACCAGTGCCTTTATACAGGGTAGGTTAGGTGGGCTGGTTGTCCCCATTTAGCAGGGACACACTTAGACTACAAGAGGTCCGTTGTTATTCCATGTTATGGTAAAAGCGGAATAATATACGCACAACGAAGGCGATATGAACCCGCACGATATGAACCCGCATATGAGTGGAAATTCAATGATAATGGTGGCGAGGGAACCGCGTCAAGTTAAAAACGGGACGAATATGACCGCAAACCCTATGTGCTATACCAAGATGTGGATGTATCTCGACAAGCCAAAACATGAAGACTACATTGGCTTGGCCACATAGAGCGGATGGACAATAACGCTCCAGCCAAGAGGGTCTTCGCTCCCAGGCTAGAGACGACCAGGAAGACCGAACCTCCGTTTTAGAGATCATGTCATCGCGGATGCTAGAGCGCTTGGTCAAGACAATCGGAAGCAGCGTACTCAGAATCGCAGAGGATGGAAAACTATTGTGAACCAGGCAAAAACTCTCTATAGTTCGGGAGCCCTTTAAGTAAGCAACAAAATCCGCTGGACATATGCCAACGACATAGGTATGGCCTGTATGATGGGTTGTTAAAAAACTCTCTTTTACTACGCCGAGACTAGCATTGTGGCTAGTGGCGAATGCATTTTAATTCCCAAATTGAACCCCACGTTGGGCACCATTACCTACCTACAGCGAAGTGAGGGCCGCAAATACAACTTCCATGCGGTAACTGACCCTTGGAATGATCTGCACCGCATCAAACTTAGGTCTGAGCAGAATTAGTGATGGCCAATAGGGAACAATCTAAGTAGCGGTTTGGATCAATCTAGTTCCGTCTTGCAACGAAAAAATTTCCATCCGCCACCTTGATAATTTAATGTAATAGAAAAACAGGTTAGTGATGCATTCGAAAGTTGTGTGATGTCCTGGGAGAAGTAACTTCCTAAAGTTATTTTCCTAAGCTGACTCAGACTGGAACAAGCATTCAACGTCGTCACTTTCTCTGCAGTTATCGTCACGGTCGCGATTTAATTTACAGCACGATGTCTTAGCTGATTGTGGTCAGTAAATAAGTATTTCTACCGATAATGACTAGTCCCTTCGAATTATTATGATTAGGCCACATTCGCCTAGAATTCAACAAGTGTACATCACAGGGACGTCTGACTTTGATTTACGGGTTTAACATTCCACCGGCTTTCTGCGCTCACAGATTAGAGGGATTATGGAGGGTCGAGTACTGATTCTTGCCGTAAAAACTCGTCATCTTTGGAGACCTCGAGCGTTTCTGCTCCTGGCCTCTCACGTTTTTGTAGTCAGAAACCCAGCTGAGTCTTACATGATGTGCACCAAGAACTATAAATGCTTTTTGCGACAACACTTAACAATCAGGAACAAGCTGGTTGGATCAGTTTTCGATATCAAATAACGCCTTGATGACTCCGTTTACAAATTTAATTGATGGTTCATCAATGAACCCCTGGCTCTAAAATATTTTCTTAGTGGTTCCGTTCCTCCAGCTCGCACTCATCACTGCTTTAAAACACGCAGTTAAAAAAGTTTCAAAGTCAATACAAGGTGCTAAGCAGTTACGGAAGGTTCTAGTTCCCATGGTGAACTGAAGTCCAAATGATCTTGGGATTTATTCTGGTATCTGATTCAGTCTCAGAGCGCTGTTGGCAGTAAATTCAAATCGGAATGCTAAGGTCGATGGGCTGCAGATTGAGAATCACCTTTAACCCAGATGTTGGTGTTATTCTCATTGCAGATGTCGTACCAATGCATTCAGCCCTCTATATTATCATCCTCAACAACGTCATCTTATGCAGGTTATCCAAAGTCAAATCTTGGGTTAAGAACCCTTCTTGAAGGTGAAAGACTCCAATGCATCTAATGCAAATTAGGCTATTCTTAGTGTTTTCTCCGACATTCAATTTACGGCTAAAATAAAATATCATGCTTTGTCGAACTATTTGAGGGAGATCACTCAATCACTGGCAAAGGAAACTGCGGTACACTACACATGACTCTTTTGTTTGGGAATAGCACTGGGGATTTTTCCCTGTGACCTTTCCTTCTTAATAGTATTTTCCGTTCTGTTTCCATTGTATAACCTTTTAAGCATGTATTCAGAAGAACACGATAAATCTGTGTAAACTAGGCGATAACCATCCAATGTTGCAATTATTTTCGTGGTCAATAACCAAAGCAAACCGCACTGCTTTTAACATGAATTCAGTTTCTTTTGGGCACTCGCTCAGTTGCCTACAATCAGTTGCCTTATTTCTATGGCCCTGGTGTCCACAACGTGATTAACTCTCACTAACAGTCTTATAAGTATCTAATTGACTACCAGTACCAAAAGTAGTATACATGATACCTTCCTGCAGAGTGCCTCTAGGTTTGGTTAGGTTGATGTGGCTTCTTTTTTATTATTTATTATTTACTATTTACTGTTTATTATTTTATTTATTATTTATTATTATTTATCATTTATTATTTATTATTTAGAATTTGTTAATTATTATTTATTATATATTATTTATTGTTTATTGTTTATTATTTATTATTTATTATTTATTTTATTATTTATTATTTATTATTTATTATTTATTATTTATTATTTATTATTTATTATTTATTATGTATTATTTATTATTTATTATTTATTATTTATTATTTATTATTTATTATTTATTATTTATTATTTATTATTTATTATTTATTATTTATTATTTATTATTTATTATTTATTATTTATTATTTATTATTTATTATTTATTATTTATTATTTATTATTTATTATTTATTATTTATTATTTATTATTTATTATTTATTATTTATTATTTATTATTTATTATTTATTATTTATTATTTATTATTTATTATTTATTATTTATTATTTATTATTTATTATTTATTATTTATTATTTATTATTTATTATTTATTATTTATTATTTATTATTTATTATTTATTATTTATTATTTATTATTTATTATTTATTATTTATTATTTATTATTTATTATTTATTATTTATTATTTATTATTTATTATTTATTATTTATTATTTATTATTTATTATTTATTATTTATTATTTATTATTTATTATTTATTATTTATTATTTATTATTTATTATTTATTATTTATTATTTATTATTTATTATTTATTATTTATTATTTATTATTTATTATTTATTATTTATTATTTATTATTTATTATTTATTATTTATTATTTATTATTTATTATTTATTATTTATTATTTATTATTTATTATTTATTATTATTATTTATTATTTATTATTTATTATTTATTATTTATTATTTATTATTTATTATTTATTATTTATTATTTATTATTTATTATTTATTATTTATTATTTATTATTTATTATTTATTATTTATTATTTATTATTTATTATTTATTATTTATTATTTATTATTTATTATTTATTATTTATTATTTATTATTTATTATTTATTATTTATTATTTATTATTATTATTTATTATTTATTATTTATTATTTATTATTTATTATTTATTATTTATTATTTATTATTTATTATTTATTATTTATTATTTATTATTTATTATTTATTATTTATTATTTATTATTTTATTATTTATTATTTATTATTTATTATTTATTATTTATTATTTATTATTTATTATTTATTATTTATTATTTATTATTTATTATTTATTATTTATTATTTATTATTTATTATTTATTATTTATTATTTATTATTTATTATTTATTATTTATTATTTATTATTTATTATTTATTATTTATTATTTATTATTTATTATTTATTATTTATTATTTATTATTTATTATTTATTATTTATTATTTATTATTTATTATTTATTATTTATTATTTATTATTTATTATTTATTATTTATTATTTATTATTTATTATTTATTATTTATTATTTATTATTTATTATTTATTATTTATTATTTATTATTTATTATTTATTATTTATTATTTATTATTTATTATTTATTATTTATTATTTATTATTTATTATTTATTATTTATTATTTATTATTTATTATTTATTATTTATTATTTATTATTTATTATTTATTATTTATTATTTATTATTTATTATTTATTATTTATTATTTATTATTTATTATTTATTATTTATTATTTATTATTTATTATTTATTATTTATTATTTATTATTTATTATTTATTATTTATTATTTATTATTTATTATTTATTATTTATTATTTATTATTTATTATTTATTATTTATTATTTATTATTTATTATTTATTATTTATTATTTATTATTTATTATTTATTATTTATTATTTATTATTTATTATTTATTATTTATTATTTATTATTTATTATTTATTATTTATTATTTATTATTTATTATTTATTATTTATTATTTATTATTTATTATTTATTATTTATTATTTATTATTTATTATTTATTATTTATTATTTATTATTTATTATTTATTATTTATTATTTATTATTTATTATTTATTATTTATTATTTATTATTTATTATTTATTATTTATTATTTATTATTTATTATTTATTATTTATTATTTATTATTTATTATTTATTATTTATTATTTATTATTTATTATTTATTATTTATTATTTATTATTTATTATTTATTATTTATTATTTATTATTTATTATTTATTATTTATTATTTATTATTTATTATTTATTATTTATTATTTATTATTTATTATTTATTATTTATTATTTATTATTTATTATTTATTATTTATTATTTATTATTTATTATTTATTATTTATTATTTATTATTTATTATTTATTATTTATTATTTATTATTTATTATTTATTATTTATTATTTATTATTTATTATTTATTATTTATTATTTATTATTTATTATTTATTATTTATTATTTATTATTTATTATTTATTATTTATTATTTATTATTTATTATTTATTATTTATTATTTATTATTTATTATTTATTATTTATTATTTATTATTTATTATTTATTATTTATTATTTATTATTTATTATTTATTATTTATTATTTATTATTTATTATTTATTATTTATTATTTATTATTTATTATTTATTATTTATTATTAGTCGGCGCGCAAGATTATTTTAATAAGAGTTCAGATTGTTTCGTGCTTGCAATGTCCGCGAAGACGTGTACGGAGTTTTCGAGCAAAGTTTGTTATCTCGCCAGCCATGGTTGCGATTCATAGATCTTAGTGTAGCACGCTATTTTTAATGTACAATGGAGGGTTAACGATTCGGTCTTAGTGTTTTATTTTAAAAAATTCCTTAAAGAGATATATTGCTTGTCAACGTTATGACCTTCTAAGTTTTGTTAAGACCTACATTTTACAATGCAACTTTAATGGGGCCTAGCAACTCTTCAATAGCAAATTCTGTGTCAAAAACTGACTTTTAAATCCCACCTGACTACCTAGTGAAGCATTTTTACACCTTTAGCGAAAACATGTTAAACTGCTGCTATCAGTTTAGGGTCCATTTTATAGAGGTGTGTTCTTCATGTACATCCAATAATTTTTTTTCTAGAGTTTCAAGCTTGGAAACAAATCACATAAAAACATATGAGAATTCATACAAGGTGGTTACTATAGTAGCCTTTTAGCACGATAAAGCCCCATGTTGGACGCCAATTTGAACACATCTATTTGAATACAATGTTTTGTTCGGCGGAAACATTAAGCTTTGTGAATAAGAGGTGTTAGTCGTGACCGCAAAAGCGTATCTGACAAGGATCTTTTATGGCGTTAAAATAACTCAAAATCATTGATTACAAACTTCAAAACGTCATTAATTCAAAAAAAACACGAAGTAGACAATATCAGATAAATCGCCCCATCAATCGTTGGGAAAAATAATTTCCTCGAAGACAATTGACATCTTCCCACGCATTCAAAACTCAAGTGTTATTTTCTGACGTCTACTTTACTTTTCTAAACGATCCAACAACATGAGCTTGATGGTTTTTTACAGTTTACCCGCCATCATTTCAATCAGGCGAAATCCCATTTCAGATGAAATTTATTACAAACACTTGAACATAAAACAAACCCCACAACAACTATAGTGACAATATTTGCTTCTGCACTAATTAAAATTTAATCCCCATAGTCACGCATTTCTCTCGTGATTGTATGCGATGGTTTCTCATTCAGAGCTCATACCTCGACTCTCATTCACCGGAGCCAGGCTAGGCCGAGGCCGAGCCAGCATATCTACAAGTTCTTCGTTTACTTCTTCGTGAGTAAATTTAATTACCGACGCACGAAAAGTTTAGCGATAGAAAAATAAAAGAGAGAAAACATTCTGACGGCGCGTCCGTCGTCTTCATTTATAATGTTCCCTTTAAAAGAGTCGCCCTTTCAGCTTTAATCCAAGTAAAACAGGAACTGTATCTTTACATTTTAGCCATCAGGCCCGGTAGCAGCACACTTTGCAATGCCTCAAGTGCCAGCACGTATTATTACAAGACGACCAGCACCAGCACTCCCCATTATCACTTGTGCATTTGTTTGTTTCGACTCTTATTGTCATTTGAAAAGTAAAAGTTTATCATTGCTGGTTTTTTTTTTCTTGTCTTTTACCTCCTTCTCCTTTTTTTGTTTTAGCTGACACTTTCTACGAAATATTATAATTTGCATTCACACGTTGTCTTGGTCTCACGCGTCTTGGTCGTCGCATAGTAGTTGGCTTCTCTGCATTGTGGATATAATTAAACTTAAAGACAGCCTCAAGTAGTTGTAGTTTTCGACAATAATAAATCCCTGGGAAAAATGACCCCAAATGTAGAGGTACAAAAAAAAAATACCTGCCTGACCACACTGTAAACGACGCTACGCAAAGGTGTAGGCTAAACAGAACCGCGATGTAATCGCTAAACCTCAAACCAAAGACGACGGGCTTGTGTGTTGTAAATATGTTAATTTAATCAAATAGAAAAAAAAAGTTATGTAAACCTTCCACACATGGATGCGAACAAATTTGGTTGACAAGATCGATCCCCGCAGATTGAAAAATGAGGGAAATTGTCTTGTCCGCCATGGGAAAACTACAAATTGTCGGTCCATATCGGCGAGGGTCGCCTCGTAACTGCACGAAGGTTGAACTTAAAATCAAAGAGGAGGAGATGTCACTCAAAATTCGATCAGATGTAGGAAGACGCATCAGCATCAGTGCCCAGATGCGTGCGTGATTGAAAGCTTATATAGCGACCTTCACCTAATTGCATGGGCAGCAAATTTTTTTTATATGTTTATAGCTATAGCGGCTCGCATCTCCATCTTTGATTACCAATATCGATGTGGATAAATTAAGAAAGAAAGTTGATGGAGCATCAACGCGCAAAATGATGACTCGCAGAGCACACACAGAATTCCGGGCGCTTTGGAGGGCTTCGTGATGGTTATGTCGTCTTGTTTTATTAGTCTGGTGCATATGGCCCAATGGGGGCTCTATACTGGTTGGATGGTTGTTGTGCAATCGTCACATAAAGATTCATGGACATGGCGGTGGACAAGTTATGTTTACTATTGATCTTCTTTGATTAACAGCAGAATTAATAATGATGGCAACAAAACAAAGATGGATAAACATCATCAATACAACGACGAGACGACAACGCGACGAAGGTTTACCACTAATTTAGCAACTTTATTAAATGCAATGTAATGCAACATCTTATGCGCGGCGGTGTGGAAGGCATTTTGATTTGTTGACAATACCGAACGGTCCTACCTTCGTGGCCAGTGGACTTTTGATTGACAGACAAGCAGTCTTACCCAGTTGACATTCAAACTTGTTTACTAAAAATTAGCTAAGTGGGTTTTGAGAATTAGTCAGTGCGTGGAAGCATTGCTGTCGGATGGGACAGACTAATCGCAAATAGGTTGATGGCCATCTAGTAAGGAGAGCTACTGTATGGGTCACTGATATATCAGGCCAACATCTGTTTCTACTATGTAACAGAAATCACGTCAACATCAGCCACATTAGGTTTTTCGTGCTGGACTCTCACTGAATTCACGAAGCGGCTTCGAAGCACGTATTGAGTTGAGTGCCACCCGAAACATGAACCTGATTGAAGTTATTTTGACGACAGTCGTTATAAGATAATATTTTTAGCACAGTGGACCCTTGTAGATATGCGATGTTGATCGACACGAAAGTTTGGCTTAAGCACACCGAAACCCAAATGTAAGTACCGCGACATAAGACCAAATCTCCACAAAAATTTAGGAAATGGCAAGAAGTAAATCGGTAGCCCAAGATAAAATCATTCGAAAAAAAGAGAAACAAAATATGCTGAACAAGATCAATCACGGCTGCAAGGGAGATTTCTGTTGTGTCGGCAATATTTTTTATCTGACTTGCTGAATCAGGGCTAATCCTCTTTTGACAAACGAAGAGTTGAAATTAAGTGCCATTTTACACAGTATTTGAAAGTTGAGGTGAGGACATAACTTTTAAGTGCACAAAGCCGATATCGAGCACACGTAAAACAATTCCAAGTGTTTTCAAAATGAGTTTTTTAAAAGTTTCTAGTATCTTAGTACACCAGCGCTGAAATCAAACGAAGGATAACTCTTGCCAATCGCTGTTTCTTTGGGCTAAGAAGGCAATTGAGTAGCAAAGCCCTCTCTCGAGCAACTAAAGTGTCCATGTATAAGACCCTCATCATCCCAGTCCTGCTTTACGGTGCAGAAGCATGGACCCTGTCAAAGGCAGATGAAAACACTTTAGGCTGCTTCGGACGATTTACGGTCCCGTCTGCATAGACGGAGAGTGGAGGAGGAGATATAACATCGAACTGTACGGGCTGTACAGCGATACCGAACTAGCCAAAAGAGTCAAAACACAAGGTCTACGATGGCTGGGTCATCTAGAGCGGATGGACACCAACGCCCCGGCCCGGAAAATCTTCGAATCCACACCGCAGGGACGGCGCGGTAGAGGAGCACCGAGACTCAGGTGGCGCACGCAAGTGGAAGGGGACCTCAGCCAACTTCGCGTGCAAAACTGGAGACGGCTAGCTAGAGACAGAGCTGGCTGGCGAAGCTTGTTGGGTGAGGCTTAGGTCCACCCCGGACTGTAGCGCTACCTTAAGTAAGTAAGTATCTTAGCGGTAACAGCGATCTTCTATACTTTTGGTTAAAGTACAAAGCGTACATAGAAATAAAGCGAGTTGATTAAATAATTTTAGAATTGTCGTTTCCAACTTAAGCTTCATAATCATCATTTTCTTGTGCCGATTATCCTTTAAAAGGATCGCGGAACAAGGGCGGCTAAATGGCCCTTTCATCATTATCGGTCCTCCGCCACCAACCAAGAGACACATGCTCGCTTTCCAGGCGGGTCTCACAGATGTTCGTTACCTAGGGGCCGATTACAATGTGCGAAGCGAATCGCATCCAACCCGGCTTTTCATGTGCGATTCGCTTCGTCTTTTTTTTTTTAATTCTTCTCTCAGGAAAGGCGTACCTATAACACTAAACCAGTGCCTCGAGATGTAAGAAGATATTTATTTACTTTATTTTTAAAAGCTTGCAGTTTATATGTGTTATGAAATATGTTTCAGGTAGTGAATTCCAAAGTGTGCTTATTCTATAGAAGAAAGAACTTTGAAACAGAGTAGTGCCAGGTGTTTTGATGTGAACATGGAACTGATGAGCGCTTAACGCTTGCCTTGTAGATCGAACAAAATAAAAGTTTTTAGGAATTAAATTTTTTAAATTTTCAGAACATTTGCCATTATAATATTTATAATAAAGACATAAATCAGGAACACGTCTACGGTGTGTAAGTGATTGGAGATTGGTTGTTAACTCAGGATTACACAGATGGCTCTTTTGTGAATTGAATCAAGAAGGCGGAGAGAATGCTTAGGATGCAGAGCTTTGAATATGAGAACAGTATTTCAATGCCGGTCTTATCTGAGCTTTGTAAAGTAGAATTGACGAAGCAGATTTAGCGATATTACCTAGATAAGTGTTGGTCCAAGTTTTAATAGAGTTAACATAGACTCTAAGGAGTCGGAAATTATATTTTTCATTAATGATTCTTGCTTTCTCTATTGAGTGGTGGTATAGTAGATAAATTCTTCCGTAAAAAGTAACAAGCTTTGCCTTGCCCTAATCTACAATTTTGGGGCAATGATTGTAGATTCCAATCATTAATCTCCAATCTTAGTCTTGTGTATTTATGCAATACGAACGGAATCGCATCTCGTTGGTTTTTAGTTTCAAATTGTTAAAGTGACCGATCCTTCCAAGTAAATAGAAAAATCAGACAAATCTTTGTCAGACAAATCTTGAAAAATTAAGCTCTTTTAGCTTGATTTAACCTAATCAATTGCAATTAATTCGGTCTATTTTAATTATACTTGTTGAAAAAGGTAAGAACGAATGTACGAATAATGAAAAAAAAATATTACTCCAGCCCTTTAAGCCCTTTGCATAAAATTGGGCGCATTCGCACGGTTGGCGAACCGATCACACATCGAAATATGTACCAAAATCGAGATGCGATAACATTTGCGATTCATTTCGCACACGGGGCGACGCGCTCGGACCGCGCTCGGTCGGGGAGCATGCGAATAACGTGTCCAAACCATCGAAGAATTGATCGTTCCACTCGGAGAAGTAGCAGCGTAACTTTGACACTCCTACGAATACGGACGTTTCTCACTCTATCCTATTCTCTAAGAGCAACACGAAGAACGCTCCTCGAAAATTTGATTCCGGCAGCTCGTACCCGCGATCTTATTCTTTCGGTAATTACACGATTTTCATGACCATAGATGAGGGTTGGGAGTTGGGACGAACAGTGAATTAAAAATTGGGATCTTTGCTTTCACTCCAAGTCTAGGTTTCCTGATGAACAGCTGGTGCTGTTCCTTTCCTAAAAACTACCCCAAACGTGTTTCAATTGGACTTCATTTGTATGCAGGGTACACCGAATAGGGAAAAAAGACCGCGCAGCCTGCCAGTATGGGGACTCTAAGGAAGATGACGCCCAGCACAGTTTTTTTCAACTGTACCATTTGCGGACAGTGCAAAGAACGAGGCTCGAGTTAAAAATAGGTCGCATCACACCAGAAAATGTGGTCCTGAAGATGATCTTTAGCGACATAAATTGGATTTCATTTGTTCCTTTATCGAAGAAGTCTTGCGAACCAAGAAAAGGGAGGAAGATGTACCTACAAATATGAACTAAAGCAAGCTTAACCAGCAGAAATGTAAGACCGCAAACAGAGGAAAGTGTAAAAGCCGGTTCCCCTAGGAAAGAAAACGACACCTCCCTGAATTTAATACGAAAGTGGTCCCAGGGTGGTTGGTAAAGCAGGAAAAGGTTGTGTTTTTAATGGGTGAAAGTCCCAGAGGACTTGGAAGGATCGGCTTTCCAGGTTCGCATTAAGTATTCCACAATCTACGAAAAGCCGGTTTCCCGAGGAAAGAAAACCACACCTCCCTGGATGTAATACGAAAGTGGTCCCAGGGTGGTTGGTAAAGCAGGAAAAGTTTGTGTTTTTAATGGGTGAAAGTCCCAGAGGACTTGGAAAGATCGGCTTTCCAGGTTCGCATTAAGCATTCCACAACCTACGAAAAAAAAGACACTGCACAGGACTCCGGGAAATAACCATCACTTCCGATTTGCTTAAGTTTACCCTGATCCCAACATCACCGCCGATGGCCTCAAGCCTATTCAATGCTCAGTGAATTTCTCCTCGGACGATGCAAGGATGCAATTAAATTGATGGAGCCACTTCGAAACGCATACCCTGCCAAGACTACTCTTAGCCATGCAGTCCGTATATTGTATGAAAAGGAGAGATGACAGAACACAGCCCTGAACAGAAGTACAAAGCAAAAACCAAAAGGACGGGATTTGACGCTATTTATCTGCACACAGCTTCTGCAGTTCCCATACAAAAACTAAATCGCTTTGAGAAGAGGCCCGCACATAGCGCATAGTTCTGAAAACCTATCCAGAGTTTATCCGGTCTTAATCCTTCTCCAAATCTACAAAACACGCATATAGTGGTTTGGCATATTAATTAAAAATAACCTACAGAGCAAAAAGCTGATCATAAGACGCACTGCTCGTCCGGTAACAAATCCTCGATTACAGCTCCAAAATGCGCTGCCAATCCCTTCGCGAAAACTTTTCCAGGACGACTTAAGAGAGATTGACCCCTATAGTTAGAGGAATCTCTCTTATCTTCTTTTTTCAAAATGGACACTTTAACTCCTGTTTGCCAATCGCAATGTGTTTTCCCGTTATCCCGGGCCACCTAAATAACAGGTGTTAGCCCTGAAACATCTGCTTCACCCATTGCCTTGAGCATTTCTGGACGGATTTCATCATCTCCAGCAGACTTGCCAACTTTTAGCGATTTAAGGGCAGCAGCGACTTTATCTACTGTGGGACTATTCTCCGCCCTAATTTCGTCAGCGATGGGATTGCCAACTTCAGTGACCTGTTGGCGATTGAGCAGCTCCGAAAAGTGTTCGCTCCATCTGCGTGGGACGTCATTCTGATTTGAAAGAAGTCTACCGTCCTTGGAGTTAACCCCTTGTACGATATAAAATACTCCAGATAATGTGCGGCTTTTGTTGTATAATCTCCGGCCACCACCTGATTTGGCCTAGTATAGGTTTTTTGGGGTCGCTGATCACGATTTTCGGGTTTCTAGCTCGTTGAATTGGGTCTTCATCTATAAATCAGCAAAAGAACCCATAAGAAGAGGTATTGTGCTATGTTCGCGCTTAAAGTATAAATTGTTGTAAAAAAAATTACCTTTAACTTGAAAATTAAGTACTTATACCTATTATTTAAGAAAGATATCAACATTTGGGTTAAATTAAGGGTCGGGATATGACTTCTTTCCTCTGAGACAGCGCATACTATGCCGAAATGTCTTGATTTCAGATCTGTAATCGTGCCCTTACTTATCAGCGAACTTTTTCATGCCTGATTGGAAGTTCTTCGCGCCTAGCAGAGTCAAAAAGTTGAGTTCTTACATTGATTAAACACAATATAAGCTCTCTTACTCTTCTTCTCTCTGACGGCTTTTTAAGCTCCAGGAGTCTTACACCACGAAGTTCATTTCTCACCACCAGCCGCCACACCAAGCCGCTCTATTCCACAAACATTTCTTGTCGAGACAATGATTGTCGATGAAAACAGCTGCCTACATTTAAAAGGTCATTTGAACCAATTCCTACCAAAACCTTAGTTTTTCTAAGCCTATTCAAAAAACGAAGTAAAAAAGAGTTTTCTTTACCGTTCCTACAAAAATCGGTGTTCATAGAATTAAAGAAAAACTAATGCGCATTCGGAAATAGATTTCAATTGCATTTAAAAAAAATTTTAATTGCTGTTTTATAAATTTGAAGTACAAAGAATGGTAAGGTCAAGAAAATGTATTTACGCCTGCGGAAAAAGTCAGAGAATGCAAAGAGGGCAATTTTTTTTAAGCACCATTTAAGGTTTAATAACAGTTTGAAATTTCATGTGAAAATGGACTTAGTGTTTTTTTCAAGAAGTTAAAGCAGTTTAAAGAAGTTTAGCAGGCTAAAAAACGAAACTTAGGAATACTTTAAGAAATAACTTTAAGGATAACTTTAAGAAATACTAAGCTTAAATTAAAAAATAAAACTTTTCGAAAATATCAAATGTTTTTGAGAAATGAAGAGTCGAAAATGCATGACATAAAAATTTTGAACGGCTTATCGCTCAAAATCAATATTGAACACACGCATAAAGTAACTCAAAGTAAACCAAGTGCTTCATATTCATAAAAACAGTTTGAGTACTGCAGTTTTAACGCATTTTCAAATTTAAATAAAAAAAAATTTGTTTTACCGTTTGAGCATAAAGCGGTGGCCATAGGATTGAAAAAAAAAACATCAAAGGCTAGTGCTGCTGGTTGTGCTATTGGAAAAAAGTCTAACGGAAACTGGAAAAAACTTCAAAATATTTGTTTTATGGATTTGAGATTTAAAAAATTATAAAAAAGGTCAAAAGAACGCATGTCTCCCCCTCTATGTCCCAAACGGTATAAAGTATAATTTTTAAATTAACACCGGGCATAGTCCATCTTCTTGAATTTTAAACAAAACTATAGCAGATTTCGAATATTCAAAAACTTCGAAGATTTAGCTGAAAAACGTGAAATCATTTTCGAAAACTATTTTTTAAAGATTTCTAGTTCCTTAACGGTTATGACCACCTTGTTTAAATTTGGCTGAAGTATATAATGTTTAAATGGCAAGCGAACTGAATCAAAAACGTTTCAAAATTGACGTTTTCGACCCTAAGTTTTTAAGCCCATTCAAACAAGCGAAATAAAAAACAGCATATTTTTACCATTTTCTCAGAAATCCATGTCTGTATTTTTTCACAATTTTTACATTTTTACAATTTTCAAACTGAAACTAAACCGTTATGTGTGAACACAGAAAACTTGCCCTGTTTTCTCATTTTTTCTGCGAATTTGGTCGTGCCAAATTTCATCTTTCTATGACTGTCCGTTCAAAAGTTACAACAAGTACGGACGGACGGACAAGACAACGAAATGATACAATAGGAGATCTTTTTCCATTCTTCCAAATCACCCAATAAAATAACAGTAGAGTGCAAACTACGAAAAAAGTATGCAACAGAATTTAAAATGTATCCAAAATTAATTATAAAAAAAATAGAATCTTGCACAAACTGCACATAAAGATGAGCTTACCCTTCAACAAAAACCGACGCACCGCCCCGCGTATGTCTTTTTACTTGGCAATTCTCTATATGCCGAAATTTTTTTAAAGATCCTTTTTGATCGTTCCCGGTAAAATAAACACTAGGTCTCTCAACTCTGGGTGTCAAACAAAAAAAAAACAAGAGCCTCACGTTAAATATGAACAAAAGCATGTAAATATATTTCACGTTTAAAGAAACATGTAGGCAAGAGCTTTGTAGACAAATAAAGCTGACGCTGATCGTTCGAAAAAAAATTGCGAAGACATATACCACAGGTTGGTGCCTTGGCTAAAAGTATTTCAACTATAACGATAAAGTATGAAGAGATTTCGATAACCTTCACACGAGGGTTGCCTTATAATCTTTAATTTCTTTTTAGCGATGAGGAAGTTACCAACAACCCTCGTCTATCTTCATAGTGAGTACGTAGTATGAAGACATTGTCTTATTTTTATTGCCAATGCAATTAGTTAAATTCCGAACCTAATAAGAACAATGACACTTTTGCCAACTCAGTCTACCCGGTAAAAAAAGAGTAAAATTAATTGGTTTTTATCGTCATGCCCGTTTGTTGTCTTCACAACCATTAATAAATTCAATCGGTTACTATCGGCGATTAGATTGCGTCAGCCGCGACTTTTCGCCAGACTAGAGTATAGAATTAATTTTTCAATGAGTCACGATCAGCAGAATTCAAATAATATTTCTTATTTAATCGTTTTCGTTTTTTTGCCGGTTCTGCAGAGCTTTCGCTTAGATCCGACCTGCCTCAAGAAATTTTTCAACATTGATACGCTGTCATGAAGTCAGCTAACTTGTATTTGGAGTCGAGGGTACATCTGGAAGATGTTTTTTTTGATGGTTTTTGTAAAAAAAAATGATAAGTGAAATTCACATAAATATACATACAAATGGAACGATTGGCTCAATGAAATTTGTACCCTTTATGACTGGTCCATTGTTGATTTCAAAAGGCTTTTAAAGGTCTTCTTGTTCCAGTTCCTTTGTCACGAGAACGCAAAACAAATTGTAAAATAAATATTTTTCAAGATGTTGACCCAGTTAACAAACATTAACGTTGCTCCTTTAAGGGTTTCATTTTCATTTCTTAATGATACGAAATGGAGACTCATGTGAACCATAACTTCTATTGGTATTCAAATTTTAAATGCCACCAAACGAAACGTATACTTTTTCGAATATGCACCTTCCCTTGAAGTGTATATGAACTCTTCACAGCGTAGTTTATTGCCTTTAAAGCGAGGTAGCTGAAAAGGAGTTGTTTCGAAGGAAGCAAATACCAAACCAACCCGTTTACATCTGATACTTGCAAAAAGAAATTGAATTTTGTTTACGACACACTCAAAAACGTCTTTGGAAATACAGACCTACTGATGTCTGTCATCAAATATTTCACAATGTCTGAAGTAAAAACAAGAGACGCTCGTAACATTTCTATTTTCGCCAGGTTTGTAGAAGTTCATAATATGCTCTCAGTTTTTAATGAATTTTTCTTGTTGCCAGAAGCAGTCTGCTAACTGTGTGAACGAGATTTCAATTAACGCTTTTTTTTTGTACAGGAAGGCGACGATTTAAGGAAAACACGTGGGAAAACGATCGATTTCAGGTATTTTATAGAAATTCCATAAGATCTTAGTCTTAAAATTTTTTTAAGAACATATAGTATGGGTTTAAAAAATCAAAAAGTAAGTATTACAATGCATATACTGGTGCACTATAGGTTTCCACTGTTTCCCAAAGTGAGGTATGCACTTGGTCTTACCTATTTTCCTTGGTCTTGCCAATTGTCCGCCATCAAATTGACAGCTTAGGTTGTGATCTTCGGACTAGTCGAAGAGACGTCGTCTACCTTATTGAACAATCTCAGTTTGCGTTACAACGGAGCCGATATGCTTATACATCAACTTGCATGAGCTGTCTAGGAAGTCTGTTGGAAATCACGTGTCCAAACCGTAATTCTACTAGGAGAAGTAGCTTCAGATTCCTACGAGTGTACTGACTTTGAGTGTACTTTACTTCGAGAGCTTGTACCTGCGATCTAGTTCTCTTGGTCATTACCTACCCAAATTTCATAACCACAGATAAGAAAAAAACAAACCTTAGGTTTCAGCCCCAGTTTCAATCTCAGCATTCCCTACGACCGACCGGGTGTCATAATTCTTATACGACTAGTCCAGCTTGGCCAAACCTATATGAAAACTCAGGGATTCAATCTGCCGAGTTCACCAAACATGGAGTTCGTGAAACCAGATTTCCTCACGGTAATTTTCATCGCAGACGTTCACAGACATATCCAGTGCTCGCTGAAGTTTCTCTGATGGGAATACGTGCGGACAGCAAATTAATCTGAAAAAAGGCAGATGGTTCAAAGTAATGTCGTCCATTTCGAAAAATTCCTGGCCAAGACTGTGCACGTTTAGTTTTTTTTATTATATGCTCGTGATCAAGGGGTTATGTCTACCCTTAAAATGGGTGGCACATCGCGAGCGGAAAGAATTTGGGAATAAAAAAGATAGAAGAAGAAAGTAATTCCTGATCCACCACAAACGCTGATGAGCCAAACATGAAATCTCTGCACCGAAACACCAAAGCTCAACTCCCGCAAGTGTTATGCCTTTACGGAGAAAAGCAATAGTACGACCAGCAAAATATTTCATAAAAGCATCGGGCATGCATCTAATTGTTGTCCATTCTATTTGAATATTCGAAGAGAAAAAAAGTGTTTTGTATTCGGCCGACCCTAACTTGGGTAACAGACGCCAACCAAAACGCCGCTCATTTTAAGACAGACGCTTCTGGATTTTTCGTTTGTTGCTGGTTTTGGTCCACCCCGGATATTTCCATACCGGGACCCAACATATCTGGTGAGCATTCCCCTATCCGCCACCTGGGGAGGCTCCCAAACGGGGACCAGCAACCCCAGAAGTTTATATTTATTGTTTTGTGGCGACAAAAAATAAAACAACACGCAGGAGTCGCTGAATGCACCCATCGATTCACTCTTCGAACGCACGCGCTCGATTCACTAAACGAACATACCAAACTGTCATTCCAGTCAGCTGACAGCAGCTGTCATATTCGAAGTTCGAATTTCGATTTCCCCTCCTTGGAATTCAGCGGAGGAGTACCAGTGGAAAGTTGCCAAAGGGGAAGTATGGAACGTACTAGTAGGTGCTTAGTTTTGTATAAATACACGGGTGACAGGCTCGTACGGGACAGTTATATTTTAAACGTGGACTTGTGAAAATCGGTTATAAAGTAAGAAGTGATTGAATTGAAATAAAGTGTTGAATTCTTAGTAGTAAAATTGAATAACAGAGTGATTTGAATTTAAATAAGTTTTGTTTGATAAATAAAGTGTTCCATTGTATTCAACGAACCCAAAGCCAGAATTTTACATTATTATAAAAATGAGAGGAGGATTTATTAAAAAAATGATGGCGGGGTCCAACGTACACATCAAAATGGAGTCTAACATTATTTATGCGGACACAGCTGCAGTACCTATGTAAAGACTGAATGACTTTCAGAACAGGGCTTATTGGTGAAGCCTTTCAAAACCATTTCCCAATTTATAAAACACGTGTAGATCGGTTTGAAATATTTTCAGGCCTCTTCAAAAATAACGCCTGGAAAAGTAAAAAGCTGCGGTCAAATGTGCTTCTGTGCTTCGTCAAATTGTGCAGTCACAATGCCTACAGAAGCACATGCTGTGCAGCTTCTGACTGCACAGTTGAAGGCATTGTGCAGTCAGAAGCGAGTGAGACTGTGTCGGGTGCCAGGACACAGCGGTAAAGAAAGAAATGAACAAGCTAAAGAGCTTGCAAGAAGAGGAGGGCTCCTCGAAAATAGTGAGGTTTTTAGCATCTGCGTAGTAAGAGGCACTATTAAGGAGAAAATTATTATGACTGCTAGGATATCTAAGGCTCTCTGGCCACGTTTTAACCGCAAAGGATCAAAAGGACTATTGAAAATGAGCAGGGTCAAGCTTAGAGTTTTAGTGGGAATTCTGACATTTCACTGTCTCCTGCGGAAACACGCGAAGAGGATCAGGCTTTCTGACACGGATAATTGTCACGGATAGCTGTCATTGGGCCCTTTTTGGTGCCTAGTTTTTGTGTGACCTTTTTCACCACACCCTGTTTAACTTAACCTAAGCTAAGCCGCACTGCTTTTTCCCGAACAATGAAAATCACTATCACGTCCTGCGTGGCGCATTATTGAAAATTTTTACAGCAACAAGTATACGTCACGATCTGCAGGAGTCCTAATACAGCGCACGGTCTTAGGGCCATTACTGCAGAAAATCGATGGAGTTCTTCGATTATTTATTTATTTATTTTTTGCTGACTACGTGATATACCCTCCGAGAGGTGGGTTGTCCGACACTCACAGAGGTGGGACTGTGAATAAACGCTTACGTCCCGATCACGGGGTATTTGGTGCTAAATATAGGTGCTGTACGCTTGAGTTCGCGGGTATTAGGTGACGGCTTGTATTGTTCACGATGGCCTTTTAGGCGTTCAGCCAATTGGACGCGGAGATCATTTTCCTCTTTAAGTTTTTTAAGGGCATTCCTAGTCTTCGAAGATCTAGACTTATTCACTTAGAGTTTTCCTCTTCAAGTTCGATTAGGACGGGTTTTATCCTCCTCCTTATCTCTGCAACTTCTTCTAAAATCGTTGAAGAGAACACCAAGTCTTCTTTCATGTCTCCCTACCAGACAATGACCTGTGAGGGCCCCATTTCATTATCTTTTTTTTTTTTTCTTTTTATGATTTGCACCTGACAGTAATCTCATTGAAAGATTGGTAGCATTGCTTTACCAACTTGGATCGTACCGTCGGCATTTCCAAGATTTTATTGCAGCTTGGCTGTATATGTCTTAATTGAAAGCCAGAACACGGCTTCTCGAACAGCTATGATTTCTGCTTGAAATACAATGCGATTTTGTGACGCATAAGCCAAGAGTACAAGGAAAGACTTTTTCAAGAGTTTATTTTGATCTGTTTGAACCGCACTAGACTGCCATGCAATTCTGTTTGGATATTTGGTCTTGAATACGAAATTAAAGTCGATGTATGGGACATCTTAGTACGAGTTAACAGAGGTAGCAAGTTGTCCATTTGAGGGGTGTGTGTGAGTGCCTAGCCTGTTACGCGGGAGGTCTTGGGTCAAATCCTACCTCTGCCACAAGAAAAAAGGATTCGTTCGTTTTCAAGGTCCTCAATTCCGCAAGGGTCTGACAAACCCTCCGAGAGTAAAATTTGTCTCCAAAACCTTCTCAAAGTGCCGTTTGGATTTGGCAAAAATTGTAGGTCCCCTTTTATGTGAACAATGTAACACACACGGCATGCATGATTGACAAGTTAGCCCTAGTTCACCGAGCTACTTCACCTTTTTTAACTTAGCCATTTAGGTTATACTTGGATGCCCCATGTTGTCACCGGCCAGTTGCGGGGATTCCCTAAGCCTAAGTGGTACTTTTGCTGCCATTGATTTCTCAAAGATGTCAACGGGAATAAGGTGGAGCATTGGTCAAATGCAGCTGAAGGGGTTGTTCTAAGAGCGAAGTAAACACAAATTAGTCTTTAACTTTTCGCTAATAAAGTCTACTCTAGTTAACTTTCTTCCACCAGACTAAAAAATTTAGTGAGCAATCCCGGGTTGGAGTCCCCAGTTTGCCTAGGGCCTTCCTACAGGAGTAAAGGACAATCGAAGCCTCTGGCAAATTCTACAATTAAATGAACAGCCGGTCCCCAATTGGGCCCCACTCTTAGAAGAATGCTCACCAGATATGCCGGATACCGGCATGAAAAATATCCGGGGCGGACCAAAACCATCAACAAACGAAAAATCCAGGAGCGTCTGCGGCATCTATTATCCAGGTTAGGGTAGGCCGAATATTAAACTTTTTTTTCTTCCCAAATGCAAACAGAATGGACAATGCCAGATATTTTGCATTAAATATTTTGTGTTATGCATTGAATAGCTGTTTTTATCATTTCTCCGTAAAGGCATAACACTTGCGGGGGTATCAGCTTTGGTGTTTCAATGCATGGTTTTTATATTCCAGACCGGCTTAACTGCGTTTGTGTTGGATCGAAAATTACTTTTCTTCTCTATCCTGAAATTCTTTCCGCTCGCGATGTTCTTCGAACTTAAAGGGCATTGATAACCACTTGATCGCGACTATTTTAAAAACAAACTAACCCTTTTTTCACCCAACAACGCCTTGTGCACTTCGCTCCGTTTTATAACAAATCCAGCAGACGCTCCACATATATTCGCGAGTTACACATATGTATATACACTTTCGGTGACCGCTTTCCTTAGTGGTCCTTCCATCGTTCCCGATCCTCCGCCGCCAAGTCAAGAGACACAGGCGCGATCCCCAGACGAGTCTCGGAGATTTTCTTAACCTGATCTGTCTAGGAAAACTGTCGGGGGGCATGCGGCAAACGTGTCCAAACCATCGAAGAATTGATCGTTCACCTCGGAGAAGTAGCTGCTCAACATTAAGATTCCCACGAATACTGAAGTTTCCCACTCTATCCCTAAGAGTAACACCACCAACGCACCTCAGAAATCTCATTTCGGCAGCTTGTACGCGCGATTTAATTCTTTCGGTCATTACCCACATTTCATGACGATAGATGAGGGTTGGAACGAACACTGAATCAAAAACTGAGTTCTTCGCTCTCACTCCAAGCTCAGCTTTCCTGATGACCGGCCGGCGCAGTTCCTTTACTATTGCTCCAGCTTGGCCATTCCTACAGGATAACTCAGATTCACTCCTTCCATCTTTCGTGAAAAAGTCCCCGAGAGAAAAATTACTCCACGCGAGTTGTCAAATGAATTTTAGTCAATGGTAATATACAGGGTCATTCAAAATTACACGCAGGCCACGGAAATTTCGCATGATTGAAAACCCCTCGCCGAGATCGGCGATCATTTCGACACTGGTGCGCTTGTTGTCAAACAGCCAACAGACATGGAGACAACAGTCAACAGACAAAACCATTTTTAAAACAACCAATTGCAAATCTGTAATCGTGCTCCGATGTGTCGCCAATGTTTGACCTTGACTTGACTGTTTTGACTGCCAGTCCCCTAATAGATTCCACACAATGTAGACTATCCTGTTCTGATGACTCCTTGAACTCCAGGTGTTCTAAGCTACACAGTTTTTTTTCTCTCCACCAGCAGCCACATCGTATCGCTTCACTCCACAAACATCTTTTTTACTGCCGAGAAATGAAGCTATCAATCATTTGCAATCTCGGCATTTAACAGATCAGTTGAAATTTGAAACTCTTCAAAACGTTCTGTGCAAATCATTGTCTGAAGTCGGAGGCATTATTATACACTGTAACCTTTCCCACATCGTTTCCGCTTACCAGTCTGGGACTTTTTGCTCGGTGATAAGGAAATTTTGTCGCAGAAATAAAGAGTTAACAACTCTAAGGGTCAGTTTTTCAGTCCGAGATCATCTGAGGCTCGGAACTAAACTTAGATTAATCCCACAATCCTTTTCTTCTTTGGGATTATTCACGTTTAAAGCTCCAAATTTGATGGGTTAACTCGGAATGGTATTGAGAAAACATGATTAAAAATAAATCTCGGAGTGTCTCCGCCAATTGTTTTGACACGAGACTCCTTTGTTTTCATTTTGCCTTTCAAAAGAGAGTGACGTGGGCATTTCCCAGGAGCGACAAGAGTTTCGTTGTAAAAATCCCACTAAAAAACGCATTTGTATATCAGATCTGTCATACGTTGACAGTTTCAGTTTCCTTTTTCGTGACTCAAACTGTTAGAAAGGTTTCGAGCACGGGCATAAAAGAATTTTCTGAAAATGGTGGATCAGAATTATGAATGGAATTAAATTTGTATGTTAAATCTTGAGAATTAAGTGAGATATGTCGAAGTTTAATGTAAATCGCGCATTAGTGTCCGGTGGAGTCAGGGTTTTAGATAAGTTTGAATGTTCCCAGTTTTTGACAAAGACGAAATCTTTTTCCTAAGGCTTGTGCAAGAGGACAGATGAAAAAGAAACCTTTGTAAAAATAGCAGACCTCTTCAACGGGATTAATAAGATTAATAATAAGATCCTGCCCTTAAGACACACTACATTAATCATCTTTATGATTTACATGTCTTCTTTGTGGCTATTTATTTCGCCTCAAGGACATCATGACCAACCGACCGTCATCCCTTAGTGACCTACAGCAACAGGAACAAAAGTAATAAATATTTTATCCACATCGAGGACAAGAACACGCTTGTCACATCAAAAAAATATCGTATCGATAAATAACTCTTTTACTAAAAAAAAAAACTTCATTAATAAATTGTGGACACACAGACAAGGCATAACTTGGGGAATTTACGTACCTGCCCGCCGCATGGCAATCAGAACCATAATCTTACAAAATTTTAATCAATTATCAGCACGAAGCCAAGGCCAACGTAAAAATAAATGTCCGGTCCGTATACTTATTTCATGCGATCGTCTGATCCCAAAATAGTTTTAAACTCTTGCTGGCGATTTGACAGTCCTCTTCGGACTCCACCCAACAGATTTGTGCGTGTCCCCCAGGTGAAACCTTGTGTGCTCCCAGACGCACATGAGTTTCATAACAAAATGTTCGTTTACGAAACCGGTAGAGCTATGGTGGTTTCCAGTTTCCACCGCGCGAAACAATGAGCCCTGCCTCCTGTTTGTCTGGCTCACGGACTCTGCGCATTCCCTTCACCTGCTGATGCAACCGCTTGTAGTCAATTCCCATGTGGTCAGCAAATTACTAGTTCTTATGGCACTGCATCCACGGTTTTTCGGATGCTCCTACGTGACTTTCACCCCTCCGGCATAATGCAAAAGGTTCGGTTCGCTTCGGTTTCAGATGCGTCTGTGCCCATGATTGCACTGGTTTTTGTGATGAGAAAATCCATTGAGCCCCGGCCACGGGGAACGCCTTCAATTATCTCATCTAATAAATTGGCCCAAGAGAGATGATTCATTGCGCGTTGAAGTTTCAGGAAATCCCATCTCCATTTGCGTAATGCTCTCGAGTTGAAATTTGATTCTTCATCGCGTAGGCGCGCACATTTTGTAGAGTTATCTGTTCCAGGCTGTGAATTTATAGCAGCCCATGTCCTTTCCATAGATAGTGCAGGCATTTATCACTTGCATCCATGGCAGAAGGGAAGAATTTTCTAAATTTAGATGCCCGTCTCCTAGGATCTTTGCAAGAACTCGAGTGTCGCAAAATTTCTTCAAGCATTTCGTAATTTTTTTAAGTTTCAAAACTATTTCTCTTTTCGGATTTGTTGTCTTCTACAACTGTTGAACATTGTCAGTGTCGTCGGTCGTGACGTGTGTGTTTTCCTCCAGTTGTTGTTGTTGTTGCCGATGTCATTTTTTGTATGGCTGCGCTCTGGCTTCTTTGACTTAAGTGAAAAACTTTCTCCACCTGCTCGCGCGCACATGCTGCTCTTTTGCGCTGTGGATGAATGGCTTTTTGGAAGGCTGAAGACAGCCCATAGAGTCGTCTGGTTTTTGGTGTGCATAAACTCTCTCAGCAGGTTGTTTGCGTATAAAATTTTCACATGTGCAGAGCATCATCTCTCTCTCGCACTGGTGTTACGCCCCGTCGTCACGTCGCACCTCTCCACCTCTTTTTCGGCCATCAGCATACAAAGATAGCTGGAGCGGGGCTGAGGTTTGCTTTATTTCTGTGTTGTTTTTTTTGTCATTCAATTTGGCAAAGGTCCGTCTTGAACCGATTTTGGGTTAAATTGCTATTACGTGACGAATTTAACGCACTTTCCCACAGAGAAGAGAAAAAAGTGTTCGCAGGTATACCGCCGCGACTTGTCGTCATATTATCTTGATTGCGTATTTCGCAAAATTGAAATTCCAACGATGACAAAACAACAGACAATATACTCGAAGCGAACTTCTCTTTTGCCAAGTTTAACGATGGCGCAGGTTAGGTACAAACAACCAGATTCCATTTGGCCGCTGCGCATGCTTATTGCGTGCACCTTCAGTTCAGAGATTGCTGTGGTGTGCGTTACATCTTTTGCATAATATACACATTTCAATGTGCAAGACGCGCGGTTGATTTTTCGAATCTCTGTGCGGGTGGATGACTGCTGAGTCGAATGCAAAGCAATCGAAAGTGATTTCCTGTAATTTGGTTACGGTTTTATAAGTAGATACATGCTGAACTGCGCCGTCCAACCGACCCGACGACGACCATGCTTCAGCGCAGACTTTTTTTTTTAGGGTGAATGAGGGCACTCGATTTTGATGGGCTTTTGATTTGAATTGCCCCCACTGGGGCATCATTTGCGGAGACGAGTCTATTATAGTGGCTAAAGCGGATATTTATCGTGATTTGTGGTCGAAAATAGTGGAAGTCGTCCGCGGGATGAAAGCAAAGATAGATGGAGAGAGAGACATCAATTTTTGTATGGATCTTGAAATTTTTATTAGTGAAGATTCTTTTATCTTTTCTAAGATGATGCTGAGGGGGAAAAGCGGTGAGTGGGTTTATAGCACTTTTGGAAACAAAAGTGGATTGCTGCACCTCCTTGTTTGGTTTCACATTTCTTTTGCAGATGTTTTCCCCTCTGGGGTCGCAACGGATTATGCCCTTAAGACGGTGAAAATCTCTGCCTATTGTCTTCCAACGACTCTAGCACATGAGGTGGATGATCTCTAGGTGAATTTCTTGAACTTTACCCGGCTATATTATTCCCGAGCATAATAACCCAATCACTTTTCCCATCACAGGTTTCCCACTCAATTCGATGTAGAGAAAAAACGGGAACATATTCTATATAGTAGGAACTTAGCAAATTTAGCCACTAGTTAGCCTTGCCTTACACGAGCGACAAAACTATTTTGTGGCAACTTCGGGTAGGTACATTGAATCTTAAAATTTTCTACGTTTCTTGCGCCCATGGGAAATAATCTTGATCGAGCTTATCTCAACTGTCGACGGCAACTGTTTTGTCGCTTGTCTCCTTGAGAGTAAACTACTGCGAGTAGCTCTTAGGCCAATCTCAAGAGTCCCGTCGTGTGTCTACTCTCAACTTCCCGACACCTTGAAAGCCTCTCTTTGCAAGTTAACTCCGGGACTCTTGATAGTGACCTGACAGCTACTCGCAGTAGTTTTACTCTCAAGTGAACACACACTTTAATGTTAATCGCACACTTACAATTTACAATTTTTTAAAACATCAGTTAGTTTACCCCCTAACCACGAAAACAGCGCTTACATGAGCAACTTATGTCATTCTCTCTTTTTTACTGTCTGCTCTCTAAAATGTCGTCGAGGTAAAGGAAAATAATAAGTTTCATGGCGGCGCTCAAGCATTATATTTGCCCGTGTCAAAATTGGCATTTATGACAACAAGCAACAGAAAAAACTCAAGCACAGATTTAAAAGTTGCCTCAAACTAGAACCATTAAAGAGGTTCAAAAAGAAAGAGGGAGAATTACGAGGAAATTTATTTTTGTACCATGTCTCCCCCGGCAAAAATTCCAATTTGCAGTTGATTAAAATCAAATCCCGAAGTGGCTACACCGGACAAGCATAATTTGACATGAGCACTTTTTTTGTTATTTTGGTTCACAAAAGAAAAGGATGATGACGTTCCCCAGAAGCGAGAAAACAGTTTTTTCTCAAACTAGTTTTCGTGGCAATCAAACCGTTCAATCAAAACAACTGAAAAATTTGTGGTAAAAAACGGATTTAAAAGTTGCCTCAAACAAGTTTTCGTGCCAATCAAACCATTGCGTGACTAAAATTGTTAGTCATAGGTGTTATGATCAGGATGTTATGACCTATGACTAAAATGTCATAGGTGCTATAACCCTTTGCATGGCAATAAATTGGATATGGTTAAGATAGGCTGTCCTTCTTTTTGAGGAAGTTAACGTATGTCACAACAGATATCAATCACCTGTTAAATTTTGACAAAAAAAAGGCCGTGAAAAAGACGGTTTAATATTGACTTGATCTTTTTTCTTTGCTCACACAATTTCTGCATCTAAACATCCAAATGAAGAGACCTGAAGATCTCCCAATCAACCAATGGTCAACCAGATTGACTATGGCTATTTTACGTCGACGCAAGGCACTCATTTAGTCTCTGATATTGACTCGGATCAGTTGTGGCGAAGGTACGGACTTTTTGGCAAGCGATGGAAATTCTGTGAGGAAGTTTGACGTCGGAAGGCTACAATCACTAAAGATCGCCAGGTCCTATATGAAGTCCAATGTCGCCAGCATCTAGAGTTAATAGCCAGCGTGGCACCACTGCCAAATTTCCGCCTCTGACGTTCCGGGTACCACACTCGGGAAACTCCTGGTTTGAGAATGATTTATCACAGGAATAGGAAATATATGAAACGGCTATGCTAGGAACGACTAGGGCTGACCGCAAGCCCCTCGAGCAGAATGGGTGAGTGGAACACCGGATTCTCAGCACACGATTTGAGAGAGCGGATGGACACCAGCCCCGGCCCGGAACATGTTCGAATTCACCCCGCAGGGACGGCGCAGCAGAGAAGCACCGAGACTCAGTCGGCGCGCACAAGTGCAAGGGACCTCAGCCAACTTCGCGTACGAAACTGAAGACGGCTAGCTGGAGACAGAGCTGGCTGGCGAAGCTCGTTGGCTGAGACCCAGGTCCACCCCGGACTGTAGCGCCGCCTTTAGTAAGATTAAAGTTATGAAGAGATTCTACAAAAACAAAAGGAATGAGCTTTGAAAAAAAGGTTAGAGGCACCAGCAATGGCTAAAAATTCGAACTGAAACCTGTAAGGACGACCTCAAGGTTTGGAAATTCTGCAGTCTGTGTAACGGCGAAGACGAGCTAAATCCCGCCTAAAGCCGTGTTATCACAAGGAACAGAAACAGGAACAGAAACAGAATTTCATACATTAGCAACGCAAAAAGCATTCAGCAAATTTAGGTTTCAGTTGCTAATGTATGAGATTCTGTTTCTGTTCTTGTTCTACGTTACTTGTGACAACGCGGCTAAGGACGAGCTGAATCCCGTTAGGCTAAATAAATCCTTCCATCTGGATGAAAAAGAAAGGGTTTTCCAATGAGAGGTGTTATTATTATATTTTTTTTTTTTATAATGTACTCGCGAACAAGGGATTGGCTACACTTTTAATGTTTAGCATCTCACGAGCGGAAAGGATTAGAAGGACATTTGACAAATAGAAACTACGCCATTACTAAAAATGGAACGATACACGCTTTAACAACGCATTGAAATTATGAAAATTCACTACCAAAATGGTGAAAATCTTGCAGTCACAGTTCGAAAAACTAAAGCATTTCGATCGTCGTGAAGCAACTTGTCGGACCTTGTGATTTAACATCTTGCAATTTCTTCCTTGAAAGATAAGGTCTACGCCAACAGCCCAGCGTCAAGACCTTAAAGATAAAGTTCGTGAGGCTATCGAGGACATAGGGCAGCCACTTTGTGATTTGGTTGTGGAAAATTTCATGAAAAGGATATGATCCTGTATGCGTGCTCGTGGTGGCTGATGTTGTTTTACATTATTAACTGCATACCTTCCTCTTTATTATAAAATTAACATCCGATCATTTATCTCAAAAATTGCAGTAGTTATTTGTAGGCCTTTTTCAAGCTAAAAGTTCTTACGAGAGTCTTAAGCATTCAATTTTTTAGTCGTTAACAAAAGTTACTTGGTCGCATAAAAATTAATCTCATAAGCCTCATGATTATTTTTAGTTCGTTATTCTTTTTATTACATAATAATTTATGTGAAATTTTTACAACAGTTGAAATTAAAAAATGTCAACGAATTTTTTAGGGCAGTCACAATATTCTTACAAGTCGTTAAATGTATTTCTCGATTTAAATGTCTAGCTGATAAGTTGTACGTTGACTTACAACAAAGTTTTGAGTGTCAACCATTTAAAGAAAAATTCTTTATTAATAAAAGAGTCCAAGTGGAAACAAGCAAATGATCATTTGGAAATTTGTTTTAGTTAAGCTAGTTAAAGAAAATAATATTCCCGAAAGAAATGTTTCCGAAGCAGTTAAAAAAGTCTGGCTTTCGGGCAACCGGAATCTATGCTATGCATGCGATAGACAATCAATTAAAAACAAGCTTGACAAATCATCTTCATGAACACCTAAAGAGCTAAACGCCAGAAGATTATAAAATTTTAGTCTACAAGGAGAGCCTCAGGACCTGAGGGCAACACGCAACCTAGACCAAATGTCACAATTACGGACTACACCCAACCTCAGGACATTCTCCTTGAATTTGCTTTCACTGAAGCTAAGAAAATCAGTGAAAAAATATTACTGGACAAAATGCTGCTTAAGATCAATATTCTCCCTGATATACATGGTGCATCAGATCAAGTTGAGAGCCAGGAAGTGGCATGGTACAACTAAACATTTGCTAGTTTTTAGGGTAAGATATAGCCCCTTGTAGGGTGTTTCCACCGCAAATAATGCAGAGATTAACGTAGGAAGATAAACAGTTAACCCCAAAGTGTTTCCACTGAAATAGAGGAGATTAACTTGACGTATGCTTTCGTTTTCGATATTTTTCAATGACATCACATCATCTGCGCATCTCCTTGTAAATGTGAATTTTTTTTTATCTCTCGGGGACCTTAGATCCAGAAAAATTTAAATTCATTTTTAACTTCCACCGAATCTTTTAATCTACGAAACGAAATGAGAAAAACAAAACGTAACATATGTTGTTGAGATTTCGGTGCACAAAGTCGATATAGGAACAACTTGATCAACATCAACCAGCAGTATCAACATTAACATCCATAATTATTTTGAAGTGTGCACAATTTTTGTATTTAACTTTTTTGACAGGAACATCAACATCAACAGCAACATCAGCTGTTCTGCGCATCTCTTTCACCACACAAGAAACACTGCTGAGTTGATGACACCCTGCTCTCAATAAAAGGTGTGTCTGTTTTGTTTCATCAGAAAACGAACAGAACATGTAGAATTCTGTTCGGTTTAATTTAAGAATTCTTGCGTGGAAGAGACAATTACGAGACAGATAATTACGCCACTCATTTTTAATCTCCTCGCGAAGAGATCAATATTTGTGTGGTAAATCTCGTGATTTAGAGGAGATTTATGGATGATTTAATTTAATCGCGGATTAGTATCCGGTAGAAACACCATAAAAATTCCGTGATTTAGAGGGGATTTAAGGATGATTCGCCTTAATCGCAGATTAGTGTCCGATGGAAACACTCTAGCTTCGGGCTGGTGATAAAGTCCATTTCTGACTCAATGGTGGTTATGTGGGTACATAAATAAAATTTCCGCAATTGTAAGCAGAAGCTATGAAGAGATCATAGGTTCATTCGATGAAAGTGCACAGCACAGTGCGCACTTTTTCGCAGTTCTGTGTTGGATGAAGTAAGGATAAAAACCCAGTATTCTTTGCAGGGTATTCGACAGCGGACCCGAAATTGCCCCGAGGAATTCGTCGGGGCAAAAAGTTGAGTGCTTCCATCATTGGAGATTTTAGCTGGATTTTAGCTGCCTTTAATTTCAGCGTACCCGAAAGTGCCCCGAGGAATTTATCGGGGCAGAAAGTTGAGTGGATATTTGTACTAGTCAATGGTAGTTAATTGTTTTTAGCTGCATAAATTTAAGTCCGCGATGTCCGCGAAACTTGGTTCCAGCAAAAAGGGGCCTATGTGAAGCCAAGTCCCGCCGATAAGCCTGCGAAAGTGCGAACCAAGTTTAGCAGGTTAAATCGCACACATCGGCTGGCACTGGCAACCAACAAATACGTCCGCACATTAAATGGAAAGAAATAATATTTTTTCGATTTGGCATTTGACAGAAGAGATGCTTGCATATGTAAAACTGAGTTGAGATCAAATCTCACAATTGATCTAGAATTGCTCTTTTATTCTCAATAAAACATGCAAAAGCGATAAGGGTCAAATCTTTGATTTGACCGATGCCCTTTTTACAGAAAACAATGTTCGAAACCGTACGATTCTTAGAAAACACATTCCTAAAACAGCCAGATACATACGCTTATTGAGCGAACCCTTGCAATTCGTTTGCCAGCGCGTTTGCTAGTGTGTTTTTTTGTAAGGAGGACATCTCTCGCGACAAAAAAATACTTAATAGGTACAGTTTTGAAATCTTTGGGTAAGTTTTAACGTTGAAGATTATGTATGTATGCGTCCTGATGAATCGTTGGATTTTTTTTTGGCCGTTGTAAGAGAGGCCGCTATAGCGAGAGGCCGTATAAAGAGCGACCGTATAGCGAGGTATGAGTGTACTACCATATTTGCACCGGGCACTAATCCGCGATAAATATAAATCCTCATTAAATCCTCCACAAATTTCGCGATTAATTCCACATATTCCAAAATTGACCGTCAGGGGTGCCTAAAATCGTCAATTAATGTAATCCCAAATGATCACATTTTTTTACAACTTTGGCATACATCGGACAAGTCACACGGTCAAGACTTAACCTTGTGCCCTAACACAGTTCATTTAATTAACAAAATATTGTTGTTTAAAAAAAAATTGGTTTTTTTTACGCTTACCATCCAAAGTCAAAATTACTTCGTTTTTCGTCAATCAGCTTCAAAAAAGTGACGCATCTAAATAAGTTTTCGCAAATGCATGTTTGTAATTAATGTCAATCGATTGACCGTGTAATACTATGGCTCCACCGGCAATAAAGCTGCGATTATTGGGAGACGGGACAGACATAAGATTATAATTTGACACGAGAACCCTTTTAAAAGTGCGATTAGTGGAAGCCGATTAAATATCAATCCCGAAGTGTTTCCACCGGGCAGACATACGATTTATTTGACACGAGAATCGATAACCCTTTTGTTGTCATTTTGTCTCACAAAAGAGAGTGATGATGACATTTCCCAGGAGCGAGGAAACAAAAATGCCAATAGAAAACAAATTTGTGACAGATCCGGGGTTTACCCTTTTCGAGATTGAAACTGTTAGAAAGGTGTGCAAAAAGGGTTAAAAGTGGCATAGAAGAGGTCTGTGAAATGGGTGACTGAGATTTATGAGGAGACTTTTTTAACTAGGTGTATAGACCGAGGTGATTTAAATAGTTGGTAAAACGCGTGATTTGTAGGTGATTTAATGAAGATTTATATTAATCGTAGATTAGTATCCGGTGGATACATATAAGGTATAGGGCCGCATATGGTTTTGTTCTCTAAAACATATTAGCAACCACACAATTTTTGGGCAGTCTTTTCGGGCCACCCAGAAAACAGCCATGACTATTGCGTCGCATCATGACAGTTTTAATTTAACTAATGTAGGCATTAACGAATCTCCAGGATTTCGAAAAAAAAAAACAGAAAACTACCGACTAGGTACTTACATGGAGACGAATGTAGTTACTACACTTATCGAATGTGAAACTTTTGCAGGTTTCTTACATGGATAAATCTTTGGAATAATAAGCAAGGGGACCTCAAGCCTCAACTTCAAAACCACCTTTAAAAATACATCTTCGAGCAGACTGATTCCTACTACGACTTCAAAATATATTATAAAAACATAAACAACCAAAGGCAAAGCATGGGGCAGCCGCATTCAAGACCCCAATTAGTCTGTCGTCGTTTGTTATGACTGCAATTATGGTTCGTGCTCCGTTAGCAAGCGATAAGAGAAGAAACAATGAACGACTTTGTGTGACAAACGCGCCAAGTGCATCGTCTCGCCCACCCTCATCACAGAAAAACGACATCGAAAGTTCCAAATTCCTCTTCAATCAGATCGAAACGCCATCATCGCCAACCAAATATGCTTCTTATCAGGAGGCGAACTGAAATTCCATTACCCTAGTCACGGACCAAAAACAGGAAGCATTTTCCAAACACAACATTGTGGCATGCGCCTTTGTTGTTCTTGTGAATGGTTAACCCAACACGGCACAAATCTGACGAAATGCAAATCGATTGGAAAGCAATCGACTTTTGTTGTTAACAAAAATAAAAACAATTAACGGTATTATAACAATTTGTTTATGTTGTAGCTTACCAACCTTTTTGTCTGCTCTACAGCCGTGGAAGAAGATGAACGGCAACGGCAACAAGAAACAACTCAACTCAGAGAGGACAGAGCTCATGAAAATGGAAAATCTTGAGCATAGTGCACGGGCGCTGAGCAGGTCTTTGGGCTGTGAAAACTTTGAATAAAAGCAAACACGTTGATTACAGTTCTTCTTCTTTTTTTCACAACATAAACGAAAAACGATCACACTTTTTTTTCGGCAATAAATTTAATCCTCCTCATGAATGGAACTATGGACTATCATTTGATTTTTTTTTATTATATAACGCGGGTGGTCGTAATTTCATTTGCACAACTTTTCACTTTTTTGCAAGTTTTGCCAACTTTTTTGATTTTTATTTTATTTTTGTATTTTTCTCTTGTTGGTTTCTCTACGAGCGTTTTTTTGACGGTATGAAGGGAGCGACGTAGGATTTAATTGAATAATTCTTATATGCAACGATAGTGCACCAGATTGTAGCGATTGGAGGAGGTTAGGTGTTGAGGGAACTGAACATCCTGACTGAATGGACACTTGTCGACGTGAGGTGCATAACGTGAAGGATGTAAAAAATATATTTAATTCAAGTTTGTGAAAAAAATACTTAAGTTTTTATAAGAAAATGTCGCGATTACTTCCAGCTGAACCAGCTGTTTCGAATGAACTGTCAAGCGTTTGAAGGAGGTGCTAACTTTTCGACTGCGCTCTAGCGACCACTGTTGACGTGTGTCAGTTGGTTCGTTTCTGTTTTGTTTCGGGCATGTTCCGTTATAGGTGGTTTGTTTGTTTTGAGCAGCAGTTTGAGTTCGGTTTATGAAAGCCCCTATGATACTGCTTAACTTTTGCATTTTTTTTCCATTAAAACTGAAAACCAGAGCAGTGTGGGTGATTTCGGTTGAAACATAGGTACATATACGAAAAAGTCACAAAAAACGGGAACCTGTAAAAAAATGGGCTGGCAGCTGAAAAATGTAAAAACTTTTATATTTTCCAGCCATTTGTGACAGTGTTCCCAGGTAGGGGAAAAAAATCTTTTTGTGGGATTTTAGACCTCAATAGAAACGAATTGAGGTTCATACGTTTCTGGGAGCTGGCTCTACTTTTGTGTAACATTCCTGAATTAAGGTGACATTTATACATTCGATACATCCACTTACAAGTCGATACCCGACATCGGGCGACTAATGTCAAATTAATTGCTTCACACTGTCACAAATTACTTAATAACTAGATATTCAACTAAAGCGTCCCTTTCCCCCCAAAACCCATTTGTTTATTTGTTGTTGTTGTTTTGAGTTCCGTGTCGGTGAATACGTGTGAGAAAAGTAAACAAAAATTTGAGAGCCCGCCAAAATAGCGAGGTGAATTTTACACTGACATTTCAAAAATTTAAATACATATCTTAAAAAAGTCATAAAAGATAACACACAAGTCATTAAAGTCAAAATGACAATTCTGTTTTAATTTTGCCCACACTTGGGGTGAGCCTACATTGAGACTACAAAATCGTAAAATTTAGTTCATTTGAATGTGCCTGGAAATACTGGAATGTTTATGACGTAATTGGATATTTTTACGAATTTGGTCTTTTTTTCAATATAGTTCGGGTCACAAATTACTTAATAACTAAATATTCAACTTGTGCGTCCCCTTTCCCCCAAAACCTATTTGTTAATTTGTTGTTTATGCTTTTCGGTTTTGTGACGGTGAATGTGTGTGAGACGCTTATTATTATTATTACGCAGTTGGGCTTTTCTTTTCTCCAGAATCGTTCATGTGTTATTGATGTTCAGTTTTTAATTATGTAGGAATGCAGAAATTATTAGTTATTCAGCAAAACAAGAGCAACAGTTAGGAAACAGAGAAAACTTCCATTTTAGGAAAAGGCTTTTGATTTTTACTTGCGTAAAATATTAAGCGTTCCCAAATTTAAGAAAAATTAAGAAGTTTAGAAGCATTAAATATAGCTTTCATTGGATTGCATCACTGAAACTTTTTTTTACTTGTGATTAAATTTGTTTGTTTAATGAATGCTTCTTTTGGTTTCAATCCCTATTGTTACCTACAAAAATATACATAAACATTTTTCTTTCGACTACTTTGCTATTTCACTGACAGAAATCAATTTCAATGTGCTACTGATTTTTTTTACGAAATGGGTTCACTCAAAAGTGCATTATTCTTCTGTTCTCAGTTGCCAATTTGACTTTTAATGTTCAACTCTAATCTCAAATGCATGCAATAATATCGACTTGGAAGGATAAGGATGACAATTATATCATAATATTGATTTGTTCGAATCTTACTTACTTACTTAAGGTGGCGCTACAGTCCGGGATGGACCTGGGCCTCAGCCAACAAGCTTCGCCAGCCAGCTCTGTCTCTAGCTAGCCGTCTCCAGTTTCGCACGCGAAGTTGGCTGAGGTCGCCTTCCACTTGCGTGCGCCACCTGAGTCTCGGTGCTCCTCTACCTCGTCGTCCCTGCGGTGTGGATTCGAAGATTTTCCGGGCCGGGGCGTTGGTGTCCATCCGCTCTAGATGACCCAGCCATCGTAGACGTTGTGTTTTGACTCTTTTGGCTAGGTCAGTATCGCTGTACAGCCCGTACAGTTCGATGTTATATCTCCTCCTCCACTCTCCGTCTATGCAGACGGGACCGTAAATCGTCCGAAGAATTTTCCTCTCGAAGCAGCCTAAAGTGTTTTCATCCGCCTTTGACAGGGTCCATGCTTCTGCACGGTAAAGCAGGACTGGGATGATGAGGGTCTTATACATGGACACTTTAGTTGCTCGAGAGAGGGCTTTGCTACTCAATTGCCTTCTTAGCCCAAAGAAACAGCGATTGGCAAGAGTTATCCTTCGTTTGATTTCAGCGGTGGTGTCATTGTCTGAATTGATAGCGGAACCCAGGTAGACAAAGTCCCTAACTACCTCAAAGTTATAGCTGTTGATGGTAATGTTTTGTCCAAGACGTCGGTGTTGGGTGTCTTTTCTTGATGACAGCATATACTTGGTTTTGCCCTCATTGACTGCTAAACCCATATTCGCCGCTTCCGTCCCAATACTCACGAAGGCTTCACTGACATCACGCTTTGTTCTACCGATTATGTCAATGTCATCTGCGTACGCAAGTAGTTGAACGGACTTTTGAAAGATTGTACCTCTGGTGTTGGCGCAAGAGTTCTGCACAATTCTCTCAAGTATGATGTTGAAGAAGTCGCATGACAGCGCGTCGCCTTGTCTGAATCCTTTTTTGACATCAAAGGGGTCGGTGAGGTCTTTGCCGACCTTGACGGAACAGCGTGAGTTTTCCATCGTCATCCTGCACAGACTGACGAGTTTGGCAGGGATGCCAAAACTAGACATTGCGCTATATAGCTCGTCTCTGTAGATGCTGTCATACGCGGCCTTGAAATCGATGAAGAGGTGGTGTGTATCGATTTGGAATTCCTGGGTTTTCTCCAAGATCTGCCGCAGTGTGAATATTTGATCGATGGGGGACTTTCCTGGCCTAAAGCCACACTGATATGTGCCTATCAGATTGTTGACAAACGGCTTCAGGCGTTCACACAGTACAGCAGAAAAGATCTTGTATGCGATGTTAAGAAGACTTATGCCTCTGTAGTTGGCACAACTCAGAGGGTCTCCTTTCTTCAGGATCGGGCAAACAATGCTGAGGTTCCATTCGTCGGGCATGCTTTCTTCCGACCATATCTTGCAGATGAGCTGGTGCATGCTCCTAACCAGCTCATCGCCAGCGGATTTAAAAAGTTCGGCAGCTAGGCCGTCTGCTCCGGCTGCTTTGTTGCACTTGAGCTTAGACACAGCTACTTTCACCTCCTCCAGGTCGGGTGGGCGGTATCGTTCGTATGCTTCGTCGGTAACGTCTTCGCCCGGGTTGAATGGTCCGTTCTGCCTGATAGCGGTATTTGGTTCTTCCTCGCCGTTATACAGTCTGCAGTGATGGTCTTTCCAAATCCTCAGCACCGACTGCGTTTCTACAACGATGTTCCCTTGATGGTCTTTACAGGCTTCAGTTCAAAGTTTATACCCTTGGCAGGACCTTTTGATCCTTTGGTAAAACTTTCTAACCTCATTCCTGTTGTAACATCTCTCTATCTCTTCAACCGCGCGCTTCTCGTGCTCTCTCTTTTTCCTTCGGAGAAGCCGGTGCTCCTCTCTCCTCCTCTGCTCGTAGAGCTCGCGAGCAGTTCTAGTCCTTCTGTGCAGCGCCGCTTTGTATGCTTCCTGTTTAGCTGCATGTGCTTGCCGGCATTCATCGTCAAACCAGGGGTTTCGTTGTGGTCGCCGTGTGAAACCCAGCACTTCAGAGGCGGCGTCTCTGATGGCATTTTGGCAATGTTGCCACTGGCTATCAATACTTGATGTTGGTTGCATGAGACTTCGTAGAAGGTTTTGAGAGACTCGGTTGGAGAAGGACCTGGCGATCTCTTGCGATTGTAGTCGGCCGACGTCAAACTTCCTCACAGTATTTCCATTACTTGGCGCTGGTCGGGATATCCGCAGCCGTACCTTGGCTACAACAAGGTAGTGATCCGAGTCAATCTTGGCCCCTCGGAAAGTTCGGACATCCATGATACTGGAGGAGTGCCTTGCGTCGATCGCAATATGGTCAATCTGGTTGACGGTTGATTGATCGGGAGATCTCCATGTCCCTTTGTGGATATTGAGATGCGGGAACTGTGTACTAGCTACCACAACGTGTCGCCCCGCAGCAAAGTCGATCAGCCTGAATCCGTTATCGGAGGTCGTGTCGTGCAGGCTATGCTTTCCGACAGTACGACCAAAGATGCCCTCCCTTCCTAGCTTGGCATTAAAATCGCCTAGGACAATCTTAATGTCGTAGCTAGGGCCCTGCTCATAAGTTTTGTCCAGGAGCTCGTAGAACATATCTTTGGTCTCGTCATCTTTTTCCTCTGTGGGGGCATGTGCGCATATCAGGCTAATGTTGGCGAATTAAGCCTTGATGCGGATCGTCGCGAGGCGCTCGCTTACAGAGTTGAAGCTCAAGACTTTTTGCCTAAGTCTGCCTCCAACAACGAAACCACATCCAAATAGGCGCGTCTTTGATGCCGATAGCAGTCGCCGTAGTAGATGTCGCAGTTTTTCATCCTTCTTTTGCCCGGCCCGTCCCACCGCATTTCTTGGATGGCAGTAATGTCTGCCTTGCAGTCGTTAAGGGCGTTAAGAGCGTTAAGTCGTTAAGGCGAGCATGTGAAATTTTGATTAATTTGTCATTTTCTGACACAATCCTCTCACGGAATCACTCATTCAAGATCCAGGACACACAGCGACAGAAAAATGTGCGACCAATTGCAGTCTAGAAGCAGACTAGAAGCACAAGCGTTTAAATAGAAGGCAACACACGATTATGGCTACGACAATCAGGCCCCAATTGCACCAACTGTTCAAAAAACTATTACTTTGCCAAGTCAAGCTTACGCCTTATGTTTTACTTAAACTTAAGTCCTTTGCACCAACATTTTATAATTATTCCTACCTAAGTACAACTTATCTGAAAATCGACAGCAACTTCACTTGAAAAAAAATTGTTGTCAGAAATTTTGTTTCGTCGTCAATTTACAAGCAACAAAATGGATTTACCTCGTGTTTTCTTTTATATTACCGCTTTTTATCAGCCTGTGGATGGCAGTACAATGGAACTGCGTTCGATATCGTCCCAAAGGCTGCTGAGAATTTCCGCGCTTTGTGCAAACACGAAAAAGAGATTCGGCTTCAAGATGTGCAAAGGAGGTGACTTTACCAACGACAACGGCATCACTATCTACGCCAAAAAACAATAAACTTTTTCTCCCGGACAATGGACACGAACTTCTGATTCCAAACAATACCCGAGGAAAGGTGGGTTGACGGTAATAAGTTTTACGACGAGAACTTCACCTTGAAGACGCCACACCCGGGATGTCGTCAATGGTCAAGGCCGGTCTCCACATCAAGGGATCGCAACTTTTTATCACCGCCGTCACGCTGTCCCCGGTAAACTGGTCGATATGGATGTTGTCAAGAAAATTTACTCTTATGGCCGCCAATCGGGCAAGACAAGCAAGAAAATTGTTATTTAACTTCTAAAAAAATCTTGCTACAATAAAGAACACGCAGGATTTGCCCACTTTCTTTCTTTTTGCTTTTTGGTAACGCTGATATTATAACTAAAATCGAGAAGGGCAAAGTACTAAACCATCTAAATTACCAATTTTTTGAGTCTCATATTTTTATAGCCATATTAGTCATATTTTTATAGCCAGTGTGTAGTTATTGTCAAAATTAAATTATTGAATGCTTAAGTACAGGATTCTCTTGAACTTAATTTATATATGACTTAAGCGATTTAAGTCTGACATAATATTTCGTGCAACCGAAAAAAACTTCAAATTAAAACTTAATATCTTTAATCGATGTGGTGCAAACGGGCCTTAGTCGCGAGAATCGATTTTCGACGAATTTCCGACTTCCGACTCTTTCAAGCCGCACGACAAAAAATTGATTTACATATTTATCGATAAAAATTGACGGTTTTCACAAAAATTCACTAGAATCGCACAGTAAGAGAATGGTTTGTGCGCTGACGCTTATGATGAAATCATTGATGAAAATTAATTTTTTATCAAAACTGACAGAAACCGCACGGCAAATGGTTGTTCGTGTGTTGAGTATGCTGTTGCAGAAAGTCGTGTTGTTTTTTGTCGCGCCTTTTGTCGCCGTGTGTCTCTAGCCTAAGAGTATTTCTATGTTCAGAGCTTCCAAAACTATGCTAAGACTCGGGTCTAAATAAACATGAATGATTATGAGCTGTGTCTAAGCTGTATGATAAATTTAGACCTAAGTTTATCAAGACTCGGGTTTGGAGAACGACTATGAATATGGGCCACTGTCTTTTGTTGTTGTGAGATGTAAGATGCAGTTGAATGGACTCCTTTTTCGAAGCAAATAATTATTGTGAAGAATAAACCTAAAAATCTACTCATGAAAAATGCAGTCCAAATGTGTACGCTCACCGCAAACTGAGCGATCATGCTTGTCCTTTATGCTGGATTTACATGTTCACGCAAGCTATCACGTACAGAAGTTTAGAGAGAGAGAATTCCATTCTTGTGCAACCATTGCTAACATATGCAAGTGAGAGAGATCAGAAGAATTCAGTCTGCTATGATTTGCTATAATTTTTCCAAGTGATTCAATTTGGCATCAGTTTTCCATGTCATAAGGGCTAAATGTCATAAGGGCTAAAAAAAATTGTATGGTTCTAGCTTTTGCAAGACTTCCGAAGAATTGCTTTGGACATAGTATCCGTATGAGCAACAGATAATCTTTCAACATCATACGGTGGCACAACATGAATGAAAGAATATAAGGATTACCTTATGCGCATGTTAATCCTTTATTTGTTGTTTTATAAATCGCCTTCCGCTTATCCTCTTTCTATTGCCGGTGGAGACATAAGCAAAGATTAGACTGCATGCTATTTTCGCACATTTGATACGTCAAACATGCCAGAATGGCATGTAGTCTAATCTAAGCCAAAGCGTAAATTACTGAATAACTAGATATTTAACTTCGGATATGTAAAAGCTGGCAAAACTAACTTCGGACACAAGCTGAAATTGATGAATTGTTCCATAGTCTGATATTTGTTTACAAATATGGGTAAATTTGTTGATTCGTCAGTTCCATGCAATGCCGTTTTTGACTTTTACATCAGCTGATCGCACAAGGTAAATTTTTGTTGTATCCTCCTACAGGTATTCACCGACACCGAAATTTCAAGCTTTATAAAAGCTTTGAAGGCTTCATAAAAGCCGTAAGCAAATGGGTTTTGGAGGGCAAGAGGGACGCAAGTTGAATATCTTGCTATTCAGTAATTTATGGTTGTAGTACGTTGATGGAATAACGCTGTGAGGTTTGAACAAAACTGAATTTATTACAAAAACTGAACCTAGCCAATTTGTACAAAAGAAACAGCTCTAGCTTGTGTTCTGCAACTACCACTTTGTTCCAACCGGTTGAAATACCTGCTTCGACTTTTAGACATATCTGTCAAAAACAGCTGTATTTTGTAGGCATTGCACATGTCGAACCTTCTTCTTATTGTAAAGTTTATGCAAAAAGTTAATTAAAACAATGTTAAAAAGTGTAATTGCATCCAATTTAAACCTCCTCAGAAATGCAGTTCCACTTGTCCAGCAAGTTCGAGTGAGTACAGCAGCAAAAGACCTTAAAAAACGTGTTTTAATTTGCTTCTGCCCTAGACAACATTCGTGTTGAAGAGAAAATATGAACCGCTTTTACATAAGAAGGGATATCACCCAAAGAAACTTCGCGCTAAGCATTTTATTTACGATTTGGTCGAGGACACGACAATCAAAAGGCGACCCAACTTAGAAGTTGTGCTGAAAACCTTTGTCGAAGGCGTCGGCGACAAGGGCGATGTGGTCTCCATGAGACCAAATTTTGTCTACAACAAGCTGATTCTGCCGGGTCTTGCAGTCTATAAGACGGACGAAAATGTCCAAAAATATGCACAAAATGAAGGCGAAAAAACCGAAGTGCTGCATAGCTCACCATTTGCGCAACGGGTAAGTTTTGTGTTTGGCCGCTCCTCCAGTTACAAAATTAATTACTTTCAAATTCTAGACACTCAATATGCTACAGGGGCTACTGCTCGCGGTTGTTATGAACAAGGACCAACCATGGGTGATCGAGCCATGGCATATAAGAGCATCACTGCGAAAAGCCGGCTTCTACGTCAAAGACGAGTGTATCACATTGCCAGAGGCGCCAATTGAAGGTCCCGATCTAAAAAAGGAAGGCAAGGAATTCTTCTGTACGATAACAATAAACAAATTAGAAAAGGCGCGTCTGCGTTGCAGAATCCACCATTGGAGTACAGATCCCAGCGAAAGATTGCCATACGTACCCGAATATTGGTCTATAAATGCAGAGCCGCTCTTTGGCAGTGAGTCGTCGCGTCCAGAAGATCAGATTAGTAATTCGTAGATTATAAAATTTCTATAATTTTTTTGTTAAAATAAATAAAGGGACTATTAAGAGACCAAGTCAGTACATGTTTCAATGCGTTTTCGTTAGAATTTTGTTCTTAACTTAAAGTGTTGTAGCTAGAATCTCAAAAATAAAAGTTGGGCAACGTAAATATTGAGTTACAAAAATGCTTTTATTTACCATCAAACTTTAAAATACTATCCACTGCGACCAACTTTGGAGACACAAGCAGGTCTCGGAAATGGTCTTTACCTGATCACACCACCTGTTTCATGGCCTTCCAAGGGCAATACGATCGCATCTTGGCTAGCATGACTTGTATAGGAAGAATAAGTCGTTCCACTCGGATAAGTAGCTGCTCAACGTTAAGATTCCTAGGAATACTGACGTTTTTCACTCTATCCCTAAGAGTTACATGGATGCATGAGCTGCTGAGCACAAGATTGGTGGATACGGTGCGTCTCATCACAGGAATTTATCAAGGTCGGCACAACAAGAAGGTGCTCAAAATGGGAGGGGGGGGGGGTATTGTCACCCCTAATGTGGAGCCTATTTGTTGATGAACTATTTGATACATTAACTATCCTAGAAGGAACACTCTGTGAAATTATTCAAAGAGCACTCAAGGCAGTCCAAGAATGGTGCAACACAGCTGGCCTCAATCTAAGCCCGGTCAAGACAACTATAGTACAATTCACCAGAAAAAGGAATATTCAAATGAAACCTATAAGACAATTGGGCATTACACTGACACCAATAAAAGAGGTTAAATATCTAGGGTTACTCCTAAACAGCAAACTCATTTGGAAAACACACACAGAAGAGATTTCCAAAAAGGCTACTCGTGCTTTTATGATATGCGGGAGCCTTGCGGGTGAGTCTTGGGGAGGCAGCCCGAACATCATATAAGAGACCAATGATCCACTTATGGACCAGTAGTATGGGCAAAACGAACCAGTTTAAGCACAACGAGAGAATCACTCGTGCCTCTGCATGCCAGTGCCTAGAGTGACTGCACCGCAGCCATAGAAGTGCTATTGGCATCAATCCCATACACATCGTTGTTGAGAAAACGGCTAGGAAAACGATCTCGGGGATGACTTAAGAGGGAATCGGGAAAGATAGGTGCCTTGGGTCAAGGCAATTTGACGCACTTCTTGAAAAACTCCCCCTTCTGGCTATCCCTAAGGATGACAGTTTGAGGAAGTTTAGCTTCGAGAAGAATATTCTCGTGTAGCCGCGGTATACCCTATTCCTATTCTCCTTTCCATTCCTATTCTCCTTTCCATTCCTATTCTCCTTTCCATTCCTATTCTCCTTTCCATTCCTATTCTCCTTTCCATTCCTATTCTCCTTTCCATTCCTATTCTCCTTTCCATTCCTATTCTCCTTTCCATTCCTATTCTCCTTTACATTCCTATTCTCCTTTCCGTTCCTATTCTCCTTTCCATTCCTATTATCCTTTCCATTCCTATTATCCTTTCCATTCCTTTTCTCCTTTCCATTCGTTTATTTTCTTGGTTCCCGTCTCGTTACAATTTATGCATCATTTTAAATAGAAAAAAAAATATTAATTATAAGTTTTTTTTTTTTTAAGGGGCGTGGCATGTACCTTAACCGAAAATCAATAGAAACTGCTGTATAGAAATATCCAAGTTTGCAGCTAAAAAGAACGCAAAACTGCAATTTTTTGGTTTAAATTCAATAATTTTGTGAAATTGACCTCTAAAGATGGGCGTGGCCGAAAATTTGTAAGAATAAAATTTAGTATCGAACCCGGTGAAGCTAATGTGATAAATTTAATTTCTTATTCTTACCTAAGTCAGAGTAAAAAGTAGTAAAAATTCATGTTTTTCTGGAAAATTAGCGGTTTTTCTCAAATTCGGCCTCCAAATGTGGCGTGGCCCAAAACTTTGTATGAAAAAAAAATAAAAAAAGTGTTTTCTACATAATAAGCAAAACTTTTTCGGTCTGGAACAAAATTATTGAATAAATTGCATTTGAATAATTACTCTTTAATTCGATGCCAAAAATGTAATTGTTTGGCCTCTAAACATGGGCGTGGCCAAAAACTTTGTAGGAACGAAGTCTGGTATAAAAGCCGGTGAAGCTAATGCGGTAAATTTTATTTCTTATTCTTACTTAAGTTAGGCTAACAAGTAGTCGAAATCCATGTTTCTGGAAAATTAGAGGTTTTTCTTAAATTCTGCCTCCAAATGTGGGCTTGGCCCAAAACTTACACTTTCAATCGATGCCACGCCCACAAGGGGCGGTCTGCGGACTTTATTTTTATTTTTGATGACTTGTAATCATTAGAATATGCTAAATAACAAATTTCAGCTTTTCACGACGTTTTACAGTCTTGAAAGCACCGAAGGTTGTTGAACATTTAGACCAATTGTGGGCGGATTTAAAAAATTTTAACACTTGCATTGCTTCGGATGACAGACAGCTTACGTACGAAATTTCAGCTCAAAATTTAAGGCCTAAAAATAGGTGACATACGGACGGACGAACAGACGGACATGTCTCATTCGACTCAGAGTTCGGTATCGATCATATGCCCTTAAGGTTTTGGGGGTCTATCGTCATTATTTCTCTTTGTTACATTTTCGCCTGTATCAAAATTAATATACTCCATTCCTGTGGAATAGGGTATAAAAAGAGCTGGAGTAATGAATCCACCACATCACATATGGACTAAGCAGCAGCACCACGTTGATCAAATTGTATGCAGATGGGTCAAAAACTGATGATGAACCTGGTGCAGGAGTATTTAAACCTGACTGGAGCCAAATACTCTGAAGCAACATGAAAATACTCAGGAATTGCAGCATAGCAAAAATTTCAGATAGCCAGGCAGCCAAGACGCTAATTGCTCACATTGTCAGATCGAAACTTGTGTGGGATTGCCTACACAAGCAAACCAAATTGCCGACTCCTTGGCAAGACAAGGAGCAGCAGAACCGTTCACAGGACCTAAACCTTTCTGCGGAATAGGGGGAACACACCCTTAGGGAAGAATTCAGGTAAACGGAGAAGGTAAACCTAGTTATGACCTGGAAAAGCTTTCAAGGCCTGAGACAAGCTGAGAAGCTTCTAGGAATCTACAACCAGAAGAAATTTCAAGGCATGCATCGGCCTTAGTGAAAATAATGTACGTTTCCTTACAGGTTTCCTAACGGAAACCTGTACGGCACTTCTTGAAAAACTCCCCCTTCTGGCTATCCCTAAGGATGACAGTTTGAGAAAGTTTAGCTTCGAGAAGAATATTCTCGTGTAGCTCAGCATTTACCGCGGTATACCCTATTCCTATTCTCCTTTCCATTAATATTCTCCTTTCCATTAATATTCTCCTTTCCATTCCTATTCTCCTTTCGATTCCTATTCTCCTTTCGATTCCTATTCTCCTTTCGATTCCTATTCTCCTTTCGATTCCTATTCTCCTTTCGATTCCTATTCTCCTTTCGTTTCCTATTCTCCTTTCCATTCCTATTCTCCTTTCGATTCCTATTCTCCTTTCCATTCCTATTCTCCTTTACATTCCTATTCTCCTTTACATTCCTATTCTCCTTTACATTCCTATTCTCCTTTACATTCCTATTCTCCTTTACATTCCTATTCTCCTTTACATTCCTATTCTCCTTTCCATTCCTTTTCTCCTTTCCATTCCTATTCTCCTTTCCATTCCTATTCTCCTTTCCATTCCTATTCTCCTTTCCATTCCTATTCTCCTTTCCATTCCTATTCTCCTTTCCATTCCTATTCTCCTTTCCATTCCTATTCTCCTTTCCATTCCTATTCTCCTTTCCATTCCTTTTCTCCTTTCCATTTCTCTTCTCCTTTCCATTCCTTTTCTCCTTTCCATTCGTTTATTTTCTTGTTTCCCGTCCCATTGCAATTTATGCATCATTTTAAATAGAAAAAAAATACTAATTATAAGTTTTTGTTTTTTTTTTAAGGGGCGGCATATCCAACCCCCTTAACCGAAAATCAATAGAAATTGCTGCATAGAAATGTTTAGTACAGAAACAAAATTTAGTATAGAACCCGGTGAAGCTAATGCGGTAAATTTTATTTCTTATTCTTACTTAAGTTAGGCTAACAAGTAGTCGAAATCCATGTTTCTGGAAAATTAGAGGTTTTTCTTAAATTCTGCCTCCAAATGTGGGCTTGGCCCAAAACTTACACTTTCAATCGATGCCACGCCCACAAGGGGCGGTCTGCGGACTTTATTTTTATTTTTGATGACTTTTAATTATTAGAATATGCTAAATAACAAATTTCAGCTTTTCACGACGTTTTACAGTCTTGAAAGCACCGAAGGTTGTTGAACATTTAGACCGATTGTGGGCGGATTTAAAAAATTTTAAAACTTGCATTGCTTCGGATGACAGACAGCTTACGTACGAAATTTCAGCTCAAAATTTAAGGCCTAAAAATAGGTGACATACGGACGGACTCATTCGACTCAGAGTTCGGTATCGATCATAAGCCCTTAAGGTTTTGGGGGTCTATCGTCATTATTTCTCTTTGTTACATTTTCGCCTGTATCAAAATTAATATACTCCATTCCTGTGAAATAGGGTATAAAAAGAGCTGGAGTAATGAATCCACCACATCACATATGGACTAAGCAGCAGCACCACGTTGATCAAATTGTATGCAGATGGGTCAAAAACTGATGATGAACCTGGTGCAGGAGTATTTAAACCTGACTGGAGCCAAATACTCTGAAGCAACATGAAAATACTCAGGAATTGCAGCATAGCAAAAATTTCAGATAGCCAGGCAGCCAAGACGCTAATTGCTCACATTGTCAGATCGAAACTTGTGTGGGATTGCCTACACAAGCAAACCAAATTGCCGACTCCTTGGCAAGACAAGGAGCAGCAGAACCGTTCACAGGACCTAAACCTTTCTGCGGAATAGGGGGAACACACCCTTAGGGAAGAATTCAGGTAAACGGAGAAGGTAAACCTAGTTATGACCTGGAAAAGCTTTCAAGGCCTGAGACAAGCTGAGAAGCTTCTAGGAATCTACAACCAGAAGAAATTTCAAGGCATGCATCGGCCTTAGTGAAAATAATGTACGTTTCCTTACAGGTTTCCTAACGGGGCATTGCAAACTTGTGGATTGATTTAAAGAAAAATTATGGAACAGTGGAACATTCCGGTAGATTTTGCGATGAGGTAATTGAAATTCCGGAACACATTCTGCAATCCTGTGGGGCTCTGAACCACAAAACCATCAAATGTCTGCGAAAATACCAGATACCAGACTAAGAGATACCCCCCTTAAAACTACTTCTCATTCTCAGATTTCTACGAAATTGAACTAGAGTTTCTCAGCCAAGGCCACCGGTAACAATGAGACTATAAAGAGATAGCCAACTCTGTAACGCGTTTAGGAAGTTCGCCTATAATGATTCCACACAGTATACGCTCCCTTTTTCTCTCTGATGGTTTCTTGAACTCCATTTGTTTTAAACCACTCAGATCTTTTCTCACCACAAGCTTCCATACCAAGCCTCTTCACTCCACAAACATTTATTGCTGGGGCAACGACGGCCGATGAAAACAGCTGCCATTCTTCCGCTACATTAAAAAGGCCAGTCGGAGTTTGTTGAAACTTCTCCGAAATGTGCCGTGCAAATGGTGCTTTGAAATTAGAGTCTGATGGATAGGAAAGGGGGACGGGCGTGTATTTCTTTCTAACCAATTTTAAGTTTTATGAATATTAAATCTATAAAAACGAATTATTCAAATGCCGTTTCTTGAAATATGTACTAAAAACATTTAATTTTCACATGGAATTTTAAACTATGTATATTTAACCGTTCTGTGGATACAGAAAAAATTGTTCTAGTATGTTCTAGTAAGTAAAATATTAATTTGTTTAAAAACTTATATTTTGATCGAAGGCTCTTCATGGATCATTGGTCGGTAGCCCTATGAGTAAGTTGAAAAAAAAGAAACGAATAGAAACATTTTATTTTAATTTTTCATTTATTTTAAAACCTTTTACTGGGCTCTTAATCTATCAGTTTTGTTTAGTTTTTCAACTTAGTAAAGAATGCGCTGTATTTATACGAGTTGGGAGCAATGAAAAACAAAATTGTGTAGGCATAACTGAACCATTAAATCTTGTTGTCTGAAGAAAGCGACATATTTCAAGGATTGATTTTAAATGGCGTTATAGATTTTTACTTGGGTGTTTTCATTTACAACTTTATCTATATTAATTGAAAATGCCGCTTTATCTGGAATAAGAGTATAAACTTTTTTTTTTGAGAAATCAAACAAAAGTAAAAAAAAAAGATGAAAAAACAATCCAATAACATTTCACTCAGTTACGATAAAAGTAAAAAAAAAAACAAAAGTAACAGAGTTTAAATATAAATCGTTGTAATAACAAAGAAATACTAAAAGTTTACTGCACTCCCTTAAGTTCTACTTCAAACACCAAAGTCTGGTTTGGTGGAATCGATGGTGGTGCGCCTCGTGCGCCATAGGCCATATGTGGGGGACATGTGATGCGCCTCTTTCCTCCAACCTTCATGCCAGCAACACCGACATCCCAGCCCTTGATGACTTCGCCGCGGCCAACACTGAATTTGAAGGGAGCACCCTGCTTCGCACTGTCGAAGACTTTGTTGTTTGACTTGAGACGGCCTTCATAGTAGACTGCTGCCCACTTGCCTTGTCTGGCTTCTGGACCGTTGCCAACTCGAATGTCTTCAATTTTTACTCCACCAGTGAGGGTTTTTTCGCCGCCCTTTTGCTTTTGCTCTGGTTTTTGTGGGACTTCTTTCTTGTCTTTCTTTTGATTTTTTTCCTTCTTTTGGGAGGGTTCGACGCCATTTTGCTTGGGTTTCTCCAATTTGGGTTGCTTAGCTTTGGGCTGTTGCACCTCTTCATCTTCACTTTCATCTTCTTCGTCGTCCTCCTCTTCGTCATCGTCGTCATCATCGTCATTGTCCTCTTCATCATCTTCTTCTTCATCGCTATCGTCTTCGCTGGCTTCTGGAGCTGCTACATCACCATTGAAATCGCTGTCTTCTTCATCATCGTCGTCATCGTCCTCTTCATCAGCGGCTGTAATTTTTTTTCCTTTGCCACTGTTGTTGGCCTTTGAATCAGCAGACTTTTTCGACTTTTTAGGGGCGACTGGCATTTCTTCGGTTTCCGATTCGGATTCGTCGAGGTCATCGTCGAATGGGTCATTAAGTTCGGTCACATAACCAGAAATGTGGATTGTACCACTGCCTAGAATTAATATAAAAAAGTTAAAATTTATCTGTATTTCGCTATATCCTCTTCATTCTCATTAAAATTTGAGGTCAAAGGGTATTTGAAGTGACACAACAAGCTGCCATGGATACTCGAAGTAGAACTTGGCTATTACATTTTTGAGTTCTGATATGATGCCCAATTTATCTGAAGAAATCTTTTATTGTATTAGCTTCACCACCGAACGTATCATGGATGTTTGTTCAGTATTGGAAATTATATTGTTTTTAACGCTCAAGTCTAGATTGGGTTACTAATGGTCTCTGTAAAACCATAGTATACGACAAAACCAAAGTGTTTGTTTTAATCCAAAATATATCTAAAACGTAGTATAAAATCCCAGAAACACGAAATTCATGTGTTTTTTTGATTAATTCAATGCAGACGAAGTCGCAGGTAACAGCTAGTTTATCGATATAAATAAAGTCTTATATCCACAGTCCACACAACACAAGGTCTCATATTAATAGTCGCTCTTAAGCCCGTGACTTTTTAAACTTAGGTCAGAAGTAACTATCTGTAAATCTTTGACAGAACCTATTCGTTGAAAATTTTCTAGATGTGTACAAATAATCACCAGCCAAAGCATAGTTTTGGAAGCCCTGTAGGTATAAATCCTCTCAAAAGAGCAATTCTCTGCGAAAATTTTGCCAGACTATTTTGTCATGCGCCTATTGCGCACAATATGTTGCAATTTTGTCACAGTCTTTTGTACACATTAACATCTGCCAGGCCAAATTTTATAGTGTTTTGTGTTTTTCAGAGTGCATTTGCTTCTTAAAATTATTCTCCACTGATCCGATAAATAAGCTTGAAAAGAAGGAAACACTTTTGAACAGCACCTTGAATCGCATTTTACACCATGTTTTCACCGAACACTAATCTGGGATTAAAATTAATCTTCAACAAATTTCAATAGCATTTTACAATACAAGTTTAAATCTCTGTGGCAAAAGATTAAAAATTAATCTCCTCTTAATTCTTTTTTTTCAACACATTTTGCTCAGAAAAAACAAACGGAAACAGCCTACCCATGACAGATGTCATAAATTATGTATTCTATTGGGATTTTGAATACGAATTTGCTTCTTCAAAACGACAATATGAGAATAAATGCATTATTTTTCCAAAATTCAACCTCACCCCTTTGAACATATACTGCAGCAGTAAGGCAGCTAAAACAGCTGTTCGCCTAAGGGCATCCGGACTGTAGTCCTCAAGATCTTATGCACACGTCTCTGTGGTCTCACAGATACCCCAGTCACGGATTACCTGCCAATGACATTCGCTTTAACAGCATATTCGCTATTAGAATACCTGAAAGAGGTGAATGGGTAGAAAAGACCATCGTGGTATATACTGACGGCTATAAGATGGACGTCGGAACCGGCGCGGGCATCTTCTGTGGAGCTCTGGGACTAAATAAATTTTCGGATCAATGACGGCTGCAGCATTTTTCAGGCGGGGCTGGCAGCCATAATCCAAGCTGCCTCCGAGCTGAATAAACACAGCCCTGAACACAAGACCATCACTGTATACTCTGATTGCCAAGTGGCAATTAAAGCCATGGAATCAGACGTAGTGAAGTCAATGGCTGTGAAGGGCTATGCAGGCAAATTCTGGACGAGTTATAACTTGGCAACACTGTAACTGTGTGTTGAGTGCCAGGTCACACCGATATATCGGGAAATGAACAAGCGGACAAGCTTGCGAGATAAGGGGGTGGGATGAATGCATCTCTACCCCTCAAATCTGTAAGAATCCCGCTGAGTTCGATAGCACGTAGGGTAGAAACTGAATCCTTGGGTAGAAGCAACCTACGTTGCACAGAACTTGATACGTGCAGACACACAAGGGAGAGATACTTTTTCAACGAGCTCGATGATCTAAATAATGTAGATCTAAAGGACCTCCTAAGATTTGTATACAAATCCGGATGGGTCCAAGAGGGCAGAACTCTGACCTTCTAACAGCGGTTTATTTCTGTTTTCGTTCCAGGTGTTAAAAAGGTACCCAATTTGGACCCAACTGCTGGTCTAAATCAGCCGTGACTATTGTCAAAAGGGCATCCATTAACCAAACCTATTGGAAGATTTTCGAAACCAAGCATTATAACAAGCTGCTTTAGTATAAGCACTATACTTCCCTTGCACGTGAAGAAATCAACACATCTCGAGCTGTTGCGCCACTCTATTGTTTTTGGTATAAACACGTGCTAAAACCATCTTGGACGTATGGTACACAACTTTGGGGTTGTACTAACTTAACCAAGCAATATATCTATTTTAGGAACTTTTCAAAACAAGACACTGTTGTGCACAACATAATATGTAATAATGGCAATAATATTGTAAGAACATCAATCTTAAATGTTGGTACACCCTGTTCTTAGGCTATATGGTGATTAGGAACTGAATATGCACATCGATCTTTTTCCGGCTTCCTTTACCTTGTTCAACACCTGCTTAGGCTAAGACGTACCTTCTTTTAAGTATCAAGTAATAAAATGAATAATAAAAGAAGCGTGTATAGTATTCTTAGGTTAGTCTCTTAACTCTCGAACACAGCAGACACTTAGAGCTCGTGTATCGGATCGGTGGATCAACACCGAGATTTAGGAATCGCAACCGTGGAGGTAACAAGTTTTGGTCGCAAACTTAGTACTCAACTTTGAGGACATTGCAACCACAAAATAATCAGAACTCTGAATCAGACAAATCTAACGCGCCGACAAGGCAAGAGTAAGAATCTCACCCAACTAGGAGCACACGCGGTCAAAAATGGAAATCAAGCAACAAAATATTAGATCACACCGTCTATACCTACATTTTTCATAAAAATTAAAAAAGGATTTTAAAAAACGCGCCAACACCAGCCGCACGAAAAAGTCTGTAGAATTGCCCCCATAGATAAACTGAGAATAAGCACAGCTCACTCTCTAGCAACTAAAGCTTCCCTTTCTAAAATAAATGAATAAGATCATTTGCTCCCAATCCAATTTCACGGTGCACAAGCATGAAACTGGTCAAAGGCGGGTAGGATGCTCCAGGCTGTTTCGAGTGAAATTTTGTCGGGTGGTTTATCTGGATAAATCTTTTTCTTGGTGTCTCACCTGTCTGCTAACTGTCGGGATATAATTCCACCCGGAGCGATGGCGCAGAAGGAGAGTATTGTGACTCAGATAGCGCACACATGTGGAATAGGACTTCAAACCAGTTTTACTAGCGCAAACTGGAGGCAGCTTACTAAGAACGCATCTATCATCGGGAATAGAATACCAATTAAAAAAAGATGCCGTGAATTTTTTCGCACACAAGTTTTTTTTTTTAAACTTTCGCATTCAAGTTTAAACACGCCTAGAACGACTAAAGGGTCTGCATAAACAAAAGGAATAATCGTCTCATGGCCAACTTACACACATACAAAAAACGGCAATTTTTATGCCATTCCACTTACCTTGGCTTTGTAGAGAAATCTCATCGCCTTCATTGAAGTTTAAGTCCAGCATAACCTGCTCGGTGGTGTTCTTCCGAAGGGTGCAAATCAGATATTTAATGTTCTCGTATGTAAGGAAAAGCTGTATGGGTCCACTGTCGCACGAGGTAACATCGAGGGCGGCCTGTGATATGTGGAATGCCTGTTTTGTTGTTTGGCTGTATTTTTTGTTTGCCTTCAATATTAGACCTGAAAGTTAAATAATTCAACTTAAAAAATGTTTCTTTCCGCCCTAGAATCGTTTGATCGGAAAGAACAGCCGCATGGAAAACTTTGGAAACACGTGGTAGCGCTCCATGGGTTTCGTTTCGATATATTATTACATCCGATGTGTGTACTTACCCCAAAACATTTTGATAACTCTAGAGGATAACTTGGATGTACTAAAAACAATAAATAGTTAAGCAACAATATCGATTGCAAGTGGATACTTGACAATTACTTTTTTGTGTTTAATTCTGAGAAGTGCACTGAAATACACAACTACGATGGCCGACCGACTCAACAAATTTGAATGGAATAGTTTGACAGGCGGCGGCAAAACTACAGGCAAGTTGACGCTGCGTTGACATGCGTCGTTGTTCGGTGAACTTGCCCGTTGAAGCCGGGTGGAATGAAATGAATTATGAACATAGAATCGAACGCAGTTGGCGCGAATCCAAAATGGCTGCGTTCCACCAACAAATCCATAGAAAATAAAGTTTTACTTATGACCTTTTCGGTTGGTCGTCCGGGAGCGTCTGGGAGACTTCTAGCCTCTCCGGAAACTGTTTTCTTGGACTCCTTTGACAGTTCCTCTTCTGAATAAAAGAGAAATTTGCTTCTGGTTTTGAATCCAGAATCAAAACCAGAAGCACGCACACAATTAAACATGTGTCAATGTCAAGTTGGATAAATATCATTTGTCCCCTGTAGAATAGCTTTTGCTTCACAAATACAACGCTAGACAAACTTCAAAATCAAGAAAAACGTGATTGGCTGTTCGGAGAGAAGCCCCAATCCGGGAAAAGAACTTCTTGATACTAGATCGTCAACCGAAAAGTCATTAATAACTCCTCTACCAGACCCATAAATTACTAAAAATCCAACTTGCGTTTGTGTTTTTTATAAAGCCTTTAAAGATTTTATAAATCTTCATATTTCCGTGACGGTGAATACGTGCTAGAATATACAGCAACAATTTACCTTACACAATCAGCTGACGTAAAAGCTCCAAAACGAAATTGCATGGAAATGACGAGTTGATTTATTTACTCCCATTTGTAAACAAATGTCAGAGTATGGGTAAATTCATCAATTTCATCTTGTGGGCAAAGCTTTTACATGTCCGAAGTTGAATCTAGATATCTAGATATTCAATAATTTATGACCAGACCATAAATTACTGAATAACTATTTAGATAAAGGGTTGTTTGAGCTTTGAAGTTTCCGTATTTGACGTCTAGCCTAGCCCTAGTCTAGATTTTTGTTAGTGTATTTTTATTTATTTTCTCGCAGTTGTTTGTCTTATTTAATTATGCTCTAGTGCTTAAAAAAATGAACCAAAAGGTATGACGTGCAGCAGTGTTTGATAATTTTTCGTATGTGGACCGAAAATGGGTTAAGCAGTACCGTAAATTACTGGATAACTAGATATTGAACTTGCGTCCCTCTTGCCCTCCAACACCCAATTGTTTACGTTTTTTTATAAAGCCTTTAAAGCTTTTATAAAGCTATAAATTTCCGTGTCGGTGAATACGTGTAAGAATATACAACAACAATTTACCTTACGCGATCAGCTGATGTAAAAGCTCCAAAACGAAATTGCATGGAAATGACGAATTGATGAATTTACTCACATTTGTAAACACATGTCGGCGGATGGGTAAATTCCTCATTTTCAACTTGTGGGCAAAGCTTTTACATGTCCGAAGTTGAATATCAAGTTATTCAGTAATTTAAGGCAGTACCCAGTATTATACTCTGTCCAACATAAATTGGCAGTACAGCAAAGGATAGGGAAGGGATGTTTGCCTCTCTTTACCACTCTTTTGTTTTCCGTAAGGCGCTACTCTAACAAAAGCTCTTACAGGGTTTCCGTAGTAAGCATTTTTAAATAAGCAAACACCTGAAAGAATAGTATTCAGGGTTACCGCCCTGTTTTTTAGATTAAAATGTTAATTTTATTTGTTTTATTTATAAAGAATAAAATATATTGATCTTTGTCCGCACGCCAAAAAGTAAGATAAAAGGCTCGTTTTTAAAAGATATCCCAAAACAATCATTTTTTAAAAACACAATTTGCATAAAAACACTTAACTTCAAGTTAATATCAAAATCCAAACTTAGAAAATTACATGTTACATCCAAAAACTGATCGCGCGGTATAAAAACCTACGCAAGTGAGCATTTTCCGTGAAAAGAAGTAGCTTACAATTTCGTAACTTATTTTAACGCATTTTCCGCACATTAAAAGAAATGCAAAAACAAAAGCAAGATCTCCAAGACAACACTCATGATTGAGAACTTTTTTCAAAGCTCTAATATCAAAAGATCTTCAACAGAAACCCATGGAAAAAAAATTGACCGAGATAACAAACGGGCACCGGTAACTCTACAACAAGATGTGCTCTGATTAAGACGTGCTTTACGGCAGATGAAACTACAAATTCACTGGCGGGTAACCACTTCTTATAGGGAGTTCCTTTCAAATTGGCATGGTTCAAAAATATGATACGCTACTGATTTTTAAAAGCTCCTCCATAAAGCCTGTACTGCCAATTTATGTTGGACAGAGTATAGTACCACAATTTTCTGTGGTGATAAAACTTAAGGTTAAAACTTATTGTTAAGTTAAAAAACTGCAGTGAAACCAAACTCAAATCGCACTATTACCCTTCAAGAGCTATTGACAGCTTAAGCGTACTTGATTTAGACAAATAGACAAACATCTCTATTCAACTTGCGTCCCTCTTATGACCCAACACCCGTTTGTTTACGTTTTTTATAATGCCTTAAAAACTTTTTTAAAGCTATAAATCTTCGTGTCGGTGAATATGTGTGAGAAGATGCAACAACAAAGTACCTTAAACGATCAGCTGATATAAAAGGACCAAAATGGAATTGCTAATGAATTTACTCACATTTCTAAAGAAATGTCAGAGTATGGCTAAATTCATCAATTTCAGCTTGTGGCCAAAACTTTTGTATGCCCGTAGTTGAATTCTAGTTATTCAGTAATTTATTATCAGACATAAATCCGTGATTTCCTTCTTTTATCAGTCTGAAACTTTGGTCGATTTATGAATTTGCAAAAAAAAAATGGAGAAAAAAAGGAGTATCATATGGGCTTTAGCTGTTTCGATTACCGGCAAGATTCAAGCAAGACAAATACACTACCCTTTAAGTTAAAAACGGGAATCGCTCAATTATTTGCGCGCCCTCGACCGTAGAGCAACAATGCAAGTAGCGCGTAGCACGTAGCGGCAGGAGTACTAGACGGAGCGAAACGCTGTAGCGATACACCAAAAAATTCGCCCACAATTCGCTGTAGCACCCTTCTGCCAAACAAAGTTGTTGTATGTGAAATGAACAAAATGAATTTATGCAAAAACAGACAAAAAACAGTGTCTAGGTTGAAATAAGTTTATTTTGGGCTTCCCATGTAATTTCTTGCACACAAAGCCTTAGGTTGAAGTGGCTGTCGGGTTCGAAGAACCCAACTCACTTAGACCTATCTAGGTCCATTATGATGAACACAAAAACAAAGCCATAGTAGGCAAAAATCAGAGGACGATCGGTTCCTGCTTTACACCAGGTCATCCCGGACCTTTTAAGAAAAATGAAGTTCTTTTTGTTGATAAAGAGGGCTTTAAAGATCGTTTCTTCTAGATGCAAATAAAATAATTTATTTCATCCTTAACCGTTGATTGGTTTCGTTGATTGGCTCATGAACAACTAATTGACACGTATTAAAAACTAAAAAAAGCCCACAAATCCTCATACCGATTTCATTTTCACACAGCTGCCAACCGTGTAGCGCTACGAAAGTTAAAAGTTGGCCAACTCTTACTACCGCTACAGCCACACGCTTCCGCCGCAGACACACGTTGTGTGAGCATTGCACTTAATAGAGATGTTCGTTCACTTGTCAAAATCACTGACGTTCACGCTGTCAATAGTTCTTGAGGTGTAAACGTGTGATTTGAGTATGGATTCACTGCGGTTTTTTAACTACATAATAAGTTTTGAACTTAAGTTTTATCACCACAGAAAATCGTTGTACTAGGTACTGTGCGCTATTTAACCCTATTTCGGCCCACATACGACAAATTATCAAACACTGCTGCACGTCATACCTTTTGGTACTTTATATCTAGGGAGGTCGTGGACAGGCCAGTGAATAATACGTTTAGCAAACTTTTTTGTGTAATTGTTTACATGAAAATTACATTTTTGTGAATCGCAGTTTTTTTTCCCACAATATAGTTACGCAACAATCACCAGATATCACAATAAATGAAATGATCTTCCAATGTTTGGTCTTTGCTAGTGGTGGATTTTTTTAGTACATTCAAATGCGTTTATCATTTTTTTTCGGGTATGAATTATTGAGACTTTATCAAGACACATTCCAATTGAAAAAAAAACTTCACTTTTTTTAAACACAAGAACAAAGTTTAATAAAACAAACAACCAAGCCGAAACCGTGAGTGAATGAATAAAAATACACTAACAACAATCCATGCAAAGTTCTTGCGGAGTAGACGTCAAATACGGAGACGTCAAAACTTAAATAACTCTATGCATATATTTTAACTTTTGACAGGTCTTGCTACTACAACTACTACTACCGCTATAGCTACACCACTGTGGTGTCACGGTTACGCTTTCGTTTCGTTTAATTTCAACAAAACGAAATAAGGGCTATGTCACAAAGCTGCGTTGTCGTTTGCTTTGTCCCGCTACGTTGCCCTTGTTTTACAACCGCGTTGAAAATATGTACACCATTCGAAAAACGATTACAATCCATAGAAAATAACAATAATCCATCAAGAACACAATGCACGGTGAAAGCCAACAATTCTAGGTTCACAGAAACGTCAAAGCGTACGCGAAAATTCATCGTGTTGAATTTTTTTGTTTTCTCAAATCTTTCTTACGTAAAAATGCGTAACGACGGATAGTCGAAGTGTTGAAATTCAAGTTGTCAAATCAAGTTGGGCGCTACGCAGCTTTTTGACATAGACTTAAGCCGCAGCGATGATGAGGTGTTTAGTTTTTGGACAAAAACGTACGTTCAATTTATTTTTTGGTTAATTAAAAGAAGATTGTATTTTAGAGAGCACTCAACAATGACCAACAGTATTCTAAATTTCGAAAACCCTGTTTTTCTATTTTCTTTTCTCTTGCAACTCAAAAACTAGGCTTGATTAAGAAAAAATTGTACATTGCTGCTCCAAAACTACTGTAAATTTTTTACCACTGTCGATGCCACGCCCCCTTTTTACAAAAGGAGATGATTTTCAACTGAAAAATTTGATTCGGAGCATGGTAGGTCAATTGGGATCGGATGGGGTATCCAACGATTCGCCTAAGCGGATTGTAATCCGCCCACTAGTTTTTATTTGCCTTTCTTATATGAGTCTTCTACCAATTCAAAATGGCAATAAATCAATTTCATCACAATTCGAATAACTCTTTATTCCAATTTAAACGCCGCTATAGATGTGCACCATTCAAAGATTCAAGCCCAACTGTACCCGTCAGTGGCTGTTATACTTTTTCATACAAATAAACAAAGTTCTCTCGAAATTTTTCTTATAATAATTTTGGACTGGTACTTTTCCTTTAGAAGGAAAATAACGATATGCGAATATCGAAAGTCAGTACACTATCAGATGACTGAAATTACAGTTCGATGGGTGAGTCAATGGGTTAATTCAGTGACTAGCAGCCGCATCACAATATAATAATTGTAGTTAAATCAAGCAATTGTCGGTAGACGTCCTAATGGCATTGCAGTTCCGCTTATTTTCTGCAATTTTAATAGCGCTCGCATCTCGGCTAGCATGACCTGTCTAGGAAGTCTTTCATGGAGCATGCGAACAACGTGTCCAAACCATCGAAGAATCGATCGCTCTACTCGGAGAAGTAGCTGCTTAACATTAAGATTCCCACGAATACTGACGTTTTTCACTCTATCCCTTAGAGTAACACCAGCAACGCACCTCAGGAATCTCATTTCGGCCGCTTGTACCCGCGATCTAATTTTTTCGGTCATTACCCAAATTTCATGACCATATATGAGGGTCGGAACGAACACTGAATTAAAAACTGAGATCTTTGCTTTCACTCCTAGCTCAGTTTTCCTGATGACCGGCCGGCGCAGTTCTTTAACTATTGCTCCAGCTTGGCCAATTCTACAGGACAACTATCACTCCTTCCATTTTTCGTGAAAAAGACCCCGAGATACTTAAACTTCTCCACCTGTTTTAATGGAACTCCATTTATGTGCAGGGTACACTGCACAGGAGTTCGGGAAACAACCATCACTTCCGATTTGTCTACGTTTACTTTCATCCCAGCATCACCACAGACGGCTGCAAACCTATCCAGTGCTCGTTGAAGTTCCTTTTTCGATGATGCAAGGATGGCCAAATCATCTGCGAAAAGCAGATAGCTCATCCTGATGCCAGCCAATTCGAAACATTGCTAGCCAAGACTGCGCTTCACCATCCAGTCCATATATGCTATGAAAAGGAGCGGCGACAGAACACAGCCCTGGCGAAGTCCAAAGCGCACATCAAAAGGACGGGATTTGACGCCATTTATCCGTACACAGCTTCTGCAGTTTCCATACCAAGACTGGATGGCTCTCAGAAGAAGCCCACTCAGCGCATAGTCCTGCAAAACTCTCCACAGTGTATCCCGAGGGACTCGGTCATACGCCTTTTCCAAATCTACAAAACACGCAAAGACCGTTTTGGCATATTCCCAGGCCTTCTCAAGAATAACCTTCAGAGTAAAAAGCTGGTCGGTTGTGCCTCTGCCAGGCCGAAAGCCGCACTGTTCTTCCCGTAACAAAGGCTCGATTACAGCTCTGGAACGCGTTTCCAACACCTTCGCGAATACTTTTCCCGGAAGACTCAAGAGAGATATGCCCCTATAGTTGGCGCAATCTCTCCTGTTCCCTTTTTTGAAAATGGGCACTAAAACTCCCATTTGCCAATCGCTAGGTGCCTTCCCGCTATCCCAGGCCACCTTAATGACACGTGTTAGCCATTTAACACCCTCTTCACCCATTGCCTTGAGCATTTCTGGCCGGATTTCATCAACTCCAGCAGACTTGCCAACTTTTAGCGATTTAATCGCTTTAGTGACTTCGTCTACTGTGGAACTATTCTCCGCCCTTATCTCGTCAGCATTGGGAATGCCATCTTCAGTGCCCTGTTGGGGGTTGAGCAACTCCGAAAAGTGCTCTCTCCATCTGCGCAAGACATCGCTCTCATTTGAAAGAAGTGTACCGTCCTTAGATTTAACCCCTTGAATGATATTCAACTTCCTTCCTCTGAGCCGGCGAATGGTCTGCCAAAATATCTTGTTTGCAGATCTGTAATTGTGCTCCAACTTCTCGCCGAACTCTTTCCACGACTGTTCCTTGGCTGTTCTGACTTCCAGATTGGAAGTCCTTCGCGCCTCATTGTACCGGGCTCGAGAAGTTGAGTTTCTTTATTGGATCCACGCAATGTAGGCTCTCTTCTTCTCTCTGATGGCTTCTTGAACTCAAGGCGTTTTAAAACAAGCAGTTCTTTTCTCACCACCAGCCGCTACCCCAAACCGCTCAGCTCCCCTGAAAACTCGAACATCACACATCATTCTTTGAACACACGATGGTACAACAAAGAAATCAATCAGTGACCTCTGAATTAAACTGTGCTTGTACCATGTGTTTTTGTGAATGTCTTTGTGTGGGAAAAAGGTGTTCATGATGGACAAGCACAGCAAAAGTCCAACAACTTCCCTCCGTTCCTGTTTTTATCCGGGTCACCGTGCTTTCCGATCACACTCCTCCAAGTACTGTCGTCCGTACCCACATGTGCATTGAAGTCACCCATCAGGAGAAAGAAGTCCATTTCTGCCACTCTGGCCAGGGCAGCATCAACTTCGTTCAAACAGGACTCATACTCTGACTCTCGATTTGGTGCATAAACCTGAACCAGAGCCAGAGTCGATCGTTCAAGCTTAAGCTTTAAGATCAGAATCCTTCCCCCTAACGGAATGACATCGAATACATTTTCCCCATTTATCCTCATTTTATACCTAGCTGCCAGGTTTAACTTCGGCCGATCCTAACCCGGACAACAGACGCCACTGAAACAATATCTACGATATCACTGGTGCACTCTCAGGACCTGAGACCTCCAGCAGTATTAGAAGTAGACTTTAAAAAATTAGGCTAAAGGCCCAACCATAACAGACTTTGATGAGCTTAATTCGGCTTTTCGAAATGTCCCACTACACGCGATTCGTATGCCACGGCCATAATAGCCTTTTGCTCGGTTTCGTACAGTTTTCGTTAACTTGTGTTGGCTTAAAATTTGGTTTTTGCTTGTCATTAGTTGATTAATTGTCATATTATGTTGGGCCTTAAAAATCTAGCAAGCATCCAATTTATCGAAATAGCTTGAATCTCCTGAAGAGCCATTGCCTGATGTCTCTCAGCCATGCATGCGTTGTCCGTTACATATTGTGTTTTTGCACACATTGAGGGGACCCACTATTTTCGGCCGATTCCGAGCGGCGTTCGAATCGGGAAGTATCTCATGAAAAATGATACTCTGAGAGAGGTTCTCATATATCCTCGTGGAGGCGATACCGCGAAACACTTTTTCGTCCCAGTTGGTCGGGACTTGAACCCAGAACCTCGTGCACAAAAACCCGACGTAATAACCACCGCATCACGGTGCCCACCTGGATAACATTTTTGCTTTCGATACTTTTTTGACACATCGTCCTTTGAGATTTCATTTTGTTCGAGATTTCGTTCTAATCGAGACTTTGTATTATAGATTTAAAATATTTTCGAGATCATTTTTCCCTTTTTCGTTATCAATACACACGTTTTCGAAAATTCTTCGAACTAAATTTTATTTTATCGTAATCTGGTACAATTTGTTTAATTTCATCCCTACACAAATGTAGTTCAAAATCATGAGCTTTTCAACTCCATAAAAGCTTAAAATCTCTTTCAGACAGTTTTGCTCGAGAGTTCAAACTCACACGTAGATAACTAGTCCTGACGGTCGGTAATACCCTTACAAGCAGTCCTGCCGAACGGAAAAAAAGCAAAAAAAAAAACAAACGATAGAAACAGAACGCAGTTTCAACATAACTTAGCACAAATGTTACGTGAAAATTGCATTTTCAAAGCCCGTGAACCCGACTAAAGTGTTAACAAAGTGTTTTGTGAAACGTTTTTTAAAGGTGTGTGTACCATCAATGTTTGGTTTTCTGTTCAGTGAAAAATCCCTAAAAGGATATACATATCCTTTGGATTTCTTCTTGTTCCCCTGCTCTCTGCCCGTTTGTCTCTTTGCACTTTAATCGAAATATCGATTATTCGTTTAACTGGAAAGCTCATAGCACTTTATTACTTTCATCTATTTACTGTGTGTGTTTTTGTGTATCTGTGTACATGTCCAACAACAACATTTCCAAAATTGTGCCATCACTTGTATTTGTTTGTTTGTCCTAATTTTTTCCCCCCTGCTCTCGTGTTTAATCTCCGTATCCTTATTTTCAGTTACAGAGAGGATAAAAAAAAATTGGATAACTATAAGTTCTTGTTAACTCAAAAAGCTGAAAAATAGGAAACCAACAAGGAACGGTGTGTTTGTGGTCCTTAAAAAAAGATGATATTGATTGCTGGTGTGGATAACTATATAAATGGTGAGTACTAACATACGGTTACATTTTGTGAATTATTAATGTGAACATGCAACTACACACTACGAAATGCGCCCTTAAAGTAATTACGTGCACGATGACACGAAAGTCATTGACAGGAGTGTTTTTCGTTTGTCGAGACACTGTGGCGTATACGCAACATTTTCGATTCAAATATGTAATTGTAACATGTGTTTCTACCTTACCCCAAGAAAAGAATACGTTCACCACCATACGATTATTGGAAATATGACTCATGGATATTCCAATTGTTGACTTATCACTTTTTAAAAGGGCTTTCGTCCCCGTGGCGGTTGTGCTGTCGGCACAGTGACTTCTGTCTTTGTCCTTGCTGCTAGAGCTGTAGGGTTACTGGGGTGAGGCTATGTTTTGGCCATAAGTGGGTTTTGGAAATCGCTATGACAATTTCTGTGTGCAGAGGATTCACAATTTATGCATGAGCGTCTCCGGTGTGAAAGGGAATAGTAATTAAAGGGCGTTGGAAATTAATTAAAGGACTGAAATGGTGAATCAATATGTCAGTTTGTGCCGCAGTGTAACGCAATTGGGGAAAATTGTATGCGAATGAAAGCGCGGCACGTAGTATAAGCTTTTCGTCGAACGCACGTCTTAGAAGCAAACTTATGATTACATACATAGAGTGGCGAAACAGCTCGATGTGAACCAGGGCCAACTTCTCAACAATGTATTCTGGTGTGTTAATTTCTTTACATACAAGGGGACCTACAATTTTTTGCCGAATCCGAACGGCACTTTGAGAAGTTTTTCAAGACAAATGATACTCTCGGAGGGCTTGTCAGACCCTCGCGGAGGTTCGGGCTGTGAAAAAGAGCAAGTCTTTTTTTTTCAGGTGACGATGGCAGGATTCGAACCCAGACCTCCGGCGTAGTAAGCACACACACTAACCACTACGCCACGGCACCCCACAAAACAAACTTATGATTAATAATACTGAATTTTTTTTTTTTTGGGGATCTAAACATTCGACTTTCTTCATCGAACATTTTTTTATAAACTTACTGGATGTCTGTGAATAGGTGATATATTTGGTAGCACAAAGGCCTCTTACTACAATGAACCCTTAGTTTAACGAATCAAGCAAAAGCAGATTGCCAGGAAGCACATAAAGCAGCTCTGCAAAAAAAGGACTAGAGCTGCTCGAACTCTTTGAGCAGAACAGGAGAGAGGAACATCAGTTTGTTAGAAGGAAAAAGAGAGAGCATGAGAAGCCCGCAATCAGAGAAATAGAGTGATGCTACAACAGGAATGAGGCTCAAAAGTTCTATCAAAAGAATCTGTCAAAAGTATTTAGTTCGAGCCAAAGCCTCGGAAGACCATCAAGGGACATCGTAGTAAAATAGCTGGCCATGCTAAAGATTTGGAGAAAAGCATTTCTGGAGACTGTATAACGGCGAAAAAATTTAGGTAGCAGGCCAACTACTCAATATTGGCGACCGCGAGTCGACAAAAAATACCATCGACAAAGTCCACGCGACCTGGATGAACTGACGGGCTATCTGTCGAACTTTTTAAACCGGCTAGCGATGATTATGGCCATAAGCGTGCATTTATCACTTATAAACTTATCTGCAATATAAAGTCGGAGGAGAGTATGCCCGATGAATGAAGCCTCAGCATTGTTTGCCCGGAACTCAAGAAAGGAGACCATTTGATTGCGCCACCTACAGAGATATCAGTCTTCTTAACATTGCATACTTTTTAAACACCTTAATTGTTTGTCACCTAGCCTTAGCTATTCCGACGTTTACGGCATAAGAGTTCTCTTTAGTTTGAGGTGTCATAGTTCGCAATAGGTGACTCAGGAATTAAAAAAAAAATGTCTTTTGACAGCTGCCTAATATGTTTATATTAGTGTGGTTTTAGGCCAGTAAATCGTCGATCCAATATTCACATTGCAGCAGATCTTGGAAAAATCCCAGGAATTTCAACCGATTCCCACTAACTTCCCATTAACTTTCATCAATTTGAAGGCCGGTGTATGACATAAGCTATAGAGGCGAGCTATTACCCCCATTATGTTGACCGTTCCATCAAGGTCAATAAAGATCTCAACGACCCACTTGATGTCAAAAAATTTGATAAATGTCTTTTAAGGTTGTTAAAAGACAGTGCTTCACGCTGTCATGTGACTTCGTCAATACAATACTTGAAAAAGTTGTGCAGAACTTTCCTTTCGAGCTAGTACCAGAGGTACGATCTATCAAAAGCCCGTACAGTTACAAGACTATGCAGACGATATTGATATAATCGCAAGAACGCCAAATCATGTCAGTGAAGCTGTTGTGAGTATTGAGATGAACGCGGCAAATATTTACCAGTCAATGAGGGCGAAACCCTGTATTAGGCTGTCATCAAGAAGAGGCAGGCAATACCGTAACGGCTGAAAACAACATCGCTCGTTGTCTTGAGCATTTTCGTAGCTAAACTAACTTCTTCAATACTAGGTGGTGGGAGTTCCTGTTGGTCAATTCGGCTTTCGTTTCCTTCTGGTACAGTTTTTTTTTTCAGTTTCTGGTACAGTTTCTCTCTCTCGTACCTCTTCCACTCTCTCTAAACATTGTCTCTTGAGCAGCTGCTGAATATGCTGCTTTAATACTTTATCTATTCCCTGTGCTTCGGTGGCTAGGTTTTTTTTGATACTTCGAAGAGTCTGCGAACAAGCATACATAGATTTTCTGTGACCTCTTATCCTTAGAAGGGTAGCGAAGCGAGGGCGGCTAAGTGGTCCTTCCATCGTTCCCGAGCCTCCGTCACAAACTCAAGAGATACAAGCGTGATCCCCAGACGGTCTCGGAGATGTTCTTTAGCTGATCCCACCACTTGTTTCTTGGCCTACCACGGGGGCTCGCATTTCGGCTTACATGACCTGGAAGTCTGTGGGGGGGGGGGGGGGGGGGGCATGCGAACAACGTGTCCAAACGACGTCCAAAAAGAGCCTGCGTTAATGTTCGAAAGAAATTTGGCAAACATTTGCTTTGACAGTTTTTTAGAACTTTCTAGTATATTGTTTCGATTGCTAGACTCTTTAATTACCTGGAGCCGGGGGATTGCGTGAGCCAGATTTCACCGTCTTTCTCTTAGCTCGACACTCATAAGCTGCTTTGTTTTCGCTGCAACGTCTTCGCATATGCTTCTACTGTCCCTCTTTTTCTGTTCACGCAATCAACTTCATACCGAGTCTCGTTAAAGGTGTGGCTGAATACCTAAGCTTGATTCAATACGCACTTAATGGTGTCGCGATGCCGGGTCCACTGATTGTTGACGTCTGGGGAGAGTGAATGCCAAGTGGACAGTCTCACAAGCGCTCTCTGAAGGTTCCATCTGAATTTATTTTTCTTGGCGGCTCAAAGCTTCTCCTCGTTGGAAGGTCGAGATTTACAAGGAAATAGTCAAAGTCGACGTTTGCTCATCGGAAAGTCTGCACACATAAGATGTTAGATGTATGCCTTGCGTCGATGAGCACATGGTCTATTTGTTTGGCTGCGGCTCGACCGTCTCGGGACCGTCAGGTCGCCTTGTGGGTTCTGAGCCTTGGAAATCTAGTGCTGCTTACAACAGTGTTACGAGCTGCTGCAAATCGATTAGTCGGTAGCCGTTATCTGTTTTTCATGGAACTGTTATTACCAACTAATCCGCCTAAGTTGTTCTCTTTTTCGACCTTAGCATTCGGAATCCCAGAGTACAGCTTGGACATCGTACTCCGGACGGGCTCCGTTGGTTTTATTCAGGAGGTCATAAAATTCCTCCTTGTCGGAGCAAAAGTTTAAATTTTGTCTTTTCATCGTACCTGACCCTATTCATCGTATCCCCTAAATTGGCATAATGTCCGCTTGATACCGCAGGAGGAAAGACTCATAGATTCATAAATTTTTGTGACCGCTTATCCTTAGAACACGGTCGCAGAGCGATGGCAGTGGTCCTTCCATCCTTCCACCGATCCTCCGCCACCAACTCAAGAGACACAGGCGCGATCCCAAGACGGGTCTCGGAGATGTTCTTTACCTGATCTCACCACCTGTTACTTGGTCTACTAGGGGGCAACGCAATCGCATCTCGGCTAACATGATCTGTCTAGGAAGCCTGTCGGGGGGCATGCGAACAATGTGTCCAAATCATCGAAGAATTGATCGTTCCACTCGGAGAAGTAGCTGCTCAACATTAAGATGAGAGTAACAACAGCAACTAACCTCAACAAAATCTAATTTCGGCAGCTTGTACCCGCAATCTAATTTTTTCGGTCATTACGCAATTTTTTTCATGACAACAGATGAGGGTTGGAACGAACACTGGATTAAAAATTGAGATCTTTGGCAAGCTTTTGAATTGCACCTAATGCGATCCATGTGAAAATCCTGAAATCGCGGTTCTTAATCGTTCTTTTTTTACGTGGCCGGGAGCTTACTTCTCCGGCATGGTTCCCGAACTTGGAGAAACAGGTCTATGTGTCAACCCTCTAGGACAGTAAGCCTCTCCACAAGCTTCAGTAACCCACCCCGGTCAGAGCTGCTGTCTTTGTTCCTGTACCCTGACTAGTACTGGAAATAGCAGTTGCAATCCTGACTTTTGACAGGACCGTTGATTCTTATTTCATCATTCCTATCCGCTGCATGTCCTTCTTCTGAGGTTATTCTCTTCTTGCTTAATACTCGCACTTTTTAGTTCAGCAAGCCAAGGCCACGTGAAGATAAGGCTAGTACCCGGGCGATTACTACGCGGGGCTATCGCATAAGCACTCGATGCGTAGTAACTGTTACAACACAAGGCAAGATTAACGCCGGTTAGTGCCTACCCTGTTCCTATAGCATCCAACCACCAAATTCCACACCAAACAGTGCAATTCTCAGTTCTGTAAATCTTGTGACTGTCCTAAATTCGACAATTTTGCTTGTTGACAAACCTATTAATCCATAAATGAGCCTCTTCGATGATGAACTTCCATCGAAGTTATAGTCAACATCTAGATACTCGATGTTATCTACGCTCGTTAATTCTGGGCCCCTGGATCAGTACAAGTTTGTACGGGTGTAAAGACCCAAGTCGTGTCACAAAATTCATAAAGTTTTGGTCTACGATATGGGCCGAGTCCTTGTGAGTGAACGGTGTGAGATTGACTACCTTCAATTCACAACTCAACTTCTCAACTTTCTCAAACATATATTAAGGTCTTTCTCTTTAAGAAAAACACCCCCATACATATTTTACTGTGATGCTTTGTCAAATTTAGAGAATTTTAAAAAGCAGAATTTCGAAAACAGAAATGCCAACGGCTGAATTTTAACCCTATCCCTAAAATCTCACTTAAGTCAATATAAATGCTATGACCGGTTATTACAATCACAAGTATCGACAGCTAAAAAAAAAATTGGTAAAATAGTTACAAAACCGTCTGGAAGATGGTAATGACACCGCTGACGAGGGGTAAGGGTGAAGATTAGTCATGGTCTATAGTCTAATATGCTTAAGGTCGGCAAGTCTCCTGGAATTGATAAATTCCGGCCAGAAATACTCAAGGCAATGGGTGAAGAATTTATTAGATGCCTTGCACGAGTCGATAAGGTAGCCCAGGTTCCCGGTAAAGCACCTAGGGATTGGTAAACTGGAGTTATAGTCCATTTTTAAAAAAGGAACAAAACAGATCGCTCTAACTATAAGGGTATATCTCCCCTAAGTCTTCCCCGGAATCTATTCGCGAAGGTTTTGAAAACGAGTTTCAAAGTTGTTAACGAACCGTACGGGAAGAGCAGTGCGTCTTTCGGCCTGGTAGAACAAGCCTAGTCTTCATAGCGAATTAACCTGTAATAGGTTTGATAAGCTATCGGACTCCATCAATAGAATTGTATCCCGTTCTCCTCGTACTGAAATCGTTGTTGCAGGCGATTTTAATATACACAATTCTCAGTGGCTTCGACATTCTGGGCAGACAACACCCGAAGGCAGGTATGTTGAGATTTTTGCTGTGGGCAACCATCTCACCCAGCTTGTAAACGATCCTACGCGGATCCCTGGCATTCACAGTCATGCTGCCAATACTCTGGACTTGTCCTAACCTCCCATCCTGACAAGTACTCGGTCAGCGTACTTTCACCTCTAGGCTCGTCAGACCACTGTGTCATATCGGCTTCTTAACCGTTTCAAAAAAACACCTCTAAAGATCCGGCTCCGGAAAGAACAGTTTTGCAATACGAGAAAGCCAACTGGGACGGCTTAAACAGTTTCTTTAAGTCTTTCAATTGGTCACTTTGCTTCCTCGATCGTGACGTTGGAGCCGCAGCCGATATGCTCACAGAAATAATTCCCATTGGCATAAAATCCTTCATTCCCAACAGAATTAAGGTTATTAACCAAAGAAGAAAAGGAGCTCCTAAGACAAATTTACACCTACTCGATCGGATACATAAAAGAGCATTGAAATCGATAAGAGACTCAAACATTGCGAAGTCAATCGACTCCTTGCAACATCGTCGCAATGTCTCTTGTCTTTCATTGTTTTATCGTCTCTTCCATAAAGAGTGCTCCAGTGAAATAGCCAGTGCATTCCACCCCTTAAAGAATTCAACTGCAATACTCGCGCAAGAAGGAATGCTCATCAGTACACAGTAGTTGTATTGGAGTTCTTTTTTTAGCCGAACAACACGGATGTGGAACAGGCTTCCGAAGGAGGTTTTTCCTCGTCACTACAGTCCACAACAGTTCAAAACTAAAGTGCATCCGTTCCTCTGTTCTTTTTCCTCTGATCCTTTCCATTCGCGTTATGTTAACTCAGTATAAGGGTAGCCATAACCCCTTGAACGCGGATTAATTATAAAAAAAAGCGGCGGAACCAGGTAGAGAACCTGTCCGTGATTTTCCGAGGGATCGCGCTTGAGGGTTTTAAGAGCGTGTCTGTGGGCGGGTTGTTGTCGGGGATGAAGAATTTTATAACTTGCAGTGCTACGTGGTAAGAGCTTCCTAGCCAATACTTAAGCTCAATAATATTTGCGGTCGAACCTGGGTTATTCGATTCTTAGTCGAAACTTAGTCCCGATTATTATGCCTAATATGCGCCTTCAAGAAAGTTCGTTTCAGAATTTTCATTTGCATTGGGAGCACGGTATACTAGAATGTCTTCTTCTTAAAGTCTTCTTATTTCCAAGAAACTTATTCGAAATTGCAAAACTATTAGCTTGGCAATCTCAACTTATTCAAAACACATCACCTCATCCTCAAAAAAGAATGACTTGCATTGCAACTCAACTAAGGCATTACACAAACTCTGTGCCAAAGGGAATGACAGGGCATGGGAACAATTGGACTCTTGTCCTGTTCAATTTCAATTGAAAAGTTCAAATACCATGCATAATAGTTGTAGTGTTCGTACATTATACTTTTCTCGACGGTTAGCATAGTTTTTATTGAGATCAATGGCCCAGAAAAGTCGTTTGAAAGCACCCAACAACTTCATAAGAGGGTATGAAAAAAAAAGGATTTACATGCATAAAACTAAGTAATAATAACGGGAGCAAAACAAAATTTTCCTGGAAGATGTAATGGATTCTTTTGTGCAAGAGAAAGTGGTTGTTTTTTGAAAACGACTCCCGGAGCTCAATTGTGATGGAAAAAAAGTCTTTGAGAGAACCTACTTCCTCGAATTCGTATGCTATTTATTGTCTCATGTTACGTAAAGTGCTCTGTAGTCTGAAGCAGAAAATATGATGTTTCAGCAGCAGTGCCGAGTCGCGTTTGACACTTATTACATGGAAAAGCGAAGCAAGTGAGTGAATATTTGACAGATTAAGTAAGTGGAAAGGAAAGTCTGTTTTTCGATAAACGATATTGGGTTGCAAGAGGCCTTGAGTCAAACAACCCTGTTATGTATGCTGTAGACTTTGAAATTTTGGTAAGAGTTTTCTGGATGAGATTGAATGTGACTTTTATTGCAAGGGCATTAACACCAGTCAGCATTGAAGAAATCTTGTCAAAAATCTTCTTTTATAAAAAAAAGATCCAGACCAAGGATTGATGGCGACCCATAAAACGAGTTGATACAAGGCAGATGGAAGAGATCAGAGGAAAGATACGATATTGTCATATTTTGATACCCCATCCAAATAGCTAGATAGGGTCCTATAGTCACAATACCCTGGTTGCTACAATGGGCCTTAGAGCCCTTAGTTCTGATCGACAGAGTGCTACTTCACGAGATTTTGCTGTTGTCTTCAGGTTGTCTTACAAGGTTCAAATAAGTCTACAGACCATTCGACTTTTCCCACACAGACAATCACAATATCCTTTATTGCTTTTGTAGCTGTATACAGAAGCAATAAAGGATAGTTCTAGTGGGGAGAGGTTTGTTAGGATTGTTAATCAATTCAGAGCGATTAAAAAAAAGTGTGTTTCGGAATTTAAGTAAAAGAAGACCGAGACATCGTCAGAGAATGGGCAGCCCACCCGTGCCAATTACAAGCATTAAATTGAATGGAAATGTGCTTCACAATGGTGAAAAGTTTAAGTACCTGGGATCTATGAACAATAGTATAGCAAACTGTGATGACGACATCAATCATCGCGAAAGCGAAGGGTGGATGAAATGGCGAGAAAATTCCGCCATCTTCTGTAACCGAAAAATGCCCCCTAAGCTGAAAGAAAGGTTTTACACTGCGGTTGTGCATCCGGCGCACACATATGGTTCACAATTTTGCACAGGATATAAGAAATATGAGAGCAAATTAACGGCAGCTGAGATGAAGATGCTTCGCATGACAGCACGAGTAACAAAGCGAGATAAAAGAGATAGAGAAGTACGGTAATTCGAGGAAGTATCCATGTATAAGAACCTATCTCCAGGAAAATGGAGCATGACCGGCTCAGTTGGTAATACCATGTTCAAAAGAGAGATCCTAAGAACACTGTCAAAAAGGCAATGTCAGTCAATATTCCAGCGCAATCGCGACAGAAAGGAAAGCCTTAACATTCCTGAATCACACAAATGCAACGACAACCGCTTTATTTGGCCTCAGTGACGAAGAGATCCAAAACCGAGTTGCCTGCCGGTATATTCTGAGGTCAAATCGGCGTACCCCCCAGTAGAGTGGGAGGATTAGGATGCATCAATTCAGATCATAACCTGCCGGCAAAATGAAAAAAAAAGAAGAAGAGCTCCGGAATTTATGTCTTTCCGAGTTAGATTCTATTCAAATTTCATTTGTGTTTTTGATGAAACTCGGTGCGGTTGGCTCTTTGGGCATAGTTTTCCTCAGTTTTGCTGCTCCGTTTATGTATTCTATGTTGTTGCAGAATAGTTTCCAAGATGTTCTTTTGTTCTTTCTTCAAACTAACCTTAAAGCTTATCAATCATTTTCTGTGCTGGATATTTTCGCTTTCCCCATTTTTTTTTGTTGACAATTTCCCTTAGCTCGTTTAGTCTGGAAGACAACGATTGGTTTTTAAAACGAGGTATATTACTACCAATGGGGGATTTTTCTTCAAACGCTTTTTTAAATGTCAACGTTTTTTATTTCTATCTTCGTCAATATCAAGGGCATAACTCGAAAGGCTTTTAAAGTTGTGTTATATTATCTTGTTGGAGAGCTTATCCCAGTTGGGGATCCATCGCACTTCTACGAGTGGCTGTGTACAAAACGAGATGTGTACTCGAAACGTGGAGCCGACTTATTGGCCAACCGATAAGAGTAAAAAGCCTCAACTTATCGACTTTTTTACCGCTAAAAGGGTTCCCCATTAAGCACCTTACACAAGTCGAAGAATGCTCTGATAATTGCTCAGAACACTCAACAGTAATCTTCATAGGCGGGAGTCTAGTGAAAACAAAGAGCTGCTAAATCAACCAACATAAGCACTTACTTAGACAGTATCAGAAGCCTGTAAGGAACTTTTTGGCTTGATTGTACCATTGAAGATGCAGTTAACAAATGACAATCGATTAAATATTCACTGCGGCAGATCTTGAAGGATCTTCCAGGATTTCCAAATCGTATTAATCGATTTCAAAGCCGCTTGGTGAAAACCTAGAAGTTCCAAATCGATACACACCACCTCTTCATCGATTTCAAGGCCGCGTATGACAGCATCTATGACAGCATCTATGACTAGCAGGTATGACTAGCGCAATGCCTAGTTTTGGCATCCCTGCCAAACTCGTCAGTCTATGCAGGTTGACGATGGAAAATTCACGCTGTTCCGTCAAGGTCGGCAAAGACCTCACCGACCCCTTTGATGTCAAAAAAGGATTTAGACAAGGCGACGCGCTGTCATGCGACTTCTTTAACATCATATTTAAGAGAATTGTGCAGAACTCTCGCGCCAACACCAGAGGTACAACCTTACAAAAGTCCGTTCAACTACACGCATACGCAGATGACATTGACATAATCGGTAGAACAAAGCGTGATGTCAGTCAAGCCTTCGTGAGTATTGGGAAGCGGCGAATATGGGTTTAGCAGTCAATGAGGGCAAAACCAAATATTTGCTGTCATCAAGAAAAGACACCCAACACCGACGTCTTGGACAAAACATCACCATCGACAAATTTAACTTTGAGGTAGTTAGGAACTTTGTCTACCTGGGTTCCGCTATCAATTCAGACAATGACACCAGCGCTGAAATCAAACGAAGGATAACTCTTTCTAATCGCTATTTCTTTGGGCTAAGAAGGCAATTGAGTAGCAAAGCCCTCTCTCGACCAACTAAAGTATCAATGTATAAGACTCTCATCATCCCAGTCCTGCCTTACGGTGCAGAAGCATGGACCCTGTCAAAGACGGATGAAAACTCTTTAGGCTGCCTTTGTTCCTAAAGAACAGAAGCAGCCGGTTCCGTCTGCATAGACGGAGAGTGAAGGAGGAGATATAACACGAACTGTACGGACTGTACAGCGATACCGACCTAGCCAAAAATCAAAACGCAACGTCTATGAAGGCTGGGTCATCTAGAGCGGATGGACACCAACGCCCCGGCCCGGAAAATCTTCGAATCTACACCGCAGGGACGGCGCGGAAGTCGAGCACCGAGACTCAGGTGGCGGGCGCAAGTGGAAGGGGACCTCAGCCTACTTCGCGTGCGAAACTGAAGACGGCTAGCTAGAGACAGAGCTGGCTGGCGAAGCTTGTTGGGTGAGGCCCAGGTCCACCCCGGACTTTAGCGCCACTTTAAGTAAGTAAGTATGACAGCATCTTTAGACGCTTGCTATATAGAGGAATGTCTCGTTTTTGCATGCCTGCCAATCTCGACTTTTTGTGTGATGACGATGGAAATCTCACGCGGTTCCCTCAAGATCCCTTTGATGTCAAAAGAGGATAAAGACAAGGCGACGCTCTATTATTTCCACGGGTCGGAAAGTCTTCCAATCTACACCTCAGGAAGAGCGCAGTAGAAGAGCACAGAAACAGAAACTTTGAAACAGAAACTTAGAAACAACTTAGAAACAGAGCTGGGTGGCGAAGCTTGTAAGTTGAGGCCCGGGTCTATCCCAGAATGTAGCGCCACCTAAAGTAAAGTAAGTAAGTAGTGATGCAATTAAAAAATGATAAAAATGTAGGACGGCTCACTGTAGGCGAAGCAGAAATTTTATGAACTTGGTGTCAATACTATTTTTACCTGACGCATTAGACTTTATTGATAGTACAGCCTCAAAAATATCTGCATCACGGCGTATCTGCGTCAATTTTTAAGGTATTTTTCTCTTCTTCACTTGCGAGATTTAATTTTTTAATTTTTTATTAAGAAAGGCGCAATCAATGATACCCGGTGCTTTAGAGTTTTCTTTACCAATTTTGAGGTCTTTTAAGGTTTCCCACGTACTTTTCGACGACCTCTTTGACTAAACCTATTTTTTCGTGTAAATCGTTTTCAGAGCTCTTATCTCTTTCACTTACACTATACTTCGTCACGCAAATGGCAATATTCCAATTCTGTGCCGCTCCCAAAGATTATAGGCTTTATCTCGCACTTGCTTCAGATGCATGCGAAACTACTGCTTAGCCAGGTGACGAGCAACCTTAAACTTTGTTGCTTTCATGCTCTGGTGGTTATACCATTTCTATTTTCCGGAAAGGCATAACACTTGCGGGGAAAAGCTTGGTGCTTTCATGCATTATTGTCATGTTTCCCCAACTCGCGACATCCGAAGGGACCCATTCCGGGACCAGTTACCCTAGTTGTTTTGAGCAGGTCAGCATGTGTTCGTTAGTCGTGGGTTTTGCACAATTTGTTCTGAAGTCAGTCAAAATTATTACCAAAATTGTGGGAAATTGCCAGGCCTAAAGTATGTGTGAATAGGGCTCAATCAACCAGACAATTTTAATGTGGTTGCCTTTTTGTTTTATATTATACCTATGATATGAATATTGGGATGAATTACATTAAACGATGTTGCTTATGTTTATGTTATTAACATTAAACTATGTTTAATGTTAAATTAAATTTTACTAAGATTTCATAATTTTTAGTGATTTATCAGTAAAAAATTCACAAACTAAATCGTCGTTATGTAATCTTTTTATAGGATCTGTTGAAACAACCACCCTCGTTGGAGCACTTTTTGGACTTGTAGCGTTAATGTTAGTATTTTTTTTATACATCAATCGTAAATGGTGTTTCCATGCATCGACGCACGCATTCCCCTGCTGTGACGACAACAATATCTCAGCAAAATACGTTCAAAAGATTTGTAAGTAGAAAATATTAAACGTGTTTGAATAAAACACGCACACTAAAGTTACGTTTACCATTTGTGTTTTTTGGTTGTTGTTTTTTTTTTGCAGCACGCAAGCGACGATATGAAAACACAAGTTCTGATTCTGAAGAAGAAATTTTACGCCGATTACGACTTCAGCAGTCACGCAGCATCCCAAATGGCCAATTTACAGGATATGGCATTAATCATCTAAATCCACTAGCACAAAACTATAACTTTAGTGAATTACAACACGTTACGGTCACACCGAGAGACTCATCCAAGGATCCGCTTGCTATTGCCGAACGGGGTAAAGTCGGAATACCCTCTTCGCACAGCGAGTGTAGCTCAAATGATTCCATCGAGGCGTCGATCGACAGTAATACCGGGATTTTAACGGGCGAAAAGAAAGGTTTGTTTTAAGTTGAATTTCGTTACAATCCAAAACCTAAAAAACCGGAGAACCAAAGATGCAAAATTTACTTTTTTTGCAGTTAATGAGAAAGAAATATTATCCCTTTCCTCTGCAAATACCCGGCATAGCCTTAAAGAATCACAATGGGTTTACTGGATTAATCATTCTTCGACGACATTAATAATATCTAAGTTAATATGAGATTTGCGAGACGAGATATGACCGGTTCGCTACCCTGGTAGGCTTAAAACAGGTAGTGTAGGTAGACCTGGGGATCACACTTGTGGTTCTTGGGGCGGAAGAACGGGAAGGGTGGAAGGACAACTCGGTGAAATGATGATGATGAATACGAGGTTTATTCGCTTTCTTTCCTTCACATCTAACCAAACTTTTGCACATCCTTAACGTATCACACAATCAACCAGTTCACATTGTTCCTGTGTTAATTAAAGTCAAACTAATAGAGCTTTTAAGATTGATAGATTTTAAACAGTGGAGCCTTCCTGGTGCTCTGGCACTCCGATTTCTCTAAAAGTGCTTTCTTTCTTTTCTATTGTGCTTTCCCAACTTTTCATTCCCGCGGATGTAGACAGGAAGACAAGGGTTCTTATATGGGAGTTCTTATCTGGGAGCCAAGGGCATTGTTTTCGAGACCAAGGAGGGCCGCTCAATCTATGAGTATGTAAAAAGAGGACTAATCCCTCAAAGACAAAGGGATTAATCACTTTAAGGGTCTAATCCCTTAGACAAAGTTTGCATAACTGGTCCCGTAAAAAATCAAGACCATAAAGACGGCTTTCGTCACGCGGCAATATTCCCTAAGTATGTATGAAAGTGAGAACACTTTCAACGCACGCATAGCCGTCAAAGGTAATGGCTTTTCTGGGACTTAAGTGAAAGTAGTCGTTCGTTTTTTCAAAGCCACTATGGTCTGGGATCCAGTGAAAAATGACTACCAACTTAGACCTGCTTTGCTGTCCAAGAAGATTTATATGGCTTTGCCTTTTATATAAGAGCATAGTTGTTCTAGCGCGAATATTGGTGGCAAGGACTTCAGCGTGGAAAAGGGATAATGAGGTCTTACTAAATCTGACTGAATAGTTTACTCGAGGCGGTTCTGCATATATTTTAAATCCAGTCGCTGTCTTCAACTTAAAATCTAGGCTTGTGAAAGCTCTTCACAAGAACAGACTAAGCGAACTTGCTTCAATTCTCAAACTGATGGTAAGCACACTGAGTCCAAGATGGAGACTTTCAGCCTTCTCCTAGAGCCTCACTTCCCGGGAAATCAGATTACCATGTGCTCTTCAATGGTACCGGCAACAGTAGCCACTCTAGACCTAACTAACACAATACGGCTAAACAGATCGGGCAGAAATTGTATCCAGACTGGTGACTGATGAAGCTATCAAATATACAATTGCATCCGATTGAGAGTTTCAAATCACCTGGTCCAGATGGAATCTACCCAGTTATGCTGAAACCAGATGTAAGTCAGTTGCTGCCAACGCTGAAAAAAGTATTCACTGCAAGCCTTGCCTTGGCTTATAAGCCCACTCCTTGGCACATGGTTAAAGCCGTGCTCATACCAAAACCCGGTAAGTCTAACTACCCAAAAGTTTCAGACCCTTAAGTCTGACGAACTTCTTGCTGAAAAGCTTGTAGAGGCTGGCTGAGTGTGCGCAGGGTTTCTCTTCAATCGCATCCTCTTTCTGAGATGCTACACGCTAACTAGCGCGGAAATTCTTGCGAAAAGGCGCTTCAAAATCTTGTTGGTAGGATTGAAATCTTGTTGGTAGGATTGAATGTGCTCTTGACCCAGAAGGAGTACGTGCTGGTCATTTTCATCGATATTGAGGGCGCTTTTGATAACGCACCCTTTGGTAGCATGTGCAACTCAGCCAGACAACGTGGCGTAGATTAAATATTAGTTCAATAAAATGATTAGGGCAATGCTAATGCCTAATCTAGGACGCTGATAACCGTGACAGATTTATTGTTAAGTATTATCCCATTGCACGAGCATGGTCTGTCTTAACGGCTAACGGATAAGATTTAATTTAGCGATAAGTATAATTTGTATAAGAAAGAAAAACTGAATTCTTTAACGATAACAGCAAGCAACATTAAATACGATTAGCTTAGACAGAGTTATTTTGTTTTAATTTAATGAAGCTGGAAGAGTTGTCAGCCAAGCAGCTTCAGTCCCTTTCTCAAGAACGCGGTTTATCTGTAAGTTATCGATTTAAAAAGGACTTGAACAGAAATGCTAAAAATCGCATCAATGTCTGATACTGATGACTTATCAGAGACAGGCAGTAACGAGAGTAGCGAGAAAGAACAAAATAAAATTTCGATTAAAACTAATAAATGAAGCAAGTGATAAAAAGGACACGAATAAGTGGAAATGGCGCAAAATAATAATTTTTTATTTAAGGACGTAGAAGATTCATTCGAATATTTCAATGGTGAAACGGGAAAGAACATTACGGTTTGGTTGAAGGAATGATATTCAATAGTATTTGTTGCGCAAAGACTTTGAACGGGTTTTCACAGTTGGGAAGAACTGCAAAAATTGCTTACGAAAGAGTTCAGCCATACACGTGTAGTTTGGTTACGCACAGTATACCCTGGGTCGGGTATAAATAATCTCGTCCCTGCGTGTACGCTGAAAACCCTCTTTCGTTTAAAGAGGGTGGCTTTTGGTACCACACGCATTTGATATTTGAAGAACTTGTGCTAGAAATGTCCTTCGACCCTTGTGTTATTGACAAGCCCTCTGATGCATTAGCACCAGAAATTGTTTTGTGATAAAACTTCCACGTCGTTTTTCCTCAGGAAATGATATGGCTTCCGAAAGACTCTGAACCAGGAAAAGAATGCCACCGCATTTTCACAGATGGCTCCGAAACCGGACAGGGTTTCGCGCGTTTGTCTTCCAAGCGCAGATTTTCGCTATCCTAATGGCTATGCGCTGTATTGTGCGACCCACAGGTGGAGAGCAAGAAGCGTATGAGTTTTTAATGACAGCCAAGCTGCTCTTAAAGCGTGGCCCAACCCTCTTTTCTCGTCCAAGATAGTGCTCGAACTCAAGCATTCGGTTAAGTCTGGAGGCTTAAAATACGGTGAATATTGTTTGGTTCTAGGTCACACTGATATCAAGGTAAATGATACTTCTGATGACATTGCTTGTCATCGCGCTAGGTATTCTTTTGCCACGTCTACCATTAATACTTGCGTTTCCCGTGAACACAGGGTTTGTTGGCGTGACTACAGGCAGATTAAACAACTACGTCCGCACATCACCAAGGGGTCAATGTCTTTCCTTCTATCTCTCAGGAGAATCGACTGCAGGCGCTCTTACGGGCAACAGCTTTTGCTAAGCACTTAAATGTTCTAGGCTTGAGCGAAAATACCACCGGCGGGTGGTGACGACGACGACTTCTTTGATGCTGAGTTAGTGAGTGATGAACACCTAAGCTCTTAATAACTGAAAGTTCTTGTCTGAAAGGACCAATAGTTGTGTCTGAGTGCTCCATCGGGTAGTCGAACCTCCGACAAAAAAATTGTATGGACTTTCGAAAGATTATGCCTCTGATGATGGCGCGGGAGCTCTGCACAAATCTTTCAAGTATGATGTTAAAGAAATAACATGGCAGCGCGTCACCTTGTAGGGTCCGGTAAAATCTCCACCGATCTTTACGCAAAAGCCTGAGTCGAGCCAAACAAGAAAAAAAATGCCCTATAAAGCTCGTCTCTATAGAAGCTGTCATACGCGGCCTCAAAATCGAAGAATCGATAACCGCGGATATCGATTTTCGTAGCTAGGCCATCAGCTCTGGCCGCCAGTTTCTCTCAGCTTGGACAAATCTTCTACCACTTCATCCAGATCGAGTGGGCGATATCTTCGCCGGTATCTTCTTCGCCTGGATTGAATGGTTCATTCTGCCTTACATCGGGATTCGGTTCGTCTTCGCCGTTGCAGAAATGCTTTTTCCCGTTTTTTTTCCATAACTTGAGCACCGCTTTCACTGCAATTCACTACGATTCCACTACAATGTTCCCTTGATCGTTCCTAGGCTTTTTGAACTTAGGTTAGGTTAGGTTAGATTGGAAAGTGCAAAGGGTTTGTTGCATTGGGGCAAGTTCACTCGGGGGCCAGATTGACCTATTGTATAATTACCCTTAAGAAAAACATGGTTGGGAATATGTCTATAATAAACTTAAAAAGCTAGAAACCCAAAGCCAGATATTCCTGCTAGGTCGTTTAGGCTTTCAAGGAACCTGACGCCAAAACAGGTTAATCTTCATACTTAGAGAGCTGGACAGTGAGAGAATAAGTGTTCTATAGACTCTATTTCTTCAACATATCTACAGTTTCTACAGAAGTTGTTCGGAAAGATTCCTATTCGCGGAGCCATGACACCAATTGTGTAGTGTCCTGTGACTACGCCAACGAGTCTTCTTATGAAGTTTCTATTGAGAGATAGAACAGTCGTTGTTCCTTTTCGGTCGACCTACTGCACTGGCCATAAGCAGTGAGTTATGAAACAATCCTTAAACTGTCAACAGTAGTACCCTTAGGCCAGCAAACTTTATGTCCATATCAGAAGCTTTAATGGCCAGTTCGTCTGCCATTTCATTTCCTGACACGCCAACACAACGTGCCCAGGAACCCCGCAGAGCAGAACTGTGTGAAGTCTTATTTCTCTAAGTGTCGTGCGGCTTGGCGCACTTGGAGTACACGAGGTTTAGGGCTTTAAGTACTGCTTGACTGTCACCGCACATGGTGATTTCCAATTCCGGAAGGTCCACGGAGTGAACTGTCTGTGCAGCTCTCTTCATCGTGTAAATCTCGACTTGAAAGAACCGAACTTTATAACCTCGGCAGGTATTTATAACTCTTTGGTAGAACTTAGAATCTTATTCCCGTTGCTTCCATGACACGAGGAATACAAAATTTTATTGAATATTTTCAGTCTCTCGGGGGAACATGACTTTTAAGAAAGGCAAAGGACCAATAACATTTGGTCCGTGAAAACCGTATACAATTTACCAACTTACTTGTCATAGGTATGATTCCGAAGACTACAACCGGATAACACTACCTCTAACACGATTTTACATACTACTGTGGCCCAAGGGCGATATAGGTTATAGAGCTGACTTATTCCGAACCACAAAAGAAACAAGGAGTAAAGTCAAAGCCGTTTAGTGCCCTTACTGCCAACAGAAGTAAAATCTGTCCGTTGAACATAAAATTCCAATTTTTCAGACAGTCAAGCTTTTCTAAAGCCCAGGGAATGAATGTCATGCAGTAAAATTCAAAGAAATATCAGAAATGTAGACTTAAAGCGAAAATTGAATAATGGCTTAAAAAAACGTTGGGATTTATTTCGTTTCGTGCGGATTTCAGCTATTGTTCTACGAGTATTTCGGCTTTTGTTAATTTTTATTTCGGAGATACGTAAGATACATAAGATACGTAGCTTGCATACCCCAACATCACACCTACCCCAGATCCTATAGTGAGTCGAGGCAGGTGGTTGTAGAATGCAACTATACCCCGGACGAGAGAATAGCCCGGTTCAACAAAAATAGCTTTATCAATTCCTATCTTTACAGATCGTCCGCCAATACCGCCCAAATCATCCGAGGGAAGCGTTTCATCCATCAAAGAGACCCGAATAGACAATCGCTCAACAATAGACAGACGTGCCAATGCAAACACAACACGCTACCATAAAATATCTCCAACACAGCGCCAGACTAGTCTAGATGACGTGCCCGATTTAAACAGCAACAACAACGAAGACGTAAGAGACCCTTCGACACCTAAATTTGAGTTCAAATCTCTTCATTTGTACAATTTCAGTGCATTGTTGTTCTATCACAAGAACCACTTTTCGATACTAGCGATCTAAGATCGATCAAATCCGATGATCTTGCGCTACAAAATCAATGCTTTGGAAAAAGCGGTAGCATTGAAATGTCACTTTTGTACGACGCACCCATGCGAAAGATGACAGTTCATGTGCTACAGGCGAGGGGGATCCCGTCACGGGAAAATGGACAGCAGACCCATACACAGGTAAGTCGCAAATGGTCTTCGAGTCTATTGAAAATGGTGTTTAGCTGAACTGTTTTCTTCTTAAAAGGTTCGACTTCTAATGCTGCCGAACAAGAAACAAAAACACAAGACCAAAATTCGATCCGGGGAGAGCCCTCAGTTTATGGAAAGCTTTCTCCTGCATCGTGTCAATCCCGAGGAGGTAAACTCGATGGGATTGCGCATCCGATTGTACGGGTGCGAACGAATGCGAAAGGAACGCCTTATCGGTGAAGCGGTGGTTAGTTTTGCCACAATTGATCTTGAATTGGAGACCAATTTGTGGCTGCCTCTCGAACCGAGAAATACATCATCGGTAGGGAGAGCATAATAGACGAATTATAAGGACGAACAAGAAGTTTAAAACATTTCTCTTTTTTTTTTCTTCTATGTAGATTGTAGGATCATCGAGTGATCTTTTAAGTTTAGCAAGATCCGATAGTGCCGGCTCCACCACTTCAATGCAACATGGAGGTGTACCAGAGCTACTTTTAGGCTTAGCATACAATGGCACCACAGGCCGACTAACAGTGGAAATTGTGAAAGGCAGCCATTTTCGTAGTTTATCGATGAACAAGGCACCTGACACTTATGTCAAACTGTGTCTGGTTAGCAGTATAGGGCAGGAGATAGCTAGAGCGAAAACATCGACCAGACGCGGTCAACCTAATCCCCTGTTTAAGGAGACTTTTGTATTCCAGGTAAGGACATTTATAAAAAAAAATGTGTTTCATGTGCTTGTAGCTCTCTCTCAAATATTGTAAGTAACCTTGAGAAAAATTTCCTCCTCTCCCCCTCTTAAGGTGGCATTATTCCAACTGAATGATGTTACACTTATGGTGTCTGTCTACGCTAAACGCAATATGAAACGCAACGAAATGGTCGGTTGGTTTAGCCTAGGCCTAAACTCATCCGGACCAGAGGAGGTGGCGCACTGGTGTGACGTACGAGAAATGGCCAAAGGAGAACTTCTCGCCCGATGGCATGTCTTGGTCGATTCCTGATTCGAATAGCTAGGGCTCCCATCTCGCCGTGGGAGCGGCATAAGCCTTTTGGGATTTGCATCAAAGGACAAAGCAAAATCGAAAAAATCGCAAGATGGCGCTGATTCCGTCGCAGTCGACATCGAGCAGGGATATGAGCTCAATTTTGTTTGAACCTACACTGAGCGAGGTACAAAAAAATATTAAATGAAAAAAAACCTCTTTAAAAAAAATCAAAGTATTTAAACTTTTCTTGCAGCTCTTTATAAAAGTAAATTTATAAAATATCCTCAGTCGTAAATCTATTCTAACTATCGATGTAATTTTGTTGAATTTGAATGTTAGGAACACACAAAAAAACAAAACTGAATGCACGCACATTTCTTTTTTAATTTTTTTTTTTTAATTTAATTATTTTTTTTTTCTAAACTAGAGCATGCGAATCATAAAAATATGAAATGGAAATATCAATATTTTATACTTAAAGAAAAACAAAATTATTACTAAAATGAAGCAAAGGAAATATATATATATACAAATATTAAATTATTTAAAAAAAAAATTATATTAACATACATATTTGTGATAAATTTAACTTAAAGAGTAAAAAAAAAATCTAGAGCAAAGCCAATTTTTTTAAAAAGATGCTCTACTATGTGGGCTCTAAACACTTTTAGGAACATAAAACAATTTTTGAAATTTTCTAACTAAATCTCGCTGAAGAGAATTAAAAAAAAAAAACTTTTGTATTGGTCCAGAGTTTTCTTTTTCTGGACCAAATAGCGTGGAATTGTGACTTGTGGTTTTCAATATTGTTGACGCGAGATTTTTTTTTTTGTGAAACTTAATAAAATAAGCACAACTGATAAATTTTGTTAAAATTTTAATGCTTTTTTCTATAATTAAATTTTGTTAATAGAATTTTTTAGAAGTTTTAGCCAATTAACACGCTTTGCATATACATAAAATTAAATCAAGCTTTACCGATGCAAGACATGTGTCGGCATTTTGTCTCATACTGGACAATGAGATTTAAGAGCAAATTGTTATATATAATCGGAAGGACCATGGAAGGAATTTGTACTTTTATCCTCTTGAAACCTCTTCTTAACAAAATGAGGTTCCAATGATTTATTTGTGCATTTTTTGGAATATTAATATTCTTTTTCTTATGCATGCAAGAGCAACTTTGTTTATTTACAGAAGGAACTTAAAATTGAGTACATTATACCATGTCTCCACCGGACACTAATCCGCGATTAATATAAATCTTCATTTATTCCTCTAAAAATCACGCGATTTACCTTATACAAATTTAAATCCTCTCGACAAGCGATTAAAAATAAATCTTCCCATAAATCCAATTTTCCCTATTCACAACTTTTTTTATGCACCCTTGTAAAAGTTTCAGAATCAAAGAAGGAAACAGAAACTGTCTCTGTACTACAGGTCTGTCACAAATACGTTTTCGATTGGGATTTTTCCAACGGAAATCTTTATTCGCATCGCACCTGGGAAATGACATCGCCACTCTCTTTTGAGAGCCAATTGGCAGAAAAAGAGTACTCGTGTCAAATTAATCCTATATATTTGACCTGTGGGGCCACTTTGTTTTAATTATGTTAGCCGAAACATCATAGAATTGAAAAAAATCAGGGTGGGATCTCCTTAACCCAAATCGCCTGATCAATGATCTCTTCTACTAAAATCTTGTGCACCAAAGGACAAAATCCCCAACTTCTATGTACAATTGGCGTTTTAAATTCTATCAACATTATGTATCTCTTTTTCGGTGCCGAGTTAAGCCCAGATCAAACCAAGATATGTTAATCCTGCAAAAAAATGATTCTGGAGCTAACCCAGCGAGCAGTTTTTCTGTGCAGAGTTAGCTCCGTAAACAAAGTTGTCTTCGACTTTGGAAATTATTGACTCTCCCAGCTCTCACTTCACATAGAAAAACACAGGAAAAGAAGTTCAAGTTAGTGTCAAATGTAATTTTTTACAGCAACGCGCAAATCAACTGACATTCCACGCAGACAAAACATTCAAAGAAGTTCATAGTGTTCTCCAGTGTTGATCCGAGATTAATTTAACAAATTTGGCGCGTTAAGCCGAGATTAACCCTCGATACAAGTTCACTGAAAAACTAATTTCTGGGGTTAATGAGCTGTTTTGATTTTCGATAATCGAAAGTTTTTTTATGACACCGAACAGAAGCGATTTTTATTCTTTAAAAGAGCGATGGTTTCAGTTTTCCAAAGATACTTAACAGTTTATAGGTCGAAGATTACAGAAGTAAAAGTAGACAAAAAGTTCGTTACATGAATCGACAAACGGAAAGTGAACTAAACGCTCATCATCTTGTCCCATCACCAAAAAAGATCGCCAAAGATGGTCCATCGCCAAAAAAGCCATGGAATTATCTGCTGGAATAATTTGCAATAATGCATATTTTAGCATGACCTACAGAATTTGAGTCAGATATTCGGCATAGCCATAGTCGTGCTGTGTATTTCCACAGTCGAGTGGTCGAGCCGAAAAAGGTTTCAAATGTGAACTGACAGATCAGTATATACACATATAATGATCCAGTATATGCACATACAAGATCAGTATATACAATACACATACTATAGCCTTCAGGTACATTAAAACGGAACTGTTTCTTTTTTTTTCTCCAACCGGGTCGAGGCTGCTCACACAACAAGGCATCTGTCATTCGGTGTTTGCGGAAACGCGAATTTCGACTCGAGTCCTCGAGTCGCATTTGTATGCATAATTTGGACTCGACTCCAGTCAAAAAGCGTAGTCGAATCGACTCGAATCGCGTTTCCAGGCATTTGAAATCCAGGTTGAAGCCAGGTTCGACTTTGCATAGAAACGTGATAAAAAAACGTCTGATTTCCGTTTGTCTTTTTGGAACATAATTGTTCCACTGTAAAGTATTCCATTAAGAACTTCCATGTAAAGAACTCCATTCGCTTTCAAATCTCAGCTGTCAGTTTTGTTGCTTTCATTGATCAACCCTAAACTCAAATGACTGCATTTGACTGACAGCAATTTTCAATAATAGCTGTAACTAACTTTACAGAAAAAGGAAGACACCGCGTAGTTCTGGCATCTAGAAAATGCTCTCCATATTCGGACTCAGTGGCAGATTGAAGGCTGTTTCACATAAAGACCGAGACAGTGATCGCTGTCTCGCTCGCCGGGCTTTTCAAAAAATTTAAAAACCCTCGCCGAGGTTGACGATTATTCTGTCAATCGGTGTTGTGAGTTATTACACGCTGTCTAATAGACATTTTTTGTCTCGAAGCTAATACTTGTTGTAAAATATAAACTATTTACGTGCAATAAACTCGAAAAATTTTAGAAATATGTTATGTTTTTTCACTGTGCAGTCAAAACAGTTGTCGCGGTTTCTCGCTCTTATTGTGTATTGACAAACGATTTTTCTAGTCTCGTGTTATCTCTGCCGCTCTGGTTTGACGCTCTCGCGCTGAATTTGAAACGACCATGAGCTGGCGTGAGGCGTTAGCAAATTCTACTCCTGGGGTCCTCGGATTGGTTTGGGTTATAAAGTTTATAATATATAAATAGTACAAAACTGTTAAAACAAAGTGTTCTGGAATAAATTTGAGCAAATTTATAAGTAAAATACTGTTCATATTCGATATTCATTAAGGTGCAGTTATTAAGGCAAAAATTTACTAATTGGTGTCCGACTACAAATGCTTAAATAGTAGACAAAACATGATGGCGGCTACAACAATTGTACCATATTTCCACCGGGAACTAATCCGCGATTAATATCCGCTCCATTAAATTCTCCACAAATTACACGATTTACCACACAAATTTTAATCCTCTCGACAAGCGATTAAAAATAAATCCCCTCATAAATCAAATTCACCCTTTAGACGAACCACTTAAAACCTTTTTCAAACACCTTTTTAACAGTTTGAAAATCGAAAAAAGACACTGAAACTGTCCTCGTATGACAGATCTGTCAGAATTACAATTTTTATAGGGATGGTATTTGTCTGGTCGAACTACTTTGGGATTTCTTAATAATCGTCTCGCGCTTTTCCTTGTATAATTGCCAGTAGAAACATATGGCGTAATCTGTTGAACACCGAATCGTTAATCTGGTGTGGAATACAGAAAAAATTGTTCTTTTCTCGTGCGCCGGAATCGTGCTCATGTAAATGTTCTTTTGGACTCTGAATTAGTTCGGTGTCGGCACCGAACTCAAATTTTCGCACCAGCGTAGCTTTGATTGTGAACGTGAAGTTACGTATCACCTCAATTGCATTTGTTATGCTTTACAACGCGACTGAAATTGTAAATCGATAAAAAGTTACCAAATATCTCAACATCAGAGCTATCTAAATTCATTTTAAGTAAAAAGTACAAAAAAACCGGCGCCAACAAAATCACGCTAGGAAATGAAAAAATTTGACACTTAATGTGATGACTGCGACGGTGCAGTATTTGTCGTTCTGTACAAAATGATACCGATTGTACACCACGCTAGAATTGTCGCGACCACCGACAATATTATTTGACAGCTCGGAGTTCAAAAGAATACGCCAATCATTGACATTGCTAGTTGGTGTCTCCGCTTATACACAACTTGCGACAAAAATGGCCCCGCTTACGCTGCTGCTTGGTACTGGTGGCCATTTAAATTACACATTGACAGTGTTTCCAAATTTGGCCACGGGTACCAAACAGAGCGAGTTTCTATACGTGCTTAAAAGGGACCGTCATGGGATCACGAGCGGAGACATCAACTAGCAGTTCATATATATTATGTCAATGACGCCAATAGTATAAAACTCATTCACCCTTTCCAGAAACCACTTTCTACTTTTCTTTGAACACCTTTAAAACAGTTAAACATTTGAAAAAAGGATACTGAAACTGTCCACGTAAGACAGATCAGTCAAAATTACTATTTCTATTGGGATGTTTACTACGGAAATCTTTTTCCGCTCCTGGAAAATGACATCGTCACTCTCTTGTGAGAGCCAAGATGGCAGAAAAAGTGTTTATATCAAATTAATACTATATTTATCTGGTGGAACCACTTTGGGATTTTTTTTAATCGTCTCCCGCTAATCCTCGTGATAGTGCCGGTGAGAATATAGTATACGACGTTTTGGCTCATCGGGTTTCTACTAAATTTTAACCAGTTCTAATGTTGCGAAATATCGTTCCCCACTGCAGTGGTTATCATGAGAGAAGCTACCGGAAGCTGTTCCGTCCCCTGTTCTCGAACTTTCTGTAGTAAAATAATTAAAATAGGAAAATAGTGAGATAATCATGCTCAGAAGCCGCTCGTACAAAACGTCAGTTTTCTCTAGCATGACCCTGGGTGCGTTCAATTAAACAAATCTCGAACAGTTCAAGTCTGGGAAAAAAATGTTCATGTGAAAGTTTAGGTTTAAATACAGGTGCGAGTTTGGGTTAAGATTTGACATTTATATAATTGTTTTCGAAACACTTGTTATGCGCAGAGCGAAGGCTAAGTGCTTCTTGCAACTCTCCCAGTCCTCGGCTGGGAACCTGAAAACTCCAGGCGGCACCGCCAGGCGGGTCCAGGAAAGGTCCTCGACCTGGCCCAACCACCTACCATGACCTGTCTTTACTTTGTCCATTAAATATGTGCAATAAAGGCCTGTTGCAAGAGCTTTAAGCACATCAAGTCTCGGTTAATTTGCCAATGATAAATGACAAATGTATATTTTTGTAAGGATGCTTCATTCTTTTTGCAACTTTGTTAGAATGCAGCACGGAAACTCGCGACAATTATTTCTTTTCCACGACTAAAAGGGATTCCTTTGCAGTAAGAGTGAGAAGTATATACATATCTCCTCTGCACATATTTAAGGGACAAAGCTGAGTTTCTCACACTGACGTTTTTCACTCTATCCCTTCTAAGCACGCGGTGTTAAAATTAACTCAAAAATGAAGTCTCCACTCCATACATCATGTCAAGTCGGTGTCAAATTTCAGTGTCAATTTTGAGTCAATTTGAACTTAAGTGCTGTTCCCAGATTGAAAAATTTTTAACACCGTTTTTTGGTGTCTATTTGGTTTCAAAAATCTGACTCCATTTTGACACAATTTTTTTGTGTTAGTTTTGATTCATTAATTTGACTCAATTTTGACACCGTTTTTTTGGCGTTAGTTTGGTTTTAAAATGCTAACTCAGTTTTGTCTTTGTTTTGTGAAATGCTTGGTTTTTGCTGCTGCTACTGCACACATAAAACACTCTCAGTTCTGTGGAACAGGCGATTTAAAAATAAAACGCTACACTATATTTTGAATCGCAAGAGCCACAGAACTCAAACAAACACTTAATTAAACTCTGGGTTGATCATACAACGATTGAGAAAGACTGCAAAACGACCGAACATGAAATTTGAGGTAAAAATTAATGCGTGGATGTACGACGACCGATGTCGATGAGTTTTCGCGGTAGGATATGTGTGTGAGTGTGAGCATAATGAACATGAAACAGAAACATTTTTTGAGGGGAAAGAGTTAGAAACAATTCAAATCGGTTTCAGATAAATTAACTCAGAATTTTGTTAAGAGATAACGTGTGTAGATGCGCGATGACTATTCGTGGTTACGTATATGTGTGAGCATGTGGAACACGACAAAAAAGACTCGTTTGTGGAGAGTTATATGAGTTAGAAACGAGTCAAATCGGGTTTAGAAAAATTGACTCGGAAATTTGCTTAGAGGGTCCCTCCTTGTTAGGCAGTGATACTTGTCATAACCATGGAGAGTAAGGGTCGAAGTGGGAACTGAAATAAACGTGGATCTTTCTTTTCACTCTAAGCTCAGTTTTTCTGACGAGCGGCCGGTATAGTTTCCTTAATAATGTTTCACCTCGACCAGGGTACAAAAATGGTCAAGGTGAAACATTGCTACAGGCAATTTTTACAATAATGACAATGTTACTTTTGAAACCTATTTTTTGCACTAAGTGTGTGTTAAGTTTTCGATCAAGATTCTTTTCGAAAACTAGTTAAAAACTTTCCGAAAAAGAAAGTAACTTATGAAGCACGATATCAAATAGTGCAAAATGGTAAGATTAGATCTTTCAACGTTCTTACGAGTGACAAGTTTTTTGGTTGAAGGTTTTTTTTCAGGCTAACAGTTTCTTCTTCAAAAACAACCTGGAAAATCGTGCTTCCGTAATTTTGTGAAAGTGAGTACAGTTTTTATGAATAACATTTTATCAATGACCTTTTTTGAAAGTTGTCTGCCTTAATTGTTTGATTGTCAAAATGTCGTTATAAATTCACAACAAAAATTTACTTTACACAAAAATTAACAAAATAAAAGTCGCACTGTTTTGGTTTGATATTTTCATTGTTACGTCGCGTCAATTTTATTTTTTTCGGCAAATAAATGTTATCTGTCCAGAACATTACTACCTGTAAAAGAAAAAAAAAACAATCCTTAACCCTAAAAATTTAATCTTTAAGCTCATGGAGATTAATGTGACTGTTTTTTTTTTGCATTTTTGTTAGATATTTTTTTAGTTTATCGCAAAGTTTTTTTAATTTTACGCAACATAAAAGATGTAAAATTTTGCGCAAGCAATACTAAAATCACAATTCACTTTTGCTAACACATGCTATTTAAATATTTATAATATTTTGTTTTGGAATCACAAACGAATTTGGAATAAGCTTTAAGCTTATAAGTCAGCTACTTGTGCTGATAATTTTTGAATGTACCAGTGTACTTTCGCACTGATCTAAATAACATGTTAACTAACTTTAATACTTAAATATATAGATATACATTTTTTTTACATAATTATTAAATAAATTTAATTATAAATATTTATAAATGTTTAACTTTAATTTCAATTAAGCATATTTCGCAAAAAATATAGTTTCTTATGAATGGTAAATAAATTATTTAAAAAAAAAAATATTATATAATCTGTAATAATTATATATGAATAAAATTAGTACGAAAAAATTAATTACTTTAAATGATAACTTTCATATAAATGTATATGTATATCTGTAAGACTACCTTTTTATACGAATGATGGTACCTCTAATTTGTTTACAAGTGATATGATAGGTATTAAAACAAAATTAAAATAATAAAAAAACAAAAATTATAAATTCCAATTTGCTAAAAATATAAAAACAAAAAAACAACTGAAGGAAAGAAAGTGTGGACATAAATCCGAAAGCTTTTAAAAGAACAAAAATTCATGTTGCAACATTGTACCTACATAAGTATCAAATATTTTTTTGAGAACAAAAACGCACAAACGTTAATATCTAAAATTTAAAATTTATAAAAAAGAATAAATATTTTTCATAGGTTAAACCACACCAAAATAAAAATAAATAAATACCCCCTAGTAATATATATTTTTTTATTGAATTCATATTTCTTTTGCACCATCTATGAATTGTGTCGTAAAAAATATAATATATATATTTTTTGAATAAATTACTTAAATAGCAGTCAAAGTTATTTTCTATATACAAAACAATTTTTAAAAGATGTTGCTCATAATTGTGTTGTTGGGTAAAGAAAAGATTGACAGTTTTTTTTTTAAGCCACCTTAACTTTATCCTTGACGGTGTTGTGTGGCAGTTTTTTGCATTATTTTTCAATAAAATATAAGTCAAAATTATTTTCTTTTAGTGTTTAAAAAATTAAGTTAGAAAATTTTGTTACTTACCCTAAATATCTTCGATTTCTGAAAGAGACAAAAAAATATATGCATATAATATAAATGTTTAATAAAAGGAATAAATTAAATTATTTAAATAAACGAAAAAAATAAATCGTTTTGGTAGGCGATTACATAGACTGAGACTCAGCCTTTAGTAATGGAAAAAGGGTTACGTGGAAAAAAATATAAATTATATAAAAAAAATTATCTTAAAAAATAAATTATTTAATATGTAAAACAAAAAAATTTTAAGCCAGTAGATATTGAAAATGAGGAGTTTTTTTTTATCTAACTATCTGAAAGAAATTGATACATTATAAAAATAGGTTTTTTGGTTAATAAATTAAATAAAAGCTTTATATTATAAGATTATTATAAAAAAAACCTGATGTTCCAGTATTTCCACCGTTATTAAGCGATTCTTTATTGAAAATAAATATCAATTTTCTCTCTTAGAGTAATTGTGAAATTATATGTTAAGATATAAGACCATGAAGGCTTTCGCCTTGTCCTAAGGCTTGTATTCAGTTCTATCGACAACAGAAATATTTGTTAACAAGTTTTCATTCGATGAACTTAAGTTAAAAAATAAGTTTTAATATTTTATTATTAATTCTTGCAGTTGTGTTCAAACTTTAGGACCATTTATATTTTCGATACAAGCAGAAATAATTTTTCTGTAATGATCTCACGAATCCAAGGCTAAGAAGAGCTTGTTTTTCAGTGCGAGATCATCCGAGTTGCCGGTTAAATTGAGATTAACCCCAGTAATAAGTTTTTCAGTCAATTTTGATCTTTTAAAATTCTCCGGTTAATCGTGGATCAATCTCGGAGGAACAGTCTATTATTTGTTAAGTCTGTCTAATCTTTGCCTGTTTTTTTTTTTGAAGTGACAGATTCAGTATCCCTGAAGTGACAGGGAGAGTGAATGATTCTCCGAGAGTCCAAGATTTGACTGCTTTATTAACGGAGTTTACTCTGCACTGAGAAACCCCGCTGGGTTAACTCCAGATTCGTCAAATATTGGCTTAAGCTGGGCTTAATTTTGCACAGACCAATCGGTCCTTAAAGATGTAAAAACATCGCGAGTAGGAAGAGTAAGGCGGCGAAGACAGAAAAAGCACCAGATGCACCAAAAACGATGTAACAAGGCCACTTTATAAGAAAACTACGTACAAACGTCAAAGCTTTCACACGCAAGTGTTATGCCTTTAAGATTAATGCTTGTTGTATAGTTACACTCCGCCATACTAGAATAAAACCCGGTTTATTTTTATGCTGCTCTCCGCACTTCCAGCAAAGAGAAAATCTTCCTTTTAAAACAAAACTGGTAAATACTTGCGACACGACGCAAACTACATACAATTTTAGCGCACTTAAAAAAAGACCGTCAAGTATGAAGACATACGCGGAGCGGTCCGTCGGCTTTTGTTGAAGGTTATGGCCATCTATATTGCGCACTTTGTGTAACATTCTATTTATTTATGTATCTATCTATTTATTTGAAAATTATTTCTGGATATATTTTACAGTCTTTAATATACTTTTTTTGGAGTGCTGTCTACTGTTCTTATATTGGGTGATCATCACCCAACGTAATAATCTGTATATTATATTGGGTGATTTTATATCGGGTTTCGTTACTTTAAAAATATGTCATCCTATTTTCAGAGTAACGAAACCCAAAAAGCTTTACCGTTTCCAAAATAGAGGGAAGGACATAATCTTTCTTGGCCTTTTTTAGGATTTTTATAATTTTTTATAATTACTTAAAACCCATAAAACAGCAATTTTGATTATTTTTAATTACCGTAAGACTTTTTGAACAATTTTACAACCACCTGTGCTAGCATTTGCCACTTTTCTCAAATTCTGTGGACATGGATTTCTGAGAAAACGGTAAAAATATGCTGTTTTTTATTTCGCTTGTTGGAATGGGCTTAAGAACTTAGTTCAGTTCACTTGCTTTTTAAACATTACATGCCTCAGCCAAATTTAAACAAGGTCGTCATAACCGTTAAGGATCTCGAAATCTTTAAAAAATAGTTTTCGAAAATGTTTTCACGTTTTTCAGTTAAATCTTCGAAGTTTTTGAATATTCGAAGTCTGCTAAAGTTTTGTATAAAATTTAAGAAGATGGACTATGCCGGGTGTTAATTTAAAAACTACCGTTTGGGAGATAGAGGGGAGACATGCGTTCTTTTGACCTTTTTTTTAATTTTTCAAATTTCAAATCCATAAAACAAATATTTTGAAGTTTTTTCCAGTTCCCGTTAGACTTTCGTCCAGTAGCACAACCACAAGCACTAGCCTTGGATGTCTTTTTTTTAATTCTATGGCCACCGGTTTATGCGTAAACGGTAAAACAAGCTCCTTTTTTATTTCGTTTTTTAAATAGGCTTCTAAAATCTTAGGTTAAAAACGGCAATTTAAAAAAAATTTAACGCAGCCTCCCTTCTTTTTGTAAGCTTTGTACTTTAACCGAATCTGAAAAAGATCGCCTACACCGTTAAGCTACAAGAAGACTTTAAAAAATTGTTTTCGAAAATGCTTTTATGTTTTTGAGTTAAACCTCAGAAGATTTTGAAATTTCAAAATCCGCTATAATTTTCCTTAAAATTTTTAATTATTTCTGATACGTGCGATTTTTTTCATAGAATTCCACCAAACAGCACCGGAGATAATGGGGGGACACACGTTTTTTCATGCATTTTTGGGATTTTTTTTCGAAAATGCGTCAAAACTGCAGCACTCAAACTGTTTTTGAAAAATATGATCTAAGCACTTGGCTTACTTTGAGTTGCTTTATACGTGTGTTCAATATTGAAAAACACTTTGAAAAACGTCATGCACTTGCGACTCTTCATTTCTCAAAAAACGTTTTGATATTTTCGAAAAGTTTTACTTTTTAATTAAAGCTTAGTATTTCTTAGACCTAATTTTCGTCTTTCTAGTTCTTGCCTGCTAAAGTTCTTGAAAAAACACTGAAGTCCATTTTCACATGAAATTTCAAACTGTAATTAAACCGTTATTTGTGCTTAAAAAAATTGCCCTCTTTGGATTCTCTGACTATTTCCTCAGTTTATACGCACACCAAATTTTGTCTTTCTACGACTTACCGTTCAGAAGTTATAAAGCGATTGGACGGACAGACAACGTAGCGATACCATAAGAGGTCCTTTTTCCATTTTTGGACGGACCGCTAAAAACGTTTATGCGTAATTGTACTTTTAGCAAGTTTTTGACGAATCCGAACAGAACTTTAACAAGTTTTACGGGACGAATTTTCCACTCGAGGGTTTTTTCAGAATCTTCCGGATGTGAGGACCGTAAAAATAATAACGATTTGCTTTTTCTCAAATGACAGAGATGGAAATCGAACCCAGACCTCCCGCGTAGTAAGCAGATTTTTTTTCTCAGTCGCAAGCAAAGTGCCGGTCGCACGCTCTGTGACCGAAATGGCTGTTTGTAAATGAGAAGCAAAAATTTACGGAAAGTGGATGTATTCGCAGTTCGCTGGCTGTGAAGACTCATTTATTTTGCTTGTTTTGGTACGCTTCGGAGTTGTGCGCTTTCTAATTTTTCTGACAAGCGTTCTCCTATCCATCACGTAAAAAGCAGCTTGATAGGTCCCCGAAACCAGTAATCTTTATTTCTTCTTTTATTTAAATTATTTGACCTTTATTAAGAGTTTCGCTAAGGAAATTTTAGTCTGCAATGAGGTATCTACATTCTGTAAAATAATATATTTTCTTAGATTTAATAACTTAGATTTAGATTGAATCCGTTCGCCACCCGCTGGCGAATGCCCAGCCCTAAACAGCATCAGGCCTAGTGTTCTCGGCAGTTACTTCTTCAACGAGCTCGAAGTTCTAAATAATGTAGAACTAAAGGACCTCCTAAGATTTGTATACAAATCCGGATGGGCGCAAGAGGACGGCACTCTGAGCTTAACAGCGGTTTCTTTCTGTTTTCGTTTCAGGTGCTAACAATGTTCCCAAATGGACACAATGGACCCAACTGCTGGTCTCAGTGAGCCGTGACTATTGTCAGAAGGGCATCCATCAACCTAACCTAACCTAGATTTAATAAGAGATTGTAAGGCAACAAAGCTTCCTCTTTGCTCTGCTTTATTTGCACAAAGTTATGTACTATGACCCATATTGCCTCGCCATTTATAGGGCTTCTGTTTACCCATCGCAAACGATTTCTGGCGATAAGTTCGAACGTGTAACAAACTGACTTTTTTAAAACCTCTTTCCTTCGCCATCTTATTCTCATCCGAACCAATCGTCTGCCATCTTGTGTTGTACAACTTCCGTAACCAATTTAAATGTCGAATTGTTTATCGCTGTCCAATTTTGAGGTGACGAGGCTAGGTTAGGTGACTGTCTACGAATTGCAAGGACACACTTAGACCTACGTAGGTTCACTGTGATATCATTTGTAGGACCGAAGTTGCCAGCCCGATGACCTAAATGTTAACTAGCTGTTTTGGGTGAGAAAGATCGAGGCAACTAAGAAAGATTTAAGCTTTTTCCAAAGGGCACCAATCAATGTTGGATTGGTTAGGGACTTACCCCAAAAAGGGTAAAGGAGGCTAGGGTAACCGTTTTGGTATAAACCACTGCCAGCAAAGTTAAGGGTTCCATTGAGAAGTTTTTCCGAAGAAAAGTGTCTCGTGACTATTGAACTCCAGAAAGTTCGTCCTCTCGTAATGTAGTGACACGTTCAAAAATTGTATGCATTACACTTATTATCCTGTTTTATTTTCGGATTTCCAATCACTATGGATCTTCTAACCGAAATTCGGTGCAAAAGCAAAATAAGCAGAATTTTAGTGCTTAAGAAATGTTTGTGTCAGAATTTTGAAAAAGCAGATTGTGCACAAAAGCAGAATGTTGATGCTGATTTTTGAAACCAAAATAAGAACCCGTTGTCGAAAATTTAGGCTCATCTCATGGTAGTATTTAGTATATTCGATTTATCATACCTCTTGTTGCATGGGTGAAATAATATAAAAAAATTATGTTCATGGTAGAATAGAGACGGTAGTACCCGAAGATCTAAAGGGCTCCAATCTGATCGAGACCGACTGATGACTGATGAGATGAACAAATTGTGTCCGCCCGTATCGGGCTTTAATTTTTCTCATCCACCTGGACCTCTTATGTCCCGTGGAAGAGCAGGTGCTTAAAAAACATTAGATCCAATTTCCTTTGACTTAAATTTTCTATTTTTTTTTTTTATTGATAAATGGACCTTGAAAATTTTAACTAAGCCTAAAATATGGAATTAAAAACTGTACTTATCGGTGTGAATATCCAATGCTTAAACTTAAAACAATTATTTTACCTAAATAAATTTAATTCCATTTAAATTTATATTGACGCAACAAAAAACAAATGCTTCGGTATTTATGAATATAACTTGTACATAATAAATTTGTATTACTATGTATCTATGTATTGTATCTATGTACAGAAACAATATGGTTTGTTATTGTGTGCAGGTTCTGACACTGTTGCATTGGGAATCGAAGAAATTTGTACGTTTATCTAAAATTGAATGTTATTTTATTTAATTATGCAATATGGGTTTTGTAAAAATTGGAATTATAATAAAAAAGAATAAATAAAAATATATTTATGTATTAATACGAAAATTAGTTGGTAAAAATGTAAATTATAAAAAAAATTAAAAAAAAAACATAAATCTAAATAATTAAACTTAGTTTAGCCTTTTCCAAATCCGATGTGTCTTTGATAAGTTAATTGCATGATTAGTACTTTAAATATCATACATTAATTATAAACAAAGTAAATTAAAAAAAAAATTAGTAAATTCCCTTTTGAAATGTTTTTTTTTTTTCATTTTGCACATAGAATAACACAATTTATTATAACATAATATAAATAATGTTCATTATTTGAAAATATATATATCTTAAAAAATTTATCTCAGTACCTTAACTTCATGCAGATACATTAAAACTATTTAATAACAACATAATATATATAAAAAAAATTATTTCAATTACATGTATGCGTCGAGCATAAAATAATGTAAATAAGAAAAATGATCTATTCTACATAGTTAAAAACAAAACTCTTTTTTTATAAAATATTAATTATAATAACAGACAAGAATAATGGAAGAAAAACAAAATGAAAAGTTCTATATGAAAATTGCCAATAAAATTTAAAACAAGAAAAAAAAAATGATCATTACTAAATAGTTTTTAAACTTTATTCTCAACTTTTGATATTGGTGGCGTTAGAGGAAACATTGAAGAAATTTCAGGTAGTTTTCAATGTAATTTAATTATACTTTTTCTATCACAAAAGTTTTAATGAACTGAAAGATTCGTGTGATTGACAACGACAATTATCTCGACACGAATATTTCTGTCATCGCTGCTATCATCCACAGAACTTTTGGCTAAAACGTCAAAAGTCAAAAAGTGAAATTTGCCAGAAAAAAACCAACAAGTAAAACGGAAACTACACGAGAAAAGTTCACCCTTTTCGGCTTAGTTTTGAAATGTGGAGAGGTCATAAGGTCCATTGTTATTACGTCATTTCGATTAACATTAGGTATCTTATGTAGGATCATAAAACTTGGTGAATCTAAGTGAAGCAAGGAAGGAAAATTAAAAGTAAAGCAAATTGCAATAGATGAATAGAAGTTTCATCGCCAGTGAAGATACATTGAAAAGGAGCTTTACAATATTAATTTGTAAATGGCCATAATTGCCATCAATGGCAATCATTGCCATTAATATACTATTTTCACTTAGGGTCTAATCATAGCTATCATTGGATTGCATCACTGAAAAATTTGTTTTCATGTTTTTAGACGTTTGAGCAAACAATGTTGGCTGTTATTGGTATTAAAATGAAGCTTAGAATTTTTTCCATAACAAAAATACATAAATTGTGTTAAATTTTGCTATTTCACTGACAGAAATCGATCCCAAATCGATTTTGGGACAAAATCGTTCCACTGAAAAGCATTCCATTCTCTTTCTATTCTCAGCTGTCAGTTTTCCTTTCTCTGATCAACTCCAACCTCAAATGCCTGTAGCTGTTTGTTGATACTTTTTGTGTGCTTGGTATTTTGTGTTTTTGCTTTGAACTTAAAGCAAAAACTAAAAAACTTAAAAAACAAAAACTTAAAATTAATTAAAACATGGAAACATTAAAAATAGAAACGCGGGAGTTTGAAACAAAATTAATAATTCAAGTGAAGAATCACTGCTGCATTTATGCAAAAAACAGCACTCACTGACAGGTAGTCCACTGACAGAAATTTTCAATGATTGCTATGAATGACTAGTCAGAAAACCAAAGACATTGCTCCACTGATTTGTACCAATGATAGCTATGATTAGACCCTTATGAGTTTAAAAATTATATTTCAAACTTAAATTTAACTTAATTTAATTCATACTAGCAAAAATTGGTAATTAAAATTAAATTTTCAAAATCTTTACGATTTTCATTACGTTCTTAAAGTATCATCAGGAGTCTACCACGTTAAAAACATTGAGTTATACTATTATTTATCAACTGCTAGTACCCCGTTCGCCGCACTGTTTTGTACCCGTTGCGAGATTTGAAAACAACTTTAATGGTTTTGGGATTTACCGCGTAGTTATAAATTATGAGTGCAAAACGTGCTCACCCCGATCGTTTCGCTTAAGTTACATTAAGCGTGGTCACCGGGAAACTGCCTAAAGATGCTTTTGGCGATAGGCACTGCGCAAGTTGAAGCGGTGCGTAGGCCTAGGCAGTAGTGTTGTCTCGTTCTCTCGCTTTTGTGGTACAGCAAACCGTGCTCATTGCATCACTGGGCCTGGTTACCCAATTCGCGATCGACGGTGATGAATTATCTACAGTTACCCAAAGATCGCTTTCGTCTCCAAATTCCAGGTGTTTACGCAGTCCCTTGTAGCTGTAGGTGGGTCATCTTACATTGGACAAACAGACGAAGTATTTCGACCCGTCTAAGAACACATTAAGGCAAGCAATCGGCAGCGAGAAAAATCCGTTGAAAAAAACATTGAATTTAGCATTGGCATTGAATTAAGCATAAGCATTGCAAATAGCAATAGCATTGGAATTGAATTACGCACGCCCCCCGAACAAGTATGTACGTCATCATTGCTTCCGTGGTAGCGATGTAGGCGATCAACATGGACAACTTTCATCTTCGCTCTTGGTCCTCGTTGGATTCGGAAGACGACATCATTAATTCGCGTTACAACTTGTTATTGACCTTCCCTGTCCTGCTGAAACTTTGGAGATCTTCCGTTTTTTCGATGTCGGTTGTAGAGCCATACCAGATCTCCCTCGTTGAACTCGGGTGCTGTTGCTCTAACATGGCACCGTTAGGCATTTCCCATTTTCTCCGCAGAACATCATCATGTACCTGGAGAGAGACCCACTGCCCCCAGTATGCCTTTAAGGTAGGACTTCTGTCAGAGATTTCTCTTGCATTCGGCTTCTCCATAGATTCCTTCCATGCAAGGATTGGCTCGATGTCAGGATCGTCTTGTTGCGCATTACGAAGTTCCTCAGTACTCCAGCCTTCTGCAGGTTTACCTCCTATTCTCTGGGCAAAAAAATATTCGTTCTTTTCCTCTTGTCGCACGCAATGCTTACTATTGGGCTCACATGGTCTCCAGGATAATGCGTCCGCGTTGCAGTGCAGTCTTCCTTTGCGATGTTGTATCTCGAAGTCATAAGCCTGCAATCGCTCGATCTATCTTGCGACTTGGCCCTCAGGATTTTTGAACTGAAATAACCTGAGCTGAAGTATCTTGAGAGCGGAGTAGTCTGTACGATGAGCTTCTGGCCACTCAGGTACTTCTGAAGCGTTTCTTCGCCAGTAGAGCAAGGCGAAGAAACGCTCCTATCTAGAGCTAGGAGTTCTCGCCTGGTAACACAGTTATTTCTCTCTGGTCAAGTTAGAACTTTGCTGAAGTATGCTACCATTTTCTCCTGCCGATCGTGTCCACAGAGACAAGACTGCGCCAATACCCACATTGCTAGCGTCTTCGTCCAGAATAAATGTCTTGCCAGGAATGGGGTAAGCTAGTATCGGTGCTTCGCAGTCATTGCTTCAGATGTTGAAAGCTTCTTTCGCACTCATTTGACCATTTAAATTGTCTTCCCTTTTCGGTCAGCTGGTGTAGACATTTTACGATCCCGGTGAAATTCTTGACGAACCTGCTGTAGTACCAAGGAAGACCGAGAAAGCTCCTTAGTTGGTGTTTAACTTTGGGAACTGGCGAACTTCTCACAGCTTCGATTTTCTCTGGATCCATCTTCACTCCATCCGTCGATATCACCTGCCCCAGCTACTTAACTTCTGCTCTGAAGAGCGCACACTTCTTTGGATTGAGCTTCACGTGTGCTGCTCTAAGTCGTGACAACACCTTCCTAAGGCACGTTCCATAAGATGCTCAAAGACGATGGCCAGAGCGTTACACAGACCAAACGGCATTAATGCAAACTGCCATAGTTTATCGCCAATTGTGTAAGCGGTCTTCTCTTTGTCTTCTGGATGGATCTGTTCTTGGCAGTAGCCACTTTTCAGGTCGAGGGTGTAAAACCATTTTGCTCCAGAGAGTATGTCCAATGTGTCATCTATTCGAGGCAAAGGGTAGCTGTCCTTCTTTGTGATATCGTTAAGCCTCCGGTAATCCACGCAGAGTCGAGTGCTACCATCCTTCTTTTTCACCAGAACAACAGATGACGCCCACGAACTTTTCGAGCTTTCGATCAAACTTTCTTTTTCTATGGTCGATATCATCTCGGCGGCCTCCTCCTTTTTAGCCACAGCCACTATTTACGCACAATATCTCTAGAAAACATCCACCTAAAAAACTATTTGAAACACTAAAACTGTTCCGGAAAATTCCACTGCAGAATTTACCCGCACGGTCTTGAGTTTTATCCTCAATGTCTGACACCAATGTAATGTTTTAGCCTGGGGTTCGTCGAATAAAACTCAATTTCTGTTTTATAATTTTACAATTATTCAACTTCGCTATTAAGATTTCAACACTACACTTTATTTCAATTCAATCATATTATCGATTTTCACAAGTCAAAATATAACTGTTTAAAATATAACTGTCCCGTACGAGCCTGTCACCCGTGTATTTATACAAATTAAACACCTTCTAGTACGTTCCATACTTCCCCTTTGGTAATTTTCAGCTGAATTCCATGGAGGGGAAATTTTCGATATCAAAATTAGAACGTCGAATATGTCAGCAGACTGGAAAGACAGTTGGGTATGTTCGTTTAGTGAATCGAGCGGATGTGTTCGTGAAGTGAATGGGTGCATTCAGCGATACCTGCATGTCTTTTATTTCTTGTCACCACGTTACAATTGCAAGGCTAATTTCCTAAGCGTCTTCACTACTTTGTGCTTTATTATTTTTTTGCATCTTAGGCATAAGACTCACGGCGGCAGAAAACAGCGCGATTTTCCGCAGATTTTCAAACACATGAACAATAATTTTTCGTGCGGTTTCTGTCAGTCTTGATCAAAAATTTAATTTTCATCGTTAAAAAAAATGATTGTAAGGTCATTGTGATAAACTCAGCACAAACCTTCGCTTGCGTGATTCCTGTGAATTGTCGTGAAAACCATAATTTATATCGTTATATAAAAAAATTGCCGTGCGGCTTGATAGAGTCGCAATTCGGAAATTCGTCGCAAATCGAGTCTCGCGACTTATTGTCGTAGGCTCAATCGTGTGTTGTCTTATATTTAAACGCGCGTAATAATTAGTCGCGCGTTTTACTGTCACCGTGTGTCCCTAGTCTAAAGCCGCGTTGTCACAAGGAACAGGAATAGAAACCGAACAGAATTTCATACATTAGCAACGCAAAAAAAATTCCGCGAATTTAGGTTTCAGTTGCTAATGTATGAAATTCTGTTTCTGTTCCTGTTTTACGTTGCTTGCGACAACGCGGCTTTAAGCTGGTATGTCAAAAATGCAGGCATTTTGTCTCATTTTGACAGGTGGACATTTTATGGCATTTAGAAAAGTTACGATCACACTGGATAATGCTCAATGTCAGCAAAAATTACAGCAAAAGCATACTATCTAATCTAATCTTTAAGCAATCAGCTGATGTAAAAGCACCAGAAAGGAATTGCATGGCAATGAAAAATAAATTCACGAAATTACTCACATTTCTTTACAAATGTGAGAGTGTTGGTAAATTTGGCAATTTGAGCTTGTGGGCAAAGCTTTTATATGCCCGAAATTGATTATTAAGTAATTAAAGATCTACAGCCGCATTTATAAACAAATTTTAGATATTGTTTAAGTCTAAAATGTCTCTAAGTAGCATTTAAGTACAATATCGTTATTTATAATCAATTTTCACATTAACGCAACGTTGCTTAGAGATCGCTTAACTTAAATGCCAAAAACTGCGTTTAAAGTTTACTTAAATCCATTTTAAAATGTTCAATTGTCAAAAAATTTCGAATTGATCATAGTAACATTGCTTTGCAAATCAAAACAATAATAACTTTTAGATTAAAAATGTTTACGATGTTTTTGTATAAATGTTCTCGGAAATGCTCGTTGGAAAAGGACTTATTTGACGTGCTTTTCTCTGAATGGCTAGTGTGTTAGTGTCGGCTGTCCTAGTTCTATTCTGTAATCGTTTTAATATTCTGATTGGTGAAAGAGGCGATGTTAGGGACAGTCAAAGTTACTAGATTCGTGATTTCATTCATAACTGTCAGGAAACCCAAATAAAAAACTTTAATTAAAGGCCTCTATTTGTAAAATGTTGGTAATTTCCCGAAATTTAGAGGTAAAATTGATGCGAAAGCATGGTTAAATTTAGATTTTTAGGTTTATTAGCAAAAAAATGGCACAGTTCCCCGGCGTTTAAATCTGTATCTTTGAAAAATAAATAAATTAAAAAAATCATTATTTGTCATTGTCAACAGTTTATGGTGTCCAGAAAATGCAATAGTTTTTAGTATTATTTGTACTAGATTTGCTTTTTCTATTACGCTATTTGACGCAACTATCGATTAGTTAAGCGTCAATGCGAAATTGATTTTAAATAGAAATTTAAGCAACGTTGCTTAAAGACAATTTAAATATTTAAGCAATCTTAACTAAACAGCCTCTGAAATACATTTTAAGGAAATCTAATAAATACGGCTGCTAGTCTAGTTATTCAGTTATTATAAATGCTTGGCATCTAATTGCTAATGTACCCTATGATAAAATCATCCCACAAGTAGCTCGTGAACGCGCTCCTGAAACAGCTGACTTTGTTTTGACAGTTGTTAGTAAAGAAAAGCCGAAGAAACTTTCGGATTTTTATTTTTTCGAATTTTTAGAAAAAATTTAAATTTTTGAATAGAATTAACAAGAAAGGTAATTTATGTTTTAGTCTCCATCAGTTTTGTGCACATTATATTCGATAATAGTCTGGAAGCAACACAGGTCAGTCATTGGAAAACATTACGTAAAAATTCTCAACAAAATCACTAATTTTCAAAACAAAACTTACAGATCTCAATAAATCACAATGAATATGCTCCACAGAACATGCCTGCGCCAATTTCTTCGCTTTACAGAAACCGCAGCAGCTACGCCTGCAAAGCCCTCAACAAGATTTATTGCAGAGCAGCTCAGCAATCGAGCACTGATTCGAGTTCAGGGCGATGAGGTGGTTCCCTTCCTTCAGGGTCTCATCACAAACGACATGAACCATTTGCATAACGATGGGCAGCCTGCAATGTTTACCATGTTCCTTAGCAACGCCGGCAGGGTACTCTATGATTCGATTATTTACAAAACTCCCGCGCCAGATACGTTCCTAATCGAATGCGACCGTGATGCGTCCACCGAGCTGCGAAGGCACTTGCGGTTGTATCGAGTACGCAAGAAGATTGACATCGATTGCATTAACTCGGACTTCGTGCCATGGGTTGTGTTTAATCCCGCCGAAGAGGGAGAGTTTCCCCAGCCTAGCGAAGCTGAAGCAAAGTTCAAGGGGAAAGAGCTTCTTTTCTCGGCTGATCCCCGTGTTAAGGAGCTGGGAGTTCGAATAGTTCAGCCAAAAACGGATGAACTTAAGGACATTGCCAGGCTCTTCCCCGACGATACAGTAGAGGGACCTGCTACGGTTAGCTATAACCAACATCGCTATGCGGTCGGCGTCGGTGAAGGTGTCAGAGATCATCCGCCGGGCAAGTGCTTTCCCCTTGAATCGAATTGCGATTTTCTGCACGGGGTTAGCTTTCACAAGGGGTGCTATGTTGGCCAGGAGCTTACTGCACGAGTTTATCACACGGGTGTAATAAGAAAGCGTCTTATGCCCTTGAAGCTCAGCACTAAAATCGACCCAAGTGTCTCCGACGTTCAGACGCAGGCTGGTTCTGTGATTGGCACTCTTCGTGGCATAAGCGAGAAACGCGCACTGGCACTGCTGCGAGTTGAACCCGTGCTGAACGCGAAGACGCTAATGATAGACGGAGATTTGTGCGAAGTCTTCAAGCCATACTGGTGGCCTAAGCAGCTGCCATCTAGACCCAACCTTCGAACTGATTGAGAATCGCGCTGTGTGGAACTTTTTGTGAAATAAATACTTTTCAGATCTGACTATTCTTTAATTGGTCCTAATTTATCTATTGCAACACCAACTTTCTTTTCTAGCTATGAAAGAGGAATCTCCCCAACCCGGGCCGTCGTCCCTAAGTGCTGCACGATCATCCCTAGACTGTGAAGAATTCGTGATAAAAACTGAAAAACAAGAAATCGATCAATTGAAGCTGAACGAAGAAGACGGACCAAAGGAACCTCCACCGCCAGCCGAAGAAGATGACCGAATCCCCAGAATTCCGTTTGCCTGCGACTGCTGCGGAATGAACGAAATGGTGCACTACAAGGGAACAGAACCTCCGTTTGTATTTGGTGTAAAACTGCTCGAAGACAGCTATGTTATGCGGGATCCATTTCAACCACATCCACCACGATGGCGACGGAAACCCGAGTTTTTCATTATTCTAGGAGCACACTGTTGCCTCTGCGAGAGAATTGTGTGCAGGGATGCAGAATGCAGCTTTTATTATGCCTCAACGTTTTGTTTGAATTGTGCAAAGGATGCAGTGAAAAGTTTTCCTCTGGAGGTGCAAACAAAGTTGAGAAAACAACTGGCCAGTGCGCAGAGAGACTAGAGAATCGAGATTATAATAAATTTTTATAGAAACTAAAATTCAAATTGGCGTTTTTGAATAGCTCCGATTGGTGACCCAGAACAGAACTTTCTTAAGCAAAGCCAATGGAGAATAAATAAAGGCAAATCGCAGCAAAAGACACTTAATTATCGCATGTAAACAGAAGCCGAGAGTCCTTGAACAGATTCAACCAGCATCGTTTGGCTGGGAAGCTTAGAGAGGACCAAGTGGCTGATTTTGTTATGTTACTTTCATCGAAATTCTAGGGCTTACACTTAAAGCGGAGAACCAAGAGAAGACTGAATGTGTCATTACATAATTCGTAGCTTCTCCCAAGCGCACGGTAGTGCCTGGGGTTCTTCACAGTCCGGGACTGGATTAAAAAAAGATTTTGACCACATTAGGGCCGGTTTTTCAGCGCGAGATCATGCGAGTTTCCGAGATAAACTGAGATTAACCCCAGAAATTAGTTTTTCAAGGAACTTAGATCGGGGGTAATCTCGGCTTAACTCACCAAATTTGGTGAGTTAATTTCGGATCAACTCTATGAACTTCTTTCAATGTTTTTTGTGTGTCGAACGCAGGGTGCTTCGTGTGCTTCTTTAAAAAATGACATCTGAGAACACCTCGAAGTTTTTTTCCTATGCTTTTCTTGTAAAGTAAGATTTGGGAGAGTAAATAATTTCGGGAGTCGAATGTTTTGACTCGGTAGACCCCGTTAACTCTGCACTGAAAAAGTGCTCGCTGTGTGTAAAGTAAGATTTGGGAGAGTAAATAATTTCGGGAGTCGAATGTTTTGACTCGGTAGACCCCGTTAGCTCTGCACTGAAAAAGTGCTCACTGTGTTAACTCCAGAACCGTTTTGTTACGGGATTAACAGATCTCGGCTTAATCTCAGCTTAACACAGCACTGAAAAATTAGCCCTAAACGGCATAAAATACCGAATTGCTAAGTCATGGAAATTCTCGCAGAGAGAGAGAAGAGAGCATCGAAGCCGAAGGTCGCCACTACATTTTAATAAAGCCTGCAGCCCAATGAATCCGTTACGTTGAAGTACACTTGAATACACACGGTCTTATGGAAAGCAGCCCATAGAAGAACTTCGTGACTTACGTCGCTTCCCATAAAAACATGTGTATTTCACTGAGTTCCACGACATAACGGACGCAACGGATTCATTGGGATGAAGGCATAACTGAGAGCACCTGGAACATAAAATGGACCAACATCTGCGCAAATTATGTGCAGAATCCATAAACTTTTAATTATTTATTGTTTAATATTTTCCGTTATGGCTTTTTAAAAATCTTTGACAATTGATAAAAGTTAGACGTAAAATATCTAAAAAATCAGACTTACCTGAGTGTCCTGGGGAGCAATGAAACTCTTGCCGCCGTACCTCTTATCGTTTAAGAGGTCTAGAGTCTCTGGCCTCTAGGTTACCAGTTTTAACATCGATTGGTGTCGGGAAAGATTATTGAAGTCAAAGTAAGGATTCTGTGGTAGTGAATCTTGTATTTTAAGATTTAAGCGCATTTTTGAAGGGTACCTATCCCAAAAAATACAATTTACATTGAGTCACTTAACTTCACACTTCACCACTTCACTTAATATCACAATAGAAATTAAGAAAATACCACGTAACATAAAAAAAATGATCGCGCGCTATGTAAACTAATGCAACTAAACCTTTTACATTAAGAAAGCAACCAAAATTTTTATAACTCAATTTGAACGTATTTTCACACATTTAAATAAATGCAAAAGATCAAGCACCAGATCTTTCGACTTAAAAAAAAACTTTGGAACAAAGTTCGATCTAAGAAAGTTTTGGCTAAAAGCCTGCGACGATATTGACGAATTTACCTAAACTTCGACATTTGTGTACAAATATGAGTAAATTCGTCAATTCATCAGTTCCACGCAATTCCGTTTTGGCTTTTTAAAAACAGCTGATCGCGTAAGGTAAATTGTTGTTGCATCTTCTCACACGTATTCACCGACACGGAGAAGCTTTGAAGGCTATATAAAAAACGTAAACATATGGTTGTTAGAGGGCAAGAGGGACGAAAATTAAATATCTAGTTAATTTGCCAACAATTCTGCGCTGATAATACCTACACTTTACTTAATTTTAAAAATGTTAGTATCCCATCACCTTTGGAAGGTAAAATTTGGCAAAAACAGGGCATTTATAAGTGTTGCTTACCTTTTTTATTTTTATTTTGTTATTAATTGTTATTTGTTATTAGATTATAATTATAATGAGATTAACCCCGGAAATGAGGGGCGGATTCGGCTATGGTGATCTGTGATTTTGACATTTTGTGACAGTCAATGTGATCAAACAAAATTAGTCCGTCTGCGTAAGGTGATCACAAAAATATTGTTCCGAATCAATGCTTTATTTAGGCTTGTGATCCAGGAACTCCCTTTTTTATCCGTGCATGCAGAAGGTCAGCCTAAGTGGAGGCAAAAAAACCAACTAACCAGAAAGTTCAAGAATCAACTGCTGACCAGCTGATTTTGACGGTGATTGATTGGAAGCTGTCACGCAGATGAATTTTTGTGATTTGTGACATCACTTATCATAGATCACCTTAGCTGATTGCACCAGAGGTTTTCAGTGAACTTAGATCTGGGGTTATTCTCGGCTTAACTCGCCAAATTTGGTGAGATTATCTCGGATTAACTCAGAAAAACAGTATGCGAACTTCCTTGAATGTTTTTTTCTATGTGAAATGGCAGTGGCTTTGCGTGTTTCAGTGAAAAATCATATCTGAAAATGACTCGAACTTCTTTTTCTTTGTTTTTCTATGTGAAGTGAGAGCTTGGAGAGTCATTACTTATATAATGTATGTTTTTATTGAGAATTTCAACAGCTTTCGAATTTGACAATGTTTCATACAGTAATATGTTAAAAAAAAGTAGAAGACTGCAAGGTGAGGGTTAGAATAGCGTTGAGGTAAGGTATGTCTGTCATATCGTAAGAGACAACTAAAATTCACTGGAAGAATAGTCTTTGGCATGTTTTAAGTGATGCTGTCAGGAGAACGTACTTCTGGTGGGGCCCTAGGCAGTTAAGTTATAACAGAGAGATGAACCTGAAGGTTTTAATAAAACCCAGTAGCGCCTGATACAAAGTATGCGGCAAACTGGTCAGCGGCTGAGCCCAGAGGGGCGGCCGAAATCTAAGCAGTAAAAATCCAAGAGCATCCTTGGCCGGCGTCTGTTGTCCATGTTAGGATCGGCCGAATAGAAACCTGACTGCTCGGTATAAAATGCAACCACCCCCTCTCCCCATCGTAAAGAGAAGAAAGAAGAAGCCTCGGATATGTGATGATCCTGGTAACCCAGGATCACAACCTAGTGTTGTGCAAATTGCGCTTTACCGACAGTATTCCTTTGCCACTCAGGTGAAAACCAAGACTGTTGACCTGCATACGGTAAGAAAGGTTACAGGATGCTGAGCCTGATTACAGGGAGTGATTTGCACACCCCGTTTACGAATCCCAACTGACCTTTTATATGGAAGAATGGCAGCTGTTTTCATAGGCAGCGATTGTCCCTGCAAGAAATGTTTGTGGAGTGAAGCGGCTTGGTGATGAGAAAAGAACTGCGTGGTTTGAGACTCCTGGAGTTCAAGAGAGAAGGAAAGAGCCTATACATAGTGTGGATCCAATGTAGAAACTCAACTTCTCGAGCCCGAAACTCAACTTCTCGAAGCGCGAAAAACTTCCAATCTGGCAGTCAGAGCAGCCAAGGAACAGGCACGGAAAAAGTTCGACGAGAGGTTGGAGCACGATTACAGATCTGCAAACAAGATATTTTGGCAGAGTATTTGCCGGCTCAGAGGAAGGAAGTTGAATATCATTCAAGGGGTTAAACCCAAGGACGGTAAATGTCTTTCAAATGAGAGCGATGTCTTGCGCTGATGGAGAGAGCACTTTTCGAAGTTGCTTAACCATCAAAAGAGCACTGAATATGGCATTCCAATTGCTGATGAGATAAGGCGGAGAATATTCCCACAGAAGGCAAAGTCACTGAAATAATTAAATCGCTAAAAGTGGGTAAATATGCTGGAAATCCGACCAGAAATGCTCATGACAATGCGTGAAGAAGGTGTTTTATGGCTAACAAGTGTCATTAAGGTGGCCTGGAAAAGCGGGAAAGCATCAAGCGATTGGGAACTGCGTAAGCTGTGTTCGGATAAATGGCCTCAAATCCCAACCTTTTGATGTGTGCTTTGGACTTCGCCAGGTCTGTGTTCTATCGCCTCTCCTTTTCATAGCATATATGGAGTGGATGGTGAACCGCAGTCTTGGGGAGGAATCTTTCGAAATGGCTGGTGTCAGGATAAGCCATCTGGTTTTCGCAGATTTTTTACCTATCCTGGCATCGTCCGAGGAGGAACTTCATGTGGTGAGGCTGGGATGAAGGTAAACGAGAGCAAATCCGAAGTGATGGTTGTTTCCCGAACTCATAAGTGGAGTCCCATTGAAACAGGTAGAGACGTTTAAGTATCTCGGGGTCTTTTTCACGAAAGATGGAAGGAGTGATACTGAGTTATTCTGTAGGATTGGCCAAGCTGGAGCAATAGTAAAGGAACTGCGCCATTCGGTCAACATGAAAGCTGAGCTTGGAGTGAAAGCAAAGATCTTAGTCAATGTCCGTTCCAACCCTCATCTATGGTCATGAATTCTTTCGGATCTAACGAGCGAAAGAATTAGACCGCGGGTACAAGCTGCCGAAACGATTTTTCCGATGTGCTTTGCTGGTGTTGCTCTTAGGTATAGAAGAGCGAGAAACGTCAGTTTCGTAGGAATCTTAATGTTGAGCAGCTACTTATCCGAGTGGAAAGATCAATTTTTCTATGGTTTGGACACGTTGTTCGCATGACATACTTCCTAGACAGTTTGGGTTGGCCGAGATGCGAGCTTGTCGCCCCCGTGATATGCCAAGAAACAGATGGTGGAATCCCACCTATGTCTTTTGAGTTGGTGGCGTAGGATCGGGAACGATGACCTTTCTAAGAATAAGGGGTCAACGAAAATGGTTTTATTTTATTTGAAGAAGTCCATTTAGCATCAACGTTACAGAATCCCGAATGGCAGTTGCAGTTGAATAAGTGGAAAATTATTGCCCCTAACAAATTAACATCGACTCGGAGGAATAAAATGTACCTACATGATTCTAAAAACCTTTTGTTTCGGGTTAATAAAATATTTTATGTACAAACACGTAGCTTTGTAGTTCATATTCTAAAAGAGCTCTTAACCTAAACGAATCCTATCCGCAATGCAATGTAACGTCATCAACCTCAGTCATCGCTCTTCGGAGCGATTTTCTTCGCCAGTTTCCTCATCTCAGTAGGGAGCTTCTTCTTCTGCTTCTGTGAATAAAAAAGAAATGTCATAAAAACTAAAATTCGGGACAAGACACCCGTCTTACCTTCTTATTCACATCGGTTTTCACTCCGCGGAACTCTGACTTTTTCTTGGTTTTCGCCTCGTCACCATCTGCGCTATTCTGAGCACCCGCATCCGCCTTTCCGGGCTTGCTGCCCTTGCCTGGCTTCTTGCCTTTTCCGAACTTCTTTCCCGCTTGTGGTTTTTTGCCTTTTCCCAACTGTTTACCCTTTTGTGGATTATTTGCAACTTCAGCGTCCCGTTTGCTCTTCGCACCCAACTTGTTGACAGAATACCGTTCGACATGTATCGGCCTTTCATCGAGAATGGTGCCTTTGAGTTCTAATGCTAGACCCACTGAGTCAGCGTTCTTAAAGCAAACAAACGCGATTCCCTTGCAGCCGCTCTTCTCAGGGTTTTGGACAGTGCGGACGTACTCGATTTCGCCACAGCTTGAGAAGATTTGGTGGAGCTTGTCGTCAGTCGCAGCTAAAATCAGGTAAAAACGCTAATAGGAGCATCTCAGGCAACTCGGAAGAGAGGCAACTTACAATACTTAAGATTCCCCACAAGTACCAGTCGTTTGGTGTCCGTTTCCTCCTCGGGCTTGTCAGACTTATTAACGCGGATGTGGTGGCCTTTGAACTCAGTTCCATTCATCTCGAGAGCCTTGGTAGCGGTGTCAGCGTCCTTCAGAACCATGTAGGCTATAAGCGAACCAGCTTCTTTGCGCATTTTGTGCTTAAAGATAACCTTGCCGTTGGCAGACCGAATGCGAATCGCTAAGGGCGCCCCGTAGGCACTGAAAAGTTTCATAAGCTGGACGCGCTTGGTGTTTGTGGGTAGATTGCCAATAAAGATGGTTTGCTCTGGAGTTCCAGTCACCGCTGAAGGGGGAAATGAAATTAGAATACGTTTGGCACAAACTAGAATACTATAGACTCACCAGGTGTTTTCGTCTCGCCATCAGCCAATTTCTTTAGTTTTTTCTTGTCCTTCTTTGCCTTTTGCTTGCCAATAGCTGCGGGAGTTTTTGTCTTTGTACCATTTTCTTGAGGCTTGGACTTACCCTCTTCGGTTTTCTTTGTAGAATCGGGTCCTTCTTTGGATGTCTCAGCACCGTTTTCAACCTTCTTTGCAAGAAGTTTCTTATTTTTCTGTGCAAGTTTCTTTTGCTTTTGTTTTTCTTTTTTTGCGGCGATTTCCTCCTCACTCAAGACTTTTTTCGCAGCAGTGGCTGCAACTTTAGTGGCGTCCTTTGGTTTAGATTTTACCTTACCAGGACTAGATCCAGCAGCCTTCCCTTTCTTTTGGCCATTCTCAGGAGAAACCGTTTGTTTCTTGTTTTTCTTCTGGAGTTTTTTCTGCTGTTGCTTTTCCTTTTTGGCAGCGAGTGCCTGCTCTTTGGGAACTTTGGTTACTTGAGATGGAGCGAAAAGCTCTCCAACTTCAAGCCCTTCTATGACCGCTTGTTTAACAACTTTATCACCTTTATCCTTCTTCCACTGTTTGGCCTGTTTTGAGGGACTCTGCACTTTTTTTGGGTCCTTCGATTTGCCAAAGAAAGGAGACTTTTTCTTGGTGTCTTCCTTTTTTACTTTTAACATGTTTCAAAATTTTAGCAATTCAAATTCTTAAATTTCAACACGCGGTAAGGGTTTTTTTACTTTTGATATGGGAACAGAAGGCAACTGTCAAACGACAAACAAAATATGCGCACGTGCATCATTGGTTTGTGTAATGTGGCGTATAGATGGCAGTAAATAGGGACTGGAGGTGTTCGTAGAGTCTGGTGTCCTTTGAATTCGAACTGATATTAGGATGCATTCTTGTATTTACACGAATAAAACTAAATGGACATTGGAATCAACTAGTGTCTTGTTTTTAATGGGTATAACTCCAAACAAATCTCTCACAAATCTCAAGATGTACCAAAAATTTAAATTTCCTCAGCAAAATACGTCCCAAATCTCACCAAGCCTGGCACGAGCGACGACATATCTTTTGGGATGAGTTTTATCAGACTCCTTCCACGAGCGACAACTGTCGCTCCCATTGACGATTGGAAGTCAGAATGCGATATCTGGTGGTTTTAAATATGCGAAGACCTATAGCTGTCAACACAAATGTCGAAGTTGACCTGCTTTCAATGAACGAATACGCCTATTTCCGTAATCAATATGATTTGTGAACATTCATAAAAAGCAAACTGCGTGTATAGGGCTTCACATATTTCAACATTGACCGCTAGGGGTAAGCCTTCAACCGTCTATAAGACTCACTGGTTCTCAACTTTCGCTGCTGGAACGAGATCCTTAAGCCTTCAACCCAATAATTCCGCAGTACAATGATACTGACAATCACTGACTCACCAATCACCATAGAAAAAGTTTGGACGCAATGGATTCATTGGGTCAGAGGCATTAAGCTTTCAGTCCAATGAATTCTTTGCATCCATCACGTTGAAGTACACAATAGACAACTAACGGCTTTTTTGGTCCGGGAGCGTCCGAAAGACATGTGGACTCTCCTGAAACTGTTTTCTTGGACTCGTTTGACAGTTCCTCTTCTGGATAGAACATAAATTTGCTTCTGGTTTTGAATCCAGAATCAATACCACAAGCACTCACACAATCATACAACGCATGTGTCAAGCTGGATAAATGTCACTTGTCTCCTGTAAAATAAATGCCTTTTCGGTTGGTCGTCTGGAAGCGTCTGGACTCTCCTGAAACTGTTTTCTTGGACTCGTTTGACAGTTCCTGTTCTGGATGGAAGAGAAATTTGCTTCACATTGTGTGACAGTCAATGTGATCCAAAAAATAATCCGTCTGCGTAAGGTGATCACAAAAATATTGTTCTGAACCGTTGCTTTATTTAGGTTTGTGAAGTAAGAACGCTGATTTTTATTCGTACACGCAAGAAAGTCAGCCTAAGAGTAGGCAAAAACACCAACTTCCCACAAAGTTTGAAAACTGGTGACCAGCTGATTTTTACGGTGATTGATCGGGAGCTGTCACGAGAAAATTGTGATGATCACAGTTTACGCAGACGAATTTTTGTGATTTGTGACATCACGTATCATAGATCACCTTAGCCGATTCCCACCCCTGGTTTTAAATCTAGAATCAAAACCAGAAGCACGCACACAATCATACATGTGTGAATGTCAAGTAAGATAAATGTCATTTGTCCCCTGTAGCATAGCTTTTGCTTCACAAATACAACACTAGACAAACTTCAAAACCAAGAAAAACGTGTTTGGCTGTTCGGAGAGAAGCCCCAATCCGGGAGAAGAACGCCCTGATATGGGATCGCCAACCGAAAAGGCCATACATTTCACTTCACAAATACAACGCTAGACAAACTTCAAAATAAAGAAAAACGTGTTTGGCTATTTGAATTTTCAACCCCGATCCGGGAGAAGAACGCGCTGATCCAGCGCTGAAAAAGCCATAATTAAATACACACACCCAAACACGTTATAATGGGAAGTGGCGCATGGAAGATGTGCGTGACGTACGTCACTTCCAATAAGACAGTGTATTCAATTGAGCTGTCAGTTGTGTACTTCGACGGGACGGACGCAACGGATTTATTAGGCCAGAGACATTACTCGTTACTCTGAGACCACTCGGCTCAGAGAACGCTCAGAGTGCTCGAGCTCTGCTCAGTGCCCTACTCTGTTCCGAGTCATTGACGCGGATCACTACGTAGTTGTAGACAAGATAAGACTGCAGATATTCCGGCGACTGCAAAGAGCGCGAAATACTGTGAATAGATTGGACTCCGGAAGGCGATAATATACCTACAATTGCGAGAGATCGCTAGGCGATTCTCAAAATTCAAACCGAGTTTGAGATGCCGCCTCTGGTTTTGCTGGGTTTCACATGACTACTACAATGACATCCCTATTTGAGGATGAATGCTGACAAGCATATGTGGCACATGTTAAGGGGAAGTATGCAAAGCCGTTCTGCAAAGCAGGATTATAGTAACTCGCAAGAAGAGGATCGCAGAGGAACATTGGCTCCTCAGAACAAAAACTGGAATGGGTGATGACGACCTGGAGTAATCTAGGTACGATGACGAGAGAAAGCTCACGCTGTTCCACCAAGGTCGGATCTCGGTCGGACCAAGGTAAAGATCTCACCGAGCCCCGTGATGTCAAAAAAGACTGCCAAGTACTTAGTCCCTGAAGAGCGCTTTATATAAGTTAGGTGAAGTGAGTGGCGACCCGCGGGCCCTAGTTAGGTAAAAAACAAAAGGAAAAGACCAGCTGAGGCTGTCAGAGGTAGCCTATCTGATGGCACCTCATCAGATAGGAAAAACTGCTGGCCTCCAGCCAGCATGAGACATGGGTCCACCCTCCAACCGGTGAGAGGCAAAGACAAGAACTTCAAATGACAATCAATTAACAACAAATAAAAAACAAAATAGAAATAAGTATGCAGCGAAAGCCATGAAAACAAGTACCAGATCCTCTTTGTTTGAGACGGACAAAGCCGAGTAACAGGCAATAAAGCGATTGCTTGATACTTGCGGGCCTGGAAAACAAACCAAAGGCGGCATAGAAGACAAAAATGACAGAAAAAGATTACTTAGGTCAAATTAATCCCATATTTGCCTAGTGGAAACACTTTGGGTTTTATTATAAATCGTCTCCCGCTAATCCTCGTATTATTGCCGCTGGAAACATAGTATCACGACGTCTTTCAATTTGAAGGTACAATAAAAAAATACATTGAGTATTCATTTCTATCCCACTGTGCGACGGGCTGGGATGGCTAAACGCAACATACTGTCTCCTCTAGCCCTGAATATGTCTGGCCGTTTTCCACTGTTGGAAAGTGACTGAAAAACATCTAATGGAGACACCAATTAACAAGACTATTTTCTGTAATTTCCCAGTTATCTTCCAATCCTGTAAATCGTTAAGTCATGAAGCTGACCTATGGAGACGTCCCTAATACATGAGAGAATCAAGCAGAGTTCCCAAGCCAACACCGAAGGCACAAGCTTTCAGGAGTCCGCAAATTAAATCGCACACGTAGACGACATTGGCATAGTCGGAAGAACACAACGTTTAATGTCAGTGAAACCTGCATGAGTATTTGGATGGAGGAAGCCTCGAATATGGGCTTAGCAGTTAATGCTGCCATCAAGAAAAGACTTCCAACACCGACGACACCATGTCTTGGGTGTCAAAACACAAACAAAGACTTTAAGGTAGGTAGGGACTTTGTCACCCTGGGTTCGGCTATAGATTCAGACAACTACACCAGCGCTGAGATCAAACGAAGGTTCACTCTTGACTATCGCAGTTTTTTTGGTTAATAGCGGCTTAGAAGACCATTGGGAAACAAATCTTTGCCTCGAGCAATAAAAGTGTTCATTTTTCCCAGCTTAAGGGTGAAAAAACTTACCGTAGAGCCAAAATGCCCGCAGCGGTAGTATGCAGCAGCAGCGGCAGTATGAAGCGCGGACCTGTGCGGCGCGGCACAGGAAAATCTCGAACCCAATGGTGAAGCTTGCTTATGTCAGACATATACCTAATTTGTAAGCAATTGCTGAAAGTTTTCATTCCCGATTTTTTTTTATTATTTATTTTAAAGCAGGAACATAAATTCCAAAAAATTTGTCGATTTTTCACAATTTCAATAAATTTTTCCATGTCATTTCAACCATTGTTTACTTTCCTTGAAGCGAACTGACAACCGTGCAGTAATGTCAACCGTGTAGCGCTGCACAAGTTAAAAGTTGGCCAACTCTTGCTGCCACTGCCGCCACACTTTGTGTGCGCAGGACACTGAGACTGAATACATGTGTTTTAACTTTTGACAGCTCTTACTTCCGCTGCTGCTGCCGCTACATCACTGTGTTCCTAAGGTTAAAGGACATAAAGGGAACTCCGATGCTGCGAAATACAAGTAGGCGCTCAGGAGATGCTACACCAATGCTTGCCAATACTCTCAGAGTTACGCTTTTCGTTCAACCAATAAAGTTTGAAAAAACATGCAACAGGGCTTTATTTCCTATAATAATAAGCCAAACATAGAATTTACAAATCATCTAATTAACATTATTTTTCCAAGGCTCCACGACCCTAACCATGCCTGATGGGTATTATATGGATTCACTTTCGGTTTAAAATCGATTCCAAATGGAAACTATGACAGCTGAAATGTACACACAAAGTCGACCATAAGCCGTCCACCAAACCAAAATGTAAATATTTCAAAATGGATTTACATATGGCACTTTATGAAAGAGTAAATACCACAAACACACACACAAACATGGGTCGTATTGCGAACGGATAATCGAAATAAGGATTTTGTGGTGGCTTTAGTGTTTCGACATCAGAACGCAACATCCGCACTGAGGTGTGGTGGAGCTAGGGAATACGACTCATTTGTTTGTGCCCAAATGCGCAGTCAATTATCCACAAATTGACATTTGAATAAGTCATGAGAGCCATTAATTGTCACTTCCGGTCGCTAGATGCAAGCAACGTAGTTCTAGACACCCTCGGAAGCGGTTAAGCAATGAATGGAAAGCGCTGTTGTGCTGCATCCGCTTTCTAAAGAGAAGTGAGTCTAAATGTCGATCAAGGTATGGGAAAATTTAATTCCAAAGACGTGATGAGTTTTTTTGTGATAAAAACAATCCTTTGAGACATCCTTTGAGTGAAACAATAAAAAAGGATGTGTTATCGATAATTTTAATACCAAACTTAAGACGCTATGAGAGTAAGCCCCCCAGAGTCAACTTCCTGGCAGATATGTCAAACTATAGAAGCACTGGCCCTAACAGATTTTTCAAACTGTCAACAAAATAAAAAACTATGAAATATTCATATCTCTGAATGAGATAATAGCACACATGTACGTCAACCTTTCACCCTTTATGCAATAAATGTCACATTTAAAATTCTTATGACAATGTATACACATGGTAGCACCGCACCCTGTTCAAAAGTCAGAGGCTCCACATCCGGACGGACACATTTAATCTCCATCTGCATAAACTTTTTGATGGTACCTACTCGCCTCTGCACAAAGTGAATTCAACAAAGTCCATTACAGCAGGACCAACGACGACACGACCACTACGTCTACTCCCATGAATGTCCTTTTCCAATGAAATTTTAATGAGTTAACAACATGACAAACTTCGGTCTGATTCCCAGAGTTCTGATGGTACCAGATTCAACCGCAATATCAACATCAGAATATAGAGAGAGACCGGTCCTAGATTCCCATCTCAATACTGTTCCCTGAATTGGTGCTCCGCGTTTGGTTTCATCCTCAATTTTCCATGCGAAGAACTTACATTCTGGACCGACTGCCAATTGAGAGCGAGAGAGAGACAGTAAATCAGCTTATTTCCGGAGCTTACAAACTGCTCGTGCAGAATGCTTAAAAAGACGGTGACTTCCTGTACTCGTACTTAAGTATTCTGCCAGAAAAAGGGTGAATCATTATTGGCAACGAGTCGTAAGTTCGGTTAATGCCTCTGTGGCATATTGCTAGCTGATGGCCTGGGTGGGGGTGTTTTTGAGCACTTTGCACACAGGGGAATGGTAGCACACATATTTGAACAATTAGTATGAAGAATAAACGACTGTGGTGTTTATTTTGGGGACCATTCGATCGCTTATTGAAACTTTGTTGCGGTAAGTATTATGCGGCAAAAAACGTCCAATTCAGTCGTTTAAAAAAAGAAATTAAAACTGAAGTTAGGGAGCACATCCCAGATTCAGGATGGCATTATAACAGGCCTATCGCGGCTATAACACCACCCAAGGGAACATCATACTTGTATCGCAGTCTACTTAAAAAAAATAGTGCAGAGCTCTCGCGCCAACACCAGAGGCACGGTCTTTCGAAAGTCGCCCAATTACTCGGATACGATGACTTTATTGACATAATCGGAAAAACACAGCGTCATGTCATTGAAGTTTTCGTGAATAGTTTAACGGAAGCGGTAAATATGAGTTATGCAGTCAATAAGGGGTTAAACCAAGTATGTGCAGTCCTCCGGAAGAGACACCCAGCACCAAAGTCTTGGACATAAGACCTAGACCAGCATAGACAACAAATACAACTTTGAGGTAGTTATGGACTTTGCCTATAGCTAGGCTCCTCTAATCATATAGACCAAAAACCGAAATAAGATTAAACGAAGAATAACTCTTGCCAAAGGCTTTGAGCTAATAAGTCAATAGGGGTCATACGCACGGACTTCGACAAATAGTTGTGGGCTGCAACAGAAAAATTATTCTGGTTTGGTTCAGACTGCATAAACGGAGACTGGAGGAGATATATAGGGGGACACCAAACTCAGCGGAATGAAAGGCTTGTCTATCTAAAGCGGATGGAGACCTATGAATCTGCCAAGAAAATATTTGAGTCCTCACTGGAGGCACAATGGAGAAGTAACATAATACTCAGGTGGCGTGCGTAAAAGAAATGAAACCTTATAGCTGGGACACAATGAGTATCTGTGTCTGTGTCCGTGGCTGCGTCTCGCAGTTCAGCTTACGGGAACACGTATATAGCGACACAATACGTATCTCGCTGTGTCTCTGATTTTAGGTGAAAAATGTGGTGAGACACAGCGACAGACACAGACACACATTGTGCCCGGCTTGTTAGCCAACTTCAATTTGGGAAATCAGGCTCATACCCAAACCCAGCTCAGACCCAGTGCCACCCGGGACTATTTTGCAATCTAAATTAAGTAAAACTCAAGCAAACATTACGGAAAAATTAAATCTGCAAGGCCGCAGGACTTACCGGAATTCCAGTGGAGATAATCCAAGCATCTCCAATATCGTTGGCGGACCTTTCGCAGCCCTCACCGAGCATGCGGGTGGTTTTCCTTTTCCTTCCAAAAACAAAAAATAATCCGAGTGTTAAAGCTAGAGAGGCATCTGCGATAGCTTAGATACTATCAAGAACTATTCTAGATCGTCTGAACAAAGAAGGTTCCTTAGTGGTTCTTTCTGTGTTGATTACACTCTAAGGGCTATTATTGAATTGCTGAATTAAGGCCAATACTGCACCTGTTCTTTATATATTTTGAGAAGGCTTTTGACAGGGTCAACGGAGAGTTTATCTGACTGCTCTACGTAAAAATAATATTTCAGAAAAGCTTTTGAAACTATTATAAGAGAAGTTCAAAGCGGTTTATGACAAGACTGCGTACAGTTACCAATACTTTTCGTGCTGGGTGATAAGAAATGAACTTCGCACAGCATTGTCCTCCGGTAACGGAGGAATTCAGTGGACTTTGACAGTGGACGCAGACGACGACGTGTCCTAACTGACACATTAGAACTATGGACCTCTATCAGGTGACAGGATGAAACGTAGAGAAGGAGGAGGCAAGCCTAGTTGGGTTGAAAATTAGTGCCACTGAGAGTATAAAATGACTAAATCAACAACATCGACTTGAGCTTAAATAAAAAGTTCTGGTGGCCAACCGGTACATACAATAAATAAAATAGAGTGGCGCAACAGCTCGAGGTAAACCAGGGCCAACGGCAAAGCCGGTACATACAGCTTCCAACATATTGCAACAAGAAATAAAGCGACATGCAGAAATCGCTGAATGCACCCATCGATTCACTTCACGAACACATCCTCTCGATTCACTAAGCGAACATACCCCACTGTCATTCCAGTCATCTGACAGCAAACTGCCGTACAAAGTTCGAATTTCCCGTGCATGGAATTCAATGGAAAATTAACAGCGTTGAACCGTCGAGAACATGGTGAATTTGTAAAAATAGATGGATGACAGGCTCGGACGAGACAGTTATATATTAAATGTTGACTTGTGAAAATCGGTAATAAAGTGAAAAGTGATTGAATTGAAATAAAGTGTTGAATTCTAAGTAGTAAAGTTGAATAACATTTACTATTTGAATTTGATAATTTGAATTTAAATAAGTTTGTTTGAAAAATAAAGTGTTTCATTGTGAAATTATAAACGTGAAATTGAATTTTATTCGACGAACCCCAGGCCAGAATATGAAAATATTGGTAGCATCTGCTAATGGTAGACAGAACGCGACGTTCGCCACTATCACGAGGAAGCTGCAGACATTTGTGAATGGGTGCCTCCGGTATGTATTAAGGATATTCTGGCCAAACCAAGTCTCCAAAGTAAACTTTATGTATTATTGGATATCATATACGATATCCAACGACGAAAAGGGCGAGAACATGGTGAATCGGCTACACTCTAAGAAAAGGGTGACAGTTCCATTACGAGATACACGAAACCCAATAACACAAGTCGGCAGAAGAGCCGGTCGACCCCGAAACACATGGCGTAGATCCGTGGAAGAGGAATGCTGACAACTGGCAAGTAGTTGAAGAGAGCTAAGGCACATCGCTGAACTCCGCAGCCAAAGACGCGCTGATCCCTCACTAGTCGGAGCTGGGACAATAAGTCGATAATTTTAGAAAGACAGCTAAAGGTGACCTACTTACTTACTTACTTACTTAAGTAAGTAGGTCAGTCCGGGGTGGACCTGGGCCTCAGCCAACAAGCTTCGCCAGCCAACTCTGTCTCTAGCTAGCCGTCTCCAGTTTCGCACGCGAAGTTGGCTGAGGTCCCCTTCCACTTGCGTGCGCCACATGAGTCTCGGTGCTCCTCTACCGCGCCGTCCCTGCGGTGTGGATTCGAAGATTTTCCGGGCCGGGGCGTTGGTGTCCATCCGCTCTAGATGACCCAGCCATCGTAGACGTTGTGTTTTGACTCTTTTGGCTAGATCGCTTTACAGCCCGTACAGTTCGATGTTATATCTCCGCCTCCACTCTCCGTCTATGCAGACGGGACCGTAAATCGTCCGAAGACTTTTCCTCTCGAAGCAGCCTAAAGTGTTTTCATCCGTGTTTTCAAAGGTGACCTACTGCTACAGCTAAAGAAAGCAATGCTTGAACTTCAGTCTTCCAACAAAAAGTGGAAAAAATATATTGGAAAGGAAGCCCGAAGTCAGAACCAGGCATCTTCTTTTTAAGTTGCTATGCCGCTCACAGCATAACCCACGAGGAACTTGAACGAATAAGATGTAGACGACATTGCAGCCACTGCTAGAGGATAGTCCCGCGCTGTCATGATGGTTGATTGGGGCTCACGCTCTACAAACACCAGAGGAAGAATGCTGTTGAAGGCATTCGCATCATCAATAGTCGACATCACCTTCTTGCTAGACATCGACCGGTTTTCTGAAAAATACCAAAAACATTTCCGGCTCGAACAAAAACTACAAAGCTCGGAAGACAGGGAGACCTTCTCATAAGTCTTCACTTATGAGTAACTTTGTAACATCGTGAGTCAACATTTAGTCCGCCTTTTGCCGGAAAATCGGCAATCGAAAAAACTCTTCTTTTTTTTCTGGTCGAAAAATTTGGAACCCGCCTGATATGAAATGGGCCATTTCCTATCTGAAGCCATATTGAAGGCAGCAGGAGAGGATGTCATAATTTCGGCATTGTTACATGAGGGAACAGATACACTGCCACCCATCCTGGCAAAGCTGTTCAGCTGTAGCCTGATCTAAAGTCACATACCTGGAAACCCCGCGTAGAGGAAAAGTTAAATACAGGCCTAAGGCAGGAAAATGTTCGGATTTAAGTCCGAAATCCTATCGCCTATTAGCCCCGCGTGTCCTTTAACCACCCATCGAAAAACTTATTAATAGACACAAAAAAGTTTTCAAAATTTTCACCGGGTATATCTACTGAGTTAGCCCGCAATGACTTATAGTAACCCAAATTTAAGACTCTTTTGATCGTATATGGAAACCTGTCTTGTGGCTTTCCTGGACATTGAAGGAGACTGCAACAAAAATTGTTTTGAGTCAACCAACGGGGCTCTCACCAACATGAATCTATTCCCAACCATATAGGAATATGGATCATAGCAATGAGGAAAAGGAATATAAGACGACCTTAAATAAGTCTGCCGTCAATGTATAGTAACTACTGCCAGTGGCTAATTCGACAGCAGAGTTTCAGAAAAAGTACAATTCGCACTTTCTGTAGTACAATTCAAACCCTAAAAAGACGAATATTGTCCCTTCTACAAAAAAAGGAAATAAGATCCTCCTCTGCCATCCCACACTGTATGGTGAAACCATGGAATTCTCAAGAGAAGCCAAGAGTCTTCGAGTTGGGCAGGTCAACATCAGGCCCTAAGTGCTTGATGACCAATTTTTTCTGGCCCGAATTCTATGATGGACACCAACGACAGTGCTTAAAGCTGTATGCCGATTCATGTCACACAGCTCAAGCCACATTAAAACTTCTACAAAAGCGATTTTCGAGCACGGTCATCCCCCGCGAAAGTGATGTAATCTGGTCACTTAGGTCCTGCGATTTGACCTTGTTCAACTATTTCTTGTGGAGTTTTTAGAAGTCGAGCGTCAAAGCTAATAAGCCACAAACCACAGCGGCTGACAGAAAGCTAACATAGCTCATGCCATCGGTTAAATTCAGCCTCATTTTTGCATCAGAATCATGGAATATGGGATATTTAAAAGGCGTGCCAATTAGAAAAGCCGGTTCAGACAGTTCATTGATTTTATATTCCACACATAATGGCACCAATTGGCCTTTAAAATAAACTAAAAAATTCGATAGTATCTCAAACACAGTTTGTCCTATTCAAGTTTAAGGATAGAAAGCTTTTAATGAAACATGTGGAGAATTCAGCTCAACTTGAAAGTTTTCAGATGCCCAAACTTATACAAGGAAGAACGAGCATAGCTTAATGGATTTGGGTGTCCGTCCAGATCTTTTGGTTAAGAGCTCAACATCTCAACTCAGATCTTTAAAGAGCTGAGGAGTTTTATAAACACCAAACCACCTGAGGGTTCGAGTTCTATTTCTAACTGTCTAACAAAAAAGCCAAAATTTCACGTATACTAAAACCTTTTGCAGATTTAAAAACACGTTGATGACCAATAAACAGTTATAATAAAAAAAAATTACGCCAGTGTTCAGGCCAAGGTATAAAAAAAAACCTCCCAACTTTAGTCACACTTTCTGAATCCAAGGCAAAGCAAACCAGGACAAAACATTCTGAGAAAATCCGTCGGTGCAATGCGACAAATAGAAAAAAAACGACTTACAAAGTGGAAAACCAAAAGACCCTTTTAGGTATTTTGTTTCAAAAATTCCATATTCCTAATTTGGTTAAGCGAAACTATTGTCACGCATTCAGCTTACAAATAAAGTCACTCCAACCGAAATGAGTGAATAAAAGTTCCTCGAGAGGTTTTTCCTCAACGCGCATCCACAGGCAAAACTTTAATAAAACTTTGTCGTGCCTTGTGTTCTTGGTAAGCCAAAAACCAAGCCAACGCAAACATATAAACTGACTGCATCCAACACATGACTGTATGATTTAATAATCCATTGACATGACACAAAAGGACCTCATGCGAAGGGCCAGAACAAAGGGTGCGCTGGATTGAATTTTTGTTGCACATTCCTGTTTAGCACTCTCTATGCCGAGTGGTGGTTATGCCTTATGCAACAGATGCGGTAAGGAAGACGTGACGTTTGCTTTAAATAAATTAAAAGTCCTTTTTCTGGGCGGACCATTTCTGCTCAAGTCATTGTATGGGGCTAAATTGTCTCTGCTTGTCCAGGCATATTACACTTCGAAGACCGACACACAATGATCTGTCTGGGCTGGGCGGAGGACATTGCGGAAAAGAAGTCCTTTCTCTTATTTCTTTTTATTTTGTACCCTATCCCGAGCATCCAGATCTAGAATGATATCATTGGGTTGAATTACTGGTTTATTTGCTTACTTCTAGGTAAATGATGTTTCAGGTGGTTGGAGATGGGTCGAAAGGAAAAGGGGTTTTACCCGGTATACCTACTCATTCGGCGACAGGCGGCGTCAGACGTACAGGGAGGAGCACCGTGATGTCTTTGTAAAGGTAAATTTAATCAAGAAATGACTCCTCAGGGGACTTAATTTCATGCACATTGTTGGATAAGACCTGAGATGGGATTTTAAAAGGACCTGCGAACCGAACATCTGACAGAGAGCAACACGAACACAAATGGAGGAACCAACAAACGAATGATGACAATGAAATTGGGTGGAACGAAGCGTTCCACAATTAAATTGCAGCATAATAACTTGATGTTATTTCAAAACTGCCATGTGCAGTGGTTTGAGCGTTTTGGGATTTCTTGTTTTGGAATGCTTTTCAGGCGGTCTATGAGTATTCTAGTCTTGTAGGTTTTATTATGTTTTTGATGTCTTTGATTTCACTAAATGCATTATGAAAGGATTGATTTGAAAAGTTTTCAAAAACAGGGCCGGGGTGTGCTGCAGGTTGTGGACAAACTAGAAAAGCTTAAAGTTTATTGAAAGAGTTTGAGTAGAACTTTTTAAAATTAAAATAAAAAAAAATCCGCACAAATTCCTCATTCATAACAGATAAAACTTGGAAATCGCCTATTTTAAAGGCGTGGCAACGCGTCACAGTTCGTCCGTAAAACACAATTTTTTGAAATGCCTATTTTGAAATTTGCTCTTTGCTTTCCTGTTCTTCAAAATCTCGTCCTGTTTTTGAAAAAACCCTTTCTTCTTATAGGTAATCCCGTTTCTTTTCTTTTGGCCTTGGCTATCAAAGGCTGTTACCTAAGTTTCAAATGCATATAGAGGGGGCATGCAGGGAACCACAAAACAGGGGTTAGAATCTACCCGAGGTATTGCATATGCTTGTCTTTCGAGGCGGCTTAAATTCACCCTCCATATTCTGAGCCCGTAGCGCTTACATGCAACACAATGAAGGAAAACCTTTGTTCACAAAACCAAAGATCTTGGCTTATAGTTTCGGTTAATAATCAGCTTCATACCCACTTTATAAGCCGACCCGTCGGCTAGATTGCTTGATCTTTTTCTCGTGAACAAGCCTGAGAATACTCTGCTCTATTCTCAATTGTCGGCCCCCGGGTTCTCTAAGCATGATCTAGAGTTTGCTTCGTTTGATAATAAAATGCATAAAACGTCTGTATCGTATGAGTTTAGGGATCTGAAAGCAGTTGATCCACCAACCTAATGAACTCACATGCTACACTTAAGTTAAGAGTTGATCGCTGCCAGAGAGAATCATGGTTAACACGAGAAATTTGTGATGCAAAAGGGCGTGGCGAGGCGTAAGAAAAGTGGAAACGACTCAAGCTGCCGGAGTTCTACAGAGCCTTCCGATTAAGACCTATCGCCCCCAGGACACATTTAGTTGCGAATTGTTTAATTACCTGAGTGAGGTGCTATGGGCTTATATGAGAGTGCGCATACACTTACGCAACTGGTCGAACATAAGTTTAGCGCAACTTTCGAATCTGTGTTTTGCCACAAATTATATGGCTGCTCGTTGTCATAAATAGATTTGTCACATCCCTCTAAGCAAGGCGAACCGAATGCGAAACGAAAAATTACTCATCTGCCCATACAACTCTTCGCTTGCGTATCGCCTTGGCGAATTAGGATCTCAAAGCTTTCCTTTCTTTCGCCACATAAAAATTAGAATCACCACCGTAACACAAATGTGAGCCGCTTTCCAAACGCGAAAGCGAAAGAAATTCTTAGCGCTCAAGGAAACGAATTCTTTACGCCAAAGCAGAGCGCTTTCTTAACGTGAAAGCGCAAAGAATGCGTAAAGTTAGAACGAAATGTTTCGAAGTACAAAGCGAATTATATTCTTAACGCCAGCGCGGAATCTTTTCGCAGCCGTTTTTGTAAATCAACTTAGAAGAAAACAAAAAATTACCTACCTTATCGAAGAACACCTGTGCTTTAACCGAAAAAATAGCACGTATCAGACCAGCCAACATCATAAAAACGTAATTGAAATCGATAATCAGTGTCAACAAATCGCGCGCGACCCTACTCGTATAACTAATAATACTAAAACTTTGATTGATTATGTAATCACAGGCGACAACACTACGGCAGTGGTTAACTACGACTTAAAAATCAGCGATCATGAGTCAATAGTTATTAAAGCATTTTACCACGGCACAACACCTAAGGCCAACCACATTAAAAATTGCGAAATTCATAGATATAATAGACCGTTATTTCGCGAAAATCTAAGAAACAGCAGCGCCCTCGAAAGTGTCGTTAGTGTTGTAAGTCCGAATTTAATAGGTTCAGTAATAAAAAATGAACTTGTAAGAATATCAAATATCTTCGTATGTACTAGAGTTATAACTGGCACACCTTGCTTATGGTTTAGCGAAGAATTACACGTTTTGAAACGGGAAAAAATTGCCAAATACCAAGAGTTCAGATTTACTAATAGTGAAACTTGTTGGATTAGTTATTGCGAAATACGTAATAGGTATAAACAAGCTATAATAAAAGTGAAAAATAATTACATAAAACGAAAAATACGAACCGCGCGCGATCAAAAGTCTATGTGGAAAACAATTAAATTATATGTCCTTAATAAAAGACATTCCGAAACAAAATCTATTAATTTTAACAATAATTATGTGAAAAACGAAAAAGACATAGCTGACGAATTCAACGCTTTTTTCATTAACAGTGTCAGTGAAATTAATACTTCCATACCCTTCATTCAATTTGTCCCCCCACCCATTTGCATTGATAAATCGTTAAAATTTAACTGTATCAATATTATTGGCCTAAGAGCAATATTAAAATCTCTGAACCAAAAAAAGGACTTCAATCACTAAGCTCCAAAATGCTGCTAGATGCAATTGACATAATAAGTGAAAAACTTGTGCGTGTAATAAACTTGTCGTTATGCCAAGGGTTATTTCCCGGAACTTGGAAGGAGTCAGTTGTAACCCCAGTCGAAAAAGTAAAAGGATTCAGACTTATGTGAAAATTTTCGTCCTGTCCACGAAAAAATTCTTGAAAAAGTGGTAAAAATTCAATTAGAAAAATACTTTGAAACAAACAATCTTTTCCTCGAATGTCAATCTGGTTTTCGAAGAAAGCATTCGTGTGAATCAGCTCTAAACAATGTGATAATAAGTTGAAAAGAAGAGCTGGCCAAGAGAAATTTCATCCTTGCTGTATTTCTTAACTTCAAGAGAGCATTCGCGACAATCGATAGGAATATTTTATTGCTAAAACTGAGAGGCTACGGCGTTAAAGACACTGAGCTCAATTGGTTTGAATCTTTTATTAGTTGGCGAACTTAACGAACAAAAATAAATTGTGTTTATTCGGAGAGCATGGAGACTAAACATGGCGTCCCCCAGGGTTCCATTCTAGGTGCCCTACTATTCATTATCTACATTAATGACATTAACAGCGTTTTGAGATACTGTAAGATACTACTTTTTGCTGATGACACCTTGCTGTTTATTACGGGGAAGAACATTGATGAGTGCTTAAAAATACTACAAGAAGACCTTAATAATTTGAGTGGTTGGCTAAAAACTAACAAATTGAAATTAAATAGTTGAAAATCAAAATGTATGAACTTTAAATCTAATCGTTAAATTAAATTAACTGTAGATGGTGAAGAAATAGAACAAGTCGAACAAATATAGTACTTAGGTGTAATGATTGACTCCAAATTAAAGTTAAAAGAACACATTGAATACTTAATCAAGAAAGTGTCTAAAAAAGTATTCTTTCTAAGTAGAATTCGGAACAAACTTCCTACGCTCAGTGTTATTAATGTTTTTAATGTTATGATAAAGCCCCATTTCGAATACTGTTCATCAATTTCATTCTTGTGTAGTGATTATATGTTATTAAAGTTACAACGTATTTATAATAAAGCAATGCGAATTATATTAAAATGTAATAGGTATATTCCAATTGAGCTGATGTAAAATATCTTAAATTGGTTGAGCGTCAAACAAAGAATTACTTTAAACGTTTTCAAAATGAAACATGATTTGCTACCAATGTATTTAAAAAAATATATAAGAAATGTAAGCGAGTCTCAAACTTACAATTTCCGTAACGGAGGAGATCTTAGGCGTCCTCATTATCTAACAAACATTGAACAAAATAGCATAGCAAAGGGCTACAGTTATTTAATTCATTGCCAGAAGAAATAAAAACTGAAATTAATCTGGGCATATTTAAGAGAAAATGTATACGCTTAATTAAAAATAGCTATCCTTATATTAATTAACTGAATATTATTATTATTATTTGTATTAATTTAAATGAATTTTTTGTGGAAATTGAAATTTCTGTAATTATGTATAAAGTTTTTTAAAGTGGCGTGGCCACTAAATAAATAAATACAATACAATACAATACAATACAACAGAGTTATGCGTTTACACTTGAGATTGTATTTGTTTACTGAAACCACCCCATCATATTTGAGTTCTAATACGTTGTGCTGATATTTGAGCGCAACAAAAGCGTTTGCGTAAAGTTTGCGTAAAGAATAAAGCGATTCGCTTTTTTGCTTGGAGGGATATGCAAACCTATGGATGTGCGCTGACATGCAACTTAACTTTTTGAAAATGTGTGCAATACCCCTTTGAAGTGCAAATAAGAAGGCAATGCAAAAATATATTTTCTTTCGTCAAACATTTTACCGTAGAGCCACAATGCCCGCAGCGGTAGTATGCAGCAGCAGCGGCAGTATGAAGCGCGGACCTGTGCGGCGCGGCACAGGAAAATCTCGAACACAATGGTGAAGCGCGCTTATGTCAGACAGATACCTAGTTTGTAAGCAATGGCTGAGAATTTTCACTCCCGAACTTTTTTATTATTATTTACTTTAAAGCGGTAACACAAATTCCATAAAATTTGTTGATTTTTCACAATTTTAAGAAATTTGTCCACATCCTTTCCTCCATTGTTTACTTTTCTGCGAGCGAACTGTCAACCGTGCAGCACTGTCAAACGTGTAGCACTGCACAAGTTAAAAGTTGGCCAACTCTTACTGCCGCTGCAGCTACGCGCTGCCGCTACCGCCACACATTGTGTGCGCAGTACACTGAATACATGTGTTTTAACTTTTGACAGCTCTTACTTCCGCTGCTACTGCCGCTGCAGCTACATCATTGTGTTCCTAACGTGACAGTTCGCTCGCAGAAAAGTAAACAATTGATGATTTGGCCAAAGGACAATTTCCTTTGATTTGGCCAAAGTTATGCCTTTTTTCAAAAAGCCTGCTACACGTCAATCATATTACCGGTTCTGTCTATAGTATTGGGAAAACTTCTTCACAGACAAATTCTGTCTGTGATGGTAACTTCCTTGATGGTAAGAATCTAAACCAGTCAGCTCTTTTAAAAGTCTCAGATGACCTTCGAATATAGATGTATCACGACTTTGTGTCTTTGCTCAGTTGTGTCTTAGAGTTTTCAAAGGCCTTTGACACAGTCGATCATGATAAAGCTGAAGATTAATTCTAATTTTTCCACTGATGCCGCTAAGTTGATGCCTTCTTCCCTTAGCAGAAGGACACAGGCAGTGATTTCTAGCAAAGACGTATGACGATTTCTAGACCCTAAGGGGTCTGTACTTGGGCCTCTGCTATTCATTTCCTAATCCGTCTGAGCTGCAAGTTTGATGTGATTGAAAATGAGATGTGGACATTCAATTTCACTAAGTTTCAACTGTAGCAATACTGAACGTCAGTTTATTGTTTATGCTATCAGGCAGTTTAACTCCCTCCCATTAGGCAAACGAAAAAGTCGAGGCACGAAATAGTTTGATAAGGTTGTTTTTAGGTTTATGCTTAAAAGTTCCTAATTTTTATGCTTATACTTTTTTTTTTTTTCTCTTCTTACATTCTTAACTGAATGAACTTACAAATGTTTCAAAATGTTTTCAAATTGTAAGTCGAATGAGCCATGTCCGTCCGTCCGTCTGTCGGTAGTTTTTAGGCCTTAGATTTTGAGCTTAGAACTTGCAACTTGATATCTGTTCTTTCTAGGTCCCGAAGCAGTACAAGTGTAAAATTTTTTGAAATCCGCCCACTGACACGCCCACTTTACTTTTTAGCATGAAAAATCAAAGTTGTCGCAGAAAGCTGAAATTTGGTATGCGATATCCTCGCTTAAGTGTATTGTTATTGGCATTTAAAAAAAGCGAAAACCGCCCCTTGTAGGCGTGGTCATACTTAGTATGCATTTTAATAAACAATTTTATTTGATATATTTGCTTTAAATCCAAAAAACTTGCACTATAAAATGTTCAGATATGTGCGTAAGTTAAAGTAAACAAATTTTCGCCACGCCCACTTTTGGGGGCGTTTTGAAGTATAAGTATAAACCAGATTTTTAATATGAAAATGCAATCAACACGTGTATACAACTTCTGATAAAAAATATAAACAAAAATACGATGTTATTGAGAAGGGGTGGATGCCATGCCCCTTTCTTAGGGAGAAGATTCTTAACTGAGAAATTCTACATACAATTGAAAGTGAAATTTAACAACCAAGATTTATGACACAATTCGGAGCTTGACAGTGGTCAATTGGGATGGGGTATCCAACGATTCGCCTGGGCGAATTGTAACCCTCCCACTAGTTTATTATGTATAAGCAGTACTTTAATTATAACTTTTGCAATAGAATTAAATTTATAACTTTTACTTTTATTGGCTTACAGCTTGCTGTAAAAGATGTTTAAATAACGTAAGTAAAGTATAATGAAGTACATGAAGTAAAAATTTTGGACGACGATTCAAATATGCCTCAATAATGTCGACATTTTAGATTTGACTGGAAAAATTACAGCCAAAAACTGATTTTCATTTAAAAAAATGATTATATGCCTGCAAATTTTTTGGTAGATTTAATAAAAAGGTTGATGTTAGTGATAAAGCATAAACTAAGCTCAACAATTTGCTGGAAATGCATTTTTGCTGGGCAATTTTAAGCAATTACTAATTTTTCTTCCTTTTTTCGTCAACAACACGAAAAGCAGAACCATTTTTTCGTAGATTTTGTGCGGTTTGTTACCCTTATGTTCATCCTTTTCCCAGTAATATCAAAATCTAACGATATATTTTTTCCTGTTAAAAATTACAGCCAAAAACTGTTTGTTATTTTGCCAATTTTTCGTCCTTCTTTCGTCAAAAACACGGAAAGTAGACTATTTTTTGTTAGATTTTGCGATTTTTGTTATCCTTCTCTTCCTATTGTAAAAAAAATCAGAGCGCATGAGTAAATATTAGGTTTTGACCTTTTTGAAGCCTTATTTCACTGGACTTAAACCGATAATTTTGAAATATGCGATAAAAAGTTTTCGTCATATTTTTTCCATGGAAGAAAATAAACAATTGATTAAAGTACAAAGTTTTTTATATCAAAAAAACTACACAAAAAATAATAAGTTTTCATACATTTCCAGTGAGTACATTACATTACATTTCTTTATTAACTTCATAGTTTGTTTGTACAATTTTATAAAGTAAAAAATACGAGCTTGGCAATTTGCCGTCTGCCGGAAGTGAAATTTTATACAATTGATGTATGTAAATAGAAATAATATAATTTTATATTCACTAGTTACTAATATAATTAGTAAATGAAAAAAGAAAAAAAAAAATAAATTTATAAAAAATTTTCAAAAAGTCTAATTACGCTGACGAATGGAAGAGCGAATATCCAGAGATTTCTTACAATTTTAATGATTTGCAACAAAAAGCAATTTAACAATTTTACAAGATTTGAAGCACAAAGAGAAAAAGGCAAAGTGTGCCTCATGACAGTAGGTCGCAGAGAAAAGACTCTTTAGTCCAACAAGCTGCTACGGTACGCTAAAGCTTCTTTGCAGAATTCGTAGAGAGTAAGCCATCCGCGGCCGCCGTTCAGGACTTCGTATAGGCTATCGAGAGAAAGGATGCTTTCCGAAAAGTATAAACGTCTTATTTACTGCAAAATAGGGCAAACTGCAATAAAGTGGTAAATATTTTCTGACTCTCTTCTGTTGCATAGATTGCAGATTTCCTGGAGATCGGCTCTATGGGGAAATTTAGGCTCTAAATGAAATTTAGGCTTAGAATTTCAAATCTAGCTCTAAATATGGTGCTTATAGCTTCGGGAGAGTAATTCGTACGGAGGACTCCGAAGAAGGTAGTTGGGGGCTTAGGTTCCTGTAGAAAATCCTCGAGGCTGACAATGATGCACTGGCTAAGTGCTGGTTAAAGATTTTCTCATCGATTCTCGAAATAAGTCTCCCAAATAAATCTTGAGACTCACTTACGTTGTTTTCAGTAAGCCTAAGTTCGAAATCGTGCGATAACGCTAGATGGTTCCAATTCCTGAAAGGGAAGGCATTAGAGTTCAAGAGCCTTATCAATATTTATTTGTGGAGGCTGTTCTGATTTCTTCTCATGATCCTTGCTAAGTAGTCTGAATGAACTTTCAAATTCGTGATATATAGGGGGGGCACACCATATTCTACATGAATAGCATAAGTCGGAGCCAAATTTACTCACTACTTTTCACTTTAGCATGCCTACTAAAGTTGGGGTTATGAGTAAACAGAACTCCAAGATATTTGAACTCCCGAACTATTTCAATTGGTTCATTACCGAGACGCCAAGATTCTTCGGGAAGTGTTCTTCTTTGACGCTTCTCAAAAATCATGATTTTGGTTTTTTGGACGTTGATATGAAGGTCCCATAATTTGCAATAGGCTTTAAGCTTATTTATTTGGAGTTGGTGAGTAAAAGGGTTGTCAGCAATCAACGCCAGCAATCAACGCAGCAATCAACGCAGCAATCATCAGCGTAGAGGAGTACCTTAATGAGAATTCCAGCAAACGAGATACCACCTGGCAGGGACTCATGTATGTCGTCGATGAAAAGGGCGAATACCAAGGAACTCAGAATGCATCCTTAAGGGACTCCTGACGATGTTTTAAAGCAATCAGATAGATTGGATCCATCCCATACTGAATCCGCACCAACCACCAACCATCCCAACTGCGTCCGCAAGGAATTTAGAGTAAAGCTGCAAAAACTTTCTGGATACTCTAATCGAGCCTAACTTATACAACAGCGCTTGTCTATTAACGGTGTCAAAGGCAGCCTTGAAGTCGACAAAGCATACATATAACCTCTTATTATTATCGGAAAATTTTTTCGCAAGACACGACAGAGCAAAAATTTGGTCTATAATTGAGAAACCAGAACGAAAGCCAGCCTGAAACATACTTAGTCGGTTTCTTGCTTCTACCCAGTTAGACAATCTTTTATAGAGAATTGCTGCAAAAAATTACCTTAGAGAGTTTAGAATGGAAATTCCTCTATAATTCTCAGGACGACTTGCATGACCTTTTTTAAAGACTGCACAAATTAGAGCTTTATTGAAGCTCGTAGGCAAACAGGCGTTGTTTAGTAAAGTGTTGAAGAAGTTGAAAATATGATTTGAGACTCTCGTTGGATTTTTTGAAAAACTCAATAGAAATACCGACGATACCTGGAGCTTTGCCGTTTTTCATTACTCGCAAAGTAGACTTCAAAAAGATTAAGAAACTTGAAAGAGAGTTTGCGCTGCTTACTACACTCTTTGTCAAACCACTTATTTTTTGGTAAGAATGTGAGAAAGTTGTTATTGGGGCTAAATGCCGAAGCGTAAACTACTTTCAAGATGCTATCTTCAATTTGCTCAATCGAGCTTTCAGCCTGAGGCGGTAGGCTATTACAATGGGCGTCAAAAAGAAGTTCGCAACGACCAGCACTGGTTTGCCTCCATTTGAGTTTTTTGAGATTGGTTTGTTGTGTTCACTGATCACCACCACTGTGCTTTCATGATATTCGAAGCAGTTAAGAACATGAAACCACCCAAGGACCTTAAACAATTACAAGCTTTTATTGGAAAAGTTACCTATTATGGAAAATTTATAAAAAATCTTTCTCAACTAGTAGCCCCGCTCAATGAGTTAAAAAAGCAGAACACTCGCTTCATATGGACTAGCCGTCAACAGGAAGCCTTTGAACGACTTAAAGATGAAGTTGTGGAAATAACACGCCTAGTGCACTATAAAGATGATTTGCCACTTGTGCTGGCAACAGATGCATCGTTTCATGGCATAGGTGCTGTGCTAATGCATCGCTACGAAGACGGTTCAGAGCGCCCCATTGCTCACGCGTCCAAAACATTGGACTCCCACCAAATAAAATACAGCCAAATAGAGAAGGAGGCGCTTTCGATAATATTTGGAGTGCAGAAGTTCAACCAATACATTTACGGACGAATGTTTGAACTAGTAACTGACCATAAGCCGCTTTTATCGGTATTTAGTCCTTCTAAACAACTGCCAACCATGACCGCTCACAGATTACAGAGATGGGCGATTATTTTAATGGGGTACACCTTTACCATCAAGTACAAGCCAACGAACAAACATGGAAACTCGGATGGTTTATCACGCCTGCCGGTAGGACCTGATCACAGCTTTGATGAAGAAGAGGAAAGAGTTTGCGGCATTACCGCAGAACTGGACGACGAAATTGCTAATTACTCTTTAAACGCAAGAAAAGTGGCCAAGGAAACGGAAAAGGATCCACTGCTAAAAATGGTTAATCGACTGCTAGATGTTGGTTGGCCTGAAAGGTTACAAAAAGAGGATCAAGAACTAAAACCATTCTTTTGTCGACGATTTGCTTTAACTCTTCATAATGGAGTTTTGTTAGAGCAAGGAAACAATATGACCAGGGTAATCATTCCTCTGAGCTTAAGGGAAAAAGTTTTGTCAATGTTGCATGTTGGCCACTGGGGCATTGTACGGACAAAACAATTGGCACGTCAACATTGTTGGTGGCCTGGCAACGACCATGACATTGAATCCTTGGTACGTGGATGCGTTACATGCCAAGAGAACGCTGCAAATCCTCGTCAGGAGTTCACAAGCTGGCCATCGCCATCGAAGCCGTGGCAGAGGGTGCACGTGGATTTTGCTGGTCCTTTCTTCTCAGGAATGTATCTTATATGTGTAGATGCGTTCTCAAATTTCCCATACGTAGTGGAGATGTCCAATACTTCAACAGAAGCAACTCTAAGGGCACTGCAAAGTATTTTTGGAATTGAAGGCTTGCCGGAACTCTTAGTATCGGATAACGGCAGCCAGTTTACATCTAAGGGGTTCCAAAAATTTTGCGAAGAGATGAGTATTCAACATTTGCGATCGGCACCGTTTCATCCTTCATCTAATGGAGAAGCCGAACGGATGGTTCGGACTTTTAAGTCGGCGATGAAAAAGCTGTTTCAAGATGGTAATGATAAAAGAAAAGCCTTACTAGATTTTTTAGTCTCTTACAGATCTTTACCAAATTCAAGTGGAAAATCACCGGCGGAGCTGCTCCATGCTAGACAGCCCCGCACGCTTTTGTCACAATTAGTACCACGTGACGAAACGCAAAAGCTACCACGATTGGAGTCCAAGTTTGCAGTGGGAGAAGACGTATATATTCGAAACTTTTCCAGAGGACCAAGGTGGATGGCTGCCAAAATTATACGTAGGGTTGGAAATCGAATGTTTGAAGCGCAAACAACAAAAGGAGTCAACAGAAGGCATCAGAACCAAATCCGGAAAGTTATTGGGCCTTCTGAGTTCGACGAAGGAAGACGTTTAGCTGCACTTGTCAAAAGTGAACAACATCAGCCTGTGCATATTCCAGATACATCATGCTCACAGGCAGAAACACCAAGCAGCAGCTCAAAATCTGCCGAGCACCAGCTTCGGCGATCACAACGCACTCGAAGACAGGTTGTCAGATTCACACCGATGGTTTCTATAAGGAACAGAATCCGATAACTTTGAAGGGGAGAGAGATGTTGTGTTCACTGATCACCACCACTGTGCTTTCATGATATTTATGTATTTGCCTAATCTTATTATGTACACATATTACATCATCCTATTTGAGTACCATACATTGTATTAAGCTAAGCACAAGTCAGTCTCAAGAAAACCACTAAGTCGTGCTTAAGCTCCATTTATTATATTATCCAGTTTATTATAAATTGTAATTAAGTTACCCGTAATAAAATAAAAGTGAATTGTATATGAATATAACATGGTTTATCATGGTTGAAGTTTGCTTTCGCTAAAACTGGTAGGCGAGTATTTAAGTATTCAGTATTTCCAGTGAGTATTTGCCATTATTTAAAGAGCTTTCAGAAACCAGCTTATGGCCTGGCAGTGTAAGAAATTTTTGTTCTTAAAAATGTATTCTCACTTTTTATAGATCGGCACAAAAGACTTCACAAATTGTCTTCATCCTTTTTCTTATAGAATTTCAATGTTATCATCCAATAAAATTGATTTACTCAAAGCAAATTAATTCAAATCCTACAAGTTATTGGGAAAGCTCTATAATTCTGTACCTGCAAACTAATGATCCGGAATTCACTTTCCAAATTTAATTGGCCAATATTAGTGCCACCCATAAATTCTCATTTGCGGCCACCTTCCATTCCTATCAAGCAATGAAAGTCAATTTATATGAAAATAAACAAAATTTCCGGACACACCAATTCAATTTACACCACAAATGCACACACGGATCTGGGAATAAAAAAAAACACACTCAGAGTGAGAGAAAAAAAATGAAATTTTAAGAAAACAAAAGCCCAAACATCAACCCGAAAAAATGAAAAACCAATTTACCCACTTTAACCCGAGCTAACAATCTTTGCGAACCTCAGATAAACAAAAGGGAAACCCAAAACTCCGAAAGAGCAGAACCGACACAAAAAAAAAACTAAAGTGAAAACCGATTTCCTCGACAAGGAGTGCAAGGACGTAAAGTGCTGGATGGCAGCAACAATGGTGATGATGGGGTTGAAAATTTGCTTATTTGTTAGGTGGAGCCTAACTTATACCCTTGGGGGATAAAATGAAATCAACAAAAATTGGTTATAAAAACATTTTCTGACTTGAATCCGCTGCTGCCGCCACCGCCGGCCGACCCCATCCATCCTCTGTGTAAGCCCGGCGTATAAGCTAAATCAGGTAAAGCCGTAAATCCCCAACTCAAGCATATCCCTTTCCACTGTCGTCGATATGATGTGGATGGAGAGATATCGGGCTTGTTATCTTAGGGCGGTTTTACTCGGTGAAAATCTATTTCAAATATGATCACAGCACCCCTGGAATATGATTATGGATTTGTAACGGCTATGAGAGTTCAACCTCAGAAGCCCTTGGTATACACTACACACACTGTATGCCAGAGGGTGGGAGTGCTGTGTGTGTGTGTGTGTGTGTTTATTATGCAAAGAAACTGAACAATTTCGAAACACTTGGGGGTGCAAAATAATAAAAGGCAATCCCGCCTGCCTGTCCGCTCATCTCGAAGGAATCACACAAAAACGAAATTATTGTACCTGTACCTCGGACCGGTATTGCGCTGCGTAGGAAATCCTGAAGCTGACAACAGGATGTACCCCCTGTCCGGTGGCAGATGTGTAATGTACATGTTGGATCCTTAATTGGGATTTTTCTTGGTACATTTTTTTTAATGACCTATTATCTAAGTTCGTATCTTCTATCAATACGAGGGAAGCCGCTTGTTGTGTCTGTGTAGTGAGGTGGTGATAAACAGGCCGAGGGGGCACTTAATTGGAGTCAATCGCGTGCTGGGCTAGGGACATGCGACTTGGTATACAGACGCTTAGTTTGTGTCAAATGCTTTAATTCATCCGTGATGATAATGTCTACAAAAGAAGCCGATATCGATATCATCATTAAGGGCTGCCTTTTCTTATTATTTGTGATAATGTTTGTTTTTGCCAGTAGTGAGATTTAAAGTATAATTTTCGAACTTTAAGAAGGACATTATTGAGGAGAATTGAAAACATTCTGCACAGGAAACCTGCAACTTTTTCTTTGTATTTTAAGGTTAGCTCAAGGAGAGTGAAAAAAAAACACAAGCACTGGTGTAACAGATCAAGAGTTATTCCAGGTGTCTAGGTTATTGCAAAAATCCACCCACTAAACGTTGTGTAACAGGAAAAAAGTCTGGCGTAGTCACAGTGAAATACAAGCCTTCAAGTTGAGATGACCTACAGATTGAATCTCAAAGGAAATAAGTCAAAATCAGTCAGCGACAGCGATTCTAATCTGAGAACTATCAACAACTAAAACAGTCTTCAACATCGGCCAATGAATGCTAGAAGCGATTCGGCATGGATGGAGTTGTGTTGTTGAAATTGTGGAAGCCCAGGGCATCCGCATGAAATGCGGCAATACCGTGAATCGAAATCTGCAGAAGCAACCTGATATAGTAGATGCAAATTAGCAAAAGCTCTTAACCCCTCTCGCAAACGTTACAAACACAACACGGACAGGTTGGCCAAAGGACAATAGAATCGATGCCAAAACGGATATATGGAGTGCAATTTAATGCAAGACTAGTCGGATTCTCCTTCAAATGCATAAGCGAACAGGTTAACATGCACACGTCACGGCGGATTTTCCAAGCCAGGAGCAATCTTTTGAAATGGTGGGGAAATAGAGCGGAGAATTTCGGTATACCAAAGCATCCTGTCCAGAACGATAACACCGAAGCGACTTTATACGGACGACCACTGGCTAATTATGTGCTATTGTGTGAAATCAGGTTGCCTTGCCTGATGGCTCCACAAATACAATTAGGGGCGGATTGCAGCTGTTAATCTATTGTTCGGCAAACTCAATTAGAATTAGGTGGACAAATAGTTTTCAGTGACTTGTGACATATGCGCTAGATAACTGACTCTAAAACTGTGTGCTCTGGTGAGACACGAAGTATGCTTTATGCTAACGCGTATCCTTTTATCATGAGATTTTCAGGATGACAAGCAAAGTTTTCAGAAGTTATCTCGCTGTTGGTGTTGCATCATATATTCTCTTGCCTCGTACAGTGTTTTTTCAAAGTGATTGCCCAAAAAATCATCGATATATTAGAGAGAATGTAATAATAATGAAATTTGAAATGAAATTTCAAAAAATTTCGGTCAAACCGAGGCAATTGGGTTTTTTTAACGGTTTAAGAAGTTCGCCGGTCAATCAGGAAAATTTACAGCTTTTCAATTCAGTATATGAACGACGAGGCTGCCGTGGTGTAGTGGTTAGTGTGTGTGCTTACTACGCCGGAGGTCTGGGTTCGAATCCTGCCATCGTCACCTGAAAAAAAGACTTGTATTTTTTCATGGTCCCCATCTCCGCGAGGTTCTGACAAGCCCTCCGAGAGTATCATTTGTCTTGAAAAACTTCTCAAAGTGCCGTTCGGATTCGGCAAAAAATTGTAGGTCCCTTTGTATGTAAAAGAAATTAACACACCAGCATACATTGTTGAGAAGTTGGCCCTGGTTCACCTCGAGCTGTTGCGCCACTCTATTATTAATTATATGAACGACGAGTTAAGCTTACTGATATGGAGCGACTCCTTCGTGATCTTAAACGGAAGTAGATTCTCTGTGATAAAAAAATACTGGAGTAGCGAAGGAGTGTGAGGCAACACCGAACCGTTCAGCAAGTAAATACTGTATGGCGCTACAGTCCGGGGTAGACCTGGGCCTCAGCCAATAGGCTTTGCCAGCCAGCTTTGTCTCCAGCTTGCCGTGTTCAGTTTCGCACGTGAAATTGGCTGAGGTCCCTTCCAATTGCGCGCTTCACTCTCGGTGCTCCTCTACTGTGCCGTGCTGGCGGGGTTGATTCGAAGATTTTCCGGGCCGGGGCGTTGGAGTCCATCCGCTCCAGATGAAACATCAGCCATCGTAGCCTTTGTATTTTGAGTCTTCTGGCTAGGTCGGTGTCGCTGAACAGCCCGTACAGTTCGATGTTATATCTTGTCCCCCACTCTCCGTCTATGCAGACGGGACCAGAAATTGTCCGAAGAACTTTCCTCTTGAAGCAGCCGAAAGTATTTTTATCCAACTTTGACAGGGTCCATGCTTCTGAACCGTAAAGCATATTTGGGATGACGAGGGTCTTGTAAATGGAGCTCGAGAGAGGAATTTGCTACTCAATCGCCTTCTTACCCTAAAGAAACAGCGATTGGCAAGAGTTATCCTTCATTTGTTTTCAGCGCTGAAATGTCATTGTCTGAATCGATAGCGGAACGGAAGTGTTAGTCGTTCACCAAGACACCAAGACCTCGGTGTTGGGTGTCTTTTCTTGATGGCAGCATATACTTGGTTTTATACTCTCGTCGACTGCTAAACACATATTCGCTGCTTTCGTCCCAATTCAAACTTCCAATTCTGTTCTTCCAATTATTTCAATGTCTCCTGCGTATGAAGTTTGAAGGACTTCTAAAAGATTGTGCCTCTGGTGTAGGTGCGGGAGTTCTACACCATTCTCTCAAGTATGATGTTAAAGAAGTCACATGACAGTGCGTCGCCTTGTGTAGATCGTTTTTTTGACATCAAAGGGGTCAGTTAGGTATTTACCGATCTTAACTTCTAAAGCCTTCGCGGCTGTTTGATAACATTTCAATAAATTTTCGGATAAGCCGCGTATTTTATTAACTTTAATGAGCCTTGATTAAGAGACTCGCTACATCCCTCGATTGGTCCGCGAGGCGATTGAAATTAAACAGCACCAAAATTTTAATCGCGATCATAGCTTCAAACTGTCTCGCAGCTGGGACCCCGTAATCGACATCGCACGCCCACTCCCAATCGCGGCTAAACTACCTTGTAATGTAGTGAGCACGGTTTGCTCACAACAACACGCACCTCAAGGACAACAAAAGGATGAGTCAGTACCGTCAACGCACAGCTATAATGTACGAAGCCGATCTCAACTATAACGGTCTCACAGCAGTTTCCCGGTGACCACGCTCGATGCAATTCGATGCAAAACGTTCGGGGTGAGTTTCAGTATTGTGGTCATTAAAATTAATAAAATACGAGGCTTATCCGAAAATTTAGTGAAATGTTTACCGCTCTTGTCGGAACAGCCATCGTGAGTTTTCCATCGTCATCGCATACTGCACAGACGGGCAAGTTAGGCAGGGATGCCAAAACTAGACGTTGATAGACGTATAGATGCTGTCATACGCGGCCTAGAAATCGATGAAAAGGTGGTGGGTTTTGATATCGAATTCCTGGATTTTTTCCAAGATCTGCCACAGAGTAAATATTTGATCGATGGTGGACTGATATGTGCCTATCGAGATGTGGACAAACGGCTTGAGGCGTTCACACAGTACAGCAGAAAAGATCGATGCGATGCGATCGTATGCGACGTTAAGAAGACTGATGCCTCTGTAGTTGGCACAGTTCAGAGGGTCTCCTTTCTCGAGGATCGGGCAAGCAATGCTGAGGTTTTATTTGTCGGAAACGGCCTCCTCCGGCTACATCCTGCAGATGAGCTTGCGGTGCATGCTCCTAACCAAGTCATGGCCAGGGAATTTGAAAAGTTCGGCATCTAGGCCGTCTGCTCCGGCTGCTTGTTGCACTTAAGCTTGGACACAGCTTTTCACTTTATTCAGTTCGGGTGGGCGGCATCGTTCGAATACTTTGTGCATAACATCTTCGCCCGGGTTAAATGGTTCGTTCTGCCTGATGACGGTATTTGATTCGGCTTCGCCGTTTTACAGTCTGCAGAAATTGTTTTCCAAATCCTCAGCACTGACTGCGATTTTACTAATGCGATTTTACAAGGATGTTCCCTTGATGATCCTAGCAGGCTTCAGTTCGAACCTTATACCCTTGGCAGGACTTTTCGAATCTCATTACTGCTGTAACTTCTCTCTTTATCAAAAACATGAATGGAATTTGGACAGAATTTACCTCGGAAAAAACTGCTTTACAACTGCTGTAAAGTGCCACAGATGTTAAAACAATAAAGATTATTATCTGTGAGAGGAAAGTCGAATGAGCTATTGACTCATTCGAACCATATAAGTCATCTGGACCTGACGTCATACTTCCAATTATGCTGCAAACGACAAAAGCATTAAGAAGCTCGAGGCTAACACACATTTTTCGTGGATGTCTCATACATGGATACTTCCCCAAAGCATGGCGGGAAGTAATGTAATCTTCATCCCTACGGCTGGTAAGACCGGCCATCATCAGGCAAAAGACTACAGACCCATAAGTCTGTCATCCTTTCTGCTAAAAACTCTCGAGAGGCTCCTCGGTATTCACATACGCAGCATACTTAATCCAATCAATATGTCCTCCAACCAGCACGCCTAACTGAAAGGCAGGTCGGTATAGACAGCGTTACAGGACGTAGTTCTTAATAGAGAAAGTTCACTGCAAGTTAAAGAATACACCCTCGCCGATTCCTTGATATAGAAGGTGCCTTTAACAATGTAACCACCGAAACCACTATTGAAAATGCGCTCAAAGATACTGGAGCCATTAAAGGGATTTGTGACTTTATAGTCACAATGCTTAAAGGCCGAATAATGTCATCTAAACTAAGTGACAGTATAAAAAGGATATCACCAGAGGAACCCCGCAAGGTTGAGTGCTCCCACCTCTCATATGGCTTCTTGAACACATATCTTATGAAGCTCAACCACTCACCGGTGAAACCCACAGCTTATGCTGACGATCTTGTGCTCATAGTACGTGGCAAATTCTTGCCAACACTTGTTGACTTAATGCAAGATGCACTAAACGGCGTCAGCCGGCGGACTGGATCATGCGGCCTTAGCGTCAACCCGTCAAAAACGGAGCTTGTCCTCTTACAAACAGGAGGTCCAACCCAGATGTAGAGCTACCAACACTCGAAGGCTCGGTTCTCCAATTATAAAAGATAATAAGAGCTTTTAGTCTAAATATCTGGGTATAATACCAGACAGTAAGCTCAGCTGGAACCTAAACTTAGAAGAAAGAGTTAAAAAAGCATATACAGCCCTATATACGTGCAACCGATTCTGCGGGAAAAAATGGTGCCCTTCCCCTAGTATAACAAACTGGCTCTACACAGCTATAGTAAGAACCATACTCACGTATGGATGCTGCGTCTGGTGGCCAGCTTTAACCAAACAGAAAAATCTATAAGCCTTAACTAAGGTCCAAACAATGGCTTGTCTCGTCACCACAGGTGCTCTGAGATCCACTCCTACCATGGGGTTAGAGACAATTCTAAACCTTACGCCTATGGACCTGTTTATTAAAGAAAGCGCTACAAAAAGCGTAATAAGACTTCAAGCGACAGGCAACTGGAGTGCAACATCCACAGGACACAGTTCAATTATACACACACTGGGTTGCTGGGTTACAACAGATCACATAACTCCTTATCTTGACTTCAATCAAGACCAAGAGTAAATCAACTCTACATAACCTAACCCGACCTAACCTAACATCTCTCTATTTCTTTCAGCGCGCGCTTCTTGTGCTCTCTCTTTTTCCTCCTTCGGAGAAGCTGGTGCTCCTCTCTCCTCCTCTGCTCGTACAGCTTGCGAGCAGATCTAGTCCTTCTGTGCAGAGCCGCTTTGTATGCTTCCTGTTTGGCTGCATGTGCCTACCGGCACTCATCGTCAAACCAGGTTTTACGTTGCGGTGGCCGTGTGAGACCCAGCACTTCAGAGGCGGCAGCACGGATGGCATTTTGGCAATGTTGGCACTGACTAACCAATTTTTGATGCTGGCTGCATTGGACTTCGTAGAAGCTTTTGAGAGACTCGGCTAGAGAAAAAGCTGGCGATCTTCTCTTGTGATTCTAGATTGCCAACGTCAAATTTCCTCACAGTATTTCTATTTCTTGGCGTTAGTTGGGATATCCGCAGCTGTACCTTGGCTAAATTCGAGAAGGGTTTTCCCCTCTGAATGGAAACGGGCAAAAATGATAGTTTTGCTGAAGTCCCCGGACAAGATCAGGTCTGATCCTCGTTCTTATCGCGGCATCAGCCTTCTTCCCGTGCTTGGAAAAGTCCTGGAAAGGGTTATGGTGGCAAGGCTTCGGGAAAGTATGACTGATTCTCGTTCCCCATTTTAGTTTGGCTTCTCGCCTGGTCGCAGTGTAGAAGATGCATGGATGTTCGTTAAGGATAGAGTTCTAAGTAGTGAGTCTAAATATGTGCTTGGAATATTTATTGACTTTAAGGGCGCTTTTGATTACATTAGATGGAATAGAATTCTTGCCCAACTACGTTAGGTCGGATGCAGAGAATTAGCACTTTGGAAGAACTAGTTCTCTGGCAGAAAAGCACACGTAATTGGTGTCAATGAACGTGTTGGTGTAGATGTTGAGCTTGGTTGCCCTCAGGGATCCATACGTGGTCCAGATATCTGGAACTTCATGATGGACTCCCTGTTGTCACAGCTCAACGAAATTTGTAAGTGCTGTGCTTTTGCCGATGACCTTCTGCTCATGGTTCGATGGCAGACTCGTTCTGAAATCGAGCGCATGGGTGATAGGGCCATGGAAATAGTAAGCGAATGGGGTCAAAATGAAGGCGTCTCAGTAGCTTACGACAAGACGGTGATGACGCTTCTCAAGGGAAGATTATCGGCAAATCGTCATCCATCAGTTAGGTCGGAAGGTGTGACCCTCAGATATGTTGCTAAAGTGAGAAATCTGGGAGTCACAATTAGTGAAAGGATAAACTTTTTACCTCACCTGGAAAAGGTGAGGGAGAAGCTCATTAGTTCGATAGGACGGGTAAGATGTATTCTTCGTTCTGACTGGGGCCTGAGTAGACGCGCTATACGCATAGTATACAATGGTCTATTTGTATCGTGTGCATCGTATGCTGCCCTTGTTTGGGCAGACATACTTAACACGGATAGGGATAGGCAGAAAGTTCTCTCCACTCAGCGTGTCATGTTGCTTGGCTGCTTGCCGGTCTGTCGCACTGTGTCCACAGATGTTTTGCAAGTGTTGTTAGGGGTTCCTCCGCTTGACTTGGAGGTAAGGCCTCGTAGCACTGCCTTCAAGTTAAGAGGACGTATTCCTCTTACATCATCAGACCTGGTAAGCAGTGAAGCAGTTATGGACATGGGTAGGAGTGAGTTGCAGGCTGTGTTATTTGGTACTGTTCATAGGGATTAGCAGAATAGGTGGGGTAAAAGCGAGCCAGGTAGAGTTACCTATAACTATCTTCCCAATGTTGTAGGAGCAGTTAGACGTATTGAGTATGACTTTTCACTTTACATTGGATTCCTTTTGACTGGGCGTGGTTCTTTAAATGCATTTTTGCATAAAAGAGTCTTGTCTGGTACGGAGGAAAGCTCATGTGGAGCAGTCAGGGAGGACTGGCTGCATATCTTGTGTTCTTGTCCGCTTTACGCTGATATAAGGGATCTCCCTTCTATGGGTGTGAGGTGGTCTGGCGACGCATGGGATGTCAGTTCACTAAAGTTTTCTAGGAATAGTTTGGTTTGCCTCCGCAGTTTTTCTAAAGAGGTATTTCGAAGGAGGAGAATAGTGCATGATTGTAAGTTGTAGGTAGTCTTAGAAGGTTTCTACTTTTCTAGGTTAGGGTCGTGCGTGGGGTTGCCAGGCCACGGACATTTAAGGCAGTCCATCTGGAAGTGACCTTCACGGTTGCCAAGTTCCACCGGAAGCTATATTCTGGTACCATGCGAGGCAGAATATAGATTCCGGTTTGTCTCCAGTTGGCTAGGCTCATTTCTGTCTACAAGAGGTAGGCCCTGGCTGTGGTTACCCTAAATCGCTGGAACGTTTGCTGATCTAGAAGTCCTGCCTTCGGGCCCCAAGCTTCTAAACCGGAAGAGGTGTTGATAGGCCTCGCTCTAGCAAGGAGGAAGCGCACGCCTTAAACGTGACTTCATATTGCACTGGGTGACTTCTTGTGCTGGAGAGTGCAGGAAGGATCCCGGGGCGGGTGAACGCTTTTCTTTACCATCACTTTGTGGAATTGCCCACAGTGAGGTTAAGCCTAGGAGGCAGGTGCTCACGTTAAGCGTTTTCGTTTTCTTTCTGTACCTTGGCTACAATGGGGTTGTGGTCTGCGTTAATGTTGGCCCCTAGGAAAGTTCGGACATCCATGATAGTCAATCTGATTGACGTTTGATTGCTCGGGAAATCTTTATGCCGCTTTGTGGATATTGAGATGTGGGAACTGTGGAATTGCTATCACCAACGTGTCGCACCGCAGCAAAGCCTATCAGACTACATCCGTTATCGGAGATCGTGTCGGAGACCGTACGATGAAGGATGGCCCTCCTTCCTAGCTTGGCATTTAAGTCGCTTAGAAAAATCTTAATGTCGTAGCTAGGGCACTGGCTCATACGTTTTGTCAAGGGGCTCGTAGAACATATCTTTGGCGTCGTAATCTTTCACCTCGTGGGGGCATGCGCGCATATGAGGCTTAAGTTCTTCTAAGGATCTTCGTGAGGCGCTCGCTCACAGGGTTGAAGTCTGCCTCCAAAAACGAAATCACATCTAAAAAAGTGCTGGTTTCGATGTCGGCTGCAGCTTGTTGCTGGTTCATGAATGGTATTAAGTAGTTCGACTTGACTGGAAGTGTGGAAGCCACCGTCGATTCTGGGGAATTCTTCCGCTCCGTCCGGATTCAACGGGAAGTGCCTTTAAGTGGATTGCCGAGGAGGGGGTACGTACTGCTTTTATTATCACCGTGTTATTGCTATGATATTTTTGCAGTCTTCGGTGACGAATGTTCCAGCTAAAGGGGTCGGCTTTGACCGAGTTTCTGCCCAACGATTGAAGTACCTACCTATGAAATTTTCAAAATTACGGCTTCGTGCTTTCTACTCAACGAGAAATGCAATGCAAATTTTCAGGATTGGATTCAGTTTTGTCAAAAATTTTGCTTTTTAAAAATTCTGACTAAAGAAAAGAATTTCTGCTTATTCTGCTTTTTATTGAGGAGCAGAATTGCGATTTATTGTGAATCTCTTCTAAGGCGCTGGGCAGTTTGTTGCCTTCCATGTCCTGCTAAGATTCATCATGCTCATAACGAATTGTGTATCAGTGACGTTAGCCAGACCCTTGTTCAGCATGCCCGATGCCCAATTCGAAACAAAATTGTTGATAGGCACACGATTGGTTTGCAGCCAAAGCATAGCAGCATCGTGTATATACCCGTTGATGAAATTATTCAAAAGCACACTCCATTGACTGTCGAAAATGTATGAGTTCACATCGCCCACTTGCATAGCCACCTCCACATCGGACATCAAAACGCCACCAGCCGAATTCACCCCCAAAGTCATGCCGCTCGTAAGACGCAAATTCAGTAGCTGCAGATTCATCAAGCCCTGCACAGTAGTGACGAATTTGTAACCAGCTAAATCGGCATTTACGTACATGTCGTAGTCTCCCAGTAGCTGGACGTCCTTGAACAGGATATCAAAGGTTGTGCGGTTAGTGTTTACATTAGTCGCCATCTGAATAATGACAAAGTCAACGATCCCAGTCAAGAGCATATTTTCAACGGTGCCATTTAAACTGAAGAAACACTGATCGTTGAAAATTTTTAAAATGAATATGAAGAAACCTACACTAAAAGCTCGTTATTGATGTCCAAATTGAGAGGCCACATCCTTAAGGGTTGGTGCACTGGCATACCAATTGTGGGATCACCACAAGGAGCGATGTGCTTAAACTGCTGGAGCATGGCCTTCAAGGCTTCGGCCATCGTCGGCACGGTAGTGTTTGAGGCATTTGATTCTAAAAAAAAAGACGAAAAACTTGAATTTAAGATAATAAAATTTTTGTCCTCGACTTACGCCGCGGAGCGGCAGAGATCAGTGCAACGCCCAAAGTCACCACAAGCAGTGAACCCAAAGTGGACTTCATTTTCAGTTCGTTTCTGTGCCTAGCTAGTTAGTGTCTACAACTTTTATAGAAAAAAAACTCTGTTCATATCTTAGTCAAGTCTACTTATCGATGTTTCCATTCCTGGGGATTTGGGCATTAAGCCCAAATATTTTTGGTTCAATTTCGGTCGAATTTTGAAGGTATGACTAAATTAGCTTTATCAAGGTTTTCTCTTTGTCGGACTGTGAAAACACGATATGGAAATGTGCATTTCTTACTTTTGATTACTTCCACGCAATGTGAATAGGTATTTGAAGCCTAAAAATGTTTTGATTAGAAGAAGCAAAGGTGACCAATCCCACTTTATGACAAACTTTTAAGAATTTCAGTTCGAAAAAATCAATCATGGCCTCATCTGCGATAGCTATTCAACGAAACGTTGTCAAACCTTTAAACAAAATATAGTGGCAATGTGCAAAGTTAATTTAAAACTATCAACCACACAGTATCAGGGTAATTTGCAAAGTTCATCAACTACCCCAGGTATATTACAGCCCTCACACCAATTAAATTTGTTCAACCCTGAACATCGGTAAATTTCCGTCGATTATATTCATTTCTAAGTAGGAATCCTTCTGTCTGCTTAGAGAGCCCGTATAACCGCACATGCACCAAGTTCCAAACCCCAAGTAATACCCCCCAGAGAAGCACCTCTTCTTTTTGACGCTTTGATCTTGAGCCCTCAGTGTCATCCTTTGACGAGAACAACACTTTGGTTGAACACAAAAAAAAAATTGATTATACTTAAGATTCTAAACTTCTAATCTCTCGAGTCAGGAGCTCACAAAATAACCATCATTCACCGCAATCCAGGGCAGCCGAGGAACCACAACAATCAGAAGCGGCGCCCTCTTAAGGAGTCTTACCGTCATTCATCCATTGAAGTTGATAATCAGGGTAATCTCTCATCCCTATAGCACGGGCTGTAAACTTATTTCATCCCATTAATCCCATTACATTTTCATTTTTGGTTTTACACATTTTTTTTTTGCATGACACAAACTTACAGAAGATTATTAGGCATTATTATATTTTTGGCAGAAACCATCCCAGGCGAAGGACCTTTACTTTGAGCAAACGGGCCGGGCGGCGCGTTTTCACTTGAATGATGTAAAGTCGTACCTGCGTTTAGTACGGGTTGATGAAGAAGAAAATGCGGGCCCAGTAGTATATGCAAAGGGGAGAACGGTGGCATGACTTTGTTCCCGTGTGCGAACGAAACGAGTTAAAAGTTAGGTAAAGCCTTTTGTAAGCGGCTTACAAGTCCTCTGGATAAAGTTCTCTATTTGAAGTTTACAATTTTCTCCCAGGTAATGGTGCAGGCTGTGGTTGATGTAATGGGAGTGGTAATGTGTGTTAGATAATGTATCATACTTGTGACCATAATGGGTTAGAGGGATTACTTGGGCAGGGAATGGCTTAGATATTTTGATCAGGGTTAATGTAACCAAAAAAAAAAAAAGAGGACTTTCAAAAATACATTTTATCATCTTAAAAATTACAAAGATTCGACAAAAAAGACTATTTTGTACACAGCTTTCTGGCGGTTCTTACTTACTTACTAAAGGTGGCGCTACAGTCCGGGGTGGACCTGGGCCTCAGCCAACAAGCTTCGCCAGCCAGCTCTGTCTCTAGCTAGCCGTCTCCAGTTTCGCACGCGAAGTTGGCTGAGGTCCCCTTCCACTTGCGTGCGCCACCTGAGTCTCGGTGCTACTCTACCGCGTCGTCCCTGCGGTGTGGATTCGAAGATTTTCCGGGCCGGGCCGTTGTTGTCCATCCGCTCTAGATGGCCCAGCCATCGTAGACGTTGTGTTTTGACTCTTTTGGCTAGGTCGGTATCGCTGTACAGCCCGTACAGTTCGATGTTATATCTCCTCCTCCACTCTCCGTCTATGCAGACGGGACCGTAAATCGTCGAAGAATTTTCCTCTCGAATCAGCCTAAAGATGGGCAGCCTGGGATGATGAGGGTCTTATACATGGACACTTTAGTTGCTCGAGAGAGGGCTTTGCTACTCAATTGCCTTCTTAGCCCAAAGAAACAGCGATTGGCAAGAGTTATCCTTCGTTTGATTTCAGCGCTGGTGTCATTGTCTGAATTGATAGCGGAATTCAGGTAGACAAAGTCCCTAACTACCTCAAAGTTATAGCTGTCGATGGTGATGTTTTGTCCAAGACGTCGGTGTTGGGTGTCTTTTCTTGATGACAGCATATACTTGGTTTTGCCCTCATTGACTGCTAAACCCATATTCGCCGCTTCCGTCCCAATACTCACGAAGGCTTCACTGACATCACGCTTTGTTCTACCGATTATGTCAATGTCGTCTGCGTATGCAAGTAGTTGAACGGACTTTTGAAAGGTTGTACCGCTGGTGTTGGCGCGAGAGTTCTGCACAATTCTCTCAAGTATGATGTTAAAGAAGTCGCATGACAGCGCCTCGCCTTGTCTAAATCCTTTTTTGACATCAAAGCGGTCGGTGAGGTCTTTGCCTACCTTGACGGAACAGCGTGAGTTTTCCATCGTCATCCTGCACAGACTGACGAGTTTGGCAGGGATGCCAAAACTAGACATTGCGCTATATAGCTCGTCTCTATAGATGCTGTCATACGCGGCCTTGAAATCGATGAAGAGGTGGTGTGTATCGATTTGGAATTCCTGGGTTTTCTCCAAGATCTGCCGCAGTGTGAATATTTGATCGATGGTGGACTTTCCTGGCCTAAAGCCACACTGATATGTGCCTATCAGATTGTTGACAAACGGCTTCAGGCGTTCACACAGTACAGCAGGAAAGATCTTGTATGCGATGTTAAGAAGACTTATGCCTCTGTATTTGGCACAACTCAGAGGGTCTCCTTTCTTCAGGATCGGGCAAACAATGCTGAGGTTCCATTCGTCGGGCATGCTTTCTTCCGACCATATCTTGCAGATGAGCTGGTGCATGCTCCTAACCAGCTCATCGCCAGCGGATTTAAAAAGTTCGGCAGCTAGGCCGTCTGCTCCGGCTGCTTTGTTGCACTTGAGCTTAAACACAGCTACTTTCACTTCCTCCAGGTCGGGTGGGCGGTATCGTTCGTATGCTTCGTCGGTAACGTCTTCGCCCGGGTTGAATGGTTCGTTCTGCCTGACAGCGGTATTTGGCTCGTCCTCGCCGTTATACAGTCTGCAGAAGTGGTCTTTCCAAATCCTCAGCACCGACTGCGATTCTACAACGATGTTCCCTCGATGGTCCTTCCAGGCTTCAGTTCGAAGTTTATACCCTTGGCAGGACCTTTTGATCCCTTGGTAAAACTTTCTAACCTCATTCCTGTTGTAACATCTCTCTATCTCTTCAACCGCGCGCTTCTCGTGCTCTCTCTTTTTCCTTCGGAGAAGCCGGTGCTCCTCTCTCCTCCTCTGCTCGTAGAGCTCGCGAGCAGCTCTAGTCCTTCTGTGCAGCGCCGCTTTGTATGCTTCCTGTTTAGCTGCATGTGCTTGCCGGCATTCATCGTCAAACCAGGAGTTTCGTTGTGGTCGCCGTGTGAAACCCAGCACTTCAGAGGCGGCGTCTCTGATGGCATTTTGGCAGTGTTGCCACTGGCTATCAATACTTGATGCTGGTTGCATAAGACTTCGTAGAAGGTTTTGAGAGACTCGGTTGGAGAAGGACCAGGCGATCTCTTGCGATTGTAGTCGGCCGACGTCAAACTTCCTCACAGTATTTCCATTACTTGGCGCTGGTCGGGATATCCGCAGCCGTGCCTTGGCTACAACAAAGTAGTGATCCTAGTCAATGTTGGCCCCTCGGAAAGTTCGGACATCCATGATACTGGAGGAGTGCCTTGCGTCGATCGCAATATGGTCAATCTGGTTGACGGTTGATTGATCGGGAGATCTCCATGTCAATTTGTGGATATTGAGATGCTACCACAACGTGTCGCCCCGCAGCAAAGTCGATCAGCCTGAATCCGTTATCGGAGGTCGTGTCGTGCAGGCTATGCTTTCCGACAGTACGACCAAAGATGCTCCCTTCCTAGCTTGGCATTAAAATCGCCTAGGACAATCTTCATGTCGTAGCTAGGGCACTGCTCATAAGTTTTGTCCAGGAGCTCGTAGAACATATCTTTGGTCTCGTCATCTTTCTCCTCTGTGGGGGCATGTGCGCATATCAGGCTAATGTTAGCGAATTTAGCCTTGATGCGGATCGTCGCGAGGCGCTCGCTTACAGGGTTGAAGCTCAAGACTTTTTGCCTAAGTCTGCCTCCAACAACGAAACACATCCAAATAGGCGCTGTCTTTGATGCCGATAGCAGTCGCCGTAGTAGATGTCGCAGTTTTTCATCCTTCTTTTGCCCGGCCCGTCCCACCGCATTTCTTGGATGGCAGTAATGTCTGCCTTGCAGTCGTTAAGGGCCTCCGCTAGTTGCTCGGCTGCACGTGGTCTGTTAAGGGACCTAACATTCCACGTGCAGATCCGGAGCTCGTTGTCCTTTTCTCGTTTGCATTGGTCGTCAACAGTAAATCCGTCCGAATCCGAGGCTTGTTTCTGCTTCGTGACTGGTGTTTCTTTACGTGGCCGGGAAGTCACCCCGACGGCACGACCCCCAACCTGGAGGACCAGATCCTTTGCTTAGCTCTAAGGACGGAGAGCCGGATAGCCCGCTCCTTATGGGACTGAGCTCCGAATACATCGTAGTAGCCCATATAAGGTGTTCACTAAGTTGTTCGGCCTGACTGGAACTATGGACGCCACCGTTGATTCCATCTGGGGAATTCCTCCGCTGCCGTCCGGATGCAAGGAGAAGTGCCTTAGTGGGAACACTACTCCCCCCCTCTCTCGTCTGCTACCCCCAACAACCTTCCAAAGGGGTTGGAACCCAATCTCCAGTTGAGGTACTAGGCACCCGGTGTTCACCACGGGGAGGTGAGAGTAGGAGTTGATAGACAGAGGTGGGTTTAGAAAACCTATGGATGCTTGTATCCTCTTGAGTGCACATTTCTGGCGGTTCGCTAATTCATTTATTACAAGACATAAAATTACCATTAGTTTTAATGGGTACATTTCTTTACTCACAGGTAAACGATCACTGGCTATTTTCGTATAAAAGGTCGAGCTTGAGAAGTGAATCGACCTTTGTTAAGTTTAACTTCAAGGTAAGATAAGGTGACGTTAAATGACTGTAGAAGATGCACCCAATTTGGCAGTGGCATCAATCGGTAGTCGGTGAGTTAGGGCCCTACCCGAAAGGTTAATAAGGGTTGGGGCTAACCTTTTCGGTGTGAGCCGTAGGCACTGCTAGAATTGTGGGGGACAGTTGGGGACTTGATTATTGCGCCGCGCCAGAGGTATGGGTTCAAGTCCAACTTTCGTCACCTGAAAAAGGGTCTTGCTCTTTTTCGCGGTCGCCACTTCGGTGAGGGTTTGACAAACCCTCCGAGAGTTACATTTGCCTTGAAAAACTTCTCAAAGTGCCGTTCGGATTCGGCGAAAAATTGTAGGAGCCCTTGTTAGTGAAGAATACAACATAACATACACAGCATGCATGGTTGAAAAGGTGGGCCTAGTTCACCTCGACCTGTTGCGCCACTCTACTTATGTAGTGAGGGACTTTCCTGAAAAGGGGGTCCCTCACTAGTGGGTCGCTGGCTCCTGGACCCCATAAAAGAATTTGTCTTGCGCATGGGAAAGGTGGGGCTGGTATAAATAACAGGAAACAACTTGAGTGTGGGGGTAACCGTTTTCGGTATAAGATAGCGTCAACGAGGTTAAGGAAGAGTAATCCTGAGTGAGAGGACAAGACAAGGGCAACCCAAATAAGTCTGTACATTTTGCCCTTCAAGTAAGAAGCAATCTCGTTGAGAGGTGCATATAGCATCGCTTAACCAACAGGCATCGTCTCGTTGGCGATTCCAAGGCTTTACTTCAGCTTGGATTATTACACTGGAAACCATTAGCGAAGCAGTCAATTGAGTTAATTGAAAGCCAGGCCGCGGCTTCTCACTTATCCGGCAGGCGTATGGAGATGCATATCTAGATGCATGTCTACAGTACTACAGATGATTCCTGTCCGCGTTTAATATCAGGATCCAAAGCTATGGCGATAATACTCCACCCTCAAGTGTGACTCTGCACACGGACCTGTTGATAAGACATCAACTCAGCTCGGCATGGATGAGACTTTTTTGGCATTTACTCGATGTAATGGCAAAAGTAATTCTCAACCTCCAGCTTTCGATTTGAAGCCACTTTTCAATATCAATAAAGGATACTTCAGTGAAATCTTTATCGGCAAATGATTTCTCGAGGATACTAACCAATGAATGCAACCCCGTGTCTATACTGATTGTCTCTTACGATACCTATGCGTGTTGGGAAACCGAAGAAACACGGCTGTCCATCGGTTTCCTTCCTAGGGGAGCTATATTTTTCGGAGTGACAATATCCTCGGATACATGGAAACGAACCCTATTATCATTTACTTCAGAGTACATTATCTCTGCTTTGCATCCAGAAAAGTGGGTGTCCATAAGAAGGTCCAAAGTTTCCTCACTGGACTTTTCCAGTTTCAATCTGGCTTTATTATGTTGCTAGGATGACAGATTTGGGTAGGATCTTTCTGATCCGCGATGAATTACTTATCTTCTCTATGTTTTTCCAGAAAAGATGTTATCTCTGTCCTTATCTCTATTTTAAACTTCCTGGTACTGCTTTTATAATGGTCTCAATCGACAGGGTCCCTAAAGCGTTTTGCTCGATTAAAGAGTTTACACCTCTCTAAGGGGGTTCACTTAAATTTTTGTGTCTGTTAATTGGGTGCTTTGCTCTACCTTACTAAAGGGTGAAAAATTTAAAGACACACGAATCAAAATCTTCTCCATGAAGATGTCGATATTTATTCTTTGTCGCGCGCACGAAGTTTTTTAGACTTTTTCTGCATTTTTTTGTATTACAAATCCACAAAACGGCTCAGAACCTTTTTTGAATGCCGTAATATTCTTTTTAGCTGTCCGTCCTAAAATGGAAAAAGGAGCCACGTTGTCCGCACGTCCGTCCAATCGCTTTATAACTTCTGAACGATAAGTCGTAGAAACACGAAATTTGGTGTGCTTATGAACTCCGGGAATAGTCAGAAAACACATACTAGGAGAATTTTTTTCATGCACACCTTTTTATAACGTCTTAATGACAGTTTGAAATTTCATACGAAAATGGACTAAAAGTTTTTAGGTACTTTTTTTGAGAAGTTTTGCAGGAAAGAACTAGACAATAGAAACTTAAGTGAAGTAGGTATCTAAATAGTTTTAATGAAAACAAAATAATTTTTTCAAAAAATTCAAAAGTTTTTGACAAATGAAGATTTGAAAATGAATGACGTTTGTATAAATGACGTTTGAACGTGTGTATAAATCAACTCAAAATTAACCAAGTGCTTAATTCATATTTTTCTGAAAGAGTTTTAATACTACCGTTTTGACGCATTTTCGAAAAAAAATCGCAAAAATTCATGGAAAAACTTTTCGAAAACGATTTTTTAAAAGCTTCTTATATCTTAACGGCTAGGACGATATTGTTTAAATTTGGTTAAAGCATGTAACGCTTACAAGGCAAGCTGGCTTCATTAAAAACGTTTCAAAAGTGCCATCACAAATCCATGCCCGCAGAATGTGAGAAAAGTAGCCAACGCGAGCACAAATGGTTCGAAAAATTTTCGAAATCGCTGTTTTATAAATTAGAAATTTTAAAAATGATAAAAAAGTCTGAGAAAACGTTTCTCCCCCCTCTATCTCCGAAACAGGTAAAAAATTGACATAAATAACGCGAGTAGTCTTCTACTCTAGAAGAATAGAAAAGTCTAGGAGAATAGAAAAAAAAATTAAACAAACATTTTTTATCATCATTTTTTTTAGAGTAACGAAACTTAAAAATTATCCAAGAAATAAAATTCTCACCTATATAAAATTAGGTGTTCTGGGATGTATTTTTTAGTGCTATGGGAGCTCGGACCATTAACATTGATTGTGATAAAGCCCTAAAACAACCATTGACGTAGCCTCAAAAAAACTTTCCAAACTCGAAAAAATTTCCGTATCCAAAAATCGATAATTTAGGATATGACTTATCGATCGTTCATAATTAACGTCAAAGTGTCGTGAGATCGATGATGGTGCCTATTTAAGGGTTGATTGATTTGTTCAAGAGACAAGTTAGATTATTAAAGTAGCAAAATTGTTAAGTCTATATTTAATCGTCAAGAACAAAATTTTGATGAACAAAAATTTGCCATAGATTCAATTCTTACATGTTGTTATACTGACAAAATTCGTAAACAAATCGTTTTTACACAGCAATCAACTAATCCATTCAAAGTTCTACATCGATACATCAATGCTAAAATTGATATTTTAATCTGGTAAAGATTAAAATTTGACTATAAAAGTATGACACTTTTAAGGGCTGCCTCCAGAAGTGAATATGAAGACTACGTTGGTGTTCTTGCTGGTGGCCGCTGCTGCGAGCTTAGCGGTGATCGATTCCGCTCCGCAAAGTATGTGAAAACCATCTGCTTTTCCTGATTCATACAGAGCTTAAGTTTTTTTTTTTTTTTTAGTGCGAGGCATGTCCAACATGTCCAACATGACTATGCCAAACATGGCCCAATCAATGATGGAGTTTCTTCAAGCCTTTAAGCACATTGCGCCCTGTGGTGACGCTGCGATTGGTATGCCCCCGCACGACCCTTTGCGTCTTTCCACCGTCTCCTTAGATATCGACCATGAGCTCCTCGTGTAAGTGTTCCAAAACTCATTTCATTTACTAAGCATGATAAGCTCAGTGATTACTTTTCTGCTTTTAGATTGAAGGGCAGCATTGAAAACACAGTATTGACGGGCTTGACCGATTTCGTTGTCATCGAGATGGCAACAAACGAAAGTGTGCATCGTACAACATTCGACATACTCTTTAAGGACCTCCAACTTCTGGGTAACTACAACTTGTACATAAATGCTGATTTAGCAGGCTACAAGCTCGATGTTACCCTCAAGGGTTTGATGAATCTTCAAGTCCTGGGTCTGCGTGTACGAAGCGGCAAGACTATGGGCATGAACGCGGTTGGCGGAGTTGAAATGTCAGATGTGATCTTTGATATTCAAGTTGGAGATGTTAAGTCTTACATTTTGGATACACAATGGAGTGTGGCATTCAATAATTTCTTTAATAAGTACATTCAGGACGCCTCTCTTCTTTGGTTACAAACTAACCGCAGACCCATTAACGAGGCTCTTTCGAAGTGGGGTGGCGAAAAAATAAATGCAGCTCTGTACAATATAACTGGCATGGAGTTCATGATGGGAATGGTCAACCTCACCAAGGACTGGGAGGCTATGAAGTGCAATTAAGAAAAAAGGACTTTTAATAAAGGATTAAGCATCAAATGAGTTAGTTTCTATCACATTATATCGTCTAGCAGCCATCTACCCCAGGAAGATGTCAACAGTGCATAATATAGTACTAGGCAGACAATTCTTGGAAGCTTAAGAACTTATGTTGTTGTTGTCCATTTAAGAACTTTGAGCAACCAGATGATTGGTGCTTTTTTGCAAATATCAATTTAAAGAATCATGATTATACCCTTTAAAGCTGTTTAAAGTTTCTGTAGATTTTCGATTTCTGTGCTTAAAACAATCTAAGCCCACATTTTCTATGAACATAAATGAGTGTTAAAATAGTTTTGAGAATGAATGATGTCAGACCTTTTCTCTGTAGGATTTAAAAAGCTCACTATTCAATGTTGTCTGGTTCGGGTATAAGGACCAAATTCACATGTCTTCGCATGGGCCCATTTAACTTCACTCAGAATGAAGATTTTGGCTTCAGATTGAATAATGATTTTTAAATAAAGGTCCTAAAGTGGGGTTCCATGTCATAATGAAATAATACCCAAATAGCAAAATGAAAAAGGGCCCAAAAATAGTTTTAAGCCCTTTAATATGAATATCATTAGATAAAAAAAAATAATAAAATGACGAAACTATGTGCAATAATGCTATAAAACAATATTTAATAACTACTTCTTTTTTATTTTTATATTAATACCAATTTTTAACGATGCTACATCTGTTTTTTTTTTTTTTTTTTGCTACATCTGTATAAAATTTACAGCAATTTTGGCTAAATACAAGATTTTTCCAAACGATGTTGCTCGAAAAGCGCACATTTATCTTAATTTTTTCTCGAAAAACTAAAAATAATTGGGAATATTTATGAAAGCCGTGGAAAGTAGCAAGGTTGAAGTTAGGGTTCAGCAACCCGAAAACCCTATGTGTAACGAGCGTAAATAAAAATAATAAAACGATAAATAAATAAAATAAAATATATAAATTAAAATAAATAAAATAAAACGAGCGTAAAATAAAAATTCTGTACATTTTTTCTGGCCAAAAAAACCATTTGCCTGGACTAAATATGAATGTTATTAAATATGAACGCAAGTCTAAAATGTTTCACATTGAAGGAATTTTTAGCGGTCCTTTTACAAATGGAAAAACTATCTGTTGTGGTATCATTTCGTTATCTTTCCGTCCGCCCACTCTCGTAACTTTTGAGAGCTCAATCGTAAACAGATAAAATTTGGTACGCTGATAAAATTCGCAGATGAATTGAGAATTCTAACAGGGAATTTTTTTCGTATATGTATTTGAATAACGGTTAAATTACAGTTTTAATTTTGATGAACAAAATGGCTGAAATGTTCTTTGATACTTATTTTGTAAAGATTTGCAGCTAGTTATTTCAAAAATAAAATTTGGGACAATAAATATTAAAATTTTGAACAAAAAAGTTTAATTTTGAAAAGTTTTCGAGAAAAACCTAACTGAAAAAATATATTTTATGACACCCGCATACATATGTATGTACGATTTTTACATCGACTGAGTACCTCTTTCGATTTCAACACAAATAAATTAAAAAAAAAAACTATTCTGTTGATGAGGGTGCGCAGTGCGCATACATTCGACACATTTGCTGTCGATTGTTTTAATTTTTGCAGAAAATATTCAAGGTATCCATAGAAACAAAAGGCTTGACAAAACTTGAATACAGCTAACTTGGTTTATCACACGCAATCATATTGAAAATTAAAAAATCGATGATAGATTTTCGTCGATAGTATGCGCACTTCAGTATACGGAAAAGTAGATAGAGCCGTAGATCCGACTATCGGGCACAAGTTTACCATCACTCAATCCATATTTTTTTCCATACTGTTGACGACCAATGCAAACGACAAAAGGACAACGAGCTCCGGATCTGCGCGTGGAATGTTAGTTCCCTTAACAGACCACGTGCAGCCGAGCAACTAGCGGAGGCCCCTTGCAGTCGCAAGGCAGACATTACAAAAAGCTTTACCGTTTCGAAAATAGAGGGAAGGACATACTCTTTCTTGGCCTTTTTTTAGGATTTTTCTAATTTAAAACCCATAAAACAGCATTCAATTTTACTACCACCTGTGCTAGCATTTGCTACTTTTCTCAAATTCTGCGGACATGGATTTCTGAGAAAACGGTAACAATATGCAGTTTTTTTTTTCGCTTGTTTGAATGGGCTTAAAACTTAGGGTCGAAAACGGCAATTTTGAAACGTTTTTTATGCAGTTCGATTGCCTTTTAAACATTACATACTTCAGCCAAATTTAAACAAGGTCGTCATAACCGTTAAGGAACTAGAAATCTTTAAAAGATAGTTTTCGAAAGTGTTTTCACGTTTTTCAGTTAAATCTTCGAAGTTTTTTAATATTTGAAGTCTAGCAGGCTAGTTTTGTATAAAATTTAAGAAGATGGACTATGCCCGGTGTTAATTTAAAAATTATATTTTATACCGTTTGGAAGATAGAGGGGGAGACATGCGTTCTTTTGACCTTTTTTATAATTTTTTAAATTTCAAATCCACAAAACAAATATTTTGCAGTTTAAAACAAGCTCCTTTTTATTTAGTTTTTTAAATGGGCTTCTAAAGACTTAGGTTTAAAATGGCAATTTCAAAGCAGCCTTCCTTCTTTTTATAAACTTTGTACGTTTTTTCGTGCATTTTTGCGATTTTTTTTTTCGAAAATGCAGTACTCAAACTGTTTTTGAAAAATGTGACCCAAGGACTTGGTTTAGTTTGAGTTGCTTTTTACGTGTATTCAATATTGATTTTGAACGATAAGCCGTTCAAAAGTTATGGCCTCCAAATCTTTGAAAAACGTCATGCATTTTAAACTCTTCATTTCTCAAAAACGTTTTGATATTTTCGAAAAGTGTTATTTTTCAATTAAAGCCTACTATTTCTTAAGCCTAAGTTGAAAAAAACACTGAAAAGCATTAAGTCAATTTTCACATCACTTACCGTTCAGAAGTTATAAAGCAATTGGACGGACGGGTGGACAATGTAGCGATACCATAAGAAGTCCTTTTTTCATTTTTGGACGGACCGCTAAAAACCTGGTAGATGGGGCAAAAATGTGGTAGAAAACAAAAACATCAATTTCATCGATTCGTACCTTTGATCTGAAAAATATATTCGTTCTTTTTCATGGTCCCCAACCCCACGAGCGTCTGACAAGCCCTCCGAGAGTAAAATTTGTCCGTTCGGAGTCGGCAAAAAAATTTTAAGTCCCCTTGTATGTGAAGAAATCAACGCACACAGCATACATTTTTTACTTATGTAAAGAACTTTAAGGCCTTAAGTTTTAAGCTAGAGAGCTGAAAATTTGTAGGCGGACTGGAAGTCCATTGGACCAGACAAAGGTTAGTAAATTAGTTGAATCCGCCCACAGACACGTCCACTGTAGGCGAATATGTGCGATTATCTATAATTTCAAAAAAAAAAAATTTTTCATACTTGACCTATTGTTAATCCCAAAAATATGTTTACACCTTGTACACGATTTTTTGATTTTGTTAAAAATTTGAGGGTATTTATTGAAATTAAATGTTTTTTTTTTATTATTTTTAAAACTATAAACTAAGCATATTAGATAAAAACAACAAAAAGAAAAAAAATCAACAATTCATAAAACAGAAACAATTTTGAATAAATTTGATTCAAAACTACCTCCCAAAAGTAAGTATACACTTTAAATGTGACATTGTTTCCTTGATTTGCTATGTGCTTAAACATTGTATTAATACTTTGTAGAGTATCCCCTTGGCCTTGATAACAGCTTTAAGCCTGGATGACATAGAATTGACTAGATTTTGTGTAAGGCTCCTACCAATTTTTTACCTCTCCTCTTTAAGAGCTGTTTTAAAACTGTCCTTAGTCCTTATTTCTCGCTTTCTTATTTGACGGTCTAGATCAGTGTTTTTCAAATTTTTTAAGCACGCGACCCCTTAAACATAAAAAAAATGTTGGCGACCCCCAAACTAAAACAAAACTTTAAGACAATTAACAAGAAACACTTTTTAAAAAAATATTTTTATAAGAACACTTTTGAATCACGCCCACAAAAGCAGGCGGAGACATAGAGTATGTTTTTGAAGATTGATTGTTTGCTTAAAATCATACGAGTGGATTTCATTAAAACTCAGCTTATCACAGCGATGATAGCTGACTGTCAGAAGAAAAGGTATTAATATTTTGGCAAGTTTTTAAGGTTGAGCTCTAGAAGCTAAAAAAGACCCATTTCCTAACCATTCTTTGCTATTGGATTTATTATTTCGCACTGATCTTTTTTAAATTTTAATAAGAAGCTCCAAATTAGGGACGAAAACTGTGTAACAGCGAAAAAGAAAAGTCATGTTTCCCCTTAAATTTTCGTTTCTGGTCAGAGTTTTAAAATAAATTTTGTCAAATGAATTATTGCAACCAAGTTCTAACATGCTTTGCGCGAAGAAACAGTAGTACATAAGTAATTTTTCAGAACTAGTGACTGAAGCTGCAAATGGACATAGATGGGTACAAAATTCTTTTATAAAATTCGTTGTTAGACCAACTGGTCGATCGATCATCGATAAAGAAACAAAGATAAAGATACTGACAACATGATGATATTGAAACTTCTGCAAAGTATCTATAATTTTTGGGAGAAAAGAAGAAACGATTATAATATTTGAGGTTTTGTGGACTCCTAGTGGTGTAAGCCACTGCTTGCCTCTTTGACCTAACATACTTCTCAGTAGTGAATACAAAAACCAAGAAGAGAAATAATTTCAAGAAGAAAGTGGTTATTATTACCATTTTAAAGATACAACGATGATTTTACAATAGTTCATTGATCATAGTCTCCTCACAGAAAACTTTGTGTTTTTATTGAATTATTTTTCCAGTTTAGATCAAACAAATTATGTTTTTTTCCTTAACCTGGCTTTAGCTCACGACCCCTCTAGTAATTCTTGGCGACCCCCCAGGGGGTCGCGACCCACAGATTGAAAAACACTGGTCTAGATGTCCAAAAGGTGTTCTATTACATTCATATCCGGTGATTGTGGTGGTATTTTAAGTTGATTTCGGACATTGTAGAGTAACCACTCCGTGATACCAAGTGACGTGTTCTTAGGGTCATTGTATTGCTGAAAGACAAATAAATCCTCTAAGCCCAATTTGCAGGCACTGTCCTGTAGATTATTTTTTGATACATTCAAGTAATCAAACCTGTTCATTGTAGATTATTATAAAGACTAAGTTGCCGACACAAGATGCCGCCATACACCCCCATACCGTGACGTTTCCGCCACCATTTTTCACCGTTGCAAGCGTATTTGATGGATCTATCCCGGTATTTTTTTTTTCTCCACACTTTTCCACGCCCATCAGATCCCAAGATATTGAACGTACTTTCATCAGAAAAAAATTACCATGTTTGTGAACGTGCTACGTCGTCATGGAAACAATTCTGTACAGTGGGAATTTTATGTGGGAATTTGCATTTTTTATGCTACTGCGTGTGGATTAGACAAAGTGTAGTGTACTTTTGGAACTAACTGTATGTAAAAATGATGTAGAACAGTATTATTTGGGTGTGACATTTGTTTTGTAACTGTCTTTGAGGTTGCAGAAAAACGTTGGCCTTTACATTGCCCACGCCCACTCTTTAAGGAATTAAAAAAAAATATTTTTTTTTTAAATATTTATTTTAATTCGTTTAAAAAGATATTTTAAAAGAATTAAAATATTAATTCTTTTTCGAAAATTTTAATTTTCTTTTGTTTTAACAACATATAAGCTCATATAAGCTACCCCACATATAAGCTGCAGGTAATACTTAGTGGTCTTGTATGTTTATTTTTTTTCATATAATTTTTTTCGAATTAGATCAAATTTTTAGATTTGGCCTTTTATTTTTTGTCTGTGCAATATAAAAAATAGCAAACTGAGTTACAAGTTTCAGTTCTCTATGTCAAATTTAAAAACCAACAGACGGACGCACATGACTCAATCAATTCACCTGTCAGACAAAGTCAAATCTTAAAAAATTCTTAAGGGTCTACGGTCAATATTTCACTGTTCTAGTTGAGATTTAAGACCAAAAATATCTTTTAAGTTAATAGAAAAGATTAAGGATTAGTTGAATAAAGATAGTCGGCAACAGGCTGATTAATCACGCTACTTCTATGCACAAGCGTGTGAGCTTACCTCGACATCTATGATTGATCTTGCCTCAAACGAAAATAACTTTTTTGTAATTTATGAGGCCGTGAATTTTTCCATTCAAAAGCGATAAGGCATATGATTCATATTCCTCAGCCCAGTGTTTGAGAGAGGAGGCACGTCTTTTGCTGGCTTTTAATATTTGTTGCATTAGGCCCACTGTTAAAGTTACATAGGAAAAAACAGGAAATGTCCCTCTTCTTTATATGACACAAGGCGGGTTTCCCCATCCACCTGATAGCTTCGATAATAGAAAGGTTTAAAAAAACATAATCAATCTGTTTAAAATCGATGTCTTAGCATGACCAGATACTAATGGATTTTGGTATAAAAGTTGAAAAAGCCTGACAGAGAAGCACACAAGTAAAAATGAAGTCTACCTTAGCGTTCCTTTCGATAGTCTGTTTATCCATCGCGGTGATCAATTCGGCACCTCAAAGTTAGTAAAGATCTAACCCGGTTTCCTTATTTGTTTCTTTTTATTTTTTTATTTTAGATGCTGTTGTCATGGAAATGCCAAATATGGCAGAATCTATGAAAAACTTCCTCTATGCATTGAAGCACATCGCGCCTTGTGGTGATTCCGCAACCGACCTCCCTGTCTTGGCACCTTTCACCATGCCCATCGTGTCTTTGGATATTAATCACGAGCTCTTGGTGTAAGTCCTATGCTCACATGCTTGTTGTCTTGACTTACAGTAAGGTGAAATATTTTTCCAGTTTAAATGGAAGTATCAGCAACATGGTTATAACCGGGTTAACTGATTTCGTCCTGATCGAGTTGGCAACAAACGAGACCACGATGCGAACATCTTTTGACATGCTCTTCAAGGACATTCAACTACTGGGTGAATACAATTTGTATGTTAACGCCGATCTGGCGGGCTACAAGTTCGTGGTCAATCTTCAAGGCTTGATGAATCTTCAGGTGTTGGATATTCGCTTAAGTGGAGCCAAGACATTGAGCAAGAACGCAAATGGTGGCGTTCTTTTCACGGATGTGGATATTGACGTCCAGATTGGAGACATCATCTCTCACATTTTGGACACACAGTGGAGCGTGGCTTTCAATGATTATTTCAACAAATACGTCCGCGACACTTGGATGATTTGGCTCCAAACTAATCGGGTTTTGTTCAACCAAGAGGTTACTAGTGTGCTTACTGAAAGAATGAATGCTCCCTTCTCTAACTTGACTGCCATGGAATATATGATGGGAATGGTTAAGCTGACCGATGAATGGAACGCAATAAGCTGTACTGCACCTTAGGGTGGACATTATCATACATAATAAAGCATCAAAAAAGCCTCGTTAGAGCAAGAAAAAGCTTTTAACTTTTTCACTATCTGCATTTCGCTTTGACCATTGTCAAAAACGCGCCAAAAAAAGCTGCCTTACAATCAAAGTTCATTTCTCGTCCTCAGGTATTTGAAGCCCGTCCCAAAAATAATCCATTTACACTTGAACAGTTGACCAGTGAGTTCTTTTCTCGTACGCACTGCAGTTATCCCGAACGACATGTCCTCCCCATGCAGGAATCATTTACATGTTGAATGCCGGAGGTCATACAAAACAGGAATTAGCATTTGATCCGGTGGAGTGGCTGGTCATTCCGTACCGTTTATCTTGACATCATATCATCCGAGCCACCCCTTCTCAAAGCCGTATACAACATCCTACTCTGGATGGTTGTGACACTTGAAACATTCACTCGTATACCAACCCCCAAAATGTGAAATGGGAAGCAACCTGAGCACCCGTCGGACTAACGCACAGAGATTTACTCTCATCGTTTGGTATATCCTGTCAGGAGCAGCCATTAAAAGCCGCCGGTCATTCGAGGATGAATTGAATACAATTTTCATTTTTGGATTTTAGATTCATTCCGCACCCTTATTGTCGGTTCTATACCTTTTCCCTGGGCATAAGGAATCTGTGAAAAAGGTCATTTTTAACTAGGCATGTTTCGTATTCGTATGTTCAGCTCTAAGGTCATTTACTGTGAATTTAAATAATGGAACTTCTGTTCTTCGAGCACAGATAAAGGTAGCCAAATTATTTGCGGACTTATTTGAAAGCACTTACAGGATGAGACGGGATGTGAGTTATTGGCGCGTATGTATGTAGTAGTGCCGTGGGCTAAACATTTTTATATTAAAACCGCGAGATATTTGTTGAATGTTGTTGGATGCGGTATGCAATTAATTAGACGCGGGTGAGTTCACGCATTTTGAGGGAGATTTTAAACGTATGCCAGCTTTTTAAAAATTTATGATCAAAGATGACGAAATTAAGTCTTGTGGCGGTCATAATAAACCGCGGTATTTGCTTTATCTGCTCGTGGCCTAAGGTTATTGATGTGGAGGACTTCATATAAAATTGCCGCAGATAATTCATTTCTTAATTGCTCTCAAATCAATCAGACTAAACACAGCAAGATTGTAATTTATGTACGTACAAATGGGTAAATTGTGGTTAGAGAACTGTTCTGAAAAAAACAAAAGATGAGAGGGACTTCTTTTTCCATAAGTTAGAATTCTTTGAACTATTTTAACAGGATCCAAAAGCGAACGATAAAACTAATAGGAAACCCTAACAGAACAGAGTCACTTTAATTATTATAACATCGTGGCAATGTCTCTTGTCTTTCATTGTTTAGGACCTTTTTAAGAGTGTACAGGGTGTCCGATGAGAAATTAATGTTTTAATACGCTCAAACAGTTGTACACCTTGCGGAGAGATTTTGAATCTCATTGGTACTTCTTATTGGTTAGGAGTAGTTTCTTCTGGAAAGTGGTGCCTGGGAAACTGTTCGTTCAAAAGTCCCTCACAATACTGTCGCCACCTGTGAAGAATTTTTTCGTCATCTACAAGAAGCTGTCCCTGAGCATTATTGATGAACTTGAACCTTGGCGAACGAATCTCCTGGGCGTTTCTCCCCCTCTGAGCGGCAATTTTGAAGATTTTAGCCCCTTTATTCAAGGTGTTTTGTCGAAGATCCTGTGTGGCCTGATGTGTATTAGCAGTGGAAGAAGAAACTTCCTCCAATTCCGGATACATGCTCTCCATTCTCTCAGCTTGCACCTGGGTGCACTACTCCTTAGCAAGACTCTTGAGGTGTCTATATTTCAATTCCAGGCGAAGCATTTCATCTCTGTTGTTCGAGGAGCACTTCTTCCATGCCTTGAATGCCGCTTTCTTTTCACCGATCACTAGTTTCATCTCATCTGACCACCACCATGTTTCGTTGACCTGTATGCAGTCCCTCGGAGTGATTTGGCCTTCTCTATGCACGTTCGTTGTAGGTCATCCCACATATCTTGTGCTCTGCACTCTACATCTTCGTTCTCGTCAATGATGTTAAAGAGGTAGTTTTGCATGGCGTTTAAAAATGCTTCGGCTTTTTCCTTATCCAAATTGTACCAGTTGATTCTCCCAGATAGCTTTGCTTGCTTTATTTTCTTTTTTGAAGGTTGCGTAAAAATGTCGGTCAGCAGCAGGCGGTATTGTGTTGACCCGCGGTTTTAGGGACCTGTGAACCAAATGATAGTCAATCTGGGTCTCATTCCCACCGCTGCTATAAGTGCTCAGGTGCCCGCTTTCCTTGACGAACATGGCATAAAGCACAATAAGACCGTATGACTTGTAAACGTTTAGGACATCTTCACCAAAAGAGTTCCTAGTGCCCACACCCAACTTGGGGAGCATATGCACTAGCGATGTTCCACACCTCACCTTGCATCACCAGCTTGAGAAACATCAACCGGTCACTTGGCTTTGAAATATTCAAGACGCCATCAAGTAGCTCTGCCGCAAGCATGATACCGATTTCATTCCTACCTTGCACAGTCCCGTAGTAGTACATCTTGTAAGCTTTTGTCTTTACATCCAAGAAACGAGCCCGATTTCTTGTGTTCCGCCATTTCGCCTCTTGGACACACAAGATGTCCACTCGCCTTCTAACCATCATCTCTTCAAGTTCGTAGCTACGACCAGTCATGCTTCCAACATTCCAACTCGCGACCCTGAGCTTGCGCTTAGGCAGTTACATTATTTTGCTAAACCCCGAAAACCGACTACCTCTGACCCGAGCATTACTGCTCGTCCCAATATCACTACCATGTAAGCCATAAGCGGTGCCTGGCGGGGTAGTTCCATTCTTGGATTACCTTTCCATAATGCTCTTGTCTAAACGACTTGTTTTGCTCGACACGTGCAGTCGTGTCAACCCACGGACTTGCATAATGCACACTTGTGGGAAAGTTTAAGATGTTGAATGTGTCGCTAGGCTCACTAAGGTGTTACAGTGGCCTAGACCCCCTAGTCGCTTTTACGACAATTTGCATTCTAATAAACGGTTTTCATTCGATATATTTGCTTAAAATCCAAAAAACTTGTACTTTAAAATGTTCAGATATGTGCGTAAGCTATCAACTGTAATAAGCGTTAGGAGCGTTTTTAAGTATAAACCAATTTTTTAATATGAAAATGCAATCCCCAACAAACATACTCTCGAGAGATGTGCTCTACAAATCTAAAAAAACCTCTTATAAGACTCTCGTAAGACTCTTGAATACTCTCAGAACATAATCTTTTTTGATTAAATTGAATTTTACTCTCATAGTACTCTTATTAAAAGGGTAAAAGGCTACCAAAGTAAAAAAAACGTAAACTCCCATTATGAGAGAATTTGATTCTTGTTATGTGTGTTCAACTCTCATGTTATTCTCAAAGAGTAAAAGTATTATAAGAAGAATCATTATGAGAGTCAAAGTATCGAAGTACTCATAAAAATACTCTTTTCAGCCTAACACTCTTGTTTTGAGACTGGATGGCTGATAAAAATACCTATTCATGTCAATTCAAAATAATTGCGTCCCACCATACGTCAAAAGTAATTTTGTCAGTATGTTGTGTGCTTGCGGTGACAGAAGTTTTTTATTTAATTTAATGCATTTCTTTATGGAGAAAAAAGTGTAGGTATCTCTGCAGCACAAATCGTCATCGAAAACATATTCATGGTCTGGTTGGCCAGCGTGAATTGGCTGGTTTTTCTACACGCAAACAAACTCACAGTAAACTCCGATGACTTCAGATTTACATATACTTTTGCGAGCAAATGTCATAACATGCGTATGCCGTAATCTTTGTATTCCCTTATTCATGTGCACGCGGCAATGATGTAAAAACAGAAATACGTCTTTAAATAGTACGAAAGCACGACAGTTCTTAATTCTTAAAAAACAGTTTATTTACTCTGATTCGGGAAGACAAAGCCAATTTTACTCTGGTTAAAAGGGTAAAACTCTGGAAAACAACCAATATGCTCGCACGAGGAGAGCTTATATCTGTTAAAAAAGCTTAATCGCTCACAAAAAGTGAATGACTTTTATTAGAAAACTATTTTTTCCGCCATTTAATTTCTTACCTCTTAGAGTTACCAACGTCAAGGTATACGCATCTAGTTGATTTGCATTCGTTTGTTATAAATAAAATTAAAAAAAATATATACCGAAAAAAATTTTATAAATGTACGAAGAAATGTTAATTTCTTTTAGTAGGATGGTAAGAGCTATATTTTGGTTCTTATTATGCCCTAAAGCTAGGATATATTTTGAAACGTATAGATTGTAACAGTAAATTATTACCGCGTAATCGCATACTTTGCATTTTTATTGATTGAGACCGAATATATAATCGACCATTACCTAAATACGGGCGGACATGGCTTATTCGACTCACATTTTTATCCTCTTACATCCTATTTTACTCCTTACCCTGTTAATTGAGGTAAAAACACATTTTAAACAGAGAAAATGCGGCAACCCTTCTGCGATGAGCTATCTATTATAATTTATTTTTTAAATTGATTATTTTTGAGGCGCTTTATTTTTATCGAAGTAAAATGTTAACTTTAGCAGATAAACTTTCAGTTGCACTAAGTTTTTGCATAAAAAACTTCAGAAAGAATATTATTAAACTCAATAATATTGATGACAATGGTGTACCATCAAACAACGCATTGAATATAACAATTACTTTTAGAAGTATATCTTTTTCTCTTTTTCACTTCATGTCCTTATGAAAAATTAAACCATTTTTGGTACATAACATGATAAAGATGGCACGAAAATTGTTTGTTATATGTTTTCTCTCTCTTTCAAACAAGACTAACTCTTCTCATCCCATAAGAAGAACTTATTGTCTTATTATGAGACCGAATAATTCTTGCAACGAGAGTTTAAGACTTTTTATCAGATCAAATAACTCCCATAAGTGGGGCCATTTAACTCCCGTAAAACTCTCTTAAGCGCTCTCGTAGTGCTCTATGAGAGGCAAATTCCAAGAGGCAAGCTCTGGAAGAATACTCTCATAAGACTCTCGTAGAGTGTTATGGGAGGAAAAATGTTAGTTATCAACACGTGTATACCACTTCTGATAAACAATATGAACAAAAAAAAACTATGTTATTTAAAAGAGGTTGATGTCACGCCACTTTTTTAGGGAAGTAGATTCTTAACGGACAAATTATAAATATAATTAAAGTTGATAGAAACTAAAGCTTAACAACCAGGATCTATGACGCGATTCGGAGCTTGACAGAGGTCAATGGGGATGGGGTATCCAACGATTCGCCTTAGCGGGTTGTGTAACTCTCCGCAATAGTTAACTAAAAAATCACTTTTATTTAAGCCACGCCCATAAAAGTGCACCAAAGTGGGTGGAGGCATATACTTTATAAGCAAAAAAGTAAGAAATTGCTTATGTCTACAACTTTTGTGATATAATTTTTTGTAATCCTTCATTTCAAGTTTAAATTCCTTAAAAAAGGGGGCGGGGTCAAAAATTCGTACGCACCATTATAATATAGCTTAATTTTGAAATAAGTATTTTTAAAAATTAGAGGCGGTCGCACATACAGGCCTGTAGTAGAGGGCGGATTTAACTAAAGGGTGATTTTTTAAGAGGTTGAGAACTTTTTTTTAAAAAAAACACAAAAATTCGAAAAAATTAATGAAATATTTATTTGAATCGATAGTTTGAACCTTGCAATTTAATGTTTAAAGATAATTTCATGCAAATGTTGACCGCGGCTGCGTCTCAGGTAGCCCATCCGCTGAGTCCAATTTTGGCATACTCTTTCACACATATCGGCCGGTATCTCACGAATGAATGCATGGATGTTGGCTTCCAGTGCGTCAATCGAAGCGGGCTTGTCCCTATAGACATTAGCCTTGACATACCCCCACAAAAAATAATCTAATGGTGTCAAATCGCACGATCTAGGCGGCCAATTGACCGGCCCGAAACGTGAAATTAACTGTTCACCAAACTCGCCTCGCAATTGCGCCATTGTTTCGCGTGCTGTGTTTCGAACCGAGCACGAATTTTGATAGTAAAATTCAAAAATTTGCAAGCGTTGTTCATTTGTAAGACGATCCATGGTTAAATTGCGAACCAAACTGAAGCTGTTTGACAGTGACACAAGGTACTAAACACACGTCAGCTGTCAAAACCAGTGTTGCCAAAACCAAACCAGCTAAAAAATCACCCGTTACTTTTCAGGTTGATCTGAAGGAATTGACTTCAAGCTCACTCACCAACCTTTAGCTCTCTAGCTTAAATTTTAAGGCCCAAAAGCTATTTACATACGGACGGACGGATACGGCTTAATTGATTCTTCTGTTGGGATCATTCTAAGGGCTAGGTAAAAGGTCTCTATGGTGATTATTTCACTACGTTACAAACTATACATTAAATTTAATATACGCTGGGTAGGGTACAATTAGTCCAAGTATAAGTAAGACGTTATAAATAAATGAGCTTAAATTTGAGGGGGGGAGGTGGAGTTGAAGACCTTCCGGCCACCACCAGACACCATACACCTATTTGCGCTACTATAGGTGTATCGGGTCGCTGATCACGAATTTTGACCCGTTTTCTCGTTTTTTTTTTCTCGAGAAATTGGGGCTTTTGCTATATTTGCGCTTTGAGTGTCAATTGGTGTAAAATAAGTATGGTTTTACCTTTTGTTTGAATATTAAATAATATTTTACGAAAATTTCAACATTCGGTTTGAATTAAGGGGCGAAAAGTACCTCTACAAAAGGGAATTGTGTTAGATTTACCTATTTTGACTTTAATTATGCGTTAAAACTGTTTTCTGACTCTTAGTTGAACAGTTTATATTGATTAATCAAAATGTAACAAAAATCAAATAAAAATATAAATTGATGAAATCTGGTGGTGGCCGAAAAAAAAAACAAAGTCACAAATTAACGGAGTAAAAAGTATATATTCGATACTAAGTAATTTTTAGTTTTTTGCATTACTTATGTAGAGAGAACGGGCACTGTGTGATTTTTCGAGCTCCCGAGCTTGGCGTCAATCAAGTAAATATTGGAGTTCTAATATCTTCCTATAAATCTCTTTTGGATAAACATAATTATTATTAAATTATTGTACTTACCGAAAGAGAATTACCGCCATACAAATTGAATTCTCTGGAAGTAAAAACATAAATTTATTAATAATTTTTTTGATAATTTTTATTTTTGTCCAAGTCGATGCCGCTGTGCTTGCTGTACAGCGACACCGACCTGGACAGAAGAGTCAAAATACGACGAGTACGATGTCTGGGTCATCTAGAGCGCATGGAGACCAAGGCTCCGGCCCGGAAAATCTTCGAATCCGCCCCGCAGGGACGGCGTAGTAGAGGAGCACCGAGACTCAGGTGGCGCACGCAAGTGTAAGTGGACCTTAGTCAACTTCGCGTTCTAAGTCCTTTCATATTGAACAGTACATTGAAGAGTTGTTTTCATAATGAGATGAGGAGACAATACAAAAATAAAATAAGGCCCCAAAAAAATTAAAATAAGGCCCACAGAAATAAAGTAATGCCCCAATATAAAAATTCCAAGTTGTCGTTGCATTTCGTGCTTCTTTTTGGGGTCTTATTTCATTGAGGACTTGTTTCCTAGAGCCTTAAAAAAGATGTGAGAAAACAGTTAAAAGTGGCAAAAGTTTGTGCAAAGGATGAAAGAGAATTAGGAGGAAATTTATTTTTGAATACATGTCGAGAGGATTTGACGGCTAATCAGGTTATTTGCAACCAAACACAACATACACATTCTAGAAAAAAGCGGACAAAAAACATTCCAAAAGCAAACAAAAGCAACCAATTTCAAATGGATTAATCAGGATTTTCTTACTTGTAGTTGACATAATAATTCCTTGCAAGAAGTAGTCTTCAGCATGTTATAAGCGATGCTGTCATGGGTATATACTCTTGGTGCCGCCACCCTTGGCAGTAAAGTTATAACTGTGAGATGAACCTGAAGGTCTAAATAAAACCCAGAAGCGTCTGGTACATAGTGTGGGGAAACTGGTCAGCGTCTGATCCCAGAGGGGCGGCTGAACTCGAAGGTATAAAAAGCAACCCTACCCCCCACCATGAAGAGAAAAAAGAAGAAGCCTCGGATATGTGCTGGTCCTGATAACCCAGGGCACCCTTTTTAGCTAGGCCTGAGAGGTGTCAGCATGCGAGCGCTTGGTGATCGAAATGTCCCGCTCGGCATCCGACCGGGTTCAACCCGAAGAAGTTACGAGCAGCCCGGCAATGGTGACGCTATCCATTATGGGGGGCGGAGGGGGGCAGCGCTAAGCCAAAATGAGGGCTTAGATGGTTAGTCTACAAATCGACAACGGCACCAACTTAAAATTGGCGCACGGAAAGTCTCATCGCTAATGGCGAAGGAACTAGAACTGGTTGAGGAGGCTAAAAAGTATCAGCTCGACGCTACTGGCAACTCCTCAACTAAGTGGAAAGGTTTCAGAAGCAGAGACTTCGCTGATGGGTGGAGACTTTTCTGGTCTTGCGGGTGTGGGTATACTCATAAGCCCCTGGCTGTCGGAAAACGTATTGGAGTTTATTCCATTGGGAGAGAGGTTTTGATCTAAAAGCTTAAGCTTGAGCGATCGACTTTGGCTTTAGTGCAGGTGTACGCACCCAACCTAGAGTCAGAGTATCCGGCCTTCTTGAACGAAGTTGATGCTGCGCTGGACAGAGTGGCAGAAATTGACTTCTTCCTCCTGGTGGGTGACTTCAATGCTCATGTGGGTAGGGACGATGGTACTTGGAGAAGTGTGATTGGGAGGCACGGTGACCCGGATCAAAACAGGAGCTTGTTGGACTTTTTCTGTGCTTATGGCTTGTCCATCATGAACACATTTTTCCCACAAAAAGACATTCACAAATACACTTGGTACCGGCACAGTTTAAAACAGAGATCTTTGAATGATTTCTTTGTGGTACCATCGTGTGTTCAAAAAATGATTTGTGATGTTCGCGTTTTGAGAGGAGCTGAGTTGTCAACTGATCACCACCTAGTGTTGTGCGAATTGCGCTTTAGCAACAGTATTCCTTTGCCACTGTGGCGAAATCCAAGACGGGTGACCCGCATACGATGGGAAAGGTTACAGGATGCTGAATCTGATTGCGGGGAGCAATTTGCACGGTACGTTTCGGAGAAGCTGGAACAAATTCCACCTAACCTTTTTAATGCAGAGGAAGAATGGCAGCTGTTTTCAGCGGCAGTCAATGCCTATGCAAGAAATAATTGTTGAGTGAAGCGGCTTGGTGTGGCGGCTGGTGGTGAGAAAAGAACTGCGTGGTTTAAGACTCCTGGAGTTCAAGAAGCCATTAGAGAGAAGAACAGAGCCTATATTGTGTGGATTCACTGTAGGAACTCTAATTCTAGAGCCCGAAGAACTTCCAATATGGCGGTAAGAACAGCCAAAGAACAGGCATGGAAAAAGTTCAGCCAGAGGTTGGAGCACGATTGATTACAGATCTGAAAACAATACATTTTCGCAGACTATTCGCCGACTCAGAGGAAGGAAGTTGAATATCGTTCAAAGGGTTAAATTCAAAGACGGTATTCTTCTTTTAAATGAGAACGACGTCTTACGCAGATGGAGCGAGCACTTTTCGGAGCTGTTCAATCACAAACAGGGATCTTAAGATGGCAATGCCATTGCTGACGAGATTAGGCGGAGAATAGTCCTACAGTATGAAGGCACTGCCACGATTAAATCGCTTAAAGTTGGTAAGTCTGCTGGAGTTGATAAAATCCGGCCAGAAATGCTCAAGGCAATGGGTGAAGAAGGTGTTAAATGGCTAACACGTGTCATTATAGTGGCCTGGGAAAGCGGGAAAGCATCTAGCGATTGGCAAACAGGAGTTATAGTGCCCATTTTCAAAAGAGGGGACCAGAGAGATTGCTCTAACTATAGGGGTATATCTCTCTTAAGTCTTCTGGGAAAAGTATTCGCGAAGGTGTTGGAAGCGCGCTTCAGAGCTGTAATCGAGCCTTTGTGGCGGGAAGAGCAATGCGGCTTTTGGCCTAGCAGAGGCACAACAGACCATATTTTTACTCTGAATGTTATTCTTTAAAAAGCCTGGGAATATGCCAAACTGGTCTACGTATGTTTTGTACACTTGGAAAAGGCCTATGACCGAGTCCCTCGGGATACACTGTGGAGAGTTTTGCAGGACTATGCGCAGAGTGGGCCTCTTCTGAGAGCCATCCAGTCTTTTAATGGAAACTGCAGAAGCTGTGTACGGATTAATGGCGTAAAATCCCGTCCTTCTGATGTGCGCGTTGGACTCCGCCAGGGCTGTGTTCTATAGCCTCTCCTTTTCATAGCATATATGGACTGGATGGTGAACCGCAGCCTTGTTGAGGAATCTTTCGAAGTGGCTGGCGTCACGATAAGCCATCTGCTTTTCGCAGATGATTTAGCTATCCTGGCATCATCCGAGGACAAACTTCAGCGAGCACTGTATGGGTCTGCGGCCATATGTAGTAAAGCTGGGATGAAGGTTAACAAGAGCAAATCCGAAGTGATGAATGTTTCCCGAACTCCTGTGCAGTGTACAGGACAAGTACATGGCCAAGCTGCAGCAATAGTAAAAGAACTGCGCCGGCCGGTCATCAGCAAAGCTGAGCTTGGAGTGAAAGCAAAGATCTCAGTTTTTAATTCAGTGTTCGTTCGAACGTTCATGAAATTTGGGTAATGACCGAAAAAATTAGATCGCGGGTACAAGCTGCCGAAATCAGATTTCTGAGGTGCGTTGCTGGTGTTAGTTACTCTTAGGGATAGAGTGAGACACGTCAGTATTCGTAGAAATCTTGGTGTTGAGCAGCTTCTTCTGCGAGTGGAACGTTCAATTCTTCGATGGTTTGGACACGTTGTTCGCATGCCGATGATGATGATGATGATGTTAAAAATGAAAAAAAAAAAAAACAAACGAGAAATTTTCGGTCAACATCTTGCGGTAAATTCACAAATTTTACGAAAAGTTATTTTTACAGATCGCCCATTTTCGTAATGAGAAAAAATAAGGAAGCTACGTTGGTGCTTGATAAACTGGGCCATCAATCAAATTGCCAAAGGCAGTGCTTCATACTTGTCAAAAAATTAGCCCCATTGACTCAAGTAATTGACGGTGATTAGCATCCAACATCCACACCGTCTGTTAACTCACTCGCAATAATGAAGGATACCACTAAAATAAGCTTTTTAAAAATTAATTTTGATAAGCGATGAAGGTATGTAAGGGAAGAGGTACGTCATGTTTGAAGTAAAAAAAGTATATTGACTTTAAGGCTTCTGTTCATTGGTATATAGGTAAAATAATGACCTTGGAGCTTTTAGAAAATTTACATATTACGGGATAAAAAATTTGACGTAGCAAAGATCGAAACCTGAAAAATTCTTTTAGATTTATTCACAAGAAACCACATTCGGCTCAAAGTTTGTTAAAAAATTCAATAAAAGCCATATGCCTTATCTCCGATAAGTTTCCGCAACTTCTTATTGAACCGAAACTTGAGTAAATTTTGACAAAACGCCCGGTTTGAGAAGAACTAAATACTAAGTTTCACTATTCCTGCTGGTCTTTCTTGTTTTGGACATTGTTGAGACTTTTAAAATTGAAAAAAAAAAATCCCAGGATCGATGGGGACTTACTATTACCTATTTTTAAGGCTAAATCAACCGGAATGTTGAACTAAAATAAAAAAATGTTTCAAATAACAAAACTTTTTAGTTCTAAACTGACAAAAAGATGAGGAAAAGCATAATTTGCTCAATAAATTATCTTCCGGCAGACGAATATTCCACCACTTAAATCATATCTATAGCAATGTTTGTCATAAATTTACGTTCTTGAAAAGTCCTTTAACGGCATACCAATATACCATCAATAGTCAAGTGTAATGGAGCTTATTTCAAATCCTCTTAGCCCAACACAATCATCCCAATTCCGTTTTGAGTTCAGCTTTTCGCTGCACTTAAAGTGACTCCATTACACACTGATGATAGAAGAGAATTTCCAAATACCATCCGACAAAAAAATGAATTATAAATATCCCCTTTTCAGTCAAGGGCTATTATCCTTTTTTCTGATTTCGACAAGGAGTATACTCACATTCAGTCCCCATTTGGTGGATCACGAAGCAAGTATTCGAGTACTCACTCGTTCGCAATCTGCCCCAAAAGCGAATACATTACATCAGGAGAAAACAGTTTTTATTAATTCACAAGCTACAAATCGTTAATTTAGGGACTGCATTCAATGTCCTTATACAACTGAGTGGTCTCCACGATGGCCTGAAGGAACTCACTCGATGATATGTTCTGGAAGACATTGTTCATGATTGGAGTCACCCAGTTTGAGATCGACTTGCTAATGAAGTCTCTGTTGGTTTGGATAAACAGCAAGTACGCATCGCTTATGTATTGGTTGACAAAGTTATTGACAGCCACGGACCATTTGTAGTCAAGGCCGTACGAGACGATGTCCCCGACCTGAATGTAATAGTCCACGTCGGAGAAGAGTATGCCTCCGTTTTGGTTGGAGCCCATAGTCATGCCACCATTGATGCGTACGTTCAACAGCTGAAAGTTTGACAAACCTTTCCAGTTTTGAATGTATCTGAAGCCGGCCAGATCGGCGTTGACATCGATATTGAACTCGCCCAAAATGTCCCAACCCTTGTAGAGAATATCAAACTCTGTGCGATTGTTCGAAGAATTATAGGCGAGATTTATGACGACAAATTTGTTAAGTCCTTCTATAACCAAGTTATTGATGGCACCTTTCATGCTGCAAATCAGTAACAATTATTGTAAACGGGTAGGGTTATTGCCAAGCGCAAACTTACCTCAAAAGCTCCTCATCGACTGCAATTTCGACATTTCCGGCACGGAATGGTGCCAAGACGGGGATTCCCAAGTTGGAATCACCACAAGGCATGATCCGCTGGTAGGCGTTCACATAGTCCCACAGGGTCTGGTCAACATCAGGTTGAGCAGACACGGTTTCATTGGAAGCATCCTTGACTTAAAAAGTAGATTTGTTAGTTGAATCCACACTTTTGACAACGTTAAAAATTTTACCTTCTGAGGGAGCTGCATTTACAGCAGCAAATGCCAAAATGGCGCACAGCAACGGAACAAACAACGCGTTCATTTTCACTTTGGTTTATGACACTCTTGCGGTGTTTTTGTCAACTTTTATATTAATTTCTCTACGCTCGTATCTTTTAGATAAAATGAACTTATGACATCTTATGTGTTATCGATGCGAGTTCCTAACACAAGTTTTTCGTTTGGCCAACATGATCGATCTTAATGCTATTATCGAAACACAATTTTGTGATCGATGCGGAATGTTGCGGAGCAAAAACAGCACTGCTTTCAGAAGGGGGCTCGGGGTTAGACAAGTGCCTAGTTTTACAAGCTGTCTACGCAGTATCTAGGTCGTTAGTGGCAAATTGTGTTTCTTGTACTCTTGCCAAATAAGATAAGAACCAGTAGAATGGAAGAAAGTATGTACGGAAGGAGTACATCAACCTTAAAGTCTTAGGGGGTGATGCTAATGTCTTTTGTAAAGTGAAACACGGCTGCCTTAGGCCCATATCACACATACCCGGCAGCCGGCTCACCGGCGCCGTCTACCCGGTCGTTGGGAACAAAGTTTTATGAGAGCGTTCACACTGGAAAACCCGGTTGCCCATACGTACGACCGGGTAACTGGTGCCGGTTAGTCGGCTGCCGGGTATGTGTGAAATGGGCCTTAGGTTGGGTATAACAAATTGTTGGTCACCGAAAAGGTCGTGGAAAAGGGACCTCAGCCGGCTTCGCGTGCAAAGTTGGAGACGGATAGCTAAGGACAGAGCTGGCCGGCGAAGATTGTTGGTTGGGGACCAGCTCCACTACGAACTGTAGCGCCAACCAAAGTCAGTTCAAAAGCTAAACGCTGCGGTGTGCCCAGCATTTCAAACTCATTACACTCCGATTACAACAGCGTTGAGTCTTGAGCGGGAACTTCCTGTTCTGCTGAGCCATACAGCAAGAAGAAGCAACACAGGCTCCTTATATGATTCACTCCCCCATAGGCCAATGGGTTCTGCTCCTTTTGAGGGTAGTTTAAGTAACTTACTAAGGTGGCAGTAACTACTTAAGGTGGCGCTACAGTCCGGGGTGAATCTGGGCTTCAACTAACAAGCTTCGCCACCCAGCTTTGTCTTCAGAGGGTGGCCTTGCAATTAATGTCTCCAGATCAAAAATTCTGATTTTCGAAAAACGCAGCAGTAGAAGAAGCACTCGTGAGCACTGGCTTTTAGGTGCTAAGAGCCTATCCAGTTCTTTCAGAACAATCCAAAAGTTGTAAAAAAGTATTACACAACAAAAATGTCTCACAACCTGGACGTCCGACCACATGTTAAGGAAAAATACACAGTTGCTAGTGCGGCAATTAACCTTTTATGGGAGAAGTTTTCCAGGAATAGCAATCTGGAATCCTTCTCAAAATTCAGGGTGTTCGAGGCTACCATAAACATCTGCCTCTGCTATGGTAGCCAGGTTTTCTTTTATGAACAGTTTAAGGAAATTAAAACGGCACAGCGTTTTTTTTAAGGCATTTTTAAGCTCCCCTCATCAACCTCAACCTATGCAATCCATGTCGAAGCAGGACTCCCTCAATTTTACATTACGAATAACAAGGTATAAGGCTAATACGGCCTACGGTCTGCTTGCTGCTTGTATTCCTTGTCATATGCAAACAGTGAGTTGCAAACCTATGTTGATGCATCGGCTTATTTTCCCCAGAACTCTATTTCACTACCAAAGACAGTTGTTGAGCTTGTAGGGTGATGTGAATGCAAAGGGTCATGCCTCATCTGGTGTTGTGATCGTAATGATCAGAATACTGTTTAGGGCAACAAGAAATATAACACAAGGGGTGATCATCCTGTGAAGTTCTACCTTTGCCAAACAAGGCGCAGTTGGGCACAGTTTAGAGAGGAGCTTGAAAACTCTGTTCCACTCAAACTTAGATCAAGACAAGCAGTAAAGGTGTCTGTTCAAGATATAAAAAGCGTTTTGACCCGTTGCTTTGAACAAGCTTGGTCGGTTACTAGAAACCTTCGCAAAAATCCACTACCATGGCGGAATAGTCAAGCTAGTATTCGCAAAGAAACTAGGAAGCTACCGAACCAGTATAGGGCCAGTTTTCTAGTGCGAGATCATCCGAGTTTCTAAATAAAACTGAGGTTAACCACAGAAATGAGTTTTTGGATCTGAGTATATTTGGATCTGAGGTTAATCTCGGCTAACTCGCCAAATTTGGCGATAATTTAGAGATAATTTAGAGAGTCGGGGATTTTGACAACTTTGCTGACGGAGCTAACTCTGCACTGAATAACTGCTGCTTGGTTTAACTCCAGATTCGTTTTCATTCGGGTTTAACAGGTCTTGGTTGAAGCTGGGCTTAACTTTGCACTGAAAAACGTAAGTAAGTAGACGACTAAAATTTATATCGATCGAAACGAAAGAATTTTCGGAGAATTTTTGGCAAGTCGAAAAATGACTATTGTTATGAAAATTAGCAGGTATCTAGGTGTGATAAGGCCCTTCACATGAGCCGATAAAGCAACCTTAATTTAATCGTCAAGCATGATGGTAGTTACCTGCAAGTCAAAGGCAGAAACATTCAGATTTCTGCTAAAGACCCTTACTTACTTACGTAAGGTAGCGGTACAGTCAAGGGTAGACGTGGGCTTCAGCCAACAAGCATCGCCAGCCGAATCTGTCTGCAGTGTTGCAAGCGAAGTTGGGTGAGGTACCCGTCCACTTGCTACTCAATACCCTTCTTAGCCCAAAGGAGCAACAGTTGGCAAAAGTTAGCTTTCCTCTGATCATAGCGCTGGCGGCTGGTGTCGTTGTCGGAACCCAGGTAGACAAAGTTTTTAACTACCTCAAAGTAATGATTGTTTATGGTGATGTGGTGAGTAGTTGTACGGACTTTTGACAGATTGTGCTTCAGCTGTTGACCCGGGAATTCTGCACAATTCCCTTAATCATGACATTAAAGAAGTTTCATGACAATTTTAAATCCTTTTTTTACAAGGTCGGTGCGATCTTTACCGATCTTGAGGGAACAGCATGAGTTTTCCATGGTCATCCCATGGATGCCAAACGACACATTGCAGGTGACGATGGTAGGATTCGAGCCCAGACCTCCGGCGTAGTGAGCGCACACACTTACCACTACGCCACGGTACCCCATGCGCTGTCATATGCGGCCTTGAAAACGATAAAAATGTGGTGATTTTTCTCCAAAATTTGCCGCAGTGTAAGTATTTGATAAAAAAAAAAAAAAATTTGATAGCTGTAAAAAGTATTTGATAACTGTGTCTAAGCTCAAGTGCAACAAAGCAGCCGGAGCAGACGGCCTAGCTGCCGAACTTTTTAAATCCGCTGGCGATGAGCTGGTTAGGAGCAAGCTGAAGAAAGCATGCCCGACGAATGGAACCTCAGCATTGTTTGCCCGATCCTGAAGAAAGGAGACCCTCTGAGTTGTGCCAACTACAGAGGCATAAGTCTTCTTAACATCGCATACAAGATCTTTTCTGCTGTACTGTGTGAACGCCTGAAGCCGTTTGTCAACAATCTAATAGGCACATATCAGTGTGGCTTTAGGCCAGGAAAGTCCACCATCGATCAAATATTCACACTGCGGCAGATCTTGGAGAAAACCCAGGAATTCCAAATCGATACACACAACCTTTTCATCGATTCAAGGCCGCGTATGACAGCATCTATAGAGACGAGCTATATAGCGCAATGTCAAGTTTTGGCATCCCTGCCAAACTCGTCAATCTGTGCAGGATGACGATGGAAAACTCACGCTGTTCCGTCAAGGTCGGCCAAGACCTCGCCGACCCCTTTGATGTCAAAAAAGGATTTAGACAAGGCGACGCGCTGTCATGCGACTTCTTTAACATCATACTTGAGAGAATTGTGCAGAACTCTCGCGCCAACACCAGAGGTACAATCTTTCAAAAGTCCATTCAACTACTCGCATACGCAGACGACATTGACATAATCGGTAGAACAAAGCGTGATGTCAGTGAAGCCTTCGTGAGTATTGGGACGGAAGCGGCGAATATGGGTTTAGCAGTCAATGAGGGCAAAACCAAGTATATGCTGTCATCAAGAAAAGACACCCAACATCGACGTCTTGGACAAAACATTACCATCGACAGCTATAATTTTGAGGTAGTTAGGGACTTTGTCTACCTGTGTTCCGCTATAAATTCAGACATTGACACCAGCGCTGAAATCAAACGAAGGATAACTCTTGCCAATCGCTGTTTCTTTGGGCTAAGGAGTAAATTGAGTAGCAAAGCCTTCTCTCGAGCAACTAAAGTGTCCATGTATAAGACCCTCATCATCCCAGTCCTGCTTTACGGTGCAGAAGCATGGACCCTGTCAAAGGCGGATGAAAACACTTTAGGCTGCTTCGAGAGAAAAATTCTTCGGACGATTTACGGTCCCGTCTGCATAGACGGAGAGTGGAGGAGGAGATATAACATCGAACTGTACAGCGATACCGACCTAGCCAAAAGAGTCAAAGCACAACGTCTACGATGGCTGGGTCATCTAGAGCGGATGGACACCAACGCCCCGAATCCCCCCGAATCTTCGAATCCACACCGCAGGAACGACGCGGTAGAGGAGCACCGAGACTCAGGTGGCGCACGCAAGTGGAAGGGGACCTCAGCCAACTTCGCGTGCGAAACTGGAGACGGCTAGCTAGAGACAGAGCTGGCTGGCAAAGCTTGTTGGCTGAGGCCCAGGTCCACCCCGGACTGTAGCTACACCTTAAGTAAGTAAGTATTTGATCGATGGTGGACCGTCCCGGCCTAAGGCCACACCGAGATGAACCTGTCAGTTTGTAGGCACAAAAGGCAAAAAGACTGACGTCTGTGTAGTTGGTGCAGGGTCGTCTATCTTGAGGTTCGGCAAGCAATGCAGAGGTTCCATGCATCGGGCATGCTCCCCACTGAACATATTTTGTAGTTGAGCTGGTATACATGCTCGTAACAAGATTATTGGCCAGCGGCAGCTAGGCTTACATCTTCTCTCACTTCATCCAGGTGATGGGCTGTATCGTTCGTATGTTCCATCGATGACTTCTTCGCCCGGGTTGAATGGTTCAATCAACATGACAGCGGCGGTTCGTCTTCACTCTTATACAGTCAGCAGGTATGTTTTTTCAAGATCCTTAGCTTCGACGGCGTTCCCACTACGATGAACCGTAGATTGTACTTACAGGCTTCAGTTTTAAGTTTGTACCCTTACCAGGTAGTTTTGTTTCTTTGGTGAAACTTTAAACCTTAAACCTGACGTAGCATCTTTCTATCTCTTCACCCACGCCCTTCTGGCAATCTCTCATCATTTCTTCGGAGAAAACGGTATTTCTCTCTCCTTCTCTGCTCGTAGAGCATCTTAAACAATCTGTGCAGAGCCTTAAAATATGCTTTCGGCTGCGTGTGCTTGCCGGCGTTCACCGTCAAACCAGGGGCTTCGTTGTACGGCCGAGAGAAACCCCGCACATCATATAGTTCCATTTCGGGTGGCATTTTGGTTATGCTGCCACTATGTTTCAACAATTGATGCTAGCGGCATAGGACTTCGTAGAAGGTTTCGAGAGACTCGGTTTGAGAAGGACCTGGCGATCTTCTCTGATTGTAGCCTCCCGACGTCAGAGTTCCGCAAAGTATTTCCATTTTTGTGCTTTGGTCGGGATAAACACAGCGAGGGGAGGGCGTCAAATTTAACTTTAGCTCCAACGAGGTAGTGATCCGAGACAATCGTTGCCCCTCGAAATTTCTCCGCCTTGCGTCGGTGATTCTGGTCGACGTTTGATTGATCGGGAGATCGGCATTTCCCTTTGTTGATGTTGAGATGCGGGCACTGTGTACTAAACTAACTATACGAAAACGTGTTGCCTCGAAGAAAAGTCGAAAAGCCTGAATCAATTATCGGAGTTAGTGTCATGCAGGCTGTGCTTTTCGGTGACCAAAGATGCCCTCCTAGGCATTAAAATCGCATATGATAACCTTAACGTGGGAATTTTTCATACATTTTATCCAAGAGCTCGTAGGACCTATCTTTGACGTCGTCATCTTTCTCCTCTGTGATATGAGGCGCATGAGGTAAGTCTAGCTTTGATGCGGATCATCGTAAAGCCCTCGCGTACGCACATTTTTGATGCTCAAAAAAATTTTACCTAAGTCTGCCTGCAACAAAGGAAGCACATCTCAATAAGCACTGCCTTTGTAGTCGATACAAAGGTTCCATCCGAATTCATTGTCCTCGCATCGTTTACATTGATCCTCAACAATAAATCCGTCCGGATCTGAAGCTTGTTGTTGATTCGTAACTAGTGTTTTTTTTTTAAGTGGCTGGAAAGGCATACCGACACAACCCCCAAACCGGAGGACCAGATAATTTTAATGACTCTAACGGCGGAGACCAAAAAAAACGCCTATAAAGGGTCCGAGCTCCGAATACGTCGTAGAAGCTGATATAAGGTAGATCAACCGGACTAGCACTGCGTAGATGCCACAGTTGATTCCATCTTAGGAAAAATTCCGCTGCTATCCGGATGCAAGAAGAAGCGCCTTAGTGGAGAAACTCCTTCTCTCTTGTCTGCTACATCCAACAAGTTTCCAAAAAGGTCTCCCCCAATATCCAGATGAGGTACTATAGGTACCCTGTCTTCACGATGAGAGTAGGAGCGTAGGAGGATGAGAGTAGGAGTTGATGGACCAAAATTGGTTTATAAAAACTGTGGGTCGAATATGCTTTTCTATCGTTGCTGTTTTCCTGATGCTGAGATTGAAGCAATGTGAACTATTTAAAAATAAATCTTTTGTTTTACTATGTTCGCATATTGTTTTGAATATTTCGAAACCAAACACACAACATTTTCCTATTCAGGTTCCAACACATACAGTCCTCCTTTTACTCTAAAAATCTCAAATTCAGATTTGCCCTGAAGCAACAATAGTTGATTAACTGTTGCCCAATAAGTTACAATGGAGCAACTTTCAAAAACAACAACTCTCCCATATACCTCTCCGTTTTTGGAATGGAAAAACCAAAATGAAACAACTTTTCCGGTTGAATAGAGCTAATTAGATCTACGACGCAGTCCAGGACCATATGAGGAGTTCGAGCAATGGTCGAATGAAAGGCCCGGACATGGGTCAGAGTTTTGTCTGAACCTCGATTCTTGTCCAGGTCTGTAACAAAATAACATCACTCCTTCAATACAATAAAAACCCAAATCAAGGTAAAAAAAAAACATTTTTCGAAACAAGAACTAACCCCGCAGCAGCGATGTGTTATCGAAAAGTTTGAACAAAACAATGTCTGCCGTTGAAGTATTCCTCATTCGGGTGAGGGAACTTCCTTCCTTCCAAATGCCAACAAATAATATTTTTCGACTATTCGAAGCAGATCCGGTGAACTAATTTAACGGCAGATATAATTAATGCATAATTAAGCATTAAATCAAGAGAACATGTGTCCCAGCATCGTCCTCGTCGTCGTCGTAGTCGTCTTCGTCGAGGTGAACTTAAGGATGACTTGTTCGTGCTCATACTCACCCCGACTCACCGTATATAGTTGGCAGACAATGTAAAGTGCTGTGATTACATGGTGATTATAATTTAACCGCTATAATACATTAACTTTCATGGTACATATGTGGCTACACTGTTTGCGATATCTCAGGAAACTTAGAAGGTTCCTATACATGTAACCGTGCGCCGGCAACTGATTGCGAGATTCCTTGAAGAAGCCGTCGCGTCCTCTTCGTTTGGTGGCAGTTTAACTTTTCTGGATGAGGGTGTGAGAACTTTACCTTGTGCACCCTGGGAAGCCGAATTAATGACGTGTAAAAGTTTTGAGGGTACAACCGGTGATTACCTTAAATTTGACATGGGTCGCGATTTTGACATCTTATCCCCAACACTTAAGGAGTCATTGTGTATGCTTGTGGGTCGTCGTATTCCTTAAACAAAACACACCGTTCAGTAGGGATTTTCGTCTTCGACACAACGAAATGCTGCTATCATCATTAGGAGTGGTAAAATGTGAGGTAGAAATATTATTGTCAGCAATTTGAAAATCGATTGATTATTTTTAAACATCGCGCATCGGTTCAAAACGCATTCAAACTATGACAAGGGTCTTCTGTCAGGGGTTGCTTGAGAGTCGACAAATTTAATAAGGCTCTTTAAATAAATTAAATACAATGCAATGCAGCTGTTAGATTTACGCACACTTTAAAGTCTTAGAATTCCTTCTGAATCTATTTCGAGTGCACCTTTTTAACACTTCCAGGTAAGATATAAGTTTCCATAAGACTCCATGAGGATACTGTTAATTATGTGGAATACAAAGAAACCATTAAGTCTCTGGCAACACTGTCGCTCAGAACTTAGAGCTCTGGCGGACAGAGTAATGTCTGCATAGTTTGGATACCCGGTGGCTTCGCCAAAGTGACTTCAACGGAAATCACTAAAACAAAGGTTCATTATCGACTTTATTTTGAGGCAGAAAAAATAGCTAAAAACTGCAGAGGTGCGGCCACATAAACGCTTTATGGCCATCTATAGAAAGCATCAGCGAATCAAAAAAGCTTACAGCACTCAAAATTCCATCACGGTCACGGGCCATAGCCACGAGAGCGTTAACAGACCAAACTGTTGGGAAAACTTTAGAAAATGTGAAACACCTCCCTTGATAGTTTCCATAGTGGCAGCAGAAAACAGCTTTAGCTACATGGACAATTCTTCTTTGAGGAGCTGGCCGAGCTTGCAACTATACTGGATGCGAACATTGTGAAGTTCGGTAGGAACTCCGGCTGGGCCAAGTTTCTCTTATCTTAACTCAGAATACTTCAACTAACTTCGTATCGTATATTGTGTTCAGTTTTTACTCTTAGGCTACGGCCACCTACTGAGCGACGAGAGTCTGAGCGATGAAAAAAAATCAGAACATGTGAAATCGAATAATGTCCGTTTCACATTCAGCGCGAGAGCGTCAACCAAGAGCGGCAGCGACAACAGAGAAATCGTTTGTTACTTCACAATGAAAGCGAGAAACCGCGACGATTGTTTTGACAGTGACAAAACATAACATATTTCTTAAATTTGTCGACTTTATTGCACACGAATAGTTTCTATTTCACAACAAGAATTAGTTCCGAGAAAAAAAATGTCTATTAACTAGACATGTAAGCGTGTCATAAGTCACAACAGCGAATGACTGAATAATCGTCGACCTTGGCGAGGGTGTTTCAATTTCTCGAAAAGCCCGGCGAGCGAGACAGCGATCACGCCGATATTGTGAACCACCCTATACATTGCCATTGATTGAAATTCATTTGACAGCTCGCCCGAGACCTTCGCTTGCGAAAGTGTCGTGTCGCGAAAGCAACGTGTCGCTCTGAAAACAAGTCTGTTTAAATTTTTAAGTCTGTCACGAACGGAATGTTTGATTTCAGCTGTCCGGTTATATGATTCCGTAAGTAAGTCATGAATAAAAAGTATGTCTGCAAACTTCCGGCGATCTTCAAGTCATTGGAGGTTAATTGTTGGTCTTGACTGCACAGGGGCCTTCCTTAGCACGCCGGGCTCTGCTCAAGATGCTTTGATGACTACATCTATACGCGAGGCGTGGATGCTGTAGGAGGGTGGGACCAGACTTAGCTAGCGTAGTTAAGAAGGGGCCTAACAAAGGTATAATTACTTACGTAAATACCTGGGTATTTACGAAGCCAAGAGCCGAGTTGGCGCGTTTAATGATATTGTCGATATGAAAACGAAATGTAAATTCCTGCGACCAACGAGTCAACTGTGGGGGACCAACTTCGTTATAGCCAAGGGTCTGACAGTTGCAGAGAAACTCTTACGAGAATAGGATATAGCTAAGGCGAAGGATAAATAGTTACTAAGGCGAAGTATGCACCAGACGGAACATCAGCAGAGGAGCACCGCAAGGAGGTGTCCTATCTCCGCTCATAGATCCTGGTAATCGATAAATTATAAAAGGTCCTGGAGAAGGAAGGCTTAATTGTAAGTGCATACGGAGATGATGTGGCAATCCTGATCCCAGGTAAATTCCCATCAATCATAAGCAATCGACTCAGCTGCGCACTACGTATTGTTGGTAACTGAGGTTGAAGGTCGAGGGCTGGGAATAGGACACCAACAACTGTTGGTCTTAGTGAGCCGTGATTGAGCTAGAAAGTTGAAATTTATAGTGTAGCTTGGTTCTCGTTTTATGTGTGTGAAAATTGATAAGATTTTCAACGCCCACAGCCATGCCTATAATTAACTTGGATGTCAGACAATCTCAAACTTACATTTTGTTTCAAAATGTTTTTTGGTCAAGTTAGCTAGACATAGAAGCTCGAATTTTGGTGCAGAGCAAAAGCGGTAAGAAGCCTCTAAAAAGACAAAAACTGGACCCCCACACTATTGACCATGCCGAATTTTAACCTGTCAGACCTTTGAAAACCGGGTTTCCCAGAAAATTCATTCTTAATCGAAAAAAATAATATGAATAACATTGAAGATTTTGCCATTTACTAAGTTTGTGTACAAAGCATTGAGCCTACTTTTAGGGGGCGTTTTTTGAAAAAAAAAACTGTTTTAAGCATTAATTTTCGCTTTTAATGAATTGTCTTCTGAATTTAACGAAATAAGAACTATTTTATATTATTTTTCAGCTTACGCCCATTTTTGAGGGCGTGTTCAATTAAAATTATTGACATAAACAATATATGATTCAGGCCAAAAAACTTTTGAATTTGGTGTTAGAGGGTAAAGAGGGTCGGATATTTAGAAGTTCGTTACAGACGAACTCTTGCACTTACTTACTGTTTTTTCACACTCTTTGTGTGCCCTAGAGGATCGCAAGGAAGGCGATGTTATTGTCACCAACTACAGCAAAGCCTTCAACAAAATCTCACACCATGGTAAGGTTAGCTTAGGTTGATGGATGTCCCTGTGACAATATAATCACGGCTCACTTAGACCAACAGTTGGAGTCCATTGTGTTGTGTCCCATGGGTATTCCCTTAGGCGGGCAGCTGTTTTATCTGCCTGGCAGCTACAGTACATGTTCGAGGGAGTGAAGTTGAGCAGAACCTGAACCTCAGGTGGGTGTAGTCCTAAGGGACCTTGTTATTCCTAGCCTTTGCAAGTCGCGCTGGATCTTGTTAGGGTTCCACCAATGCACCGTAAGTTAGGATGGCTCTTATAACCGCTACATACATCGAGTGTACCATGTTTGGTTGCAGTCCCCACATCATGCCGAACATTCTGCGGCAGGCGTATAATGCCACGTTTGCCCCCTTGACACGATCTTCTATATATCCAGCTGAGTTTAGAGTCGAACATGACGCCAAGGTATTTAACCGATTTGGATATTGGTAGCTCAATTTCCCCCATTTTAAAGACCTAAAAATTTCTCACATACGGACAGACGGACGGACGGACGTGAACAATATATTCACCTGTCGCTCGCGATCATATCCCGAAGGGGTCGGTTTTTCAGTGAGAGATCATCTGAGTTTCCGAGTTAAACTCTCCCTTCTGGGGTTGCTGTCGCAATGAGCGGCTTCCTGGTCGGCGTCTGCTATCCAGGTTAGGGTCGGCCGAATACTAAACACTTGTTTCTCTTCCAATACGCAAATAGAATGGACAACAATAAGATGCACGCCAGACGCCTTTATGAAATACTCTGCTAGTTTATTGCTGTTCTCCGTAGAGGCATAACACTTGCGGCGGTAAGCTTTGGTGTTTCTGTGCAGAGTTTTTTCATGTTCCGTACTGGCTCATCAGCATTTGAGAGAATTAATTTTCTCTTCTTTCTTTTATATTCCAAAACTCTTTCCGCTTGCGATGTGCTACCCATCTTAAGGGTAGGCATAACCCCTTGAACCCAGTGAACTTAGATCTGGGAATGATCTCGGCTTAACTCGCCAAATTTGGTGAGATAATCTCGGATCAATCTTGAGAACAGTATCAAGATATTATTTTAATGTTTTTCCTGTGGGGAATGACAGAGTTTCTGTGAAAAATGATATTTGAGAATAGCTCAAACTTATTTTCCTGTGTTTTTCTATGTGAAATGAGAGTTGAAGGTGTCAATAATTAACTTTTAACCTTAACTCTACACTGAAAAACTGCTCGCTGGGTTAACTCCAGAATCGTTTTGTTGAGGTATTAACAGATCTTGATTTAAACTGGGCTTAACCTTAAACTGAAAAACCGGCCCAAAAAGGCCTACGGTTATTATTTCACTGTGTTACAAACTATGCATTAAACTTAATATACGCTGGGACGGGTATAAAAACTCGACTATATTTGTGTTGGTCGACCGAGCATTCAGAAAACCATGTCGGCTTGCAGAGAAGATTAGTTAGCAGTGAAATGATATTGTATCGTAGACGTTGATTCGTATTTTGTGGATAAAAAAGGCAGTTTTCCAGAGCAGCGCAGAGACTCCTTCTGAAATTAAACAATGACATAAAGGCAGTGACAGGTAAAGGCAGATGGTTTAAACATGTTTTCAAAATAAGGAAATTTCCATACCACCATAGGGCGGGAAGACAGTCAGCACCGGGGGTAAAGATAACCTTTAACCTACGTAAATTTTTTATCCGTGATCAACTAAGGCGGGAGTTTAGAGAGACAAGAGACGTTTGGGTCAAAATTTTGAAAAATCGAAAGTAATCGTAATCTGGTTGAAGGGTCTGGAGAGTAAACGATTGACTGAAGAAGGCGGCAAAAAAGTTTAAGACTACTTTGAGTTCGTTGGAGGAAGTTTTGAGAAAATGATGAGGGGTAACTGTCGGATGTTCTTTTTCCATTAAAATGAGAGGCTTGCATTCGGCTCAGATATCGGTGGAAGTGAGAACCGACTAGTTCGTAAGACAGCAAATAATTAGAAAGGTCATATGCCGAGTGGGACTAAAGATAGAGATGCCAGCGTTTGTTACTTTTGTTTCGCATGGAGTGAAATGCGCGTTCGTATACCAGGCTGGGAAATATGTAAATATTTTTTGATGTAAATAGGGACCACATAGAATGAGACATTTAAGCATCTGGTTGTAAGACAGCGCTAAAGCATCGTCTATGTGTAAGCTAGGGTTAAGAAAAATATCGAAATTAACACTGCTGAACAGGTTGTTCAATTTTGGAAAAATGGCTTTGCGGAAATTGTATGAAGTATGAACATTCCGATGGGATAGAATTGTCGACTGACAAAGCTACCGAGAGGGGTGGGGGCTGAGCTGACGGTCCATGGTAGACAGGAAACGATACTTGCAGTACCGACACAGACTTAAGGATCGGATGAAAAGATAAGGTCTAGCCGTCTTACCATGATGTTGGCTGGGTTGATAAGATGGAGGAGACCACAGACTGACGGACGATCGGTGATTTCCTTACTTCAAGTGGGATTTACTGTATAAAATGAGTTTCATCAGCGGATTAAACCAATTTCAGGTGCGGGAGATTGAAATCGCCACAGACCATAACATGGCTTCTTCTGGAAAATGTTGCCTGGAAAACTGTTTATTCAAAAGTCCCTCACAGAATTGAATTTTGGCGAAGAATTTGGCGTCATCACCAAGAAGCTGGCCCTGCGCATTGTTGAAGAACCTTGGCGAACGAATCTCTTGAGCATTTTTTCACCTCTGAGCGGCAATCTTGAAGATTGAAGATCCTGTGTGGCCTGCTGTGTAGTCGAAGAAGAAACTTGAGTTCCTTGAATTCCCGATACAGGCCCTCCATATACTCTTTGCTTAAGCCTGTGCGCACTTTTTTTTATAATATACTCGTGATCAAGGGGTTATGACTACTTTTAAAATGCGTAGCACATCGCGAGCGGAATTTAGGGATAGAAAAGATGGAAGAAAAAAGTTATTCTCGATCCAACACAAACGCTGATGAGTCAAACATGAAACCTCTACACAGTAACACCAAAGCTAACCCCCGCAAGTGTTATGCCTTTACGGAGCAAAGCAATAGAATCCAGCAGAATATTAATTGTTGTCCATTCTAATTGCATATTGAAAGAAAAAAAGGTGTTTTGTATTCGGCCGACCCTAACCTGGGTAACAGACGCCGACCAGAAAGCCGCTCATTTTGAGACAGACGCTTCTGGATTTTTCGTTTGTTGCTGGTTTTGATCCATACCGGTACCCATCATATCTGGTGAGCACTACCCTATCCGCCACCTGGGGAGGCGCCTAATTGGGGACCAGCAACACAAGAAGGAAACTTCTTCTTAGCGAGATTGCTGATGTGTCTATATACCAATTTCAGGCGAAGCATTTCATCTCTATTTCTCGAGAAGAAATTCTTCCACGCCTTGAATGCCGCTTTATTTTCACTAATCACAAGGTTTACCTCGCCTGAGCACCGAACCATATTTCTTTGAACTGTTTGTAGTGGGCCTTTGAAGTTCCTAAGAATGATTTGGACCTCTCTATGCACGTTCGCTGCAGGTCATCGCACTCTACATCTTCGTTTTCGCCAATGATGTGATATCGAGGTAGTTTTCCATCGTGTTTTAAAATGCTTGTCTTTTTCCTTAATGTCTTTTTCCTTATCCAAATTGTACCAGTTGATTCTCCCAAATAGCTTTGCTTAGTCTTCTTATTTGGCAGTTCCCTAAAAATTATGGCCAACAGCAGACTGTGTTGTGTTGCGATCGCCTTACCCTTACTCACTTTTCAATCGTTGATCTGGCGCCTGCTTTCCTTGACGAACGTGGTATTAAGCGAAATTAGCAAGCGCTTCGGATGTCTTCGCCAGAAAAGTTGCTAGTTCCGCACCACAGTTCCCCATGGTAGTCTTCATAATAATCATTGGATTTCTCTACATGCCCGTTCAAGCCTTCGCCTACCAACCAAATCTCTTCCTTTGGGATCGCCTTGATGAATTTTTCCCAATGCACGCAACCAACTTGGGCACCAAATATATTCCACACCTCACCTTGCATCACCAGGTTGAGAGTTATCAACTGATGACTTGGATTTCAAATATTCAAGATACCATCAAGTAGCTCTGCCGCAAGGATGATACCGATTCCTTTCTTTCCTTTTCCTGTTCCGCAGGCCATTTAAGCTTCGTTTTGGATTACAGTTCGAACATGCAACCACATATTTGCTGTCGACCGCGGTTTGTCGCACTCAAGGATTCAGATCAGGGAGGAGGACACAGGCCCTCTCCCAGAAACTGGCAAGAACCTTATGTCAAACCTTCGGATTGATGGTGACTGCAGCATCCTTAAACAGTCAGACTGTTGTGTTGATTCCTTTTGTCAGATATTCAGATATTTATCAGCGTATAACTAGCCGCCACGAAGTGTGCTAGTCGGAAGCTGTTTTCTGTTGTCGTAGCGTGGCACTTCAGGAATAAGATTGTTTTAAGCCCCCGGCAATTAGTTAAATCTGACACTTGCCTTGTTTCGTAAAGATTTTGTAGCTGTTTTTGTCACATGCACGAGTCGATTTTTTATTTTTTTTTTTTTATCACCAGAACATGGACTAATCTCGACTAGAAAGAAATTGAGAAAAGCGGAAATAGAAGTGAAAAGAAATTCTGTATTCAACCCAGTATTGAGCATGAAAACCCTGCACCGAAAACCAAAGCCTACCCCCGCAAGTGTTATGCCACTGTGGGGGCAGAAAGTGTTAAAAAAAACTCTGGTTTTAGGCTTTTACAAGAAAAAGCTACGCTTAGGGCTTAGTTTGCCTTTATTTTAAGCTTCATCGGTCCTGACGCAGACTTTAAAGAAAAGAAAATTAATTAATTAATGTAGGAAATTCCAGAAAACACGGCGGAGCCGTTTTGCCGGGGTTTCTCAACAATAAACAAAAATTTGTAAACAATTTGTCACAAAGTTTGACCGATGTACTAAACCCTCTAACTCGACTAAATTTTAGGCTTTCTTATCGGGATTAACATAATTGAGTATGTGAAAGACAGCGCGGAATTCCCGCTTGCGTGGGGGATGAAGGCTTACAAGTCGATAACATTCTTGATTAATTGCAAGCCCCAGACACCTTCGCTATCTCCGTACATATCGATCATTTAATTTCAAGCGAAAATTTTTCCTTTATGACTAAAAAATGTTGGTGATAAAGATAGATCAGCATGTTTAGTAGATAACTTCTAGAAATACTATTGCAATTTAGGTTCTTCGATACTGCGGCCAACCAGGGGTCTATAAAAGTAGCGTAGCCAAAGGTGAGCTTGATTAGAAGTTATCGAAAATGAAGGCAACTGGAGTGCTTTTGCTGGTCGCCGCCTTGTGCGCCGCTGTTAGCTCTGCTCAAAATGGTAAGTAGGCACAAGTAAAACCTGGATGCTTGAATTTTCTATGGTTGTTATATCCAGCTAGCAACGGGACTACCCAATCGCCTACAATCGCTGAGGCGATGCAAGTTATGATCAACTCCTATCAGCAGATAATGCCATGCGGCATTGAGTCACTAGGCATTCCTCCCATGGCCCCATTCAGGAAGGAACTCATAACTCTGAACATCAATGAAGAGATGTTTTCGTAAGTCGTTTGCCTTTTGGGTCACCAAAAATTTTGATTCAAGAATCTGTTTCTCATTCAAGTTTGACAGGTCAAATCACCAACTTGGTGGTAGCTGGACTGGACGATTTCATCATCATTGAATTGTCGACGAACGGCACTCGCACCAGCTTTGACGCCATCTACAAAGACATCGATGTGCTCGGAGAATTCGATACACAATTGTTTGAAAACCTTGCCGGATTCAAGTATAATGTAAAGCCCGAGGGACTGTTGAATATCCACTTCAAGGATGTTCGCGTCAGCGGAGGCATGACAATCACAAAGAACTTGTTTGGTGGTTTGTTCTTCTCAAACATCGACTACTATGTCGACATTGGAGATGTGGTCTCGGACGTTTTGGAAAGCCAATGGAGTATTCCTGTGAATAGGTTCTTCAACAAGTATGTCAGAGAAACCACGCTGCTGCTGGTCGAAGAGAATCGTGATGCCATCAGTCAGGCAATTTCGAACAGTGTGACACCTCTGTTGAATGCCGAGTTGCTTACAACTAGCAAGGCTGAATTCATTCAGGATATGGTTGATGCTGCTGCAATTTATGACTCATTCCAGTGTAACTTGTAGAAGGACGATGTAAATAAAGGAGACATTTTATCAGCAGTAAAATCCATTGTTTCTGACGATAAAAAGAACAAATTAAAAACTTATGAATTTATAAATTCGGTGCGGGAATTTCAAATTTGTCAGCAAATCTGAGCCTACGTTTAAATGACGAGGCAATCTTGGGTCCCAGTGCGGTTTTAATTTCAGGGTTTCGACTCCAACCATACTCAGTCAATGGTATATTGTCAAGCTCGAAAGGAAGCCTTTTTTGTTCGCCGTGTTTATATCTCCCGAGGAATAATATTTCAGAAACAGTAGTAAATGCAAATTTTCGCCTTTATGTAATTATTGACAGATCTCAAAGTGCATTTCAAATGACAGCTTCGTTTCTCTGAATGCTGCTACATTCTGTCACTCCATTGGCATCACAATGAAACAAATCTGCAGTGCCAGCACCTACAGGCACATGCCAAACAATGACAGCAGCAGGGTAAAATATCAAAAGATTGTTCGTCCACATCCCCTACAGCGGGTATATCATGCGCCCATCAAGGCATACAATTAATCGTCTGACATATATAGTGTGCGGCTGCTTTGTTTGGTTCATAATCAAATTTTATGTTTCATCTCGAACTTAATGCCATCAACATCACCTGACGACTGGCAATGTCCGGCAGCAACTTCACCACCAGAAACAATAACAATCCACCAATAAACGTCCGGCAACCCACCCCAACGTTAAGCCTTGGAATGCCCAATCGGAAGGTGTTTTCGGTCCAGCAGAGCCTGTTTCTGTTTTCAGTGGTGGTTTCTCCTATAGCCAATGTTGGTAACGAAACCAGGGATCCGGGAAAATGCTTTGTTCTGGTGAATTTAATCAAGAAATAACTCCCCCGGCTGCTTTCTATTTTGCGTGTTATGAGAATGACAATAAAACCTGGAATTGACTCCTTTTTCGGTTGGTATTCGGTGTGGTCAATGAGATGAATTGTTTGTGCTGAACACTCACCGCTGGAAGGTATGGAATGACGGATAGGTATGGATGCGTCCTAAAATCGATCCACTTGGACTGCGGCATTTTTTCCAAATTTACCAGAGGTGAAGTCGCAATTTGTACGCAGTAAAACTGGATATGTGCCTGCAGTTGCTTTGTCTACATCTACAACGTGGACTTGCAGCGGCAATTAAGGGCTGCATCGCTCCTCCACCAAGAGAGAAATCTAGTATTTCATTCCCATTATCATGTCCTGCTTAAATGTTTATATTAAGCCCCTCAGCAGTTTCAACAAACAATAATGGTTCATCATTAGTAGCTTAGCTTGTCGATTATTACAACCCGCACCAGGATTGTGTATACCTGTCTGGCTTATATGATACCCACACAATAGCTATGTCCTGTCTGAATCAGAACATAATTCTGCTTCGAAATAAACGTTGTTATTCATAGGAATACAATTTCAATTTGATATTATTCATAAGCCCATTGGCCTTTACCATCTACTCAGCTGCGATTTAGCAGCGCAAAACTAGTAAAATGATTTTAATTGAAAGGATGTTCTAGATTTCATCCGACAACTAAACAATTACTATCTATCATCTGTGGGAATGTAAATAAATTAATCTGCATTGAAACTGCAAGTCAAAACTTTGAACGCTCAACCTGCAGGTGGTGATGTGTTCACATTTGCATGAACACCCAAAACCCAATGGTTGGTACCTATATAAAAGGCTAAACTTATGTTAGATTGAAAAGTGGCGAACTATGGGTTACCCATTACGGGTTGATCTTTAATGCAACGCTTCGTTGTCCGTCCATTCGTCGGCACCTGTTGTAATTTTTAAAAGGTGAGAAGTAGAAAAGCTCAAATTTGGTCCGATGGGAACAGGAAATTTTTTTACCCGACCCGGGGTGTATCGGTTTATTGCATACTTTGTAACACAGTAAAATCATCACCGTAGACCTCTAAGACCTTTAAGAGATATCATCATCAAGACCGACGTACAGGTGAATTGGTTAAGACAGGCGGAGTCTGACCGTATGTGTGCAGTTTTTAGGTCTTAAGAGTGTGTGCTACAGTGTGTACGCAGAAGTTATAGTCCGTAAAACGGAGCGTTGAATACCCCATCCTATCCCACATTGTAAAATGCTGATGACATAGTTATTTTTGACATTTTATAAGTAATAAGCAAACTTCGAAAAGGGGCGTGGTCCAACCGCCCCTAATTACAAACTATTAATTATGAGATATTTCCACAGATATTTCCAAGTTGCGTTTAAATGTACGTAAAAATGCAATTTTTTGGTTCAAATTCAATATTTTTGTAAACCGACCCCTAAAGCCGCGTTGTCACAAGGAACAAAAACAAAATTTCATACATTAGCAACGCAAAAAGCATTCAGCGAATTTAGGTTTCAGTTGCTAATGTATGAGATTCTGTTTCTGTTCCTGTTTACGTTGCTTGTGACAACGCGGCTTAAAAGGGGGCGTGGCTAAAAACTTTATATGAACGAAATCTGGACTGAAGTTATGTTTACCTAACCATCCGCTCCCAGCCCCGCCTCTAATTGACTTGAATGTCAGAAAACGTCAAATTTACATCTTATTCCAAACTGCCTTTTGGTCAAGTTAGACAAGGCGTAAGAACTAAAATTTTGGGATAGATAGATCAATAATTACCGGAAGCCTTTAATTAGACGAGCTTTTAGCTTTTTCTGCGCTTTTTATACCCGATCTCATAGGATAGGAGGTATCTACATTAGGTTCGAATCATAGTTTGTAACATAGAGAAATAATCACCTTAGACCGCTAAGACGTCAAGGGCAAATGATCGAGACCGAATTATTAGTCGTATAAGCCATGTCCGTCCGTCCATCTGCCGGTAGTTTTTAGGCCTTAAAATTTGAGCAAGGAACTTAAAACTTCATATCTGTTCTTTCTGGGTCCCGAAGCAACACAAGTGTAAAAACTTTTGAAATCCGCCCACTGACACGCCCATTTTAGCATGAAAAATCAAAAGTGTTGTAAGACGCTGAAATTTGGTGTGCTGTATCCTTGCTTAAATGTATTGTGATCGATTAAAAAAAACGCGAAAAACGCCTCCATGTGGGCGTGGTCTCATTCCATTTGCATTCTTCTTAGCGACAATATACTTATAGAGCTCAAATGAAAAAGAATTCACCGCGCCCACTTTTTGGAAGCGTATTTACGTAACAACCAAATTTTTCTTATAAAAATGCTATCAACAGATGTAAACATCATCTGATCAATTATTTGAACATAAAATACAATGTTATCGAAAAGGGGATGGCACCACGGCCCTTTTTTATTGGACGAGACTTTCAGCTGATAAAAACTAAGCTCCGAAAATTCTAAGTAAGAAAAGTCATTTTTGAAAGATCTTGAAAATTTTAGAAACTTCTTCATATGTTTCATACAAACCGAATTTCATTATAATCAATTCTACCCTAGAGATACCAGAATACTTTGAAATTCAAGTTAATTAAGACAAATAATGTTGGCTTTCCTAATTTATAAAAAGTTTGTTTATACCCTTATTCCACAGATGTGGGGTATATTAAGTTTGAAACAGGCGAAAATGTAAAATAGAGAAATAATGACTATAGACCCCCAAGACCTTGAGGGCATATGATCGAGACCGACTTCTGAGTCGAATGAGCCATGTCGGTCCGTCCGCCCGTCCGTCTGTCTGTCCGTATGTCACCAAGTTTTAGGCCTTAAATTTTGAGCTAGGAAGCTAAAATTTTGTACGTAAGCTCTCTGTCATCCCAACCAATACAAGTGTTAAATTTTTTTTAAATCCGCCCACAGACACGCCCACAATCGGTCTAAATGTGCAACAACCTCCGGTGCTTACAAGACTGTAAGACGTCGTGAAAAGCCGAAATTTATTATTTAGCATCTCCTAATAATTACAAGTCATAAAAAATAAAAATAAAGTCAGCAGACCGCCCCTTGTGGGCGTGGCATCGATTGAAAGTGTGATCTTTCACATGCAATTTATTCAATATTTTCGTTCCAAAACGAAAATTTTTTTCTTAATATGTGATGTAGTAAAAACTTTTTTTTAAATTTCTTTCATACAAAGTTTTGAGCTACGCCCACATTTGGTGGCAAAATTTAAGAAAAACCTCTAACTTTCCAGAAAACATGGATTTCGATAAATTTTTAGCCTAACTTATGTAAGGATAAGAACTAAAATTAAGCACATTAGCTTTATCGGGTTCTATACTAGATTTCGTTCCTACAAAGTTTTTGTCCACGCCCATGTTTAGAGGTTGATATTACGAAATTGTTGAATTTTACCCAAAAAATTACATTTGGCATCGAATTAAAGATTAATTGTTCGAATGCAATTTATGCAATATTTTTGTTTCAAATCAAAAAATTTACTTAATATGTAATGTAGAAAATATTAAGTTCTACATTTAGTTCATACAAAGTTTTGGGCCACACCCATATTTAGAGGCACGATTCCTTAAAAACCTATAAATTTCCAGAAAAAAACATGGATTTCGACTACTTTTTAGCTTCGAACAAGAAATAAAATTATACCACATAGAGAACACCGGATACTTTATCAGATTTCGTTCATTTTTCGGCCACGCCCACCTGTAGAGGTCAATTTTACAAAATTATTGAATCTGAACCAAAAAATTACAGTTTTGCGTACATTTTAGCCGCAAACTTGGATATTTCTATGCTAATATTGATTTTCGGTTAAAGGAGTTGGACATGCCACGCCCCTTTTTTAAAAAATATTGAACAAAAACTTAAGGGGAAGGATTTTTTTTCTTTTTAAAATGATGCATAAATGGTAACGGGACGGGGATGGAAAACAAGGAATTAAACGAATGGAAAGGAAAAAAGGAATCGAAATAAGAATAGGAATAGGGTATACCGCGGTTCGTAACAGACGGACCGAAGCTATTATATACGCCCTGTTGCACTTACTCACTGGTTTAATTTATTTTTATACCCCATCCCATAGGACAGGAGGTATATTAAGGTTGCCACATAGTTTGTAACACGTTGAAATAATAATGGTAGACCCCCAAGACCTTGAGTGCATATGATCGAGACCGAATTCTGAATCGAATAAGCCATGTCCGTACGTCCATCCATCCGTCCGTCTGTATGTCACATGTCTTTAGGCTTCAAATTTTGAGCTACGGTGCTGATACGTCCGGATTACGTCATGCGAAGCAGTACAAGTGTTAAAATTTTTTAAATCCGCCCACAGACACACCCCATAGATTTCAAAACTGTAAGACGTTCTAAAAGGCTGAAATTTGACATTTCGCATCTCCTAATGAATCCAAAACACAAAAAAGAAAAAAATTTTTGGTAAACCTTCTCCAGTGGGTGTGGCATCTATTTTAAGGGTAACTTTTCAAATGCATTTTACTCAATATTTTTGTTCCAAATTGAAAAAATTTCGCTAAATATTTTCTGTGGAAAACGCTTAGTTCCACATTTTCTTTCTACAAAACTTAGGAGCGCGCCTACATTTGGAGGCAGGATTGAAGAAAACCCTGAAATTTTACAGGAAAACATGAAACACAAATATAGCAGGTTCCAGATTTCGTTCATATAAAGTTTTTAGCCACGCCCTCTTTTAGGGGCCGATTTGAACCAAAAAATTGAATTTTTACGCAATTTGGAAATATCTTATAATTAACATGTAAGGAGCGCTTGGACCACGCTCTTTTCGAAGTTTGTAATACTTATAAAAAGTAAAAAAATAACAATGCCATCAGCATTTTACAATGTGGGATAGGATGGGGTATTCAACGGTCCGTTTTAGGGACTGTAACTTCTGCCTGGCATGTCCAACTCGTTTCCCTTAGTAAGGCTAAAAGGCAGTCGAAATCCATGTTTTTAGCGGTCCGTACAAAAATGGGAAAAAGACCTCTTATGGTATCGCTCCGTTGTCCGTCCATCCGTGCGCACCTGTAACTTTTGAACGGTAAGACGTAGAAAGATGAAATTTGGTACACTTTATAAAGTCCGTAAAAAAATGAGAACGCTTAGAAGGGCAATTTTTTACATACACGCATAACGGTTTAATTACAGTCTAAATATTGGTGGTAAACACCGTGAAAGTGTTTTGTTTTCTTTTTTACTATAATAGGGATTTTTGATTTAATTTCATTTAATTTCAATTCATTTTATATTCGTGGTACCTAATTCTTTTCGGAAGTTATTAGTCGGTGATCTCTTTTTATCGTTTTTATTCGTGATCGGGCGTTATATGATTTTCTCTCTCGCACATATAGAAGTGCAAGTACAAACGAGTTGTTGTTGTTTTTGCTTGTTCGAATTAGTTTGTTTACCTTTTGGTCGTGAGTAACAAGGGAAATAGGGTTACCGATTTCGTTTTCGTTTAATACTTTTTTAGTACTTTCGTAGGTATCTTCCTTTTTGATATTTTGGTTGGTTAATTGCATTTTAGGTGACTTAATTTGTATTTTCAAGTATTTGGTGAACTTTTTGTAGGTTGTTAAAAATATAAGTAGAAGAGAAATAATGAATATTAATCGTTTAGCGCAGGATGAACTTGCATATGAAATGCATTGCAGGGGTCTTTCGGTTGGAAAAGTAGATGAGATGCGGAAGTCTCTTCGCGCGGTTAGGGCTATGTAGAAACGGGGTTCATTCGAATCATGTAAACACCCGTTTCAGTTTGTAGAAGACCGGGAAGCGGTAGAGGAAAAAATCTTGGAAATAAGGAAGGGCTTGGAAAATCCACACCATAGGAACTTTATCCGAGTATAAAAAGATGTTCACAAAAATCGAATGGGCGATTTTAAGAATAGGCAGGTAATGTCCCACCGTTCAGGAAGAAGTAGAAGCGAAAACTCAGCTAAAAACGAACCTGATGATGCTTCTAGTGGATCTAGAAGACGACGAAGAAGACGATGACGAAAAAGGAGAGGAAAATGCAGAACACCAGCGGCTAAAGGAAACCCACACCGTAGTAGTACCACCGAACAACTCACCGCCATCGACTTCGGGTAGTGCATTGCTACGGAGTAATGCAGTCGATGGTCAGCGACACGATTGCGTATACATCCCTACCGAAGGATCCGGAAATCCTTCGAAGTGGAATTTAAAATTTACGGGAGAACGTTGCGGCGCGTCGGTAAATTCTTTTCTTGAAAGGGTTGAGGAACTTAGGTAAGCTAGGGGATTTCTGAATCCCAGTTGTTTAGGTCGGCAGTTGATTTGTTTTCAGGGAAGGCACTTATTTGGCTTAGGGCGGTTAGGAGAACTGTTGTTTCATGGCAGGAGTTGTGTAGGGAATTGAAATTGGAGTTTTTACCCCCAAATTATGATGATGTCCTTCTAGAAGAGATCAAACGTCGTACCCAAGGGAAGGATGAGTCCATTGGTGTATATGTGGCCACCATGGAAAACATGTTCGGAAGGTTGTCCGAACCGCTTTCGGAAGGAAGGAAATTAGGAATTGTTCAACGGAATATTGCACCGTTTTACCAAACACAATTGGGCTTGGTAGAACCACCTTCAATTAGGGATCTGGTTGTTTTGGGAAGGAAGTTGGAGATGGTCCGAGCGAATGTGGAATAATTTGCGCCGCCTCCAAACCCACGTTCGCGTAATCTTTTGGAACCCGACTTGGCTTACGTGCCAGTTGAGGAACCAATTTCACCAACAGTCGCCGTTGTTAGTAGGGACCCTCAGCCTGTAAAGAGGTTGAGGTGCTTTAATTGTAATAGGGAAGGTCACTTTTCTCGGGAATGTTCCGCTCCTAGGAGATGTTTAGGTTGTGGTCAGCTAGGGGTTATTCGTAGGGATTGTAGGACGTGTTCGGGAAACCGGAGAGCTCCGTCGGTTTTAAATAGGTCGCCTGCTGGCAACCAGTCGGACGTTCAGTTAGGTTTCACACTTGAGGAAAAGGAGAATGACGTGCGCCCATATTTAGGAGTTAGTGTTTGTGGCATTAATCTTGTAGGTTTATTAGATTCAGGAGCTTCGCGCACGATCATCGGTAGAGATAGAATTGAGGTGCAGAAAGAGTAACTTCGGGGTCTGATTGGTCTATCTAATAGGTAGTTGTTCGAAGTTTAACAACTTTAGGAAGTACGAAGATCCGAGGAAACCTCCATGTAAAAGAACCTATCTTCAGAAAAATGGAGCACGACCGGCTCCGATGGTATTGCCACGTTCAAAGCAGAGATCCTACGAACCCCGTCAAAAATGCAATGTCCATTAACATTCCAGTGCAATCGCGAAGGAGAGGGAGGCCTAAACATTCATGGATCACACAAATGCAACGACAACAGCATTTATTTGGCCTCAGTGACGAAGAGATCCAAAACCGAGTCGCCTGCCGGTATATTCTGATAGGATAATAATTTTTTTATATTAAAAAATAAATATAATTTAATATACATAGGTACCCAGGGTAGGGTATAAAAATAGTTCTAATAATTTTAAATATGAATATCGGGCCAATGATCAAAGATGTCCCTCTTTATTTTCTTCTTCTTCTTTTCCATTTAGGCGCGAGGTTATAATCTGAAGTGATGGATTATAACCCTCCCACTTTACTGCATTCCTAATGGTCCGCTTGTGGGGTACGCCGATTTGACCTTAGAATATACCGGCATTGCCTTTTTGACGGGGTTCGTAGGATCTCTCCTTTGAACGTGGCAATACCCACTGAGCCGTTCGTGCTCGTCGCTTCCCTGGTGTATACACCGACTTTAATTGAGAACTCATCAATGACTCCGGAAGGACATCTTATTCTTCTCTTTGCTTCATCATACATGTCCATGATCATCCGCACGTAGGCTTCTGGAACTCCTCGTTTTCTTAGCGCCACCCATATCAGATCTCGTGGAAGTCTATCGAAAGCTTTTTCAAAATCAACCAGCACCATATGCAGATCTTTAAGGGCATCCATATGTTTTCCCATTATGATCCTTATGCTTTGGATTACATCAGTGGTTGATTTGCCCGTGACAAACCCACACTGGTCCTCAGATAGCCTTATTATTTTTCGACTATCTTGTACCCGCTCGACGATCTTCATTGTGTGAAACATCAGCTTGATGGAACGATAATTGTCACAGCTTCATGTATCACCTTTTCCTTTAAACAAAGGAAGGAGATAACTTTCCCTCCACTGATTAGGCCTTGGATCCCCTCTTATTAGTTTGGAGATGAAGGTCGTGGGCCATCTGGACCCGCTGTCTCCTATTTTCTTCCAGAACTCTGAGGGTATCTCATCTGGCGCAACCGGTTTTTGCTTTTTGGAGTACTCAACCGCCTTCCCAACCTCGTCGACTGTGATTTCTGGTACTTCTTCTCGGTTAGGAGTAGTTTCTTCTGGAAAATGGTGCCTGGGAAACTGTTCGTTCAAAAGTCCCTCACAATACTGCCGCCACCTGTGAAGAATTTTGTCGTCATCCACAAGAAGCTGTCCCTGAGCATTGTTGATGACCTTTGGCGAACGAATCTCTTGGGCGTTTCTCCTCCTCTGAGCGGCAATTTTTAAGATTGTAGCCCCTTTATTCAAGGTGTTTTGTCGAAGATCCTGTGTGGCCTGATGTGTATTAGCAGTGGAAGAGCAAACTTCCTCCAATTCCTGGTACAGGCTCTCCATTCTCTTTGCTTGAACCTGCGCGCACTTCTTCTAAGCAAGACTCTTGAGGTGTCTATATTTCAATTCCAGGCGAAGCATTTCATCTCTGTTGTTCGAGGAGCACTTTTTCCATGCCTTGAATGCCGCCTTCTTTTCACCTCATCTGACCACCACCATGTTTCATTGACCTGTTTGCGGTGGCCTTTTGAGGTCCCTAGGAGTGATTTGGCCTTCTCTATGCACGTTCGCTGTAGGTCATCCCACATAACTTGTGCTCTGCACTCTACGTATTCGTTTTCGTTAATGATGTTACAGAGGTAGCTCTGCATGGCTTTTAAATATGCTTCGCCTTTTCCTTATCCAAATTGTACCAGTTGATTCTCCCAGATAGCTTTGCTTGCTTAATTTTCTTTTTTGGCGGTTCCATAAAAATTTCGGTCAGCAGCAGGCGTTATTGTGTTGACCCGCGATTTTAGAGACCTGTGAACCAAATGATAGTCAATCTAGGTCTCATTCCCACCGCTGCTATAAGTGATCAGGTGCCTGCTTTCCTTGACAAACGTGGTATTTAGCACAATAAGACCGTATGACTTGTAAACGTTTAGGATATTTTCACCAAAAGAGTTCCTAGTGCCATACCACAGTCCCTCAGTCTTTATAGTCCTCGTTAGATTTCCCGACATGTCTGTTCAAGTCTCCGCCTACAACCAAAAGCTCTTCCTTTGGGATCGCCTTGATGAGATCATAAAAATCAATCCAGAATGCACCTTTTTCCGTCTGCTCACACCCAACTTGGGGAGCATATGCACTAGCGATGTTCCACACCTCACCTTGCATTACCAGCTTGAGAGACATCAACCGGTCATTTGGCTTTGAAATATTCAAGACGCCATCAAGTAGCTCTGCCGCAAGGATGATACCGATTCCGTTCCTACCTTGATCAGTTCCATAGTAGTACATCTTGTAAGCTTTTGTCTTTACATCCAAGAAACGAGCCCGATTTCCGGTGTTCCGCCATTTCGTCTCTTGGACCCACAAGATGTCCACCCGCCTTCTTACCATCATCTCTTCAAGTTTGTAGCTACGACCAGTCATGCTTCCAACATTCCAACTCGCGATCCTGAGCTTGCGCTTAGGCAGCTCTGACCCGAGCATTACTGCTCGTCCCAGGATCACTACCATGTAAGCCATAAGTAGTGCCTGGCGGGGTAGTTCCATTCTTAGAGTACCTTTCCGTAAAGCTCTTGTCTAAACGACTTGTTTTGCTTGACAAGTGCATAGTCCTTATTGTTGTTTGAACATGTTCCGACATCGGTGGTCCCCCAGTCATGTCAACCCACGGACTTACATAATGCACACTTGTGGGAAAGTTGAATGATGTCGCAAGATGTTGAATGTGTCGCTAGGCTCACCTAGGTGTTACAGTGGCCTAGACCCCTTAGTCGCCTTTTACGACAAGCGCCATATTTTCGTTTCGGGGGGCGCTGCAGCCTTATTCTCACCCGTAGCTGCACGGATTCCCTCTTTATATTCTACTTTATTTTCTACAATAACAGCATTTAAAAAGTCGTATGCACAGATCCTGCAAATTAAAATTGGAAAATTGGCACATGCATCCTTCGGGCATAAAGGGGCGATATATGCCAGAAGGATGAATGTGCAAATTTTCCAATTATTTTAAGTTACTTAGCTGGGTTCGTTAAAGTGGTGAAGGGATGCAGCTGGTCTGCTTAGACACAAGTGAGGGTGGTAACCAAATTGATTGTACTCCAAAATGTAAATAACACATTAAAAGTGTAACGGGTTGCGAATATAACATGGGTCCGCAGGATTTTAAAATTTAAATATATCCACCAGTTTTCTTTCAGGCCTTTACTAATTTTTTATTTTTTAACAAGCTTCGAAACATTCCCTTATTTTGACTTGAAATAGAGATAAATTAATTCATTGCAAATTGATTGCCTGGAATAGGTACAACCAGAACCGCCGCCATCTTCCCCATTTGAAGGACCTTAATTAGGTAAGCTTTCACTCAGTCGTCACCCATATGAACAACAGGATATGTGGCGTAATGGAATGCAAATAAGGTTCAAAGGAACAGAGCACCGAAAAAAAAAATACTCATTTCAAGTCCATTTGTACAAGTGTAAATGAGTTTCTAGTCCCTTTTCCCGAGAAATAGAATTAATTTAACGAAAATGTTTGCAATTAAAAATAATGGAGTTTCACTAACTTCTAAGGACTTTCCATTAGCTTTACCTTAGTTTTGGGCAATAACGTTCTGTTATCCTCCCTGGGGGAGATTTCAGCTGCACCTGAAATCCCCAGCTGAGTACTTTTTGGCTCGCATAGTAGTCGAATTTGCGTTCACTTGCCCGTGAGGGACTAAAGCGTAAGTTATGAGGTGTAAGGTGCAAAATGCAAATCCTTCAGTTATCCACGAGGACGGAAGAATATATTTCTATCGTCTCGTTACTTTGAGGCGGAAAATAAAATTCTTGTCCTTCGGATTTGACTTCGTGCTGGCTCAATACGGCTAACTTAACACTTGTTCGGGTGGGTGAAAGTACATATGACTTGGGGATTTCTTCAAACTTTCGCTTGAGAGGACATTTTTGATTTTAATATTTGCTTCATTTCATTTGTCCTTTGGGACAATCGTCGTTGTCGACGTCTTCGTTTGTTGAATTTGTCTGCTCAGGTTGCAGCATTATAATGGTGTGTTTTTATAATTTTTTTTTCTCTATTGTCAGTCGCAGCCCTTGATTTAAAAATGCAAAAAAGATTTAGAAAACTCTGTATGCAAACATGCGATGGCCTGGCCATGCTAAGATGTTAGCAAACCACCCCTTCCTCGCATTCACGTGTGGGAATAAGGGAATTCCTCGCTTGGTTTTTGTTATTTTTGATGAGATTCAGGAAAATTGAAATTAGACAATGGATGAGGGAGGTGAATTTCGCTTACGGTCTTTTGGGTTAATCCCTGAAATTCATTTTCGAAAAAAGAGGAAAAATTACACTGACGAGCGGAAAGTCATAACGTTTTGATGTGTTCTACGAAGCGGATGCAAGGAACATAGCATGGTTGAGTGGTAGTTCGGTCGACTGGAAATCGAGGTAATTGTTTTTGGATGTTGGTATGTTAATTTGTGCAGAAGTTTCAACATTTTCTGTAGCTGAAATCTATTTGAAAAAATGAAAGTCAAAAGAAAGGGAGACGGTCAGTAATAAAAGCGGGGATTCTGATCTTTTTCTGACATACCGATATGATGGATTTTCAAAACCTGTGCAACTAAGTGTAAGTATATTAAGAATTACCCATCTAACGTTCCCCATGTCTCTCATAAGATGTCCTTTTTTTCATGGTAGGTTTTTTCCGATTTCCAGCAAAATCCTTAACTTGAACAGCTTACGGCCATATTTTTCACGACCCTTCATTTCGTACAACTAGATATATCGTCATTTGAGAGTTGTAGTTAAGCCTTTGGCGGGTTCTTTTGTAACAACTCTTTTTCAGTACGCAGAGCGGCACCTACTACGTAATCCGTTTTGACTTTAGTCGACATAATCCAAACTGTAAGGATTTAAGATTTAGGTTACACACAACATTAAAAAATTATTAGATTAGGGATTATTTGAAAGGCTGATTACTCACACAACTTCAAGCTTTCTGCGATAATTATGATCGATCTTGCCTCAAACGAAAATAATTGTTTTTTGTAATTTTTGAGGCCGGGAATTTTCCCCAGTCAATAGCGATAAGGCAAATGATTCATATTACTCAGCCCAGTGTCTAAGAGGGGGCACGTCTTTTGCTGGCTTTTAAAAACCCGTTGTGAAAGTTAAAGGAAATGCCTTGAAAGTTGCTCTTCTTAAAGTGACACATTTGTTTAAGGCCGTTTTAAAGCAACTTAATACCAATAATTGGTTTTCCCATCCACCTGATAGCTTCGATAACAGATGGGTGCAAAAAACATAATCAATCTGTTTAGAATCAATTACTAAGCATGACCAGACTAATGAATTCTGCTATAAAAGGTTGGAAATGCCTAGAAGATTGCAACATTAGTAAAAAAGAAGTCTACCTTGGCGTTCCTTTCGGTGGCCTGTTTAGCCATTGCGGTGATCAGTTCGGCACCTCAAAGTAAGTAGGAATCTGTCCTCGTACCTTTTAATATGCAGACTTTTTTTTAACTTTTTTTTAGATGCATCTAATGGTGTTTCGGTTGAAATGCCAAACAAGGCAGAACCTATGAAAAATTTCCTCTATGCATTGAAGCACATCGCGCCTTGTGGTGATGCCGCAACCGGCGTTCCTGCTTTGGCACCTTTCACTATGCCCATTGTGTCTTTGGATATTAACCACGAGCTCTTGGTGTAAGTCCTATGCTCACATGCTTGTTGTCTTGACTTACAGTAAGGTGAAATATTTTTCCAGTTGAAATGGAAGTATCAGCAACATGGTTATAACCGGGTTAACTGATTTCGTCCTGATCGAGTTGGCAACAAACGAGACCACGATGCGAACATCCTATGATATGCTCTTCGAGGACATCCAACTACTGGGTGACTACAATTTGTATGTAAACCCCGATCTGGCGGGCTACAAGTTCGTGGTGAATCTTCAAGGCTTGATGAATCTTCAGGTGTTGGATATTCGTGTTAGTGGAGCCAACACATTGAGCAAGAACGCAAATGGTGGTGCTCTTTTCACGGATGTGGATATTGACGTCCAGATTGGCGACATCATCTCTCACATTTTGGACACACAGTGGAGTGTGGCTTTCAATGATTATTTCAACAAATACGTCCGGGACACTTGGATGATTTGGTACCAAACTAATCGGGTTTTGTTCAACCAAGAGGTCACTAGTAGGCTAACTGAAAGAATGAATGCTCTTTTCTCTAACTTCACTGCCATGGAATACACGACGGGAATAATTAAGCTAACCGATGAATAAAACGCCATAAACTGTACCGCACCTTAGAAAGGACATAACTATATGTTTACACAATAAAGCATTAGAAAATGTCTCATTAGAGCATTAAAAAGCGTAATTTGCAAGCGATTCAAAGCCACTTGGTTACCCTGTTTTCTAAGAACATACATAGCTTATAACATGCTGCTTATGTACATTTAAGCTCTATGATTCTAGTATACCTCCCCAACGTAAGGAAGTTAATGACGTCAAAATTGTTAACATTTTATAAAAAAAAATTATACCTACTCTGCGTTTTGCTTGGTTGTTTGAACATTCTTAAAAACGGGCCAAACTCTTCCTTAGTCAGACAAGTGCTAGCAAATGGCTTCACGCATGGTGTACCAGGATTTGGAACAACGAGCACAGGCTCAAGTGCTGCCCCCGTTGGCTAATGTTCAGGGGCAAAATAAAGGCCCCCGATTCAAGTCCAGACAGGCAATGGCATGTCACAGACTTGGGTGGATTCATCAAACCCCCATACTTCTTCTTCCTTTCGGCTCAGGTGAGAGACGGCCATTAGGCATGTCGCCTACAGTCGACACGCTTTCAAGGAAGTCTAGGTGGTTCTAAGCTTTTTCTACTCAACTTCGCTAAACAGCAACTGTTTCCCTTGTCTCTAAGCCTTCAATTTGCAGTTCTGTAACCTACTGCAAATTGACTTGATCGACGAGATCGAGAATTTGGACGAGCTAGCTACTGAGCAGTGAGCTCGTCCGAAGCATAAGCTCTCAACGAGGGTTCCTGCAGTAAGAAGTTGTCCTCGTCCCCCTCAAGAATTTCTGTGGAATTTTAACAGGCTGATTTTAAGCTAGAAGTGTAAGGTTCACTCGCACCCATCCCTGTTCTTTTTTTTTTGTGTAATTAATTGTTTTCCCACGAGTAAGGGGAAAAGATGGTGTCTATCTGTACCACTCTCCCCCTTTATACATGATAAGGGAAATACGAATTAAAACTAGAGGTCCCCAGGTATCTAAAGTTGTGCACTTATGACTGAGCTTCCCCTGAGCCATGCGGCTCTTGGCATGCACACCTTACCTTGGGTCCCCTCCTACTTGGTTCGGGCTTGGGACCGGCTGTACACCTCCAAAGTTCCAGCATTGGGTGGATCTCTGACATTGAACAGGCGGAGTTAAAAAGACATCCAGTTTAAGTTAAATATATGTTTCATTTTGCTACTTTCTGATTGTAAAACTTTGCAAGATAAGTGTCAAAACAGTTTTGCGGTCTCTTTCATCAATATTCAAATGTGTAGGTTAGGTTAGGTTGGAAAGGGTTGTTTGCACTAGTGCAAATTCACTGTGTGGCCAGATTGGCCCATTGTGATTACCCTTGTGAGGTAGACAAACAAGGTTGGACATAAGTCTTGCTCAGTGAACCAGCCTGATGTTTTAATAAATCTTTTTAGGTCTAGTATAGTGATATTCCTGCCAGGTCGTCCTTCCTATTAAAGAAAAGGTAAGTCCTCGTTCTTGGAGAGCTGGACAGTGGCAGAGAAAGTGTTCTATAGACTCTATTTCTTGCAGTATCCTGTGACTACTAATCCTGCCATCGTCACCTGAAAAAAAAAGACTTGTTCTTTTTCACGGTCCCCACCTCCGCGAGGGTTTGACAAGCCCTCCGAGAGTATTAATTGTCTTGAAAAACTTCTCAAAGTGCCGTTCGAATTCGGCAAAAAATTGTAGATCCTTTTATAAGTAAAAGAAATCAACACACCAGCATACATTGTTGAGAAGTTGGCCCTAGTTCACCTCGAGCTGTTGCGCCACTCTATTTATTTTTTTATCCTGTGACTACACCAACGAGTGTTCTTATGAAGTGGCCATAAGCGATGAGTTATGATGCAATCCTTTGACTGTTTCCAACGTTACCCGGCTAGTTTGACCGTGTATTGATCTATAAGACTTTTGGCTGTGTTGAAAGGGAGATAAACCCGTTGGTCAGCCATCGTTATGTGCATATGAGAACCTTTCCTGGCCAGTTCGTCCGCCATTTCATTTCCGGCTTAGAGTATACGAGTTTGCAGTCCAGGGCTTTAAGTGCTACTTGACTGTTCACTCATATGGTGATTTCCGTTGCTGGAAGATCCATAGATTGAATTGTCTGTGCAGCTCTCTTCACCGCATAAATCTCTGCTTGAAAAGCACTGCAGTTGTCATTTAGTCTATATGACTGGTTGATTTGCAGTGTTTCCGAGAAGACTCCTGTCCTGAGGCTGTTCCATATTTTGTTTTCGATCCATCGGTATAGCGAAAGCGATTCCTTTGATGTCAACATTAGTCTCTACCCAGTCTATCCTACTTGGTATAGTGACTTTGAATCTTTTATAGAAGTCAAAATGAGGTGTCTTATAATCCGTATGGGTTACAGATCCATTTTGATTTAAGATATTCAGTATGTTCGAGTCCCCTAGACATTGTGGCTTCCAGAGGTTGTTCTCTCTTAGTCTGAGAGCTGCCTTTGCCGCCACATTTCTTGTGAAAAGCTCCAGAGGTTGGACGTGCAGCATTGTTTCCAGACCTGTTTGAGGTGTGGATCTTAATGCACCTGAGATACCTTAGCAAGCTAATCTTTGTGTCTTTTTCAGATTGTTGAGTTACCACCATACCAATGATCCATAGGTAAGAATAGGTCTAACAACCGCTGTATAAAGCCAGTATGTTATTTTGGGTTGAAGGCACCACTTTTTCCAAATGGCTTGTTTACATGTGTAGAGAGCAATGAGACTTTTCTTCATTCTCTCCTCAGTATCCTGTTTCCAATTTAGTTTGGAGTCAAAAAAAACGCCAAGATATTTGGCTTCCAGGGAGAGTTTGAGATTGGTTTCATTAAACTTAGGAGCTATCCACCCCTGCAATTTGCGCATCCTTGTACACAGGACCATATCTGTCTTGTACGGGTTGACTTAAAGTCCACTCTTCTCTGCCCATCTTGATAAATCTGTTAACACAGACTCCATCAGTTCACTGATTGTTGGAACAAATTTGTCTGTAATCAGTTTAACTATGTCATCTGCGTAAGCGACTACTTTTATTCCTCTTTTATCGAGAGATTTAAGAATTTTGTTAAGTGAAATGTTCCATAGAAGGGGTGAAAGCACCCCTCCTTGTGGGGTTCCGCTTTCAACCGTTTTCTTAATAGAATCTTCGTCTCCCAGATTAGAGTTGATGACTCTGCTTTTAAGCATTGTCTTTACCCAATTCGTCTAGTGGGAATCGATGCCATATTCCTCCAGGGATGAGATAATGGTTTCTGTTTTTAAATTATTGAGCGCTCCTTCTAGATCTAGAAAGGTTGCCAATGTGAATTCTTTGTTATATAAGGACCTCTCGATTGTCATCGTCACCTCGTCACCTCATGCAGCGCCGTTTCCAAGGATTTTCCCTTAGAATAGGCGTGTTGTGCATTGCTGAGGTGCTTATTGATTTCGAGGTAATTCCTTAGCCGCAGATCTATCGGCCTTTCCAGTATCTTAAGTAAAAAAGATGAAAGACTTGCATTGCAGTGGTCGCGTTTTCCTGCTTTAGGAATAAAGACCACACGCACATCTTGCCAGTTCTTCGGGATATACCTCAGAGTTATACATCCTATGAAGATGTCCTCGAGCCAAGGAATGAGTGCATCACTCGTTTTCTGAACCATGGCAGGTATTATACCATCCGGTCCCGCTGATTTGAGGGGTTGGAAGGATTTTATTGCCCAGGTTAGTTTATCCTTGCGAATACACTCAGCGATAATCGCCTGTTCTTCGTTGAATAATGAAGGGTGGCAGTCTGTTGTATCGAGTGTTTGTATGGATTTTTGGCAAGGATTTTGCGCAATCTTGCCGCTTCCATTGAGGTCTCCATGTTGGTACAGTAGTTGGTCCATGATGCTCTTTTCGCTGCTCTAGTTTTCCCTTTGTATTCGTGGAAGCTGTTGCGATAAGTATCCAAATCAGCATCATTCTTGGTCAGCTTAGCCTTGTTGAAAAGTTTCCTTGTTTTTGTCCTAAGAAGTCGAAGTTCCGCGGTCCCCGGACGTGGACCGCATTGGATGGATGTCATTTTGCCCTGGAACCCACAAAAGTGTGATCACGACCTTCGCCCAGACGGGCAAGCTCGTGACGACACTCCTGTACCAGTTTAGAGGATATGGTTGCTGAATTAATAGCCTTGATGGCAGCTTGACTGTCTATAAAGATGGCAATGTTTTGTTTGTGCGTTGTGTCACGCTGAAGTTGCGTGCAGACCTCTCGGATGGCCAGTAGTTCCGCCTGGGAGATGCTGACAAAATCCGACAAGCGATGCACTGGCCCCTACACCACAGTTCATCTTAGATCCGTCGGTGTGTATGGCCGTGTCGAAGTTCCTTGCTACTTCGTCCCTCTTCCATTCAGCTCCGGAAAGGAAATTCTGCGTGGAAGCCTTTCTTCAAATTTACTTCGGGTGCGGTGTACTCAGTTAGGGACGGAACCAAGCCATTTGGTAACGAGTCCAGGATGTTGCTGTGCCCGTACGGCCTTTCAGTCCAACACCGAGGTTCTCTGAGTCTAACTGCACTGCAAAGTGCGGTATCTTTTATGTGTAGCTCGAGGGGCAAAAGATGCAGGAGTACAGTAAGGGCGTCCGTTGGGGCAGACCTACGTGCTGGCCGTTTTTTGCATTCTTTTAAGTTTCGTGATGTTATAACTTTTACTCAACGCAGGCCACCAAACAAGTGGTCCGTAGGTGAGAATTGGACGCACTACAGCTACGTACGTCGCTAAGGTCATCTTTTGTTGAAGTCCCCACTTCTTTCCGGAGGTTTTGCTACAGGCACATGCCTTTCTAATTCTGTGTTCGGTGCTATGTTTCCAGTTAAGTTAAGGATCGAGCATGATACCCTGGTACTTGACGAGGGAGGGTAAAATCGGGTACTTTGGTTTCAGTAGTTAAGGAAAGTATGTTAAGGAAAGTCATAACAGAAGTCATTCTTCACTCGAGGAAGGAGTCACTTTCAGTTTTTACCATCGTCCAGTAGAGTCTTCTTGGCATCTAGTCTTCGTATCGAAAACGACCTAACATGATGAATGGCCAGACACATGCGACTGAGATTCCGATTCCCAGGTGTTTTGTAAGCCGTTAAAACTATAATAGCCCACAGGACTCTTTGGTGCTGCAGGCAAACTTTCTTGTTGCAATAAATAATGAGAAACTTGCATCCTCTCGGGCGATTATGTTTCTTCTTGTTCAAGTTCAGAGCAAAACTTTCGAGAATTCGTACACTTGCACCACCAAGAAGTTGGTTGCACAAGGGGAGACGAAGAAGTGTCTCAATAATACTCAGAAACCAATGCAAATTACTAAGCTCCCTGACCACCTCACATTTAAGTAAAAATGAAACTAATGCACATAAGCCCTACAAAGTGAATTCGGCTATAAGCTAATAAAATATGTGAGCATTTTCGAAATCTAAACACACGATAAACTTTTTACGGCCATATTCCTGTCACATGAATAATGCAGGTCCTGATGGAGTTCATGTGTGCGTGCTCGAGTGTATTACTCCTTTGATGTAGCAAAGCGTATGCTAGTCAATTTCACCCTAAATGACCAAACGGTCCCAATAGAAATATAAAAAAAAAACATTTCTTTTCTAGGCAGTTACCCTATGAATCCCTGATCTGAAGAAAGGTCCTTTCCAATCCGATAGCCTTAGCCAGGTTAATAAATCATGCGTGAAAATCAGAACAAATTTCAAGAATGACCTAATGATGTGTTGACGGAGGCCGGCCGATGATGGTCGAGGGAGTGGATCTCCTCAATGCCATAAAGGATGCTTCAAGTGGGTGTTTGTATCATTTTCAATTTTTAATATGTATGTGACGGGTGTACGTATACACAGGGATGGTGGTATACGGATGTATAACAATGAATAGATTTGAATGGGTTTTCAGTGGTGCTGTGAAGCCTGAAAATGAGTTTCCTTTCATTCTTTGGGCAGATGAATGAAAAAGGTGTCCTCGGGAGGACATATTTCAAAATAGGCTTGGCGTGGCTTTTTTTGTGTGTTTTCTTTTTGTTACGATGTATAGGGTCGGGGTGAGCTAATTTAAAAAGTATTTTGAGCAGAATTTTTCCATAAGTAGACTTTGAATGGAAGACTTTGCTTTGCTCATCGTTTGACCTGAATATAAGGAAGTTTAGGTGGTATGAGAGCAGAATTCTTTATAGATTTTGGTTTTTGGGGAGACCATTTAGGTTAAATTTATTAAAGGGCGCAAGTTGATTGAAAATGTGTTAAGTGCAAATTAGTTGAGTAAATTTTATATGAAATGGTTTCCCACACACTTCTCGGTTTAAGTTCCAGACAACCAACATTGTCAACAGAATCGAAACAGTTAGCACCGAGGTCTACATGGCGGGAGGAATTTTTTTTTTTTTTTTTTTATTATTAAGAACTTTTATTATAACATTTAAATAAAAACAATAAACAACAATTTTTATAATAACATAATTTAAAAGAAACAATAATGGCAATTAGCACTCAACTGTTTTTTATATACAATAGCTTTAAATATTATGAATAAGTTTTAACATCTAGATATTTTTATTTTTAATTGAATTATACATTCTTTTTCTATGATAACATGTTTTTTATAATATATGAAATTATTCCTTATAAGATTTTTTTGAAAATAATTTGGCTTAAAACTAACAATAACTATACATAAAAAATAGCCTAAACCTACAAACCTTAAAACTAAAACTTAAAACTAATTTGTGAAAAAAATGTGAAGAAAAACAAACATTTCATTAGTTAGGTAAGCCAATAGTATTTATCTGAATCAACTTGAATTTGGAAATCTTTTTGTGAAATAGCCGTACTGTATCTCCAGATGTTGTTTGGTGTGTTTGAATTTAAGTTAGCACTGTAAACTATTTTCTTATCTGTGGCCCTGCGATATGCGTGATAAATCACAGGAACGTTATGTTCATCTTGGATATATCCCATTTTGTCAAGAAACATAAACGCTTCTGGAGGAATATGTCCCGTTTCAAGTGATTTTTTGTAAAACTCAAAATTTCCATACAAAGCTGGGCCATAAACTAGGTTATTTTCCAAAACGATTGCCGAACGAGCAAAATGGTTTCTAATTAATTTTATAATAAATACATCTATCCTTAAAATTTCTGCTTCGTCGTATATGTTTTTGTTGGAAATATAGTGCAAGTAGTCACTTTCGGCGGATCTGTATTTACCTATACATGCGAAAAATATTATTTAATATTATTTACCTATATATGACGGGAGGAATTTTCAGTCGTTAATGCAGCCTTTCTAGACCTAAAGGACTTCTAGATTAAACTTCATTTTCCTTTACTCATATAGTTCCATCGCCACTCAAAGGACATTTTGACGGAAACAGGGGAAAGCCAAAACGTGTCGCATGAAGGAGCTCAACAAGACGACCAAAACCAGGCTGAAGAACGTTTTTAGAATCTTCGAAGTGGGTTAACGAGGGATAACATGTCCCTAAGCGGTATTCAATTGGGGTACGTCTTAAGTTGTCGAAATGTGGATCGAACGCATCATTCAACACCTAGAACAGAGCATATGACCTGTAGCTGATTCTGCTTTCTCAAACTACGGCAGACAAAGCATCAAGCACATCGCTCTTACCTAATTTTCTGGCTAGCCAGGAGGGTGAGATGTTCCTTTGCTCAATGCAATGAGTCAGAGACTTAAGAGAAATTAACGTGACCGTTTCTTCTAGGCTGGGCGACCTGTGAGAGTGCTGTGAGCATGGTTGAGACCAAGTTCATCACAATATGGCAAAATATGTGGCGGTGTAAATCAAAGAAGTAAGCCAAGGTACAAAAACACAGGACACTCCAGACGCCAAAAACTGCTTGAGAGAAGCCGCCCTGTTCAAAAAGCGTTTGGCCAAATAGTGACTGAATTAAGGCTACCATTCTCCTTTTTTGCCGGGACCAATGCTGATGGTCTCTTAAGTAGCGAATACGACGTTACGGCTGGCGAGGCACAAGTTCTACTCGATGGAGCAAGAGCATTAGCGTCACCGGTCGTGCGAGCCGACCTGGGTATTCGGTTTTACCTCTTAAACCTATTTTTTTTTAGCATCGGGGTTTGACCAGGTCAGCCGCAAATCCCACAATGTTTGGTCTTAATTAACGCCTGTTTGCGTTAATTAATCATTGACGCCAGCCGCACCTGGTCGCGACAAGTACGAATACAGCTGAGCAAAGAAGAGCAATATCTTTGCGGATAACCAACAGAAGCGGCTTCATCGGGTGCTGGACAAACAGTCGAGTCTGCTGTACACTGAGAAAGTGCTCCCGGAATTTTGACGTTGAGGCCTGCCTTTTTTGTACAGGCTCTGACCACCATGGCGAAAGGATCATCACAAAAACAGAAACAGATCGCTGACACAGTTATGGAGAATGTCGAGCTGCCCTTGATGAAAGCGAAGCTCCATCCAGTTGCAAATCTAAGCTAGGTTCACGAGAACACATCCTCAACCCTAACCAAAGAGCCTAAGAATTTTTCGAGCTTCTAACGAATTATAGAGCTCGTCAAGACAAATATGAAAACCACGACACTCGCAATTCGCAACAAACTTTCCGGCTTGGATAGCTAATGCTTGCTTAAAGACGCCATCGAGCAGTTCTCGACTGGTTTCTTCGCACCTTCGGAAAAACAGCGGCTAACAGGCGCCTGCCGTGCTAATTCTATCCGGCGCGAATGGCTGTTTTATATGTATGACCTTGAAACGGTGCGACAACGTGGCAGTTACCATCTTTGCGTACATAAATGAGTCATTATTTTGCATTTCACCATTTCCATCACATCAAAAACTCTGCTTGACTTCAACACAGCTTTTTGTCCAAAAGTCCTCGGTCATCGAGGCATACGGTAAGTTCGCGCGTGAGCCTGATCTTTATAGCCTCAGTCACTCATTCGCTTAGACAGCTTTTTTGGACAACGAAGGGACTTTTTCTCGCCCACTTTAGAAGACAACTTCGTGCAACACCTCGATTTGATGGCCGAAGTCAAGTGGTTTCGTCTAGTCGACTTGTGCCTGTCCGCGATGTGAACGACGACCGAAGGGTCCTCTTCGTCGATCGGATACCTCGTGATCTCCTGAGTCATCGACGTACTAAACGCTCTGCCTGCACTTCATTGAAACCAATGCTCTACCGCATTGCGCCAGGCCAGAGCCAATCGCTTATCACCACAAAAACTCGAAACGGAAAAAAATGTTACTCATGCTAGCCAGCCCTTGCAGTTCAAGCTCAGGTCAAGCTCGATTCACGTGGTCCAAGAAACCAAGAAGGCGGATAAGACTTGGATGCTTGGCGGAGGTTATAAAGGCTTTAAAGCAATCACGCTTAAGGTGGCGCTACAGTCCGGGGTGGACCTGGGCCTCAGCCAACAAGCTTCGCCAGCCAGCTCTATCTCTAGCTAGCCGTCTCCAGTTTCGCACGCGAAGTTGGCTGAGGTCCCCTTCCACTTGCGTGCGCCACCTGAGTCTCGGTGCTCCTAAAAAAGCAATCACGCTGCCAGATCGGATTCCACTAACATCATACCGCACATGATTAATACTGCTTAAATTAAATATACTGCTTAAATTTTGTTTTAAATTAAAATAAACCTGCAAAAAGTTTTCCCCTAGGTTCGCATCAATCCAGACGGCCCGGCCCAGCTTTCCTAAGACTACCGTCGTAGTCGTTACGCGCGCCGTCCTCCCCAACGCGAGACGAGTTTTAGCTAGCCGCACACGATGTACTATGATGGGCGGCACTGAGTTCGTGTTCTCGCACATAAACGAGATTTGCTTCAAATCATCGAATATTCGTATCGTGCAATATGCGAATCGAAGAATTTCGGCAATACCAACCTGTAGATTTCCAGAGGAATGCGGCCCACATCCAAGCTTTTAGCCAAATGCAACTCTATTTAACTGAAGTCGGGATGACTTTGACATCTACGGGTAAATGGTAATGGTATCCTCGTTCCAGTCTTGCAATGAAGCAATTCACCGATATCTCGCTCACCGAGTAACTGCGCCAAAACAGTGATTTTTCCCTCTTGTGGTGACTGAAACAGCTAACTGAAATAGCCGTCAGCATTTGTCCAAAAGCAGTTTGACTAACTGACCTCATTACAGACGCCGAACTTTGCCTCACCACCTGTCCTTCGCCGACACGGCGCGGCACAATGAGCCTAGCCATAGGGGCGGTCATATATAAGCTTGTCAAGTTCTTGGACCCTTGGATACTTTCTTAAAAGTATCCTTTCTTTCTTTCATGTTCTTCGCTGCACGATAACACAAGCCTACTCATGATCGAGAGCTCAGGGCAAAGCATATGACATTGGGCTATTTTCGGCGTTTGCTCGAGGACTCCATATCCAGCATCCTGGTGGGCTATAGCTCGTTCAGGGTTTCCTTTATACAATGCCCTGAAGTTTGAAAGAAATTAATGACCACAAATCACTTCATGGCGGTGACCGTGGTGGGCGCTGTAGTTCTGTGGTTAATGTGTCGGACAGTCCCGGGTTCGAGCCAAGGTCCACCCCGGACTGCAGCGCCACCTTAAGTAAGTCAAGTGTTAATATGAAAGTGCGACTTCCAGTCACGAACATTTCTTTTAACCCGCTTAAGAAGATCTTTTAAAAGCAGCCCCTGATTATTCTGCTTTCGTATACCACCGCCGTCCATGGCAACCGAACGCCAACCGCGATAACCTTCAGCAACTCAGCCGTACTAACGAATGCAAAGAACACGCATACGAACAACAGTGCCTAGATTATCGAGGCGAGCTAACTATTGACGGAGAGGATTCTTAATGCGCTTTCAAAAGATGTCTCATTGACAGTATTACTTTTTCGGCCTCCACAATGCCAAAAAAATGAAAGCCAACTTTTTAGGTCGCTTAGATCAACCTTGGCAATTCAGAACAAGGACTTTCCTTGACAAGGCTAATGGAAAACTATCGTGAATAATTTTTTTCCAGGTTAAAATCAGGACATGGCGTCTGGATGTTTTGTCCCAACATTCATTTGTGAAAAAACAGGTGAGTAAGTCCAAGAGTTCGTCAGTGAGAAACATCTATATACCTGACCCTTTATACCGTGTAACACCCAATCCTAAAGTTTTTTGACCCGAATTCATATATTAATTGTACAGGCCACGCCCCGAAAAGTGGGCCTGGGCTAAAAATTAGAATCAATTAATTGTAATTTCGTATGAATCATGACCACATGCGTTAAAACCGAAAATTATTTCGGAAGAAAAAAAGTTTTTTCCGTAAAAACTCCCCCTAAAAGTGGGCGGAGCTCAAAATTTCATATGGAGTAAACTTATCAAATAATTTTTAATATGACAGCAAACTGTCATATAATTTTTTTTCGATTTGCAGTGAACTTTCCGAGACATCCGGCTTTTTAAGATCTTACATGTTAAAAGTGGGCATGGTCGATATTGTGGGCGGTCGAACTTTTGCTTTCTTCTTAAAGGTTTTGGGTCATTATAGCTCTGTATTAAAATTTGAGTACCTACGCCTTGTCTAACTTGACCAAAAGGCATTTTGATAGAAATTTTGAAATAGAGGTTGTCTTACATTAAAGCCAGTAGGGGGCGTGGCCGTTGGAGGATTTAACCAATTTTCACACCTTGTATCTTTACAAATAAAGAACCAAGATACACTTCAAGTTTGAGTGTCCTTGCTCAACTTTAAAGACCTAAAAACTTCACACATACGGACGGACCATGGACGGGCGGACATGGCTTAATCGATTCACCTGTCGGTCTCGATCTTATCTTTAAAAGCGGTCTACGGTGATTATTTCACTGTGTTACAAACTAAGCATTAAATTTAATATCCAGAGTATATTCCATGTCAGGCATAAAAAAGAAACAAGTTACTCTTGTTGATCTTTGTTCGACTCTGTCGTCAAACTGTTCGGGAGTTAGGCCTCTACTCAACGCACTCCTGCTGACGGTATGTTTCGGGATACTTTTATGGTTGAACGGGCTCCGAAAGAGGTGAGCCATGCGTTGCACCTAACTAAGGGACAGTCGTAGAGGAAAAAAAGCAGCTGACTCCGGTCCACTCTTCGGCGGTGTTTATGAAATGAAACAGCTTGGCCGAATTCTCACCAACTGAAATAAACCAATCCCTTAAATCGGGTACTATCTCCTCCTCTGCACAACAAAAACGACTAAGCTTGACTAAGCTTTTAGTCAATGAATAAAAATAAATAAATAAATAAATAGAGTGGCGCAACAGCTCGAGGTGAACCAGGGCCAACTTCTCAACAATGTATGCTGTGTGCGTTGATTTTTTAACATACAAGCGGACCTACAATTTTTTGCCGAATCCGAACGGCACTTTGAGAAGTTTTTCAAGACAATTGATACTCTCGGAGGGCTTGACAAACCCTCGCGGAGGTGGGGACCGTGAAAAAGAACAAGTATTTTTTTTTCAGGTGACGATGGCAGGATGCTGTGGATGAACCACATAATCTGTCCCTCATACCACCCGGGAAATCAATAGTCAAATACCTACACTAAACGCAGTATCCCCCTATCATTTCCAATGACGGTAGTATGACGAAAAGTATTTCCAATGACGGAAAGTATTTCCAATGACGGGATAGCCGGCTGCCGGGAATGTATTAAATGGGTCTTAGACTAATTTTTCTCTGAGGAGCAATAGGCATGGACTAATATCGAAATCACCGAAATCGGTTGCCCTTGCCTATAGTCTTCTCATATAGAATTACTCTTCAGTGACCTCTCACTACCTCGTTGCCGCAGTCTCACACCGGAAACAGTTGCTCTCGACCTCAAGTCAACCCTCTTAGCCATACCAACCCCTCCCTCCCATCTGGAAGGCAAATTTCTATCTGGAGTCCAATAGTAACAAGACGCTTTTCTTCAAAAAATTTTTTTAGTGAATCGCTCTACTCTGCTGAAAGTGATTCATAACGAAACTGTTACCCCCAGCCTAATTTACCCTTTTTCGAGTAAGTCCCTAACCGATCCAGCATTGATTGTTGATCCTCGGAAAAGACTTAACAATTACTGGTGGCCTCGACCTTTCTCACTTAAAACGGGTAGTTATTGTTTAGGTCCTCGGGCTGGTGATCCCGGTCTACAAGTGGTAACACAATGGACCTTCCTTTGTCTAAGTGTATCCCTGCTTAGCGGGGACAGACACCAAACCTATACTAAGCTTTTGAATTGTTCGTTTTCTTAAAACCAGTACTGAAACGAGGCGTACAATTTTTGTTTATGTAAAAAGCAGAGGATTGGGCCACTTCTCTTTTTTCTTCCATGGAAGACAAGTTCAATTTTAAGAATTCTTTTGCGAAATGCCTCAATGGAAATCAAAATTCCTGCTAAAGTTTATTTAAGACTTTTAATTAAAATAGTTATCCAATTATGGATGGGATATAGTGTTGTTTTTGTATCTTTTTTACGCCCAAGTTCATTCCATTCGAAAACACATGGCGTTTATCCCATTTCAGGTTGCGTTCACTCGAAAACCAACGATGAAGAAGAACAAGAAGAGAAAATTTATTATTTAAATAAACAAAGAAGTGTTTACTTTTTCGCCGGTTATATACCTTTTACCTAGTCGTACAACAACAAGCACAGCGCAGCATATAGACAAAACAGTTCGCACACAGGTAAATTCGCCAAACACTTTATTAAGTTTTCATAGTCCTGGGTACACAATGCCACCGAACAATGAAAGTGTGTGGCCCGAGGAGGAGCATCCCATTATAATGGCGAGGCAACTTTGCAGCGCGCCGCACAAATCGCCTCCCTCGAGAGTCCACATGCGTTTCGCGAAATTCCATTAAAGTTACCAAAAACAGCTGGAGGCGTTCGTTTAATTTGTTCCGTAAACAAAAGTTTTTCGTTGCGAAGGAAACGCAAGTGATTTTTTTGTAAAATATTTTTTATTTTTTTAAAGTTCACTCGCGCGGGGCGCCCCGTTGAGTCTTTTGTTGGCGGGTGGGCCGCTTTACCCACCGGTTCGTCCTTTGTTTCTATTTGCTTAGCTTTAAATTCAATCTATTGTTTCTTTTGGGCTATTTTTGTTGTATGGAAGAAACTATTCCTTTAGTTGGAGCTAAAGTTTAAAGCTTTTTTTCTAATTTTATTCCAAAATGCGATGCAAGGCATGGATACAATTAAAAGATTTTAATGACTACTCGGTTGCACATTTCTCATACGAAATCGTATCCCTAATTAAAATTTCAAGGAACACGTTGTTAGCGCAGTGTTTCCTGCTAACGAGTTGTGGTTATGTATATCCATTGCTTGAGAACATCCTGCCATCGATAGAGGGCAAGTTACAAAAATAGTAATTCCCTACATCAGGTTCAGGACACACGAACACACACGCCCACCCCGGCATGAAAAATGTAGCTCCTACAATCTATTCCCAAGCATCAGAACGAATATGGCAAGGTCCTTGCACGGGGTAGATTTACATATTAATTAATGATTATCGCGGGGATTAGGTTATGTTTGTGTGTGGCAGTTGGATTAGTCCTTTTTCATATGTGGAAAACCCAAAACAGAAGTCAAAGGGGGATAATTATGATTAAATAACGGTGCTGTGATAAAATATTTACCACTTTACATCCACATCCGGTGCCAAAGGATAAGGTAAATTGAAAGCATTCGTATCGTGCATTGGTTTAGGAAGGACTTGTGAATGTTGTGATGTCTGATGAGGTTTCCATATGCAAGCGAGTTGGTGTGTTGTATACGTATGTATGTGCGAGATTCTGTTATTTTATTTTCACGAAAAATTAACACTGTGAATTATTAAAAATCATCTCCCTTCGGATTCGGGGATTTGGCTTGTGAATATTATTTTGTAGCAAGGATATTGGCTGGCGGTTAGGATAAGGTCATATGCAAGGTCCTACGCTCAGTGGCAGACAGTGGCCTTTTTGAATTGGTCTTTTCATGCAGGACCTTTTCAAATTGATATGTGGAAGAGTTTCTTACTTCGAACATTACTGAAAAACTAATACATATAACTTCTCCGAGTGAAAAAAGGATCGACTTTTAAATGCAGGAAACTCTTTAATTGCGTTAATTTTGTAGATGTTCGCTTGTTTTAAACTTAACTTATTTGTTATTGTTTTAATATACACTGCCCCTCGTCAGGTAAGCGCTCCTCCTCGAGTAAGAGGTTTTGAATTTCAGCCGAACCGATACTAAATTTTTCAAACTTCTATTGCTTATGGAAAATTCAATTCTTAGTGAAATAAAATAAAACCATTGTTTAAAAAATTTTTATATCCGACCCAGGGTATATTAAGTTCGCTGATTGTTTGTAACGCGGTGAAATAATCGCCGTAGACCCCTAAGACCTTTCAGAGATATGAATAAGACTAAGTCATGTCCGTTCGTTATTAAACCGTTAATAAACAACTTTAAGGCCTTAAATTTTAAGCTAGAGAGCTGAAAATGTGTGGGTTGGCTGGAAGTCCAGTCCGTCAGATCAAGTTTGCAAATTAGCTGAATCCGCCCTCAGACACGCCCACTACATCCCTGTATGTGCGACCATCTCTAATTTAAAAAATACTTTTTCCAAATTTTAGCTATGTTACAATGGTGCTAGCGCATTCATTTTTGGCATGTAACATTGTCTTGTAATTGTCCCTGAAGTAGCCAAAAGAGTTTGGCCTTTTCATTGACCACGCCTACTCTTTTAAGGGATTTTAGCTTTAAATAACTGTTTTTCAATAAATAAGAATGAAATTTGACTAAAAGTTCTATGACAAAGATATTAGATATCAGCATTCTCTAATTTGAATGTATATGTTGTATGTGCCTCCGCCCACTTTTGTGGGCGTGGTGTTAAAAAAAGTATTTTTTTTAGTTAAAGGGCGGAGTTTTAGGCCGAAATGTATGCAACCATCTAGAATAAAGCGTTCAACAGTTATATTTTTATATCCCGCCCACTTTTTGGAGGCGTGGCAGTTTTCTTTTTGGTATGGTCGGGTATTTTGCAATCCGTCGTAGATGGACTGAAGCTTTTGCATACGCACTGTTGCACTTTCCCACTTGTTTTTTGTATGTTTCCTCATATTTGTGACTAAAAATTTTACCTGTTAAAAGTTGACGCTAATTCCGAATTCAATAAATAAAGAAAAAGATATATATAAACAAATAAATAAAAAAAAATAAATAAAAATTTATCTAATAAATCTAATAGATAAATATTTTTTTTTTCGAGTTTTTACATAATTAATTTAATAAATGAATGGTTTTCTGTGATCCGCCCAAAAATGGCAAAAAGGACCTCTCATTGTATCAGTTTGTTGTCTATCTGTTCGTCTGTCCGTCCGTCCGTCCCCACCTGTTGCAACTTTTGAACGGTGGTTCCTAAAATGATGGAATTTGGTATTTAGTACACTTATTTAGTCCGTGAAAATTAGAAAACATTCAAGGGCAATTTTTTTTACGATTGAACCCTTAAAAGCCCAAGGAAACCAATTTTGATGAAATATATGTCGATATGATAGTTAAAATAAGCCGCAAGGCATCCAACAAAAAGGTTTAAAAAAATATTTAAATTTGATTAGCATAAAATTGGTCTTATCTTCACAAATAAACTAGGCCCCAGGCCTTTCAAAAATTTATTTTTATACCCGACCCAGGGTATATTAAGTTTGATCAATAGTTTGTAACGCAGTGAAATAATCACCGTAGACCCCTAAGACATTTTAGAGATATGAATGGGACCGACAGGAGAATCGATTAAGCCATGTTCGCCCGTCCGTCCGTCCGTATGTAAACAACTTTTAGGCCTTAAATTTTGAGGCAGTGAGCTGAAGTTTTGTGGGTTGGTTGGAAGTCCAGTCCTTCAGATCAAGTTTGAAAATAAGCTGAATCCGCCCACAGACACGCCCACTACAGGCCTGTATGTGCGACCATCTCTAATTTCAAAAAATACATTTTGCAAATTTTAGCTATGTTACAATGGCGCTAGCGCATTGATTTTTTGATTGTACGTGACATTGCCTTATAATTGTCTTTAAGGTAGCAAAAAAATTTTAGCTTTTTCATTGACCACGCCCAATTTTTAAGGGATTTTAGCTTAAAATGACTGTTTTTCAATATATATAAATGAAATTTGACAAAAAATTATATGACAAAAGCTATAGATATTAGCATTTTCTAACTTGTATGTATATATTGTATGTGCCCACGCCCACTTTTGTGGGCGTGGCGTTTAAAAAAGTGATTTTTTAGTTAAAAAGGCGGAGTTTCAGGCCGAAATGTATGCAACCACCTAGTATAAAGCATTCAACAGTTATATTTTTATATCCCGCCCACTTTTTGGAGGCGTGGCAGTTTTCTTTTTGATATGGTCGGGTAGTTTGCAATCCGTCGTAGATGGATTGAAGCTTTTGCATACCCACTGTTGCACTTTCCCACTTGTTTTTACATTTTTTAATATTAAATTCGTTAAAAAAAAAAACAGAGATCAAAAATATTGCTAAAAATTTTGGTAAAAAGAGTCCTGAAAGCTAAAAACAAATTTGCAAACCAAATTTTTTTGTTTTGCGACTTTTTTTTCAAAATGTTATATTTTTTAGGTTTTGTTCATATTTTCCGAAATTCTTAGTCAACAGATCGAGTTTTTAAAATATACTAGAATTCGAGTTAAAAAATAAAAAACCACAATTTGCACAGGAAAAAAGTGATTATTGCTGGATAAATAAAAAATTTAGTGGTTGTATGTTTAAAAAAAAAATCTTTAACTTTTCATAATAAAGTGAAATATTTACACATTATTGTATTTTCAATATAGTGTTCACTTTTCATTTTCATTTCAATAAAGTGTAATATTAACACATTGATAAGCCTTTCAGAAATGGTTTATGGAGAAAATTGTCTTTAAGGGCATAATTTTTTAACCGCTTTATTCAAAGAGACGCGTGCTCCGCGAGCGTTCACCAAGTGCTCCGCGAACAGATAAGTAAAAAAAAGTTTAAAAACCCATGATCACAAAATAAGAAAGTCAAAATTTTAAATCAATGGCTGGCTTACAATAAGGGTTGAGGTAACATCGTTGCTGATAGATAAATAATGTGTTTTGTGTGAGAAGTTACGTTAAGGATTTTATTGTTAGCGTTTCGTAAATGTAAATGTATTAAACTTGTCGCCTCAGAAAATAACTAAAACCTGCTGCGCATACCTGTACAGTGTTGCGTCGAAAAGGTAGGCTTCCCTAAGATCGTAGAAGTCAACTTTTAAAGATTTTTTAAGAGGACATTAAGGCAAGAAGAACACAGCAAAGAAATCGTTTCGGATCCCTGGGCCGAATCCAAAGTCTTGTTGGATAAAACGAAAAAAATTATTATTATTATCGCGTTTCCATGCAGAATCGAACCCGGCTTCAATCGCATGGAAACGCGGTTTGAGTCTACTCGTCTATGCTTTGCGAGACGAGTCGAAATTATGCATGGAAACGCGAGTTTGTTGAAGGAGCCAAGGAGTCAGATTTTGGCGTTTCTGGGCACATTTGAATGCCATGCTTAAGACTCATTGGTAAATCTCGTTTAAGCTTACCAGTTCCCAAAAACGACAACTTTGCTTATTGGCTGGTACACATCTTTCCAAAATTTTACTTTGCAAATGTTACTTTAACTGGTCACACTTTTTCGTAGTAAGATTACTAAATAGAAATGCTTTGTTTCCATCGGACACAAATCCGTAATTTACACAAATCTTCAACTAATTTCCAACAAATCTAGAGATTTTCCATATAAATTTTAACCCTCGGCGAGTAATTAAAAATAATTCTCCTCCAAAATCTCCTCTTCTAATCCTTGCCACTTTTAACTTTTTTTCGCATATATTTAGAACCAGAAGAGAAAGAAAATAGAAACTAGCCACGTATACTAGATCTATCACATTATTGGAAGGTTTACAACGAAATAACTTTTTTGCTCCTGGGAAATGTCATTGTCACTGTCTTTGGAGAGTCAAAACGACAATAAAAGTGTGCTCGTATTAAGTAAATTACGAAATGTTTGTCCAGTGGAGACGCTACGGGATTTTTCTTTAATCGTCTCCCGCGAATTGCAGTTTTGAAAAAAACTCTTTCTAAGTCTCCCGCAAATAAAATTTAAAAAAAAGTGTTACTAGACATTTGAAACAAATATTAAAATCTGATTTCACTAAACAGCTGTTGATTCATCTTTAAAATTTGTGCATCAAACTTTGTAATGTTTTCGCACAAAATTAACATATGCATAGATTTAGTCCGTCAATATGCGATGCAGGAAAAGAAGCACACATTTTCGGTAGCAGATGTCTCAATCTAAAATTCAACACTAGCAAACCGCAATAAAATAGAGTGGCGCAACAGCTCGAGGTGAATCAGGGCCAAAGTTGCATACCTTCTGAAATAAGTTGCCTTACTTATTACAACGCATTGTTATATTTTTTTGTAATGTTGCTTTTTTATAAGAAACAATTCATATTTTTGCATCTTATAAAAAAAAAAACATTTTGGTGCTCCGCCGCACTGTGGCCCGTGTTAGGAAAAGTGCTGGTGAAATTCATTTTTCGAGTGGTTCTATAATGCAAAAATTTTGAGTTCGCTGAATTAAATGTACACGTTTTCGCGATGAACTTGGGCTTGATGTGGATAAACCAAAGCAAGAATTCGGAAATACCAATGATGGAAATACTTCAAGGAGATTTTTGGACAATCAGAGGCGACCGCTCAAATAACTGGAGTCAACAGAGAAGTTATTACAAGGCTTTAAATAATACTTGATATTTTGAATTGCAGGGAAGTTGTGAACGCAGTAAAATTCGGGGAGTGTACTAAGGAAACAGCAGCACTATTAAGAGAAACGTATCCTGAAAAACAACTCACACCTACTCTTCATAAAGTTTTGGTTCATATCAATCACTTCCACTAGGAGAATTATCAGATTCTTCTGTCCCCGGAGTCCAAAAAATGAGAAAGACTTATTTAGCATGCTTGCAGCCTCATCCGATCCATTTATTTCTTCTCAAAGGCATGTAAGGACCCAAAAAGATATGAAAGAACTATACTTTCCTAAAATGTTAAGTCTTTTGCACATTACCTCAAACCTAGAGGATAGTTTCCAAAAAAACTAACGTTTATATATTAATTTTAAGTATATTTCTTTATTATTCCACTGCATAACTTGTAGTTTTTCTTTCAAGTACTAAATTATTATCCTCCTTCATGTCAAAAAAAAATATAAGAAATAAAAAACCTTTATTTCCCACTGTTTTGCCCAAATTGTATTTTTTTTTACTTTTTGTGCTACAATGTGGAACAATATATTGTTTTTATTTTACTTTTAAAAATAAACTTTTAATTTTGCAAACTTAAGTTTTAAGTATGTTAGTCTCATTAACTTAAACATCATACTTTGACAGAATATTCTGAAACACCCTGTAATAATTTTGTTTTGAAACTCACCAATTTCATAGCTTTGGAAATTTCCTTCAATATAAAAAAAATTGCTGCGATATTGTCTCGTTTAGAAGCTATGAATTTTGCAACCAAAAAAGTCAAAACGGGCCACTGTGCGTCGTAGAGATCTCCTTTTAAAAGTGCTCCGCGACCGAAAAAGATTGGGGACCGCTGGTTTAAGCTTAGGCTTAAATAAAATTTTGGTTAGACAGTTTTAAAACTGCGGTGTATTTTCGAAAAAAAATGGTGTCCCTATGATTATTTCCGATGCTACCATTGCAAATTATTTGAAAAAAATCACACATATCAAGAGACACCAAAAATTTTTGTGAAAGCTATAACGAACTTTGAACAATCAGCAGATTTTGAGATTGGCTCGAAAGCTTTAAAACATTTCAAAAATTATTTTTCAAAATATTCGAGATACCGATTATAATGAAATTCGATGTGTTTATAAAACTTGTGTAAGAAATTCTAAAATTTTTTAAGTTTTTCAAAACCTCGTTTCTAACTTAAATTCTTTTGAAATTGCTTAAAAAGAAAATTCAAAAACCCCCTTTTATTATCGTTTTTTTTTTAAGTTCTGTGATCAGTCAGAGTACTAGGAAAAATAGCCATTACTAGTGCAAACTATCAGAGAATCAAAAAAATATATATAAATGTATTCGAAAAAAATTTTAATCCAAAAAATGCAGAAAAAACGAAAATGCGTATCGCCCTCTATCTCTGTACCGGAAATATATATCATTTCAAAAAATCTCAGAAATAGACATGAACATAAGGCAATAACATGTCGCCACAAGTGTTGCCATGAAAAGTTTTAGACAAATCTGCAACTATTATCAAATAATGTCTGCATTACAGGAAAAAAATCTGACTTTTTTTCCTGTAATGCAGACATTTTAAAATACGGACAAATCTGCACTTATGGCAACGCTGGGCAACATGCACAGTTTCAGTTTGAACAAAAGATTATTTTGACGAACACAATTTGACTACAGCGCCCCCTATCCAACCGAATTTGACCAAACTTTATGGAAACTTATCTATCCTGATCTATCATCACAGATTGTCTTGAAATTTATGCTCAATCAGTTTAAGAGGTATCGAAGTTAATAAATTTCAAACGAATACACTAACATCCTACCGGTAAGAACCAGGTGTTTCTAAAGCCAAGGCTTTAAAATTACTGACGCCGTGAACATAATAAAGAAAGTGAAGCAAGGTACGGACGAAGGCAAAGCTTCCGCTGTTATCCGACGCGGCCTGCAAATTTTTATGCTTTCTTTTAGCAATATTAGAGAATATTAATGAAATCTACAAAATTAAATCAATCCTTAACATCAAGGTAAAAATCGAGTCCAAGCGGAAGAGCAACAGACTAGTTCCTCAATGTAAGCGATGCCAAGATTTCCGACACATGCCAGCGTACTGCCACGAAAAACCGCGATGCGTAAAATACGCCGGCGAACATCTCTCGACGGATTGCAATGTCAGCAGTCAGGCCCCCGCGGTTTACGCCAATTGCAGGGGAAGTCACCCAGCGAGCTACCGAGGTTGCGAAATTGCTATTGGGTTACAAAAACGACATGAAGCTCCAAAGAAAAATATCGCAAATATGGGCCCAAGCGTAAAACCTCCTAAAGTAGATAAGCCAAAAACCCCTATGTCGACAAGGGGTACGGGATTGATTAAAGGCAAAATTCAAAATGCGCAAGAAAACGTCGATGGTCCAAGTTCCCACCGGAGTCCAAGAGGAGAATCCACACTTGTTGGTTCAAGATCGTACGCTCAAGTCGCGTCACGTGAAAGTAAGCCACAATCGGCCGCATCAGATTCGTTCTCTCAAATTCTAGGCACGATTCTAGAAAAGCTTGAGAAACAGACGAAACTCAATCAAGTAATATTCAACAAATTGAGCGAGATCGAGTTTAAACCTCGAAAAGCATATAATAAAAAATCATGAACATGGCAAAGTCAATCAAAATAAGGGTTCGGCACGCAAAATAAAAGATTACATCGACTATTACGCGCATCATCCTTCAGAAAATTCGAGAGGTGAATCCTCTCTCTACATTAAGGAATGCATTAAGCACTCCAAAAACGAAGAAATAGAACTTGACTCTATGCAAATAACCTCAGTCTCAGTAAAATTAAGTCACATAAATTACAACATCGCGACGAGCTACTTTCTTCCGCAGTATCGGCTGGCAGATGAAGATCTTGTTCTACTCTTTGATTCACTTGGGTCAAACTTTATCATCGGCGGGGACTTTAACACGAAAAATACTTTTTGGGGCTCCCGCTGCAATTCAACGAGAGGTAGAGTCCTCTTCAAAGCAAGTACGAAACGCGGCGTGGTCTTCTTAGCGACGGGAAAGCCAACACATTGGCCAACCGACAGAAATAAAATACCGAATCTCGTCGACTTCTTTATCTCGTTTCCTTACGAACGTAGAAGAACGCTTTGATCTCTGTTCAGGTCACTCGGCAGTTCTTTTGAAAATCGGCGGAAGCCTAGCGAAAAAGAAAAGAGCGCCTAGATTAACTAACAACAACACCGACTGGGACGGCTTTAGAAAACACTGCAAAGAAAACATAGCATTAAATGTACCGCTCAAAACGCCACTTGAAATAGGAGACGAATTAGATAAACTCGTGAGAGTTATTCAGAGCGCTGCGTGGAATAACACTTCTTTTCGGAGGTCCGAATTATCGAACCGCGGAACAATATATCCGCGAGAAATAGAAGAGCTAATATGCGAAAAGAGGAGAGCGCGCAAGAGATGGCAACGTTCGCGAGCACCTCCAGATAAGACCATCTTGAACCACCTTTCTAACAAACTGAAGCACGAACTTCAAGATTTTAAAAGTCGCGAGACTACTGCTTACCTCGAAAGTTCGACTGCCGATAAAGGTTTGAACTACTCTCTTTGAAAAGCAGTTAAGTCCATGAAGAAGCCTATAGTTCATTCTGCGCCATTCAGAAAAGCCAACGGCGAATGGGTAAGAGAAGACAAAGAAAAAGCGGATTTAATTGCAGATTACCTAGAAGAAACATTCAAACCGTTTGACGGGGAACCGTTGGTCAAGGAGCTCAATCCCTATGCGGTACAAGATAATTATAGATTATAGATAATTCAAACGATAAATAATCTGAAAAGCAATAAAGCCCTTTGGCTACGACTTAATTACTAGCGAAATTCTAAAGGAGCTACCGAAAAAAGATTTGGTCAAGCTTCTCTATATCATAACGCCTCCATGAGAATTTTATACGTTCCAAGGCAATGGAAAGTGGCCGAGGTCATATTGGTTCCGAAGACAGGAAAATATTCAAACGAAAAAGAGTCATACAGACCTATTTCGCTACTGCTGATAATATCTAAGGTATTCGAGAAACTGTTGCTTAAAAAGTTGCAACCAATTATTGAAGAAAGACGATTGATTTCGGATCACCAATTCGGATTTAGGAAAAAGTATTCAACAATCGACCAGGTCTATCGAATAACAAACGAAATCGAAAAAGCTCTGGAAGCAAAAATGATATGTACTAGCGCTTTTCTCGACGTATCACAAGCCTTCGACAAGGTGTGGCACGAAGGCCTGAAGTACAAGTTAAGGCTTAGCTTACCAGAAAAACTCTATAGAATCTTAGAGTCTTACCTTGAAGACAGAATCTTTAGCGTAAGGTACGAAAATAAGTACTCGGAATTCAAAGAGATAAATGCCGGTGTCCCGCAAGGAAGCGTTCTTGGCCCAAAATTATTTTTACTTTATAGAAGAGGTGACCCGACGATGAAGGAACAATTTTAGCTACGTTTTAAGGCTTTCGCGGTTGTTGAATGACACGACAAGAAACTTTTCGGATTAACCGCGTTAATAACTATTTTAAATGAGTACAATACTAGACTCAAACCCGAACGTTTCGCTCAAGTTGCATTGAGCGTGGTCACCGGGTCAGTTTCCCGTTGACCACGCTCAATGCAACTTGAGCGGGGTGAGTCTAGTATTGTACTCATTTAAAATAGTTATTAACGCGGTTAATCCGAAAAGTTTCTTGTCATGTCAATTTTAGCTACGTTCGCTGACGACACTGCTATTCTCGCTATTGATACTACAGTTGAATTATCAACAGGGAAACTTCAGCGCACTTTAGACAAAATATGCAACTGGACGAAGAGCAGGCGAGTCGTCCTAAACGAGACTAAGTCAACGCATGTTAACTTTACTTATAAAAAGATAAACAACAAACCTTTATTAATTCATTAACTCATTAACTCGGTACAAATCCCATACTCTTATAAAGCGAAATATCTAGGAATGACTCTAGACGCGAAACTTAAATGGAAGCCGCACGTTAAAAAGAAACGCGACGAGCTCGAAATCAAGTTAAGAGAAATGAATTGGCTTATCGGAAGATTTTCGAAACTAAGCGTATATAACAAACTGCTTTTGTAACTATAAGCAAGTGCTAAAACCATTTTGGACGTACGGTATACAACTCTGCGGTTGTACTTAACCAAGCAATATATCTATTTTAGAAACTTTTCAAAATAAGACACTCAGAGCAATCGTTAATGCTCCATAGTACATAAGAAATAGCGATCTACACCGAGATCTAGGAATCGCAGCCGTGACTGACGAGGTAACAAAGTACTCGACTTCGCGGACATTGCAACAATTAAATTACTTTGGATCAGACAAATCTTACCCGCCGACTACAACGAATGAGGCCGTTAGATTTAGCAGCATAAGATGAAACCGCATAAATTGACGGTATTGTAGGTGCCTTCGTTGGAAGGCAGCCTGCCACACGCGATTACTGCAGAAGCTTGAACTACTTGTTAAGGAAACTTAGTCGTAGTCTGACGGAAAATGGGAGTTGTCTTAGTGAGTAAGAATTTCACACTACTATGAGCACTCGCGGCCGGTCCTCGTAGTGCCTATGAAGGTTTTTCCTACCCACGGAAAAAAAAATTTACCTTAGACTACCCCCAAAAAAATTAAAAAGCATTAGCGTCAAATTTCAAACGGTAAACTTTTTAGTTTTAATCGTAAGGATTCTCATGGAAAAAAATCATCGAAATCCATTCGCTCATAAACCTAATTGCACTGGACTATAATAAATTTTGCACAAGCTCAAACCAGTTGAGTATCGAGCCAAAATAAGTTGCCACGTGACTTTTTAAACAACCATATATACGACATTTGCAAACGCAAACACACCAATGACTTTCCATAGTGGAAGTTCTCCCGAAGAAGATGTCTGTTAAATGTTTTATAAAAACAAACCACCTGAGGCTGAAAAGCGAACATGAGCAAAAAATGATTGAGCTTGTAATTGAAGGATTTACGATGTTAACGCCGGCAGCAACTGGCTGCCATACACATCAGAACCATGTACGGATGAGATGACATTCATGTTTAAAACTTTTAATTAACATGCAACTGTTTCATATCGAATTGCATTGTGTCCTTAAAATAACCAAAATTAATTGGAAAAAAGGAGCAATTTATCAAAAGGGCCCATGCTAACGAGTGTGGGATAAGCATTGTTGGGTTTGACTTATAATCATTTGTTGAGGGAAAAAACTTCAATCCCATAAACTTCAATCCACGGAGATCACGTTGGCGTTAGTTTTATAGAAAGTCCCATTTGGTCACAAATTTACAAATATGTAATCCCTTTAACGGAAACTATACAAATTTGTTAACGTCCACAAAGGAGAGATGGGCTTAAAAAAAATTGGGAATTGCTGTGGAAATTCTCTGCCGACCATACGGAAACAAACCATTCTCCACTTAAGGACTTTACGGGGTGTATGAGGTATGATAAGCTTACCATATAATTAATTAAATTAAGTCGTGAGTGCATAATGCCGACGCAAACCAGGTCAGGTGCATTACACACAAATCAGATAGCGCAAGGACACAATGTATCGTTGTGCACCACCATGAAGCTAAAGGGTTCACCGCAGTTCCATTTGCTGGCGCCACAAATAATGATTCCCCCTAAGGTAGCTGTACTGTAGATACTCACAACGTTAACAGGACAAAGTTATTAAAATATAAAACACCCCCAACATAGTGCATACATCCACTTTAGGAAGGGACGCTTAAGCGAATATGAAAATGCGACGTCCGCGTTTCCTGGATGTTGTTTCTCTATACCATGCGCCCAAAGACTTGTTGAGTCCTGTTGAATGTTGTCCGGAAAAAAGTAAATGTTGACTCGCTGGTCTCATCAGTGTATGGTAATTGGCCGAAATGTGCAATGTTTACTTGTTTGCATTTCTTTGTGACGCACTTTACACAAGGCAACGGGGGGGACTGGGTCGATGGGTTGGAATAACATAATTGCGGCATTGCAGCCAAGCAAAATGGACTTTAGCCGACGCAGCGCACAAAGGATTTCGAGTGGCAATTGTCACCAGTATTTTTTTTCGCAGTGAAAGCTTTTGTTGAGCAAGTATCGTCGGTTTCTATCAATCCTTTGCCTCTTTGTATTTTTTTTAATAAGGGGGTTAAAAAGGGTTTTTTTTTAATTTACGGAATATCATATATTACATTTTTATATTATAAATACATAAGTTTATATTCATGCATATTAATTATATACGTATTATAAATATTTTTGTCATATTAAAATTAAATTAAAATACATTTGTTATTATAAATATTTTAAATACAAATGTAAAATAAATAATGATATTTTATAATATTAATATATTTATAACAATATTATATTTATTTAATAAATTTTTACGAAGTTTCTTTAGTTTTGGCCAGATAAAACTCAAAATGTTTATTCAATATTTCGAATTACCGATATTTTTTTTATGATCAAAAATATATTTTTTTTTTAATTAAAAAGCTAACCGAACGTATCGTTGCTTATATTGGTTTGATTAAAGGCAAAATTCAAATAGCGCAAGAAAACGTCGCTGGTCCTAGTTCCCACCGGAGTCAAAAGGGAGAATCCACATTTGTTGGTCCAAGATCGTACGCTCAAGTCGCGTCACGTGAAAGTAAGCCACAATCGGCCGCATCAGATTCGGTCTCTCAAATTCTAGGCATGATTTTAGAAAAGTTTGAGCAACAGGCGAAACTTAATCAAGTAATATTCAACAAATTGAGCGAGCTCGAGTTTAAACCTCGAAAAACATTTAATAAAAAATCATGAATATGGGAAAGTCAATCAAAATAATTACATGGAATGCAAACGGCCTTTTGCAAAAAATTGACGAACTAGAAGTATTCCTACGGAAGAATAATGTAGACATATGCCTGATTTCGGAAACCCACTTTAAAAAGGGTTCAGAACGCAAAATAAAAGGTTACATTGACTATCACGCGCATCATCCTTCAGAAAATTCGAGAGGTGGATCCTCTCTCTACATTAAAGACTGCATAAAGCACTCCAAAAACGAAGAAATAGAACTTGACTCTATGCAAATAACCTCAGTCTCAGTAAAATTAAGTCACATAAATTACAACATCGCGACGAGCTATTTTCCTCCGCAGTATCGGCTGGCAGATGAAAATCTTGCTCTGCTCTTTGATTCACTTGGGTCAAACTTTATCATCGGCGGGGACTTTAACGCGAAAAATACTTTTTGGGGCTCACGGTGCAATTCAACAAGAGGCAGAGCCCTCTTTAAAGCAAGTACAAAACGCGGCGTGATCTTCTTATCGACGGGAAAGCCAACATATTGGCCAACCGACAGAAATAAAATACCTGATCTCGTCGACTTCTTTATCGCCAAGGGGGTACCTCGTTACCTTACGAACGTAGAAGAACGCTTTGATCTCTGTTCAGATCACTCGGCAGTTCTTTTGAAAATCGGCGGAAGCCTAGCGAAAAAGAATAGAGCGCCTAGATTAACTAACAACAACACCGACTGGGACGGCTTTAGAAAATACTGCAAAGAAAACATAGCCTTAAATGTACCGCTCAAAACGCCACTTGAAATAGAAGAAGAATAAGATAAACTCGTGAGAGTTATTCAGAGCGCTGCGTGGAATAACACTTCTTTTCGGAGGTCCGAATTATCGAACAGCGGAACAATATATCCGCGAGAAATAGAAGAGCTAATATGCGAAAAGAGGAGAGCGCGCAAGAGATGGCAACGTTCGCGAGCACCCCCGGATAAGACAATCTTGAACCACCTTTCTAACAAACTAAAGCACGAACTACAAGATTTTAAAAGTCGCGAGACTACTGCTTACCTCGAAAGTTTGACTGCCAATAAAGGTTCGAACTACTCTCTTTGGAAAGCAGTCAAGTCCGTTAAGAAGCCTATAGCACACTCTGCGCCATTAAGAAAAGCCAACGGCGAATGGGCAAGAGAAGACAAAGAAAAAGCGGATTTATTTGCAGATTACCTAGAAGAAACATTTAAACCGTTTGACGGGGAACCGTTGGTCGAGGAGCTCAATCCTTATGCGGTACAAGATAATTATAGAATAAAAACCGTGTCATTGGCTGAGCTTCGTCAAACGATAAATAATCTGAAAAACAACAAAGCCCCTGGCTACGACTTAATTACTAGCGAAATTCTAAAGGAACTACCGAAAAAAGCTTTGGTCAAGCTACTCTATATCATTAACGCTTCCATGAGAGTTTTATACGTTCCAAGGCAATGGAAAGTGGCCGAGGTCATAATGGTTCCGAAACCAGGAAAATGTCCGAACGACAAAAAGTCATACAGACCTATTTCGCTACTGCCGATAATAGCTAAGGTGTTCGAGAAACTATTGCTTAAAAGGTTGCAACCAATCATTGAAGAAAGACGATTGATTCCGGATCACCAATTCGGATTTAGAAAAAAACATTCAACAATCGACCAGGTCTATCGTATAACAAACGAAATCGAAAAAGCTCTGGAAGCGAAAAAGATATGTACTAGCGCTTTTCTCGACGTATCGCAAGCCTTCGACAAGGTATGGCACGAAGGCCTGAAGTACAAATTAAGGCTTTGCTTACCAGAAAAACTCTATATAATCTTAGAGTCTTACCTTAAAGACAGAATCTTTCGCGTAAGGTACGAAAATGAGTAGTCGGAATTCAAAGAGATAAATGCCGGTGTCCCGCAAGGAAGCGTTCTCGGCCCAATATTATTTTTGCTCTATACAAGAGACATACCCCACGATGAGGGAACAATTTTAGCTACGTTCGCAGACGACACTGCTATTCTCGCTATTGATACGACAGTTGAATTATCAACAGGGAAACTCCAGCGCGCTTTAGACAAAATATGCGACTGGACGAAGAGCTGGCGAGTTGTCCTTAACGAGACTAAGTCAACGCATGTTAACTTTACTTATAAAAAGATAAACAACAAACCTTTATTCATTAACTCGGTACAAATCCCGTACTCAAATGAAGCGAAATATCTAGGAATGACTCTAGACGCAAAACTTAAATGGAAGCCGCACGTTAAAAGGAAACGCGACGAGCTCGAAATCAAGTTAAGAGAAATGAATTGGCTTATCGGAAGATTTTCGAAACTAAGCATATATAACAAACTGCTTTTGTATAAGCAAGTGCTAAAACCATCTTGGACGTACGGTATACAACTCTGGGGTTGTACTAAACCAAGCAATATATCTATTTTAGAAACTTTTCAAAATAAGACACTCAGAGCAATCGTTAATGCTCCATGGTATATAAGAAATAGCGATCTACACCGAGATCTAGGAATCGCAACCGTGTCTGACGAGATAACAAACTTTGCTCGCAAACTTAGTACTCGTCTTCGCGGACACTGCAACAATGAAATTATCCGAACTTTGGATCAGACAAATCTTACGCGCCGACTACAACGAATGAGACCGTTAGATCTAGCAGCATAAGATGAAACCGCATAAATTGACGGTATTGTAGGTGCCTTCGTTGGAAGGCAGCCTGCCACACGTGATTACTACAGAAGCTTGAACTACTTGTTAAGGAAACTTAGTCGTAGTCTGACGGAAAATGGGAGGTTTTTTAGTGAGTAAGAATCTCACACTACTATGAGCACGCGCGGCCGGTCCTCGTAGTGCCTATGAAGGTTTTTCCTACCCACGGAAAAAAAAAAAAAAAAAAAAAAAAAAATATTGGGGAACGGCCCCCTATATTGGCAAAACCATACAAAATTAAATTTAATATTAAAAAGTGAGTCACTTTTCGATACTTTTTTATATTAAATTTTTAAGAACAATAACTACATTTATGAAGAAACATATGAAATATGTTCTATTTTCCCCCTGCAAGGTCGGGTTTAGAATAGCCTTGAGGTAAGGTATGCCTGTCGTAAGAGCCGACTAAAATCCACCGCAAGAAGTACTCTTTAATGTTTCATTTGGGGTAACTTTTGTCAGTAAGGTTTTAACTTACAGATGAATCTGAAGGTTAGATTGAAATCCAGAAGCGTCTGTCACACATTGTGCGGCTTACTCGAAAGGGAGTCGTCTGTCTCCAAAGGGGCGGCTGTATTTAAAAATGAAAATAGAAGTGACTTATCTATTTCTCATAAAAACGACTAGTTAAAAATAAACATGGCAATGTATAAAACGAAAGTTTTTATTACCCCAGGTTGCTGCCCAGCTGTGCTGGAAAATCCACCCTCTTCGGAGGCAGGCTCTACGAATTCTGGGGAGAGCCTTTTATTGCTTATAAATCTTTTTTAAGAAAAGGACAAAACTAAATCAATCTCCACGACCTAGATCGAGCATATCCGGAAAAAGCAGTCAACCGGTAAACCAGGACTCTGTGAAAATTAAGAGCTTAGAAAAGGAGAATAATGAACTCCGAGCTAAGCTTACTGAAATGGAGCGACTCTTCCACGATCTAAAAATGGAAGTTAACTGTCTGCGAAAAGAAAACGAGAATATTAAAAATGCTCTTTTAACGAAAGACTGTGAGGTACTGAAAGAGTGTGTAACACCGAACCGACCAGCAGTCGAATACTTCACGGACGAGGACGAACTTGCACTTGAGACCGATTCAGTTTTAAGGACAAGGTCTAGCAATAAGCGTAAGGCGAATTCCTCTCCCGAAGTAATACAAAAAGAAGATAAGCCCTCTGGCTCAAACAAGGCTAAACCAGAAGCGAAAATTCCTCCGCCTCCCGCAATAAACATTGTCGGGGTAGCAGACTTCGGGAGATTGCGCAACCTTCTTGCAAACACGGTGAGAACAGAAAACTATAAGCTTACTTCGCATCGAAATAACGTGTGCAGAGTAAATGTTGACAACGCCGATTCCTATCGCGCGCTGTCTCTTAGACTGAATGCAGAAAGAATCGAGAGGTATACTTATCAAAATAAGTACGAAAAACCACTGCGAGTCATTGTAAGGGAGCTCCACCCATCATGTACAAAAGAAAACGTTGTAAAAGACGTAAAAACGAAAGGCCTTAAAATTATTGATGCTGCCAATATCATTAAAAAGGAAAAGCAACGCACGGAAGGAGAAAGAGACACTGTGATCAGACGCGGCCTTCCAATTTTTATGCTCTCCTTTGAAAGAAGCATGATAGCATAAACGATATTAATAAAAAAAAAGATACTTACCATCAGGGTTAAAATCGAACCCATGCGAAAGGGCAATAGACTGATACCACAGTGTAAGCGATGCCAAGAATTCAGGCACACAAGTGCCTACTGCCAAAAAGAACCACGTTGCGTGAAATGTGCCGGAAAACACCTCTCGACAGAGTGCAAAGTTGACATAAAGGCTCCAGCAGTTTGCGCCAATTGCCACGGAAACCACCCCGCAAACTATCGAGGATGCGAAGTAGCCATAGAGCTGCAAAAGGGACGAGAACATCTTAAGGAAAGTACTCGAGGTCAGAATCCAAGCCTAGGACGTCCAAAAACTGCTGAAACTCCTAAGCCAAAGACTCGAAAGACGCCAAAGCCGATCAAAAGTGCGAGATTGACAAAGGAGGCGTCGACAAAAGGCGTAAAAGCTCCACAAAAGAGCAGCGCCAGTTCAAGTGCAGCGGAGAAACCGCCGCTGGTCGGACCGAAATCATACGCACAGGTTGCGGCAAACGAAAACAAGGCAAGATCGCCCACAACCGATGCAGTGTCTCAGACCCTCGCTGTAATCTTGGAAAAACTTGAGGATCAGACTAAAATTAACAAAATTATATTTGACAAACTGAGCAAGCTCGAGTTTAAGCCTCGAAAAAATTACAAGGGCACATGAATATGAAAAAGTTATTTAAAATACTAACATGGAATGCAAACGACCTTCTGAATAAAGTAGACGAACTAGAAGTATTTCTACGGAAAAATAATATTAATATTTGCATGATTACGGAAATTCACCTTAAAAACGGGTCTAGACCCAAACTTAAAGCGAGGACCACAAGGCAGCCTCAGGCTTCGGCTTCGCCCCGTTACGATGCGTGGGCCTTGAACCGGCTTTGCAATGACATTTCTCTCATGGAGAGAGAGCTTTTATTATGCAGTCACTGCGTTCTCCAACCATGCCACGATAAATTAAAAAATACGCACATATAACCGAAAGCCCTGGTAGTTAGTGCTGTGTACATTATTATGTGAAACATTCATGTCCAACTGATAAATAAATAATACGCAATTTAGCACAAAATGTAAACACACTCAGATATTCTGCGTCATATCCGCGCATGACCAACACACTTATACAAATATAGCCAATGTCAGACTAATTGACTTCGTGTGTGCGATTGAAATCAACCCCCATTTGCTTCACACGAAGCATAAGTTCAGCACATCTGTACTCATGCTGGGCTTCTGAGCCTCATTACGTAGCATTACGTTTTCTCTTTGCGCACTCTTTCTCTTTGCAAACTACATTTTGAAGCCGAGCTTCATTGTGTTAGGAAACACTTAAATCGTATGGGTGAACTTGTAAACATCAAGCCGAGGCCAAGGTCAGACTGCTTTGTGGTTCCCGCATAAAGATAACAATACTATCACGTACATCACCCTTCGCAAAATTCGAGAGGAGGTTCCTCCCTCTACATTAAGAACTGCATAAAGCACTTTAAGAACACAGAACTTGAGCTAGACTCTATGCAGATCAGTTCAGTTTCTGTAAAAATTGACTGCTTAGATTACAAGATTGCATCTTGTTATTTTCCGCCAGGATATAGACTGGTGGAAGACGATCTTGATCGTATGTATAACTTCATTGGGTCCAATTTTATCATTGGGGGTGACTTTAACGCGAAGCATACTTTTTGGGGTTCAAGATACAATTAAACACGAGGCGGATCTGCACAAAAACAGTATAAAAAGTGGGGTGGACTTTTTCTCCATAGGTAAGCCAACATATTGGCCAACCGACAGGAATAAAAAGCCTGACCTTGTCGACTTCTTCATCGCTAGAGAGTACCCCAAAAAACTTACGCGAGTCGAAGAGTGTTATGATCTTTGCTCAGACCACTCAGGAGTAATCTTGAAGATGAGTGGAAGACTGCTGAAAATAGAAAAAGCTCACAGATTAGCTAGCAAAAACATGAACTGGGACGCCTTCAGAAAGAACTGTAAGGAGGGTGTTGGCTTGAATGTGCCATTGAGAACCTTTCGAGTTAGAAACCGCAGTTGACAAATTCGTTGAAGCAATTGAGAGGGCTGCTTGAACATCACTTCTTTCCAAAAGACAGAAGCAAAAAGTACAGAAGCAAGTACTGACGGGCAATATCGGGCAATCGCTCGAAATTGAAGAATTGATTCGTGAAAAGTGAAGAGCTCGTAGAAGATGGCAATCGAAGGTCTTCGAGAAACTCCTGCTAAACTGAGGCAATTACAACCAACAATTGATAGACGCGTGGTCCTGGATTATCAATTTGGTTTCAGAGCAAAATATCGGCTACTTCAGTGGTGCATATTGGTATCTTTTGATGATTTTAAAGGGTTTTAGCCTCCGGCTACCCCAGAATTAAGAAAAAAAGAAAATGTTTGAGAGAGAATAAATATTGTGGGCAGGCCATGCCACAATTTTTGGCTAACCGACGCCATTAAAAAATGTGCCATTGACCTGAAAATCGAGCCGGGAGCTAAATATGTTCTTTAAATCGCATACGTTCGATTTATGGGGCAAACATAATGTATCGATTTTCGCGATAGCGTGAACATCTTCTTTAACGAGCTGAAATGGCGTTTAAACTTCGAGCCAAGTAAAGTCCTGCAGAAACTTCGACTGGGTCAATTTTTTCTTCTCTATATCACGAGCAAACTATCATCTCTTATCAGCAAGTATCGCCACGCTTTGAGATTATTATCTTAATAGGGTAACGCTGAAAGCAACTCGTAGACCCTTTCCATCTGGCAACTCTAATTGTAAGCAACTAATCTAACCAAATAAACTACCTATGCGACTGGTATATGACAGTATTACAATTTAGTCCGCAGTCAAAGATCTTGTGTTACGAATAATGAAGTGAACCCCGGATAAGCAAGCTTAATCTGCCTTCAAAACGTGCTTTGATGTCTAAAAACTTTCGATGCTGTTTAGTAAGATAAGCTTCTCAGCATCAGCAGTTTATTAATTTGCTTCATAATGCTTTCAAAGACTGAAAACTGAAATGTTTTAAAATTCTGTCAAAAGCACAAAACAGCTCAAAGATATACAACGCACAAAGAATTTGTTAAGACCTCAGTCAGCGGCAGACGCTCAGGTAATTCAATTTTCAATATTTGCATTTTGGTTCAAGTGAAGTTTCACTGAACAACACACTCGGTGAAACAAAGTATGGCCCGACTCCCTCGACAGCAAATAATGATGAATAAGAAAGCGAAATCGCCTCCAGCGCGCCAGGCAAACTGTTTTCAATCAAAAGAAAATAATCTGAATCGAAACAATCTTTTCATTGTTGTTATTTTTAATTTAAATTAAATTCACGATGAAAAAAAACACAAGAAACAAAAAACAACATCAGCGAAGCGTAAGCAAACAATCAAATTATGTTCACTTGTCGTTTTTTTTCCCCCGTGGGATGACATTTTGAAAAATTAATGAATTTGCACTCTCGCGTTACCCTCCTCTGCAGAAGTCCCCCAATTAGACTTAAGTAATTTGCCAGGGATTCCTTTATTTGCAGCTACTATGCTGGGTCGTACCTACCCCAACCCCAGTGCTTCGTTATGGGTCCTACGGTTTAATTGAATTTAAAGCTGTTTGACAAAGATCTTCCTGTCCATTTTCTTAATGGAAACCTACAACAAATCCATATCCTTGTGCTTCCTAGCTGACTTTGCACATTTTGCTGTTCCACCCATGGTGGTTTCCACTTTGGTTATGGCTTCTTTATTCACCGTCAGAAGGGCTCACCTGTTTGGTCAAATGTCCTCATTCAAGTCATGCTGTGCGGTCGCAATACCCTCAAAAGGCTAAACTGGCCGAACATTAGCGCGTGACCACAATCCCCTTCCGAAGGCCAATTCAAACGGGCGGCAATTAGAGCCCCGCAAATCCACTGCATATGTGCAATGAGCGTAACGATGGTGTGGATACTTAATACTTGATATACATACGTATACGGGAATCTAAGCCCACCGTAATAGTTATGCTGATTGGTTTGGGGACGGACGGCGGGAGTTGGCAGACATTAGCAGCACTTACAATTAACGGCTGCAATTAGGAGTGGCGGATTGTTCTGCTATCGTTACTGCATAAAATGCATAAGTATTAATGCCACTTTCAGTTTGAGATTGCCACACGTTCGTTGTAGTTTGAGAGGCGTTGCAAACTGTTTGGAAATTCCGAAACCGTACGGGAATAGGGACGTTGATAAGTGCAATGCATATTTCTTAGGGAATGGCATTAGAATTTATGCTTTATTGATTGATTATCCTTCAAAATCCTGTCATGCAAAAACATGCCAGTTATACTTGAAAGCACGATACAGTCTTTGGGCACTTATAAAGTCCGTGAAAAAAATTTCACCCCAAGCAAGCTTGGTGGCTTCAATTAGCTGATTTTCACGAACTGCCTGCAACCTTCGTATCCTTATCGCGTTAGCCATCCCCAAACATTTTCCATGATGTTTAAGTCTAGGCAACAAGGGGCCCAAGTCAATAAATTCACATTTTGAGCTTGGATCCACGTTTTTATAATTCGGGCTGTATATGAACGAGGTATGACCACTTAGGGGAGCGAAAATCTCCTGACATTGCGGAAAAGCTGTTTCCAAAATCATTCGGCATGAATTTGCTGTCATTCTCGTACTTTGGAAGTTCAATGGTATCGTACGGTAGTTAGACAGCTCGCCCTGCTGTGATGCCTCGTTAAAAACTGTCCTTCTTTTCGCAGATCATGCAAATAACAGTTAAATCCGTCCGGACCATCGAGGTTACATTTTTTTTCATCAGACTATAAAACCTTGTGTCACTCTTTTCCCCATGCCATATGCTGTCGTACGCGTCGAAGATGTAAGGTTCACTCGTTTAACCGTTGACAATCTTGCACTTACGCCGACTTTTTCTCTGATTTTTGCTGCTGATCGAGCCGAATTAGATGCTAGAATCCTCGTAAGATTGCAGTTTTAAAAATTTTCCGAAAAGCCAATACATTTCTCTGAGTCCAATTATGAGCTCGTCACGCTTCGTCTTAACGTATGGCTTCAACCTAAGTTTAGCGTTTCTATTGTCATTCGTAGATATTTCGATTCGTTTGCATAAGGAATTTGTATAGAGTTTATAAACAGAGGTAAATTATTCACCTTTTCGTACGTAAAAACATGTGTCAAAGCCTTTGTTTTCTTCAGGCGCAAATTCTGTCCAAAGCTCGTTGGAGGCATCTCGTGATGGCTTGATTGTTTCTCCTGTTGCAAGGATAGCCGTATCGTCCGCGAACGTGACCATAACTGCTTCATCATCTTGAGGCATGTCTCTTGCGAAGACCCCAAATAGGCTCGAACCGAAGACGTTTCCCTGGGGTACTCGAATTAACCTCGAATTTACTTGAAATTCGAGTATTCAATGGCACTAACGCGAAAGAGTCTGTTTTGGAGATAGTTTTTCAATATTCTGAACATGTCTTCCGGCAAGTCTTGCCACAGCTTATGTTTCAAATTTTCGTGCCATACCTTGTCGTAGGCTTGCAATACGTCGTGGAAAGCACTTGAACATAATCTTTTTCCTTCTGAGGCTCTTTCAATTCCATGCGTTACTCTGTAGACTGGTATAAGGTCTGAACCGAATTGATGCAACGGCTTGAATGCAACATTCCAGGTTAGGTTAGGTTAATTTGGGTGGTCAACCCCCCTGGGCAGGGACACATTTAGACCAAAGGAGGTGATTTAGACCATCGTGATACCACTAGTAGGACCGAAGTTACCAGCCAGAGGACCTAAATGATGACTACCCGTTTGGTTGGGAGGGGTCTAGACAACCGGTGACGGTATAAACCTGTACCGAAGGTCACCAATCAAAGTTTGATTGGCTGAGACATACTCCATTGAGTTTAATGAAGGTAATGAAGGCTGGGGGTAACCGTTTCGGTGTAAACCGCTGTCAGCAGGGTGACCAGTGAGAGACTTTCCTGAAGAAATTGTGGTCTCGTAACTTTTGTTGGACTCCAGACGAGAATTTGCCTTGTAGATACGGATTGGGGGGGGGGGGTTGCTTGAGGAGGATATGGGTGGGTCAGTGAGGAATAGTTTTATAGGAGAGAAAGCCTGGCAGGGGCAACCGGCATAAGTCCGAACCTGCTGCTTCTCTGCTAAGAAAGAGCAGAGAAAGCTTTACTTCTATAGGAGAGAAAGCCCGGCAGGGGCAACCGGTATAAGTCCGAACCTGCTACTTCTCTGCTAAGAATTATCCTCGGGGTTAGGAAGGTGCAGGCGTAACCGATTCGGTGTGAACCCTTGCAGAGGGAATTCTCAGGCAATGAGCTGATGTAGGGTAACCGTCTTCGGTGTAAAATCGTACTATAGGCGACTCCCCTCTATTGGGGGAAGGTAGTGGTAACCGAAGCTGTATAAACCCGTAACAGTGAGAATTATGTGCTGGTGATCCCGAGAGGTGAGGAAAATGGCAATTACTGTAGAAGAATTACTAATTACGTCCCCAGTGGTGTAAGGGACAAATAGGGTATCTTTCCCTTCCGTCTAGTTTAACTAGATTTAGATCTTTGGTTTACTATTGCCCCTAAGGGACAGTTAGCCTTAAGGATTGGAGAGTGCAGGTGGGGTAACCGATTTCGGTAAAGACCGTTGCCGGAGGATGATTCTTCATTCAGACGCAGAAGTAGGGTAACAGTTTCGGTGTAAGCCCATACCTCAGGTGACTCAAGTCTGAATTAACCTTGGGGGGGGGGGGATATGAGAGGTAGGGGTAACCAAAGCGGCGTGAACCCGTACCAGGAGAAATATGTAACAGTGTTACCACCAGAGCGGAGAGGTGAGGGCAACCGAATTGGTATGAGCCCTTACCAGGCCGGTCCTGTTGGGAGAAACTTGGGGGAGGAGTGGTGGGGTATGTTTGGCGCTCCACTGTAGGTGCTCCCTCGCCCACATAAAGTTTTCATGTGGAGGAGGGATAGGTTGTGTCATCACACTCAGGCGTTTAGCCAGTTTGACCCGGAGATAAAGTTCATTAGCCTCTTTAAATCGAGTCGCGCTGGATCAGTTGCATGGGGACAGTTGCACAGAAGATGAACCATGGTCTCTTCTTCTTCCTCATCCCTGCAACTTCTGCAAAGTCATTGAAGGAAGCACCAAGGCTTCTGGCATGTCGCCCTACCAGACAGAGGCCTGTGAGGCCCCAATTCTCTTTCTACGATTCGTTCTATTAAAGGAGATGAGTCTCCTTGTTTTCCTACGTTCGAGCTCTGGGCAGATTTTTTTTGGAAGAGAGACATGTGCTGATGTTATTCCATCTATTGTTTGCCATTGTGATGGCTTCGATGTCCAGGTGAAACTTAATCGAGTTTATGGGTGCTGCCGGTTCCGCTGCTATATAAACCGAAGCTCGGATTAGCATTAGCATCTACTTTAGCTAGTTCGTCGGCTCTGCAGTTGCCTGGAATATCCCTGTGGCCTGGAACCCAGCACAGGGATACGTCGCTCCTGACAGCAATCTCGGTTAGAGATTCGCGGCATTGCTTTACCAATTTGGATAGTATCGTTGGCGATTCCAAGGCTTTCTAAGCAACATTCTAAGTGTTCGGTTAACAAATCCGCATTCTCTTCGTCTTGTTTTGCCCATTCGCCATTATTTATAAGATTATTCGCCATTTTATACTGTTTTTGTACATTAATTGTTAAATTGCATCTTGATTGCACCCAAAAAGAATACTTTGCGTTAAAGTCACCCCCAATGATAGAAGAGGCAAAATACAACGGCTATAATGACTGGGTCATCTAGAGCGGATGGACACCAACACTTTGGCCCGGAAAATCGTCGAATCCACCCCGCAGGGACGGCGCAGTAGAGGAGCACCGGAACTCAAGCGGCGCTTGCTAGTGTAAAGGGACCTCAGCCAACTTCGCGTGGAAACTGGAGACACCTAACTAGAGGTACAGCTGGCTGGTGGAGCTTGTTGGCTGAGGTCCAGGTTCACTCCGGACTGTAGCGCCACCATAAGTAAGTCAGTAAGTTTCATTATTCGTGTTCTTTTGTAGTTTTTTCGAGGTTTAAACTCGAGCTGGCTCAGTTTGTCAAATGTAAGTTTGTTAACTTTAGTCTGGTCCTAAATTTTTTTAAGATAACAGCGAGGATCTGAGACACTGCATCTGTTGTGGGCGATCTTGACTTGTTTTCGTTTGACGCAACCTGTGCGATTTCGGTCCAACAGGTTGCGGGGGTTTTGGCTTAGGAGTTACAAGTGGCTTAGGAGTTACAGCAGTTTTTCGACGCCCAAGGCTTGTATTCTGATCTCAAATACTTTTCTTAAGAGGTTCTCGTAGCTTTCGCAGCTCTATGGTTACTTTGGAAAAAGTTTTTTAAAAATTCTTTTTTACTTTTCTACATTTGAATCAATCTTATAAATTTTTGGCACTAAAGCGAATGCAACTTGGGCGATTTTTTTACATAGCCTCAGTAAATAAGAAAGGGGGTTTTGCCCTCTTCTGTTGTGGAAAAATTGCGTTGAATAAGCAGGCACTACACCGAGCACAATCAGCAATAGGTACAGTACTACAGTAACATCCAAAATGAACTCTGTGTTCGAATGTATATTATGCCCCTGATATTGATTATCCTGCACTTACGTCAAACCAGTTTATTAAGCTCCCTGTGTATGCGACGAGGAGATCGCCCACCAACACCCCACACCAAGCACCCAATTCGCCGACTTCTCGGAATTTTTTAAAGGAACATCATAACCCGCGCTGTTCATCAGGCCATGCATTATAATGAGATTAAATTATTCAGGACAAAGTTTGCCAATTATTGTTGCGCACCAACCAATATGGCAAAACTAATCCGTATTATGTGAATATTTAGTTACGGTTAATTAAAATGGTAAATGCCTCATCCGAAATGCACAATAAACCGGGAATCCTTGCAGCTGTACACCACAGCCAATCCCTACAAGTCGACATCTGCTGTGTCAGCTTTGGGGGCCGGCGCGCGGCGCGCTCTCTTCCCTGGCGTGGTCAGGGGGTGAAGTATCAAAAGCGGGACCTATTCTGCCAAACGCATATGCCCTCGCCCCCCCCCCCCCCCCTCTTTTTAGATATGTATACGAAACTAAATCAAATATTAATAATTAGAATTTACTTTGGATGAACGAGTACAATGCGTTGTTGCGAGCATCCGGGAATCCTTTCACTCATCCTGTCGCTGGCAATATACATTGCGATGTGCGGTGACCAATGACCAAGTGAAACAATACTCTTATTGTCATTGCCGCAAAATGATTGTCCTGCATCATTAGTTCTGTTGTGAATTCGTTACCATAAGGTTGGGGCTACGATATATGAACAACGGTTCAATTGTTGAATGGAAAAGGATTCAAAATTGTGTAGCCCATCCCCGGCAGGGGTGTTCCGAAATGAATGTGGGCCCGGAAACGATTTGATGGCGGTCGTGAATCGGCAGAGTTGGTTTTACTGTTGCCGCGAGTGCATATTTAGATCCGCTATGAGGTCTTTTGTGAAACGCAATATCCTGCGAATAATATGTCCGGCAATTAAATTAGATGACGTGCAACTTATTTGCTTGGCTGTGCGGAAAGATGATGGTTTCATGATGTCCTTGTTTCTACATGGTGGCTGTAATTTTATTGGGCAGTTTCGAAGAGGTCATATCCGTTTTAGGGTCCCTATTTAAGGAAATTCACCAAATGCGATGGAACGAATGTTTGTTTTATGTTGAATGGGAGAGTTACGGAATTGATATGACCGATTTATCAGTCGTAAATTTAAAAGGCTGTTCCAGGACCTTCATCGGGAGTCTGTAATACTTCATGGCACTTGAATAATATACTTTGAGCTGCCACTTGCTGATCTGACAAATTTTAAGCGAACCAAAACGGTGAACTTTTTTAAGGGGCGAAGATAAACATTTTTCTTCATACAATTCCGTTGCTCTTTATAAACATAAGTAAGTAAAGTAAGTGCAATTTATTCCTCTCATAAAGCCCTTTTTTCAGTCCTTGTTATAAGTAGCGGCGTTATACTTTTAAGAGTCAGTTATTCAGTGCGAGATTCTGAGTTAAACTGAGATTAACCCCAAAAATTAGTTTTTCAGTAAGTATTGATCCGGGACTAATCTCGGCTTAACTCGCGAAATTTGGTGAATTAATCGTGGATCTGGTGAACAGTATGAACTTCTTTAAATGTTTTTTTCTGCGTGAATAAGGAGTGGCTTTGCGCGTTTCTGTGAACAATGACATCTGAAAATGACTCGAACTTCTTTTTCTGAGTTTTTGTATGTGAAGTGAGAGCTTTTTGACAATTTTCTTGACGGAGTTAACTCTGCACTGAAAAACTGCTCGCTGGGTTAACTCCAGATTCGTTTTGTTATGTGACGAAGAGATTTTGGCTTATGCTGGGCTTAACTCAGCACCGAAAAACCGGCCCTTAAGTTTTTTTTAATAAACCAAAGATCATTATGACTGCGTAGCTCGTAAGGGAAAACAAAAGAACATCAGTTCCCGTTGCAACACAAACGGTCTGCAATAACATGAAAGCCCTGCACAAAACCCAAGGAGCGGAAAGGAATAGTTCAGAAATACTGGTGCACTTTGGTTTTAAACAGCTAATGAAGGTTGCTCTACGTTCATAAATGTTCGACTCATGAATAAATAATAAATTAAAAATGCTTTCGTAATGAGAGTGCCTCGGTGTTAAGGTATCCTGGGTGAGCATATGACAGTAGAATGAATTAGATAAGCAATGATAAACGACTAATGACGCCTTATCTATATGTACACGGACAAAGGTAGGTTGCAATGCGGCCTTAGCTCATTTAAAAAGGTTCTCATAATGCTATATTACTCCAATTTGATACAGAATTTAAGTGATACAGGATCGACATAAAGGGACGGAGCGAAGTTTAGTATTTTGACGCGGAAGTGTACAGTTTCTCAAAGGATAAATCATTTCTGCAGCCAAAGGAAAACATCGCCGAAGTAAACGGAAAAATTTTGTTTGCCTGTTGATGACACACACAGTACATCAGATCCTGTTATACTGGCAACTCTATGGCATTAGAGTTTTGACTATACCAGGTTCCAGATTAGAGTAAGACGCATCACCCTAATACACTGTTAAGCGCCCACGGAGAGTGTAACCGTCTTTTAAGCCGATGTGAACGGCGGTTTTTGTAGTCTCGGTGCTGTAAACGACTGAGCTCCAAACAGTACTATCGCCAAGATGAAGTGAGACTTCAACGCTAAGACAGGCAATGAAAATGACGAACTTTAATAAGCACGGACTAGACAACCTGACACCTGAGTGAGTGACAACGAAGGAGTTTTTGGACTCTCTGCACACAAATCGGATTGTCGTAGGTGGCGAGATGCACAAAACTTGCCACTAAATTAGTTAGATGCAGACTGATGAGATGACTGCCGGACTGCCACCGGATCGTTTCAGGACCAGCCTCTTGGATATGCGCTACAGAAGAGGAGGGGACATTTGTTTGGAGTGAGACCGCAACGGTGACGCTTCGCACTGCTGCCATCCAAAAGTCAAGACAACAAACGCACCTGGAGATGTCAACAACTGGGGTCCCAGCTTTTGCAGGGCGTCTGTGAACGTTTTCGAAGGCCACTGAATCGCCCGTAAAAGGAGCCTTCACAAGCGATGCAGGTGTTGATGAAATTGTTGATCGATGTTACGACGAAGGGTGCGTATGATAGAAACGACTGGCTGACAGCGGTCCATTGATCGCAGACAACTTAATGCTTGATTAGCAGGTCTTTCGGGAACAGACAAAAATGCACTCGAGCCTTTGAATCGCATAAATTTAAAATAAGTACAGCGTAGTGAAGACCACGCGACACGATCACCACGATCGAATCGCCATCACGCACCCAATGATCAAATCACTGAAGAAACATAAGGCTGCGCCCGTGGAAGTATTCCAAGCGGCTCCGATCGCAGAACTTTTCCCTGATGAATGCAAGAAAGGGATGATCGTCAAGCTCCAAAAAAAGCAAATATTGCCGAGTGTGAAAACTGATACCTCTTCGGGTTTTACCTACAGTACCTGAACTAATGATTTGACTTGAAGACTTCATCTTGAAGACACGCCAGATGCCGAGCAAACAGGTTTCCGTAGTGCATCTTCCTCCTATATCTCCTCCTCCGCTCTCCGTATGCAGACGGGACTTTTCCTCTCGAAGCAGCCTTTATTCGGGAACCACAAAGCAGCCTCAGGCTTCGGCTTCGCCCCGTTACGACACGTGGGCTCTGAAGCTCGCTCACAACGTTGAAGCTCCAGACTTTATGCCTAAGTCTGCCGCCAACAACGAAACCACATCCAAATATGCGTTGATTTTGATGTTGGTATAGCAGTCGCCGTAGGTCGCAGTTTTTCAACTTCTTTTTGCCGCCTATTATGCAATGGAATTTGCATAGAGGAAAGTTGTCGGACGATATTGAAATTTAAGCGGTGTATAACAAGGCTTCATCTTATCACTATTACTTTAACTGCTGCTGAATGGAATGATGGGCTCTGACCCCTTAATTTTTCTATATAATCAGCTCGCGATAAAGAGGTCATAATTACCCTTCCAATGAGGACCACATCGCGAGCGGAAAGAATAAAATAATAAGTACAGTTTCCGATCGAAACCGAACTTCGTTGATCTAGTGAAAATGAAAACGCTTAAAAGAACTATCGAAGCTTACAGCCGCGCCTGGGTTTTGTCATCTGAATTTTTCGTTTTTATCTAATTTTCTTCCGTCCCGGATATTTTCTTTACTGGAATAATGGTATCCATATGTGGTTAGCATTTCCCTACCTGCCACTTGGGGAGACGCCGTATAGAAGGCCAGTAATCCCAGACGGGCGAAACTTTTTTTACAACGTCTTGATGATGCCTACTGTATTTTCAGAGCTAAGTCGGCGTTTGATATTCTGCCCAAAGTATGCCAAACATTATCAGCTAAAATACTAAACTGTGAATGTTTCATTCAAATGTCGAGTCCGTTATATGGGAGCAGAACCTGGAAAGCGATCGTCACTATCATACGAGGAAGTGCCGTGGCGTAGTGGTTAGTGTGTGTGCTTACAATGCCGGAGGTCTGGGTTCAAACCCTACCGCATCGTCACCTGAAAAAAAAGACTCGTTCTTTTTCACGGTCCCCCCCTCCGCGAGGGTCTGACAAGCCCTCTGAGCCTATCATTTGGTCTTGAAAAGTGCCATTCGGATTCGGCGAGTCCCCTTGTTGACACACACAATTAACACACACAGCAAAGACTGATGAGAAGTTGGCCTGTCACCTCGAGCCGTTGCGCCACTCTTTATTTTATTTATTTAATGCGAGGGCGGGCAACTGAGAAAGAGTTGGAAAAAGGAAAAGACGACACTGAACTCCGACCTTAGCTTACTGAAAAGGAGTAACTCTTCCACGATCTCAAAATCAAAGGTGATCCTCTGCGAAAAGGAAAGGAGGAAATAAAGTAAGTTCTTGTGTAAGGAAGGAGTGGACAATGCCCTACCGTCCAGAAAATGGTGTCTTCTCCGATATCTAACCAAACTCTAAAAAACCAAAAAAATAGTCTGGAAAACAGAAAGAAATACAAAAACCTCGTAACGGAATTTTCGAAAACAAAAATTCCAAATTCCTCTTCGTCCAGATTAAGTGGAACGGCTCTATTTCGCCTACTTGAGAAAGTACATGCGGGCCCAGTTGCTTGCAACCTTCTGCTTGGAAATACGACAGAAATTAGGGTAGCTAGAGGTGAAAATTTGGGTTCGAAAAATTGTTCGAATCTCGAAAAATTTTTCGTTATAGATTTTTTTTAAGCGAGATTTTACAAACCGATTTTCGATTTTTCGTCGACTTAAGATTATTGTCGTTCGAGCAAACGGGTGATACCCCATCAAGTTAAAACTGAGGTTCAGGGTTGGATCCTTACCCGAAGTGTTCTTCCCATGCGGTTTGAAATGGGAGGATAACCACACCAGCTCTAAGAGAGATGTTTACGTCTTAACATTGGAATCGAAATAGACTTGAGACTTCAATGGCCAAAATAAGGGTAAGAGTTGTATGTAAGCACCAATACTCTACTGCCTACTCATACAAAGACTAGATTTTTCTGCAGCGTTTGGTTGTTGAGAGAGCACTTCCTGTGTTTTTTTTTCTGGGCCAACTCTAGGTTTTAAAAAGTCCCAATAAAGTCTACAGCAAAAGCATAGAAAAAAAGTTACAGCATCCTCAAAACCAAAGGAGGTATGTATTTAGACTATTCCACATCGCTCTGATGTGTACTTTCGACTGCGCCAAACAAATGGATCGAGAAATAAATTTTTGGGTTCAGAAAACATATTTCACTTAATGTTCCCAAACTAGTAGCAACTTTCAGGAGCAGAGTAGACTCGGTTACAAAAATGTAATTAACCAACTTTTAAAATAAACATTTGGTCTCGGAAAATAAAAATAAAACTCTGCCAATATGCCTACCAATCTTGGCTATGTCTTCAATTAATCACACTTGGTAAGCCATCCCCCACACTTTTTAGCAATTAGGGTTAAAGTCTGCATGCCACCCTCAACTTACAAGTAAAGGTTTGACTTAAGTAGGAAAACTCCAATAAATATTAAAATAATTAATTACCGAGGTAACGCGTTAATCCTTGCCTCAGTTGCTTACTCCCAAACAGGAATAAACCCAAGGCTCATTCTTCAAATAGATTACTAAATGAAATTAATTTTTCCTTCTCTCTTCAGGACCGGCAAGCGGCAACAGGCAAGCTACCTTACCTATACACACTTTAAGCAAAAATGAGTAACTGGATCAACTCAATTTCATTGTAATCACTCACCTGGATACCAGATGTTTTATTTTACAAAAGGATTCGTTTACACATGCACTCAGAGTTCTTTTCTGTTTTCATCCCATCAACGGGTGTACCTAGCTACTTTTTTTTGAAACCCTTTCCTGTTTTTTTCTACCGCTGGGATAATAACAGTGGATAAACCTATTCGTCGACAATGTTACTTTTATCTGACAAAACAAACAAAAGCCCCAGCTGAAGGAGGCTCGGATGTCGGATGGCCCAAAAAAAAACCAACAACACATCAAGTTGAGTTTAAAATTTCACACATGACAACCCTTTGGCTAATCAAAAACTCGGTTCTCGTTTGTGTGCACGATGCAAATAAAATGGTAAAAGAATGAGAGTATCCTGGGGTGGGTCCCTTTTTCCCCCTTTTATATCGAGAGCTTTTACAGTAATTTAGTTAGTGTTTTTTGGCAGCCAAATGGAAGTGTAGCCCTTAAAACCGCAAAAAATGCCAATTCTTTTTGAAAAACTTGAGATCTTTTTGGACCGTTGATAGGATGTGCCAATCAATCTCGTCAAATTAGGTTTTCTGTTAATGAATACGTGGCAATACCCTTTCGAAACCTTTCGCACAGGAATGGAGTATAATAAGTTTGATACAGGCGGAAAAGTAACATAGAAAAAAAAGCATAAGCCCCTTTAACCTTGAGGTCATTTTTACTTAAATAAATTATATAAAGAAATAAATAAATATTTCGCTAATAATAATATTAGAAAGGCCTAAAACATTGTTTTTCTTTAAGTAAGTAAAAAATTCCAGAGACAAAATATCAATAGATTTAGCCTTGAACTGACGAAAGTTAGATATGTAATTAGGAAAATAATAATTTCAATTGTATAATTCAGCTTACTTACCCAATGAAAATATTTAAATGATTAACATACCTGTAATTAAAATAAAGTCTTGTAAATATAAAATAAATGCTAAGAATTGTAATAAAAGTGTAAATAAAATGTTATTTATATTGTCGTAATTTATAGTTAACACAATCAGAATTGTTGTAGCAGGCTCATGAGTTAGTGGCTATGCTGATTGAGAAATCATTCAAACACCAATTATATACGTTGGTTGCTTTTCCAGACATAGCAGGAGCTTTTAACTACATCCATCCGCACGCAATCATACAAGCACTGGAAGAGTTAAACGTAGAGGCGGGACTTTTTTTTATAGTACACTCGCGTTCAAGGGTTTATGGCTACCCTTATAATGTGTTAACATAACGAGAGTGGAAGGGATCAGAGGAGAAAGAGGAGAGCTACTGATGCACATTGTTTTTAAATTGTTGAGGGCTAAACTGACGAGGAAAGATCTCCTGTGGAAGCCTGTTCCACATTCGTGATGTTCTGCAGAAAAAAGAAATCCAATACAAAGCGGCACGCCCCAAATTGGTCTCAAGGGTGAACTGATGGGCACGTGTCCTTATGCGACTATTACGATTGAACTCTTTAAGAGGTAGAATACAGCAAGCTAAATATTTCACTGGAACAGTCTTTTTAAAAAAGGCGGTAAAACAAAAAAAGACAAGAGACATTGCAACAATGTATAAAGAGTCGAATGACTTTGTTATGTTGAAGTCACCTATAAGTTTAAAAGCTCTTTTTTGTATCCTATCATGCAAAAGTAAGGTGGTCTTTGGTGCACTTGCCCAAACATCATAGTTATACTCCAGTTTGGGGTGAATGAATACTTTACAGATTTTAGCCAGATCAGAAGGTGTGAAATATTTTTTGCATCGTTTTAGGAAGCCTAAGCATTTCGCGGTATTTTTGGCGACCTCGTATATGTGATCATTCCAACGAAGGTTTGTCATTCACACACATTTCGAGAATCGGTTTCCGCAATCCTAATGCCATTCATAGTTAACGACTGAAGATTTCAATTTTGTTTATGGGACAGTAAACAGCATTGAGTTTTGGATGCTTTGAATCCTACTTTATTAGAGAGACTCCATGCTGTTATGATGTTGAGGTCAACGTTTGATCAGTTAAATATACGCAATCGTTCCATTTCAACGTCCATTTGAATAGGGCGTGTTCCTGGAAACGAGTATGAATAGCTCAGAGTGCTGTCGTCGGCGAAGGAATGTATTGGATTGGCACAATAGATCAAGAGCACAATAGATCGTTAATAAATATTAAAAAAAGCGTTGCAGTTAAAACTGAGCCCTGGGGCACATCAGCGTTAATGTGGTGAATTATACCTTTGTAACCGTCCAGAACCACTTCGATTGAGCGGTTCGAAAGAAAATTTCTAGTCCACCGAATGAGAGGGTCATCAATACCGAATGCACTCATTTTAGACAGAAGAGCTTGATGCCAAACTCTGTCAAATGCTTTAGAAATGTCAAGTGCAATGGCTTTGCTTTCACCTAGTAGGCGGTCACCTAGTAAGGTCACCAGTAGACCTTTTGTTTCGGAAACCGTACTGTCGGTCACTGAGGAGCTTCTGTCTGTTTATCAACGTTTCCATGACCTTGGAAAGGATGGATGTTAATGCAATCGGTCGGTAGCTGGATGGAAAAAAGGAATCACCTTTTTTAGGGACGGGCTGAACGTATGATTTTTTCCATCTGCTCGGGAAGGTACAAGAAGAGAAGGACAGATGAAATAGCTTTCGAAGTGGCTTTTCTAACGAAGCCAAACTTGATAACTACAGGCGGTATGCCATCTGGACCTGCAGATCTATCCAGATGATCCCTTGATCACGCGCATTTTATATAAAAAAAATTGCCTTCTCGGGGAAGTATTCCAATGTACTGAGAGACCCAATGCAACAAGTATCCGAATATCCGAAACGGATCCGTTATCCGAACTATCCGGATAGTGTTGGTTATGCGGATAGTGTTGGTTACCCGGATAGTGTCAGATAGTTTCAAGTATTCTAACAATTTAAATAGGTGTTCGAACAATTCAGTAAGTATTCCGAAACATTTTGAAACCTTAGGCCCCATACCTTTGAAACAAATAATAAAAACGAGTGGATTCAAAACGTATGTATATTGTATTCTTTATATACAAGGGTACCTTCAAAAATTTTCGCCGGCTCTTTAAGAAGTTTTTCGTGAAAAATATTACTCTCGGAAGGTTTGTCAGACTCTCGCTGTACTTCAAGGCGACGGGCGCAACGGATTAATTGACCTGAAGGCTTAAGGTAGGCCCGTATTCGTTACAATAAGAGATATACTCAATGCTGTCTTCTGTCATTGAAGCAAAACCGAATCACCCAGCCATTGCATCGAATGGCATTAGCATCGACGAAACCGAAACGCTTTCCATTCTCGGTCTCGGTATGTGTGTCAATAGCAACCTTAGTTGCAATGACCACATATTCGACGTCGCCAAAAACGCAGCGAAATGTCTAGGTTTCCTTAAAAGATGTAAATATTACACCCCCTTTGATTTGGCTATTTTAAGTTGGAATACAATTCCAATGTCTGGTCTGGTGCTCCAAGGACAGCACTGCACTTGGTAGATATGATACAAAAGACGCGTTAAAACTTGTTGGAGACAGACACATTTCCAAAGTCTTTAAACTCAATAGAACATCGACGTAATGTGTCTTGCCTATCACTGTTTTATCGCTTTTTTCACAAACAATGTTCAATTTCACATCTGCCTGTGCTGGGTGTCAGGCCATACACACTTTATGGGAAACTGTGAGGCTGATAAACTCGCTACGAACGCCACTAGACTGCCAGAAGATGAAATCTCCTGTAATATGTGTACTTCAGCGGATCGGACGCAACGGATTCATTGGGTTGTAGGCTTTACCGTACAAAAGTTACGCGTCCGGTCGGACGGACGGACAACGGATTAATACCATAGGAGGTAATTTTTATACCCCATCCCACAGGAGGTATATTAAGTTTGTCACATAGTTTGTGACACGATGAAATTATAATGGTAGACCCCCAAGACCTTAGGGGCATAAGATCGAGTTTGAATTCTGAATTGAATAACCCTTGTCCGTCCGTCCTTCTGTTTGTATGTCACATGTTTTAAGGTCTTAAATTTTAAGCTAGGAAACTGAAATTTGGTGCTATTTGTTATCCGAAGCAAGTGTTTGGAATGCGCCTACAGTCACGCCCACTATCGGTGGAAATGTGCAACTACCTCGAGAGCTTTCAAAACTGTAAGACGTCTTTAAGACGTCCACTTCCCTAGCGAGCGTGGCATCGATTTAAAAGCTAAATTTTCAAATGCGTTTTATTTAATATGTTTGCTACAAATTGTAAAAAATTTACTTAATTTATTATGTAGAAAGCACTTAATTCTACATTTTGTTGATTAACGATTTTGCGCCACGCCTATATTTGGAGGCAAAATTGAGGAAAAACCTTAAATTTTCTATAAAAACGCAATTTTGACATGCCTTAAGCCTAGTCTATCAAAGAATGAGAAATAAGAATACGCATTTTAGGTAAACGAGAATCCGATATAAATTTGACTCTTGCAAAATTATAAGCCACACCTCCCCAAAGGGGTCAAATTTACAAAAACATGGAATTTGAACTAAAAAATTACTTTTTTGCAAACATTTCAGCGTTACTTCTCTATGGAGATATCTATGCTAATATTGATAGTTTCTAATAGGTGTGGCTGGACCACGCCCCTTTTCAAAGTTTGCAGTAACCACAAATCGTCAAATTAAAACAATAATAGCAGTAATTTATAATGTGGGATGGGATGGGACATTAAACGGCCTGTTTATCGGACTGTAACTTCTGCGTACACACTGTAGCATTTCACTGGTTTTATACTTGGCTTGAACTACCGTAATAGTGTTCCAAAGGGCTTATTTTATCTCACAAAACAAAACTTTCCCTCACTCTCAACTCACATTTTAAGCTTAAACATTATGGCGGTTGTTCGAAATCAATTGCCAGCCCAATTCGAACCATGAAAGAGTCCACCAACTCAAAACTTCTCTTACGACTTCATTGTTATACTTACAGCAAATAAAGGGAAATGTTGACAACTGACAACTCAGTTGGAACAAAGTCGTTTTTCATTTCGACTCCTCCGCACGGTACGGTAATTGACTTAATCGGATTAAATGGGCTTTTTCCATTAAAAATTGAAAATGGAAAATCTTTCTTCCCTTAAGTGCGCAAATAAAATGACCAAAGTTAGCGAGGTCGTGCGCTGACTTTTATTCACTTATTCTCATCGACAGCTTCTCGTTTTCGTTTCTTGCGAATCACACCATTGCGTCCGACACAGAGGACTTGCAAGTAAGTACCAGAAGTCCTCGTCAAAAAAGTGTTGATTCGTTAAATTAACACTCCCGTAAGTAGTGTTTGCAGATTTAAATGAGCTTCTTTTCCATAGTTAATGTGAAGCAAGTCGTTATTTAACACAATTTTCTGTTTCTCGCGAGGTTTTACAATTTAATTGGTATCGGCCTTTGCAATAAGAGCAATGTCCTGAACCGACTTACATCAAGAGAGTTAGAGGGTGGGCTGGAAACTATTCAATTGCACTTGACTTTGATTGTGGTTAAAAAAAAATATTAAATTATGGAGGGGTTTACTACTCGTGACTCGATTACAATCCACCACCAAGGTGGGGTGATTTATGATGTAATCTTTCTGCCAGTGACTACCAACCAAAGCTCATTTCAGACCAAATAACTCATCTGACCCTTTTTTAACAACACTCTAATAACAGGCACATATTGAGGCCACATCACCATCATCAAGCGGCGGCGTGTATGTCATTTGCCGTTTTACACCTGCGGCTCACGTGTGGAATGTGTGGCACTACCCACACTGAGCGGTGATATTTCACCATAACGCAACGCTAAAATGAATCCAATGAATAATCACTAACACGTTCCACTCGAATTACACTCGGAATAACGATGACCACCTGACCACTGCAATCCCAGTCGGCTCCTGTATCCCGTGTTCCTTCTAATTTAATATTCATCAGACATTAATTCACAGCCCCCGTACACCATCCTGGCTTCAAGGGAACATCAAGCAAAAAGCATTAAAAACGAAATGAAATGCAATGAACCACAGATTACGTCCATGAATGACTAAAATGGCCATTAACTGACCGACCAGTGTCCACTTTTTTCCCTGAAACGGTCCAAAGACCAAATAATTGCCGCAATTATAGTCCACTAGCCATGCAACCACCCTACACCAGAGAGCCAGGACGAATATTCACAATTCACAGACTAAAGTAAAAAAAAACACAAACGAACTAACATATGCTATGCCCACATAGCTGCATAAATTCAGCGAAAAGCGAAATATGGAAATCTGTATCAGATTTTACATTTGCCCCCCATCCTTCAGGCGATAGAACATCGGAGCATCCTTCACGTTTATTCGCGTAATTAACTTGTGGATGGTTTCCAATGAAACTGAATACTGTTCGGTGTGGTCCTAAATTATCACAGGAAAAAAATGAAAGAAAGGAAATCTCACCCTGATACAGTTTTTCGCCCACAACGCTCGACCGGTTTGTCAGTTTTACAAAAAGGACTAAAACATCGAGCCATGTCGAAAGCTTTGCTTTCCGATAAATAAATTCCATGGCACGTCGACTTGTTGGGTGCATTGGTTATGGTTTTGGTGAGGGAGGAGTTACTCAGTTTTTTTTTAGAGGCTCGGTACCGGAGTTGGTTGGCTTTTATAGGCAAATGTGCAGATTTTATTCAGTTTGGCTCGCAAGAACGCCAGGTTGATGGGAATAATGCAAGAAAATTACTCGAACGCGCTCATGTGCACAGGATTTCCAGAACAGATTTTTTTTCACAGGGCCTTGAATAATATTTCCTTCGTTAGTTGGAATGCAAATTTGTGCAACGAAAGGGTTGAATGCTGAGGTGTTGGGTTTTGGTATTAAGTCGTTTTTACATAACGACCTTTCCGGTTTTACAAAGGTAGCATGAGGTAGGTAGGACACGAACAAGTTTCAACTTTTGATTTAAAGCCACCAAAGTGCAGGGAACTTATTAGATTTTACGAGGAGCAATTTATGAGAATCAATATTAAGCAAACGGGGAGTCATCTATTAAAAAGAAAAATTACTCAACGGACAGGATCTTCCATACTCCTTTTGAGGTTTCTGCTCCTCTCATAGTTTATGAACCAGGTCCAGAGGAAATCATTATTAATTGCTCCAATGTGAGAACTGCAGCTGGAAGACTTTGTCAGGGAAGTAGAAGTTATTTTCAAACATTCGAATTTCTGGTTGGCTTGTCTCTATTTGGACGTCTTCTCAGATATCGGATAGGTAAACGTTCACGGAATACAAGAAAAAAGCACTTTTTTATCAAACAGAACTTATTTAAGTTCAAATTTTAATAGTTCAACTGCACCACTGGATCCAGCATTTTATTTGAATCTAATCACGTTTTTTACTTTTTTTATGTTCACAATTCACAAGGTTCAGATACAATTCTTACTGCATGCGCCAGCTACCAGCCAAGAAATCAATTAGGTTATCAGAAATCAATAGAATGTCAGTTGGCTGTCAGCTGACCGGAATGACAATTCAATGGGTGGGTGTGCTCAGTAAGTGAGTCAATGCGTAATTTAAGTTTTCTCTCACCTAACAATTGGAGCACAATCGATCTTCGGAATATCGGCTCATTTTATCACCTCATTGTCCCCCTTTTAGTTTTGTTCTTATTCTCGAACAAGCACATCATCATTTTCACTCCTGGATTCGGACACTACTAATTCCCGTTACTACTTTAATCTACATGTAGCTGAAATGGAAGCAGCAAGCTTCGCAAGTAAGTCTATCACCTCAGGGAAATGGCAACGTTAGGGTGCTCATGTCAACGCTTGGATTTCATCGATAGTTTATCACTGGAGGCATTCATGGCTTCAGGAAGTGTGTTGGTTCTATCAATACGGCTACAGGAGAAGCAGTCAAACTATACGGGGAGGTACGTCTACTGTTGCAACTAGTGGGATTTGAGCGCATTTCATAAGTGCAAGTGTTAATGTATCGAACAGTCGAGGTCCTTATGGTATAAGCCTAAACGGACACGACAATGCTGTGAGTCCTTGGACCAATATGAGAAGCGATACATTTCTGCAGCCCTCTTTAGACAAAGTTATTTGGACGCGTTTCGAGGATACCGGGAACCACCGAATCTTTTTCGTCGAACCAGCCAATGAAAAGGAGTTCCCAAACTACATCATGGGAAAAATTCCTGTGCAATTCTTCCCTTCCTGGGGTTGCTGCCTCCACAGTTAGCTGATAGGGGAAAGGAGGGGCTAGTATGAAGATAAACGGCGAATCCGAAGTGATGGTTATTTCCCGAACTCCTGTGCAGTGTGCCCTGCACATAAATAGAGTTGAAACGTGAAGAGAAGAAGGAACTGCGCCGGCGGTCACAAACTGCGCCGGAGTGAAAGCAAAGATCTATGGTCATGAAATTTGAGTAATAACCGAAAAAATTAAATCGCGGGCACAAGCTGCCGAAATGAGGTTTCTGAGGTGCGTTGCGGATGTTATTCTTAGAGATAGAGTGCGAAACTTTAGTATTCGTAGGAATCTCAATGTTGAGCAGCTACTTCTCCGAGTGGAACGATAAATTTTTCGATGTTTTGGACACGTTGTTTGCAACGTGTTCGCAACTTCCGACAGACTTTCTAGACAGGTCATGTTAGCCGATATGTGCGCGCGTCGCCCCTCTGGTAAGCCAAGAAACAGGTGGTGGGATCCAGTAAAGAAAATCTCCGGGATGCGTCTGGGGATCGTGCCTGGGTGTCTTGAGTTGGTGGCGGAGTATCGGGAAAGATCGAAATCACATTTAGCCGTCATCGCTCCACGACCCTTTACGTTATGTTACCGCAGTGTCTGCAGCAGTTGACCGACAAGAAAGACTGTTTAAATGGTCCAGTGAGTGCGAAAGGAGCTTCGCAACATCTAAAACATCGAGTTTGCGATGCACCAAAACCGGTTTACATCGACATTTATTGGGGACCTAGACGCAAATAATGGGGATTTTGGAGCCATTCTGTCGCGGATACATGATTCACAGGAGAAAGTGGAAGGACACTTCAACAATGGTCAGGCGGGGACTATATGCTCTAATAATGGCAACAAAATATTCAGGCCTCAAGTACCTGTATGGCCAAAAGTTGTGTCTAGGACTACTCAGCTCTAAAGGGGCTGCCTCAGTTCAAAAATCCAAGTAGCATGATGGATTGAACGTTTGCAGACTTACAACCTCGAAATACAGCATCGCAAAGAGAGACTGCACTGCAACGGAGACTATCTTGGAAACCACGTGAGCCCAATGGCAAACACTACGTGTGAAAAAAGGTAATACGAAATCATTTCTGTCCAGAGAATAAGAGCTGTATCTGTAGGTGGAGTAGTTAGGAACTGTGTAATGCACAACAAAAAGATCCTGCCATCGAGCCAATTCTCGCAAGGAAGGAATCAATGGACAAGCCGGATGCGAGACATTCTCCCTTTCACACTGTAAAGTCCTCCCTTTCATACTGGACGCCGGCCGTGGGCCTCTATATACAAGATGGTGTTCTCCGGTTAAAATGTGAAAAGTCAGACGAAAGATCTTTTAACATGCAACTGGTAGTCATGGACGGTCGAGTGTAGAGAACTGTCGGACTTTTGGGAATCAACAAGACACTGGAAAAGCAGCGGGAACGCATTTATTGGCCAGAGCACGAAACGACCGAAGTTACGTCTAGAGCTGGTTTGAGAAGTGCGCCATGTGCGTACCTAGCAAGGGACCCAAAGTCAAAGCAGGAAACAAAATGCACGGGTACAAGGTGGGCGATCCACTTGAAAGGATCGCTGTAGACAACGGGAGCCAGTTTTTGGAAACTAAAAATGATAATCGCAAGTAGCCTGAACCCTGGGGTGCCGTGGCGTAGTGGTTAGTGTGTGTGCTTTCTACGCCAGAAGTCTGGGTTCGAATCCTGCCATCGTCACCTGAAAAAAAAGACTTGTTCTTTTTTACGGTCCGCACCTCCGCGAGGGTTTGACAAGCCCTCCGAGAGTATTAATTGTCTTGAAAAACTTCTCAAAAGTGCCGTTCGGATTCGGCAAAAAATTGTAGGTCCCCTTGTATGTAAAGAAATTAACACACCAGCATACATTGTTGAGAAGTTGGCCCTGGTTCACCTCGAGCTGTTGCGCCACTCTATTTATTTATTTATTTAAGTAGCCTGAACAAGAGGCATTTGCGATCGAAGAAGCTAACGCCGTTTTCGATTAGATAGTGGACCACTGGGCGCCAAATAACGTACCGATCAAGGACAAAACTTCGAGTCGAAGATAATCTAGGAAGTATAAGCGCATTAATCGAACTACAGAAGACACAGATCACATCACTCCTTCCACCGCAATCGAATGGATGGCGAATGCCTATGTTTCTTATGACACAACCAACAAAATGTGATTTTTAGTGCAGCTGGATACACTCCATCCGAAATTTTATTTGGAAAAACTGCTGTCTAACAGCGACCTTAAATTCGGAGTCCCCACTGAGCCCCCGTAATGCAAAGAGGATGCAGAAGAGGTTTAAAGAAAATATTTACAACATAAATAGAATCAGAAGATACGAGAAAATACGAGGCGAGAGCAAGAGCTCCGGAATTCAACCGGTTTAGCACTACAACCCACATCGTAGAAAGGCAAAATCGCTCTTACTCGTTTTTTATATGCATCACCTACATGGTTATCCCGGAACCATGTGCTTATTCGGGACAATAAAAACTAAGAGGGGGATAACGTTATGTGGCGACAAAAGGTTATTATTTGCGCTCTGCAGTGTGCCCAGTACTTTATTTTTTGGGGGTTTCTTAAACCAGCAATACTATGAAAGCCTAAATTGATGAACACATTCTGAAATTCTACGACAACTGAGTTATTCAATTATCAGACAGAAGTAAATCCACTATACCTACTCTGCCGATAGATATTCTATTCAGCAGCATTTTTATCGCTTCTAACCCCTTTAGAAGTGAGGTCTTTTTTATAAAGAAACAATTAACTAACGATTACATTCAGCTCTCGTCATATGCTTGTCCTCATATAATTTCTTTGAAGCCCTCATCAATAATAACTCTTTTCCTAATCCAAAGTGTATTCAAACAGGTAATCAAATTTTCTCGAACATCCTTGCCTCAAAAACCACTCCTGAGTTCTTCCATTTACATATGAATTCAAAGGACCCTGCCAACCAAAACTTCCATCATCACACACACAAGAGTACCACACAAAAAGTCGAACAACCATTCCCCGTTCCTGACTATGGGAAGCATTTTATTAACTGAAAATTGATAAAATAAAATTTAATGTTATTACGGAGACACATTATAAAGAAATTACCTAGAATTCCTTGCAATGGAATTCAAATGGATTTCTGTACAACCCCAATCCATTGAACGGCTGGGCCACCATTCAACGTGTGTCTTGCACGCGTCACTCCGCGTTTGAGCCACCGCTCAATCAATCGATGAAAGTGTTAAGGACGAGTGGTGGCAAAGAATAGGATGCTTCCCATTGCTATTAACCTTAAGTGTTAAACTCTCACTCTACACACATTGCCAAGTCGTGCAAAAACCTGCATCGCCGCGCCGTACGCCACCATCGCGCCCCGCCAAATGTATCACACACTGCACCCATTCTCGAGGACATTCCGAAATAAATTTAATCGAATTCCATACATGATGGTCCTTTTGTTAAACAGACTCATTCAAAGGAAATGTGCGGGGAGAAAAAGAACGAAATATCATTAGAGGACCTCTAGCGAAAAAATATTGAATTGACAGTGTTTTCAACACAAAAGGGAGTGCAAAAGAGGTTCACAAAAAAATGAGAAAAAGGAAGCATAAGCACTTGAGAGAGGAACCTATTGCTTGAGTGGGTGGGGTAATGGCAACCATGAGGGTAAAGCGCGCCAGGGGCAGTATTATTGTAAGTGGCTTTGTTATTTTGTTGCGGCGACATCATGCGGCAGAGCAATCGGTGTTTTTGTGGCTAATTCGACTCATAAGGCTAACGCCGTTTAGCTTTGTTACATCAGGTAAAAGGTACAACCCTCGCTCCGTAGTTGTTGGCTTGGGACCTGGCCTTTATTTTTTGTTTTGATCATAATTTTTCGGCTAACGGTAATTGTTTTCATCTTTCCAATATTGGCTGTAATGGAGAAGGGACACTAGGCATGTGTGTATGTGGATGAACGATGAAAACTCGTTTAAACGTGTATTATTCAATTATTTGCAATCAGGGTTTATGGCAGACCTTAGTCGTCTGTGGACATGCCTACAGGCGGGAGAATCGATAGCCAAGACGTCGCGACGACAAGATCTAAAAAAGCAATGTATTTCGGTCGATGAACAAAAGAAATGAGCATTTTTGGCGCTTTGGTAAGGGTTGCTTCAAGTTGTTTTTTATGTTTTTTTTCTTATCCCAATTTATGCGTATATCCTGATTCTAAATAGGTCAAAATCATTGTCAGTCTTATTTTTTTTTTCTGAGAATGCTTCCATCTGATGGAGCACTCAGCTTGGGTTGTCTTGGGTCGTGCTTCGCCGCCGCACCGTGCTGATCAAATATCTGCAGATGAATCAGCTCTCGACAAACAGATTTAAAACATCTAGCAGGGAATAAGTACTTCAGTATGAGTCTCAAGACGACGCAGAGATTAGTTTGCATTAGGATCCACACTTCAAACAGATCTGGATATAATGCTGCACCTTCAACCCCTGGAGTTTTCACAAGAAAAGTGGCGTCAAAGGCAGCATTCACACTAAGAGAGAACAACCCTTGGAAGCCGCAATGTCTAGGTGACTCGAGCGTACTGAACATCTTAAATCAAAATGGGCTTGTAACTCGTACAGATTATAAGAAACCTCAATTTGACTTCGATAAAAGATTCAAAGTCACTATACCAAGTAGACAAGACTGGGTGGAGACAAATGTTGACATCAAAGGAATCGCTATCGCTATACCGATGGATCGAAAACAGAATGTGGAACAGGCTCAAGAGTCTTCTCGGAAACACTGCACATCAATCAGTCATATCGACTAAATGACTTCTGCAGTATTTTTCAAGCTGATGTTTATGCGGTGAGGAGAGCTGCACAGATAGTTCTTTCTATGGATCTTCTGGCAACAGAAATCACCATATGTGTTGACGATATGTCAAGCAGCACTTAAAGCCCTGGAATCCAACCTCGTGAACTCCAAGTGCATCCTGTCAAGGACTGACTCATGGCATTAAGAGAAATAAGCCTTCTCACAGTTCTACTCTGCTGGGTTGCTAGTGACGTTGTCGTGGCCGGGAATGAAATGGCCGGCGAACTGGCCAGGAAAGGTTCTGATATGGACATAGCATTGGCTGCCAACGGCCATATTCTCATCTCGACACAGCCAAAAGTTTTATAGATCAGGACACGGTCAAACGAGCCGGTGAACCATGGCAACAGTCTAAGGATTGTATCATAACTCACTGCTTACGGCCAGTTGAAACTTCATAAGAACAGTCGTTGGTTTAGTCGCAGGACACTGCTCCATTGGTTTCATGGCTACACGAATCGGAGTGTTTGGGAAAGACTTCTTTAGAAGCTGTAGAGATGAAGAGAAAATAAAGACTGTAGAACAATTTCGCTGCCACTGTCCAGCTCTCCAAGAACGACGACTTACCTTTTTAGAAGTCAGGTTTTTTAAAAGGCTGGACGACCTGGCAGGAATATCACTACTAGATCTAAAAAGAATTATAAAAATATCAGGCTGGTTCAGTTAGTAAGACATATGCCCAACCATGGTTGTCTATCATACAAGGGTAATCACAATGGGTCAATCTGGCCACCGAGTGAACTTGCACCACTTGCAAACAACCCTTCAAATATAACCTAACATCGCAGTGACATATGCCCGAACTTCCGAACTTAGCATGAACTTTGCTCCCGGGTGGTGGGATCTTGAAAAATATTTATTGTCCCAATCAGGAACCGACACACTAGTCACTGTACCCACTCAATTTACCAATCGGAAACGACTAAGAAATGAAAAACCCCCATTATCACTCACTCTTCGTGAGGGTAAGATTACAACTAGGCCAGGTCAGACCAAAGAGTACCACGAGAAATCTAAATCGAATTAGCTGATCTTGAGCGAATCAGATTAGATGTGTGACCAATCATTCGATTTTGAGCCTGTAGCACATGGGCTCTGGTTGGAGCAGAATAACTTACTTCATTCATTATGCATCGGCTGTAAGAAGGTGAAGAAGATATGTCGAAATCCTTCGGTCCAATAGGACAGCAATAGCAGTTATGGATGAAATGAAAATTCAGGGTTTTCTTATGGACGATGTCTGTGAAAACTTAGAACGCGGAAGGCAGAAGTCTGTTGGAGAGTCACCTGGATCAGTCAAATTAAGGAAGAAAAAATCAGTTTTTTGTCATGGGTAAAGAAGGCGAGAACTTATCATGGTGCAGAAGTGCCACATCAATGTGATGTAGCTGGACTTCCGGGGTTTGGGATCGAAAATCAATCGGAATCATAGAAATACAGAATCATCCTGCTTGATTCTGTGTTATATGCACTGAGTTTGGTGTTCACGTGTTCCCCAGCTTTTTCCAGCACCATTGGTCGAATATTATAAGTGGCTGGTGATTTGAGAAGAGCGAAGAATTTGATCGGCCAGGCCAAACTTATTCCATCAATTATAGTCCTGTTCTGATCTTTTCCTCCTCCATCCTTCTTTGAGAGCTCTGTATTACTTTTCCAGCTGCCACTGGTACTTTTCCAGCTACCACTGGTCAGTTTGGGGAGGACTTTTGTCAGCCGTCACGCTTCGGTTTTAGTTTTGCTTGATTCGCAGATTCTTCACACTCTCCTTGTATTTCGTGCATTCGATGATCACCTATTTGGTAAAGGTTCATCTAGATCTTGATCAGCTCTGTGATTTTGAATTTTTCACAAGGAGCGTTTTTTTTAGGTCTATGTTGCCAAACCATTTTTCGAAGGATCTAGAGATCCCCCGATAATATATTCCGTGTATCGTCGATCTCTTGTTTGGAGGTGAGAGAGGGGATCACAGTCTGGACAGTTCTACCCCAGTTTACTCTTTCTTTTTTAAAGGTTTTCCTAGCCTGAAAGCCTGCCATGTAGCTTTTCACCTCGCTTACTGCCCCGCCCGGCTTGTGCTCGCTTCATTGGAGCTTCTCAAGGTAGTAACACTCCATTTCATCTTCTTCCTCCTCTTCTCCCAATAGAGCTTTTGCTGCTTTCGAGGGTTGCCCTAGTAGGGAAATTGTCGCTCGGTGTTGACATGCCTGGCTTGTCAGCCGCGTCCTTAGCAGATTACGCTACCTTAGAGGGTGGCCTTGTAGCAAAATCGTTTGCTATTGTGTCTCTGGCTCATTCTAGGGATGCCATACCAGGGCCAACTTTTCAACAATTTAAGCTGTGTGTGTTAATTTCTTCTCATACAAGGAGACCTACAACTTTTTGTCGAATCCGAACGGCACTTTGAGAAGTCTTTCAAGACAAACGATGCTCTCAAAGGGCTTGTCAGAGCCCCGCGGAGGTGGCGACCGTAAAAAAGTACAATTCTTTTTTTTTTTAGGTGACGATGGAAAGATTTGAACCCAGACCTCCGCGTAGTATGCACACGCACTAACCAATATGCCACGTCATGCAACCTGGCGATGCCATATGGCCTTCCTAATCAACCTCGAGTCGAGTGTTTTTACTTTAAAGAGGCTATATGTAAGCCTGTGGTGCCCTGTGAGGTAGCTCAGAAGGTGTTTGATGTCACGTCTTATAAGGTTTCGGACACCAACCAAAAGTTATGTCGCTCGTCGAGGGTGACAGTAGACTGCTGAAACGGATTTAGCATTGGTAAGTGTTAAGCTCTCTACAGTCTTTCAAAAGAGATGTATTGAGACTTTACTTTCACTTATGGGCAATTGATTTTAATGATCCCCCAGCGTCAGGTGACCTTTTCAAAGAATAATTATTCCATTACCACCTCTGGGCAAAATTATGTAATCTACTTAACTCCTGATGTCCGGCAAGGATAAATGTTCTCCTCTTCCCTATATTGCGGACTTACGGCCACCATTGTGTTTGAATGTGATCATAAATACCTCGTGTCGGGGCAGTGCAACAGATGCACAACTCCATTGGGTGCTTTTCTACAGAATCCTTCAACTGGCCGGTAATGCGATAGCGAGTGAAGCATCCATCCATTCGAGATTTCAACCTACCGCCCAACATTGATATGAGCCTGATAAAGAAGGAATTGCCTAGGGAAGACTAGCAAATGTGAAGTATACACGTAAAAATCCTCTTTGAAACACAGAAAAAAAGAAAGAAAAGGTGGTGCGTTGGTCTTGCAATAGGCCATAGTGGCAGGAGCATATTTCAACAGAGACGCTAAACAAATTTGATTTCTTCGAGAAGACAATAAAAATTTCTAGCAGAATCATTTGAGAGCAAATAACTAGTTACGTTTTTCCATAATAGAAAATTTCATCCGAAGAATGCGTGTTCCTTCCTAAATTGTGTAGAACTAACATAAATTGACTGAGCCTTCAAGAATGCTCCTGGCCACTAATCTACTGTAGCAGTTTTTTCCCCATATTTTTGCAAACTAGTTTCAAAAACAGTTCCCAAAAAACTTTCCAAACTGCAGCACATTTTTCCACATTCTCGCATACAGAAATGCGAATGCCCGCCCTGCCTAGCCATCCTCATCAATGAAAGGGTATTTCACATGCACCAAACCCATGAGAGTTTTCCCAGAATTGATCACCTGTTACAATCGTATATGCATGCATGACTCTGCGCTGCATTCATCGACAGGAGAGGAATCAGCAGCAATTCTCTTTCGTTTATACACTTTTTTTTTGTAAATTCTGGGCGGGAATGTTGTTTTGTGCCTATATTCGCTTTGGCAGTGTGTCCTTTCGCAATTCAAATTTATTTAGCCATTCTGATCGGTAAATTCAAATGTCCAACATGCAGTTATACAAGGGAAGAGGACAATGCAATCGGATACAGAGTGTGGTCCTTTCTGTGCACTGGTTGGCATAAGCTTTATGGTACTAGACACGGTGAATGTTTTAATAATTACGCCCAGGACATTAATGTAAACTGGCGCAGCTACAAGTGTACACAAGGAATGTTTTAATTTTTTACAACCGGTTGATGGTAATATACGCGTTTGACTGCATGCACTAATAGGTTTCTCCGAATCTGGCTTTTTTATTTTATTTCGAAAAGGTAATTTATTTCAATATATTTGTAAGCCGATTAAAAAGAATAAAATTTGAACAGCTCATGTGGGTGATAGAGAGATGTCTTACAGGAGGGGATGAGCGATTTTTGATAGAATCTCCTCAAACGAAGGGGGTTTGCAATATGCATAAATAAATCTACTGTAAGAGGCTTAGATGTACTTGCACGGTAGCTCCTCGCGCCAAAATTCTCTTTGTTACAATTTTTGCACCGAAATTACTATCTCGAGGACAAAACGCAACAAAGACAGAGATTTAACATTTAAAAAAGTAGAGGTGTAATTAAAAATTACTACTTAAAAAAAGCTTTTAGTGAAAGTGAGCTTACAGAATCTGCTTTGAAGTACAAAACTTAATTTTTTTAAAAACCCTTTGAGCGATAATAGCACAATAAATGGTGATAATTGTTTTCCGGACTTTTTAAAGAATTTCGAGTTTTATGGCGGAAATTAGGGCGTAATTTGTTTGAATTTTAATCTTATTATGATTACAGACTGATATTAGACAGACGATGAATTATATAAAGACAGAAACTCTAGCTGGTAAACTTCTGAAATCGCAAAGCGGGGAAAACACGTTCTATAAAAATCGAACGTTTAAAAAATGCTACATCAATGGCCTTGCATAAGCCTTTGCCATGGAGATAAGGGCGTGATTAATTCGCTAAAAGTTGACAACTCTGCTGGAGTTGATGAATCCCGGCTGGAAAAATTCAAGGCAATGGGTGAAGAAGGTGTTGTATAGCTAACATGTGTCAAGGTGGCCTGGGATAGATAAAAAGCACCTAGCGATTGGCAAACAGGAGTAAAATCTTCGTCTTTCAACAAAGGAACAAGAGAGAGGTTGCTCCAACTATAGGGGCTAATCTCTCTTAATTCTTATTTTCGAAGATGTTGAAAAGGCGTCCCAGACATGCGATCGAGCTATTGTCACGGGAAAGGCAGTGCATATTGTGGCCTGGCAGAGGTAAGACCGACCAGCTTTTTACTCTTATCATTATTCTTGATAAGGCCTGGGAGTATGCTTAATCAGTCTTCGCGTGTTTTGTAGCTATAGAAAAGGCATATCACCAGCTAAAATTCAGAAAGCTGCTGGGGAGTTGCAGGACTTTACACTGAGTGCCACTCTTCTTCTAAGAGCCATTCATCGTCTTTGTATAGGAACCGATTTTTTTAAAATTTTATGCATTTTTGCGATACCTATTTGGAAACACTTCAAAAATGCTGCTTCAAAAACTGACTCGTTATTTAGTTTTGCTGCGAGTTGCTTTATCCATGTGCCCAATACCGGAGGTTTTGTTATTATGATAATGTAAAGGTAAGATGACTAGCGGGCCATCGCACTTAGGTCTGTGGAGACCCAATGTGATACCCAGCGGGAGTAGATCTTTGTTGTTTTGAAGAACTATTTCCTTTTTACGCCGCGTACAGTTCATTTAGATATTGATGCATTTGAAAGTTCTAACGTAGTCGCAAAAGAAGTTACTTCCTGAAGTTATTTTCCTCAACTGATTTATACTGGACAGTGGCACAGCAAGTGAGGTGTGTCCTCGCCGCCATTCGTATCGCAATTTTATTTCATAAAGCCTCAGAAGATTGTGACTAGTAAGTATACCTCATAATGATGATAGACCCTACCTGTCGCCCTTGATCAGCGTATTAGCTCGGGACTTATTATATTAAGACCACATTTGTGTTGAAATTTCACAGGTGGAGAAAGAGGGCCACTTTGAATTTGTCTTCATACCGTTCCAGTTTTCCACCCTCTGTGTGCGGGTTTCATCCAATGAAGGTGTTGAGGGTCTAATGCCGATCCTTGTCGTGCAAATTCATCGGCTTTGTCGTTTGCTGACAACATTTCTGTCGCCAGGAAACCAGCAGAGTGTTAGATTGTGTTCTGAGCCAAGAACTTATATTTGCGACAACACTTAACAAATTCGGATATTTGATTTCTATTGCAGATATCGCCTTTATGACTACCTTGCTGTCTACAAATATGGTGGTATTTCCTTGCAATATTGCCTTTATTGACAGTAGGCTGGCTGCCTCCTTGACTGAAGCGGACTCCGCTTGGAAGACGATGCTACAAATATGGTGGTATTTTCTTGCAATATTGCCTTTATTGACAGTAGGCTGGCAGCCTCCCTTACTGCAAGCAACTCCGCTTGGAAGACGCTGCGAGATAAAGGCAATCTTATTGATTTGTCTATATGTGGGCTTTCAAAGTAAAGCCTCGCAACTGTGCACATGCTCATTTTTGACCCTGTATATGGTTTTAAGTAAATTTCTTAGCGGTGCCTACGATTACGACTCATGTATGCAAGGAAACACACAGTTAAAAGGCGTTTCCTTGCATACATGAGTCGTAATCGTAGGGGGTAAAAGGGGGTCGATTTCTGTAAGGCTGTGTAGAATCTGCGGATATCCAAATGAGCTTGAAATCCACATTAGTGACTGACTGAGCTTCAAAACGCTTTAGGAAGGAGATGATCTTGAACGGGTAGCAGAATGAGAATCGCCTACTCCCCCGATGTTGGTGTTGTTCTCTTTGTAAATGTCGTATCAATAAGGGCAGCTCTCTGTATAATTGTGTACAGAAGAGTGGGTTCTTTTTGCCATCAAACTAGTAGTATAGGCTATTTTGCGTCTTGAACCCTACTTTCTGCTGAAGATAGTAGGGTTGTAGGGTAGTAGGGAATTGTGGTTTTTAGTGTGCTGTTTTGCCGACGAATTAAGCGTAATTAGGTCTTGCCCAAGGCATGCAAGGTTAAGATCTAAATTGAAGAACCAAAACCCTCTCACTCCTATTGTATTCCTAATGGTTTGCTGGCACACCACCCAGTTTTTAGCCTTCTTCTCTTTTGCGATTTGCCTTTTTGACAGTTCTTAGCATCTCGCCTTTGAACATGTCAATACTAACTAAGCTGGTCGCGCACAATTTTCCCGGCGATTAGTTGCTCTTTGATTGGAGGCGGATTACTTTCCCCTTTACTGGAGGCTTTGTTACTTCTGCTGACATGCGAAGCATCTCGGATTGCCGCCATTTTGCTGTCATTTCGTATATACTCTCCAACACTGTGAACCATACGTGAGCGTAGGATGCACAACTGCGGTGCAGAGCCTTCCTTTTAGATAAGGGGAAATTTTTCGGTCACAGAAGATAGCAGAGTTTTTGGGCCACAAGATTGAGGTCGTTATTACAGTTTGCTTCGCTATTGATCACCGATCCCAGGTACTTCAACTTTTCACACTAAGAAAGCACATTTGCATTCAACTTATGGTCTGTAATTCGCACGGGTGGATCAGAGAATGGGTAGCACAGATACTCTGTCTTGTGATACCCATTCCCCTCTAAAGCACCCACTTATATAAATAAAATGCTCGCTGCAGTAATGTATGATCATCCCTTAGAATAGCATCGTCAGCGAAGAATAACTTATGTACTTTGGGCTCCGTCAGTTTTCTTCAAGCAGACAACCGAGGACTACAATGAAAAGCAAAGGACTTAGGACACTTCCCTCGTTCACACCGACTTTAATTGGGAGCTCGTCAGTGGCTCCGAAAGGTAATCTTACTCTTGTTTTCAATCGATCATGATCATCCGTACGGAGGCTTCTGAAAGTCCTCGTTTCTTATTGAAAACTTTTGGAAAATCAACCAGCATCACATGCAGACCTTTAAGGGCGTCATTATGTTACAGCTTACACTAAAAGATTTTATATAGTAGCTTTGTGGATAAATAGTTTTTGGAGTATTTACAGGCATAATTATTGGCTTGCTTTTCTATCGGATTAAACGATACACGTCATCACAGCCGGGTGATTTGAAGGGTTGAAAATAGTCAGTTTTCCACTCAGTTTATAGTTATTACCTAAATAAATACTTTCTATACTCGCAATTTCAGTTTCCGTAAGGCGATCTAGCGTTTGCGTTCAGAATCGCATCTACGAGCCGTAAGGAGTTTTGCAGATCACTTGGAACCGCTGTTTCCATGGGATTTTCCATATACAAATGACATGCGTTTAGCACTGGTGACGGCACTTTTCAACCTTCGTTGGCCTGTTTTGTACAAAATCCAGTCCTCTGGACTGTTACTGACCTTTGCCAGATTTGAAAGTTTTCTCCTAATTGAATGGTGCGTAGAGTGCATGTTTATCATATGCATTGTACATGACCCTAGATAGCTCCGTAGCGAGGGAATCGACGGACTTTGTAGTTAAACAAAATGCAATAAATGAGGAATCTGATAAGGATCCTTCTCCAGAAACTTTCCAGTTGTTAAGACTAGTGAAAGTTACTGCAAAATGCGACCTCGAGCACCTCTATTCTATTTCTTGTGTTGTGGGTTCGTTACCAATATTAAATAAGAGTAGATTTTGTTTTCCAAAATAAATTCACTCACCTAGCTTCTTGATGTTTTTACTACCCCACTGTGTGTGGTCCGCGTTAGCATCACAGCCAAGGATAAGATTCCATTTCTCAAAAATACATTTAAGAGGAAGGTATTTTGCATTCACCATTGAGTCTTGAGGCTGATGAGAATATGAGTGGATTATTCCAACGTCGCTTTAATTTCTCCAGCCTGAGGGTCGTTCCTGTGGATAAAAAAAAAGATTAAATTTAATTTGGTTTTTGGTTTCCAGTCGCAATGCTTATGCTCTAATCTTACATTCCTTCTCGGTGGTATGATATAACCTCAGATCTTTAACTTCTAGCCCTATCTCCAACCTACGGAATATCCTTGGTTCTAGGATCAGGGTAATGTCTATATCTTTCTAATTAAAAATGGGACACAAGATTGGCGCTGCCCGCTGGTCGAGTATGTACTTGTCACAACAGTTTAAAATTTTATATTTCCTTATCATGGTCAACGTGACAGAGCGTGGTTTATTGCCACTGGCTTTGCAGGCTTCGTTGATACCTGCGAGAGCTCTTTTCTTCACTTACTTCCATTGGTCTTCGAAAGGCCTTCGTTCTGGATTTCCAAAGTCGAATACTGCAACCCGAAAGCTCTCCTGGACCTAATCCGCGACTGTTTTCTGCTTTTTCGCCTGACTTTTTTCTGCGTGCAAGGTAGTGTCGTCATGCCGACATCTTTTCTAGCCGCCTGCATTCGCCAGAGGTGCTGACTGGTCCTGACCCTTCGTAGCTGCAGTTTTTCTCGAAACTTGATGCTGTGGTGCAGAGCAGTTGGCCTTGTATACATATAGGGGGATATGGGGCATTCCCCTATATACTGAAAGAGAATTAAGATAAAGACTAAAGGTCCACAGGTATCAAGACACTAACGACTGAGTGCACTCATGACTGACCCATTCAGCTACGCAGATCTGGGCATGCATACCTTACCTTGGGCTCTCTCCTGCTTGGTCCGGGCTAAGAAGCGGCTAAACACTTTCAAAATTCCAGCATTGAGTGTACCTCTGAAGGTGAAGTTCCATTCTTGATCTGGCTTATGAAGAATTAAGTCCTTTTTGAGTGAACGGGTTTTCCAGGGAATTTAAGCTCGGAGTTCGATTTTTGTTTTAAAACTTCTCTAGCGTCATAAAATTTTGGTAACTAGCATGACTACAAACGTGGAGCAACACACCATTGCTTTAGTTGGATAACCATATCTACAATTGCATATTGACATAGTAAAGCCCGAGATTATCGCTATTTCCGACAATGCCAGCTTTTGTTTTCCGTTTGATTTCCATTGAAAATGATTCCATACAATTTCGATCTTCAGAATTGCGGGTAGAAACCAAACAACCAAATGTCGATACAGATGTGATTACATATAAGCCACTGAGAAATACAAATGAATTAGTTTAGCCGGATAATGGCTATTGTTCCGATACATCATCTTCTATTTCCGAAATGCCTCCGATCAAGCATTGTTCGTATTGAATTAGCCTTTCCATCCGCATCTTCCATACATCCATAGTTCCAATTAATTTAAATCCCAAATCGAAAGGCAATCCGTTTGCTTGGCTGGTTAAGACCCTGACATGTGAATCCTTTTCATGTTTCAGCGATTAAATGTAAGTAATCTCTAGTCCTTCGTATATCGCATATAACTCGTATTGTTGCTGTTCGACTTGAATAAGCTTCTCATTTCCGTTTCCGGTGGGTGAGGAATAAAAACGGAAATGAGTAACTTTTACGCATGGCTTGCCAGAGAAATTAGTAGCACAAAAACGAATACCCTTTGCCCGGCTTTGCAACCTTTTTTTTCCTCTGCACCCTTAAACCTACCGAACAAAGCTATTAGACAAGAGATGAAAGAAATTCCCAGATGATGTTCCAACCGCCGAAAGAGCACAAAAAAAAACAGTTCTTTATTTATTTATGCTTATCGTCTGTTTAGTCAGCCTTTTGGATTGAAAGCAAGCTACAACGTTCCACAAAAGGGTTCGGTATAGGTAGCCAAAGATAGTACACAAATGTCTGATGGCATCCCTGGTGATAAACAGCCGTACTTGGGCGCCTAGTATATCCTGAAAAAATAGACCAAGGAATACCGTTGTGTGGTTTTTAATTTCAAAGGAAATTTCTCATTTCTAGAGATGGAAATTTGCACCCTAGAGCAGAAATACACCTGAGCTAAGCCTCTGCCAGCGACTTGCTTCCTGTGCGTCTGACTCGATGCATTGCACAGGGAAAGTGGAAAATGGAAAAAGTTTTCTACTAAATCAAACACCCGCACACACCGGAGCTTTATGCGAAATGCGAGAAACATTTTTGTTTTCATTTCGCTTTCCTGGGCAAAGAACAGACCGAAAAACACACATACAGGTATATAGAGGAACTGAAAACACATTTACCATTTTCGGAAAACTAATTGAAGTATCTGGCCTAAGGCAGCTTCAAGCATAAGGACGGTGTTGGCTGATAGTTTTTTTCTCCATCTTTATAGTCGTCAAAGAGTTTCATTTGGGAAAAAACATTTTTTTTTAGGGGAAATGCCTAGCGTAAGTTTAGGTAAAAGAGTGATGTTATCACTAAATTCATTTGCGTCGAGGGCAGCTGTCACCGGTGAACGTTCTCGCACCCCATTTTCAGCTGGGAAACCTCATTTCATGTTCTACAATTAATAACCCTCCTCCAGGGTGCCGTCTCGAAACTTTAGCTCTTATACGAATGATTTTTCAGTGGGAAATCGTCCTTTGAGAGCGCAGTTGGCGCTACTTCCCCTTTTACCTCCTGACAGACTGGCCGTGAGATTGGGTGCGGGCGTGCAAAGCATTTTGGTTGGAATTTATTTAGGTGTGCAAATTAACTCAACGGCCTCAGGTGATTTGATAGAACGTTTCTATATCTGGAAAGTTTCTAATTGAAATTGAAGAGTTTCGTTTAAAGTTAATCAAAACATTTGGAATGAAGATTGGTGAATGGGGAATATGTTTCAATTTCATTTAGAACAGTTTCGGGGATAGGAAACATAACAAAAGTTTAAGTTTAAGATGTATGGGGTGCCCCAATTTGATTAAAAGCTACTGTTGTCGAGGGCCTTAAGTTGTGAGCTCCAATTGGACCTATATTACTTTTAAGGTAATGACTTCATACCCTTTGTAAGCCGGTATCCGCATGTAACCACAAATAAGAGAAAATCAGGTCGATAATATTTTTTTCAGAGAGAAGAATTGTAAGTGATAAGTAAGTCTTCAAAAAGTTAAGCCGTCTCCTACGGCCATGTAATACAACTTAAAATTAATCACGCCTCAAAATAGAAGACACAACATAAAAAAAAAAAAATACTAGTAACCTTAACAGAATTTTAGCTATATCGCCTTATAAAGGGTGATTTTTTAGCTGGTTTGGTTTTGGCAACACTGGTTTTGACAGCTGACGTGTGTTTAGTACCTTGTGTCACTCTCAAACAGCTTCAGTTTGGTTTGCAATTTAACCATGGATCGTCTTACAAATGAACAACGCTTGCAAATTATTGAATTTTACTATCAAAATTCGTGCTCGGTTCGAAATGTTCATCGCGCGCTGCTTCCATTTTATGGTCGGCATTCTCGACCTTCTGAGCAGTCTATTCGGAAGATTGTCACCAAATTTCAATTGGCCGCCTAGATCGTGCGATTTGACACCATTAGATTATTTTTTGTGGGGGTATGTCAAGGCTAATGTCTATAGGGACAAGCCCGCTTCGATTGACGCACTGGAAGCCAACATCCATGCATTCATTCGTGAGATACCGGCTGATATGTGTGAAAGAGTATGCCATTGGACTCAGCGGATGGGCTACCTGAGACGCAGCCGCGGTCAACATTTGCATGAAATTATCTTTAAACATTAAATTGCAAGGTTCAAACTATCGATTCAAATAAATATTTCATTAATTTTCGTTTCATTTCATTAATTTTTTTTTCGAATTTTTGTGTTTTTTTTTTTTTTTAAAAGTTCTCAACCTCTTAAAAAATCACCCGTTATAAGACCACCCAGTCACACAATAAGCTCCAATTACAAATACAACTTTATGGTTTAGTTTGACAAGGCCTTCTTAACATTTGTCAAAAAGATCAACCACATCGAATTCAGTAAATGATAGTAGGTGACAGCCCCCATCCACTCCTATTGTTGGCTCATACTTTATTTTCATTTTTCAAAAAGAAAGAGTTCCTCCTGCAATGATCCAGGTGAGAAAAGCCTTGAGGTAAGGTATGCCAGTCGTAAGAGCCGACTTAAATCCACTGTAAGAAGTAGTCCTCAACATGTTATAAGTGAGATGTGTCAGGAGTATATACTCCTGTTAGGGCCACCCTCAGCAGTAAAGTTATAGTTGAAAGATAAACCTGAAAGTCTACCTAAAACCCAGTAGCGTAATACATATTATGCGACTTACTGGTCGGCGTCTGTTGTAAAGGTTAGGATCGGCCGACTATAAACCTGACGGAAATTTGGATATGTGCTGATCCTGGTAATCCCAGGGCAGCCATTGGACCTAGGCGCTTGGTGGTCGAAATGTTCCGCTCGGCATCCGACCTGGTTGAACCCGGAACAGTTACGAGCAGCCCGTAAAGGTTGAAGCTATCCATTACAGGGGCGGAAGGGGGCAGCGCTAAGTCGAAATAGGGGCAATATATAACGGCAACCACTTAAAATTGGTACATGGAATGTCTCATCGCTAACGGAGAAGGAACTTGAACTGATTGAGGAGGCTAAAAAGTATCAGCTCGATGCTACTGGCATCTCCTCAACTAAGTGGAAAGGTTCCGGAACCAGAGACTTCGCTGGTGGGTGGAGGCTTCTCTGGTCTAGCGTCCTACCTGACATGACCGCACAGCCGGGTGTGGGGATACTCACAAGCCCCTGGTTGTCGGAAAGTGTATTGGAATTTATGCCTTTGGGGGGGAAGGTTTTAATCTTTAAGTTAAGCTTGACCGATTGACTTTGGCTTTGGTGCAGGTGTATGCACCTAATCGAGAGTCAGAGCATGAGGCTTCTTGAACGAAGTTGATGCTGCCCTGGATAGAGTGTCAGAAATCGACTTCTTTCTCCTAATGGGTGACTTCAATGCTCATGTGGGTACGGACGACAGTACTTGGGAAAGTGTGATCGGAAGGCACGGTGACACGGATCAAAAAATTTGATTGATTTATTTGTGGTACAATCGTGTGTTAAAAAAATTGTTTGTGATGTTCGCGTTTTGAGAGGATCTGAGTTGTCAACTGATCACCACCTAGCGTTGTGCAAATTGCGCTTTAGCTACGGGTGACCCGCATACGGTGGGAAAGGTTACAGGATTCTGAATTTGATTGCAGGGACCGATTTGCACGGCACGTTTCGGAGAAGTTTCAACAAATTCCACCTGACCTTTTAAATGTAGAGGAAGAATGGCAGCTGTTTTCATCAGCTGTCAATGCCTCTGCAAGAAATGTTTGTGGAGTGAAGCGGCTTAGTGTGGCGGCTCGTGGTGAGAAAAGAGCTGCGTGGTTTAACACTCCTGGAGTTCAAGAATCAGAGAGAAGAAGAGAGCCTAAATTATGTGGATTCAATGTAGAAACTCTATTTCTCGAGCCCGATACACTCAGGCGCGAAGAACTTCCAATGTGGCGAAGAAGAACAGCCAAAGAACAAGCATGGAAAAAGTTCGGCGAGAGGTTGGAGCGCGATTACAGAGCTGCAAACAAGACATTTTGGCAGACTATTCGCCGGCTCAGAGGAAGAAAGTTCAATATCGTTCAAGGGGTTATATCCAAAGACACTTCTTTCAAATGAGAACGACGTCTTACGCAAATGGATTGAACACTTTTCGGAGTTGCTCAATCCTCAGCAGGGCAACGAAGATCGCAATCCCACTGCTAGCGGGATTAGGGCGGAAAATAGTCCTACAGTAGATGAAGTCATTGCCACGATTAAATCGCTAAAAGTTGGTAAGTCTGGGGGGGTTCATAAGATCCAGCCAGAAATGCTCAAGGCAATGGGTGAAGAAGGTGTAAAATGGCTAACACGTGTCATAAGTTTTACAGGAAAAATATTCGGGAATTAATTAGAAGCGCTTTTCGTTTGGGCATTTCCCCGGTTTCGGAACCATAATGACTTCAGAAACTTCCATTGTTTTGGAACGTATAAGAGTCTAAGAGAAGCCTTTGTGATATAAAGTAGCTTGACTACTGCCTTTATCGGTAGTTCTTTCAAGATTTCGCCAGTGATCAGGTCGTATCCTGGGGCCTTATTATTTTTAAGTTTGCTTATTGTCTGCCAAAGTTCGGCTAATGACACTTTTTTCATTCTGAAGCTATCAGGTTGCGCGTTGTTGTTTTGAACGTCAGCCAACGGTCGACCGTCAAACGGCTTGAATGTTTCTTCCAAGTGTCCGCTTTCTCTTTGTCTTCTTTTGCGCACTCACCATTATCTTTCTTTATTGGGGCCGAGTGCATTTTAGGTTTCTTCATGGACTTAACTGCTTTCCACAGCGAGTACTTTGAGCTGCTATCCGCCGACAAGCCTTCAAGGTATTCAGTGGTCTCACGATTTTTAAAATCTTGCAACATTTCTTTCAGTTGGTTAGAGAGGTGGTTCAAGAGGGTTTTGTCTGGGAGAGCCCTCGTGCCGTGCCATCTTCTACGCGCTCTTCTCCTTTCATGAATAAATTTTTCGATTTCGCGCAGATATGTTGTGCGTACAAGCCCGCCAGTTCTCAATGGTACATTTAAGCCAAAACCTTCCCTACAGTCCTTTATAAAGGCGCCCCAGTTCATGTTTTTGCTAGCTAGTCTGGGAGCTCTTTCTATTTTCGCCAGTCTTCCACCCATCTTCAAGATTACTCCTAAGTGGTCTGAGCAGACGTTTTTTTTAAAACGTCTTTAAAAAGCAAAAAAAAAATGCTTTGAAACGGCATTATTAAAACTTTTTCTGAATACTGCGACTTTAGCACTTTGTCTATTAACAGTTGTTTATAGGTGTGTTCAATTTTGGCATTGTGTAGTAAGCGGTTCAAAAGTTAAGGCCTCAAGCACTTTGAAAAACGTCATCCCTTTTCAACTCTTCATTTATCAAAAACCTTTCAATATTCTTAATAAAATTTAGTTTTCATTAAATTTCAGTATTTACTTAACTTAAGTTTCATTTTTCTATTTCTTGCCTGCTAAACTTCTTAGAAAAAGGATTGAAAAACATTTAATCCATTTTCCCATGAAACTTCGAACTATAATTAAACCGTTATTATTTGTGCTTAGTAAAAATTGCCCTCTGTGAATTTTGACTCTATTTCCGCAAAGCACACCTAATTTTGTCTTTCTGCGACTTACAGCTTAGAAGTTATAAGGCAATTTGGCGAAGGGATGGACAACGTAGCGAATCTATACGAGATCCTTCCTCCATTTTTGGACGGACCGATGTTGTCCCCTGGTAGGAACTAGGAGTAGACCTCTAGCCAACGAGTCAAACACTCTCGCGACTTTTCAGCTGTAGTACGACTTACCATCCACATTAAAAAAACATGAAAAGACTGACTGGCGCAAGAGATACAGCATTAAAGAACATTCCTCTTTAGTTCTAAAATTGAGTTCTCTATTAAAAATAAGAATTTCCGTCTTGTGGCTATCCTGAACGTTGACAGAACCTATTTACAGTTCATCTTATATGTCTACCAACAGGGCTAACAAATACATGAATCTTTCCACAATCATGTGAAGATGAAACATGTCAATGGTCATTGGAAGAAAAATCCAGACGATCCGCGTCGCTGATATAGAAATTTCGGGGTTCAGACAATACAATTCTGCCATTCCAAAAGAGGTGGGATTTTTTCGTTTTTAGGAAAGCGAACTACCTGGGAAATATCGTTGATAGCAAACTGTCATGGAATCCAGAAAAAGAAAGTCATCATTATCATCATCATTTTCGGATGCCGCTTATCCTTTAAAAGGGTCGCGGAGCGAGGGTGGCTATTCCATCCGTCTCGATCCTCTGCCACCAACTCAAGAGACTCCGGCGCAATCCCCAGGCGGAACTCAGGGAGGTTCTTTACTTGATCCCACCACCTGTTCCTTGGCCTACCAGGGGGGCGACGCGCTCGCATCTCGACTAGCATGACCTGTCTGGGAAGTCTGTCAGGGGGCATGCGAACAACGTGTCCAAACCATCGAAGAACCAATCGCTCCACTCGGAGAAATAGCTGCTCAACATTAAGAATCCCACGAATACTGACGTTTCTCACTCTATCCCTTAGAGTAACATCAGCAACACACCTCAGGAATTTCATTTCGGCAGCTTGTACCCGCGGTCTAATTCTTTTGGTCATTACCCAAATTTCATGACCATAGATGAGGGGCGGAACGAACACTGAATTAAAAACTGAGATCTTTGCTTTCACTCCAAGCTCAACTTTCCTGATGACCGGCCGGCGCAGTTCCTTTACTATTGCTCCAGCTTGGCCAATTCTACAGGACAACTCAGTATCACTCCTCCCATCTTTCGTGAAAAAGACCCCGAGATACTTAAACTTCTCCACCTGTTTTAATGTAACTTAATTTATGTGCAGGGTACACTGCACAGGAGTTCGGGAAACAACCATCACTTCCGATTTGTTCACGTTTACTTTCATCCCAGCATCACCACAGACGGCTGCAAACCTATCCAGTGCTCGTTGAAGTTCCTCTTTGGATGATGCAAGGATGGCCAAATCATCTGCGAAAAGCAGATAGATCATCCTGATGCCAGCCAATTCGAAACATTGCCCGCCAAGACTGCGCTTCACCATCCAGTCCATATATGTTATGAAAAGGAGCGGCGACAGAACACAGCCCTGGCGAAGACCAACGCGCGCATCAAAAGGACGGGATTTGACGCCATTTATCCGTACACAGCTTCTGCAGTTTCCATACAGACTGGATGGCTCTCAGAAGAGGCCCCCGCAGCGCATAGTTCTGCAAAACTTTCCACGGTGTATCCCGAGGGACTCGGTCATACGCCTTTTCCAGATCTACAAAACACGCATAGACCGGTTTGGCATATTCCCAGGCCTTCTCAAAAGAAAGTATTGTCGAAAAACAGGCATGCAAACCACTAAATCGTCATGAATCTGCCGTCAAATTTGCGGATTTACTTGTACGTGGACAGATCGGCGATGTTCTATACTGCGATGGTCTGGTGGACAAAGACTAATAATGTCACTAGAGTCAAAGAGTTAGAGATGGTCTAACGTTAAGATGGGAACTTCGACACTTAATGCCAGGCGAGGCATTACACCCATTCCAAGATACATTCAATTGGAAGCAAGACTGAGCATACATCGAGTGTAAGGGAATGTAGGAGGTGGCTTTCTTTGCTTAACGCTATGATGGCCCCTTAAGCCCATTCAACATGCCTTTGGTAAATGGCCCATGTTTAATAGTCCATGTCTATGGAAAGGTGGTTAAAAAACTATCAAGACACAGGCAGATACATACTCAGCTCAAACAATGGCCCAGTACTTTTGTTAAAATAAATAAGTTTTAAAATATTATCAGTGCCAGTGAGTATTAGATCACTTACCTTTTAAAGGTCTTTCCAATTCAGCTCCAAGACAAATCTTTCTGGGAGCTAGTGTAGTAGGTAGTGTAGAGCAGACTTAAAACAGGGACGAAATTGGCTTTAACCGCGACGAAGAATACTAGTTTTAAAGAAATCTTTTTTAACTCGAAAAGCATATTGGAAAACTACTCAAAAACTCAAAAACCAAACGTGTGCAGAAACATGCACCACCAAAATGGACGAGTAGGCGACAGGCAGTTAATTTTCACAATAAACCGACGGCAAATACAAAGGCGCAATCAACTTAAGGGGTAACATTATTTGGGTCAATGGCTTTTTTAGACTCTGGTGTGGCACTAGACATGTTTTAGGTATTGCAGACATAGGTTATAAGTTTCATAACATAAAAATGAGAACACGAACCGCGACATTCACTTAAATCCACCGAACTGATTCCAAAAAGAATACAGAGGAAAGCACTAGGAAAATAAGCGACCGTAAATTTTTGAACAATCGGAACTCATCGAAGACCGCCGGGAAAACAATAAAAAGGAACCCTTCGCGAGAACCCCGATTAGTACCTATAATCGAGACAAAAAGGTGGCAAAGATTACAGGTATTTGGATGATACAACACAAGATTCCTGAAGATGCACTTAGAGGACGATTCATGAACTAGGTAGGTACTAAAATGATATGTTTCCGAGACCCATTTGTGGTCACTAATGTCCTGGAATACAAAACAACCATAAACGACAATGAAGATCAGCAGATATCGAAATGTAAGCAAACAGAAATTACTCACAATGACATGGTGTGCGGAAACTTGCTCACTTGGGCCGATCCAGTTATTTTCTTGAATGGCGAGAATATTTAACGAGCCCATTCAATGTGGCACTGACCTCTGGGACACACTCGCAACACGCGACGCCATGCGATGGCAGGGTGAACTGTTTTACCTGCATTACCACCCCTAAAATGCAAAATTCGGTGGAGGCGTCATAATTCAATAATTTGCAGGAAATATTGCCCGGAAATGTACAATGACATTATTCCAACACACTATTTCTACAAAAGTCACTTAAATAGGATTTATTTTGCAAAAATTTTAGAAGTTTTGTTTTTTTTTTGCCTGTGAATCGCTGCGGCTTCATGTTATTGTAAGAATTTCGCACATACAGCTACCAAACACGTGGATTTTTGCAAAATGCTAGAACAGTAATAAAGACTAGAACAATAATAAACATTTTGATTACGATTAAGCAATAAAACACTCACCTTTTATGGGTAAAATTAGATTTTCCACTTCATCTAGTGCATTTCCAACCCTTTGGCGGCTTTTTGCATATTTTTGACACAAGCTAGGCATTGCCAGCATTGCATGAGCTTTGGTGGTCAAATGGTTTCGTGTTGATTACATGTTTTGTTTGTATGTGTCTCACCCCTTTGTTCTCCTGTTGAGTAACTTCTCTGTGTTTTGGTAATTATATACCTTGGTTAATTGGTAGTTGAGAGTTCATTCATATTTAGGCATAAGAAAATGGTTTGACGAAGTAATATTTTAAGTTTTTTTTTTATTATGTTTACTAATAAACTGAATGTATCATGGATCAGAATTGTAAAAGACAGCAACCTTTTGAATTAAAAAATCAATTGACTTCCGATCACGGATTTTTAAATTCCTGAATTCGCTTTGGAATAAAGACTTCAATATTAAAATCATAATTCTTTTTTGAAGTCTTTGATTGGACCAAAGTATCCTTTGAAGACTTCTTTTCAATTGAATTTAATTCTTTAGAATTCACTGCATTGTTTAAAGTCCCTTTGAAGTCCATTTACTTGAAGTCACCCGCATTCAGTTGAAGTCTTCAGTTTGGAAGTTCAAACATTTTCGATGAAGTCTTCGGGACTTCACGAATTTTCGATGAAGCCTTTGGGATTTCAAGAATTTTCGATGAAGTCTTCAATTGATTTTATTTCCGTCTTAAGCCGCGTGGTCACAAGGAACAGCAACAGAAACAGAATTTCATACATTAGCAACGCAAAAAGCATTCAGCGAATTTAGGTTTCAGTTGCTAATGTATGGGATTCTGTTTCTGTTCCTGTTTTACGTTGCTTGTGACAACGCGGCTTTAGTCATGAAATAAAGTCAATTGAATGAATGACAAAACATGAAGTACGTACCAAGTATTTAGGGATTGCATGACAAAAGATTGCAGTCTTTTACAACTCTGCAGAGTTTTAAAAGACTGCAATCTCTTATAACGCCATCCCTGAATTCTTTTAAAGTGGTGAATCATTCAATTGACTTAATTTCATGACATAGATTTCATTGAAATCCTCATCCCCAAAAGTAATTAACTTTTGGGGATCTTACTTGTTTAAAGGGCGGCTGATTCAGCCCGTGTGACTTCAAGTGAATGGTAAAGAATTGCATCAATTTTTTTTAAGAACTGCAAATCCCAACCGCGAAAAGCAAAACCCAAAAGACCTCAAGCTTTTTACAGCAAAACACAAATAGTAAAACTTAGGCCCGATCAAATTCGAAACTTCAGTATCGATTCTGACACTTCACTTTGTCAGGAAGAAATTTTGTTTTCACATTAATTTTTTTTTTCAATGACACATTTAAATCATCAACATTAACGACTTAGGTTTTTCACAAGAAACAATGCAAATCATTTTGATTTTGATCAAAAGCACAATGTAAGAATGATGAACAGAAAAATTGAAAAGCCAACACGATTCACTGAAGATTTTTATTTGATGCTTCAAAAATTACAAAACATAATTATTTTAGCAGCACTTTTTAGGAGCTTACGGCTGATTTGTTAAGGCCGTCAACAGAATTGAAGCGTTTTGCTTCAGTCGCCACTGTAAAATCGGCCTTTAAGCTACAATACGCTACCTGTAAAAGACAAGTCACGAAACGAAAGCAACCCAACTGCAAATAGCCAAACGCAAACAGGGAAACGTAAACTGCAAAACGCTAGCTGGATAATGCAAACCAGAAAAGCGCAAACTGCCAAACGCAAAACAAAATTTTGTAAAAAAAAACAAATTTCAGCGAATTACAAAAAATTAACTTCAAAACGCATACTGCAAAACTCAGACTGCAACAGTCAAAGTGCAAACCGTAAATTGTAGGACACAACCTTGAAAACACAAGCTGCGAAATGCAAACTTACTGCAATCTGCAAAACACAATACAATTCCAAAACTCAAACAGAAAAACGAAAATTGCAGAACGCAAGCTGTGATAAGTAAACAGCGAAATGCAAAATGTTGAGTATAATTTGTAAAACAAAAACTGCAAAGTCCAAACTGTAACAGCAATGTGAACTATAAATCCTTCGAAATACAAAGCAAAAACTACTAAACCCAAGCACGAGATCGCAAAGCATAAACTGGAAAACACTGGAAAGTTGCAAAATACAAACTGAAAAACGCCAAGAGTGCTACACGCAACCTGCTACACGCAAATTGCAAAACGCTAATAAGAAAACTCAAAATTCTTATGCCCCCCTTAAAATTATTCAACCTTACTATTTAGAATTCAACACTTTATTTCAATTCAATCACTTTTTACTTTATTACCGATTTTCACAAGTCAACGTTTAAAATATATCTGTCTTGTACTAGCCTGCCACCCGTGTATTTATACAAAATTAAGCACCTTCTAGTACGTTCCATACCCCCTTTGGTAATGTTCCATTGGTACTCCTCCGCTGAATTCCAAGGAGGGGAAATCGAAATTCGAACTACGAATATGACAGCTGCTGTCAGATGACTGGAATGACAGTTGGGTATGTTCGTTTAGTGAATCGAGCGGGTGCGTTTGTAGAGTGAATCGATGGGTGCGTTCAGCGACTCCAGCGTGTTGTTTTGTTTCTTGTCGCCACATAACAATACATTAGCAACGCAAAAAGCATTCATCGAATTTAGGCTTCAGTTGCTAATTTATGGGATTCTGGTTCTGTTCCTGTTTAACGTCGCTTGTGACAGCGCGGCTTTAAACTGCAGAAAACAAAATGTAAGACACAAAACGAAAAGTGCGAAACCCAAACTGCAGAGTTCGAACTGAAAAACGTAAACTTTATGCGCAAGCAAAAAGTCTTAAAGCATAAACTGCAAAACACAACAGAAACTGCAGAGCACTAAGTGCCTGTTTTCATTTGGTTTATCCTAACCTGATGTGTCAGAATTACTAAGGTGAGGGGAAGCGCCAGTGGTGGAAACCGTTCAACCTCAGTTTTATTTTGAGAAATAAGTTTTGGGTTAGGTTAGGATAAACCAAGTGAAATCAGGCACTAAGGCTTGGGACACATGGCAACAGAAAAACGAGTGAAAAAAACAACGCGATTTTCTCCTGCAAGCATACTCAACACATGACCAATAATTTTTCGTACGTTTCCTGTCAGTTTTAATGAAAAATGTGGTAAGCTCAACACACAAACATTCGTTTGCTGCGCGTTTCCAGTGAATTGTGGTGAGAACCGACATTTTTATCGTTAGGCTAGTATGGTGTTCCCGAAATTTTTTTTTGCAGCAGCAGTCTACACTCATTTTCTCCACGCCGAGCAAAAGCCTGCAAAATAAATAACTGAGGTAACACACGCTTATAAAAACATCAGTCAAAGGCTGGTGTCACTGTGAAAGACAATTTGATTAAGTATTTGTGAATTGTGAGTGTCAAACAATTGTTGTAATATAATTTGTGAATTGTGCGGGAAATTTTGTGATGCTATTTTTCAATTTCTGAAGTTATGATTCAAAGATTAAGCTTTGAAATGAGTGAAGCCGACTCTTCTAACAAAAACCATCCAAGCATTCTTCTACAAGGTCAACCATTATAAGAACCGACGAACCTAAGACTGCAATAAAGAAATAAGAATGGTTAAAAACAATAACAATTTAGTACTTGTAGCATACTTACATTTGTTCCAAGAACTTTCCAGCTTGAGTATTTAAAAATACTTCTTGTGTGACAACGCGGGAAATGGGGCAGGCGAACCCAGCTACTGCAGGGGTTGCAGTAACTGCTCGATGTCTCTATTTCTAAATTTGGTGCCTAGTTTCATTGCAGCCACAATAAAAATAAAGAAAATATAAGATGACTGGCATCACTGATACCGTCAAATCTGAAAGTTTTGACTTTTTGTTGACTGACGAAAAATTCAATCCAGAGCAAGTGCGTGTTCCCGCCTCAGTTTTATTGGTCAATTTTTGTTTACTTTTTTACCCAGTTGACAAGTATATCATAGTTAATATCATATAGTTAATGTGAAAAAGGGTGCCCATCTGTTTTAGAGGCAGTGCTGCTTGCAGTGATACGTGCAGACCCGATGCTCATCTGTTTTGAGCTTAAATAAATTTTATTGATTGATACTAACCATTGATTCCAATTCATTCATTGCAGATGTCTAGCTTCTAACCGTTTTAGATCATTTTGTATTATCTGATTTGCCTGCAACAAATGATAATTGCTATGGTTCAAAAGTTTTCATTCAAAATAACAACATTTAAAGCCGCGTTGTCACAAGCAACGTAAAACAAGAACAGAAACAGAATCTCATACATTAGCAACTGAAACCTAAATTCGCTGAATGCTTTTTGCGTCGCTAATGTATGAAATTCTGTTTCTGTTCCTTGTGACAACGCTGCTTAACAGTTGCAATTGCTTACCTAAAATTTTTAAAGCTGGTTATATAATTTCCAATAATTGCTCATACTTTCCGTTCACTCCAAAGTCCAAGGCCACATTTTTGATAGTCAACAATTTATATGTCGCCAAAATCAGGTATGATCTCTCAAATCACGGTGTTCGCTCAAATGTAAACAAGCGTTGCTATGCAACAGCTAAGTTTTGATTTTCTGTTCCAGTAAGGCTAGGCACACACGACGACAGAAAATCGCGCGACAACAAACAGTGCGACTTCCTGCAGCAAGCATACTCAACACACGAGCGATAATTTTCCGTGCAATTCCTGTCAGTTTTGATGAAAAATAAATTTTCATCGAAATTGAATATTTAGCCAAGGCTTCTCTGTGAATCTCTCTTTATACCAAACGAACCAATAAATTTACCACGCTCGCACGATGCTGGCAATAATGTCGAAATGTCTTAGAATAGAAGAGAATGCGCCAAATGCCTCGGAAAAAGTGCAGTTTGCGCCGAAAAAAGTTCAAATTGAGATTTCGACCAACAAAAGGAAGTCGTTTACTGTTAAACTACATTCAAAATGGTCATTAACTATTTAAGACTTCAAGTGATTAAAAACTGCAACAAAGACCTTCTTATATTTTCCAAAAACTTCAACAAAAGTTCTGTGGTTTCTTGCAGCCTCCTGGAGACGAGTCGAAAAAAAGTAATTAGCAAATGTTTTTTCTACACTCCAAATTTTCCTAATATTTTTGCAAAATGTGGAAATCAGTAAGTCCCTTCTCGCAATTTCCGTGTTACTTAATTTTATTGTTACATTTATACGATTCCACAATTTTGCAGGTCAAGGTCGAAATTATTCAATCGGCAGCGATCGCATGGCATCGCATTGCTTTCGGTGGAAGTCGGCAGGTGTGGGTCAGTGCCCTCTTATAACGTCTGGGATCGTTCGAATGTATCGTCAAGGGAGGATAACAGCCCTTCGCTGTAGTTCCAGGTCATTTCGTCCTTGTCATTGTGAGTAATTTTTGTTTGTTTACTTTTGCTGAACATCCTTTGTTTTTATTTCTTGTGTGTTTCAGGCGATCTATCTGCGGTATCGAAATTTTGTTCATATTCCTGCTCCTTACCTGCTTGATGTGTACATTTCCAATTGTCTGTTATTGTCGCTCTCGATTGTTTTGATTTTTTCGATTTACCTAATCGTTTCCCATCTTTACGAATAGAACGGATATTGTCACGTCGATTCTCCTTAAAAATTTGTTTTCGTTGTCGTGGTCTAGTCAACTTTCATGCTCTGACGTTGTAAATCGTTGTTCACTTTCCATGTCCTGCCCCGAAGTCGACCAGATTCTCCCGCGTGTGTTTAAAGAAAAGGGTACGAACCATGGGTTCGTTCCATTTTGAATGCGTTGCCACCTTTTAAAACGCCGTCGGCTTTTTGTAAAGTTCTTGTTTTCTTTTGTCCATAAATAATTGGTGATCCCACGCAATATTTAAAAATTCGTTTTTATCGACGCGTTAAAAGTCCAACCTTATCCGCCAAACGCAGTCCTTGCGTTGTAGCGAATAAGCACCCATCCGGTATGACTTTTTTTTTAAATCTCTGAATTGATTTCTATTTGTTTGTCGATTATAATGAATCAAAAAAAAAAAAAAAAAACCATTCAACGTCGCGGTTAAAGCCCATATCAAAAGTTTCCGTCTTCAATCAACCTTAAATTCTTTTATATGCGATTCGTCATGGCGCTTTTGGAAGCTTCCAAGGTAAGACTATATTTCTTGGTCATATATTTCGATGTTCTTTATATATTTATCGTGTAGTTTTTTGAGGCAACATAATTTAGGAACTGTTTTTTCTCTACCTTTGAAAATTAGAGAAAAAGCAATTCCTAATCTACCATTGTTCATCTACCATTGTCCATCAAAACAAATTCAGGGTGTATGCCTGTCTGATTGGTAAAATGGGAATGTGCCTAGGGATGCAAATAAGGTTCCTATGCCTAGAACTATTAGTGGGGCTTCCCAGGTTTATATCTTTATCATTGTTCTTATCAGGACTGCATATTTCTGTCACGTCCAAAAAGCACCTGTAAATCAAATCTTGGGATTAACAGGTTTTTATGTGGAGAGAAAACATTGAGGCATTGTTGGGTGCTGCAGGACAGGGTAGGCACTGATGGCCGCCAAGCAGGTGACGCCCAGTGCTGGAACTGTTACTCCACATAAAATGTTTATAACACTTCCGCGTGGTTACCAACGCACTTGTCTTCCTTTATAAGTCCGCACTTGTCTTCCTTTATAAGTTGAGCAAGAAGAGAATAGCGACACTAAATTTGTCCAAAATGGAAAAAAAACGAGTCACAGAAGTAAATTTTGAAGTCCTCAAGAGTACATCTAGCGGAGGTTCTCTAAACAGAATCAATGGTATTGGCAACAGTCAACGGGTAAAGGAAGCATACCTTTTCTTTTAGACGAATTTGAAGTTTCGGTACCCAATTTCATTTTTATACCCGACCCAGGGTATATTTAGTTAGTTGTATAGTTTGTAACGCAGTAAAACAATCACCGTAGACTCCTGAGACCTTTAAGAGATATGAATGGGACCGACAGGAGAATCGATTAAGCCATGTCCGTCCGTCCGTATGTAAACAACGTTTAGGCCTTAGATTTTAAAGAAGAGAGCTAAAATTTGGTGGGTTGGCTGGAAGTCCAGTCCTTCAGATCAAGTTTGAAAATTAGCTGAATCCGCCCACAGACACGCCCACTACAGGCCTGTATGTGTGACCATCTCTTATTTAAAAAAATACTTTTTCCAAATTTAAGCTATGTTACAATGGCGCTAGCGCATTCATTTTTTGTATGTAACATTGCCTTGTAATTTGCTTCGAAAAAGTTTGTAACATAGAGAAATAATCACCGTAGATCCCCAAGACCTTAAGGGCATATGATCGAGACCAAATTGTAAGTCGAATAAGCCATGTCCGTCTGACCGTCCGCCCGTCCGTGTATCGGTTGTTTATAGGTCTTAAATTTTGAGATAGGAGCATGAAACTTGATATCTGTTCTTTCTAGGTCCCGAAGCAGTACAAGTGTAAAATTTTTTGAAATCCGCCCACTTACACGCCCACTTTGCTTATTAGCATGAAAAATCAAAACTGTCGCAGGAAGCTAAAATTTGGTATGCGATATCCTCGCTTTAGTGTGTTGTGATTGGCATTTAAAAAAAAGCGAAGACCGCCTCCTTGTAGGCGTGGTCATACTTAACATGCATTCTATTAAACGGTTTTAATTTGATATATCTGCTTTAAATCCAAAAAACTTGCACAATAGAATATTCAGATATGTGCGTAAGCTATCAACTCAAATGGAAAAATTTTTGCCACGCGTTTTTAAGTAAAAAAACAAATTTTGAATATAACACTGTGTATAACACGTGTATACCACACCCAATAAAAAACACGATAAATAAAATTATTTTATGGCAAAGGGGTGGATGCCACGCCCCTTTTTCAAGGAAGAAGATTCTTAGCTGACAAATTCTTAACACAATTAAAGTTAATAGAAACTGAAATTTAACAACCAAGATTTTTGACGCATTTTGGAGCGTCAATTGGGATTGCGTATCCAACGATTCGCCTAGGCGGATTGTAACCCTCCCATTAGTTTTCAATAAATATATATGAAATTTGACAAAAAATTATATGACAAAAGTTGTAGATATTAGCATTTTCTTACTTTTATGCATATATTGTCCATATTGTCCACAAATAATAGTCCAACGGTGTCAAATCGCAGCTCCAAATCGGCCAAACGACATCAACTCTGCGGCTTATGCTGCGATCTTCAAAAACAGGGCGCAAAACATCGAGTGTAGCTATGGCTGTGTGGCACGTAGCGCCGTCCTGTTGAAACAAAATGTTACCAATATCATCAACAAAAATGCGTTCAACATTTCCCGATAATGATCGCCACTGACTGTAACGGCCACTCCTTGCTTATTTTCGAAGAAAAATGGCCCAAATATGCATTTGAACCGAAATCCGCACCAAACAGTGACTCGTTTTGGGTGTATCGGCTTTTCAATAAATGCGTGCGGGTTTTCTATGCCCCTTATGCAAAAATTTTGCTTGTTTACATACCCGCCAAGATTAAAAAGAGCTTCATCCAAAATCCGTACGCAGTTTTCGCACTCATTCTGCGAATCCAAGCAAGTAATTAAAAACCCATTTATTTAACTATTTCAACTGCAGCTGCATATGGAGACATTCAGCAATATCCTAATAAAGAATTTATCCTTGTTATTTAATCTATTGGAAAATAGTAAATTCAAGTTAAATAACGATCAAAAATGTAATCTGAAAAATATTTCAAAAAAAATATTCCTTATTATCTTGTTCAATTGAGTTGAATTCCTTATTATCTTGTTCATTCAACTAGGCTGCCTTGAATTTATCATCCGTTTCGCACATTTGAATGTACGAAAACTAGACAAAACTCTAAAGTTTCTAAACGGTATGCATTTCGATTAGCTGTATGCAACCACCTAATATAAAGCATTCAACAGTTATATTTTTATATCCCGCCCACTTTTTGGAGGGTTGGCAGTTTTCTTTTTGGTATGGTCGGGTATTTTGCAATCCGTCTTAGATGGAACTTTTTTTTGCATAGCATACGCACTGTTGCACTTTTCCACTTGTTTTTTTTTTGTTAAAAAACCTTAAAAAAAAACTACAAACGTTTTTTTCCAAAATTTTTATGCATTTTGGCTTGCTACTCAAGTAGTTTGTGCTTGCGTTAAGTTTAGTTGATAGAAACAGATCAGAAGTTACGGGCATTGTCCCTGTTTCTCTGAGCCTTTTGTCGAAACGGCTTATGTGGGGGACTTAAAACGGGGGGGGGGGGCATGTGATAAGCCATTTTTTTTTTAGAAAATTGCTTATCACATGCCACAATCACATGGGGGGGGGGGGGGGGGGGTTATTAGGGTCGCCTCCTTCCCATCATATTTTTTTCTTGTGTCGGACCCAACCTACACGCTAAGCTATAGCTTTTTGACACATCTTAACTGAATCGCCCTGTAAAGTCCAGTCAAATCGTTTTCAGGTATAGCAGTTCAACGAAAATATACTAACGTTTTCTAGTGGTCCGTCCAAAAACGAAAAAAGGACCTCTTATGGTATCACTACGTTGTCCGTCCGTTCAATCGCCTTATAACTTCTGAACGGTAAGTCGTAGAAAGACAAAATTGGGTGTGTTTTTAAACTGCCCAAGGATGGCAATTTTTTTTAACATTAACAACGGTTAAATTATAGTTTCAGGTTTCATGGGACTAAATGTTTTTAGTATTTTTGTTTAAGAAGTTTAGCAGACGAAAACTGGAAAAAAGACACTTAGGTTAAGTACATAAATACTAAACTTTAGCGATTTTTTTTTTTAATATTGAAAGGTTTTTGAGAAATGCAGAGTTAAAAATAGATGACATTTTTCAAAGTGTTTGAGGCCATAACTCTCAAGCCGCTTGGTGCACAAAGCCAATATTGAACACACGTATTAAATGCTACTCACAGTAAACTAAGTCATATTTTTCAGATGAAGTTTTAATACTGCCGTTTTGACTAATTTTCGGAAAAAGATAGCAGAAATGCATGCAAAAACTTGTGTGTCCCCCCCCCCCCTTTTTCTCCGATGTTATTAAGAGAAATCATATGAAAAAAATCACACGTATCAGAATTTTATATTAATAAACTAAACTAAACTAAACTAATTTTAAAGTTTCAAAACCTTCTAAGATTTAACTCAAAAACTAAAAAGCATTTACAAAAACTATAATTTTTAAATTTTCTAATATCTTAACGATAACAGAACTCTTGTTCAGATTTGCTTAGATTACAAAGCACACTGAAAAAAAGCAAGCTGCGTTTAAAAAAATTTAATACCGTTTCTAACCTAAGTTTTTCGAAGCCTATTTAACCTTTGCATTCATACAAAATTTTTTTACGTAAGTTCATAACATTTACCCAGGTAAATAAAAATGATGTTACACTTTTTCTATCAGGAAAATCATCATCTATCATCTTTCATCATCTTTTTTTTCAGGAAATGATGAAACCTTTTTCCAAACCAAATGTTTCTTATTATAGTAAAATAGATTCGGTATATGTCTAACCACGTTTTCTTAGGCATCAGCCTCAAAAGGGTTGTCCAACGCAGTCAATAATTTTTTAGATAAGCAGATTTGTTATAAGCAAACAAAACAAAACATTTGCAATGGACCTAACGCCTCCTTTCTTTCGATTTCTCTTTATAACGGTTTGCGGCTAGCGACAATTTGTAACGCGTAGACCGGACTTTCCGCGTACAACATAAAAGGAGCTGTCCAAATGATCATAATTTTATGGCTTACCAGATATTTACTGACCGAGCACAAGAATTAAACAGAAACCGAACGCCTACTTTTATTAAGGTTATTTTCTATCTTTATAACGGTTCACGGCTAGTGACAGTTCCAGTTATACCATGAACGATCTGCGTCATAAAGCCATCGAAGGGGCTGTACAAAGGTTAATATCTTGTACCAATCTTCGGTAAATAGATATTTTTCAAATTTCTAAAAATCGGAAATCAACTTTTATTAGTTTTTTTTACGGTTAAGCTTTGTAAGGCAGTTGTCGGTCTGCTCCTAATATATTTCAAAATAGTTTATCCCTTACCGCACAGTACAATTCCAATAAGTACCGCAGGAAGAAGTGAGAGAATTTGATTTTAGTGCTAGTGCTAGGTACTTTTTTCGTCAATCGGAAGACAAGACTGCGTTGATAAGGGCATTTTCGAAATGATCAACTTGAATCTGAGAGCGCATTTTCGGTTTTATGAGAATATCACTGTGGATGAGCATTTGTTAGTATGTAGAGGCCGCAAAAAGTTCACACATTACATACCATCGAAACCGACAAAATATTGAATCCAAATATGGAGGGCTTGCGATGCTTCAACATATTATCCTCTGAATGGCCAAATTTGCACTGCAAAAATAGGGAGCACTAGACACGTGAACCAACCAACCAAGGCGAGCGGATCGTTAAGGACCTAATTGCACCCTTTAAAAATACTGGACGAAGCGTAACGGTTGACAATTTCTTTGCTTCGCTCCCATTGCTCTAGGAACTAGTCACACGGAAAATAACAATAGTGAGGACTTTGAAGATAAACAAGCGGTATTTACCTAAGGAACTCAAAGCAGCAAAGAGGCGAGAGGTGTTTTCCAGTGAGTTCGGATTTGGCCCAAATGCAACAATATGCGGAAAGAGCTGTAGAGCTTATGTTATCGAGATTCATCTGTGTCGAATATATTTAAAACAAAATCCAGAAATGATCTTCTTTTATGTTTTATAATAAGACGAAGAGCGGCGTGAACTGTGGACACTGTGGATAAAAAAGTCTATGTTTTACAAACCTATTGGATTAAGTGCTTTGGCAGCTTGCATTATATATTCAACAAACAATTCACACAGTCAATTTAAAAAATCTCGACGAAGATCGTTCATTCAGAACTTTGGTACAGATCTATGCAACCCGCGTATAAAGATTTTTACCCGAAAACCCTCGGTAGTCAGAAAGTTTGTCATAAGGGCAGCAAATGAATGTGATATTTTTGAAATAATTGTGAATTAAGCTTATTTTACTTTTTTTCATAGGCACGTCAATTTCAGAGTAAACTTTGAATTATCATAAGAAAAAGTCAATTTTGTGATAAAAAATGTTTTTATTTACCCTGGTAAATACCATGAATCCATGAACATTTTACGACAAAACTTCAAAGTAGTATGCAAAACTGCTTGAAAAACATTTTTTTTTGCAGTTTCTGGAAAAACTCGATAAATTAATAACTGAGTCGGGTGCATTTCCAGATTTGATAAAAATTCGATGAGTTATAAGCAATTGAAAATTGGATTATTTACCTGGGCAGATTTTATGAATGCGAAGGTTACACGCCCTTTTTATACCCGACCGTGGGTATATTAATTTTAATGCATAGTTTCTAACACAGTGAAATAACCATCGTAGACCCCTAAGACCTTTTAGAGATATAATCGAGACCGACAGATAAGTCGATTAAGCCATGTCCGTCCGCCCGTCTGTCTGTCTGTGCGTCTGTCCGTATGTATGCAGTTTTGAGGTCTTTAAAATTGAGCTATACTCTGTCCAACATAATTTGGCAGTACAGCGAAGGATGGGGATGTTTGCCTCTCTTTCCCACTCTTTTGTTCTCCGTAAGGCGCTACTCTAACAAAAGCTCTTACAGGGTTTCCGTAGTAAGCATTTTTACCTTAACCTACATTACCTTATTAACACCTGAAAGAATAGTATTTAGGGTAATCGCATATTTTTTTAGATTAAAATGTTAATTTTATTTGCTTAATTTATAAAGAATAAAACGAACTTATCTTTGTCCGCACCACCAAAAAGTAAGATAACAGGCTCGTTTTTGAAGGATATCCTAAAAAAATCAACTTTCAAAAACACAATTTGCATAAAAACACTTAACTACAAGTTAATATCAGAATCCAAACTCAGAAAATTACATGTTACATCCAAAAACTGATCGCGCGGTATAAAAACCTACGCAAGTGAGCCTTTTCCGTGAAAAAAGCAGCATACAATTTCGTTACTTATTTTAACGCATTTTCCGCACATTAAAAAAAATGCAAAAGACGAAAGCAAGATCTCCAAGACGACACTCGTGATTAAGAACTTTTTTCAAAGCTCTAATATCAAAAGCTCTTCAACAGAAACCCATGGAAAAAAAACTGAACGAGATACCAAACGGCCACCGGTTACTCTGAATACACATCAATTTAATGGGGGTTGATTTGCAGCCACAGCCGATCAGTGCACATTAAGATGTGCTCTGAATAAGACGTGTGTTTTACGGCAGATGAAACTACAAATTCACTGACGGGTAAATACAAATTGGCATGGTTCAAAAATATGACGCGCTATTGATTTTTAAAAGCTCCTCCATAAGGCCTGTACTGCCAATTTATGTTGGACAGCGAATAGGAAGCTGAAACTTGCAGTGTTGCTTGGTTCTCATTTTGTACAGACAAAGTATGAAAATTGAGAAGATCGTGGCTGTGCCCACAATTGGCGTAAATGTTTTTCAAAATGCCCTTTGGTCAAGATAGACAAAACATATGAACTCAAATTTTGGAGGAGAGCAATATCGACCAGAAGCCTTTAATTAGGCAAAAAATGGACCGCCCACTCTATTGACCATGTCCACTTTTAACATCTGAAATCTTTGAAAACCTGATTACTGGGGAAATTCATTCTTGATTGAAAAAAAAAATTATACGACAAATATTAAAGATATTACCATCTGCTAAGTTTGTTGAATAAAAAGTATTGAGCTCCGTTTTTGGGAAAAAACTGTTTTTTTAAGCATAAATATTCGCTTTTAACGCATTTTCTGGTGATTCCTACGAAATTAGAGTTAATTGATTTTAATTTTCAGCCTACGCCCTTTTTTAGAGGCGTGGCCAACACAAATAATTGACATTCAGTATATGAAAGAGACAATTTTTAAATTTGGTGTTAATGGGTAAAGATGGTCGCACTTGCACTTACTTACTTGTTCATAATAAGCCTGAATAACTTTTACGCGTTGCTCGATTATGTATCTTTCCATGGTTCAAATTGAGTCTGAAATTGAGAAATGTCAAATGAAATGCAGAAAAAAAGCTGACGTTTGGGTGTGGTTCACATTCAACATCGGCCCTTAAAAGTTAACCACCCTTTACCTTACGGAAACCATACTGGCATTCCGCGGGTCCTTCTGCTTCGTCGATTGCGCTTTCCAGTCTATCACTTATTATGCGCTCCAGCACTTTACCTAATGTGTCCATCCTTAATCCAGCTCCTGGATTAAGGATCCTGCGGTGGTTTAAGACTCTTTGGCAAGAGAACATGTCTTTGTTTCTTCCATTGTCTTGGGAATATTCCCTCCTCAAGCGTTGTAGACATCTGCAAAGAGATGTGCATTCCTATAAATTGCTGATGTTCTATCGATGCCAGGTGCTTTTTTCTCCTTGATGTTTTTGCAGACTTGAATAACTTCTTCTACCGTTACGGGAGGTATAGGCAACACCCCTGTTCTGTTTCTCCTCTGTGCGTGTTCCTCTATTTCCTCTTGCGGTGGAAAATGTACAGCGAAAACATCGAATGGCATGGAGCTCTTCTTCCTTAAACACACTGGGAATATTATGCACAAATACTTTCAGGGCGTTTTGCATAAGTGAGGTTATTTCATTAGACTCATCCCTACTGAGGATGACTAGATCATCGGCATAATTATACTGAGGCCTAAGTTACCTTACTTTTGAAGTACATATGCTGTCAATGGCCAAGCCCACAGAAATGGTGACAGCATGCCTCCTCCTGTGGACAGCCTCTTGCGGCTGAAACTGATGCTGATGTAAGTCTTCGTAAAGCATATTGTGTTCATCCTTTCGAGCATCGGTTTGGTTTAAGCATTTGATGTAGAATCATTATTCAATCTTTGGGAAAATGCTTTTGATCTCAGCTGTCAACTTAAGCAGAGCGTGTTAATTGGTTTTGCCTTGTAATACGTGTATTGAAAGGTCTTGTCGCGAGTTCTTGCACTGGTGTGGGAGGTACATCTTCAGTGTCTTCAGCGAAGTAAATGCCAACATGCACTCTCCCACGCGAACTCTGGACCCTTGTGATGTTCTATTTGTACTACAACCAGGTTCCTGATTAAGAAACCGGCGGAATTGGATAGAATTCTTAATCTGTCGAAGTGGATAGGGCTGCTCTCGGTCTAGTTTCAATGTCGGCAAAAATTAGATCTATGGTTTCGCTATCTGTACGCTTAAATGTTGTATAAAGACTAAACCGATGTTCTCCTCAGCGCATCGCCTGATAAAAGCGTTCGAGGCCACTTGAAGCCCGTGCAACTTTGCCTGCAATACAGGGTTCCGTACTTTGTAGGGCTTGTTGTCACCTTCACGCCATACTACAGCCTGTTGGGAGGTACTAATATTGTTAGGCCCTTGGAACCTTGCTTTTTTAAGAACCACATTGTTTCTTTCGTTCAGCTTCTTTTGTTTAGGCTGTTTATGTTGCTGACCTGTAGGCTTGGCGCCTTGGGCCCGTCTCTAGAGCTTATTACTCTCGCTTCCTTTGGCAACACCCGTTTATGTTGAAGCTGCGATTTGGCTGGATTTGAACCCTGAAACGCTACATTGTCGGAGATTTTAACGATGACCTTGTTCGGTCGTTACCACTATTCGATCATCTCAACGATTCGCTTTGTTGTCGATTCGCTATCGTTTATTGCTAAGAACAGATATCGATGTCTTTGACGTCTGATCCTTGCAGAAACCTCCATTTTCTTGTGCTGAGTTTTTTATTTTTGCCATCGAGTTTTTGCCGAAGTTATCTCACTAGCCATCGCGGTACTTTGTGGGAAAAATCCTCTGATGACGAGATGATTCGGAAAATCTTCCTCTCCCACCAGCAACACCTTTAGCCTACGAATCTCCTTTAGCTTCCCGACGTTTTTTTTTCACGCACTCTGTTGTAGATGCGCATACTAACATACTTATATTGGCCTTCCGGCCGGCTGTACAAGTTGCAGCCCAGAACCCTGGCCTTAATACCGCATCACGTAACTCAATCGTAAAGTCTGTATTGCTCTCTTGTACCTGGGTTATCTGCACGTTTGTGAGCGGATTGCGATAGAAATCGGCCGGTACGATGCACAATTTGATACAGGAGCTAAATTTTAGACCCGCGGTTGCCAAAGTGTGCTCCGCGGAACACTTGGTGCCTATGTTAGCTCAACCCTTACAATAAGGGTTGAGGTAACATCGTTTCTGATAGATAAATACTGTGTTTTGTGTGAAAAGTTATGTTAAGGATTTTATTGTTAGCGTTTCTCGTAGATATTTGTAAATGTAAGTGTTTTAATCTTGTCGCCTCAGGAAACAACTAAAACCTGCTGCAGACCTGTACAGTGTTGCGACGAAAAAGTTGGCTTGCTTAAGATCGTAGAAGCATAAAAAGTTTAAAGATTTTAATTTTAATCGTTTCGAATCCCTGGACCGAATCTAAAGCTTTGTTGGATAAAAAGAAACAATTATTATTATCGCCTTTCCATGCAGAGTCGAACCCGGTTTTAATCGCATGGAAACGCGGTTTGAGTCGACTCGATTATGCTTTGCGAGCCAAATGGAAATTATGCATGGAAACGCGAGTTTGTTCAAGGAGCCGAGAAGTCAGATTTTGGCGTTTCTGGCCACGTTTGGATGTCAAGCTTAATACTATGTTTGCACCGGCAATAATACGAGGATTAGCGGGAGACGATTAAAAATAAATCCCAAAGTGGTTCCACCAGACAAATACAGGATTAATTTGACATGAGCACTCTTTTTCTGTTATTTTGGCTCTCAAAAGAGAGTGGCGATGTGTGTCCTTTTTCGGTTCTCAAACTGTTAAAAATGTGTTCAAAAAGTGTTGAACGTGGTTCGTGAAAAGGTTGAGTAAGAGGGAATTTATTTTTAATCGCCTGCCGAGAGGATTGAAATTTGTATGGTAAATCGCGTTATTTGTAGAAGATTTAATGAACATTTATGTAAATCGCGGATTAGTTCCTGGTGGAAACATGGTTTACAAGTTTACCAGTTCCCAAAAACGACGACTTTGCTTATTGCCACGTACACATCTTTCCAAAATTGTACTTTACCAGAAAAGATAAAATTCGATAGCAAATGTTTCTTTAACTGGTCACACATTTTCGTAGTAAGATTACTAAATAGTAAAGCTTTGTTTCCACCGGACGCAAATCCATAATTTACACAAATCTTCAACTAATCTCCAGAGGAGATTTTGGAGGGGTAATTAAAAATAATTCTCCTCCAGAGGAGATTTTGGAGGAGTAATTAAAAATAATTCTCCTCCAGAGGAGATTTTGGAGGAGTAATTAAAAATAATTCTCCTCCAAAATCTCCTCTTTTAGCCCTTGCCACTTTTAACTTTTTTCGCACATATTTAAAACCAGTCTGGACTAGAGAAAGAAAACAGACACTAACCACGTGTGATAAATCTGTCACAAACATGATTTTATTGAAAGGTTTACAACGAAATAAATTTTTTGCTCCTGGAAAATGTCACTGTCACTGTCATTCAAGAGCCAAAACGGCAACAAAAGGGTGCTCGTATTAAGTAAATCTTAATTTTGTCCAGTGGAGACACTACGGGATTTTCCTCTAATCGTCTCCCGGGAATTGCAGTTTTGAAAAAACTCTTTCTCCGCCTCCCGCAAATAAAATTAAAAAAAAAGTGTTTATGCATAGATTTCGTCCGTCAATATGCGCTACAGAAAAAGAAGCACATATTTTCGGTAGGAGATGTCTCAATCTAAAATTCACCGATGTTTGATTCACAGCTCGAGGTGCACCAGGGCCAAAGTTGCATACCTTCTGAAATAAGTTGCCTTACTTATTTCAAAGGGTTTTTAGGTTGCTTTTTTTATAAGAAACAATTCATGTTTTTGTTCAAAAAACATGTTTTTCCTTTCAAAAGTGCTCCGCGACCGAAATAGATTGAGAACCGCTGTTTTAGACTATCTCTTTCGTGGAAGACAGCACAACTTTGACGTTGTGTTTCGGGCAGGACCGAGACTTTTTCAAATACCCCATAAGGGCTTAGCTGAGGCTTTCTTATTATGGGCTTAGTTTTGTATATCAAAGAAAGCTTATCAATAAGTAGCTATTTCCCAAATGAAACACAACGAAATTATCGAAATTCCAAGAAGCCAAAACAACCAAACCCTCTTAATCATCTTTCTTCTTCTCAGCATACAACAGAGCTCAAGTGTTTCAGAAGTAAAACCCTTACGCGTTAATCGACGTTTGTGTCCGTATCTTCATCTCGTCTTCCGCTATTGCATTCGTATGTCATCCGATTATGTATTTTGGGAAAGCCCTATACGAACGACAGGCGATGTCAAATGATTCCTCAATCCTTAATTAGCATTGGTCCAAAACAGCCTCTGCAGCAGCCGTATACATATTATCCTGATGACTTAATTAAATTATGGCACAGTCCGTCGCCGCCGTCGTTTGGTCGTTTCGTAGAGATAATTGTTGTAAATGGCCTCGATGGCCAAATCGAATTTGCTAATTCGATTAGGTACCTACTTTGATTGAATTAGAAATTCTAGTTAAGACCCGAATACTGGTAAGATGTTGCTCGCAATCAATTTGTGTGTAGATATTGTGTGTGTGTCATTTCGACAATCTGATCGTGTGTGTATAAAGGACGAATTGGCAGTGTCCTCCTTGCATTATTGGCATGGCACAAAACATTCCGTTGCAATTATAAGGACAAATTGGAAGCGTTGCACTGACTAATTTGTGTGCCTTGAAACAGGATTCTTCGACAGAATTCATACAGTGAAATGTTGTGAATTAGTTTTCAATTGTACACAGACCCCGGAAGGAAGTGTAAGTCAATCATACGACTATAATTAAATTGTTTCCTATTTCAACCTCGAGCATTTTTACCCCAAACTAAACCACAAAAAAAAAATGTAAAATTTCATTCAGTTAAAACATCACCTCATAAGAGGCAGACTGCAAGTGACACACACATATCTCGCTTCTGATATTTGGATAAAAAATATAAAATTTCGTTACATGACTGACATGTTTATGTTGCGAATCCCTTGCGGCATGCATTTCCATTAAAATTAACTAAACTGATTGAAAAATACAATTTGCGAAAATTTCATTTGCCATTTTTTGTACACAACCCTCGGCGATGAGCCACCACACACAATGGGTCTTCCTGCATACTCCATTCCAGTAAAGATTGCGGTTCAAGAGAAACTCAATTATATATCATACAGCACAATCGAAATTTGAATATAACGATTTCGATGACAAAAAGAAATGATTTAAAGACATTCGGGTGGCTGGAGAGAGTCACTATACAGCCACTTTGCAGATACTTAAACCAATTACAGGATTCAATTTTCATATTCTTTTGCCCTTATATAGCTAGATGCATGCGTTTGATGTTTCGCGTTCGTGCCACCCACCAACACCACCACCACAGAGGGTACTTTAATGTAACCCTTAGGGATTAAACAAGTGTATTTGTCGTAAGATTGTAAATTTGCCAGGTAGCGATTCGTATTATTGTTCCATGTGTCGTTTCTGTTTTGCAAATAAACATCCTGCGGCAGAACACGGGAGCGGTTTTTTTTTTTTTTGGGCAGCTCCTATTACATCGACGTAAATCTCTGCATATATTAGCAATGCACTGTTATTTTAAAATTTAAATTGGAATATCAGGATGCGAGGATAGTAAAGCTCGTTTCCTGGCTCTGCGTTCAGCTTTCATTTGTTTAGTTTACACAGCCATTGTGCGTAAGAATTTCATTTCCTGCAATGGCCTTTGTCAATGTTTTACTTAATTAAATTTCCAATGAAATTTTCACACAGCAAATTATATTGGTCCTTTGCTACGGATATCCATTGAGAGGTGTTTGCATGCTGTGCTGTGCAATCTGCGTCAAACACTGGATCTTTGATGACAATCGAGGGCTTACAAAATATGTGTGCAATATTCTGCGCCGTTTGAGATGTGGATATTGATTATATGTAATTCTAAATGAGTGCATCTCAAAATGAGAAGACCTCGAAGGAATCCTTTTCATTTTTGAAATAAAACGTTGGCGCAATGGAAAGATGTATTCTACAGTTTTGGCTTTTATCAGGGGCGCACCATGCGGGTCGAAGTCGGCAATGTGCTTTGAGCAGGGTAGAAACGAGCAAAAAGGCGCGCACTTGGGGAGATTTTAATTGAAATTAAAGACTCTTTTATTGAATTGACGGTCGAAAAGGTACTCTTGTACCTCTTCCACACACTCTACATGAGCACCTCCTGGAATGCTGCTTATAAAGTTCCATATTCCCTGTGCTCGCTTTGGTAACTAGGTTTCCTTCGCTATTTCGAAGAGCCTGCGTTTCAGTTCTAAAGCCAGCAGGCAGTTGCTTGGCTGTTTTCTAGAACTTCCTGGTTTTTCGTTCTCCTTAAGACTAAGACATCCCATAGACTTTCGAAGTCTTGCAGGACGCCTTCAAAGTATGCAAAAAAGAACGTTTTTGGAAAATTATGTGAGAGGACACACTCCTGATAACAAACATGTGGGTGCAAGACGGTTTGAATTGGGCCCTCTGCCTGCGGGACGCCCTCGAAGTATGCAAAAAACCTGTTTTTATAAGATAATCATGATAACAACCTAAAATTCATTTCTAAAGATAGATTATACTTCCCTGATAACAAATATGTGGGTCTAACACGGCCTTGCAGACACCCTCAAAGTATGCAAAAAAAACTATTTTTTATGGTAATCATGCTAACAACCCAAAACGTGTTTCGAAAGATTTGTGATTTCTTGTGCTGGATAGCGCATAGATTGATCCTGGGTTGGGTAAATGCTTATTTTTACCATCTATGTGAAATGGCCCACCGTAAGATTAAGCTTAAAAGGCAGGTGCTCACGTGAATCGTTTTAATTTTCTTTCTGAAAGCGGGGCTATTTTAAGCAGATCTTGCGTTTGGTTGAATTATTCCCGATGTATGGCGATTTTTTAAAAGCAAAAGAAGTTGTGCACAATGCACCTAAGGAATTATTGGAAACAAGGATGTCACTTTAGTAGTTGGGATCAGTTGTTGCCGTGGTTATCAAGAGTTTAAAGACAAAAATATATCTTAAGGCTGAAAGTATGTACACAAATCTCCCAAGAAATGGTGAATGTGGCACAGCAAGTGTTAAGATGCACACAAAATGCAGGGTCCTTTATTGGTATTGCTATAAACCATTATGCTAAGTTAGGTTGATTGCTTACGACAAGCACTTAAGAATAGCCTTCCGGAAGAGTATAGAGAGAGTAGCAAGAAGAGTGCACTTTTTCATTTCAAACTATCAGACAGCAGCAATTGCTATGGTATATCCATTTAAAAACTAATTTCCCTAGATAGTCGCAAGTCGCTTCGTATTTAATAAAAACGATTTGATAAGCGATTGAGTAAAAAATCCTTCCGTGTGGTTTCTCACAAAAGAAAGCTCTTACCCAGCATGCCCTCATCATAATCATCATAGCGTAACATTAAGAGTCCACTTTTGGTTTATGAAAAAAGTTTTGTATGAATGTCAGGTGGCTGGCTACACCCTCGTCCGGAAGACACTCGGCAACGACGAATTGGACAACGCAATGATGCTTATCATTTAAAATGTAACCATAATGGTCCCATTTATTATGCTGGAGAACCACACACATAGAAGAGCACGCTTTCATTCCTCGAATAGACTTCCCCTGTGCTCACACAATGTGCTTTTCATATCTGGCCCCATTGTTCACCCTTTAAGCTGTTAATATACCGTTCAATAGGCCCACTTGCCTATGTGGACGCACACACACACACACACACACACACTTATAAACGTGAATAAAAGCAGAATACCGCACTTGAGTGCAGGATACGTGAATAGAGAAGAGCATACCCTGGAATTAACAACAAGTGGCTCTTCCAAAGTATTCTTCCAACAAGTGCTTCGGGTTTCCTCTGAACGCTGTGAGCCTGTGACCAGGCGAAGAAGACAGAGAACACTTTTTAACAGGACTCACCGAAAATTTGTTGCCAACGGTATTATCTAATTACGTGAATTGGTGCTGCAGCAACGATGATGAGGTTCATTGTGTTCCCTTCGAGTGGGTGGCGGAGATGGGGATTATCGCTGTCTTTGAATATGGAACACTCGACTACATTGTCCTTGTCCCCATCATATCGTGTTCCTCGGCGAAGGAGAAGTCCTCATCTTGGTGGCGGCTAAAGGAGCAACACAGCCATTTCGATTTATAATTTCTATTGAAAGCAATGCGCCGACACCCAGCAGGGGATGTTGGCAAGAAGGCTTGTTAGTTGAACAATGCTTCTTAAGGACACGACAAGAAGGAAGATTTAATATCTTTCACTGGAGCTGCTACTGCTGTGGCTTTTGCGGTTTCTGTTGCACAATATAAGGCATGGCTGGATGTTCGTTCATTCATTTCGAAGGTGCCGGATAGATTTTTGGTTTTTCAATTTAAATTTGTGAGGTGTTAATCTTGATGGGGCTTTTCGGTGTTGCTGGTAGCTTCTATAACAGGTAGTGGTTTAAATAATTATGTATCTGTATCAAGTTCAGGAGATTCATTTAGGAGATATGTTCGAATTGTGCTTAAGGAGGTTGGGTTTTAGCAATTATTCCTATAATGAAGAACGATTGTTCGAATTTTTGAATAAGGTAAGGTTCATAGTCCTTAGCAGATTGCGGTCATGTCTAAGGGCTGTTTTCATAAGGTATTTTACTTTCTAACCGCGCTGGACGAACAATGGAGCGGTTAAAGCCGAAAGCGATTTCCAAGGCTGCGGGGAAAGCTTTGAAACGTTCTATTATTTAGTGGTGAGTGTAAGTTAGAGAAAAGCAAAGAAATTTGGTTTTGTCCCTTCTATATAGTTGTTGAATTACTATGCTTTGTCGACTTTAAGTCCTTAGGAATTCGGTCTTGTTGGCTTATAATATTTCATTGGTCGGTTTTAGAAAAAAGTTGCATTTTCGGTTTTTTGTATGCGATTTTGTTTAACTCCTTTACGGGACAGGTCGTTTCCAGCTACGATACTCGACCAGCGTCCTTTGAAAGGTCAAATGGGGCCAACGCGACGGAGCCAATATTAAAATCAATAAAGAAAACACATTCGTACTTCGAAACAGAGAAATCTTGTCCCTACATGCAGGATGCATTGCAGATATAATTACTTAATTTACTTCTGTCATTCGCAGCATGATGATACGGAGCTTCAAGGGTGAAGAGCTTAGGAGTTGGACATCTGCTTCGAAATCAGCCTTCTTCTGTGAACAAAGGTAGGAGAATGACAGAGGAATTATTCCGCCATGAAGCTCATCGGAGATCATATTTGCCTGGACCCCAGGGTGAACATGAATGAAAACCAGGCACGATTCACTGTGTTAGGTCTTCCGAGAAAGCTCAAGTTCGGGCACTATCTTCCTTGACGCAAGAGGCTAGACTTCGCGCTTTGTGCGTCTTAACCGTATCACTGTTCAAATGTTGAACAAAATCCTTTAATTTTGTTTTATTAGAATTATGAGGAAATGCGTTAATATAGCGCAAATTATTCATTCTTTTTATGCCCGACCCAGGGTATATTAATTTTAACGCATAGTTTGTAACATAGTGAAATAATCATCGAAAACCTCCTAAGACCTTTTTCAGTGCCGGTTTTTCAGTGCGAGATCATCAGACTTTCCGAGTTAACCTGAGATCAACCCCAGAAATGAGTTTTCCAGTGAACTAAGATCTGGGGTTAATCTCGGCTTAACTCACAAAATTTCGTGAGTTAATCTCGGATCATCTCTGGAGAACATTATGAACTTCTTTGAATGTTTTTTCTGCGTGGAATGTCAGTTGATTTGCGCGTTGCTGTAAAAATTACATTTGAGAATGACTCAAACTTCTTTTCCTGTATTTTTTGATGTGAACTTTGTTGACAGAGTTAACTCTTTACTGAAAAACTGCTCGCTGAGTTAACTCCAGGTTCGTTTTGTTAAGGGACTAACAGATCTTGGTTTAAGCTGGGTTTAACTCAGCGCTGAAAAACCGGCCCTTAGAGATAGAATCGAGACCGATAGGTGAATTGATTAAGCCATGTCCGTTCGTCCGTCCTTACGTCTGTATTTGTGAATGTTTTAGGTCTTTAAAATTCAAGCTTGAGAGCTGAAACTTGGTACACGGCTAGGCTCTTCTGTTGCACATACAAAGTGTGAAAATTGGCTTAATCCGTCAACGGCCACGCCCACTACTGGCTTCAATGTGAGACAACCCCTATTTCACATTTTCTTTAGACTTGAAGAAGATTTCTTTAGACTTGAAGAAAATTTTCTTTAGATAGAAGTTAGACAAGGCAAAGGAACTTTAATTTTGGTACTGAGCAATATTGACCCAAGAACTTTAACAAGGCAAAAATTTATTTTAAAAAACAGGACGCAAAACATCGGGTGTAGCTTCGGCTGTGTTGCACGTAGCGCCGTCCTGTTGAAACCAAATATTGCCAATATCCTCCTCTTCAATTTTTGTGAACGAAAATTCGTTCAACATGGCCCGCTAACGATCGCCATTGACTGTAACGGCCACTCCTTGCTCATTTTCGAAGAACAATGGCCCAATTATGCCTCTGGACCAAAATCCGCACCAAACAGTGACTCGTTTTGGGTGTATCGGCTTCAATGTATGCGTGCGGGTTTTCTGTGCCCAAAATGCGACAATTTTGCTTGTTTACATACCCGCCAAGATCAAAATGAGCATCATCTGAAAAGATGATTTTTGTGGCAAAATCGGCATCTTCCCTAAGTCGATCGCAGACCCACTTAGCTAAGTGTTGGGAACAATTTTCCTGCGTTGTTCAAGGGTATACAAAACCATATTCGTTCAGCGAAAGGATAAAACTAATTATCTGTCAAAGCAGACACGAGCTAAGTGTTATCATTCACGAAAAAAAACTTTGAAAAAAAAAACGTTAGATGGCGGACCCTTTTTATATTACTATTTGCTAAGTTTGCTCCATACAAAGTTTTGAGCTCTTTTGAGCTTTTAAGGCGCGTTTTTAGGAAAAAAACGATTTTTTTCTGAGATAATTTTCGCTGTTACCGTTTTTTCTCATGATTCTAACGAAATTACAATTTATTGATTTTAATTTTTGGCCCATGTCCACTTTTCGGGGTGTGGCTCATACAAATAATATATTAATTCGGGGAAATTTTAAGATTTGGTGTTACACAGTATATAGGTTCGGATATGTAGAAGTTTGTCACAGACGAACTCTTGCACTTACTCACTTGTTTATTTTTATTTTTTCTAAAACGCTCTTCATTAAGACCGAATCTTCAGAGAAATCAAGTTGTTAAAGAACTAAACGGTTAAATACTCATCCAATTAAAAGTTTTACCCACAATTTTTACACATCAAAATCTACACCTTTTTCAATTTCCTACTGCAACTCTTAGTTCTCTAGTTCAACCTAACAATTTCAGACATACGGAAGAATTCACCTGTCGGTGTCGGGGATAGCCCTTAAAGTCAAATGGGTCTTAAGTCTATATTTCACTATTAAAAACGATGCATTAAAATAAATGTACCCGGTGTAAAGTATAAAAAGTATTGGTAAAATGTTTTCAGTACACAAAATTTTGCTTTCTTGAAACAAAGTAAATGTTTCCATAAAAGAAGAGGATCGATTTTCCCAAAATTACTCGCAAAAACTTAAAGCTCCCACTTTAAGCGCCTGAAATATTAAAACAAAAAACGCGTTGCATCTTAACAAACACTCAATTTTTTAACTTTGGCGATAGTTACAAGGTATTGGTAAAAATGGACCCTCCTTTTTCACGTAAAGTGGACAATCGTCTTTTAAGATGCCTTACAACAAATTCTTTAGCTTTGTGGATGAGAACAGACTTCCTTAGATGTGAACCAACGGAAGAAACAGCAACATTAACAGCGTAGACTTCTGTGTACGATCCAGGTTAATTAAGAGTCGTAAAAAAAGAGACTTTACCACTTGCCGCCATGCAACACAAAAAAATGAGGACAGAATACCGCATTGCGTTCAGCACTACTGTTAGTCCATAATCTGCTTCGGCAAACAGTTTCCTCCTTAGTCTACAGTATCTACCAATGTTTCATATTAAAAATTAGGTTGTTTGCAAGATTTCTTATGCTTTCAAAATTTCACACCATCATCACTTTCTATGACCGCTCATCCTTCTAAAGGGTCGCCGACTGAGGACAGTCCTCCACCATTCCCGATCATTATCCGTCAGCTCAAGAACAACATTCGCGATCCCCAGGCGTGTCTCGAAGCTATTAAAAGTCGCATTATCAAATGCTCCTTCGATGAAAACTCCCAGCGCGTATACTTTTTCCAGTCAAGAGCACTTTAAATCCTGCTAACAAGGTTTTAATGCGCTGTTTTGCATCTCAAAGAGAGGATATGAATCACCTGGGTCATCGGGTGATTTTGCGCATTTAAGGCTTTCCTCCCTCATTCGCTCAACAGTTTTTGGTATAAAAGCGACTTAAACTATGCCTACGTCGCATCAGTGCCAACTTATGCTACCTTGACAACTGACTCAAACTTTTTTCTGAGCATAGCTGATTAAAATTTTCAAAAGATGACTTTACACATAGATTCGTCACCATTGCAGATGCAATATGTCAGTAAAGTCTGCTACTATAAGGAACTTTAACAAGCTAACTAGTTTCTCTAGAAGCGGTATTTTTTTCATATTTCACTTTTCGCATACCAAACTCACAAAGCAACAAACTTAATCTGTAAAATCCACGCGGAATCTATATATATGGAGGGTGAAATGGCACCCCAACCATATTACCCTCACAAAAATGCACTGTTTTGAAGCCCATAATGTATTGTTCGTGGCCATTTACATTGCCTTTAATATTTGGCCATTTACATTGCCATAATATTCAGCGTTATGTAGGTAAGTACGTCACACCCGATCACAAAATGACAAATCGAAATTATATGACTTGGTGGCTAACTACGAGAGTGTTTAAACCGCACGTCATCTGCTCGTTTTCATATCCTATCAGGGTGAAACGTTTTTATTTTATTCGATCTGTGTGAAATTGTTCCTGTCGTACGACAGGCTTCTTTCTTATTTTGTATATTAGTACGACAGCCAGCCGTTTAAAACTACCTGAAAAAAAGAGCACACAAATTTTATTGAAAAGATTTTATGGAAAAGCATATTTTTTATACCTGACCTAGGGTATATTAGTAGGTGGGGGTGTATTCTCAGAAAAACTAAATCTTAGTCTCTCTTTCCGTCTTCCGGATCATTGTAGTGTTTTCCAAGCTCAAATCATGGCGATTAAGGAAGCCTAGTCCTGGCTTAGGAATAACGTTATATCCGCCAAGGGTATACGTATTTTTTCTGACAGCGAGGCGACCACCAAGTGCCTGGAATCGGTTTCTATAAATTCTAAGGTAGCCTTAGACTGCCGTTCGTCTCTGATATGTCGGGGCAGTTCAACATTCTCCTGTGCTGGGTGCCAGGGCATAGTGACATTTCGGGCAACTGTAAGGCTGACGAACTCGTCAAACTTGGAACTACTCTGTCAATATCGCCTGATAAAGGCTCCTTAGGTATTCCAATTTGGACATGTAAACTCATGATAAAACTGGATGCAATAGAAAGAACAAACTCAGATGGACAAGTGGTAGTACCTGTCTAGTAACAAAACAGATTTGGCCTAAGCTAAGACCTTAAACGCTCTAGGAGTTAAATAGCTGTAATATATCGCGCGTGAGTGCTACAATCGATGTTATTACAGTACACTGTCTGATAGGCAAGCACGCGGCAAGGCTTGGTGTCTTTTCTAACGAATTTTGCAGGAACTGCATGGACGAGGAGGAAGGAGAGCTGTAGCTTTCTTCTATAATGATCTTAGTGATCTTAATCTCTTACGCTTCATTAGTAGCTCAAAATGGTTCAACGAGTAGCCAATTTATCCAGATCCACGTGGTATCACAATGGACCTACATACATTCTTAAACCACTCGTCGGGAAAACAGAACGATACATAAAAGATTCTTCACATTTTGTGTCCATGCTGAATGGTTTAAAACTTGAGGCGGATGAAGTAATGGTTAGTTTTGATGTCGAGTCACTTCACTAATGTGCGAGTGCAGGAGGTTCTTACCATTATTCGTCAGCCCATTTCAACCACCAACACAGACGAAAATCATATGGAACTTTTGGAATTCTGCCTATGTTCGGGATTTTTCTCTTTCAATAACAAGTTTTACCTACAAGGAGATGGTGTACCGATGGGATTACCCTTAGCTCCCATAGTTGCTGATTTGTGGATGGAAAACTTTGAAGAAAAAGCTCTGGTTGAAAAACGTGGACGACACTTTTTGCATCCTTAAGACTTTCGCTGTGACGAGTTTCTTGGAACACCTCAACTCGCAGCACCCTAAAACTAAGTTTACGATGAAACAGGAGCGGGATGGTTCCATTGCTTTCTTGGACGTGAGGGTAATGCGGAAGCAGGACGGCACATTAGGACACATAAAAAAGCATTTTCGCCATATATGAAAGGTGTCACTGACAGAGTGGGTAAAATCTTAAAGCGATACGGGGTAAAATCAATCTTTTTAACCTCCAAAAAAGGTGATAAACTACCTCCGGTCGCCCAAAGATTGCTTCCCACACCAAACACCTGGCGTATATTCAGGCCCTTGTAGCTGTGGGTCGTCTTATGTTGGGCAAACAAGACGAAGCATCGCCACCCGCTTGAAGGAGCACATCAGTGCTGGCAGCAAACTACAGCGGGAAAAATCGGCTATATGCGAGCACATCTTAGATAATCCAAACGAACATCATTGGATACGCTTTGATGAGGCTAAAGTTCTTGCCCGCGAGCATCATTATATCCCCCGCCTAGTTCGAGAGGCTATTGAAATAAAGCGCCACCGAAATTTCAATAGAGATGACAGTTTTAAACTTTCTCGAACTTGGGATCCCATAATAAACGTTACACGGTCGATCCCAAATAGGCTTGCTCCCAACTCAACTACATCAAACGCATCAACGAGAGAGCATTTCACCGCCTACGCACCGCTTTCCCGGTGACCACGCTCAATGAAACTTGAGCGAAACGTTCGGGGTAGTACGCTTAAGATCTCACTTTTAATTAAACGCGGTATGTTCTAAAAATTTAAAAATGTTGAGTTGCGTTCTTCGAACCCGACAGCCACTTCAACCTAACCTAGGGTATATTAATTTTAACACAGTGAAGTAATCACAATAGATTCCCTTATACATTTTGTGATATGATAGAGACGGTCTGTATGTGTGAAGATTTAAGGTCTTCAAAATCAAGATAGAAAACTCAAGCTTGGAGCACGGGTTGGTTCTTATGTTGCTCATACAAAGTGCTAAAATTGGTTAGATTCGCCAAGCCCACTATTGGGTTCAATTTAAGACACCCTCTAATTCACATTTTATTTCAAAAGTCCTTTTGGTGAATTTAAACAAGGCTAAAAACCTTTAACACGACGAAAATTGAACCGCCCACTCCTTGAACCGCACATTTTTGCAGTTCTTTTAAAACTTGTTTTCCCTGAAAACACTGTTTTTTTGGCTCAAATTTGCGTTCTAAACATATTTCGTTACAGTTCTAACGAAATAAGTTTAAAAGACTTTCTTCTTAGTTCACGCTCATATTTGGGGGCGTGGCTTATGCTCACAATTGACTTCCAATTAATGAATTTAGGCCAAAAAGCTTTAAGATTATGTGTTGCTGGGTAAACAGTCATATAGCCACCCCGGCCTGTAGCGTTACCTTAAGTAAATGAGGGTAAATAGGGCTGGGTATTTAGAAGTTCGTTACAGACGAATTCTTGGACGTATTCACTTGCTTCTTCTTAATTTGGAACATAAACATAAATTTACTCATAGCTACCTGGTATCATCCTTTTAAATCCCTTGACACGACCGAAGCGAATATTGATGGAAAATTGCTGAAAGATACGCGAAACATTTCTCCCATTGCGCCATATCACCCGACTTCATTCTACATACTGAAGAGAAAACTTATTTCCATCTGCTTTAAGTACACACAGGCTGACGGAACGACGTTTGTTAAGGTTCGCAGCAGGATTCTTAAACTTCCTTAGAATCACCTGTTATAGGCCTTTTTTTTTACATCAAGCGAATATAGCGTGTTCTCTTCGTTCATATGAAGGTTCTTCGTTGTCTTTGACACGTTGGTTAAAAAGATAATTTGAGTGCGGCATATCACCCGCCGGTACCCTATATGGAGAGCTTTTTTCCTGCTACCATAATTAAACCCAGAGCAAATTTGGCACTTTGGGTTTGGCAAAGTGTCTTTGATACCAAAAATTAATTTCAGCACGACACAAAAAAAATACAAGAATTAGAGGTCAACACCAGAGGCGCAATATCGGAAACATAATTTTCTAACGTCCATTTACGTTTGGAAAGCGTGGTTTTATATTGACAGACTTAGTCGCGAAAAAAAAAATCTTTTTGGGGAGAATTTAACGTCCGAAGTGTTTGTCAAACCTTCACCGCTTTTACGATGAAAAAAGATCCGAATCCTTTTTCCAGGCGTCCGAAGTTTGGGACCGAACCAAGGCCGAACTAACGGTAGGGTGCCACAAAGAGTGGAATTGTTCTTTTAATACATAACTTTTACACTATATTTAGAAGTTTGTCAAAGTAAGGTCCTAAGGTCCTAACTAAGTCCTATCACCATAGATTGTGAAAGACTCAAATTTTTAGGGCGACAAAGGGCTGTTGCACTTTAAATTTGTTTATATATGTATTCAAAGTATTCGCATCGAATTTGCGCATAGAAACCTCCTTAAGTACTAAACGGATCTGCATGACTTTTGGATCAAATAACTCGTTGATTTCGGTAGATGGACACAATGTTTCAATTCTTTTAATTGTTTTGCTTAATATCTATACTTTCAGAGAATGAAAAGGTATACATTGAGTTCAGAAGACCAAAAAGCGTCTAAGAAGAAACAATATTTGTCCATGCCACGAGGATACATATACATACATACTTAAAATATCTTACCAATCTCCCATTGCAGGTATTTTAGGAAAACGAAACATAAAATAGAAACAGTACAAAGTGCTTAACATTTTTTTTAAATTTGAATTATTCACTCAATAAAGGAACGCATCCCTGGGGAAGTTTTTTCTTCCTCCCTGGCTTTTACATCTTTATTTGCCTTCAACATTAAAATGTCATTTCTTTCAAAAAATTTGCATACATTTGCGTTATTCTTTTATACCTTTTCAAATGGAATAGGGATCATAAAGAGAATTGAAAATGTGACACTGATAATCCGATTAATCTTGCATGAAATTCAAAAATAAAAAGGATATCCCCAAAGACTCTTGTCTTTTGCTACCTACACACAGCAATTGCACGATAACGAAAGCGTCTCATATTTTCGTTCGTTATATTCCTGTGACAGGTTACAATTGGAATGCGTTTGATTTTTTATCCTTGGAGTATAAATCAGACTCACGCATTATACGAACATCCATAAGGATTACTTCTAATTCGACTCAAGGGATGGGAAATCCTTGTGACAATTGAGAAAGAATTGATGCACGGCATGGAATTAATTGCTTGGATCCCAACGCACCACGACCATCAATCTGTATAGTCGGCAACCAATTGAGCGAGAGCGGGTGTGGTGCGTATATTTTTTTTATAAACCTCAGAAAACGACGCACCGCTTAGAAGGTAGCAAAGCGGTTAATTCAAGAAGATATCCTGGCAGATGTCTTAGACTTCCAGATTGATTGAAATAATTAACGCCCCCCGGCCTGATGCGTTAGCTTCAGCGCAGAGGTGTGGGTGTAGTTGTAAGCGATATGCAAATTAATTTCCAAGATTTGAGTTTTGAGTGAAGGCTTGGTTAGTGTATGGGTTCCGCTGCGTGCACAGGAAAATGATACAGGTCCTTAATTAATGGGAAATTGATATGTGCTTTCGCTTTGCTTATGTGCCTGTTTGAATTGAGAGAGTTTTGCCAGTTTGGCGACTAAGCGAAGGCTTGATGTATTGAGTTTCAAAATGCGAATTTCATTTCAGACGTGATATCCCGCACACGGAGGATGGAGCAAGTAAATACAGCTAATGACGAGCGGCTTTTCATTCACCGACGAAGATAATGGAGGTTTAAGGAAGTAAATTTGTTTTCGATGGATTTGAATAGAAAATGAAATTTGAGGCAAAGTCACGGGTGGCTTCCGGTTCTATTTGGGGATATTAATAGGGATTTCATGGTTCATTTTGTAGAGAAGGGTGGGTAGGAACCTAAAGGAAGTAGAATCAGAGGAAGGTACCCCTATCTTGCATTAAATTAGGTCGAATATGGGTGGAAATGCTTTTAATGCCTCCCCAGAGCCTTGTGATGGTGAAGTCTAAATAATAAATTTATTTAAGTAAAGAAATCCTCTATTTTGAAAAGATTAAAGGAAATGTTTGTGTTTTAAAATAAACAAGTATTAAACACTTTCTTATTCCAACAGGCAATTACAAAGCTTTTCGAATTTCTGTAATAGATTATTCCCAAATTTATCAGTGTCGGCGAAGGCAGTCAATCTCTCCACTCATCAATTTTATCCTGTCTATCCATCCAACTGTTAGAGTACAAACTCTCACCTGCAGGAGCAGTAAGTAAAACTAAAAAAATATGAATGAATGGCTTGCCTAAAGGGTGCTACTTCTCTTCGACTACGGCCAGGCACGGATTCTTAAGGCTCCAAAATTTATTTCTTGAGAATCGAGCCTGTGATGGGTATAATTGAGGCTGCAACCCATAACTACACTCGACGCAAAATACCCCTATTGTAGAATGGCCTCGGGAAGTGGTGGACTCTGCGTTGCGCCCGACGAAGCAGCATCTGATAGATATTGCAAAGAACCTTTTTCTGGTCCTTCTCTTGGGGTGATTGAGGTCCTCGTACAATGTTTTATACGACAAACGCAGTCTGAAAGATCATAATTTGTCTATTTACATCAAAATCCTTCGAGGCAGACAGGAGCAAAAAGGATTTTGAGCCAAGTTTCAGGTTTAACGGCACTGCTTAATTTTTGTCGTTGTAGCAGATTATTTTCCCTTTGACTTTCTTACCCCTCTTCTACTAAGGACAGTTGTTGTTCTCGTTGAATTAATCGAAAAAGCTGGGCTTTATCTTGTGTTTGGCTCAGCTGCAAGTGTTACACAAGAGCAGATCGTCTTTTGGGCTTGATTTCTTTTTTTTGACGTTATTTTCGTTACAGCCAGAAGGCAAAAAATTAATTGACCTTATCTTACAGGTTTTCTAAGAAAATCGCTGATTGGAAGGTATAGCCATACGGCATCTTGCCAGAATATAGATAAATCGAATTTCAAATCAGAAGTGGAGAAATTCAAGAAACAGAAATTACTTTAGAGTGGAACTTGTTGGGCGCCGTGGTGCAGTGGTTAGTGTGTAGAACCACTGTGCACGAGGTCCCGGGTTCGAATCCCGACCGGGGCACTAAGTTTTTTCACGGTGTTCCACCTCCGCGAGGGCCTAACAAACCTTCCGAGAGTAACATTTGTCATGAGAGACCTTTCAATTCGCCGTTCGGAATCGGCAAAAAACTGAAGGTCCCTTGCATGTGTTTCACACCTGTAACGCACACATCATGCACGATTGTGAGAGAGGTCAGGCGATGGCTCTTCTGAGCTGCAAGTGCCAATTAGTTTTTTTTTTCAGAGAGGACCTAGGCCACACTGCCTAAGCATCATTCAAACTAAGACCAAGACAAGGGGTAAAGATGCCTGCTCAACATCTGAACAGCGTGCTTCCATAGCTGTTGTTTTGAACGTACTAAAATTCGGGGTAAAATTTCGAACTACAGCTTATTCGGAAAGAAACAAGGGAGCTCCTTAAATGATTCTTGAAAAACAATTCTGTACACGGCTGGATCCTTTCTCGTTCGAAGCAGAAAATATGGAGTTGAAATACTAGTGGACGCATTGTCTGATCCTGCTAGCTTCACCTGTCGCGGGTACTGATGCTTTGACCAATTAAGCTATCAGCGACCGGTGCCTTCTTCACCGTGGCCTCGAAACCGATAAAAAGGTGGTGGCTATCTGTTTGGAGTTTCTTAATTTTTTGCTAAGATCTACCCTGGTCTGTATGCACTTTCCTGGCCTCAGGTCACACTGATATAGTTGGTCGGGACATCGGCAGCTTTACCTTGGCTACAACGAGGCATTGATCCCAGTCGTATGGACCATTGTTGGCTCGGAAGAACTCCATCCGTCCCTTGGTGGTTGCTGAGATGTCGGAACTGTGTACAAACTACGTCAACTGCCACTTCTCACCACGCAGCAAAGTCGATAAGCCTGAACTCATCGATGAATCTGTCATCGGAGGTATTCGCGTTCAAGTTGTGCCTTTTGGCCGTGTTGTCCGGCGACAATCTAGATAAAAGTAGCAATTTTGAGAGACTGGTTGAGCTGCACGTGCGCAACGCTGCTTCTCGACTACATTATTTTTGTCGGAAGCAACATGTCTGTCAGCGCAGAAAATCTTCAAAGTCATGTTGGCAGGATTAAAAGTTCTCTCGACCGAAAAGAGGTCGCGCTGGGCATCATATTTATTGAGAGAACTTTTGACATCGCACCCTTTGTATGGAGATAACTCATTCTTATAGTAAGGACACTGATCACCGAAGTAGATTGGAAGCTTTACCAACATAAACAGGAGTGAATAATGGTTGCCCACAAGGTTGTGTTATGTCTTCCCTTTTCTATTGTGGGGTGGCAGATTCCCTGCTGATGACTCCTCAATGTTCCTGGAGCATACATATAGCCTATGCTGATGATGTCGCCATATTCATTCCGTGTCGGTTGAACTGTTTGCTCTCAGTGCACTGATAACAGGTTTTCATTTAAACTACCGACGTCCTCTCCAAAAAGCTTGGTGGCCTCAAAGGACGCGTACAAGCAGTCTGCACTCGACTCTGCTGGAGAGATGGAATCAAAAACGCAGATTTCCTACGTAAGGACACACAAAACTCCCTCTGAAAACGGGTTTTTGTAAACATTGGTCACCGCTTAAGGCATAGCAATACCGTGACTGGGCGAGCCTTCCGACTGGGCAATTGGTTAAAACTTCCTCTAAGACAACACCATCTCATACCACCCCGTTTTGACAGGTACAATTAAGTGAACATCATTACGAGAGAATATTCCGCAAGAACTTACAAGAAAGTAAACAGAAACTTAATGAATCGCGATGTAAAAAAGAAAAAGAAAAACCACATCAAAATGATAAATGTGAAGAGAAAATTCATCCCACAAGGATACAGATGCAGGCTCGGCTCACCTTGGATTCACTTTAGCCGCTACCGTTCGTCATTTTACTTTCTGCGACTTAAGAAAACTCTAACACAGAAACGGAGATTTGTTGCTCGTTTTTAATTAAAAGTTTAACCTACTCATTTGCCAAAGCAAAAAGAAGAAGAAGAACAAGTAACGATGTTGAAGCCCCATCAGACTAAGAGCGAGACTATCACAACAGTTTACAGGTTTATCTTTCATCTCTCCAGAGCCATTCTTATACCTGGTGTCCTCCTCCACCGTCGCCGCCGTCGCCGTGCCCAATGCAAACAAGAATTATCCTGCGATTGCTGCAATAGCAGCAGGCAAACTCGTACCATGTAATAATTAAATATCCTTCAGCCAACACACCATTCCATTTCCAACACTTCTTGTTCGCTGACAGTGAGTGAGAAATTGAATGGGACTCTCAATGAAAAGGCACAAACCTGGACTATCATCGTTGTCTGCTATCATAAGAAGCACCGCCGCCGTGCCGCACACCAACAACCAACCAGCAGCAGGAAAATAGGTAAGAAAACTTAAAAGAAGCGACACTAATAATAAAATAATAAGAAAAGGACATTTTGCTAACCACTTTAGCTCAACGAAGGCGGGTGGCACTCGCCTAGCCTCGGGGACGCGATATGGCCTTCTGCTCATCTTGCACCATCGAATGAATCTTTCATCTTCATCTTAGACAAACAGTTTAGCTAAGTAAAAAGGATAACTGCTGCGGTTGGTGCGGACGACTGGTATGTTTCTTTATGGTTTTGCTACGTTGTCGTCGTCGGTCGGTCGTTGCTTGTCGCTTCCCTCTCTCGTGGGATATAAATTTCCATTGTTTAAGTGAACGCAACTGGTTAGATAATTAACTTTCTCCTTTGTTATCTTCAAGTTTTTCTTCGTTCTTAACCCTACTGTAACTTCACTGCAATCCCAATGGAAGGCAGCCACACACAGTGTTGTGCAAGAATACTGCTGGCTGGTGCTGGTTCCTAAAATGATAAAATAATAATTTCGATTTTCCTGTATATGCGTCGGGGGAGCTACGTATTGTGGCTATGTACCTTACCTACCTACCTGTTGGCATTTCTCGTTTCAATTATCTTTTCATTTCCAAATGATTGTCCTTGGGAGGATGCTTGATCTTGCCTCTTGAGTGGGGCTTTCTCTTCTTTCTTTTTGAGGGGAAAACTTTCAAGTAATCGTGGCGCTTGGGGAGCTTCATTTTGTCGTGCTTTTCAAACGTTTCTGTAGTTGTTTAATTTGCTTAAAAAAAAGATACAACAATTGGTTCGCTGAACTTTGAAACGACTTTTCGAAGGAGGCCCCGCGTAGGAGGGAGGAGTTACATCTGACTGAACCTTTTCTAAATATGGCGCGAAAAATAGCTTATGATGCCTTTCTTTAAAGTAAGGAAATATTTAATCGATGAAATTAATCATCTCATCTTAGAAATATTTGCAGAAAACTGGTCAAAAGATTCGGTCCGTAGACCTCCAATATCTCCAGAGCTTATCCAGAGGGCTCTGGTCATAAGTCTTTTCCAAATCCACAGAACCTGTACAAGAAGGTTTGGTATATTCTCAGGCCCTTCTTGAGCCTACAAAGCCAAGATTGAAAAGCTGGTCAGTCGTGGTTCTTACTTACTTACTTACTAAAAGTGGCACTACAGCCCGAGGTGGAACTGGGTCTCATCCCAGCCAGTTTTGACTCGAGTTTTGTACACGAAGTTGGCTGAGGTCCCCTTCAACTTTTGGGCGCCATCTGAGTCGCGGTGCTCCTCAATTGCGCTGTCTCTGCGGGGTGGACTCGAAGATTTTCCTAGCCAAGGCGTTGGTGTCCATCCGCTTTAGATGACCCAGTCATCGTATCCGTTGTGTTACGACTCTTCTGGCTAAGTCGTCCCTGTACAACCCGTACAGTTCGATGTTATATCTACTCTACCTTATTCCGTCTATGCAGACGGGACCATAAATCACCCAAAGAATTTTTCTCTCGAAGCAGCCTTAAGTATTATCATCCGCCTTTGACAGGGTCCATGCTTCTGCACCGTAAAGCAGGACTAGGATGATGAGGGTCTTAAGAATGGATAATTTAGTTGCCCGAAAAGGCTTGGCTAATCAATTGCTAACAAGCTTTTCGGCCGAATGAAACAGCGATTGGCAAGAGTTATCCTTCGTTTGATTTCAGCGCTGGTGTCATTCAATCGTGTCAGGTAGACAATCAGTCGTGGTTCTCGTGGAGTAAGAGTTTACCTCGAGGATGGGATGGGAGGGGCAGGGTAAACTGGTGTGAAAGTGGTCCGATAACTCTGCCTCTCCCTTCGTCGATTAAGTGGTCATTGCTCCCACCTGGGCTGAAGTGTTTATGTTGAATTCTCATGTGTGGCTCCACGATAAACCGGTAAAAAGGTCCATCCATAGCAGCGCCGCGCTGGTTTTTCTGGGATAAGCGCTAATATGACAAGCCTTGACAACGGCCCTTGTAAGTGCTCGGTAGGGGATAATTTAGTCCTCAGTCCCATCACCACCGCCTCTCCCTTCGTTGATAAATTGATCGTTGCTCCCGTTTGAGCTGGGTGACGGTAAGGGCTCAGTAGTATTTTTGTCTGAAATGCTATGTTGAATGTTCATGTGTGGTTCCACGAACAAGCCGATAAGAAAAAGTCTATCGCCGCGCCGATTTTGCTCGGATAAAGTACTTATACGACAAGACTGATTTAACTCTCAGCCTGACTTCTTTCAGCACTGTTGGCTGGCCACTAGTACAATCAGGCTTTGCAGAGCTTAGATCGTCCCTAGTGAGCGAACTGAAGAGGTGGGGAGAGATGAACTCCTGAAGATGGGGAGAGAGAGAGTTGAACAAATGATCACCTCGAATCTAACCTTCCAGGTGGCCGAATTTGCAACCGAGTAGTCACCGACTCCAAACGTCTTAACATCGACGGTTCAGATATATGTCCTACTCGAAGGGTTCGCTCTCCGATAAGCAGGAAGTAGGCAAGACAATAATCGAGCTGGATCTCGATATGTTGCACAAAAAGGGGACATTGGCAGTGGATGGAGCGCAGGCCCCAAACGAGCTAATCTCGATGGTTGCTGCTAGTAAAATCAACGTCGCCCAGGTGAAGATCCATCACGCTAACCGAAACTTGGGTCTCTTTCTTGTCCAGGAGCTAATTTTCAGGACTAGTCAAGGGACTACAGTGCAAGACTGCGAACGTAATTTCGGACACAAGAGTGTCCAATCCAAGAGCATACATCGTTGACAGCAAGGATTATCCCCCACTGGGTATCACAATGTGTCACAATGGACCTAAGTGCGCGGGTTATCTCGATTCATCAACCCTACAACCCAACCTAACCTAAGTTTAGAAAATCCAGAAGAGGGCATTACAAGAGCCGTCAACGACGCGTTCATTATGGACAATGACCTGCCAAAATTAAGATCCGATAAGCTGTTTAACATGGCAAAGTGGAAACTTGCTGAGCTCCTAAAAGGAACATAGCATGAAGACTATAATAAAAAAATAAGGAAAGCTTCCAGAAATTCTGTGAGACACTGGCTATCATTCCCTGTGAAGCAAGGCTACACGAAGCCCTGGAAAATAAAACGGGGGGGGAGCCCACTTTTCTTAAGAAAGTGTATGGAAGCTTAACTGAGAATGAGGAGCAGACAGCATTACTTCTCCCAGAAACTCTCTTCCCTGGAAGCTTGCCTGAAACCCATCAAAGGGACAGAACCAAAACATTTAGACCTTGAAGAGAAATTCGGCGAATAGCGAAGGCTGTTTGCTCTAGAGGTCGATGAGAATGGGAAATAAAATAAACTCATTTCAATCGTTTAAGTCACCTGGTGGGAATGGTATCCTTTCTACATAACGGGTAGGAAATGCTACTCTCGCACCTAGCCAGAATTGCAGAAGGTAATTTGGCTCTGGCATACATTCCGAACCGGAGATGGAGACCGGCAGAGGTTGTATTTATCCTGAAATGAGAAAAAAAGACCCAACACAACAGAAAACTTAAGCTGAACAATCTTTTTTCTGAAAACAATGGAAATACTTGTGGATGATTATCTTAGAGAAGAAATGCTAGACGACTTTTCTCTTTATTACTGCTAGCATACGTACAGAGCGGGCAAATCTGCCGAGACCACTGAATACATCAGCTGAAGGAAAATACTCCAAAATACGCTTGACACCAAAGGGACCGTAATCTGTGCCCTCGTAGATATAGATAATAGGGGCATTTCACAACACATTAAAAGAAACCGTCTGGCGAGCCCCTAGGTAGAAAGCGAGTAAACAGCAAAGTTTTGGATGCATGAGATGTTGAGCACAAGATCAGTGGGGACGCACACACCGCGGGAAATTATTAAGGTCAGCACTGGGAGCAATGCTCCAAATTTTCTAATGTGGAACTACTTGGAAAATTAAAGGACCAAATCATCAATTTAAGTAGAAAGCCTGAAGGATTGCTCGGTGCAATTATTCTAAGGGAACTCAAGGCAGTCCGACAATGGTGTAACACAGCTGGGATCAATCCAAACTCGACCAAGACAAAAAGTCACATCAACCAGGAAAAGGAATATCAAAATGAGGACTAATGAAGACAACTGAATACCTAGAAGACTATCGGGGACAACACTGGTACTTGTTAAAGAGGTTGAGTATATAGGGTTAATTCTATACAGTGAACTCATCACGCGGGAATACATGCAGAAGGAATCCCAAGAATAACTACTCGTACTCTTATGATATGCAGGAGGCTTGCGGGTAAGCGTAAGGGAAGAAGCCCGGACTTCAAAAGACGGATGTACAGAGACAAATTAAGAGCAATTATCGCTTATAAGGAAGCAGTAGCACGGGCAAAACGATCAAATGTAAGCACAACGAAGGAATCATTTAACAGAATGCAAGAACTGGCATGCCTCCAGCCACTGAATTTCTTTCGGATCTAATCCCATTACAAATCGTGGTTAAGAAAACGCTTAGGATGGCTTAAAATGAGATTATGAGGGACACGCGCGTTAGGTTTAAGAAATTTGACGCATTTGAGGAAGTTTAACTTTAAGAAGAACTTTCTCGCGAAACCTAGAACTACAAACCACAACATATAGACTGAGCAACAGCCCTATCAAATGGCTTACAGATGGGTGAAAAACTGATTATGGAACGGGTAAAAAAATGTATGGGCCAAGAACAAAATACCTGCTCTGAATCCCTGGGCAATTACATGAGCATCTTCTCAGCAAAAAAATACGCTATAGACAAATGTGTTTGATTAACTCTTGACAGTAAATACAGCAAGTGCGACATAGCTATAAAGCCAGACAGCCAAGCAACTATCAAGGCGCTAAGTTCCCACATAGTAAAATTCAGATTTAAACTAGTTATGGGATTGCCTACACAAGCTGAATGATAAGGGCAAGGTTAATAAAGTGATTTTTTATTCGATTCAGAAAAAATGAGAAGTTTAACCTGCCTAAGAAAGGTCTGGGAATGGCTTCAAGGCCGCTAAGAGACTACAACCAAAGAGATTCAAGGCCTGCATCGGTCTTAGTAACCTACGTATTCTTACAGCGTTCCCTACGTAGCATTGTTAACTCAGGAGCATTGAGGTGACCCAAGGGAAGAGTGAAGCCCATGCATTGAATGCTAATGCCACGTAAAGCAAAGGGTATCCTTTGAAGCTCGGCATAATGTATTGGGGGCTCTTTCTTCTTTCTCTTCTGGATGAGAGTGGGGTGCACTTTATGCCTATCCTCGGCCTAATCCAAGCCAGACAACAGATGCCCCTGGATTCCTGTACTTTGAAGCCCAGATGGCTCGTTGAAGCTCAGCTTCTCCTCTGGGATCAGATACTGAAGATGGTCATCAGACAAGTAATGCTGACTGTATATACCAGACACTCCTGGCCGTCATATACTTTCACAATGATGACACAGTCTCGAATGAATTGCTTCTAATAACGAATGTAGTGGCACATGTGCCGTTCTAGGTCACACACTTCGTAATCGTACTGCCAGATGACTTTCCCCACAGTCAAACTTATGTCACATCGGTTATGAAACTTAAATGTTGACTTTTGCGCGGCTCAAGATTTTCGTTCAAATCTTCCACTGGACAGCTCTATTCTCCTTGTTGGATTTTATATTGTCATTGTTGATGTCCCGCTTCAGTTACCACCACCTAATTTCTCTGCCTCGCCATGTGTACAACTTTCTCGGATACTTGGAATCCGCATGTTCAGGGGGACCTTTGCACCATCGCCGTAGGCTGCAATGACCCAGTATCTTACTTCCTGTGAGAAAATTTTGGCACATTTTAGAGATAATTTTGTGGTATCATCGAGTGCTGAGTTTTTAGAACTTCTTTTAAACAGATCGTTTCTAATCTCTTGTGGGACGTTTCAAACCATCTAGTTCCAAAAATATTTTCGAGCAATAATAATATTTAAAGTCTTCAGATCGATGCTGGGGTCGATCTGAAGACTCGTCGAATAATTTCAAACAACCCATGGTTCGTTTGAAACTATTTAAAACGACTTCTTTGATGCAAGGCACAATTATCCTGATATGAACTATTTAACTTCCATTATATCGAAATTCATTACGTATCTACCCAACCATGCAATTACTTCTATTATTTTCTCTGCTTCAAACCAATGTCGATGGCAAGAATTGCGTGTCTACCCAAGAATCCAATTAGTCAACAATTGCGGCTGGGTCCAGCTAGACAAGAAAGTCCTTAAAACGTGTAACTGGCTTAGAAGAACCAATGCCCATACTCTAACGAATTGAATTTTAAGAATAAAGGACCAAATGTTCTTAAAAATAGCTTCTACCACCCGAGGACCCTGTGGAAAACTGTAAATTCATATTAAGTCGAAACCATTCGGTGAGCTACCTTTACCCACATGGATATTTATTCAACTTGTAAACCACAAAAATGATACGCCTTATCCTGCAGGCCATTTTCAACATCGAACATTGTACTCCTTCCCTGATGACGTACATCTGCTTGTCGGCACACGTGCCCACCCAGCCATGCTGTGACTTCGATTGCAATACTCTCCTTGGATCAGGATCTAATCATTGATTTGGTTTACTCGATATTTGTCGGCTACAGCATCCTACGCATGCCACAAAGGAAGGGGTTTCGTTACCGCTCGGTTACGAGTTTCCGAGCGCTCGGCTCTTCGTCATGAATGTGTTTATTTTCATTTGCAGTTTATTGGTTACTTACCTTGGGGGCGCCAACTCAACCAGGATTGCATCCAACTTCCTTCAGAGTGCGTGTATGCACAGTGTGTACACCTTTCGTTCTTTGCATTTCAGTTGGTTTAATTTCCAGATGTGAATTTTTGAGTTTCAGGAGAGTGAGTCTCTGTGAAGATATCCTTCAGTGGTTACACAGAAATCACGTATATGTTGCACTCCGTCTGCAAATGACTTTATTAAATTCGATTTATACATGAGAAATCGCGACTGAAACGAATTGTCGTCCTTTTAAGTGCATATTATAGAGAAACTATGTACTGTTCACCAACGGAATAAAGGATAAAAGATAAAAATCTTCTTAGCTTCGCAGAGCTGTTGATGCATTTGTTCTGTCGAGCTGTGTTGTCTTCGGTGCGCTGAGTGACACAAGGATTAAAGCTAAGTGAAGCGAGTTAATAATTCAAACATCTAAAAAGCAAAATCCTTCCCTTCCCGTATCCATCAAAGTGCTCTTTCTATATATACGCTCGGAAGGCACAGAGTACCTTTTCGCGAAAATTGCATTCCAGTTGCTCAGGTGAATATTACATGAACACAGCAATGACTGCATCGAACAACGAACTCTGTCAACAACTATTTGCGAAAATTCAACAGGCAAAGCCAGCAAACACTATCGTCATCCTTCGTGTCGCACGTAAAAAAATTGGCTCCCAAATGAAATGACGATAAATTTCATTTATGTAATGGGTAATCCTTCTTTATTATCCTTGCCTCGATTCGATGCGGTCGCAGTGGGACAGTTTAAGGGAGGATGGAGGCGATATGGCGCCAAAGTTGATGTTGGGGTAATTTGCATAGACACCACCCAACCGAGCGACGATGACAAAAACGAGCATACTCGACATGGTTTTTCGTCCTTAACGTTTCGTCACACTGAGCGAGCAGAAGGAAGCAACAAGCAAACTGTTGCTTCTACTATTATGCGAGGAGCTTTTTTTTTTTTTGAGTCACGAGCATGTCGGAAGAGGAGTTGATTTTGAAACTTATTGCTTGATGGGTTCATGTTAAATCAATGATAATTTTGAAGGGGTTACGTGTTCAATGATGGCCTTGGAAGGGTCACGTTCTGTTTTACATTATCCATTGATAATTGGAATTAGAATGAGGGTGACAATCCTTTCCCTAAACAATAAAACTATTTTATAAATCACAATCTTGTATATAAAGCAGGAAATTATACCGACACTGACTTGGTGGAGACTGCTGTTTCGAAAGCCGTCAGCGTGCTGGACGAATGCCTGTCAGAGTAGGCGAAAATCTACTAGACATAATAGGTAGAGCACTCGAGGGTAGTCAACATACTGTCTCAGGAAGGCACTATGTGGTTAGAGCTTAGTAAAAACAGGAACGGCAATTTGTTAGGCTACGCCAGCAGCTTAAAGGAGATTTATATCTTCGGCTATGTAAAGAAGGTCTTACGTGGTCAGGGCTCAACCAAACCTGAAGACACACACCTTTCCACGACGGGACTGGTTGTAGAACGATCCTTGAAAACTACATAGAAGGTCAGGATTACTATGGCAGTCTCTAAGCTGTGTCCAGGCTGATTCCTTTCGTACTTTTGAAGTAAACCCACGTTCATGTCACTGAAGTCAACCTTAGATATGTCTGCAGCAACGATAACTACATGAAAATAGCAGTCTCAGAGGTGGGTCCTGCAAACCTCAAGACCGTACAAAAATGTGATAAACCAGTACGGCCGATTGCCAGAGTATGGATTTTCCTGAGTCTCGGGGACCCAAAATGTAATTCCTTGGCTCATAGGCTTAATCCAAAATATTGTTCTTTGGCTCAAAGGGGTTCTGAATCGTTCCTGAACTACAAAGGCTCACAAATTAGGAATAAAAGAACGCACGACGATTGCACCGCTTGCTGCAAGGGATTTCAGGTTCTTTTATACATTGGAGAACCCTAAAGGCCTAGGCATAATAGACTTAAATGGGCTTAAGTCGGCTTTCCGAAATGTCCCATTACACGCAATTCGTATGCCACGACCATAATAGCCGGTTGCTCAGTTTCGTTAGGTCTTCGTTAACTTTTGATCTCTTAAGTTTAGTCCCACTCAAGTGAGAGGTTCAGCACGGACATTTGACAGCTGGTAAGGTACACACAACGATTTCCAAAACGTTTGCTGAAGTCTATTATGGGTACCGTAAGCATTTGACAGAACTTGAGTGGGATTTTCGATGTTTTTTGACATTAGGTTAATCCCACTTAAGTCTATTATGATTCGGGCTTAACTCATTAAGGGTGAAAATGTAATTGAAAATTTTTCACTCAAATTAAAGATTTCAAACCAATGTTTTGCTTAATAATTCACATCTGCTATGGTTGTTTTTAGTGAACTATTAAATTGGTTTTTATTTGCTGGTGTAGAAGATGTATTTGCAGAACATCTATAGAAGAAACGTTCACACCGTCTGACGGTGAGCCGTTGGTCGACAATCTGTACCCCAATGCGGAACTAGACAATTACCGAATGAAAACCGTGTCACTCTCTGAACTTCGTCAAACAATCCTCATTCTGACTGACAGGCTAGGACTTAATTACTGGGGAAATTTTAAAGGAGCTACCGCTAAGAAGCTACTGCAAAGGGCGTTTGTCGGGATTCTCTATATGTATTATAAACGCATCAATGAGAATTTCATACTTCCAAGGCAATGAAAAGTCACAGAGGTAATAACGGTTCCCAAAGCGGGGAAATGCACGAACGAAAAAAATTATCTTAAGTCATCGAGAAACTTTTGCTCAAATGACTGCAACCAGAAAGACGATCGATTCCTGATCATCAATTCGGTTTTAACATTCAAAAATTCACCAGGTATTTCGAATAACTAATAAAATTGAGAAAGCCTTAGAAGCGTAAATGATATGCTCTACCGCTTTTCTTGTCGTATCCCAAGTCTTTGATAAAGTTGGGCACGAATGCCTAAAATATAAGGCAACCAGTGAGTAAGTGCTACAGTGTGTACGCAGACGTTACAGTCCCTAAAACGGACCGTTGAATACCCCAATATTTTTGAAAAATCGACCCCTAAAAGGGGCGTGGCTAAAAACTTTATACGAACGAAATCTGGACTAAAGTCTCGTTTTCCTAATCTGTTCCTTTTTTTGTTTCATGCTTTCCTAAATTAGGCTCAAGGCCAGTCGAAATTAAGTTTTTCTGGAAAATTTTAGGTTTTTCTTCAATTCTACCTCCAAATGTGGGCAGGGCCCAAAGTCTTGTATGAATAAAATATGGAACTAAGCGTTTTCTACATAAAATATTAAGTAAATTTTTTTTCAATTTTGAGCAAAAATATTGAAAATTTACCCTTAAAATAGATGCTACGCCCACTAGAGGAGGTTTTCCAATTAAATTTGTCTTTTTTGTGTCTTAACATTCACTAGGAGATGCTAAATGTCAAATTTTAGTCTTTAAGAACGTCTTGCAGTTTTGAAAACTCTGGAGGTAGTTGCACATTTAGACCGATTGTGGGCGTGTCTTTGGGCGGATTTCAAAAAATTTTACACTTGTACTACTTCGCATGACGTGGACCTTACGTACGAAGTTTCAGCACCCTAGCTCAAAATTTAAGGCCTAAAAACACGTGACATACAGACGGACGGACGGACGGACATGGCTCATTCGATTCAGAATTCGGTCTCGAACATATGCCCTTAAGGTCTTGGGGGTCTACCATTATTATTTCACCGTGTTACAAGCTATGGGACAAACTTAATATACCTCCTATCCTATGGGATGGGGTATAAAAATCTATGAACTCTTCGAGTTTTATCTTGACAGCAGACTCTTTCGCGTGAGATTCGGGAGCGAATGCTCAGAATTCCACAAGGAAGCGTCCTCGGTCCAACACTGTTCTTACTTTTTACAAGAGATGTACCTCAAGAAGAGACAACGACTGTAGCTACGGATAAGATAGTCGAACTAACAACTAACAAACTCCAACGCGCTTTGAACAAAATATGCGAATGGACAAATCCCTGGCGAATCGTCCTAAATAAGGCAAAATCAACGCATGTAAATTTTAATTACAAAAGGGTAAATAACTTATCTCTCTTTATCAACTCGGTACAAATTTCGTAAGCAAACGAGAGCGAAATGTCTAGGAACTATATATGACCCTAGAGGCAAAATTTAAGTGGAAGCTGCACGCTAAAAAGAAACGCGACGAACTCGAAATCAGGCTACGAGAAAGGAATCGGCTTATTAGACGATATTCGAAACTAAGCGTTTATAACAAACTACTATTGTATAAGCAAGTGCTGAAACCATCTTGGACGTACCGTATACAACTCTGAGGTTGTACCTGGCCAAGCAACATGTCTATTTTAGAAACTTTTCAAAATAAGACACTTAGAGAAGTGGTTAATGCTGCATGGTATATATTAAATAGCGACTTAAATCGAGACTAGGCATCGCAACCGTGATCGACGAGGATCGAAGAAACTTTGGGGGACAATGGCCTTCACGGCCATTGCAGCCACGAAATAGTCCGAACTCTAGATCAGACAAATCTTGCACGCCGACTACAACGAACAAGACCGTTTGATCCAGCGTCGTAAGTTGAAACCGCACATAATGACGGCATTGTAGGTGCTTTTGTTGGAAGGTAACCTACCAAACGCTATTACTACAGAAGATCGAACTACTTGTTAAGGAAGCTTAGTCGTAGTCTTAAAAAAATTTAGAGGTTTTTTAGTGAGTAAGAATCTCACTCAAGAACGCGCGGTTTTTACCTACTCACGAAAAAAAAAGACATTTTACAGGCGAAAATGCAACATAGAGAAGTAATAACGATATACCCTAGGAGCTTAAGGGTATACTTATAATCGAGAATTCTGTGTAGAATAAACCAACCAATAAACCATGTCCGTCCGTCAGTATATCACCAATTTTTAAGTCTGAAATTTAGTCGCAATCTCCTTGGCATCCGAAGCATTACAAGTGCTAAAATTTTTCAAATGTATGTGGAACTACTTTTTGTGCTTTCAAAATTATTAGACGTCGTAAAGGTTGAAATTTGAAACTTAACATCTTCTAATGACTGTATACAAAACAAAAATAATACTGACAAAAGTCAGTAGACGTACCTACCTTAGTGAGCGCGGCATCGGTTTAAAGAGGAATTTTTCAAATGCAATAGCAAAAGGCTCTGTCACCAGATGTTTCGTCCGCTCCTGGAAATAACCCCGCAACGAAATAAACCCTCAAACTTTGGGGGACTTCCAAGGAATATTTTTTTTTTATTTAAAATGGATGAATGAAATGAGAAATGAGAATAGGAATGGAAAGGAGGATAGGAATAGGAAAAGATTATACCACGGTCCGAAAAAGACGGACCGAAGCTATTAAATGCGCACTCTTGCACTTATTGGTTTTGTCTTATAATCATAAGGAGATGCTAAATGAATTCTTAAAAAAAATTCCAGCATTACACGGCGTCTTTCAGTTTTAAAAATACTGGAGGTAGTTGCACATTTAAACCGATTGTGGGCGTGTCTGAGGGTCAATTTGAAAAATTTTAACGCTTGTATTGCCTCGGATGACAGAGAGCCTAAGCGCCAATTTCAGCTTTCTTGCCTCAAAATTAAAGGCCTAAAATTGGTGACATACGGATGCTCATTCGACTCAGAAATAGGTCTCGATCATATGCCCTCAAGGGCTTGGGGGTCCATCGTAATTATTTCTCTATGTTACGTTTTTACCTGCATCAAACTCAATATACTCCATTTCTGTGGAATAGAGTATAAAAACGTCGAAATGTTTAAAAAGGTGGGAAAATGTGAGGTGAACTAATCCCGCTATTTATGTCAATATTTTACAAAATAATCGTTTCAGAGCTAAAGAAGGACAGAATCCTTTTCTTGGCCTTTAACATAAAACAGCGATTAAGAAAAAATTTTAACTGCCTTTTTTCAATACTACAACCATCTGCGCTCGCGTTTGCTACTCTTCTTACATTCTGCGAACTTCGATTTCTGAGAAAACAGTAACGTTTTTGTTTGGTTTGGTTAAATGGGGCTTAAAAAATTTGGATCGGAAACGTTTTGAAATTTTAAAACGTTTTCAATGGAGTTAACTTGCTTTGTTAGCCTTACAAACTTTAACTAAATTTTAACAATATTGTCACTGTCGTTGAGATACTAGAAACTTTTAAAAAATCGTTTTCGAAAATGCTTTTTTGGGTTTTGAGTGAAATCTTTAAAATTTTTGAAAATTCAAAGTTTGCTTTAGTTTGGTATAAAATTTCAGAAGATAGACTTTGGCTGTTATTTATTTCAAAATTATACTTTAAACCGTTTGCAAGATAGAGGGAATGACGTTAATTTCTCGAATTTTTTTTAGCATTTTTAAAATTTCAAATTCATAAACAACTATTTTGATTTTTTTCCCAATTGCAGTTAGACCTTTTGGTGGGGTGCCGCGGCGTAGTGGTTAGTGTGTGTGCTTACTAAGCCGAACAGTGGCCCGTTTTGACTTTTTTGGTTGCAAAAATCATAGCTTCTAAACGGGACAAGATATCGCAGCATTTTTTTTTTTTATCTTGAACAAAATTTCCAAGGCTATCAAATTGAGTTTCAAAGCAAAATTATTACAGGGTGTTTCAGAATATTCTGTCAAAATATGATGTTTAAGTAAATGAGAGTAACATACTTAAAACTTAAGTTTGCAAAAGTAAAAGTTTATTTTCTAAAGTAAAATGAAAGAAATGTATGTGAAACAGTCGCACAAAAAGTTTTTTTTTTATTTTTTATTTATTTTTTTTTTTGGCATGAAGGAGGATAATAACTTAATACTTCAAAGATAAATTACAAGTTTTACAGTGGAATAATAAAGAAATATACTTAAAATAAATATAAAGACATAAGTTTTCTTGTACAGTTCTTTCAGATCTTTTTGGGTCCTTACATGCCTTTGAGAAGAAATAAGTGGATCGGATGAGGCTGCCTGCATGTTAAATAAGTCATCACTCTTTCGAATACTTGAAATTTTGCATGCATTTTGATATCTCTATCTCTTGTAGTCCTTATTTTTGGACTCCTGTGCTTCTCCTGATAATTATCTTAGTCGATGTGATTGATACTCTATGATATCTTGACTATGAACAAAAACTTTATGAAAAGTAGGTTTGAGTTTTTTTTCAGGATATGTTTCTCTTAATAGCGCTGCTGTTTCCTATGTACACTCTCCGAATTTTACTACGTTCACAACATTCCTGCAATTCAAAGTATCAAGTATTATTTTAAGCCTTGTAATAACTTCTCTGTTGACTCCAGTTATTCGAGTGGTCGCCTCTGATTGTCCAAAAATTTTCCTTGGAGTATTTCCATCATTGGTATTTCCGAATCCTTGCTTTGCTTTATCCACATCAAGTCCAAGTTCATCGCTGCTTCATTTTTTCTGCTTTCTTGATCCCAATAGATTCATCCATATTATCTCCCTCTTGTCGAAGTGTATAGCAAAGTTTCAAAATAAATTCCATGCATCTGATTCTCGCATGCAATGGAAATATTCCAAACCCGTAGTTATGTTCGTCGTTATTTGATTCGCCTTGACTACTGAAACTCTTTTGTGTCCTTTTGCATATTGGACATGACCGCGTGGACTTTGTTTCTGTTAGTTGGTTTACCCTACCTTACCCTTAAAAATTAACAAATGTCCCAAATTCCCATTAAAATAAAACTGTTAACTTACAATTTGATGACGTCCCAATAAGATTACCTGTCTACCTACCTTTTAAAAGTAACCGGTACTCTAATCCGGTTATAAACTGCCTTATCATAATATGGCACACAGGAAAACAAAAACAATCATTGTCTTAACTTTATTGGGGATTGATTCCTTTGAATCCTGACATTTTTAGATTTTGAAACTGAAACACCTGTTAATTCCTTAAAAACCAAAACAAAAAGCGATGTTTTACAATTTTCTTCAAATTCTGAATCAATCCTGTAATTTGCTGTTTTATTTTAAATTTCCTTTAAAATAAAACAAAAATTTTGGCGATATCTTTACTCGTTTAAGAGTTATAATTCCTCAAGCTTTTATTTCTACCATTAAAAAGCAACAAAAAAACTGAAAAAAATGCCTGACTTCTTTAAATCAAATCGCTCTAGCTCAGCTCTATGCAACTTTATGCACTAATTTTTTTTGATTATTTAAAAAAATATCTGAATATTTATCATCCGTTGAGTTTGGTTTGACGATGTGTGCACCTTTTTGTTTCACTCAGCTTAAAGTCAAAAAAGGGGGCAAAAAGTGGTGCTTCAAAAAATCAAACAATACCATCTTAAATCATTTCAGAAAAAACGAAAACGTTTCTTGTCCCCTTTTCAAAGAATCAAACCTCAAAATTAAGGAAAATATATAAAAAAATACTCTTCTCTTTCATCAAAAACATTTTTCAACTTTGATCCGCTCTACCAGCTAAACCAATCATCAAAATTAAATAATTTTTTCGGTTCCTAGAGCTAAAGACATTTGTTAATTCAGCGAACTCAAAATTTTTGCATTATAGAACCACTCGAAAAATTAATTTCGCCAGCACTTTTCCTGAAACGGGCACAGTGCGCCGGAGGTTTGGGTTCGAATCCTGCCATCGTCACCTGAAAAAAAAGGCTTATTCTTTTTCATAGTCCCCATCTCCGCGAGGATCTGACAAGTCCTCCGAGAGTAAAATTTGTCTTGAAAAACTTCTCAAATTACCGTTCGGATTCGGCAAATAATTGTAGGTCCCCTTGTAGTTGGCTCTGGTTCACCTCGAGCTGTTGCGCCGCTCTATTTATGTATATATTTAGTTAGACCTTTTTCCAATAGCACATCCACCTATGTTGGCTGCTTTACTTAAATTCTATGGGCACCAATTATTTCGTAAACGGTAAAACCAGCTCTTTACTTAACATGTTTTTTTAATAGGCCTAGAAAAACTTAGGGCGGAAACGTCAATTTTAGATTTTTTTAACGCAGCAAGCTTAATTTTTGTACGCTTTGCCCTTGTACCAAATCTGAACAAGATCGCTAATACCATTGAGATGCTAGAAGATTTTAAGAAATTATTTTTAAAAATTCTTTTATGTTTTCGAGTTAAATCTCATAAGCTTTTGAAACTTTAAATTTCGCTATAACTTTTCTTAAAACTTTGCATAATTTCTAATATGTGTCCTTTTTTCTATATGATTTCTCTCAATAGCATAGGAGATAAAAGGGGATTTTTTTTCGAAAATGCGTCGTAACGCCAGTATTAATACTCTTTCGAAAAAATATGACTTAAGAACTGGGCTAATCTTGTGTTGTTTTAAACGAGTGTTCAGTGCACAAAGCCGAAACGAATATCGGCTTTGTGCACTGAGCGGTTCAAAAGTTATGGCCTCAAACACTGTGAAAAACATTTTCAACTCTTCATTTCGCAAAAACTTTTCAATATTTTTAAAAAGGAAAAATTTTCATTAAAGTTTAATATTTACTTGACTTATGCTCTCTACACACCGAACTCAAAACTTTGTTTTCGTGAAACCACGCGAAAACTTTTTCAAAAACACGAGTTTTCCCATACATTTTTGTAAATTTTCTGTTTTCGAAAACCCAGTTTTTTAGTAGTTTTCGTTCAAAACCACTTTGTAAGTCACAAATATTAAATTACCTTGAGAATTTAAAATTAAATTTGCAAAGAATGTCACTTTTGTCTCAACTTTGGATGTTAATATCTCGGAAACCGAATGTTCTATCTGAAATCAGCTTGTAGTTTTGAGGTCAGCTTAAATTTTCTTGATATGTTCCCATCTTGTATGGATCTTTTAAAGCAATTTTAAAATTAAATATGGCCTAAAATTTGACAACAGATAAATAAATGAAAAGCGAAAACAAATTCTAGTCGGCGCGCATTAAGGAAGTGTGAATGGCTAAACGAGTTTTCGAAAACTATTTTTTTTTTTTAAGAAAATCCCTATCTAGTTCTCACGTCCGGCAGCGATGCTTAAAGAATAAGCTTTTATTTTAGTATTTCTTTAAAATTATTCGGAGTCTTATGGTATACGATAAAGTGTAATTTTTATTCCATTAAAATCGACTCGTAACTATTTTCGTTTCGTTTGCCGGCATCTACCCGTTAAAGTTAGAACAGGTAAAATGAAATCCCATTTTTTTTACTCTTATTGACGGATGTGGCATAATACTTGGAATGGTTTCTGGCAATATGACACCAGCCCATGAAGCATGCAAAAAAATTACTTTTTTATCCCGCAATTTCCTAGTTGCCTTAACACTAGTATTTTTGTAGTCATTATTGTTATTAACTCTCTGTACAATTGTTTTAGTCTAAAAAATCATTTCTTTTTCAGAAATACCAAAGGCTTAGATGTCATGAACGTAGCGGCCAAATATCAAAACCTAAAAAGATGGTAAGTAAAATCTATCTAGCATTTTCCTTTTGTTACTCACACCGTGATTTCAAAATAACTTCCCGCCAACCCATCATTAAGCTTTTATTCCTACCGTCCGCTAGATGACTACAGTATCGCTTGATAAAAGTCAACAAACCGCCTAATCACTGCTCTCAGCCTCTCACTGAAATGCTGGCTCTCTTTGTGTGTCGAGCAACAGTTTTACTAACACGCACCCATTCGTTCTTTTCGTCCAGAAATTCTTAGGATGACACATGGGCGAGAAATGCTCTCACACACAACCCTATCAGGCCTCTTTTACCACTGTGAAAGAAATCTGTGAACTGTGACCGATTAAAGTCCAAAATGTTGCGTATACGCCTTGGAGTGCACTATTCAAAATATTACGCGAAATGTAATATCGATAAAATGTTATTACAACTCCCTCCCAAGGACTATATTGATGTAATGTAAATTTTTTTTTGCTTTGTTCAGACCTGCGTATAGCAAAGCATTCTCTTCTTGTTCAGTGCGAGAACCACCACCCCGTTTTGGACTTCTTGCACACATAAGCATGAGCGTACCTTCGCTTTGAACTTGTGCCTGCTGTGCTGCAAACTCACGGTCCTTACGTACTCCCTCACTCACACACACACTTACAAAACCATCCCACTCGTATTGATGTGAGCCTAACTGCTGCCGTTTCTTCTTCGCTCTGTACTCAACTCAACTTCTTTTGTGTGCTCCTGACTGTCAAAATTCTCGGCTTTGTTTTTGCTCCAAACCGTGTTAACTTCGTGCGCGTGATTTGTGATGGAATTCACATCGAATTTCGTTTGATATCCTATTGAAAAAGTCCTTAAACTTTTGCGATAGATTAACTCAACGGTAAATCAATGGAGAACTTTAATAATTCTGTGTAAAATTTCGTAGAAACATCCTTGCGTGTGTCCTTTGTCCTTTCGTTCGTGCGCTTGCTGCTCCTCAACAGTGTGTTGTTCAGGGTTCCCTTTTGCTATCGCCTCTTTTTTTTCCTGTGTTCTACCTGTCGGTGTTGGTGCACTTGAGTGTAGTGTCAATTGGATGAAAAAAAAACAACAATCATTAAATTTTCAAATTGGTCAACGCCATATTGTTTCAAGGATATTCGCTGGGAAATTTTTGCATGTACCAAACACCACTCACCGTTGTCGACGTAGTTTTCCTCCTCTCTTTGATTTCACAAAGCTGTTATCGTGTGTTTTTTTTTTGCCTTTTCCTCACCGCTTCGCTGGTGTCGTCGTCGTCACTGCCTTATCCCGGAATATTGTGTGTGGGTGCATGTGTAAGTATGAGTCGCACATCACGGCATACGATGAGAGGTACCCAGGTTGAAGTTAAAAGGCGACCACTTGTTAGAGAAAAACAACCAATACATGCGCAGCAGACGGCACCAACAACGGCAAACGATTGTAATTCAATCCTCGTGGTGTTCCTTTTCTGCTGTAATTGCGCGCTGTGGTCGGGTGATAACAGGCAGAGTGTGGGCCTGGGCCAAAGGGAAGCGCTTGGTAATATTCTCACGTTTTTAGTATTTTCCTTTTCAGAGGGGAGGCTTTTCATGCCACACTATCTCCGACCGATGCATTCGCACTGACACTTTCAATATCCTGTCGAAGCCAGTTGGAGGTGGCGGCGCTTTGTATTTTGCCGAGTCGGTGCCTTTGCTCACTATCTATTGTCAGCGTGTGACAAGGGGTGTTCACAGGAAACCAACCCACTACCGATTGATAGAGAATTTCTATAATTCTACGGGGTGGTGGTGGGCGGCCTGGCAAAGAAATAGAACTAATTCTCTGTGGGGAACAGGACAAACTTGGAGATGCCCTGTTGAATGTCACCCGGTTATGCCCTACAAATCCATTGTCAACGAAGCAACAAGCTGTTTTTTTTTTATTCCCTCCCCCCGAGCATGGGAATCCTTTTTCAGATATTCCCCCGTTGCAATGGGGGTTGTATATCCATAGCCGCAATCTCCTCTGCAGCGTTGTCTCCCGACTAATGAAATGAAATGGGACTCCTTTGGTTGAGAGACCAGCTTCCTTTCTAGAAGGAAATCCTTAACTGGTTCAAATAAATCGCATGGCAGGCATGAGGCATCCATCATCAATTCTCCATGTGAAACCGATTCTAGGTCATATTTTCCGCTCTTTCCTTCGTCCTGTTGTGTATTCGTTTTTTTTTTCATTCTTATTGTTGTTATTGCCGCTTTTTAGCTGCAGCCCTTCGGACTCAATGAAGTCCCTTCGTTTCAATCTCGTTGCCGTTGTCCTTTCAGAGAAATGGGCAACTAGCCAAAACCCTATCGTATGGCACGGTTTATACATACTCTCGTCCTTTTTTTTGAGTATTTTTCGTCTTTTTAGGTCATTCATTTGAATCCTGCAGTAATGATTTGTTCAAAACTCATTTCAGTCTAGAATCGCGGTCGACTCTCAGCAAGTGCTATTGGATCACATCTAACGGTTTCAGAGCACGCCCGGATATCGCTCAATATCAATCAAAATTTGCCCAAGCACCCATCGAATATTGTGGGCGGGTGTTGTTTGGCATCCGATTAAGTTTGTTCGTCGCCCTTCGGTTTATTTCGCGTGTTTAGTTTTTCTGCCCCACAAAAACAGCACCAACACAGATACAAATTCGCATAGATACACATGTTAAAGTTGAAAATTATCTGTTGACAACAACAACAAGTTGGTTTGATTGTTGTTCCGTTGTGTCGCTGCCGCCGCGCCGCCCTTCCATTGTGATTGTTTCGTCGTGTATATACATTTGTTGTTGGCTCTTTTTTTTTGTAGTTTTTCGTTTGTCAGTGTGTAGTCATTGCGAAAACGTGTTGCGCCACAAAGTATACAACGACAGAAGGTATAGTGTGCTATTGTGTACCTCTATACACACCATTAGAAAGTGTTTTCGAAATAAAGTACAAATAAAAATAACCATAACCTTAACCTTACGAGGGATAACTTTGATTGCCGGGACACCATTTAGAGAACTTACTTTTGTTATTGTATTATGATTGGGTGAGTAATAATTGTTAAGTGTTTGTAACCTTTGGTTTTTTTAGTACTTCGTTGACCTTGTTTAATTACTTTCGTTTAGATATTTTAAGTATGAAAGAATCCATATTTTACAGAGTAGTAAAACTCGGTTGTAATTTATGGTTTGACCTGCTACTCGGACAAGGGTATATTCCTGCAATTTGTACTTATTATATTGATAGTACGTGATAAGAAAAATAGTTTTTTATTAATTCTAATAAAATCTATTCTAGAATTCTAACTAAATCTAATCTATAGAATATTAGCGCAAAACACGAATTTAAGCCAGATGAAGTCGTACCTACACTCTGGATTTACCAGCGCTTCACGAGGCTCACAGCACAGACTCTATTACCCGAAACTGATTCTGAACACACATTTTTACTAAACCGGTGCTCATACGACAAAATAAGCCTTTTTTTATATTATGGTAGAGCTTATTCCGCCATAAGCGGCATCACAAAACAGCGCCTATATGGATGTGGTTTCGTTGTTGGAGGCAGACTTAGGCAAAAAGTCTTGAGCTTCAACCCTGTAAGCGAGCGCCTCGCGACGATCCGCATCAAGGCTAAATTCGCCAACATTAGCCTCATATGCGCGCATGCCCCCACAGAGGAGAAAGATGACGAGACCAAAGATATGTTCTACGAGCTCCTGGACAAAACTTATGAGCAGTGCCCTAGCTACGACATTAAGATTGTCTTAGGCGATTTTAATGCCAAGCTAGGAAGGAAGGGCACCTTTGGTCGTACTGTCGGAAAGCATAGCCTGCACGACACGACCTCCGATAACGGATTCAGGCTGATCGACTTTGCTGCGGGGCGACACGTTGTGGTAGCTAGTACACAGTTCCCGCATCTCAATATCCACAAAGGGACATGGAGATCTCCCGATCAATCAACCGTCAACCAGATTGACCACATTGCAATCGACGCAAGGCACTCCTCCAGTATCATGGATGTCCGAACTTTGCGAGGGGCCAACATTGACTCGGATCACTACCTTGCTGTAGCCAAGGCGAATATCCCGACCAGCGCCAAGTAATGGAAATACTGTGAGGAAGTTTGACGTCGGCCGAATACAATCGCAAGAGATCGCCAGGTCCTTCTCCAACCGAGTCTCTCGAAACCTTCTACGAAGTCCTATGCAGCCAGCATCAAGTATTGATAGACAGTGGCAACATTGCCAAAATGCCATCAGAGACGCCGCCTCTGAATTGCTGCGTTTCACACGGCCACCACAACGAAACCCCTGGTTTGACGATGAATGCCGGCAAGCACATGCAGCTAGGAAGCATACAAAGCGGCGCTGCACAGAAGGACTAGAGCTGCTCGCGAGCTCTACGAGCAGAGGAGGAGAGAGGAACACCGGCTTCTCCGAAGGAAAAAGAGAGAGCACGAGAAGCGCGCGGTTAAGAGATAGAGAGATGTTACAACAGGAATGAGGTTAGAAAGTTTTACCAAAGGATCAAAAGGCCCTGCCAAGGGCATAAACTTCGAACTGAAGCCTGTAAGGACCATCAAGGGAACATCGTTGTAGAATCGCAGTCGGTGCTGAGGATTTGGAAAGACCACTTCTGCAGACTGTATAACGGCGAGGACGAACCAAATACCGCTGTCAGGCAGAACGAACCATTCAACCCGGGCGAAGACGTTACCGACGAAGCATACGAACGATACCGCCCACCCGACCTGGAGGAGGTGAAAATAGCTGTGTCTAAGCTCAAGTGCAACAAAGCAGCCGGAGCAGACGGCCTAGCTGCCGAACTTTTTAAATCTGCTGGCGATGAGCTGGTTAGGAGCATGCACCAGCTCATCTGCAAGATATGGTCGAAAGAAAGCATGCCCGACGAATGGAACCTCAGCATTGTTTGCCCGATCCTGAGGAAAGGAGACCCTCTGAGTTGTGCCAACTACAGAGGCATAAGTCTTCTTAACATCGCATACAAGATCTTTTCTGCTGTACTGTGTAAACGCCTGAAGCCGTTTGTCAACAATCTGATAGGCACAAATCAGTGTGGCTTTAGGCCAGGAAAGTCCACCATCGATCAAATATTCACACTGCGGCAGATCTTGGAGAAAACCCAGGAATTCCAAATCGATACACACCACCTCTTCATCGATTTCAAGGCCGCGTATGACAGCATCTATAGAGACGAGCTATATAGCGCAATGTCTAGTTTTGGCATCCCTGCCAAACTCGTCAGTCTGTGCAGGATGACGATGGAAAACTCACGCTGTTCCGTCAAGGTCGGCAAAGACCTTACCGACCCCTTTGATGTCAAAGAAGGATTTAGACAAGGCGACGCGCTGTCATGCGACTTCTTTAACATCATACTTGAGAGAATTGTGCAGAACTCTCGCGCCAACACCAGAGGTACAATCTTTCAAAACTCCGTTCAACTACTTGCATACGTAGACGACATTGACATAATCGGTAGAACAAAGCGTGATGTCAGTGAAGCCTTCGTGAGTATTGGGACGGAAGCGGCGAATATGGGCTTAGCAGTCAATGAGGGCAAAACCAAGTATATGCTGTCATCAAGAAAAGACACCCAACACCGACGTCTTGGACAAAACATCACCATCGACAGCTATAACTTTGAGGTAGTTAGGGACTTTGTCTACCTGGGTTCCGCTATCAACTAAGACAATGACACCAGCGCTGAAATCAAACGAAGGATAACTCTTGCCAATCGCTGTTTCTTTGGGCTATGAAGGCAATTGAGTAGCAAAGCCCTCTCTCGAGCAACTTAAGTGTCCATGTATAAGACCCTCATCATCCCAGTCCTGCTTTACGGTGCAGAAGCATGGACCATGTCAAAAACGGATGAAAACACTTTAGGCTGCTTCGAGAGAAAAATTCTTCGGACGATTTACGGTCCCGTCTGCATAGACGGAGAGTGGAGGAGGAGATATAACATCGAACTGTACGGGCTGTACAGCGATACCGACCTAGCCAAAAGAGTCAAAACACAACGTCTACGATGGCTGGGCCATCTAGAGCGGATGGACACCAACGCCCCGGCCCGGAAAATCTTCGAATCCACACCGCAGGGACGACGCGGTAGAGGAGCACCGAGACTCAGGTGGCGCACGCAAGTGGAAGGGGACCTCAGCCAACTTCGCGTGCGAAACTGGAGATGGCTAGCTAGAGACAGAGCTGGCTGGCGAAGCTTGTTGGCTGAGGCCCAGGTCCACCCCGGACTGTAGCGCCACCTTAAGTAAGTAAGTTGTTCCGCCATAACTGCAGACCACATTGCCCGGATCTCTCCATTATTTGTAAAACATTTGGTTCAACTCTTAAACTGCCCTTTTTCTTGTTTTTAAACTTATTAAGGCTTGTTTTTTTACTTTTGTTTCCACCAAAGACTATTTTACATCAATCTTGTAGACGGTTAATGTTGATCATTGATTGAAATTAGATCAAAATTCGATCAAAATTGTTAATATTAGGAATTTGTATACATACTTTTTGAAACAAAAATTGTTCTTGGAGGCCTCTTTAGCATTCGATGCACCGTCAAGAAAGGCTATCAATTTGCAAACTTACAACTTTTCCTATTCATCGCGGCATTGATATCGGGTTCCTTAATTTGCCGATGCTTACATAACGTATACTGACGTCCGGTTTGACTCCAATCCAAACTTTTCTTAACTCCTAGAATTCTGATGAATAAATCTCTCATCGCAAAGAAGCAAAAACATTTATTAAGAAACTAACCGAACGCATCGTTGCTTATATTGGGGAGCGGCCCCTATGGCAAAGTCATACAAAATTAATTTTAATATTGAAAAGTGAAAAATTACAACAATTTACAATTCTAAAATCGACGATCCGCATCAAGGCTAGATTCGCCAGAATCTGCCTCACATGTAAACGCGCATACACCTACAGGGGAGAAAGATGACGGCACCAAAGATATGTTCTACGAGCTCCTGTACAAAATGGCGATGTCAATGCCAAACTAGGGAGGGAAGGCATCTATGAACCGAACTTTGATAATGGATTCAGGCTGATCGACTTTACTGCGGGGCGACACGTTGTGGTGCACAGTTTCTGCATCTTAATATCCATAAAGGGACATGGAGATCTTCAGATCAATCAATCATTAACAACCAGATTGACCACATTGCGATCAACGCAAGGCACTCTTCAAGTAGTTTTGTAGCAAAGGTAGAGCTGCGGATATCCCAACCAACGCCAAGAAGTGAAAATACTGTGAGGAAGTTTGTCGTCGGCGGGTTACAATCGCTGGAGATCGCCACGTTCTTCTCCAACCGAGTCTCTAAAAACCTTCTACGAAGTCCTATGCAGGCGGCACCAAGTTTTGGTTGGCAACTTTGCCAAAATGCCCTCAGAGATGTTGGATCAGAAGTGCTAAGTTTCACACGGCATCATAACGAAACCCCTGACTTTTGACTCTGGCTCTGCACTGAACGACAAGAGCTGCTCTTAGGCTTTGCAAGAAGAGGAAAAGAGAATAATTCCGAAGGAAAAAGAGAGAGCAGGAGAAGCCCGCTGTTGATCAGATGGAGAGATGTTAAAACAGGAACAAGGTTCGAAAGTTTAACCAGAGGATGAAAAGGCCCTGGCAAGGGTAAACAGTTCGAACTGAAGGCTGTAAGGACCATTAAGGAAACATGGTAGTGGAATCGCAGTCGGTCCTGAGGATTTGGAAGAACTATTTCGGCAGACTGTGGGGAATCGTGGCGTAATGGTTAGTGCTTACTACGCCGGAGATCTGGGTTCGAATCGTCACTTGAAAAAAAGACTCGTTCTTTTTCACGGTCCCCACCTCCGCGAGGGTCTGACAAGCCGTCCGAGAGTATCATTTGTTTTGAAAAACTTCTCAAAGTGCCGGTCGGATTCGGCAAAAAATTGAATGTTCCCTTGTTTGTGAAGAAAGCACATATTGTTGGGAAGTTGGCCCTGGTTCACCTCGAGCTGTTGAGCCACTCTTTCTTATAACCGACCCAGGGTATATTAATTTTAATGCATACCTTGTAACACAGTTAAATAATCACCGCAGACCAGTAATACCTTTTAGAGATATGAATTGATTAAGCCATGTGCATCCGTCCGTCCGTATGTATGAAGTTTTAAGGTCTTAAAAATTGAGCTAGAAAGCTGAAATTTGGAGTGTATTTTGGTTCTCATTTTGTACAGAAAATGTGTAAAAATTAATAAGAATCATCCCACAGTCACGCCCACAATTGGCTTCAATGTTAGGCTATTTCTAATTCACATGACAAGGCGTAGGAATTCAAATTTTGGTACAGTGCAATAGTGGCCAGAAGACGTAAATAAGAAAAAAAATTGATCGCCCACACCATTGGCCATGCCCACTTGCAAAACGTTAGATCTCTAAAAAGCTGATTTTTCTGAAAATTTATTCTAAATTGGATTTTTTTTTTGCAAATATAAGGGACATTTCCAATTGCTAAATTTGGTACACGCAAAGTATTGAGCTCCGCCCATTTTTAAGAAAAAACTGCTCTTTTGAGTAATGATTTTCGGTTTTAACGCATTCGCTACCGCATTTCAAATGTTTTGTTTCTGCCCCTTTCATGGGTTTCAGTCAAGCTTCCAGGGAAGAGAGATTTTGGGAGAAGCAGTTCTCGTTCTGTTCCTAATTTTCAGTTAAGCTTCCATTGCTTACTTTGCATTGAGTACTTCGAGATCTCAACATTCACAAATCCGCTGGTCCAGATGGAATATCCCCAATAGTTCTGAAGAGGTGTTCTTCCACGCTGGCAAAACCATTGTGTAAGCTTTTCCATCGGTCCTACTCCTCAGGTTTCTTTCCGAGTAGATGGAAAACAGCATTTGTCCAGCCCGTCCCTAAAAAAGGCGATTCTTCTTCTCCCTCTAACTATCGTCCAATTGCACTAACTTCCCTTCTTTCTAAGGTCATGGAAACGCTGATTAATTATCAGCTTATGAAATATCTTGAATCACGAAAACTCCTTAATGACCGGCAATACGGTTTTCGTAGCAAAAGGTCCACTGGTGATTTGATGGCATATCTCACTGAAAAGTGGAACCATTCCTTGCATATTCATGGTGAAAGCAAGATTGCTGCGCTTGATATTTCAAAAGCATTTGATCGAGTTTGGCATCAAGCTCTTTTGTCGAAAATGCGTGCATTTGGAATCGACGAATCTCTTATTCAATGGATTAGTAATTACCTTTCGGACCGTTCAATTCAAGTTGTTTTGGATGGGTTCAAGTCTGCAATTCACAAAATAAACGCTGGGGTTCCCCAGGGCTCTGTTTTGTCTCCGACTCTCTTTTTAATCTTCATAAATGATCTTTTGTCTGCTACTACTAATCCAATTTATTCCTTTGCCGATGACAGCAACCTCAGTTTTTCATATTCGTTCTCAGCTCCTCGTCCCTGCTCTTCGGACGTTGAACTGGAACGGCAGCGTATGTCAAACTCATTAAACTCTGACCTTAACAGCATTGTATCATGGGGATCTCAAAATAGAGTAGAGTTTAATGCTTCTAAAACTCAATGCTGTCTTCTGTCATTGAAACAAAACCGAAACACCCAGCCATTGTCCATGAATGGCACTTGCATCGACGAAACCGAAACGCTTTCCATTCTCGGTATGTGTGTCAATAACAACCTTAGTTGGAATGACCACATATTTGACGTCGCCAAGAACGCTGCGAAATGCCTAGGTTTCCTTAAAAGATGCAAGAAATATTTCACCCCTTCTGATTTGGCTATTTTATATAAGGCCTATATCCGCCCTAAAATGGAATATAACTCCCATGTCTGGGCTGGTGCTCCTAAAACAACACTGCACCTGCTCGATAAGATCCAGAAACGCGCGATAAAACTCATAGGTGACAGAAATATTGCAAAGTCTATCGACTCACTCGAACATCGACGCAATGTCTCTTGCTTGTCACTGTTTTACCGTTTTTTTTTTACAAACAGTGTTCCAACGAAATAGCCATTTGCATTCCACCCCTCAAATTATTCAACCGTAATACTCGCCAACGATCGAATGCTCATCAATTCACCCTTGAGCCGACTTTCGAGCGTACTGTAAAGTTTAGAGGTTCTTTCATAAGCCGTACAACGCGAATGTGGAATGTCCTACCACGACAACTCTTTCCTACGCAATACAACCCACAACTTTTCAAAACAAGAGTGCACCGGTACCTCTCATCCCTTTCCCCTTCTTCTAATCCTTTCCGCTCTTGAGATGCTAAACATTAAAAGGGTAGCCAATGCCTTGTTCGCGAGTACATTATAAAAAAAAAAAAAAAAATTGCTCCACCTCGGCACTTCCATAGGGGGTAGCTACTTTCAAACGCGTTGTTGCCGGTAGTGGTGATGCCCTCTTCTACGTTTTCGTAACTAAGACGTCTCTAATTGTTTTTAAACGTGAACTTTTTCTAGATTGTTTTTAAGGCTCTTTTTGAAAGCTTCCCAATTCGTCTTTTTCTTAGATTTCTTGCCAAATCTCCCATAAGACCTGTGATGTCTTGTCTAGATCGAATAAGATTATTCTATGATTCAACAATGATGCTTAATTCGATACTTTCCAGTTTCTTATGGTTTCCTTTCTTTCCAGGTAAGGCTACCTATCCTGTGGTAAGGAAGGCTACTACCCATTTCCAAAGTCTCTTGCTTCTAGACCAACATTATCAAAGCGAGCACTCCGAAAGGGATATTTCCAAGAGAGAGCAGGTCACCGCTCTAAACCTTCGGTCAAACATCAACAGCCGGTGTTCCAGCCTTCGGTGTTAGGTTAGGTTAGGTTAAATAGGGGTGTGGTGAAAAGTACCACACATACACTAGGCACCAAAACGGGCCCATCGCGATCCCTGGGGAACCAGTTGAACATTGAAAAGGCAAAAACAACCTAAACATTTGCCCTCGTGAAACAGCCAATTTCCCTGTAAAAGCCACGGAGGCCTTTGAAGTTTGTGCCGTCTACTTCTTCTAAACTTTCGAAGCAATATTCCCCTTAAAATTTCCTGCGCATACGCGAAATTGCCTCACATTCGCACGGAATGTGTGCTATATCCTCAACCGCCTGTAGATTACTGCAGAAGTAACAAATATCCGTGTCAGAAAGCCTGAGCCTCCTTGCGTGTTTCCGCAGGAGGCAGTGTCCTGTCAGAATTCCTACTAAAGCCCTTAGCTTGTCCCTCAGTTTTAATAGTCCCTCAGTTTTAATAGTCCCTTCGATCCTTTTTCGTCTAGTCGTGGCCAGAGAGCCCTAGATACCCTGTGTCCAGTCAGACGAGAGCACCTTTGGTTGGCCGTCGTTTAAATTTTCTCCTCAATAGTGCCTCTTACTACGCAGAGGGGTGGGTTGATATTAGAAACCTCACTATTTCCAAGGATCCCTCCTCTTCTGCCAAGCTCATTAGCTTGTTCGTTTCCCTCTATACCGCAGTGTCCTGGCACCCAGCACAGTCTCACCCGGTTCTGACTCAACAATGCTTTAAGCGTTGTGCGACAGCGACAGCCCCTGACTATGTCAGATTTGATGTTGATCGATTCCTTTGCCTTGAGCGTAGCCTGGCTATCTATGTAGATGGCGATATCTCTGCCGGATATCGATCTCATCTGCATAAAATCGGCCGCCCTTAGTACAGTCAGAACCTCTGATTGGAAGACACTGCATGTATCCGGTTGTTTTAAGGATACTTTTAGTTCCGCGTCTTTTGAGAAGATACCGGAACCTGTTCCTTCCCCTGTTTTCGAACCATCTGTATAAATTGCAATTTCAGCCTTCGGTGTTTCTATCTGCTTATTGCAGGTTCGGTCACTTGGGATGTTGGATTTGAGGCGGCGATTGGCCCACCACTCTCTCCGGCGTCTTCAGTTCGCTCGCCGGTCACCGACACCCTGCTCAAACGATAACTCAGACTGCATTTCTGAGTCCGGATATTTTCAAAGGACTTGTCGTCGATTCCTGGAGCCAGTACTTGGACACTATCCACTTACATCAGGCCTTCATCCTGCGTTTTTAGAAACAATAAAAGCGTTTGATATCTCTGGCCAACCATTCCACTGTTTCAGCGGTCTCACAGTCTATTAGATTGGGTAAGGTTAAACAGGTGTGGAGTAAAAAAGACCATGCAGACACCAGGCGCACCAAAAAAAGGCAAATCGCGATCCCTGAGGAACCAGTTGAACTTAACAATTCAAAAGGCGAAACAACCTAAACATTCTCCCTGATGAAACAGCCAATGTCCCTCTAATAGCCAAGAAGGTCTTTAATTTTGCGTTGTCTACCTCCGGTAAACTTTCGAAGAAATATTTCCCACTAAAAAATTTCCGCTTATGCTGCAATCTTAGGGCCATTAGGGCCTTCCAATCAAAGACTGTCTTCGGACTCAACCACTTGGTTAATAGTTTCTCTAAAAAGTCTGCCAAGACATGTTATTAATAGATTATAAAATCTTAATCCGATTTCTTCCCGACTGGTCCTTGGCTAATTTTTTCAACTGCCTTTATTCAAAGCTACTCGCACCCTAGAGTAACGACTTCGCAAGGTTTAGTTTTTAAAGCCGTGAGTACCATTGTCTCCTCCCTTCTCTGACTTGGCTCTATTATTACCACCAGCAGTTTTACCAAGCCGCTTCACTCCACTAACATACATTTTCTTTAGAAGCAATGATTCCAAGAGAAAAATGTCGCCAATCATCTGCATTTGCACAAGTTGAAATTGGCTTGATCTTTTCCGAAACTCATTGTACAAAGCGTTGTTTGAAGATCGTCGTTGTCAGCCTCACTTAGAAATCTTGGTTGGCTCCTCTTGGTTATATGACTTAAGTGAACGCTCAAGCTTCTCTTATGGTAATATTTCTTTGCCGCAGCCGAGGCGAGAAATAATTTTTGCGCGAAAACAATCTGGCCTATAAAAAACGTCCAGCGATAAGTGTAAGAAGGACCTTATTTCATGCCAAACTAAAGGATTTTTCAAATGAATAATGGTTTAGTGAATAGCGAAAAAATATTGTCTCACTTTAGCGTCCTTTCTTTGGTTTTCTAAAAGAGTGGCAAAAGGCCAAAATGAATAATCTTTTTAGAATTGGCAAATAGCTGCTATTCAGGAGAAAAGGTGGGACTCACCCCTTAAAATGCGACTATTTTACTATTCAGTTTGGTTGTATTTCAGCAGAACTGCCAAGTACTTAAAAAGTCAAACATTGCATGCGTGGGTGAAGTACTTACTCTTGTTACAAAGCCTCATTTGCGATTGTATTACATGCTGTCTAAATGTACACACAATGTGTGGAACTTGACCTCTCAAAACGTGTGAACGCTTATATATAACCTTAAGGACATTTCTTTTATCCTTAAAGCACTGTTTTTCCTGCTTTCTCGTTCTCTGTGGTGTCAAACTTGTTAAACTCCGAGAACCGTACGCATATACGATTGTATAGAGATAGACAAACCCCCAGTACCTACAAGTGTTTAATACCTTGACGGCAATGGCAGCCAAAGGACCTGCAAACATAGCCACGTATAGTATCATTCTTGTTTCTTGCCAATGAATAATAGAAAAGTTTTCTTGGTGTTTTTGTTTTGCTTGTATGCCTCATATATCTGCACACATTCTAAGAATGGCAGTAGTCGCCAAGGGAAAACACCTGAACACATTGACCAATATATTCTTCGCTCGGTAGATTGCTTTTTTCTTTCATCTTCTTGTATGCCTCTTGAGACTCGAATTCGACACCAATTTCGGTGTGAAATAATGCGGGATGCCGCGCGATACACTTTCTATTGCTGTCGACTCTGAACGTTTCCGGTTGGATGTTGAAAAATGGTATCCAATTTTTAATGGGAGAATATTTTTTCTGTTTCAGTTTTGCTTATAATAATCGCACCCTTAGCAAAACCTGTGCATGTTCAGGTCACCCAAGCTTGCACTAGCACGCCACTAGATTCCTGAAAAATAGTTTCTCCTAAGGTCCATTTAATTAACGTTATCAGAATGTCGTCCTTCCATTAACACCATGTCATCGTCCTGGCAAGGATGACGACCAACACCTTGCACCGGTCAGTGTACGGGTACACCGAAGCATTGTGTTTGTTTAAAGCAACTCCTTGCCAGCCAGCACAGCATAATACGAAACAATTTTAATAATCATTAAAAAAAAAGGACCAAACACAGGAGCTTGTCATTACTGCTATAGGTGGAATAAGTCAGATGCCATTCTCTTTCCGCTATGAGATGCCTTCTGTGTAGCATGCTACTCGTGATGGTGTAACAAGTAACAAGTTGAATGCATAAAAAATTCATGCCAAACAAAAATGACAGGTCAAAGGGCTGAACTTTGCTGTTAAACCAATTTCTGTGAAATTGTGTTTTTGAAACTTCCCCATCAGGCAGGAGGGTTTTGTGTGTCCTCTTGACATGCTGTCAAGTCCTTATGACTAAATAATGAAATGGTAAACAGTTCTGTGTAGTGTCATATATACGTACCGTTTGTGTTTCTGACGAATGTTTGTTATTTTCTTTTGCCTAGCCTCTAATCACAAGGCAGAGACAGGGTAAGCTAAGCAAATTTAATTTATTTAGCGCATACAACGATGTATAAGGGTGTTTGAAGCTAACCTGTCCTGGAGGAGAAATTTCAAAATTTACTGTCTTGATTGCAAACGTGTTGCTGGCTATCGCTTGAAGGTGTGATATGCATATTCGTTTGGACCGTGTATAGGCATAGGCTCGTTTTGTAGTTGGTATACAACTATAGTATGCATGCTCGTACTATCCCGGGTTTTTCTTGTTCCGGCTTAATAATTTGAAGTAAAATGTTTAGGTCTGTCCAAAAATAAAAACAGGACCTCTTATGGTATCGCTCCATGTTCCATCCGTCCTGCTTAAAATTTTGAAGCATGAGATGTAGAAAGATGAAATCCGCTGCACTGAAAAAGTCTGTGAAAAAAGAAAACGCCAAATTTTCTTATAACGAATTAATTAAAATTTGAATTTTTTAAATCTTATTTTGAAAAATTTCGTAGCCAGAATTCACAGTCGTTCTTTAAACCCGAGTCTTAATAAACTTAGGTCTAAAGTAATTATAAACAATTTTTTGAATCCGCCCACAGACACGCCCATAATCGGTGTTAAAATGCAACTACCTCCAGAGCTTTCAAAACTGTGTTTGATATTCATCATCTTCTGTTAATTGTAAGACACACAAAATAAAAATTTAATCGCTTTACCTCCTCTAGTGGGCGTGGCATCGATTTTAAGGGTAATATTTAAAATGCGTTTTATTCAATATTTTTGTTCTATATTATATAGAAAACACTTAGTTCTACATTTTGTTCATACAAGACTTTGACCAAGGCCCACATTTGTAGGCAGAATTGACAAAAAACCTTCAATTTTCCACAAAAACGTACTTTCGACCGGCCTTTTCAGCAGGTACGGTAAACAAGAGTTCATTCTAGATTTCACTCATACAAAGTTTTTAGCCACGCCCCTCTTTAGGGGTCGATTTTACAAAAATATTGAATTTTGAGTGCATTGAGCGTAACTTGGAAATATCTGTGTTAATATTGACAGTATGTAATAAGGGGCGGTTGGACCACGCCCCTTTTCAAAGTTTGTGCATTTAAAATTCTGCTTTTCGAAAAAGAAATCTGCTGTGAAAATTCTTTTTTTTTCGAAATTCTTCTGTTCAAAACTCTGACGTAACAGAAAAATTCTGCTTATTCTGCTTTTTAACCAAACTTTTGTCAAATTTGCACTTCCAGAATTTTGACCAGAACAATTTTATTTTTGACCCCGACAGAATTTTGACCCCAACCCATAGTAATAAAAAGAATAGGAAAACTAAGAACAAGAATAGAAAGAAGAATATGACTTGGGCGGTTGCAAACGGCCAGAAGCTATTGTTACGATGGGTTGTGACTGCCCTTAAAATGCGAAAGCATACTGCACGGCAAGGGCTTGACATAAGAAGCCTGTATAGGAACACCAAAGCTTCCTCCCGCTAGTGTTATGCCTTTTTGAAGTAAAACAAGTGTATTTAGAGTTGTAGCCCGCCTTTTTTGGATTGAAAGCTTGTTTAGGCTTTCATTAAGTCATCTATCGTTATCTCCTCTTATAAAAATGACAAAATCATTAGCTTATACAAATGTATATAAGAAAGTTAAGTACAGTGCGTAGGTAAGTAGGTAGGAAAGTGGCTTATTAAATGCACTTAGGCCCATTGTAACGCCACGTGGGTATATGAAAAAGGGAGTAGGTTGGCGTGAATTTTATGATAGCCAGCCAGTCTTTTCAGAGAATTTTAGTAGCTTTTTGAACGGTGTTTCACTAAGGTCGCTTAGGTAGTCGTAGAAGTAGGAGCCTAGTATGGATTTCCTGTACGACGCGAGTGCCGGGCAGCAACAGAGAAAGTGTTGTACATTCTAGAGAAGTCGTGTTTGAGAATAGACCTAGTCCTTTTGCGTGAAGACCTAATAGGCAGTGTCCGGTGATAATTCCCACTGCAGTGCTAATTTTGGATCTCTTAAGGAGATCAAACTATCTGATCTTTTTGGATCGAGGCGAGGCCAGATTTGCTTGGAGGTTAAACAAGTGGTGCCTGTCCTCTATCTGTCGTAAGTTTCTTGTATGTTGTGGTTTTTGAGCTGTAATTTGAAGGTAGCTAGGGGAGTACCTATATTACAGGAGATTTCATCTTTTGGCAGTCTAGTGGCGTTCTTAGCGAGTTTATCAGCCTCACGGTTTCCCATGATGTCTATGACGTGGCACCCAGCACAGGCGGATGTAAAACTGTTCGGACATCTCCTCAAGAGATGTGCGACAGTTAATGACTAATTTAGAGTTTATATAGAGATCGATGTCAGGGATTTGATCGCAGCCTGGATATCCGTTAAAATACAGATATCGCGGGCGGATATCACGTTCCACTTTAGCCAGGACAGGGCTTCACTAATTGCTATTATATCTGCTTGGAAGACGCTGCATTGGTTGGGTAGGCAAAGGGATTTATTTAAGTTAAGGCACTCAGAGAATACACCACTTCCTACACCGTCTTCCGTCTTGGATCCGTCTGTGTAAAAGTGTATGTACCACAGGTCTCTGTTCGGAATCCGGGTTTCGAAGTTTTTCTCTGGGAAATATGAAGTTGAAGTGTAATCCAGGTTCGTGGAGGTGAGAGGCTGTTCGTTTAGAATATTGGCATGTCCGTAAACGTAATCACACCATTGGGACCATGCTTTAAGTCGAATTGCGCAGTTGGTAGCTGTTTGCTTAACAAATATGTCTAAGGGGGTAAGGTTCAATAGGATTTCGAGCGCATCCGTAGGAGTGGTTTTCAGGGCACCACTAATACAGATACATGCTTGCCTTTGTACCTTTCTTAAAACGTTTAGATGTGTGCTGACGTTGAGTATGGGCCACCATACTGCTACGCCGTACAGAAGGATTGGTCTAATCACAGCTGTGGAGCGCCAATGCGTCATCTGAGGTTGTAGTCGCCATTTGTGCCCAATGGCTTTTTTGCTCATATAAAGGGCCGTGATGGCTTTCCTTGCTCTTACAGCAGTATTGAGCTTCTAGCTTAGTCTGCTGTCCAAAATTTGAAAACGGTAGACTTGTGAAATTTAAAGTAGGAGGGACAATGCGGGGGATTTTGTGTTTCTTAGTAAAGAGGACAATTTCGGTCTTTTGTGCATTAACACTCAGACCATTCTCAGTCGTCCGTTTGTGGAGGAGATTGAGGGCATGTGGCATTAAGTCTCTCAGTGGGATCTTGGGGATATTTCCCCGAGAAGTCAAAGGCTACATCATCCGCGTAGGCAATCGGTTTGCAGCCCGCTCTTTCTAGTATAAGTAGCAGCTTATTTAGCGCTACGTTCCAGAGAAGAGGGGATAGTACTTCTCCTTGAGGTGTACCTCTTCTGGTCGAGCTTGTCAATGAAGTTCCTTTGTCCGTTTGCTGTACGCATGCTGAGATGGAGAAAGTTTAGACCGGTCTATAGTTGATCTTAGATGTAGATCAATGAGCCTTTCTAATGTTTTAAGTAGAAATGATGCTAAGCTATAATAGGTCTTAGATCATTGGAATACACGTGGGAACTTTTTCCCGCTTTGGGGATAAAGACCACTTTGATTTGCTTCCATCTAGTGGGGATGTGGCACAAAGACAGCCTTTAAAAATTTTCTCCAGCCAGGGGGTTTAGTATTATGGGGCTGGTATTATGCTGTCAAGTCCTGGTGACTTGTAGGGACTGAAGCTATTTATAGCCCACATGATATTATCACGCGTTATTAGAGAGTTCGGATTACTAATAGGCGTAGCCCTTGCTTGGCTTGTACTAGGGCAGTCTGGTGATTGCCCCGGGAAATGGGTATCTACCAGCAGTTTTAAGGATTCTTCATTGGCCTTTTTGAGAAAGCTAGAGACACTGGGACAGGTTGAGAGAACTTTTCGGAGCCTGGATGCCTCCGCGGATTCTTTAATCTTTTCGCAGAACTTCTTCCACGTGAACATTTTTTGATTTCCTAAGTTCAGTTGTAAAAGATTTAAGAGATTCTTTATAGGAGTCCCAGTCTTGAGTCTCTCCTGTATTCCTTGCCTTATTAAACTTCCTTCTACAAATTATCCTAAAGTTCTTTAAGTCCGCATTCTACCAACGCGGTTGTGGTGTCTTGTTAGTTTTTTTCAGTGGACAAGCTTTTTCCATCGCCTTATTATGGGTGTTCGTAATCACATCCACCAGGTTGTCTAACTCCCTGTTATTGTGAGGTATTGCAGGAAGTTGATTGGGCAAGGAAAGAGAGAAGATACACTTATAAAGGGGCCATATCGTTTTTCTGTAATTCCTATGCGCTGGTTGCGGTTGCGGGCAGTCATTTAGGTATCTGTGGTCTGAGAAGGAGTGAGTTTTAAAAACCCTCCAGCTTGTTATAACTGAGATAGATTACTATAACTTCTTGGCGATTTCTTATGATGAAGGTGGGCTCATCGCCTTTGTTGCATATCCCTAGGTTGTTCAGAAGGATGAAGTTTAGTGGTGACTCACCTCTATCATTGGTGTCTGAGCTGCCCCATAAACGATGATGAGCGTTGGTATCGCACCCAAGTATGAGGCTTGCTCCTTTGATGAGTGCAAGTTTAGCTGTTTCCTCTATGCTATGCGATGATGAGCGTTGGTATCGCACCCAAGTATGAGGCTTGCTCCTTTGATGAGGGCAAGTTTAGCTGTTTCCTCTATGCTTTTCGGGGGGATTATTCCATCGTAGGGCATATAAGAGGATGCAATCCAGTATTTACTCCTAGCTTTAGGCAAATCGTGGTTTGGTCTAGATTAGATAGGCTAGGAATAAGAGAGACCTTAAGATTTTTCTTAGCTAAACAACAAGTTTTTGGTTTACCTGGGTTCCTTTTGTAGAGTAGTTCGTACTTGAAGGTCCAAAGTCCATTTATAAGGTAAGGAGAATTAGGTTGTAGGAGGCTGTTTTTGAGTGGTGGAGGTTAATCTGGAGTAACTTTAACATTATCAGATGCCTCAACCACCGTGATGTCGTCCTCGCGCGCCGGAGTCGGACAGTAGGTCTATCTCCTGCGAGGATTCCAGCAGCTCGCTTTCTTTGTCGCTGGGGATGTCGTTGATTTGTTTGACACGTAGCCTATCTCCTGCAAGGGTTTCAGAAATGTTTGTCCTTCTTCCATTACCGCATCTGGATCTAGCTCCAGAGTCAGGAGTGAAGAGGACAAGTCAGAAACACTCTCCGAGCTTAGTGTAACACACGACTCTGAGGGTGCAGAGTTGTTGGATTCTCCAACAGTAGGGTTCGTGACCTTTTTCCTGGCCTCTTCCGAGGTGGTCGGCGCAGAAAGGTCACTCTCCGTCCTGTAGATTTTCTGCCGATTTTCCAGTCGTCAGTCTTCAACCCTGGGTTGCATGCCTTGATCAGTCTCAAAATCGACTTCGGATCCTCTGGTTCGATGGGCAGGTGGTGGTTTATCCGAATTTGGTGGTTTATCCGAATATTCATTCAGAAGGCCTACTAGAGTGCTGACAAGTCTAGCTTAGTACAGTGGGTAAGTTAAGTCACAATGATTGAACAAAAAATGGAAAAAACCCCTCCCTGAGGATATCCTTTTACGGTTTTATTACTACTTTTTCATTACCTAAGCTTGCTATTAAAGGCCTTTCTTTAGGCATATATTTCTAATCCATTTCAAATTTAAAGGATTGGAACAAGCTTACCGTAGGTTCAAGTGGAATTAAGTTGTTATTTTTATGCTTATATATGTATTTCAGTGTCCTGATTACGAATATGTTATTAAAAATTGTCGGTCTCGTTTAGTTTAAAAGTTATAGCTATTCAAAGTTTTAATTTTTCCATACAAAATACCTCATCTTTGACTTTTAATTTCTGCCTAACAATATGCTGTAGAAATCTGACAAGGTTTACTGTAAAATAAATTTGCTTTTGCAGACAACAGTGTGTGGCTGGCCCGCTTCGCGGGTTTAAAGGATTTCAACTCCCTTTTTCGCGGGGTTTACCCGCTCACGCGACTTCGTCACTGTGGCCATTTACGGGTATGTTAAAGTTGCACTCCTTTTGAACTTCTTTGGCTTATAACTTCTAAACTAATCGAGACCAACAATTTTTAATAGCATATTCGGAATCAGTCTTGAAACTTTAGATGGCCGTTCCGACCTTATCAAATGTACGTCATCTTTTAACCACTATATGTATAGAAGTGGCTGAGCCTCTAGGTTTGTTGGAAGAGTAGTGGCTAATTTGCTACTTTCGGGGTCAGTACCATCCTTAAGTCTCCTTACACGAGAGACGAAACAGTCGCAGTCGACAGTTGAGATAACATTTGGTCCTATGGGACCGACAGCTGTCGCTCGCAAAAACGGTTTTGTCGCTGGTGCTAGGCCAGGCTTAAGGTGCACCCAGGAAAATGAGCGTTCAGCAGTGGTTAAAGGCTCTATGGTGTCTTTGAAGTTATGCATGAGGCTTCCCTCCGAGTTGGATTTCCTGCAGCTCTTTATTGCATTGGGTCAGGGCATCCTTGTTCTTATTTCAGTCAACTGATCGTTTGACTGTGTTTTACTTTTCCCTGGCCTCTTCTCTATAAGAGTTCCTCAAGGTACCGATCTATTTGTGATTCTTTCTTAAGGCGGGCTGCTTGAGTGTAAGTTCTATTCTTGCGAAGCCATTTGAATATTTCGCAGATTTGTGTCTCATTACTTTTTTGAACTGAGTTTTGACGTTTAGATTCAGGTTAAATTAAAAGTGCTTTCGTTAAAAAAAAGGCGCCTTCGCTTGAGCGCTTGAGACCCTCCTGTTGAAGATCAACTAAGGGTAACTACTTGGGAGTACACAAGTACACAAATCAGTGCAAGGTCTAGCACCTTCTCCCTAAATGCATTTTGGAAGTTGGGTGTCTTAAATTAGCACTTAAAACACTTAAGGACTCACTTCTTGAGTTGTTGTTGCTGCTACCCCAAGGTTTGCCACTACTTTGGCAACGAAGCCGAAAACGAGGATTTTTTGCGTCCTCTGGGTGTACTGCACCAGTCGCTCTATTATAAACTTCGGGGGTTGTGCCCTCAGCCGGGAAGTAGGGTGAGTTTATCACTATTCCTGCTTTCACTTCATTATTGACGAGAATACTAGCGATGACCTTTTTGTTATTGGAACTTAAAACAAAACAATTCTGCTACTTTTTAAATGCCATAGTTTATGGAGTGAAGTTAGGTTAGGTGAATTTCTTGCAGCATAATCAGACAATCAAGTCAGTCGAACATCCTTACCTAATTTAAGCTTAAACTCCATCCACAACAACAATTGTCGATTACTTTGTTTCCAGTGGACAACGAATATGGTACACAAACGACACTACTATTATAAGACGTCACAACCCCGTGAACCGTCATCAATTCTCATCAATAAGACCATCGGTGCAGAATAAGAATAGGTGTCGCAACTACGTTCACCTTCATAGAAGTCATGCAGCGTTTATCTCTGTTCGTGATTGACTGGACCTAGCCGACATCAGATCAGAACGACCGACACCGCATTGTCCCACTTATGTAGGTACTGTCGCCGGTCGCATCGATTCGATAAATAATTCAAACAACTCCCTGGGGCGACCTAAATCACAAATCAGCCAACCATTTCTTCTTCGTCTGTGTAGTGTCCTTGGATTTCGTCCCTATAGTTTTTGCCATTGTCGGTCGGGGTGCCCCACACACAGCCACCCAAAATATACCAATCAGTGAAGCATGAAACTGGAAATAGAAAATCAATCGCACTTCTATAGCGGATATCCTATCGTTGAGGCATCCTTCTCAGCTGGGCCCCTTCCTTGAGCTGGCAGTCGCCGGCCGTAGCCGTGCGTCGTCGTCGTCTCGACAAAACACGCCTGCAGAAATGGTCCTTGGGAATTAAAACGAAACCTTTGGTGGGGTTGTTGGATCGAAGTCTAAGGGGCAGCTGGCCCTAGCAATTTTTGCTTTACAACGTGGCAACGCGACGGAAAATCATTGACAACCGATAGAAGCTGTCAGAAGCAGGCGACTCGTTAATTTAATTACATCCGGCCCATTAAATTGCTTCCAAGTGTAGAAGTACAGAGTATAGCGGCAACGGCGCTAGTTCCTTCTAAATTGACGGCAGTCCACTGCCAAGTGCTGGTTACATCAGACGCGCCCCTACATCGACGATAATTCCCCGTGTGATTTGAGGTGTTATCGAGTTAATCGATGAATTTCACAGATCACTTGATCCCGACACCCCTGCCTGTCGGTGCTGGACGGACTGGCACACATGTGCTGGATGGCATAGTGTTGCAGTGACGTGCGGTCGCTGAGTCATCCAATCGAAGCCAAACGATATAGACCGGGCATGATGTTTGGCCGATACAAATACTTGAACAAATAATCGAGAATCATCAGCGAGGGTAGTGCGGTGAATAGTAATTTCGCCAACAATCGGCAACCGACCAGAGTGCACTAAACGCTTAATTACCCTATCGCTGTCCTTTCGCAATCGGAAAGGAGTCCCGCCCGCTGTTTACTAGGGCTTCAGTCGGCAATCTTCTTTGACCAAGGCAGTGGTAATCTGTGATTACAATGACGAGGAACAATTTAACGGTGGCAGGGAATACAAATTATCGCCCCCGATTGGGTATGGATCACGTGCTCATTTAATTAGAATTGACTTTGGTGTAGGCACTTGAATTACAAATGCAACTGCAAGCTTGAACTGTTTTTAAATTATCATTGACTGGGAGTGATGTGACCAGGGAAGTAGTTCCCCCTTTCGAGTGTTATCGATTATCACTTCGATTCTGACTGAAATGTTTTGCAGTGGATATTGCATTTGCATCGAGAGTTGGATAGGAAAACCCTGGTTTTGGGAGACTTTTTGTTAACTGTCAACCTATGGCAAAGGCTTGAGCCAACAAAGTCCAAAAGGGTAATTGATTAAACGTTTAGATCCTACTCTCTGACCACCGTCTGGCTTAAAAATAAATTTCTACCTGAACTTAATTAGGTTTACTAATCACCCTTAGTCATATGAAGGTTCAAACCCCTTTTATTCCAAAAACTGTACCCAAACCTAATGTTTTCGGCTTAATTGCACTGACACGTGTTAAATTTGTTCTTCCTTTCTACATTTTCCTTCTCAATTAACTGTTGATTTTTCGTTCATGCACAAACAGCCAAACAAAGAAACAACCCCTCAGCGTCCAGCCAACGACGAATGACCAAGTAAATTTTTCGTTTTACAACCCCTCGGCTGGGCAGAGAATATCGCATTCGACACATCATAATACGCGCGCGGAATTTCAAATCCCAATTAATTTCCCATAACACACTTAAGTGCACACAGATTCAACACACGAATGCTCAAGGATATGTGTTTTTCGTACTTGTGTGTGTGTGTTTGTTTGTTTGTGTGTATCCATCAGCTTTGTTGTTTGCGAAGGACAGGTGAATCGGCTAAATTAATTTTTAATCTTCTTCGCCAAAAACTCATAATGACGCGGCAGGAAAATAAAACTTTCCAGGCTTGCAAGAGGGCTTCTCTTGATATGGGTGGTGGATATTATGGGGGGCGGTAAAGAGTAAATAACCATAGGGTAAGCTTTATGGATGTGTACTACGGCTTGTTTTGTTTTAAATCAAGGATACAGCTCGTTATGACGAGTGGGTGTCATAAAACGATGAATCAACTTTGGTGCATGTTCGGGGCTGGCTGTATGTGTATTATGGGAGTGTCACATGGGAGTAGTTTGACAACAATCCATGGGGGGCTGCAATTTGAAGTGTTGTTATACTCCTGTTTACCTCGATCATTATTACACACTTTACTGTGATGAACTTTGAAAATCTAGATTAAAAACGTGCGGTGCTTAACGCCGTTTGAAGTTTAGAATTTTTGAAGACACATTAAAATGACGGCATCTCACCAGCTTTATCACAAAATGGGCAAGAAATGCTTCTCCCACACTTGGTTAGAATAGCAAAAAGTAGTCTTGCCCTGGGATACACACCGAACCAGTGGAGACGGGCAAAGGTTGTATATATTCCAAAAGTGGGGAAAAAAGGCCCAACGCAACCTAAGTCCTATAGACCGATCAGCTTAACATCGTTTCTTTTAAAAACAATGGAAAAAGCAGTGGACAATTACCTAAGAGAAGAAGTGCTAAAGAACTTCCCTCTTCACCGCAGCCAGCATGCGTACAGAGCGGGCAGATCTACCAAGACCGCTCTATATCAGTTGACGGAAATTATCCAAAATGCTCTTGACACCAAAGAGACAGTAATCTGTGTAATCCTTCCTTCGAGGGGCATTTGACAATACGCCACATACACCATACGCTTCTATCGAGGGGCATTTGACAATACGCCACACGAAGCCATCAGGCGAGCCCTAGATAGGAAGGGAGTAAATAGAACAGTTGCCAGATGGATGCAGGAACTATTGAGCACAAGCTCAGTGGATACATCGCGGGAAATTATCAAGCTCAGCACAACAAGAGGGTGCCCACAAGGAGGAGTTTTGTCACCACTCATGTGGAGTTTAGTTGTGGATGAACTATTTGATACAATAATCAACCTAGGCATCAGCTGTCAGGCATATGCTGATGATATAGTATTAATTGCCAGGGGAAAGTTTGAAGGAACGCTCTGTGAAATTATTCAAGGAGCACTCAAAACCGTCCAAAAATGGTGCAACACAGCCGGGCCTAATCTTAACCCGGCTAAGACAACCATAGTACCATTCACAAGGAAAAGAAATACTCAAATGAAACCTATAAGACTATCGGGCATGACACTGATACCAGTCAAAGAGGTAAAATGTTAAGGTTTAACCCTAGACAGTAAACTCATCTGAAAAATGCACACAGAAGAGATCTCCAGAAAAGCTACTCGTGCTTATATGATATGCAGGAGCCTTGCGGGTAAGTCTTGGGGATGCAGCCCGAATATCATAAGATGGATGTACACTGCCATAGTGAGACCGATGATCACTACCGGAGCAGTAGCATGAGCGAAACGAACAAGCCTGAGCACAACGAGAGAAACACTTAACCTAGTGCAAGGACTGGCATGCCTCTGCATAACCGGGGCTATGCGAACGTGTCCGACCGCAGCCATTGAAGTGCTTTTGGAACTGACACCACTACACATCGTGGTTGAGGAAACGGCTAGGAAAACGATCCTGAGGATGGCTAAAGAGGGGACTGGGAGGGAGAGGTGCATTGGGTCGAAGGAATTTGACGCACTTCTCGATAAACTCCCCCTTCTGACTAACCCTAAGGATGACAGTTTGAGGAAGTTTAGCTTCGAAAAGAACTTCATCGTGAAGCTCAGCACCAAAAAGAGCTGGAGCAATGAATCCACAACATATAGACTGAGCAACAGCACCATCAAATGGTATACAGACGGGTCAAAAAATGATAATAGAACTGGTGCAGGAGTATTTAGACCAAGAACAAAATACTTCGAATCCATAGGTAAATACACCAGCATCTTCCAGTCGGAAATATACGCTATAGACAGATGTGTTCAACTTCAGTCTTGACAGAAATAACAGGAATTGCGACATAGCAATAATGTCCGACAGCCGGGCAGCAATTAAGGCGCTAAAGGCCCAGATAGCCGGGGGTCCAAACTTGTATGGGACTGCCTACACAAGCTCAATGATCTGGGTAAGGTCAATGAAGTGACCCTGTACTGGGTACCTGGCCATATTGGAATAGAGGGGAACGACGCAGCGGACTCCTTGGCAAGACGAGGAGCAGCAGAACCCTTCATTGGACCTAATCCTTTCTGCTGGATAGGGGAACACACCCTCAAGGAAGAATTCAGGAAAGCAGAGAAGGCAAACCGAGCTAAGATGTGGGAAAGCCTTCAAGGTCTTAGGCCAGCAAAGAAACTTCTAGGGAACTATTACCAGAGAAGATTCAAAGCATGCATCGGCCTTACTAAAAATAATCTACGCATTTTCACAGGGAACAATAAACTCAAGGAACACTTAAGGAAAATTGGTGCAACGGAGGAACCCTCTTGCAGATTTTGTGATGAGGCTAGCGAAACTCCGGAACACACTTTGCAATCCTGTGGGGCTCTGAAACACAAGAGAATGAAATGTCTGGGCCAATACCAGATACCAGACAGAAAGATACCCACCTTGGACCCACTTCTCATTTTCAGATTTATACGTGAAACTGCACTAGAGAATGTGCTATAAGGATGAGTTCTTTCAGCCAAGGCCAAACAGGAGCACATACCCTCGGTATAATTTAGTAATGAATAATAGTATGAGGAGAGCTTATAGTACGAGGAGAGTATAATGACCATAGAAATAAGGGAAGTTAGTGCAATCGGGCGATAGCTAGAGGGAGAGGAAAAATCGCCTTTTTTTGGGACGGGCTGGACAAATTCTGTTTTCCATCTACTCGAAAAGACAATGGCTCGGCTTTAGCAATGGTTTTGCCAGCGTGGGAGAACACCTCTTCAAAACAATCGGGGATATACCATCTGGACCAGCGGATTTCTGAATGTTGAATGAATGTTGAAATCCTTAAGTACTTTTCAACTGTACGAGTGCGAAATTGAATTTGTCCCATAGTGTATTCGACGCGCTCGAGTACAGCCAGGGACATCGCAGAAGTTGGGAGTGTAGAGCTAGCAGCGAAATGCGCTGCAAGTAGATTTGCTTTGTCAATGGAAGATGATGCACAGGTTTTCACATTTTTCACGAAAGACCAAAAGTTTTTGCTACCCTTGGGACAATGTAGAATTTTCTGCCTCAGCTTTTGGTCGTGAAGGAACTTAACGCGGCGAATATGAGCATTGCAATCATTTCTGGCTTGTTTGAACTTTTTCCTTTTTACCTGCGTTGGATTGGCCTTATAGGCCCGAAAACATAACTTTTTTAACCTTATCGCCTCTTTACAGCTCGAGTAATAGCACGATTTCTTCTTAGGTGTGATGCCCTTAAGCCTGTTAGGGATAAAAGATCTCTTACCTTGGAGAATGGTGTTAGTCATCATTTCAGCAGCGAGCATCCACGTTGTTATCGAGAATGCACAGGGACCAGTTGAAACGTCCGAAGAAGCTGCTGAGGCCGTTCCAATTGACTCTCTCGTACAGATTATTCTTTAAGGAGTTAATTGCTTATAAGGTTGGCTACCCAATAAGAATTTGGCTGATATGACGCAGTGGTCTGACGAGCCTAAGGGGGATAGTACATTTCCCGTGTACTTATGGGGATGGGAAGTTAAAAACAGGGCCAGAGTATTGGCGTGTAGGCTCGTTTACAAGTTGCGTCAGATTATTTAACGCAGCAAAGATCTCGGCATACCTTTCTGCGGGTGTTGTCTGACCAGAATGCCGAAGGCACTTAGAATTGTGAATATATTAAAATCGCCCGTAAACACGATTTCATTATTAGGGTGTAGGGAAACAATTCTTAAGATGGAATCGGACAGTGCATCAATCTCATTACAAGTAAATGCACTGCCCATGTTTGGGCTTCTGTACACAAATAGTAATGAATAGTTTCTCTACGGACGGTGAAATCTATCCACATGAAGTTGAACTCCGGGTTGGAACAGGTGTTATATTGTAAAGGAACTATATCATTAGGAAAGGTAGACTATATCATTACGAATATAAATAGCGAGGCCATGATGAGGAAGGAATATTGGCTCTTAGCGATAACCAGATAGTTTAAAACCCGGATTGGGTTGACCTGTAACAGAGTATTTGAAAAAACAAAGTCCCTGTTACAAAAGTGAAACCCGCATTGACATGACTCTTAGTCTCACAATATAGTCGATGTGCAGTTTGAGCGTGTCCAAGAAGAGGAGCGCTATTTCAGTCTCTAGAATCTAGAAGCATCATTCATTTGGCTTATTAATAGGAAGCTTAAGAATTCTGCGCAGAAATTTTTCTACAATCTCAGTAATCAGGTATTTATATTACCGGACCATCTCAATTTGTTCACCTTCCTTTTCTCGTGTTGGCTATGACGGCCTCCTCCGTCCCCTAAACATTATTATCTTCGGCTTAGAATGTTAACAGATAAGTTTCAAGTTTTTTAGTATAATTCTTATCTGTTGATCATTAGCTGACTACCTTCTACTGTTTCGGCAAAAAATGTCATGTCAAATGCAAACAATATGCCGGGGGCTCTCGTATTTCACCTTTTATTGCATCCGTAATGTCATTTGAATTGCAACGAAGAACAGCGTACTTAGAAAAATGCAACTTTACTCCCACAGTGGTATCGAACTCCTCCGAAAGGTAAACGCGATTTCGCTGTAGTGGGTGTGTCTGTGGGCGGATTCAGCTAATTTTTAAACTTGATTTGAAGGACTGGACTTCCAGCCAACCCACCAAATTTTAGATCTCTACCTTAAAATTTAAGGCCTAAAAGTCGTTTATATACGGACGGACGGACATGGCTTAATCGATTCTCCTGTCGGTTCCATTCATATTTCTAAAAGGTCTTAGGGGTCTACGGTGATTATTTCACTGCGTTACAAACTATACAACAAATTTAATATACCCTAGGTCGGGTATAATTGCAGGACAGAAGTTGTAGATATTAAAAAAGTGATTTTTCGAGTTAAGAACGCGGATTTTTAGGCCGAAATGTATGCAACTACATAGTTTATGTTTAATGCTTAAACTTAACTTAAAAAAAAGGCGAAAAGTAAGAGCTGGGACCGAAAAGGGTGCTGAAATTAAGAATGGATAGAATTTAGGAGAATTTTTTTAAACAATGGTTTGGGGTCAAAAACTTTAGCGTAGTTATTAGTAATTCGTAGCATTCTAGTGATTGGCGCAAAATGACCATAATTAGTGCGGAACAGATCTGAGATTGCGGGGATTAGGTGAAAAGTGAATAAATTGGAGAAGTTGTGGGCTGTCAATGTTTCCGTTTAAAAGCTGGTGAATGAAGAGGATGTCGGCTACCTCTCGACGTTTTTTTGGTGATTGCATGCCAACTAGGTTTGATCGATGCTCATATGACGGCAACAGGAAGGGATCGGTCCAGCCGAGACCACGAAGAGCGAAACGAGGAAACCTTCTCTAGACTGTTTCAATTCAATGTATGCGGGTTTGCCAAACTTGACAAGCATATTCAAGAAGAGGTCTAACGAAACTAATGTAGAGGGCTATGGTGACATACGGATCAGAGAACTCCTTGGACCATCTCTTTACGAAACCTAGAGCAGAGTGTGCGCGGTTTATGATGTTATCAGTGTGAGAACGGAAGTTCAGTTCCTTGTCACAAATAACACCTAAATCATGGATTTCGGTTGTTCTTGGCACAGGCTCATCATTAATGAGGTAGATTCTTATATGTTTGGGGTTACGTCTTCGGGAGTAGGTTATTGCCTTGCATTTGCTGACGTTAAGGTCTAAATAGTTTTTTTTTTCACCAAACTGCAAATTGATTTAAAATCTCAGAAATGATTTTTGAGATTCGCATATCATCTACGAAGACAGAGGTGTTGGAGGAAGTCAGACCATATTAATGTCGTTGATTGCAAGGATGAAAATGATAGGGCCGAGATGACTGCCTTGGGGTACACCGGAAGTTGCCTTAATTGGGTCAGAAACTGAAGATCTAAAAAGCACTCTGTACTGTCGATCCTCTTAGTATGAATTCATCCAATTTACGAAACAAGAGTGGAAACCGAGCTTTTTAAGCTTCAGGATTATAATTGGGAAGGCTAGTTTGTCAAGTAGTATTGACAAGTATAAATTATTAGTATAAACCGTTCAACAGTTATATTTTTAAATCCCGCCCACTTTTTCACAGCATTGCAGTTGCGTTTTTTTGGTAGACAATCCGTCAAAAAGGGAGTGAAGTTTTAACATATCTACGCACTGTTGCACTTTCCCACTTGTTTAAAATTTATTAAATTTCAAATCCATAAAACAATTATCTGGAATTTTATTTAGATCCCGTTTTATTTTTTCCAATAGCGTAAATACCTGTGCTAGCATTGGATGTTTATACCCCGTCTTATAGGATAGGAGGTAACTAAGTTTGTCACATACTTTGTAACACGGTGAAATAATAATGGTAGACCCCCAAGACCTTAAGGGCATATGATCGAGACCGAATTCTGAATCGAATGAGCCATGTCCGTCCGTCCGTCTGTATGTCACATGTTCTTAGGCCTTAAATTTTGAGCTAGGGTGCTGAAACTTCGTACGTAAGGTCCACGTCATGCGAAGCAGTACAAGTGTAAAAATTTTTGAAATCCGCCTAAAGACAATCGGTCTAAATGTGCAACTACCTCCAGAGTTTTCAAAAGTGTAAGACGTTCTAAAAGGCTGAAATTTAACATTTAGCATCTCCTAATGAATGTTAGACCCAAAAAAGACAAATTTAGTTGGTAAACCTCCTCTAGTGGGCGTGGAATCTATTTTAAGGGTAAATTTTCAAATGCAGTTTACTCAATATTTTTGCTCGAAATGGAAAAAAATTTACTTAATATTTTATGTCGAAAACGCTTAGTTCCACTTATTGTTTATACAAGTCTTTGGGCCACGCCCACGTTTGGAGGCAGAATTGAAGAAAAACCTAAAATTTTCCAGAAAAACTTAATTTCGACTGGCCTTGAGCCTAATTTAGGAAAGCATGAAACAAAAAAAGTAGCAGGTAAGGTAAACGAGACTTCAATCCAGATTTTGTTTGTATAAACTTTTTAGCTACGCTCCCTTTCAGGGGTCGATTTTTCAAAAATATTGAATTTGAACCAAAAAATTGCATTTTTACGTACATTTAAGTGTAACTTGGAAATATCTGTGGAAATATCTTATAATCAATAGTTTGTAATTAGGGGCGATTGGACCACGCCCCTTTTCGAAGTTTGCATTACTTATGAAATGTCAAAAAATAACTATGCTATCAGCATTTTACAATGTGGGATAGGATGGGTCAACGGTCCGTTTTACGGACTGTAACTTCTGCGTACACACTGTAGCACTTACTCACTGGTTTTCTTACATTCTATGGCCACCGTTTTTTGCGAAAACGGTAAAACAAGCTCCTTTTTTATCTAATTTTTTAAATGAGCTTCGAAAAACATAGGTTAAAAATGGCAATTGAAAATCTGTTTTAATTCAGCTTATTTCTTTTGACCGCTTTGTACTTTAACTGAATCTAAACAAGATCGCTTCTACCGTTAAGATACTAGATGATTCTAAAAAATAGTTTTTTAAAATGTTTTTGAGTTAAATTTCAGAAGGTTTTGAGACTTAAAATTTCGCTATAATTTTCCGTATAATTTTGGATAATTTTTGATTTGTGTGATTTTTTTCAATATTGGTTCAATATTAGTTTAGTGCACTAAGCGGTTCAAAACTTATGGCATAAACCACCTTGAAAAACGTTAACCATTTTCAACAAAGACTTTCTCGAAGATACTCTGACTTGCGCAGTTCAAAAGCATACCAAATTTGCGTTTCTACGACTTACCGTTTCGAAGTTATAACGCGATTGGACGGTCGACCGACGGACAACTTAGCGTCGGTCTTAAAAATGTTCGCCGTAACTTCTTGCTTATTGTTGCAAACACTTTTTTTGTAATTTCTTGACAATATTAAAATAAACACACGTTTCTTGGTTATGTGACCTCGTAACGAAATGCCGGCGACGATTTTACACTGTGACGAAAGCATTTTCACTCTAAGGCAGGAAGAGCCTTAATTTTACGAAATCCCTCTGTCAGTGGCTCGCGTTTAAGTAATCTGGTACAATATGTTGTACCTTGTCGTCTGTTTTCACTTCCAGTATATGAAAGCTTCTTCCATATCTTTGATCATCGTACTTTGCTCCTTCAACCCTCGTGTCAATACGAAATTTTTACACTTTTTGTCCATTCATCGGGGGTAAACCCTCAAATTTGTATACACTAAATAGAAAATAAGGTTAAGAATATTCAAATGCAGAAAGAAACATTGCAATTGGAGAGGACAATATTTCTTAATGATAGTTTTTAATTTCAACTTTTTCTTGTTCTTCGTCTTGGTTGGCGCAGCATTTGACAAACGTGACCTAGGGCTTGTGTTTGAAGTCGTCCGTCCTAACGCGCTTCTACATTTAGTGTTAATGTACGTGGACATAATATGGTCCAGCCATCCTTTGCGAGCTTCAATGTCCGGCTTTATCCGAATCAAATCAATCAATAAGCAACTTATATGGCTCAAGTTAAATGAGGCATCACTATTTGAAAGGACTATAGGTGTTCCTCTGGGATGACAGATTGGTCGCCTCAGTAATCTTCTATACACTACGAAACGAAACGACATTTATGTCAGCTTGAGACACATTGGCGTCCACGCAAGCCAACCTATTTGATTGCACGCAACTTCGAACTCCACCCACTACGTATTCTCTGTCACAGCTGTCAATGTTATTTATCAATATTGAAACGATGGCATGAAGCATAAAATTTTCCAACACAAAAAGCTAAACTAAATGAAAAAATATAGCCTTTTACGATTACGAGTTTTATTTGAGAGCTCTGCTCAGGCACTTTGACATTAACACTCTTCAACAATCGAGTTAATAGCTCGAGTCTGTTCATAAACCACTCCGAATCCATTTGGAATATAAAGAGTGTCATGACAATTAAGTCATATTTACATAATTGCTTCGATGATAAAACAGGAAATAAGTAGTAAAGGTAGTCAACAAGTAAAACGTGCACCCATAAAAGGCGAAGGATATATGTGTAGGACTTTGGAAAGGCCCAAGCAAATGGCTCTTAACTCAAGGCACACCCTTCCGTTTTATTTGATTTCCAATTTTCATTGACGTTTATTGAAAGTGTATTGTCAAAGTTTTGTTTCATGATACTACTCGATTATGGTTCTTGGAATTGGCAAGCCTCAGGCCGAACTATACCCTACCCAACCACCCGCACTCTGATGGCGCCTCAGGTGGTTGGCATTCGTGTCAATCGGTAGTTCCGCGCGCCTGTGACGACGACGAGCAGGCATGACACTAAACTAGCCGCACTAGTTGTATTCAGGATAATGATAATGATGATGATGACAGGGGGGAGGCAATGATTCCGGGCTGCATTTTTTTTTTTTGCGTTTTGTCTGTGGTGAATTGGAACCGTAAACAAATGTTGCGTGCGCCCTACCAAACAGCCCTCCATACACTGGAACGCCACAGCACTGGCCGGTAAAAGTGGGCAATTTTTCTCTTCGATGGCCGCATAAATTGATGTCGATTGTCATGATACCTGCGGTAATGTCACTATTAGCACTATATTACCATTGTAAACGTTCACGAGCCTCAGAGCATTGGTGTGTGTTGGCCATTAAATATGCAGGCTATATATCCTGTATGGGCACTATGTGCCGGATAATTTCAGTTTGAGCACTCTTGACCGACCAACTGCAATGGATAGGCATTCTTTCAGTGGGTTGCCATTGAATAAACAAAAGCTGTGTGTTTGTGCGCTTTTGTTGGTACAATTATTATTTAATCAACTAATAGGAGCAAGGATATAGCAGCAGTTCATGTGTTTGCTTTAAAGTCTGTTGGGAGTTCTTTGATTTTAGCTTTAATCCATAATTTGACGTGGAATAAATGGTGCCGGATTATTGACCTGAATAGAATAGAATTATTAGATTTCAACTTGCCTCATTACCTAAAGTATTTCCCAGCCAACAAGGACAACATTTAAGATTCCTGTTAAAAAAAAAATAAATAAGTACCGGGGAGTTAAATCCTTGTATATTCAAGGATCTCGATTGATTCCCTCTTCTATTTACACTCAGTATTTATTTTAAATCAACGCTAGGCCAACATGTTGATTGCTAGCAACAATTTCTATGGAATTTCAAATGAATTCAGCGCCTTCGAGACAATTGGAATTCTTTTTTCAACCCTTTTTCATCCCCCACACCCAGTGCTTACAAAGCGAATTAATGAAGGTGAACATTATGCTGACTCACCCTGCAAATGTTAACCCTTCCAATCAACACCCAGACAAAAGACGAGTTAATAATTTCACCACCCACGAAATTGTCTGCGTAATGTTTCTGACAGAAGGATTAACAAAAACGTATCGATCGCGTCGCAAAAGAGTCAGAAAAGAAATTAACTCGTGGTAAGAGTTTGAAAGTGGGGAAAGGAAAAACAAACAGGACCACGAAAAAAACCCCACTTGAGAACACGAAAATGGCGCCACTAGAACTTCTTCGATAAGAGTGTCGAAATTTCTAATTAAAAATTCGTATTGATAGGAAATGGTTTTATTTTTTCGTTGAAGGAAAGGAATTGAACCTTAGAAGCAATCAGTGGGGCAAAGTATCCTTGTAGTTTGTGAAAGCTACGTTGTTGTTTTATAAGGCTTTTTTGAAGGACTTTAGGGCGGGTTTCTCTAAGAGAAAAAGGCTATGATATTTTTAATGTTTGCAAAATCAGCAGATTTTTTTCAATTGAGCTGCAAGTGAAATTCGAGCAACCCAGGAGTGTCTACCTGGAAACGAAAAACTTCATGGTCGGCATCTGTTATTCAGGCCATAGGATCGGTCAAAACCAAGCTAACAGCTAACGTACTCCTGGCTGTAATTGATGCTTTGCTGGTCAAACCATTGCTTTCCTTCAAAAGAAAAAAAAATTGCTTTCCTCTTGCGAGAGGAAGCCTTGGTGTTTCTAAACTTGGTTTTTATGTTTCAAGTAACCACACCCTACATTCTGTGACTATTCCAGGAAAGTCTTGCATACCTCGGCCAAATTTGTTGGGGAATCGCAGATTAGTTATGGTGAAAACCCCTGCAAAGGGTACGCATCTTCCAATTACTTCTTCTTTTCTGACATCCTGACCGGCACCATATTGTTTTTCGGATCCGCGAGAATTTTCCTTCACAATGTAAATTTGGCATTGTTTTTTATTTTCTGGCTCGACGAAATAGAATCGGTGGTTCCTAGGATCTCCGGTCGAAACGCGTCCAAAGAACTGTCTCTGCAGAGGGCCGCAAAACTTTATCGCTTCTCATAATAGTCCGAAGACACACAGCATCGTTGTTTACTTATACCATAGGGATTTCGACGTTTCGATACCTTAACACTTAAAATCGAAGGTCTGAGATTATCTCATGTGTATTCTTGATGTCCGCCCCTATACTGCATTCGTCGCATATGTCGGCTACCAAGAACACAGGTGAGAAGGTCGGCTCAAGACGTAGCCCTCCGTATACTTTTGCTGCTTCTTCCGTGGCTGTCTTCATCAGGATGTAGCGGCTCGTTATACAGTCCGGAAGTCTTGGCAAGATCTCCTCTGATTATGGAGGCTTTGGTACCCGTGCGATAGTGGTCACATACTTTCTCCTTGCTATGACTTCCTCCACTGCGGAGCCCCTCTGTCGCAGACGCACGATGGTCAGGAGAAAGTCATATAATAGCCTACTTGCAGACTTATGTCCTTGAGCATAGCAAAGAGAGACTACACGGAAACGCGGGAGCTCTATCCCGGCGACCATGAAGGCTGGAAGTACTGAAGAACTTCGTCATGTACAACAAGAAAATCCCGACATCAAACCAATTCTCGCATTTAAGGAATCTATGGAAAAGCCGAATGCAAGAGAGATCTCTCTGACAAAAGTCTTACCTTAAAGGCATACTGGGCACATTAGGTGTTGTTTTATAGACAAGATTATGTTCTGGATGAAGGAGCTTTCAGATCCTTTAAGATCCTCCATACGGCATTTGAAAGTGTAAAAGACACTAAGGGAAATGCACGTTGGCGTGCTGCTGTCGTAATTTACCACGTGCGCTGCTAGCAAGAGTCCAAAGTGGAAACAATAGGGAAAGTGCAACAGCGCATGTGAAAACGTCAGTCCGTCTCTGACGGGTTCCAAATTACCTGCCCCACCTAAAAACGAAACTGCCGTGCCTCCAAAAAGTGGGCGGGTTATAAAAATATAACTGTTGAATGCTTTATAGGTTCTACATTTGGGACTATAACTCCGCCTTTTTGACTTAAAAAATTGCTTATTTTAAAACCACGCCCACAAAAATGGGCGGAGGCATATACCATATATACAAAAAACTTAGAAAATGTTAATATCTTTAACTTTTGTCATGTAATTTTTTGTCATATTTCATTTGTATTTATTCAAAAACAGTCATTTTTACATGAAAAACAGTCATCAGTTTGAATTCCTTAAAAAGTGGGCATGGTAAAGGCCAACATTTTTCGGCTACCTCAAAGACAATTACAAGAAAATGTCACATACCAAAAATTTGTGCGTTAGCACCATTGTAACGTAGCTAAAATTTGAAAAAGCTATATTTAAAAATTAAAGATGGTCGCACACACAAGCTTGTTGTGGGCGTGTCTGTGGGCGGATTCAACAAATTTTCAAACTTGATTCGAATGAGTGGACTTTCAGCTCACTTACCAGCTTTCAGCTCTCTAGCTTTAAATTTAAGGCCTAAAAGTTGTTAACATACGGACGGACATGGCTTAGGTCTTAGGGACATGGTCTTAGGGGTTCTGCGGTGATTATTTCACTACGTTAAAAACTAAACATCAAACTTTATACATCCTGGGTAGGGTATAATAAGAGTTATTCGCACAAACAGGCCTGTAGTGAGCGGGCGTGTCTGTGGGCGGATTCAACTAATTTTCAAACTTGATCTGAAGGACTGGACTTTCAGCTCATTCCCCAACTTTCAGCACACTAGCCTAAAATGTAAACCCTAAAAGTTGTTTACATACGGGCGGACGGGCGGACATGGCTTAATCGATTCTCCTGTCTACGGAGATTATTTCTGGTCTTACCGAGAAATAATTCGGTCTTTCTTATTGGCTTACCGAAATTCGATTCAAAGTTATTTCAAACTAGTTATAGAACCCATCTGAAGTTTTCTTTAGACGAACTGCCAGGCTCCGCAGTAAATTTAAATCCGGATTCCGCATTGATGGTTCCTATTCCAAGATGTTACGCGAACTAATTATGTCGTTTTCCGAAGGCGAAAAACACCTTTTGGGGATCACGGTGCAATTCAACAAGAGGTAGAGTACTCTTCAAAGCTAGCATGAAACGTGGCGTGGTTTTCCTTTCGACGGGAAAGCCAACGTATTGGCCAACCGACAGAAACAAAGTACCTGACCTTGTCGACTTCTTTATCGCAAAAGGGGTCCCTCACAAAAAGAAGAAGGCTATGATCTCTGTAGAAGAAGGCTGTGATCTCTGTTTGGATCATTCGGCAGTCGTTTTGAAACTCGCAATCGGAAGTCTAGCAAAAAAAAGAGAGAGCGCCTAGGTTAACTAATAACAGCACCGACTGGGATGGCTTTAGGAAATACTGCAAAGAAAATGTACTTCTACATGTACCACTTACAACCCCTTTAGAAATAGAAGACGAAGTCGATAAACTCGTTAGAACTATTCAAAACGCTGATTGAAACAAATACTTCTTTCCGGAAGACTGGAGTATGGAAAAGCGGATCAATATACCCGCGCGAAATTGAAGAACTCATACGCGAAACGAGAAAGGCTCGAAAGAGATGGCATTTGTCTCGAGCTCCTCCTGATAAAACCATTCTGAATGCGCTTTCTAACGATTTAAAGCACTTACTTCAAGATTTTAAAAGTCGCGAGATTACCAACAACCTCGAAAACTTGACTGCCGATAGAGGTTAAAACTATTCACTTTGGAAAGCCGTGAAGTCCATTAAAAAGCCCATTGTACACTCGGTGCCAATAAGCAAACGGTGAATGGGTAAAAGGCGACAAAGAGAAAGCAGATGTATTTGCAAAACTTCTAGAAGATACGTTCAAACCGTTTGCGATACAGATCGCGAGCCGTTGGTTGACGATCTGTATCGCAATGCGGAACTAGACAATTATCGAATGAAAACCGTGTCACTGTCTGAACTTCGTCAAACAATCCGAAATTTGAAGAATAACAAAGCTCCAGACCACTACCTAATTACTGGGGAAATTACTGGGAAAGGAGCTACCGAAAAGAGCGTTAGTCAAGCTTCTCTACATCATAAACGCATCAATGAGAGTTTCATACGTTCCACGGCAATGGAAAGTCGCAGAGGTAATAATGGTTCCGAAACCAGAGAAATGCCCGAACGACAAAAAATTATATAGACCAATTTCGCTTCTGCCGTTTATATGTAAAGTCTTCGAGAAACTTGTGCTCAAACGACTGCAACCAATAATTGAAGAAAAATGATTGATTCCGGATCACCAATTCGGCTTTAGGTTCAAACATTCAACAATTGACCAAGTCTATCGAATAACTAATGCACGAAGGCCTAAAATATAAGCTACGGAAAGTTTTGCCGTAAAAAATGTATGAACTCTTAGAGTCTTATCTTGACAAACTATTTCGAGTGAGATTCGGGAGCGAATACTCAGAATTCAAAGAAATACAAGACGGCGTTCCACAAGGTAGCGTCCTCGATCCAACACTGTTTTTACTTTTTACAAGAGTTGTACCTCAAGAAGAGACAACGACTGCCACGTTCGCTGACATGGCTTCGACACGGCTATCCTCGCTGCGGATAAGACAGTCGAACTATCAACAGGAAAACTCCAACGCGCTTTGAACAAAATATGCGAATGGACAAAGGCCTGGCGAATCGTCCCAAATGAGAAAAAATCAACGCATGTAAATTTTACTTACAAGAGGGTAATCAACTTACCTCTATTTATAAACTCGGTACAAATTCCGTAAGCAAACGAGGCGAAATATTTAGGCATGACCCTAGACGCAAAACTTAAGTGGAAGCCACACGTTAAAAAGAAGCGCGACGAACTTGAAATCAAGCAACGAGAACTGAATTGGCTTATCGGAGGTTATTCGAAATTAAGCGTATATAACAAACTGCAATTATATAAGCAAGTGCTAAAACCATCTTGGACGTACGGTATACAATTTTGGCGTTGTACCAAACCAAGCAACATATCTATTTTAGAAACTTCAGAATAGGACACTAAGAGCAATCGTAAATGCTCCATGGTATATAAGAAATCTAGGCATCGCAACCGTGACCGACGAGGTAAGAAACTTTGCTCGCAAACTTCACACTCTCCTTCACGACCATTGCAACCACGAATAATCCGAACGTAGCCTGCCAAACGCGATTACTATACAGAAGCTTGAACTACTTGTTAAGGAAACTTAGTCGTAGTCTTACAAAGATTGGGAGGTTTTTTAGTGAGTAAATCTCACACTACTATGAGCACGCGCGTTCGATTCTCATAGTGCCTATGAAGGTTTCTAGCCACACCCGGAAAAAAATATCGTTTTCCGAAGACTGATAATAAAAGTTGACCCTGTCGATCACTACACCAGCAGCAATAACTGTATCTGCTTGTTCGGGATGAAACAAATCAGGAGGGGAATAATGTGATGTGGCGACAAAAATTATTTTTTCCAAAATATCAATTTCTCAAATTATTGTATGCCTAAAATTATCATCATCATCATCATTTTCGGATGCCGCTTGTCCTTTAAGTAGGTCGCGGAGCGAGGGTGGCTAAATGGTCCTTCCATCTTTCTCGATCCTCCGCCACCAACTCGAGAGACTCCAGCGCTATCCCCAGGCGGGACTCAGAGAGGTTCTTTACCTGATCCCACCACCTGTTCCTTGGCCTACCAGGTGGGCGACGCGCTCGCATCTCGGCTAGCATGATCTGTCTAGCAAGTCTGTCAGGGGGCATGCGAACAACGTGTCCAAACCATCGAAGAATCGATCGCTCCACTCAGAGAAGTAGCTGCTCAACATTAAGATTCCCACGAATACTGACGTTTCTCACTCTATCCCTTAGAGTAACACCAGCGAAGCACCTCAGGAGTCTCATTTCGGCAGCTTGTACCCGCGATCTAATTCTTTCGGTCATTACCCAAATTTTGGAACGAACACTGAATTAAAAACTGAGATCTTTGCTTTCACTCCAAGCTCAGCTTTCCTGATGACCGGCCGGCGCAGTTCCTTTACTATTGCTCCAGCTGGCCAATTCTACAGGACAACTCAGTATGACTCCTCCCATCTTTTGTGAAAAAGACCCCGAGATACTTAAACTTCTCCACCTGTTTTAGTGGAACTCCATTTATGTGCAGGGTACACTGCACAGGAGTTCGGGAAACAACCATCACTTCCAAATTGTTCACGTTTACTTTCATCCCAGCATCACCACAGACGGCTGCAAACCTATCCAGTGCTCGTTGAAGTTCCTCTTTGGATGATGCAAGTATGGCCAAATCATCTGCGAAAAGCAGATGGCTCATCCTGATGCGCGAAAAGCAGAATCCAAATCATCTGCGAAAAGCAGATGGCTCATCCTGATGCGCCATCTGCTTTTCGCAGGTGATTTGGCCATCCTTGCATCATCCTAAATTATCATCACCAAGCCTTAAATTATGCATTACAAAATATAAATGCTTTAAGAGACTAGTGGAGACCATAAAAAAAGAATTTACATCCGATGAACTCCAGATTACGTCCGGTAAGGCTCCACCATTGACATAATATGTATCGACTGATAGTTGGTGTCTCCGCTCTCATTCAAGCATGTAGAAACTCGCGCTGCTTGGTACCCGTGGCAATATTTAGAAACACTGTCCACGGGTAATTCGAATGGGGAAAGCTGCTTTTGCAACACACCACCAAAACCAAACAGCAGCATAAACGGTCCCATTTTTGTCGCAGGTTGAGTATAAACGGAGACACCAAATATTATGTCAATGGGCTCCACCTTCCATCGAGTGATGTTTAGAATTTTTTCTGGTGTGACTCATAACCAAAATAAATAGCAGGTGTCAGTGGTGGTTCTGAAGTCAATGAATTGAAAGCATCGAATATGAAATGAAGGTGTTAAATTTAATTATTTTTGTTTGAACTTAAAGAAGTGTTGCATTTTAAATAAAGTAATTCGTTATACCTAGATATTGTTAAAAAGTCAAACGGAACGTAACTCCTCCCTTCTTCAGGATCAGAAACTCTTGAGCTTTTACAATATCTTTGCCCCAATTGCATGCTGGTTCTAGCGATGATTTTCCGCTACCTGCATGAAAGGTTAGTTACTAATTTTTTCATTACATGTTTTCACAGAGATCATGTAGGCTATTTGGACACCCGAGATGGAAGTGGGCTGTGGTGCAGATGGTAGCACCTATGACTGACAATTGGGAGGTCCTGACCGACAATTGGGATGATTAGTTGGACCTCGAATCCAGGTCCAACCAATCATCTTTTTATTTTTTATTTATTGCCAACATGTCTTGTTAAGTAAATTGTAACAATTGTGATGACAACTAAGCCGTACAGGCCCCTCTTTTGCACGATCGTACCCTGCCGGTGAGCCACACACGGTTTTTTCTTTCGACATTTCCGTCCGCTAACATTTCAACTCCACTCTACAAATTTTTTCTTTCATACAATCATGGGTGATTTATTGTTCTTAGGGTCCTGGTTGCGATCATTTTGTGCTTACCGAGATGTCATCTATTAAAGAAGCACATCGAAAGTCCATTGGTTATTTTGAATGGTCAACTTAATGCCAAAGTTTTCTCTCCCACAAGGGCTCTCTCACTTATATGACGTGACGGCTGTGACGATCCCACGGACCATAGCTCATTTTTTGCATTTCAACTTCAAACTCCGAAATCAGGCTCTCACCATTTTAGTGCACTCAAAAAATCATTGTTGGATAGGCAACCCAAAGGATTTGTTTACTCTATGTTGTACTGGCAATAGCAGAACCGCCCGCAGTCACGGATTCTGAAGGACTCAAAATTGATTTTTAAAAAACCGAGCTAGTCTTGTAGCTACAGTTTTCAATTTGCTTGGGATATTCCTGTAATTGAAGGCGAAGACATTTTGGTCAGGTTTTTGCGGTTTCCATGATCGCCGTCTCTTCTGGTGAACGGAAAAGCATTAAGAAGCGACCCAAGCTCGTATTGAAATTCACTTCTCGTCAGACCTATGAGCCTGACCGCGCAAGGCCTCTAAGTGAAGTCGGTGTTGCACCTATTGAGGGCACTTATACTACCATGAGTCCAAAAAGCGCGCCAATTGTTGGAGCTTCCCGTGCACTAGTAATGGATGCTGTGAATGTGACGAATAAAGCGAGCAGCATCAGCGGACAGAACTACGTCGACGCGGTTGCAGGACTATGTGCTCTCCATAGAGTCATTTGATGTATACGTTAAAATTCGTCAGGACTCTCTTCTATAGCCTCTCCATTTAATAGCCCATGTGAGCTGAAGGTCGATGGTTTGATCCCAGATCCAACGGATTTTAAAAAAAAATAATTGGTTGAATTGAACCCAGGAGCTTACAATTATCGGGCATAGGTGCTACCATCTGCTCCACAGCCCCACTCGCATCTCGGGTGCTTAAACAGCCTACATATTCTCATTGCATAAATAAACCAATAATAAATAAACATACTGAATAGCAGAGGACCAAGAATAGACCCTTGAGGAACCTTTGGCTTAGTTTCTAGAAAATTGTATACGTCCTTGCGAGCAAAAAGTGCCTGTCTCCCTTCGCACCTGCACCAAGGTCTGAAGATATCAACTAAGCGGCAGCAAAACCCAAAATCAAATAAATCGGCGGTTTTTGGAAAAACATTTCATATTGCCAAGAGCTTTCGAAAACTCTAAAATCTGCTTCCCACCTAACTTGTACACCCTCACTCTCTGGTAAGTGGTTAAAGTCGTGTTCGTTCCAAAAACTGGTAAGTCTGACTTTAGCCTAGCCTAAAGTTTCAGACTCAGCAAAGTGGGGGTGCCAGGTTGTTCCTCGATCGCATCCACTTAATAAAATGAAGGACGTTTCAAAACCTTGTTGGTAGGATTGAATGTGCTCTTGACCAGAAGGAGTCCATGCTGGACGATATCGTCGACATTGAGGGTGAGGGTGCCTTTGATAACGCGACATTTGGCAGCATGTGCAATTCAGCCAGACAACACGGTGTAGATGAAACATAAGTTCGATCAGCTCTCTGATAGCCGGAGCTCATTGCGGCTAGTCAAAAGTAGAGTAAGCAGGAACTGCCCGTCAGGTAGAGTGTTCTATCTCCCCCTTTTATGTTGCACTGTGGTAGACTCTGTTCTCTTTGTTCTTAACCTTCCTGGCACTACGCCGCTGATGTCGCCGTTCTTTCTGTCAATTTAAATCTAAGGACTATCTCAGCTCTCAGGCGCAGCGATACCTAGTTTTGATCGATGATTGGTGTACAAGGAATGGGCTTTCAATGAATCCTCTTAAAACTACGTTTGTTCTCTTCACAAGAAGGAGGTGGAGAAGGTCACTGGTCTGACTCAACTTGTGCTTAAAGGTGCCACTATCCCGACAACTGATTAGGGAAAAATATTTAGGAGTAATCATTGATAGAAAACTTCTTTGGTCCAGGCGCACGTTGAACCCGAAACCCAAAAAGCATTGTCCACTTTCTTGTCCACTGAAGCTCCTTCTCGTCTTTTTTTGAAAGACTTATGGTATCGTTTAAAGATAATTTCATGATTTTGATAAATTTTTATGCGTGTTTTCTCCTCTTTCGAGGAGCAAACCGCATCACGTCTTATCAATAAAATAGAGGAAAAATTCAAGTGAAAATCACTTGAATTCTTAAAGCGCCCATCCGGCATATAACTCTATAAGCAATTCGTAAAATGGGTCCCCAAGGTACAAATAACTAATTGTTGTACCTATAAAGAAATTAAATTCATAAATCGCTCATTAAAATTTCACAACCTCATCGGATGTTTAACAATTTATCTGCATACAACGCAGGACGCTTTTATACCTTTCGCTTCTGAATCTGCTTCGCTTTATTCAAAAAGGCTGAACAAAGGAATAATGCTCCTTTGAACTAAAATCAACCGTGCGTTCGCAATTCTCTGCCCGCGCTGTTGCTGATGTTTAAATGGCCAGCTATAACGTAACTATAACCCGAAAATAAAGGCATCAGCCCATAAGGGTAGGTATGGTTTAAATCTCCTCTATTCAGCCGACAAGAGCCAATCAGCCGGATTACAACCTGAATTGACCATTATTAAGGCGGCTAATGGGTTCATTACACGAGTGCCTATATCTATATTCACAACCTGTAGTAAACTCCCCTGGTTAAACACGCAATGACCGGGTAGTAGGCCTGGTATGTGCGGTGCGTTCAGCGTTATTAGGCAAAATTGCACCTTAACTAATTTCGGGGAACATCGTGAATGGAGCAGACTAAAAGCCCTTTCACCCTTCCCCCCACTAGAGTTACATCGTTACTTATTTTTCCTATTCCTAGAACTCGATTTCGCTGGAATGCCTATACTTAGAGCCTCCAAAAGCAAACATCAACACCGCAGGCAATTTCATATCAGCAGCCAACAAACCCCTCCGGCCGCGCGCCGCCAGTTTCGACCGAATCGAATAAATCAATTTCGTTAATAAATTAACAGGCACATTGGCAGTAATTTCATAATTAATTATTTTCATCCCTCGTCGCAGTCGGAAGCCACGCCAAATCGATGGATGGCACGTAAAAGCACTCTTCGCCTTGACGGTAGGGGGAAGAGCAATATTTCTCATTGAGTTGTTTCGCGGATAATTCGATGGCAAGGCTCAGTAGAGCACGATTTCGGCAATTAAGATTGAGAACTGAATTGAACCCTTTTTCTGTGGTCAACTATTTCATTCGATTCCTGTTGGATTCTTTCGAAACCGCAATTTAATTTAGTATAGAAAAGAAAACTCAGTAAATTAAATCGATATCCTGAAAGTAGAATTACGCAAAGGGTTAACATCTCATACTCGAACTCCTTAAGACTATAACTGAGCCAGAACGCTTCGAGTCCAAGAACTTTAGCCAGGACAGTCTTAATGGCAAAGGCTCACATAATAGTTGCCTTGCCATAATTATATAATAAAATGTTATGATTTTTCAAGCTTTTTTTTGAATGTCATTTGAGGGGCCTGCCCCCACCCTGGCGCCTATGACTGCGTGATATGGCATAAAAAATTGAATGAGCTAAATTTTTTATCTAAGCGACGAAGTTCTGCGGTCTTCTTCAAAGACAGTTCTGTGGACACGTTTGGATAGAGATTCTGGGAACCACCGCTATAAATTCAGGCAGTGACACCAGTGCTGAAATCAAACAAAGGATAACTTTTGCCAATCGCTGTTTCTTTGGGCTAAGAAGGCAATTGAGTAGTAAGCCCTCTCCCGAGCAACTAAAGTGTCCATTTATCCCTGATCATCCTTATCCTGTTTTACGGTGCAGAAGCATGGACCCTGTCAAAGGCGGATAAAAGCACTTGAGGATGCTTCGAGATGAAAATTCTTTGGACGATTTATAGTCCCGTCTACATAGACGAAGAGTGGAGGAGAAGATATAACACCGAACTGTACGGGCTGTACAGCGACACCGACCTAGCCAGAAGAGTCAAAATACAAAGGCTACGATGGTTGAATCATTTAGAGCGGATGGACACCAACTCCCCGGGCCCGGAAAATCTTCCAATCCGGGACGGCGCGGTAGAGGAGCACCGAGACTCAGGTGGAGCACGCAAGTGGAAGGGGAGCCAACTTCGTGTGCAAAATTGGAGTCGGCTTGCTGGAGACACATCTGGCTGGCAAAGCTTGTTGGCGAAGAAAACCGGTTTAGCACATCAGGTACACTTAACTCTAGTCTAGATTTTGTTCATGCACAACTACAGTGGAAGTGTTCCCGCTTTATCGTCATCCTCTCCACCGGCAGAAGGTGGTTTCACTGAAGCCCTTAGTTGCCCGTAAGGACTCCTACGAAAAGTCTGCATCCAAATATCAGCATGCGTAAGGCCACGATGTCCTCATCATCATCATCATCATCATCATCATCATTTTCGAGCGCCACTTATCCCTTAAAAAGGTCGCGGAGCGAGGGTGGCAAAATGGACCTTTCATCGTTCTCGATCCTCCGCCACCAACTCAAGAGACTCCGGCGCATTCCCCAGGCGGGACTCAGAGAGGTTCTTTACCTGATTCCACCACCTGTTTTTTGGCCTACTAGGGCGGCGACGCGCTCGCAACTCGGTTGCATGACCTGTCTAGGAAATCTGTTGGGGCATGCGAACAACGTGTCCAAACCATCGAAGAATTGCTTGTTCCAATCAGAGAAGCAGCTGCTCAACACCAAGATTCCTACGAATACTGACGTTTCTCATTCTTTCTCTGAGAGTAACACCAGCAACGCACCTCAGAAATCTCATTTCGGCAGCTTGTACCCGCGATCTAATTCTTTCGGTCATTACCCAAATTTCATGACCATAGGTGAGGGGCGGAACGAACACAAGCTCAGCTTTCCTAATGACCGGCCGGTGCAGTTCTTTTACTATTGCTGCAGCTTGGCCAGTCCTAAAGGATAACTCAGTATCACTCCTTCCATCTTTAGTGAAAAAGACCCCGAGATACTTAAACTTCTCCACCTGTTTTAATGGAACTCCATTTATGTGCAGGGTACACTGCACAGGAGTTCGGGAAACAACCATCACTTCCGATTTGTTCACGTTTACTTTCATCCCAGCATCACCACAGACGGCTGCAAACCTATCCAGTGCTCGTTGACGTTCCTCCTTGGACGATGCAAGGATGGCCAAATCATCTGCGAAAAGCAGATGGCTCATCCTGACGCCAGCCAATTCGAAACATTTCTCGCCAAGACTGCGCTTCACCATCCAGTTCATATATGCTATGAAAAGGAGCGGCGACAGAACACTGCCCTGGCGAAGTGCAACGCGCACATCAAAAGGACGGGATTTGACGCCATTTATCCGTACACAGCTTCTGCAGTTTCCATACAAAGACTGGATGGCTCTCAGAAGAGGCCCACTCAGCGCATAGTCCTGCAAAACTCTCCACAGTGTATCCCGAGGGACTCGGTCATGAGCCTTTTCCAGGTCTACAAAAGACGCATAGACCGGTTTGGCATGTTCCCAGTCCTTCTCAAGAATAACCTTCAGAATAAAAACTGGTCGGTTGTTCCTCTGCCATGCCAAAGACCGCACTGTTCTTCCCGTAACAAAGGCTCGATTACAGCTCTGGAACGCGTTTCCAACACCTTCGCGAATACTTTTCCCAGAAGACTCAAGAGAGATATGCCCCTATAGTTGGCGCAATCTCTCCTGTTCCCTTTTTTGAAAATGGGCACTATAACTCCCGTTTGCCAATCGCTAGGTGCGATTCCCGCTATCCCAGGCCACCTTAATGACACGTGTTAGCCATTAAACACCCTCTTCACTCATTGCCTTGAGCATTTCTGGCCGGATTTTATCAACTCCAGCAGACTTGCCAACTTTTAGCGATTTAATCGCTTTAGTGACTTCGTCTACTGTGGGACTATTCTCCGCACCTATCTCGTCAGCAGTGGGAATGCCATCTTCAGTGCCCTGTTGGGGGTTGAGCAACTCCGAAAAGTGCTCTCTCCATCTGCTCAAGACATCGCTCTCATTTGAAAGAAGTGTACCGTCCTTGGATTTAACCCCAGTTGAACGATATTCAACTTCCTTCCTCTGAGCCGGCGAATGGTCTGCCAAAATATCTTGTTTGCAGATCTGTAATCGTGTGGGGTGCCGTGGCGTAGTGGTTAGTGTGTGTGCTTACTACGCCGGAGGTCTGGGTTCGAATCCTGCCATCGTCACCTGAAAAAAAAAGACTTGTTCTTTTTCACGGTCCCCACCTCCGCGAGGGTCTGACAAGCCCCCCGAGAGTATCATTTGTCTTGAAAAACTTCTCAAAAAATGCCGTTCGGATTCGGCAAAAAATTGTAGGTCCCCTTGTATGTAAAGAAAATAACACACCAGCATACATTGTTGAGAAGTTGGCCCTGGTTCACCTCGAGCTGTTGCGCCACTCTATTATTAAGATCTGTAATCGTGCTCCAACTTTTCGCCGAACTTTTTTCATGACTGTTCCTTGGCTGCTCTGACTGCCGGATTGGAAGTCCTTCGCGCCTCATTGCACCGGGCTCGAGAAGTTGAGTTTCTACATTGGATCCACGCAATGTAGGCTCTCTTCTTCTCTCTGATGGCTTCTTGAACTCCAGGCGTTTTAAATGAAGCAGTTCTTTTCTCACCACCAGACGCTACCCCAAGCCGCTTCACTTCACAAACATTTCCTGCAGAGGCAATGACTGCCGATAAAAACAGCTGCCATTCCTCCTCTACATTCAAAGGGTCAATTGGAATTTGTTCAAACTTCTCCGAAACATGCTGTGCAAAACGCTCTCTGAAATCAGAGTCAGCATCCTGCAACCTTTCCTACCGTATGCGGGTCAACAGTCTTGGTTTTCGCCTGGATGGCAAAGGAATACTGTCACTGATAAACAATTTACACAGCACTAAGTGGTGATCAGTTGACAACTCAGCTCCCCTGATAACTCGAACATCACAAATCATTCTTTGAACACACGATGGTACAACAAAGTAATCAATCAGTGACTTCTGTGCTTTGTAAAAGATGAACACCTTTTACTGTGATCTGTAAAACGGTGTTCATGGTGCACAAGCCATATGCACAGCAAAAGTCCAACAACTTCCCTCCGTTCCTATTTTGATCCGGGTCACCGTGCCTCCCGATCACACTCCTCCAAGTACTGTCATCCGTAACCACATGTGCATTGAAGTCACCCATCAGGAGAAAGAAGTCCATTTCTGCCACTCTGTCCAGGGCAGCATTTACTTCTTTCAAAAAAGACTCATACTCTGACTCTCGATTTGGTGCATAAACCTTAGGGGCGTGGCCAATACAAATAATTGACATTCAGTTTATGAAACAGACAAAAAAAATTTTAAATTTTGTGTTAATGGGTAAGGAGGGTGGGGTAATTAAAAGTACGTTACAGACGAACTCTTGTTCAAAATACAATAAGGCACTATCACGGCTTTCAATTCCTGCAACCTTCTGCATTTTAAGTTGAGATTTAATGGCCTTTTTGGCGTTCTTCTCTCGGATTGGGGCTGCACATTCGAACAGCCAAATACGTTTTTTTTGATTTTGAAGTTTGTCTGGCGTTGTATTAGCCTTGTGAAGCACAAATTTTTCTTCAGGTTACAAATGACATTTATCCAACTTGACACATGCTTTGTATGATTGTGTGAGTGCTTCTGGTTTTGATTCTGGATTCACACCAGAAGCGAATTTCTCTTCTATCCAGAAGAGGAATTGTCAAACGAGTGAGAGTTCAGAATGCTCCCGGACGCTTCCGGACGACCGACCGAAAAGGACATATAAGTCTTCTGTAAGCTTTATAATATAGCTATTACTGTTGTATTTGAAGGATTCAACTGGTATACCATTTGTCTTTCTTTGAAAACAGAAAATGGTATACCAGTTGACACATCTTGCATTGCGGTCGTTTATATGCTTCGTTGGAACGTCTTCGCCTTGGTTAAATGGTTCTTTCTGCCTGACAGCGGGATTTGTTTCGTCTTCGCCGCTATACAGTCTGTAGACAATGTTTTCCGAACCCTCAGCATCGACTGCGGTGACACTCCAATGTTTCCTTGATCGTCATTGCAGGCTTCAGTTCGATCTAATACCCTTGGCAGGACCTTTTTATCTTTTGGTAAAACTTTCGAATCTCATTCCTACTGTTACATCTCTCTATCCTTTAACCGCGATCTACTCTTGCTTGAAGTGAAGCTCTCTTTTTCCTTTTGCAAAGCCCGTATTTCTTGCTCGTAGAGCTTGCGAGCAGCACTAGTCCTTCTATGCAGAGCCGCTTTATATGCTTCCTGTTTTGTTTAGCTGCATGTACTGACCGGCATTAATCTACAAACCAGGGGTTTTGTTTAGGTGCCCATTGAAAATACTGGTTTGCATCATAGGCGGAATCTCGGCTGGCATATTGGCAATGTTGCCACTGGCTAACCAGACTTGGTACTTACTTCCGCGAAGGTTTTAAGAGCCTCGATCGGAGAAGGGTCTGGCGGTCTCTTTCGATTGTAGATTTCCGACATCAAATTTCGTACCAACATTTCCATGTCAATGTTTGCCCCTCAGAAGGTTTGGACGGTCATTATACTGGATAAGCGTGTTGCACCGATCGCAATGTGGTCAATTAGGTTAATAGGTTAATTGATCGGGAGATCTTCGTGTCCCTTTGTAGCTGTTGAGAAGCGGGAACTGTGTACTACCATAACGCGTTGCTCCACAGCAAAGTACTCCACAGCTTTGAACCCGTTGTCGGAGGTCGTGTGGTGCAGGCTTGTTTTCCGACGTTACCACCGAAGATGCCCTCTCTACCTAGGTTAAATTAGGTTGAAGTGGCTGTCGGGTTCGAAGAACCCAACTCACTTAGACCTGTGTAGGTCCATTGTGATACCACGTGGATCTGGAAAAATTGCCTTCTCGTTGAACCATTTTCAGCTTCAAATGAAGGGTAAGAGACGTTTTGGGTCAGTCGTGCTAAGATAGGAGAAAGCTCCAAGGTGAAGATTTCGGTTCTTAGAGAGAGCGGAACATGTGCAGAGAGAGTGGTCTTTTCTTCCTCCTCATCCATGCAGCTCCTGCAAAAATCGTTAGAAAAGACACCAAGCCTTATCGCGTGCTTGCCTATCAGACAGTGTCCTGTAATAACACCAATTGTAGCACTCATGTGCGACCTATTAAGAGCTATCAGTTGGATAGGACTCCACCTTGCGGGGTTCTGGCATTGGTCTCACCTACCTTTGAGTTAATAATGCTACTCGTTAAAAGTTGATTTATTAACTCGCTAAGTGTGCCATCAACCTTCAGAGCCGACAGTGCAGCCAAGATCGCAGATGTGTTGGCATTGTTAAAAGCGCCTTCTATATCGAGGAAGGCTACCAATATGTACTCCTTGTGGTGAAGGGAATATTCAATGGAACGCGCTAGCGTTCAGATCTGCCCTTACCTAACTGGCCCTACCTGCCCTTCTCTACCTAACTTGGCCCTAAAATTGTTTATCTTGATGTCGCATAACCAGGGCATTGCTCATTTACATATTGTCCCAAAGCTTGTAGAAAATCTCTTTGGTGACGTGGTCTTTTAAGGGGGCCCAGTATTCCATGTGCAGATGCGAAGCTCGTTGTCCCTGTTTCTTTTGTATTGGTCGTCATCAGTAAATCCGTTCTAATCCGTGGTTTGTGATCGCTGCGAAACTTAAGGTTTCTTCAAGACCCCCAACCCAGTCATTTTCTATAATTCCAAGGACGGATAACCCGCTTACGTGGTATGTGTGCCCATATAAGGTGTTCACAAAGAAGTTCGACCTGACTATGGAGCTGTGAACGCCACCGTTGATTCCACCGCAGATTGTTTTTTTTTTTTGACGAATAAAAATTAAAAAAATAAGATTTTTTGTTTATTACTTAGTTTTTTTTTGTTCTTATAAAATATATAAAAAAATATTGTGGTCATAAAAGGAATTTTGCCAAATTCGAAAAAGATTCGATAAGATTTTGCCAAAATTTAACAGTAATTTGACGTATTCCAAACAAAAACTGATCCTTAATTGCTGAGCTTTCAAGAGGCTATCTGTCGAAACCGAAAACTATCGAATTTCCTGAGTAGTCAAGTACCAATTGTTACATATACATTTTTATTTACCTATGCACAGCTGATTGAATTAGACTCAAATCGATGCACAAATCAGGTGACACAATTTCTCAGATTTCGTAACATGAAAGTTTGTCTGCCTCCTCCTGGAGCAATGGCAAATTTAAGGTTGTTGTAGAGGTGTCTTTTGCTCAAAGGACCCTACGTTCACCTCGTAATGCTTTCAGTGCGATGAAACTCCCTTTTGATTGCGACCCACCCCAACTGACGACCTGGGATGATATTCTTTTTCTTTCTTTTGATATCCTAGGTACAGTAGATATACGACATAATGACGCATTAATAATTCCGAGATGTTTACTTTAGGCTCCCATAGCTCCGCACTGGCACTCCATTAGCTGTTTACATAAAATCCTAGCGACACGCTCTTATACTCTTACACAAACCACACACTCGCATCAGAATTCAGAGCGCTATTAAATTATTTTGACTTCTCGTTTTAGCTTATGCCACCACCGAACGCTGTGCCCTATGTAGAATCCAGACGTTTACTGCCTTCGTTCTTATTTGTGTGTGTGTGTGGAAGGATATTTTTAATTTCGGTAATGCGGGCCGTTCTAAGTGAGTTTAAGGAAGAAAAAAAAAAAAAAAAAATAAACACATATAATTATCCTTCGGGTGCGATGACACATTTCCTTTTAGCAATATTAGATTTTCGTTAAGATAGACTTAAGGCTGGGTGCTAAATTGGTGCAGTAGGGCTCGCTATGGATGACGGGTGGTATGTACGCACTCTGGCTGTATTGTATCCTGTTTACAATATAAAATCTGATCTGGGGAATCCTTTGATTTGGGTAAACTTTTCAAATTTGAACCGGGAGACTTGATTTATTGCATTTCCAGCGGTACTGTTGCTGCTGCGGGCTTACTTCTGGGGGGATTTCCCGGATGAAATGGGATTTAATTTGGCTGATCCTCTATGCTGCGGGTTCATTATTAAATTTCCGTCAAATATTAATACCTGTTGCTTGGAAAAAAGGAGAAAGTTCAATTCAAAGTTTATTTTAGGCGTTTTCAAAATTGCAAGATTATAGACAATCGATTTATGGTGTATGTAAGGAAGAAATTTGTCGATTCTATCAACAATAGAGGTATTGTCCCGAAACTAGGGGCCCTAAATCGCGCTGTTTTAACTGCCAGCGGCATATTGATGCCAACGGGTGGTCGCATTGGGTATCAAATGTTTCTAAAAAACAAATGACAATCAAAATTTTATCTCGCGAGCCTTTCATACTAAGGCTAGAGCTGAGACATATTTGCAACAGCCTTCTGCTGCAGTAGGGTTTATGGAATTGTGCATTTTAAACACTCTCTCGTGAAATGGGGATTCCTTAGTGTATTTTCGCATATTGTTGGTTCGTTGGGAGTTCCACAAACGGGTTGCATAGACAAAGAACCGACCGGCACGCGTTTAGATGAAAGATTGGAGTACCTAGGTTGAATAAGTGTAAACGTTCTTTGGAATTGACCAGACACAGCACACGAAACATAGCTGAGTTGATGATACCAAGCTGTCAAATAAAGTTTTGTTTGATTTGTTTCGTCAGATAATGCACAGAACACGTTGAATTCTGTACGGTTTGAATCGACAATTCATGCGTGGAAGAGATTAATTAAGCGATTAATTTTTAAACACTTCGTGATGAGATCAAAATTCGTATGGTTAATCGCGTGATTTAGAGGGGATTTAAGGAAGATTTTTCTTAATCGCAGATAAGTGTCCAGTGGAAACACCCTTTAAGGATATTAACACTTTGTATTTTAAGAAAATAATCAAATGGGCAGCCGAGAATTTTCTTTGCGTGCACTAAGATGTGATCGTGTCTTCTCACATTAAATAGTACAAAACGTGCAATAGTGTCAAAAAGGACATTGAGTTTTCTTTAACTTCGGTAATTGGGGCTACAAAAATCTTCACACCCATAGAACAGAACAGGAAGGAGCACTATTTTGGCAAGCATCATTTTTGTACTCACTGGGACTATCCGAGAAATTTTCCACGGATAGCAAAGACTCCCGAAACGATATGATATCCGACCATGTTAGGGAGGAATTGAGTATGAGGCTCAGATTCCGTGCGTTATCAACGCATTCGATCACTGACGAATTCGTCTAGATAGGGAGAAGGAGTGCTGGATCTGATTTGGTTCTGGGTATGACCATGTCTGTCTTCAACTGCCTGTGGTTCAAAAGAAGACAATTCTCGGCCGACTAAAATCGAATAAGATCGAGATCCTCATTAATTTCTCTTGCGCCAGTAGGACAGGAAATGTCACCAGTGGGACAGGAAATATGTAGCTGCATGTTATCAGCAAAAATGTGTTCCACGGAATGTTTAACTGCATTTGGTAGGTCGTAGTATATTACCCAGTATGGATCCTTGCGGAACCCCACAAGATGCAGGAAAGAAGCTGGTCGGTTCTTCCCCGGTGACAATGTGCTGTGACCTGCCTATTAGGTAAGAGAGAATAAGCTCACCCGAATTGTGCGAGAACCTTAGCTCTTTAATAAGACTGAATATGACTGAATCGAAAGCTTTCGAAAAGTCTAAAAGCACAAGATACTTTATATCCCTCCTATCTAGGGCATTAGGAAATTGCTCAGTCATTTACAAAAGCACAACATTGCAGCTGCGCTTAGAGCGAAAACCATACTGGTAGCAGCTAAGCAAGCAGTTCTTAGGCATATGTGATTGGATTTGACGAAGTACAGCTTTTTCGAATACCTTAGGCAGGAAGGGTTTTTTTTTTTGGACTGCGCCAGAGGGATAAAGGATCTTCCCAAGATACTACAACGGCCCCAACCGTTGGCATGCACGATTCATATACCCGTTCCTGACTAGTCAGTCGATATATGCCTACGTACAACAGCCTCTCCCTCTGCACAACTTTCAGCCATTCACCCCGCGGGACTGTCATTAGGTACTACATCGCGGAGTGGGCTAGCAATCAGGCTATTCATCTTGTGCTTCATCTTGTACGAGCTGGGTAGCTTCTTCTGCTCTGAGGTATTTTCTCGAACCTCCTAAGCTCTCTCTGGGGATTCGTTTTCACGGTACATGTTTCTCGCCTATTTACTTCTGATCCCAGCATATGGGCTAGGATTCCCGTAGAGCTAGGCAGAGTCATTCTCCATGCCGCAAAGCGCGGGCAATAAAGTACTGCGTGCTCGGTGTCTTCTTCATTATCAGGACACTCCGGACAGAGTGCAGGGCTGTCGTGTCCAAATCGATGTAGATCCTTGGGGTATCCTCCCTGGCCGGAAAGGAACTGTGTCAGGTGGTAGTTACAGTCCCAAAGTATCGATTGGAACCATTCCTGCTATTACACAAAAGCGGATGAGATCCTCAGATGAGGATCTGAGATGGCCACCGATTGTCCGCAACGCATAGAGTTTATATGTTGATGACATTTGCCTCCTAATTGCTTACGTCCGCATTGCCTTCGCCCAGATAGGAGCAGCGTATAGTAGGACTTAGTCACCGACTCCAGAAAGAACAAACTCCTAGGGTAGCGCGATAAAGCTCCCTGCTTTCTTTGCACCGGCTAGTTCAAGTGCGACGGATGATAGCCGTTCCTTTATTAGAATGATATCCTGGTTTGCAGTTGATTCCACTTTGTGAATATGTTTACCTACTGTTGCAACGGCTTGTCTTAACACCGTTAGGTAAGCTTAATCGCGAGACTCCATCGTATGATATTCCACAGCAATGGTCCTAAGATCAATCCTTGTGGGACTCCTGCGACGATGATGTAGACTTCTAAGCATCTATCCGTGTTTGAGCTTTCTGTTGCTCAAGTAATTTTCTGCAATACGTCGAAGGTAGTATGGTGCATCCATCTTGGCGAGTGATCTTCTGTTGTCAGCCCAGTTCGCGCGGTTGAAGGCATTTTTTTGGTTCCGGGTTATTACTGCACAGTATTCTTTTAACCCTGAGGCCATATTTTTCCTTCAATGGCTCTGTCTGCTATTTCAACCACGGCTCTCATGGCGTCAACAGTGAAATCGATTGTCAGAGAGGGAGAGATTCTTCTGCTGCTGCGAGTAACCTATTATGTATTATTCTTCCCAGGATCCTTCCTATTACATCGTATGGGCAAATCGGACGGTAAGGTGATGGTTTTCCAGGCGGTTTACTTCCTTTGGGTAGCAAGACCAAGTGCTGTACCTTCCAATTTTCAGGAAACGTCCCTGTTTCTTGCAGAAACTTCTGCGTTGTAGCTATAAAGAAGTCTTTATAGTCTGGTTTTCTGACTGCAGCCGTCTTGACAGCTTTGTGCGGGATGCCGTCGTAGGTCAATTTTAATACCACTTTTTGTAAGACTGGAATTACCAGCCCGAGGAACTAAATGATGACTGTCCAATTTAAGTGAACAGGTCCAAGCACCCAGTATCGGTATAAGACGGACCGAAGCTTACTGAGGTCAATGAGGGCTGGGGGTAACTGTGTGAGCCACCACCGGCAAAATTGTGAGGTCCAGTGAGGAACTTTCGTAACAAAAAGCATCCCGTGACTATCGGGTCCTGTACAGTAATTTCCCTTGAGGATGGGAGGAGTGGGTTAGGTAAGAATTAGATGGAATAGCTTGAGGAAGTGAGTAACTACTTCCCGTATGTATCCGAGGCAACAATTAATGGAAGGTTAGTGAGTTGTAAATTGTAAATAAGAGGACAAGGCAAGGGCAACCGATTTTGTTGTAAGCTCGTACCTATTGCCCTGCAAGTAAGAATTATCCTTAAAGATGGGAGTTACCGATTTCGGAAATGTAGGGGTAGCCGAAGCGGTATGCACCAATCATATCTACAACTCTGGTACCAAGGCAAGGGCCAGACATCCATATATACACGGCGCCCATGTATATGAAAGTCCCTACTCTCTATTCCCATTTGGAACTACATATTCACCATCTGTGGTTGTTATTACCCGTTTAAGCCCCTTTTGAGGCGCTTAGGTGAACACTCACCAGATATTAGTAGTGAATACCGGCATCAAAAACATCTCGGGCAGCCTGAAACCGGCAACAAATGAAAACTTTTGTCTCAAAGTTAGTGGCTTCCAGCGTCTGAAACAGGAAAGACTGAAACAGGAAGCCTTATACATTGAATTAGTATCCTCTGTTCTCTATAAAGCCTGCAACAGGAAGCCTTGTACAAGTAACGTTTTCAGGTAGGTTTCCAACAGGAAGCTCTACACACGTAAAAGCCTCTGTGAAACTTGCAACAGGAAGCCTTATACAAGTAACAGTTTTGGTTATAGGAAAAACCGAAAATATTAGCTTAAACGCAGCGGAATTGTTACTTAAAAAATAAGTAAATAGAGTGGCGTAACAGCTCGAGGTGAACCAGCGCCAACTTCTCAACAATGTATGCTGGTGTGTTAATTTCTTTTACATACAAAAGGGACCTACAATTTTTTGCCGAATCCGAACGGCACTTTGAGAAGTTTTTCAAGACAATTAATACTCTCGGAGGGCTTGTTAAACCCTCGCGGAGGTGGGAATTGTTACTTGGGAAGCTGTTAATGGCACTCTCAATGATGTGTCCAGGGAGACTTTCTACGATATCTGAATAAGATAGACCGAAGTTAGCAAGTAGTTATATACCTTCAGCAGCCTTCACTTTCGCCACCCGGCAGTAAAGATCGCTTAAGTTGACCAGTAAAAGTACATGAAGATAACTTTTTACTGGTAGGTATACAAGTTATAGCATTACTCTTTTCTGTCATAGGGACAATGGCTATTTATCAAGAGTCCTGAGTCCACAAACCACGATGTCTCTAAGACACTGTTCTGGGATCCAAATAAATTTATTCTTTTTCTTGAGAAAGACGAAGAAAAAGGGCGGCTTAGGAGTGTCAGCCTGTAATATTAACTAGCGCAAAAAAAAACTTTTTTAAATATACTGTCGGGACTCGAACCTGGCAACTCATGCACAATAGTCTGACACTCACCACTGCAGCATTTTTTGTACAGAAACTTCCACTACGTTTTTTTAAGGTCCTCAAAAGATTGTAAAAACGTATCAAGAAACTCATCCTCCCTCAGAAAGATATTGTTTAAGCAATCTGCGTTTTTATGTTCAACAAGAAGAAAGAAAAGTTTACTACAACAAAATCCTTGACGACATCGATTTTGTACCAGATTTTCGGGCTTCGGAATCAGAGTCTAGGATAGGAAGCAACTTATTAGTCTCTATTCAACTTTTCTTCTTTAAATACACTTGGGGAGTACGTTGATCCCAATGAAATCGTATCCCGCCTTTGGTCTTGATATTAGAATAGTGATTTTTTGTTGATCACAACAGTGGCAGATTTGACAAATTTTTTTGCTCTTTTAGCTAACCTTCTTTCCAGTTTTGGGTCGGAAGTATGGAACTGCCAGACCTTATGGCTTAGAGAAATAAGTGTGCGGAGAAGGATTTGGTGTGGGTCCAGGAACATCCTCTCGGTCTACGGCGATGTCTCCATATCGATATCAACTCTATAGCTTGGTAGCGATTGCTATCTTGTCGAGATCACAAGATCTCTCATGTCCTCGCTAACCTTGATGGAATCCATGCCATCTTTAACAGTCGAGAGTGGCCTGCATAAAGGATAAGAAGCTGCTAGAAATCTTCAACTTGGCCAGTTGCTACCTTTCGACAGAGATTGTGCAGTAAATCAGTTACAAATCAGATCGTTCTCGATCAATCTAAGCGACTACAATGCTTTTTAGCAGTGCAATCACAAACGGCTTTGTTTCTTCCTTTTCATCTGATTATGGGGGCTATAATAGTTAACATAAGGATGAGTAGCCAGAAAGAGTCTGGTTCCCTTAGGTACCTACTAATTGATCGTGAATGACAAACCCACGCCCAAAAGCACTGGCTACTTTATCTACGCAGAAGTATACCTTCTCGCATTGATATCTTCTTGATTTTACCATCGCATCGATTGCAGCTTAAATTTTTAGCCCACCATTAATAGAAAAAAGCAATGTGAAGGATATTTTCCCTCAAAGACACCTTACACTGGCTGCCACACCCTTCACATATTATTCATGTAAAATTCTTCAATATGTCAGCAAGCAGGTATAGCCTCACATTTCAAGGGACAGTGCCAAGCATCCCGCATGTGAACCTTTCCACCTTCGCCTAATGAGGCCAAGTTGAATGTGTCTTTACCTCGTTTTGCCCTTTCCTGTCTCTCGGGTCTTTTCCATCGCCACCTAGTCAGCAGTCGTTCTTCAATATAGGTTAACCCCCCGTTGGCGTTTCAAGAATTACACGTCCCGCTTCCGCTCAAACGAACGAAGGGTTTCATAAGATTGCACAGCAATACTCAGTCTCGTTACGGCAATCCAAAGGCAAGGAAGAAAAAAAAACACACCCAAAGAAAAATATACATAAAAAAGCGACCTTGCTGCTATACATGCTGCTGCTATACACACCGCAATCGAAGAGATGGAAATAGACACAAACACAAGATGAATGTGAAATAGAATCCCATTAGTATTATACGCCATGTTTGAATAGGATTAAGTACTTTTTGCGTACGTACGATTTACCTTGAGTTCTGAAAATGATAAACGACCTTTCTGCCTCCCCGCCACTGCATGTCTTCCACAGAGAAAGAAATGAGGACGTATCCAAACGGATCCCCATCGGATCAACAGGAGCGCAGCGCAGTATAGCGACAACAACGATTTATGTCAATTTACCACCTCCCGAGTGGATGCTGTGGAGATTTCCGTCGTCCGTGGAACCGTTTCCTGTTCCTAATAAGTGCTGCTTTATACGTGTGTACGGTTGTGTGGGTGGGGTATATGGTGTCCTTTGTCTGTCTGGCTGCGGGAGGATGTTTGCCCCCAGAGTATGGCTTCATTACAGTGGCGGCTGCTGAAAACCCTTTGCGGAGAGATGGTGGGTAAATATTTGAATTTCACTTCGAATCGAGCGGATAGACGGAATCGAGTGTTTGGGTTCGTCTTCCGCTTCGATTCGAACACCCGCCGCCGACGACGACAGGAGTCATGAGGGTCTTAAGCCGCCCCCTAGTGTCGTTCAAATCCACTCCATAGCCGAAGGAGGAAATGCCCAATTTTTCAGTATATTTCACCTTTTTCTTAAAAAAAAAAACTCTATTACTATGGATGTTGAATTAAATGGCAATTAGACGGGTGCAAGAGGTGTCCTTGGGAATGTCAATCTACCCATTTACAGCTCAATTGAAATTGACATATGTGTGTGTGGTATAGCTTCTCTAGGAGGAGGAGAATGTGACTGGGTAATGGAGGATTAAGGCCAACAGAAATTGGTTATGTGGGAAATTTTCTAGGAAAGTCTTTCCCTCGCAGTAGCCCAGCGATGGATGTCTTCTATGTCAGGTTTTGGCTTTGGGGGCGATTAAATGGGATTTTGGTCTATTTGGTGGGTATGATGAATGTAGGTTTTGGCCAGAATTAAACACAAATGAAAATAGAAATGAGAGTTATAACAATCTCGCATTTAATTCCTCTACAAAATGGTTCCGACGTGATCTGGGTTTAAAAAAAGGGACGTTATCGACTGGTGGCAGTGTTCAAAAATCTACGACATATGTAATGTCATTGTCATGTCTAAAAGGCATTTCTCAGAAATTATTTTTTTTATATAAATCCTGCCGTTCAGGTGTTGTTGCTGCTCTGATTGGACGTGTCCCATCCCAATGTGGCGGATAGAGAAACGCTGACCAGATATAGATGGTAACGGTATGGAAAATATCCGGGGCTGACCAAAAGCAGGAAGAAAGACAAATCCGTCGTATGTTGCGTTCAGGTTAGGTTCGCTACAATTTTAAAGGTACCAGTAGCCCAGACTGACTATATCCTAGCAAATTGATATGTTCAGGCAATATACGTACAGAAATGCCCTTTGGTTGTGCGAAAGAAATAATTGCTAAGGGTTTCCGTACTGCTTTATCATGAAATAGCAAAAAGCCCCGATTAAGCTCCCTAACAAAATCTAATTCCATGTGCTTAAAGCTCTTCGAGAAGGCCGTTTACTGCTGAAACTGTGGGCAGCTTCAACAAGTTTCATGTCTTACAAAGTATAACTGCAGGATAGATAATTGAATGTCTGTCTTTTGCAAACTTTTGCCTTTTTTTTAATTAAATATTTCCAAAACTAAAATGTTTTTAAACGAACGAATAAAAATATTTCTTGTCAAACTTTAAAATATCTACACACATAAGTAAAAAGGTAATACAATTATTTTTTAATTCAGGGTAAATAAGGAAATAAAAATTAAATGACTTGCAGCTCAGTCTAACAAAATCTCCGAGACTCTCGTGACAGAGGCCTCTAAATTTGCCGTTCGGAAGCAGAAAAAAGATGAGAAAAAAATTATTCGAAAAAATCCAGTGCCTACAAGGGAGGGTGATATGGTACACCCTTTTGGGGTATTTGACGCAGTAAAGTTTTTTTTTTTATTATTGTCTTGCTATTTCCTTTTTTAGCGATTCTTCCAAAAATGGAAAAATCACCTCTTATGGTATCACTATGTTGTTCTACGGTCCGTCCATTCAATCGCGTAGGCAATTCTGAGCGGTAAGTCGTAGAAAGACAAAATTTGGCGTGCTTTTGAACTGCGGAAGAAGTCAGAGAAATCAATGAAGGTAATTTTTTTAAGCACTAATAACGGTTTAATTACAGTTTAAAGTTTCATGGAAAATGGAATAAATGTTTTTCAATCCTTTTTTTTCAGAAGTTTAGAAGGCAAGAACTAGATAAACAAACCTTAAGTCTAGTAGATACTGAACTTTAATAAAACAATCAAATTTTTTTTTAATAAAGGGAAAAGTTTTTGAGAAATGAAGAGTTAAAAACAGATTAAGATTTTCAAAATGTTTAAGGCCAGAACTTTTGACCCGCTTGGTACACATATTCGATATTGCGCACGCGCTTAAAGCAACTCAAAGTCAACCAAGTGATAAAGTCATGTTTTTCGGAAAAAGTTCTAATAATGTCGTTTGGACGCCCCCCTTTTATCTCCGGTAATATTTGGAGAAGTCATTGAAAAAAATCACAAGCATCAGAAATTGTCAAAAATTTTATGGAAAACTATAGCAAATTTTTAAGTTTCAAAACCTTCTGAGATATAACTCAAATTTTTTTTTTAAATTCTTCTAGAATCTTAGCGATAAAAGCGATCTTGTTCAGATTATGCTAAAGTTCAAAGCATAAAAAAGCTAAGCTGCGTTAAAACAATTTTAAGTTGCCGTTTCTATCCTAAGTTTTTTTAAGCGTATTTAAAATACGGTATAAAAAAGGAGCTTGTTTAACATTTTACGCAAAAACCGGTGGCCATAGAATTTAAGCCTATTATTTAGAATTCAGCCTATTAAAAAAATTGAATAAAAAAAAAACGGCGACCAGAGTATTTAATGCTACCGCGGATAGGTTTGCTACTGGAAAAAAGGGGAACTGAAAAAACATTCAAAATAGTTGTTTTATAGTGTTTAAATAAAAAAAAAAAACCAGTGAGTAAGTGCAACAGTTTACAAAACTTTAGGTGAATAATTCTTCGATGATCTTAATGATCTAGCGCGACTCGATCTAAAGAGGATAATGAACTTTATCTCCGGGTCAAACTGGCTAAACGCATAATTGTGTATCACAAACCCCATCCCGCCTCCATATGGAAACTCTATTGGCGAGCAAGCACTTTACAATGGAGCGCCAAATATACCCCATTAACAGCTCCCCCAAGCTTCTTTCCCAACAGGACCGACCTGGTGAGGGCTCATACCGATTCGGTTGCCCTCACCTCCCCGCTCTTGTGGGAACACCAGTACATAATCCCTCTGGTACGGGTTCATACCGCTTCGGTTACCCCTACCTCCCCTATTCCACCCCCCTAAAGGTTAATTCTTGAGTAACCTGAGGTACGGGTTTACACCGAAGCGGTTACCCTCAGAGGACCTCAGAGTCCTCAACGAAGAAACATTCTCCGGCAACAGTTACCCCCACCTGCGCTCTCCAATCCTTAAGGCTAATTCTCACTTAGGGGCAATAGCAAACTAAAGATCTAAATCAAATTAAACTCGACGCGAGGAAAAGATACCCTATTTGTCCCCCACACCACACGGGACGTAATTAGTAGTACTCCTACAGTAATTGCCATTCTCCTCATCTCTCCACTCCCCACCATATTCCAGTGTTTCCCCTTACAGGGCTAGATCGGTGTGGGCTTATACCGCTTCGGTTGCCCTCACCTCTCCACCCCCACGGGATAACCAACACATAATTCTCACTGGCACATAATTCTCACTCTCTCCTCTGCGTGAGAATTCCCCCCTGCAAGGGTTCACACCGAATCGGTTACCCCTGCACCTTCCTATCCCCGAGGATAATCCTTAGCAGAGAAGCAACAGGTTCGGACTTATACCGAAATCGGTTGCCCCTGCCCTGCTTCCTCTCATATAGGAACTATTCCTCACTGACCCCCCCACCTCCTCTTCAACCTCAAGCTAAAAAAAAACTTGTATGAACGAAATCTAAAATAGTATTTTATTTCTTATTCTTTCTTCAGTAAAGCTAAAAAGCATTCGAAATCCATGTTTTTCTGGAAAATTATAGGTTTTTCTTGAATTCTGCCTCTAAATATGGGCGTGGCCTAAAACTTTGTATGAATCAAATGTAGAACCAAGTATTTGCTACATAATATTATATGCAAAATTGTACCGATATAGAACAAAAATATTGAATAAATTGCATTCGAAGGTTTACTCTTTGAATCGATGTCAAGCACACTAGGGGCGATCTGCCGATTTCGTTTTTACTTTTTATACCTTACCCAGGGTATATTAAGTTTGATGTATAGTTTGTAACGCAGTGAAATAATCACCGTAGACCCCTAAGACCTTTTAGAGATATGATTGGGACCGGCAGGAGAATCGATTAAGCCATGCCCGTCCGTCCGTCCGTATGTGAACAACTTTTAGGCCTTAAATTTTAAGGTAGAGAGCTGAAATTTGGTGGGTTGGCTGCAAGTTCAGTCCAGTAGCTGAATCCGCCCACTACAACCCTACATGTGGGACCATTTCTAATTTCAAAAAATACTTTTTCCAAATTTTAGGTATGTTACAATGGAGCTAGCGCATTCATTTTTGGTATCTAACATTACCTTGTAATTGTTTTTAAAGTAGCCACAAGTTTTTGGCCTTTTCATTGACCACGCCCACTCCTTCAACGGATTTTAGCTTAAAATGACTTTTTTTTCAATAAATATATATGAAATTTTACAAAAAATTGTGTGACAAAAGTTGGAGATATTGGCATTTTCTAACTTTTATGCATATATTATATGTGCCTCCGCCCACTTTTGTGGGCGTGGCGTTAAAAAAAGTAATTTTTTTAGCTAAAAAGGCGGAGTTTTAGGCCGAAATGTATGCAACCACCTAGTATAAAGCATTCAACGGTTATATTTTTATATCCCGCCCACTTTTTGGAGGCGTGGCAGTTTTTTTTTTGGTATGGTCGGGTATTTTGAAATCCGTCGTAGATGGACTGAAGCTTTTGCATACGCACTGTTGCACTTTCCCACTTCTTATATCTTATAATCATTAAAAGATAAATAAAAAAAAATAAACAGAGTGGCGCAACAACTCGAGGTGAACCAGGGCCAACTTCTCAACCTTGTATGCTGTGTGTGCTATATATTTTTCACATACAAGGGGACCTACAATTTTTTGCCGAATCCGAACGGCACTTCGAGAAGTTTTTCAAGACAAATGTTACTCTCGGAGGGTTTGTCAGACCCTCGCGGAGGTGGGAGCCGTGAAAAAGAACAAGTCTTTTTTTTTCAGGTGGCAGAGGCAGGATTCGAACCCAGACCTCCGGTGTCAGAGGCACACACACTAACCACTGACCCACGGCACCCGCAATCATTAGAAGATAGTAAATGTCAAATTCAGCTTTTCACGACGTCTTATAGTTTTAAAAGCACTGTAGGTAGTTGCACATTTAGACCGATTGTGGGCGGATTTTTTAACACATGCATTGCTTTGGATGACAGAGAGCCTACATATAAAATTTCGGGTTTCTAGCTCAAAATTTAAGGCCAAAAAATTGGTGCCATACGGACGGACTGACGGACATGGCTCATTCAACTCAGAATCCGGTCTCGATCATAGGCCCTTAAGGTCTTGGGTCTGTTGTTATTATTTCTCTATGCTACTTCAAACTTAATATACTCCATTCCTGTAGAATAGGGTATAAAAAGGTTAAAAGAACGTAGGTATGTCTTCCCCTCTATCTCCTAAGTGGTAGGTTAGGTTAGGTTGGATTGGATTGTTGGCAGACACTCAAACCAAAGGGGGTCGATTGTGATACCACTTTTTAAGATCGAAGCCCGAGGACCTAAATGATAACTACCCGTTTTGGGTGAAAAGGGTCAACTCAACCAGTGAAGGTATGTACATATGCCGAAGGTCACCAATCATTGGTTGATTGGTTACAGACTTACCCGCAAAGGGTAGTGAAGGCTGAGGGTAACCGCTTCGGTGTGACTGGCAGCGAAGTTGAGGAGACCATTGAGAAAAAAGTGGGTCTCGTAACTGTTGGACTCCAGATGGGAATTTGCATTGAGGCTCCAGATGGGAAGTAACTTGAGGTCGAGAGAAACCAATTTCGGTGCAAGCCCTCGTCAACATAGAAATGGAAGGTCAGAGAAGAGAACGAGAAATGAAAGAAAGGAGAGAAATGGAAGGTCCTTTATAAGAAGACACAGCAAGGGCAACCGATTTCGGTATAAGTCCGTGCCATCCATTTTAGATCTCCGCGTTAGATCTCTTCGTCACTGAGGCCAAATAAATGTTGTTGCGTTGCGTTTGTGTGATCCATGAGTGTTTAGGCCTTCCTTTATTTCGCGATTGCTCTGGATTGTTGATTGTTGCCTTTGAACATGGCAATACCAACTGAGCGGGTGGTGCAACATTTTCCTGGAGATAGGTTCTTTTACGTGGAGGCATTCTTATTCTATCTCGCTTTGTTACTCCTACTGTCATGCGAAGCATCTTCACCCCAGCTGCCATTAACTTCCACCCATATATCTTATAAGTTCCTAATAAGACTTTTGTAAATTAATATTTTGTATTCTTTTTTTCTGAATTCAAATAAAAGTCGTTAAAAACTAACTAACTATTTCTTATAATCTGTCCAATATTGTGAACCATACCTGAGCGCCGGACGCATGACTGCGATGTAGAGCCTCCCTTTCAGCTTAGGGGGCATTTTTCGGTCACAGAAGATGGCGGAGATTTCTCGCCACTTCATCCACCCTATTTCTCGCAGTCGACTATCTAGTACCCGCTCGACGATCGTCATTGTGTATGATGGCATCAGCTAGATAGAACAGTAATTGTGACTCCCATTTTTTCCAGAACTCTGAGGGTATCTGATTCGTCCCAACTGTTTTTCACTTCTTGGAGTACTTAACCGCCTTCCCAACCTCTTTAAACTGTGATTTTTGGTACTTCTTCCCATTTGGGAGTGATTTCTTCTGGAAAGTGTTGCCTGGGAAACAGTTCATTCAAAATTCCAGTACAATACTGCAGCCACCTGTGTAGAATTTTGTCTTCATCCACAAGAAGCTGTGCCTGAGCATTCTTGATATACTTTGGCGAACAAATGTTCTGGCCCTTTTCCCTCCTCTGAGGGAATTTGAAGGGATTTTGAAGATTTTAGCCACCTTACTCAAGGTGCTTTGTCGAAGATCCTGTGTGACCTGCTGTGTATTAGCAGTGGAAGAAGAAACTTCCTCCAATTCCTGATACAGGCCCTCCATTCTATTTGCTTGAAACTGTCCTGGGCGCACTTTTTCTGAGCGAGACTACTAAGGTGTCAATATTCCAGTTCCAGGCCAAGCATTTCATCCCTGTTGTTCGAGGAGCACTTTTTTCATGCTTTGAATGTCACTTTCCTTTCACTCATCACTAGTTTCACCTCATCAAACACAATGTTAGTTGAAAGAAATTTAAAGTTGCCCGACTTTATTCAAAGACGATATGTCCACGAAACCTTAGAATCTCTACCGTTCAACGGTAGAAGCCATAAGTTTTTTCAACTAAACCGTAACATCCCCGTACATTAGCTATAAAGTATGGGTAAGTACAGTGCCTCAAACTGAGCCTTTCAGTACTTACGTAAATCTGGCGGATGGTTTTATTCTACTTTCATCATCTGTGTAAACTCTCTATCAGAGGCCAAGTGCATCCAGAGTTTTCTCTTGTTGTAACTCGGTGTCGGTGCTATCCTTTTCTGCAGGGGCTTAAAGGACATACTTCCAGATCTTAGTTTCAAAGGCATTATAAACGTCCGGAATAATTAACCAACAGTTAACTCTTTGCCAGCGGCTTCCTTTTGTGCAACTTTGTGCTATTACAAATATAGCAGCAATAACAGTCCAGCGTGCTTTTTGAAACTCAAATTAGCATTCTGGTAGACCACTAGTCTCAAGCTGTTGCCAATGATCCGCTCGAGAATTTGGCTCGCCTTGTCTTACATAAAAAGGTAGGATGGTAGCACAATGGGTCTAATTCAGGTTTTTGTCCCTTCGGTAGCAGTACGAGTTTCTTCTTCTTCCATCGATCAAAAAGCGCTCTTAAAATTAAACAGAAGTTGAAAGGATCCACAAACAGTTCGATCATTTTTTACAACAATGAAAAGAAATGGAAATAGCTACGAATTTTTGCTGCAACGTTCATTCCCAAGGACGAAAAATATTTTATGCACTTCTGCTTTGGAGTTTCCAACACGACAACACTTCCACGGTTGCCAGACGCTCAATGTTTTCAGAAATCATTAAACTATGATCGCCCTTTTACCCGACTTAAACATACTTGAAAACATTAGGGGATCTCGAAAAGTTTTTAAAGGTGGGTGACATTTAAAGACCAGGACGGTTAAAAAATTTCCAACCGACAGGCATCACAAAAAATTGCCGCGAAAATTGTGACCTCATCATACTGACCGGCAGTGTAAATGTTTAAATATCTAAATCTTTCTGGCTACTGAAATAAAGAAGAAAAGTTTTCTAAATTGAGTGTCAAAAAATATTTTTCAATTCAATTCTTCTATACATTCAATTTAGTTTAAACTACCACTGAAACCGACTTCTTAAGGTGTACCTTGCCTCACAAAAACTATGATATCTTATCAAAGGGAAAATAAGGAGAAAAACCCTAGTCTAAAACCATGATTTTGATGCCAAAGGACTAATTCCACTCCGCACCTTTGACTTAGAAGAAACTATATTAATTTATGAGAACCGTTTTGACTAATGTGATCCCTTTGAAGCACTTCAACTCAATGGTTTCCTCTTAATCTCGTATAGTCAAAAGCCTCACACATTCACAGCCTACAGCCAAATGTGTCTTCATTAAAATTTAAGGTGTGTCATTGACTAGGCTTTGTCGTCACTCTAACCCAAGTCAGGGAGTGTTGACACGATTAACTAACGCACAGTGGCAACCCATTTGAGCATAATTAATTAAATTGATTTAAATTAGCGTGCCGCAATCTGTTACACACTATACCGCCCGATTTACCTAGCACCAACCATCTTCGTTAACCACCTCCGCATCGTCATCGTTTCGCCATGACAATGCGACTGAAGGCGGCTAATGAAAAGGAATTTTTGAAAAGTTTAAAATAGGATTGCGTTTCCGTTTCCTCGAAATGAACGAGAGCGCAAGCCATATTTTATCTAATTACCCGAATGGAGTGTTTCTAATTGGTTGGTGATTTTTTCGTTTTCGACTTAATTGAGTCGATTGCCGTAATCGTATTAATGACAGTGGGTATCGCCTGAAGAGTAAATTAGTTCAGGACGAGGAAAGCCTACTATAACAGATCCATCTCGATTGGGTGGAAAACTAATTATTTTCATTTAATCTGATTCACGGTAAGGGTTGTTTGAATTAGTGCGAAAATGAGTGGACATTTTATGATGAAATTATTTTGGTTGGGTGTTTTTGTGATTGGCTTGAATTTTTTAACGGGGATTTTCTTGTCGCAGAATTAAATTTAAACCTTTTCTCGGATTGGAAAAACAAAAATTTAATTTAAAGTTTGCAATTGCCCGATATAATTCCATTCGCACTCTACCTCGGGGATGGATAGTTGCGAACTTCAGTGGCCTTTTCAGTTTCCTGTTTGTGTTTTTCTTTGTTTGCAATTTTCGATTCCTTCCTCTGTTGTGTTTGAGGCGTTCCCATAAGAATCGAACGTATAAACCACCTGACATCTCCACACAAAAACATCAAACTGCAAACGTTCAGTCCAAGGACGAACGAGCAGGTTCATATCAGAAACCATCGCAGCTACCGTATACAATTACTGGTTAGTTAGTGGAGCCCAGGTGTTCACCGGGCACTAAGCGCTCCGAGGCAAAGTGCCTCATATGCGCATCGCAGAGAATGGAAGCATATTCTGTATCCTGCGAGCGGATGGATGGTGATGAAGACGGAAGGAGGTAGCAAAACACTCGGTCAAATTATACCACTCGTACGGGGATTTTGTGAAGCATTAGGGAGTTGTGAAGAGTTCCTCCGGAGTGGGCGGTGCGGTAGTGGTAAAGAGCTTCAACCCTAAGACCTTGTTCATCTTTCAAGAAGTCCATTGGGTTCAGTGCACATTTAAAGACCCTTTTGTTCCCTCACAGATGCAATACTTTTCTCTCGGCTTTTGTTGTGATCGTCGTGTACACTATGGCATTGGGTGCCAACTGTTGTTGGTCCATATACTGTTGCATTATTCTAGCGCAACAATAGAATCATGGGAAACCAAAGGGAGTTCAAAAGGAGCCAAATTACTTAAAGTTTATGATCCTTGAATAAGATTTTCCTTGTGTTGCTCTGTTTCGTTGGTTATTCTATTTGTTTGTAATTTGTTTTCTTCTTATTTATTGTTGTGCAGGGTTAAGTGCTTTCATAGAATCGTCCTGGGTGAGTGTGTCCCTCGAAGTTGCATAAGGTACCTTAAGAAATGTGTTCCACTCTAGAATTATTTCTGCATTTAAACTTTTTTTGAACAGATGACAGGGAAATTAAGATTTATTTGTTTTGTCAAGGCAATTAGATGTGTTGAGGGAACGAGAAAATTTCATAATCTTGGATCTGCAGGTGTCATTTTTTTTTACTGTATCAATTGTGTTATGGTTTTGTGGCAGCTCGTTGTTATTTGCGCTGTGCAGAAGGTCGAGGAACAGCCATCACTCCGATGAGCTAACGGTCTCTTTAACCAGCATCTTTATAGGCGCCGTAGCTCCCCTCACTCGGATGATGCAAGGGCACCTAAGTCAAACTTTTAAAGAGCCTCGAAATCATACTCAAGCCAAGCTATTCATTGTTAAGACTGCAAACTCTCTTTTGAACAGACGAGGCTTCGAAACGCTCTTGAAAGAAGGTCGACAAGAGATGAACTGACTGGGAGGTATTTCTCGAGCAAGGCGAAAGCAAAAGAAAGTTTCAATAACAACTAACGATAGCTACGATAGCATGGCATCGATATCCTCGCTAGGAGCTGTCTCGAAAGCTTTGTAATGCATTCAATAAAGAATGCACCTTACGCACCATTTAAACCAGAGAAACCATCCAAAACGAGTCTGGACTTAACCCAGCGAGCAGTTTTTCATGCACAGCTAACTGCATCAGTAATACTGTGTCGAAATCATCGGTTTTTTGAATTATGAAGTTGGGAGAGCATGTCACTATACATAGAAAAAAAAATACCGTCAAGTACTAAATTATACACCTTCCCCAATCGAGTTCTCCCGGCGGGGATCTTCGCATCCCGACTATTAGCTGGAGTATTCTGATTTGCGCACAAAACACCATATGCAGGCCTTAATCTAGCTAACGCTATGGCAACATTTTTGCCTCTATCTCGAGCACGAACTGCTTTCTCATACGTCTAATAACTCGGTACGGGCACTCGTAAGGTGGCGTCAAACCGATCTTGACTTTGTCAACCCTGACAAAAACATTCTCACAGTCTTTTAGGTTTTTGGGCACAAATATGTCTTGTTCGGTTACTCTGGTCTGTTTGGGTAGGTTTCTCATAGTTCTCGATAGCTTATCTATTAGAACGTCCGGTGATGTCTCTGGTTTGTCGTTGATGACGAAAATGTCACCTGGTAACCTTAGATTCTGGCCATAGACTAACTCTGCCGCGGAGCAGTTGAGATCTTCCTTGACAGCACATCTGATGCCTAAAAGGAATAGAGAGCTCTGAACTCCAATTGATGGTGTTGCACCTCGCCTTAAGAGCACTCTTAAGTTGGCGATGAAAACGTTCAACTAAACCATTCGCCTGGGGGTGATAAGATGTTGTGTGGATCTTATGCACCCCTAAAAGCCTCGATAGTTTTCTAAAAAGCTTGGATTCAAACTGGCTACCTTGGTCAGTGATGATCCTAAGCGGCGTTCCGAATCTTGAGACAAAGTTTTCAACTAGTTTCTTTGCGATTGTCTCTGCTAAAATGTCTTTAAGCGGATAAGCTTCTGGCCAGCGAGTGAATCTGTCAACCACTGTCAAAATGTATGAGGAACCGTCCGATGGAGGAAGCGGCCCGACAATATCCGGATTGATGTGATCGAAACGCCCGGGCGGTACTTCGAAATACCCATCGGCTGACTTTGTATGTCTGTTGACGCTTTTATTCATCTTCGGCCAGAAGTAGCGTTCAGAAACTAGTCGACGCGACGCGTAGCGTGAATGCCCAAGTGAGAAAGGCCGTGAAGCGATTTGAAAACGTCTTGGCGCATAGCTGCCGGTATATAAGGCCTGTTCCTTTCTTTGGAAGTTTCGCAGACAATGCTTGCGTCAAGAAATTGAAACCCTTTAGTAGAAATTTAGAGTTAATCTTCGTATCTCCGTTTGCAAGCAATTGTCGCAGTTCTGCGTCATCTGCTTGTAACTTTGCTTTCCTCTCTAGGCTCACCCGGTTGGTTTCCGCGTTTTCAATCTCATTTTCGCCTGTGCGCGAAAGAGCGTCGGCAACCGAATTCTCTTTTCCATTTATGTGGCGTATGTCGCCGGTGAACTGTGAGATAAAATCTAAGTGGCGTGTTTGCCGTGGACTTCTTTCGGTTTTAGTGCTTAAAGCGTAAGTCTGTGGCTTGTGGTCGGTGAAGATCGTCACCTCTCGGCCTTTCACAAAATACCGAAGGTGTTTGATTGCTAAACAGATCGCTAGCAACTCCCTGTCGAAAGCTGAGTATTTGGTTTCCGTAGGTGAAAGCTTTTTAGAAATGAACGCCAAAGGCTCCCAAGCCTGTTGATTGCTGCAAAACAGTGCCGACGGCTTAATTAGACGCTATAATCTCGCTATAAACGTTTTTTTCGGAACCTTAAGTTGAATACCGTTATATTTTTTTTGATTCTCATATACATTGCGCTAGCAACGGTTAATTTTTTCTAATACTCGGAGCAAAGGATTTTTAGTTATCGGTTATAAAAGCAAGTTTTTTAATTAGTTTTTTAATCTCTTTCAGAAAATTTAAAGAATTTTTGACAGATATCAAAAGTTATAATCTGATCTATAATCATTAGAATCTGCTAAATATGTATTCCAAAATTTCTATAGTTTTCCTGAAAATTACAAATAATTCTCGATGTGGAGGGGACAAAATTTTTTTCACGTTTTTTTTTGGAAAATACTCCAAAACTACAGTTCTAAAACCCTTTAACCAAAATTTGATTTCAGCTTTTGCTTAGTCTTTAGGCCGGTTTATATGTTAGCCTAATATCGACTTTTCAAATAATGTGATGAAAAAGTTGTACTGTAATTAAAGTAAAGTCGGACTGTAATTAAACCGTTATGTAGGTATGTATATTCAAAATTTCCCTTCTATATGCGTTCTCATTTTTTTAACGGATTTTAAAAGGGTAGCAAATTTCATCTTTCGTACCTGTAGCTTTTAAACGGTAAGTCGTAGTACCGTTTAAAAGCTACAGGTACGGACGGCAGACGGACGGACAACGGAGAAATACTATAAGAGGTTAAATAAAAAATAAAACAAAACATAAACGATTAAAAAATTTTCGGCGCTTACGAGTCACGATCTAGAATAAAGAAATCGAATGACAAAACAATCAAATTTTAAAGGAGAAGAAACGCGAAACAACAATTAACGAAACAACTTTGCCCGTAATAGTTCGCATGTTACCTAACTGCACAACTAAATGATCGCAAACGAAACGAGAGAAAAACAAAGAAAGTTTTTCAATGTGAACGTTTACCGTAGGTCCAAGTGGAATTTAGTTGTTATTTTAATGCTTATATATGTATTTCAGTGTCTTGATTACGAATATGTTATTAAAAATTGTCGGTCTCATTTAGTTTAAAAGTTATAGCTATTGAAAGTTTCAATTTTTCCATACAAAAGACCTCATCTTTGACTTTTAATTTCTGCCTAAGAGTATGCTATAGAAATCTGACAAGATTCGGTGTAAAATAAATTTGCTTTTGGAGACAACAGTGTTTGGGTGGCCTCCTTGGGGGGTTTAAAGGATTTTAACTCCCTTTTTCGCAGGGCTTAGCCGCTTTCGTCGCTCCGCTAAGGGTAGCTGACAGTTGTCTGGCAGGCGCCTGTGGCCATTTACGGGTATGTTAAAGTTGCACTCTTTTTGAATTTCTGTGGGTTATAACTTCTAAAATAATCAATTTTACAAGACAATTTTTGATAGCATATTCGGAATCAGGACACCCAAATCCATATATTAAGATACAAAAATCCAATACATTCCACTTGGACCTACGGTAAACTTATGCCATAAATTGTAAATGAAGTGCAGGGTTTCAGTCAACTTGTTTAATGGCCAGACTGTAACAGTTCTTTATGATATTTAAGTTATTATTTTGAAATTTAGCAGCTCTTACAATTCTACTTGGCTCATTGGTTACTTTAATAAATATTAAAAAAAAGTAAATATATAAAAAGTAAAATAATAAACTTTTTCATTGCAATCGACTTGATTATGGCAACAGCAAAAATATTTTGCATACATTTAGGCGAAAACTGAAAATTGAGCCAAGACAAAAACCATTAAAAAATCGTATTTTTACTGATTGTTATTTGCGGTTTGTCCAAAAATGGAAAAAGAGCCTCTCATGGTATCACTTCGTTGTCCGTCCGTCCGCACCTGTAAATCTTCAACGGTAAGTCGTAAAATGCTAAAATTTGGCACACCTATAAAGTCCGTGAAAAAAATTAGAACACATATATAAGGGCAACTTTTTCTACATATATATGTACACGCATAAGGGTTTAATTACAATTTGAATATTAATATGTAGTTATCATCATTTTCGAATGCCGCTTATCCTTTAAAAGGGTCTCGGAGCGAGGTTGGCTAAATGGTCTTTCCATCGTTCTCGATCCCCCGCCACCAACTGCCACCAAAAAGACTCCGGCGCAATCCCCAGGCGGGACTCAGAGAAGTTCTTTACCTGATCCCACCACCTGTTTCTTGGCCTACCAGGGGGCGACGCGCTCGCATCTCGGCTAGCATGACCTGTCTAGGAAGTCTGTCAGGGGGCATGCGAACAACGTGTTCAAACCATCGAAAAATCGATCGCTCCACTCGGAGAAGTAGCTGCTCAACATTAAGACTCCCACGAATACTGACGTTTCTCACTCTATCCCTTAGAGTAACACCAGCAACGCACCTCAAGAATCTCATTTCGGCAGCTTGTACCCGCGATCTTATTCTTTGGGTCATTACGAAAACTTCATGACCATAGATGAGGGTCGGAATGAACACTGAATTAAAAACTGAGATTTTTGCTTTCACTCCAAGCTCAGCTTTCCTGATGACCGGCCGGCGCAGTTCCTTTACTATTGCTCCAGCTTGGTCATTTCTACAGGACAACTCAGTATCACTCCTCCCAACCTTCGTAAAAAAGACCCCGAGATACTTAAACTTCTCCACCTGTTTTAATGGAACTCCATTTATGTGCAGGGTACACTGCACAGGAGTTCGGGAAATAACCATCACTTGCGATTTGTTCACGTTTACTTTCATCCCAGCATCACCACAGACGGCTGCAAACCTATCCAGTGCTCGTTGAAGTTCCTCTTTGGATGATGCAAGGATGGCCAAATAATCTGCGAAAAGCAGATGGCTCATCCTGATGCCAGCCAATTCGAAACATTGCTCGTCAAGACTGCTCTCCACCATCCAGTACATATATGCTATGAAAAGGAGCGGCGACAGAACACAGCCCTGGCGAAGTCCAACGCGCACATCAAAAGGGCGGGATTTGACGCCATTTATCCGTACACAGCTCTTGCAGTTTCCATACAAAAACTGGGTGGCTCTTAGAAGAGGCCCACTCAGCGTATAGTCCTGCAAAACTCTCCGCAGTATATCCCGAGGGACTCGGTCATACGCTTTTTTCAGGTCTACAAAACACGCATAAACCGGTTTGGCATATTCCCAGGCGTTCTCAAGGATAACCTTCAGAGTAAAAAGATGGTCGGTTGTGCCTCTGCCAGGCCGAAAGCCGCACTGTTCTTACCGTAACAAAGGCTCGATTACAGCTCTGGAACGCGTTTCCAACACCTTCGCGAATACTTTTCCCGTAAGACTCAAGAGAGATATGCCCCTATAGTTGGCGCAATCTCTCCTGTTCCCCTTTTTGAAAATGGGCACTATAACTCCCGTTTGCCAATCGCTAGGTGCCTTCCAGGCCACCTTAATGACACGTGTTAGCCATTTAACACCCTCTTCACCCATTGCCTTGAGCATTTCTGGCCGGATTTCAAAAATCCAGCAGACTTGCCAACTTTTAGCGATTCATTCGCCTTAGTGACTTCGTCTACTGTGGGACTATTCTCCGCCCTTATCTCGTCAGCAGTGGGAATGCCATCTTCAGTGCCCTGTTGGGGGTTGAGCAACTCCGAAAAGTGCTCTTTCCATCTGCGCAAGACATCGTTCTCATTTGAAAGAAGTGTACCGTCCTTGGATTTAACCCCTTGAATGATATTCAACTTCCTTCCAATGGTCTGCCAAAATATCTTGTTTGCAGAACTGTAATCGTGCTCCAATTTCTCGCCGAACTTTTTCCATGACTGTTCCTTGGCTGTTCTGACTGCCAGATTCTTCGCACCTCATTGTACCGGGCTCGAGAAGTTGAGTTTCTACATTGGATCCACGCAATGTAGGCTCTCTTCTTCTCTCTGATGGCTTCTTGAACTCCAGGCGTTTTAAATGAAGCAGTTCTTTTCTCACCACCAGCCGCTACCCCAAGCCGCTTCACTCCACAAACATTTCCTGCAGAGGCAATGACTGCCGATAAAAACAGCTGCCATTCCTCTTCTACATTCAAAAGCTCAGTTGAAATTTGTTCAAACTTCTCCAAAACATGCTATGCAAAGCGCTCTCTGAAATCAAAGTCAGCATCCTGCAACCTTTCCCACCGTATGCGGGTCACCAGTCTTGGTTTTCGCCTGGGTGGCAAAGGATATGTAGTTAAGAAGACAAAATTAATCTTAAACCTTTTACAGCCAGAAAGTAAAAAATTAAAACGCGCTCTAAAAAATATTGGATTTTCATAATAAAAACGAATTGTTGCAAAATATTGAAACGTTTTTGAGAAATAAGGAATGGAAAACAGAAACCCGCAGGGGCTAAGCGAAGGCTAAAATAAAATTTTGGTTAAACGGTTTAAGAACTGTAGTTTTTGCGTATTTTCGAAAAAGAAATCGTGAAAAAAATTTTGTCCCCACCACGCGTAATGATTTGAAAAAAGTTGCACACATAAACAATTATTTGTAATTTGAGGGGAAAACTATAGAGGTTTTTGAATATTTAGCAGATATCTGACATTTAGTCATTAGTTTTTGCCTACCAGGCCACCGCAGAGTGTATAAGCTTAAATATTGCGGTCTTACTTGATTTTTAAACCCTTGTAGAATATGTTTTTTTTTATAAAATTGTCAGACTCCAACTACCAAAGAAAGCGAGTATATTCATGTACCCCAACAATCAAACTCATTTCTTGACTAAGCTGAATTACGAAATAGCTTTTCCGCAGGTAAAAAATAAAAAATAAAAGAGCTTAAGTATAGCTTTACCGGGATTTCACATTCCGTGCCCTACAATCGAGTCGTATTATCCTATTTTCTTTGAAATACTTTAAATCTATTATTCAATTCTATCTAAGTAATCGTCATAAATGTATTATTGAAAATTTGGCTAAAATCCAACCCATCAGACAAAAGAAATTCACAATGCTGTACTTCCACGGCCTACCCAGCCACCCTTGTCAATTATCATCAATACTTCCATAATCTCTTGAACAAGCTGTCACGACTTGACGAGGATTTGTTCAAATATAATTAAAGATGTTGGCGAAATCCTCGTTAATTACGTTGGTCTGAATACAAGCCCGCCCGCCCGCCATCCAATGGTGAGAAAGTAATTAGCATCCCGCGTAACACTTTACATTGCTATCGTTACAAATCCACAGATGGCGTCGGCAGATTCATTGCTCTGAAAATGAACCATGATATCGCTCACTTTCCTTCCGTTAGTCCTGGCCAAAAATGATTCCATTTATTGCTCGAGTGGAATTCCAGCTCCATCCCGCACGACTATACTAAATAGACAACTTGGCATGTTGCCTATTTTATGTGCTGTTCAGAGGCTCGTTCACTCAGTTAGATGCTCATCCATTTTCATCCGAATAAAGGCAACAGGTTACAGAAAGGCTCTTTCTACGGCTCCCCAATTGGCTGAGAATACTTTGCCAGGGATGAAGCAGCTTAACACTGCTACTGATGCCTCCTGTTGCTCCTGGCTGATGGTATATAGCTGGGTGCGGTGCCTATCGAGTAAAGTGTGTGCACAGCTTTTTGGCGATAAATCTCCGAGCAAATCTTCTCATCTCCCACTCTACACGATACGCTAACGCTATCATCCCTCTTCAGTGTGATTTTAAAGGGGACCCTTTTCCTATGGCTGTGTGTGTTTGCGCGCCTAATGCTGCAATTTTTTGTACTTAACCACTTTAGTGCGCTCGTATATTTGACAGGACGTGCATGTATTTCCGCGTCACTTGTTCCAACGTCTTGTTTCAATCCCCTTCAAATGGAGTTGGGGCAAGGTTATATGTACCTACTTTTTTTGCTCTCTTCTTCATTTGAAGGGTGAAAAAAATGCACTCGTGTAACACGAGGATCTGTTTTAAGAGGAGGGATTTCATAGCATTTAGCTAGGCACTTACCTGGAACAGGATTCCTTGTATAGTCAATTTTATTGAAGCATCATAAATAAAGTATGTGCTTCAATTTGAGTAAGCGACTTAAACGGCTGTAAAACCGGGACTTTAGTGGGAATGAATTGATGTGTTAGCCTGGGCTGATAAACGAGTGGTGTCGTCCTTGTGTATACCTACAAATGAATAAGGATTCAGAAATATGTGTGAATTGAGAGCCCGTAAATATTGTTGCCACTGGTGAATTTGTTACACTCGCTACGCACCCAACACCTCTTATCTAAGAGGGATGTTTTGAAACCGAAAGAAGGCTGCTGATCATAGCGGTTCTGATGTAAGCGGCGTTCAGTCTCTCTAGCGTCTTTACCAAGAAGGAGGGCAGGCTGATCGGGCGAAATGTTTTTGGGGTTGCATGGCAGGTCTTACCAGTATGAAAACTAACTTGACTTAACTCAAGGATTTAGGTTTTAAGCTGAAGTTCAGGCACCGCCTTAAGATAATGTGGAGACAAGGACTCAGTATGTCAAGACCTTGCTGAAGTTCCACCGGTAAAATGCCATCGAATCCAGGTGATTTGTGCGGAAGAAAGCTATGCACTGCCTATTCTTTTTGGGAGTGACAACATCCTCGGGTACAGTGACGTGAACCTTGTTGTTGTTTACTTCAGAACTCATTGCCTCTGCTTTGCTGCTAGGAAAACTTTAGATCTTCTCATGGACACCTACATAAGAAGATTTAAAGTTTCCTTACTGGACGTTAACTTTTTGATGTAGCTAGAAATGACTAGAGATTTCGATAGAATCTATATGATCAGTCAGTTGTCTTTTCTATGTTTTCACAGACGATTTGCCAAGGGCCCGTTGTGCTTTCCTTATCTCTGCCTTAAACTTCCTGTTGGGTCTTTTATATAGGTCCCATCTCGACAGAGTGGGTTCCTAGAGCGTTTAACTTGATTAAAGAGCGTCCTGCTCTCCCTTCGAAGCTTAATTATTTCGGCGTCCAACCATGGGGGCTTACCTGACCTCCATTTTAGTATCTGTTAATTGGGCAGCCTTTGCAAAGAACTAGGTTTATTGTTTCAATGAGCCTACTCAGACTCACCATCAGATCCAATTCCGAAGGTGATCGCGGCTGAGTAGGATTAAAATTGTCAACGCGACTTTTCAACTTTGTGTCGTAGACGCCTCAGTCAGTGCTTCTGGGGTTTTCTACAGACCGACTTTTGGGCAATCGTGACGTGGATACCAAAATGGTATGAAGCATTGTCGGGGAAAGACACATCTCTTAATACCATCAAGCTGTTGGCCGTTGTGTTAGGGGAGTTCCTGACCAGGATCAAATCAATGACTTCCTGCCTTTTTTCGGAATGAAAGTAGGATCTGATCCCTTGTTACAAATAATTAGCTTATTTTTTAGGATAATCAAAAAGGCACTACCCTGATATTAGTATCACTGTTGCCCCAAGCAGCATGGTGCACATTGGCGTCATAGCCCCGCATGAGAGGATGTCTATCCTTTTCGGCCTACCTGTTCGCGTTGCGAATTATCTCAGTTGGTCTGCGCCCTGCTGCGTCCTAAAGCACATAAGTTCTGAGGCGATCTATAGGGGTTTCTCGCCACTGAAATTAGGTGACGAGAAGCCACATCACTGAAATTAGGTGCAAGAAAAATATTAAGGTTTTTTTTGCAAGAAAAAGGGCCCTAAGTTTTCCTGTCACCAGCGAAGAAAGATTCATAATCTAATGCCCTCAATCCAGCTTTGTTGTGGTTATCAACAACCCAAGGCTTATGGATGAAGGCAATGTCTTCGCTACCTTCTTAGAGGCAGAGAAAAAGGTTAGAAGGGGCTGCTTTGGAGTGGTGTAAATTAATCTGTTGCAACCAAACCATCGTTATTTGTTCGTACAGGCGCCTTTTAAACTGTGGTCTCACAATCGTTCGAATCAGAAGACTGCTCACCACGTACATACTTGCTTCTCAGGAAGCTTTGACTGTCCAGCCGATTCCTCGGCTTCGAAACTGGCTTACCGTTCTTCTCAAAGACCTTCATGTGAACGGATGCGCGTCCTTCATTTGTAGCTAGGAGCGCAATAGACTCCGGGTGCAATAGTAGTGAAAGAAGTTGCCTCCGCCTTAATGACCAATTCTAACTTTTCGAAGAATTAATAACATCGAAAAATTGTAAGTTCCCTTGTGTGTGAAGAAATCAACACACACAGCCTATTTTGATGAGAAGTTGCTCCTGGTTCACCTCAAGCTGTTGCACAATTCAATTTATTTATTTTTATGTACCGGAAAATGTTTTCCCGGTAGCTTGGAGCCAAGGGATCCAGACTCTGGCTCTCGTCCTCACTGGAATCTCAGGTTTCTATACGGCCCTTAGCCGTATGGCCATCGAGCCATTCAGCACCGACCTCTGAGACCGCCGACTTGATTTAGCCAGCTGAGGTCTCGATGCTGTATATCAGGAGCTTGGCAACCGTGTTATGTCAGCCCTCGTCTATAATGATTGGAGGTCGCAGCATAGAGTGGCCAGGCAATGCTCTTCGTCGGGTTTACGGTTGAAGGTTTCGTAGAGGGCCCTCGTGAAGCGAATTCAGTCCTCTGCCTAGTGCTATTTTAAAGCCCTATAGAAACCAGTTGACTTCCCTCCGAAGGTGCCTTACTCCCAGAACTAGCCATCCCATGCTTATTGGCTGAGCTCTCATCGGAGTGCCCTAGCAAGAATTGCAGACTCTCGTTCACTCACAGTCCAATTCGTCTCTATATTTTCCACGAGACGCTTCAGAGTAGGTATGGTCCGCGGACATTCGGTTTTTGTAGAACTAAGCACTGGGACTCAGCCTTTTTAATGCGTGTTTCCTTGCTGCAGGACAACCCGCTGGCGCAGGAGCTGAAACCGCTGAAGCAGGTTGTTTTTTGCCAGGTTGGATTACGGTGGTGGCCTCCAAAGTTGAAGAAGCCTTCGAATCCGATTACTTTTCCGACAGGGAGATGAGAGCATTGTCGTAAATGCTCTGCCCGTAGACCTGTTTCTCACGTGTCTGGTTTCACGTCGTTGTTGTCGTCGTATTGTCCGATTCCGATAAGCCCTTTTTGGGCTGGGTTAAGCGATGGCCTCGAGGAGTTTTTCGTCTGAGTCTTTAGCCGGTAGAAAACAGGTCCATCCATAGCAGGGATTTGCTGGGATAGAGCACTATTACGATAAGCCTTGTCAAGGGCACTTGAAAGAGCTCCTAAGAGCCTGATATAGCCCTCAACCTTGCATTCTTATGCACGGTTGGCTGTATGCTCTCACCACCACTAAAACAGGCTTGACAAAGCTTAATTTGTCACACTTCTCGGCTGACCGTAGCAGGTTGAGTGGATGCAACTTAAGCCTACGCACCGGTGTAGTTGAACATGATGTCAAGGTGTCTGCTGAAGTGAGGGTTGTTGAGTAAGATTTAATCATACAAATTTTATTTATATATATAATTAAATATTAATATACATATAATTTTAATATTTTATTCATTAAATTTTATAGCAAAATAACTCCTTTGAATTGTAACCACGTTTACTTAAAGGGCAAAGGGGCATCCCCCACAGCCATATTGAATTGAGAGGCAAACGTCAAAATAATATAACCGTCGAGCCCGGCAGGGATTTTTCCAGTTTGCCATTTTTTTGATTTTACCTTGCCATTGTGTGTTGCCCCGTATGGCCGTATCTCGTATTTTTCCATTCAGTAAAATTAACTTGACAACTCGTGCTAGGCTCGACGACTCTGAGTGATGGCCGTTTCACATTCAGCGCGAGAGCGTCAAACGAGAACGGCAGCGACAACACGAGACCAGAGAAATCATTTGTTACAACACATTGCAAGCGAGAAACCGCGACGATTGACAGTGACAAAACATAACATATTTCTTAATTTGTCGACTTTATTGCACATGAATCGTTTATATTTTACAACAAGTATTAGAAAATTAAAACAAACGTCTATTCAACAGCGTGTCATACCTCACAACAGCGATTGAAAGAATAATCGTCGACCTCGGCGAGGGTTTTTAAATTTTTCGAAAAGCCCGGCCAGCTAGACAGCGATGGAGGCCGGTGTTGTGAACATTCCCATTGATTGAAATTCGTTTGACAGCTCGCCGAGACCTTCGTTCGCTCTCTCGCTCTTTTCGTGAAACAGCCACGACATGGCAGAACGGCAGCGAAAATGCGAGACCAGGGAAATCGTTTGTGTAGTAACAAAATCAAAGCGAGAAACCGCGACGGCTGTTTTGACTGCACAGTGACAAAACATAGCATATTTCTAAAATTTGTCGACTTTGTTGCACATGAATGGTTTATATTTTACTAATTATATTTTACTTATCGTATTAGCTTCGAAAGAAAACAAACGTCTATTCAACAGCTGTCATACCTCACAACAGCGATTGACAGAATTTCACAATCCTGACGTTATCGCCGACTCGCTCGGCGATTATTTTGACATTTGCTCTCGTGAATTGTTGAATAATTTTTTTTTTAACTTATTCGAACTTGCTGTTTAGAATCTTACTTGTGTAATAATATCGCCGACTAATTTTACTTATACTTAGGTCCTGTCACGTTGTAGTCAAAACATTCGTCGCGGTTTCTCGTTTTCATTGTGTTGATAAACGATTTTTCTAGTCGCACATTGGCACTGCCGCTCTGGTTTTACGCTGACTTTTCTGAAACAGCGATCTCTCTCGCGTTGATTTTCAAACACTTACATCATAACACCGGCTTCTCAAAAGAAAAATGAGATCTCATTAAATGAGTGCGATTGAAGTGACAGAAGGCATGAATTAAGTTCTAAGTTTTACCAACAGGTAAAAACAAATTTTGAAGGGAATAAGAATCGCGGTCATTGCTGAGGATTTGAAAAAAAAAACGATTTCTTGCCGTGCAGTTATGTTTGTAGTTTAAAGGCGACGACACGCGAACCGAGTTTTTTGCCAGGCAGAGTGAACTATTTAATCTTGACGATAATAGCAACGATTTTGCCCACCTGACCTGGATGAAGTGGAAGTAAGTACGCCAAAGGATCATGAAATGACCACTGATCTATACGGACAGGTCGAAGCAAGGTCTACTTTTGGTACCCCTGTCCAACTCGTCCATTGGTTCAGGATAGATAACCGCACGCTCCTTCATCAAGGTTGGTAAAGGGACGGAAAATTTTAACTTAAGATTCTGTCGAAAAGTGTTTTTATAAGGAGGGTAAACTTTGACTTCTTTGACGTCTAAAAAAGGTTTCATACCTATATGTTGGTACAACAACTTCAAAACCTAAGTGTTGGGTTATCTATGTTAAAGAAACCTAGTTTCTCGTTCCTTTCAATTAACGTTTTCTTGCAAATCCACATTCTTTCACCCAGGACCTCACAATTGATCGGGCATCCTGCAAAGCAATTCGATCCACAAAGGAATTCCCGGCATAATATACGCAAGAATTTCTCATTTTTTTTCACACAAAACCCAGAGCACTTCTCTGCATAAAGTAAAATATCTTCGCACTGCTACTACTACCGCCACCCCAAGATGCACAAACACTCGAATCGTCTTCCGAACACATACCACCGCAGCACCTGCCAGAATGTGCACAAAGTTGGAATTTTATTTGAGAAATCTAAACTGCAACGACCGCAATTGGCAGCTGCTGAAGGCGAACTGTGTCGGAAAAAAAGTGCAAAAATTCAGATGCAGATCCTAGGTAACAGTAACAAATGGACAGACATTCCTCAGATTTCTCCTCCTTTCTGTTGTACAAATTTCTCAAAATGTCGCAAAAAGAAATGCTGACAAATTCATCACATGCCAGTGGTAGCTATTCGATTTGTGTCGGCACATTTTGACCCCGGTTCGTGCTGAGAATTGCACAAATACCGGGGGGAATTGTGTGTTCATATCTCTGCTATTTTATAGTTCGGAAATGTGCCACACAACAAAGTATGTACGTACGAAACTCATCACTAATTTATGAATTTTCTCATTTCTTTCCAGCCTGACCTCCATCTATCGATCTAAGGTAAGTCCACCACATACAACACCACATCCTTATGCCCACCCAAAAAATCTCTGCACATAAACTTTACAACTCCTGCTGCACTGCATGCTGTCATCACTCGCCCTTTTCGTCCTTAGAAACAGGCTCATATTTTATTATCTATCTATCGATGGCTATCTTGTACTCCATTAGCAAATGAATAATTTTCAGTTATCATATCTGAATTGTGTGTAGTCTTCCCTGAAACTCCTTTTGTACACACAAGCACGGCACTACCTTTCCTTTTACTTCCAATCGACACCGGGAACATATCTTATGCATGCAACAAATGGGAATCCCTTTAGATCCCAACCAGATTCAGACGGCACAGACGAGAGAACGTTACCTGATTAAAATTTTCGAAGCCAGATACCAAAGGTAAACACAAGGATGTTCGAAACACTGCAAATGAAGGTGTCTAATTTTCAATGGCCGCCATCTGGGCTCTATTTAGGGAGATGGATTAGGGTACCGATTGACCGAAAGGATGCTTCTTGTAAATCTGTGTTGCTTGTAGGATTTTTTTTTTCTTCTATCTGATGTAGAGGAGATGGATTCGAAGGCTTACAGGCAGACTTTTACAAGGATGCTTTGCTTTTAGGCTCCTTTGGGTATATCGGAAAGCAATTGTATCCTTTTTCGGTTGCCAACAGGCAGAGTGCGTTAAGTAATTTTCAATCTTTTGTTCGGATTACATTTGCGTTGTTGTCTGGAGGAAGTATGCCTTTCCCGGCGTACAGAAGGAGCTTAAGCTAAATAAGCCCCTATGTTGTTTGGCTAATGGGAAGTGGGGATTTGAATTTGCGATAATATTTAATCCTTAATGCATATTTAACGCTTCAGTCCACGGATGCAGTAAAAAGGCGCTTGCTTCTTTTGGAAATAAATGGTTTTGTTTATAGCTTTTAAAGCTCATTTGTACACCGAATTTCTGTTGAATAATTGCAAAGTTTTTAACATCAGAACAAAATTTTCAAAAGTCCAACGAACATTCTATCGAAACTAACACTTTCTCGAGCTCTGCGATTCCTACGATGCAAAGAGCGTCTAAGGCGGCTTAGACGCTCTCTGTATGGTTACTTCGTTCCTCCACGCCTACACAACTTTTTATTTTTAAGTTAATAGCAGATTTAGGAGTCTTTAAGTGTCTTCGTTTCACAGTTCACAGAGTAAGAACCATTTGGTTTCTTGGACCTCATTCCCTTTCCTTCGGTTTTTGAATGGCGACAAGTCTCGCCTAGTTTGGGTTAAAACTTTACTGACCTTGTATCCACCTAACTTCTATTAACTTCTATTACTAAAAAGACATCGTTTGGAAAGCTGCCAGATGCCTATCAACAAATTCCCTTATTTTCAATGTCAAATAGGATTTTGTGTGGCTATGCCATTGGGGCCGCTCCTCAATATAAGCAACAATGTGGTGTGACTGTGATTGTGATAGCAGCTATCGATCCAATTGTTCCTAATTATAGCAGTTACTAATTGTGATTGTTCTCCAACCTAACTGCTCAGTGTTCAATGCTCATTTGTTAATTGGCCTTCAAAAATCAAAAAGACACAAATCGTGTTACCTTTTGCGTCAAGGTTGTATGGTTGCAATGCTCAAGCGAAACAAAGGGTCAAAAGGAGCACATACAAGCAAAAGGGAGAACAAAGAGGATTGGCAAAAACACATACGGCAAATCAGAAATTCTTCTTCTTCCGCCTTGTCTTCCGCCTTTGAATCTGGGGCAGAGGGACGCACTAGCAAACCAGAAGATACAGATGGAATGAGCGGTAACACTCGTATTCGTGTCGTGGACGTGTCGTGATTTCAATTTCAGCGTTCTTTCGGAAATTATAGGCATAAACTTGCGTAAAAGCGAGTTTGTTCTATCCTTAACTGCTCTCTTTAGAGTGATAAGAACGCTGCTTGTCTTAACTGCTCTTTGCCTTAAGTACTCAGTGTGATCGCTACTAGTGGAAAAAAGCTCTTAAGCACATCACTATATGATAGGTTCGGTTAGGTTTTTAATAATTCTCTTGCCTTTGCCTTGATGTAGCATTGATTGTTGAAGATTGAAGCGAGCATTAATATCCACTAGTATGCAACCTTAAAAGCTCTATAAGGTTTTTCTTATACCTAAGAAAGTGTCTGAAACTATTTGAGGCATTTTTAAAGACCATCTCGAAGACACAGTGGATGTAGAATAAGCAGTTTTCCGCAGTGAATCTATCTGTATTGATTACAAAATACCCTACGGCGATAATTATTTTTGCGTCTTCTTTATAGACCTCGTGAAAGTTTTTCGCACCGCCAACGGAGACTTTATTTAGTTATGCTCTACGCGGGAGGGGTATTTCAGAGAGGCTATTTATTGTGTGTTAAACTGTCGAGTTTTGCAAAGGGGACAGTTGTCAGAGGAAAGCAAAGGGATGTAAGACAAGGCTGCAGCCTTTGCCCAATACTTTTTCTTTGGTGATTAGTTATATAGAAAAAAAAAAAATAAACGCTCATCACTTCGATGTCAACCTTAAAACACCACGCACCACACTACTCCAAAAGACCAAAAATCTTACTTTCACAGAAGACGTATTCCTTGAAATTCACTACCCAAAAAAATTTTCCCTGACACGTTCAAACTCCAAAGGAATCTACAGGATTGGCAAAGCAAAGTCAGCGTTTAGTGGGTGGCCTTAGGTGTCGAGAAGCAACGTAAACAATTTTTGTGATTGTTTCGCTCGAATGTTGAGTCTTTACTTTTTTACGGGTGCTGCACCTGAAACCTGCTTCTCTGTAGGAACCTTAGGCTGGGTTGGGTGCTCCCAAGGTTTCTGTAGCTTATCCTTAGTGTCTACAATTTTTATTAGGTTGTAGTTGGATACTTCGTGGCCAGTGAGAGCTGCACATACCATTCTGATATCGGATCTGTTGCTTTGTGGGTTTTGTTAAAAAAATTGTATGTTTTAGTTCAAAAGCAGTCAAGTTTAGTCACTTGATGGAACTGATTCATAAATGATGACATTTAAACAATTTAATTTAAAGAAAAAAATTAAATACTTGTTTTCGTTCACCAATTATTATTATTTTTATGTTTTTCGCCTGGGGTTCGTTGAATAAAACTCAATTTCACTTTTACAATTACACAACACTTTATTTATCAAACAATCTTATTTTAATTCAAGTCACACTATTATTCAACTTTGTTACTTAGAATTCAACACTTTATTTCAATTCAATCACTTTTTACCGTTTTTCCTAAGTCAACGTTTAAAATATAATTGTCCCTTACGAGCCTGTCACCCGTGTATTTATACAAAGTTTAGCACCTTCTAGTACGTTCTATACTTCCCCTTTGGTAATTTTCCATTGGTACTCTTCCGCTGAATTCGGAGGGGAAATGCCGATATCGATAGCATTTTGCTGTCAGCTGACTGGATTGACAGTTGGGTGTGTTCGTAAAGTGAAAGGTTGCATTTAGCGATTCCTGCATGTCTTTTATTTCCTGTCACCACATAACATTATTTATAACATAGTTTGTCAGAACCGTACCCTAAAGTGAATTATTTGCTTGGATCGATTTTGTTGAGTACCTTGTCCAGAAATGTCACAGGATTACGGTGCGTTCCAAGTCGAATGCAAAGACATCATCAACATACCGATACCATAGGCGGATCTGTTTAGTAGTCGACTTTTTGCTTCAAAAAGCAATCGCTGAAAATGGTTCATAAAGAATTCAGCATCGAAGGGAGAAAACCAGGCGTTTGAGCATAAAATTTACTACATATATTGAATTCGAAACAGTTTTGATCAACACACACACATTTTATATTCATTGGAGATGTTACATTTCATAACATTTTAAACATAACATACTTCATTCAGATAAATTCAATCAATATCGTCGCAACCGTTAAGAGACTATAAACCTTTAAAAAATAGTTTTCGAGAATATTTTAACGTTTTTGAGTCAAATCTTTATGAATATTCGCAGTTTGCTGTAGTTTTGTATAAAACTTCAGAAGATGGAGTATGTCCGTGGTTAATTTGAGAATTATATTTTATACCGTTAGGGAAATAAAGGGGGAGACATATGCATATAACCGTTACCGAGATAGTGAGGAGCACGCGGTTGTTTTTGGCTTTTTACTGAATGTTTTTTTTTTTATTTAAAATGCATACGATGACTATTCAGAATAATTTTTGAATACAGTTATATTTTTTTCAATTCTGATAAAGGTACTTTGCGCTAGCAATGGCTATTTTTTCCCAATACTCTGGGCACGGGTTTTTTAGTTATCGGTTATAAATTCGGGTTCTTTAATTTTGTTTTTTAAAAACGTTTCAGAAAGTTTTAAGTTAGAAACGTAATTTTATTATAACCGGTAAAGATACCTTCGGTTAAGAACCTTTAAGATATCAGAATATGTTTTAAAATAATTTTTGAAATGTTTTTGAAGCTTTCGAGCCCTATCTCAGAATCTGTTAAATAATTGAAAAATTCTATAGTTTTCCCGAATGTTTTCCTGATGTGTGTGATTTTTTTCAAATTATTCGGCCTTATAGCATTTGTATTTTTATTTGTATTTGTATTTATTGAATAATATAACTTTCACATTAAGATTATCACGATAAGAAGATCTTATAAGGTAGTGGAAGCCTTAAAATAGGTAAGTTTACAAAACTAACGCATGTTTGAGAATAAAGAGAGATTAAGCTTATATAAAAAATAAAAATAAATAAATAAAAATAATTATATATTTAAAAACAAACTTAGAAGAAATTAACGTAATGTACATGCGAAACAGTTCAAAAAGATTTCAAAACGTTGACACATAATTAAATAAATAAATAATAACATTTTCTAACACTATACTATCTGGCCAAGTATCTTAAAAGTAGATGCCCAAAATGTTTTGTATTTCTGACTTCTCTAAGCTCACGGGGTAGGGAGTTCCACAGGCGAATGGCATAAACGAAGAATTGCCGCTCGGACGTCAGGCAAGCATGTTTAGTTAGCGATCGAGGGAAAACTGATCTGTTGTAAAGGTACTCAGGTTGACGAGACTATGATGTCATGCAAAAAAATAGAGGTCTAAACACTAACAGGTTATCAAACGTACAGCCAACGATACGTTTGGCATAAACGGACACATGATCATACCTACGGAGTCCATAAATATAACTTGCAATGTTGTACGTTACATTAAGTTTCTTTTTACTGACACAGTCGACTTTACCATAGATCTCGCAGCCATACAATAAAATGGGCAGTAGAAGAGTTTTTGCTAACATTTTTCGCATGCTTATGGGAGTGAACATCTGAGTTTGCCACAGCATACGGAGCCCACCACCCTGTCTTCTCTGCCACCAAGTCTTATAGGTGGCCGAGAAGACAGGTTTTGTGTTTTCCTATAAATGACGAGAGCTTTCGATTTCGCGGGGCTTAAACACAAAAAGTTATATTGGGCCCAGTTAAGAATGTCTTCTAACTCTTTGTTAATCGAGTCGACTACTACGTCTAAGTGGTTTATATTGCCGCTCATGGTCAATTGTACATCGTCGGCATACATGTGAATAAGACACCTTTGGATAGTTTGTGACAGGTCATTTAGGTATAAGGAAAAGGAATAGGTCCAAGAATGGATCCTTGGGGAACACCACACGAAACCTTGAGAAAGTCTGAAGTTTTCTTGTCGACCATAACACATCGCTCTCTGCCTACTAGGTAGGAATAAATAAGTTTTGTGGACTCTTTAGAAAAGTTGAACAAATTTTGAAGTTTTTGGCATAGGAGAACATGGTTAACAGAATCGAACGCTTTTGAAAAATCTAGCAATATTAGGAAGGTTGCATGCTTTTTGTGCAAGGACTTTCTTATGTCGTCGACCACTGATAGTAATTCAGTTTTGCAACTGCGCTTAGGGCGAAAACCAGACTGACAATTACTAAGTATCTTTTTCATTGATAAGTAGTTTTGTATTAGTTTCAAAATTACTTTTTCAAAAACTTTACTCAGGAACGGCAGAATCGCGATGGGTCTATAATTATCATTACCTTTTTTTGGGGTAGGGATGATTTTTGCCCTTTTCCATTCAGTCGGATATTCGGGAGTAGTAATAATGGTATTGAAAAGGTTGGTTATGTAAGGTAAGATGTATGGAAGGAGAAGATTTAAAAACCTGGGATCAATACTGTCGATGCCGGTTGCATTTGAGCTAACAGAGAGAAGCCCCTCGGCAACGTCTTCATCGTTTACTCCTGTGAAACCAAAAGAATCTTCAGATATTGGCAGTTCAAAGGGCTCAAAGGTATTGTTCCCAGTTACGACAGAAAAAGATGGTGGTTTTGCAGAGAAATTTGCATTAAGAGATTCGCAGTCGACGCTGCCATCTATTGTAGGGGTTTCCTTTCCTACGCCAAGTTTTTAATAGTTTTCCATTTATTTTTTGTCGATAAATTTTGACCTAACCTGCTCCGTTAGACTTCATAAGACCGTTTTAGCGGATCTTATGTCCAGAACGACTTTGTTCCGCAAACGACAGTATTCGCGATGTAGCAGTTCGAGTCTGATATGCTACATCACGTTGTAACATCAGTTCCTTTATTTCGCTACTTAACCAGGGTGGTGAAACTCTGCGGGAGATTTTTGTTCTAAGTGGAACATTATTTTCAAAAACATGTTTGATCTGCTCTTGAAAGAACGAAACTTTGTCGTTAACTGAATGCATGTACCGCAGTTTATTCCAATTAATATATTGTTTGTCTTGGAGCAAATTTCGCTGGTTCACGTTTTTGATGTCACGGAACTGGTACTTAATTTCTTTGAATTTATTTTTGAAATCTAAGGTAAGATAAATAAGGTCATGTCTAGAGAAACCGGAGGCTGGGAGCTGATTATAGAGCAAAATCTTATTTTTATCACTGACAAAAAAGTGATCAATCAAAGTACTGGCCTCGCCGTGAAAACGAGTGGCAGTCGTTGTATTTACGGGGAATAAACTGAGAGCTTTAAAATTATTGAGGAAGCTTAGAGAAGCATTAACGTTCAACAAGTTACAGTTATTGTCAACACAAAATTCAATCTGGTTTTAAGCCGTTATGTGTGTATATAAAAAATTGTCCTTATATGCGTTCTTCTTTTTTTTAACGAACTTTTTCTGAAAAAAATGAGAAATTTAGTACACTTACTAAATTTCACCCTATTACGACTCACCGTTCAGAAGTAACAGGTGCGGACGGACATGTTATGATACCATGAAAGGTTCTTTTTCCATTTTTGGACTGACCGCTAAAAAGCAACAAGAGCAATAAGACAGTATATAAAATTTTCAGTCAAATAGCTGGTTTATTAGAGCTATGTCTGCATAGGTTAAGATCAGACATCAGTTAAACATTCCCCCTTTTGAACAGATGCACAGTTGAATGGTGTCAATCAAGGTTCAATGTTCAACATAATTTTTAAGATGTTATTTTGTGACGGTTGCAGGCTCTACACACGTCCCCGAATTAACACTTAACCTTTATCTTGCCGTCGACTTGTTGCCGATTTATGCTTTTATTACAGATACTAAACAGGGCAAACTTTCACAAGATCTGTGATGTTCGATTCTCGAAAAGCACATTCTACAAAACAGGCAGGCAACAAACGTACATCAGTTCCATGTCAATCTTAAAACACCACGCCCTAAACTATTTTCAAATTCTTCCGAACTTTCAAAATGAACTTTTTACTTTTTTATCAGGTTTCTTGCTTAGTGTCCTTTCAGATAATCACCACTTAAACCAATCCAAACGGTCAATCCTTTATCGCAGAGCTCAGCGTAGATTATTTGCAGAGAAATGTCTGCTTATAGCCCTTTTTGGCCCTACTCTCCACTTCTTGACTTCTTCTTGACGTGCTTATACCTTTTCTGGGCCTTGTCATTTGGCCACCAGAAGGATGCGCGGTAAATTGTTGATCTTACAATTTGAATAGATCCACAGAATTATTCAATGTGATTTTATTGTCAGTCTACTAACCTCTTCCACCATTAAGGGTAAGAAAGCCTGTGGGAATTCATTCTTGATGATTAAGGTATACCACCACAGTACCTATAAGTTGCTGTGGTGGTATTAGCCATCAAGACTGTCCTTGAGCATGTTTAGTGCTCAGGAAAGAATCCACCTCTCAGTTACTTCGAATCCATTTAACAATGAAGAAACTATTTTTTCTCCTCCCTAGAACATTGGTCAGGGATTTATGACCAACATGACCAAAGTCGACATCTTTGGGCATAGGTGGAGGTCAGTAGCTCTTTCTAGAAGGTGCTTTTTAAAAAACATCGCTTTTAATCTTTTTGATAAAGCTTTTCTATTACTTTCAAAGGGGCTAGACGATAGGCTTATTGCCAATCAAAAATATGTTTACACAGACTCATCAAATAGTCTTCACATGCCTTTATTCTTCTACGATTTCTCACTCAAGCTAGATAGATGGGTTTTCCAAACAATAAATTACTTCTGGAAAGAACCGAAGGTAAATAATAAATTTTGGACTCAAATTATTGTGAATAGCCTAAAAGTCTCTCACAAAACAATTTTAATTTTTCCCTTTTTGCGTTCGACATCTTCTTAAAAACCATTCTCGGAGAGAAAAGCATTGGTATGGACCTACATATCTTTTGATCAGCCTCTTTCCATTGCTCAAAATGTTTATTATATTTTTGTGTCAACACTTTGGACTATCCCAAAGTTAATAACTTGAATTGCATCCTTTGATGCACTTACCGACTCTCTTCCCTTGCAAAACTCAATTCTGCTTTCGTGAAGGCAATTTTGTCATTCTACTAAACATGTCATAATATACTTAAATTATTAGAAAACGTTTACGAGTAGATAATAATCACATCCCTGAGAAGAAGTTGGAGATCAGGTACTTAGGTACATACCTACCATATGATAGGTCAAGTTTACCTTCATAGCATCATAACCTACATATCCATTTTCACCCTTGATTGGGGGGTCAAAATCTATTCACAAAGTAATGAATAATTTTATATCCGATGACACTCAAACCAAAAGCAACACGCTCTTGCTTACCTCGTGCCACTGCCTCGATAACAGTGTTCTTAACCCCTCTTTCTCCTCTATCGATTGCACATATCGCATCTGAAGACAGCTTTCAGTTCGATTAGACATTTTATTGCTTCTTTACACTTGAAAAATAGCAAAATTTATTAACTGCACCGCACATTGTAGGCAGGCATGTCGTGCATTTAAAGACAGCAAGAAGCTAGCTCTAAACAAACTGCAATGCCAAAGGATTTAACATCACGACGAATCGGACTGTCAAGCTGTGCGCACATCTCTAGTATTTTCTTGATTTTCCTCGGCACGATCAGTCCGTGCGATTGTGAGAAAACGTATAGCTGCCTTCCAGCGAACATTTTGACAGATTAACTCGGCTCTGTTTAGGCAATTAGTTGCTGCAATGTGTCGGTGTTTATGGGATTTTAGCAGTTTGTACTATCAAAACAAAAATATTACGTCTCACACGCCTTACAGAATGCAGAGATGAGGGTCAGTAGATCTGTTTTTATTGCAGTTGTGCATGACGTGCTGGCCTGGCGCTCTTGTTGATCTTTGAATTTGAAAGATCAGAAATTTTGCAAGTGAATTGAAAACGTTATTGATTTCATGAATCGACACAGGCGGAAATATTTTTGGGTATGAAACATGTGCTTCTCAACTTTACACCATCGGAGAAAGAAAACATTCTTAAACCAGTCCCTAGTAACCTAAGGTCACCCCAAATTTAGATGTCTTCGAAGGAATAGAAATGTGTTTTCGCTTCTTCACTGAACGCATCATGGATATATATTGAGTCGTTTCCAATAATATCGCAAAAATTTAAGGTTTACGAATACCCCTTAAAATTCGTCAGAATTATTCCTGGCAAAAGGGTAAAAGTAAAGCAATGCACACAAAAAGCGGGTAAGTATCACCAAAGTACAAAAAACCTGCTGGAAAAAGATCTAAAGTCAAGATTCAAAAGTTTTTTGGTGTGCTTTTTTCACACCAAATAAAAAATAGGCGGCTACATTCAACATGAATTTTAAGACAGGTGCACTGTGCTCCCAAAAGGCAAAACTAGTGGCACTCGATGTTTTTATACCCGACCGAGGATATATTAATTTTAATGCATAGTTTGTAACACAGTGAAATGATCACCGTAGACTCTTTTAGAGACCTTTTAGAGATATGATCGAGACCGACATGTCCGTCCGTCCGTATGTGTGAAGGTTTTAGGTCTTCAAAATCAAGCTAGAGAGCTGAAACTTGGTACACGGCTTGGTTTTTTCGTTGCACAGACAAAGTGTAAAAATTGGCTCAATCGTTCAACGTCCACGCCCACTACTACAGTTCTGAGCAATATTGGCCTAAAACCTTTAACAAGGCAAAAATTGGACCGCCCACAATGTCGACCATGCCCACTTTTGTGCCCACTAACATGTTAGATCTTTAAAAACCCGATTTCTCGGAAAGTTGACTCCAAATCGAAAAAAGAATTATATGACGAATATTAAAGATATCGCTATTTGCTAAGTTTGCTCCATAAAAAGTTTTGAGCTGCGCCTACTTTAAGGGGGCGTTTTTAGGAAAAAACTGTGTTTTTTCCTGAAATAATGTTCGCTTTTCCCGTATTTTCTCATGATTCCAACGAAATTGCAATTAATTGATTTTATTTTAAGCCCATGCCCACTTTTGGGGGCGTGGCCTATACAAATTATATTTGAATTCGGGCCAAGAAACTACGATTTGGTGTTATGGTGGACTTTGGTGTTTTATGGAACCGTCAAAAAAGAAAATAAAGCAAGCAAAGCTATCTGGGAGAATCAACTGGTACTATTTGGATAAAAAAAAGGCAAAGCATTTTAAAACACTATGCAAAACTACCTCTGTAGCATCATTGACGAAAACGAAGATGTAGATTGCAGAGCACAAAATATGTGGGATGACCTACTGCGAACGTGCTTAGAGAAGGCCAAATCACTCCTTGGGACTTCAAAAGGCCACCGCAAACAGGTCAATGAAACATGGTGATGGTCAGATGAGGTGAAACTAGAGATCAGTGAAAAGAAAGCGGGATTCAAGGCATGGAAAAAGTGCTTCTCGAGCAACAGAGATGAAATGCTTCGCAAGGAATTGAAATATAGACACCTCAAGAGTCTTGCTAAGAAGAAGTACGGGCAGGTTCAAGCAAAGAGAATGGAGAACCTGTACCAGGAATTGGAGGAAATTTCCTCTTCCACTGCTAATACACATCAGGCCACACAGGATCTTCGACAAAACACCTTGAATAAAAGGGCTACAATCTTAAAAATTGCCGCTCAGATGAGGAGAAACGCCCAGGAGATTCGTTCGCCAAAGTTCATCAGCAATGCTCAGGGACAGCTTCTTGTGGATGTCGACAAAATTCTTCACAGGTGGTGGCAGTATTGTGAGGGACTTTTGAACGAACAGTTTCTCAGGCACCACTTTCCAGAAGAGACTACTCCTAACCGAAAAGAAGTACCAGATATCACAGTCGACGAGGTTGGGAAGGCGGTTAAGTACTCCAAAAAGCGAAAAGCTGTTGGGCCAGATCAGATACCCTCAGAGTTCTGGAAGAAAATAGGAGACAGCGGGTCTAGGTGGATCACGACCTTCATCTCCAAACTAAAAAGAGGGGATCCAATGCCTAATCAGTGGAGGGAAAGTTATCTCCTTCCTTTGCTTAAAGGAAAGGGTGATACACGAAGCTGTGACAATTACCGTTCTATCAAGCTGATGTGTCACACAATCAAGATCGTCGAGCGGGTTCTACATAGTCGACTACGAAAAATAATAAGGCTATCTGAGGACCTGTGTGGCTTTGTCACGGGCAAATCAACCACTGATGCAATCCAAAGCATAAGGATCATAATGGAAAAACATCGGGATGCCCTTAAAGATCTGCATATGGTGCTGGTTGATTTTGAAAAAGCTTTCGACAGACTACCACGAGATCTGATATGGGTGGCGCTAAGAAAACGAGGAGTTCCAGAAGCCTACGTGCGGATGATCATGGACATGTATGATGGAGCAAAGACAAGAGTAAGATGTCCTTCCGGAGTCACTGATGAGTTCTCAATTAAAGTCGTTGTGCCCCAGATAGCGTCCTAAGTCCTTTGCTTTTCATTGTAGTCCTTGATTATCTGCTTGAAGGAAAACTTACAGACCCGAAAGTACATCACTTATTCTTCCCTGACGATGGGGACATCATAAGTGAAGATCATATATCCCTGCAGCGAGCACTTGATGTATGTTTGGATGTTTTAGAGGGGAATGGGTATCGTATTAGCCAAAAGAAGACGGAGTTCCTGTGCTGCCCATTCTCTGACCCACCCGAACTAATTCCAGACATTAAATTGAATGGAAAGGTGCTTCCCAAGTGTGAAAAGTTCAAGTACCTGGGATCTATGATCAATAGCAAAGCAAACTGTGATGACGACATCAATCATCGCGTAAGCGTGGGGTGGATGAAGAGGCGAGAAAACTCCGCCATCTTCTGTGACCGAAAAATGCCCCCTAAGCTACACCGCAGTTGTGCGTCCGGCGCTTACACATGTTTCACGGTTCATGGTTGGACAGCGTATAAGAAATATGAGAGCAAATTGACAGCAGCTGAGATGAAGATGCTTTGCATGACAGCTGGAGTAACAAAGCGAGATAGAAAAAGAAGTACGAAGATCCGAGGAAGCCTCCTTGTAAAAGAACCTATCTCCATAAAATTGGAGCACGACCGGCTCAGTTGGTATTGCCACATTCAAAGGAGATCCTACGAACCCCGTCAAAAAGGCAATGTCAATCAACATTCCAGCGCAATCGCGAAGGAGAGACAGGCCTAAACATTCATGGATCACACAAATGCAACGACAACAGCATTTATTTGGCCTCAGTGACGAAGAGATCCAAAACCGGTTGGGCTGACGGTATATTCTGAGGTCAAATCGGCGTACCCCACTAGCGGACCATTAGGAATGCAGTAGAGTGGGAGGGTTATAATCCATCACTTCAGATTATAACCTCGCGCCTAAGTAAAAAAGAAGAAGATTCAAAACTTTGGGCCACGCCTACATTTGGAGGCAGAATTTAAGAATGATCTCAAATCCACAAAAACATGTGTTCCTAAGCCTAATTAAGGGAAAAATAAGAAAATTAATGTAGCACATTAATAAGGAAAATACTAGAGGTCAGAATTAAAGCCTAGGACGCCTAAAACCTGCTAAAACTCCTAAGCCAAAGACTCCACAGACGCCAAAGCCGATCAAAAGTGCGAGATTGGCAAAGGAGGCGTCGACAAAAGGCGTAAAAGCTCCAGAAAAGAGCGGCGCCAGCTCAAGTGCAGCGGAGAAACCACCACTGGTCGGACCGAAATCATACGCACAGGTTGCGGCAAACGAAAACAAGGCAAAATCGCCCACAACAGATGCAGTGTCTCAGATCCTCGCTGTAATCTTGGAGAAACTTGAGGATCAGACTAAAATCAACAAAGTTATATTTGACAAACTGAGTAAGCTCGAGTTTAAGCCTCGAAAAAATTACAAGAGAACATGAATATGAAACAGTTATTTAAAATATTAGCATGGAATGCAAACAGCCTTCTGAATAAAATAGACGAACTAGAAGTATTTCTACGGAAAAACAATATTGATATTTGCATGATTACGGAAACTCACCTTAAAAACGGATCTACACCCAAACTTAAAGGTTACAATGACTATCACGCACATCACCCTTCGCAAAATTCGAGAGGAGGATCCTCCCTCTACATTAAGAACTGCATGAAGCACTTCAAGAACACAGAAGTTGAGCTAGACTCTATGCAGATCAGTTCAGTTTCTGTAAAAATTGACTGCTTAGATTATAACATTGCATCTTGTTATTTCCCGCCAGGATATAGACTGGTGGAAGACGATCTTGATCGTATGTATGTCTTCATTGGGTCCAATTTTATTATTGGGGGTGACTTTAACGCGAAGCATACTTTTTGGGGCTCACGATGCAATTCAACAAGAGGCAGATTACTGTACAAAAATAGTATGAAGCGTGAAGTGGACTTTTTCTCCACGGGAAAGCCAACATATTGGCCAACCGATAGGAATAAAAAGCCTGACCTTGTCGATTTTTTCATCGCTAAAGGGTACCCCAAATACCTTACGCGAATTGAAGAGTGCTATGATCTTTGATCAGACCACTCAGGAGTAATCTTGAAGATGGGTGGAAGACTGGCGAAAATAGAAAGAGCTCCTAGATTAGCTAGCAAAAACATGAACTGGGACGCCTTCAGAAAGGACTGTAAGGAGGGTGTTGGCTTGAATGTGCCATTGAAAACTCCTTTTGAGTTAGAAACCGCAGTTGACAAATTCATTGAAGCAATTCAGAGCGCTGCTTGGAACAACAATTCGTCCCAAAAGAACGCAGTTAGCACCGACGGGCATGTACGTAAAACATATCCGCTCGAAATCGAAGAATTGATTCGTGAAAAGAGAAGAGCGCGTAGGAGATGGCAAGGCACGAGGGCCCCCCCAGACAAAACCCTATTGAACCACCTCTCTAACAAACTGAAAGGAATGTTGCTAGATCTTAAAAATCGTGAGACCACTGAATACCTTGAAGGCTTGTCGGCGGATAGGACCTCAAACTACTCGCTGTGGAAAGCAGTTAAGTATATCAAGAAACCTATAATCCACTCGGCACCAATAAAAAAAGCTAACGGCGAATGGGCAAGAGAAGACAAAGAGAAAGCGAATTTGTTTGCTGAACATTTAGAAGAAACATTCAAGCCTTTCGACGGTCCGCCGTTGGCTGACGTTCTAAACAACAACGGGGAACCTGGTAGCTTTAGAATGAAAAAAGTTTCGTTAGTTGAACTCCGACAGACAATTAGCAAACTTAAAAATAATAAGGCCCCGGGTTACGACCTGATCACTGGCGAAATATTAAAAGAGCTACCAAAAAAGGCATTAGTCAAGCTACTTTATATGATAAACGCTTCTCTTAGACTTCTATACGTTCCAAGACAATGGAAAGTTGCTGAAGTCATTATGGTTCCTAAACCGGGGAAATGCGCAAATGATAAAAAATCTTATAGGCCCATATCGCTTCTGCCGATAATATCGAAAGTATTTGAGAAACTTCTGCTGAAGCGATTACAACCAATAATTGCAGAAAGACGCTTGATCCCGGATCATCAATTCGGTTTCAGACCTAACCATTCCACAATAGATCAAGTCTACAGAATAACGCATGAAATTGAAAAAGCCTTAGAAGGGAAAAAAAATATGTTCAAGTGCTTTCCTCGACGTATCGCAAGCCTTCGACAAGGTATGGCACGAGGGCTTGAAATATAAGCTACGGCAAAATTTGCCGGAAGACATGTTTAAAATATTGGAAAATTATCTTGAAAGCAGACTCTTTCGTGTTAGGTGTAGTAGGGAATACTCGAGTTTCAAGCAAATTCGGGCTGGCGTACCCCAGGGAAGCGTCCTCGGTCCGACCCTGTTCCTGCTCTACACAAGAGACATACCTCTAGATGACGAGACAGTCGTGGCCACGTTTGCGGACGATACGGCCATCCTGGCAACAGGTGAATCAGTCGAGTCATCAACGAGAAGCCTCCAACGAGCATTGGACAGAATTTGTGTCTGGACGAAGACTTGGCGAATCGCTCTTAACGAGAACAAGTCTACGCATGTGAATTTCACTTACAGAAGGGTTAACAATTTGCCTCTGTTCATAAATTCTGTACAAATACCTTATGCAAATGAAGCGAAGTATCTAGGGATGACACTGGACGCTAAACTAAGGTGGAAACCACACGTAAAGAAGAAGCGTGACGAGCTCGAGATTAGGCTCAGGGAAATGTATTGGCTTATCGGAAGATTTTCGAAATTAAGCACATATAACAAACTGCTCTTGTACAGGCAGGTGTTAAAGCCGTCCTGGACATACGGTATACAACTTTGGGGTTGTAACAAGCCGAGCAACATGTCCATGTTGCAGACTTTCCAAAACAAAACACTAAGAGCAATTGTGAATGCTCCATGGTATATTAGGAATAGCGATATTCACAGAGATTTAGGAATAGCTACCGTGGGCGAAGAAGTAACAAACTTCGCTCGAAAGCTAAATGCTCGCCTTCATGTTCATTGCAGCAATGAAATGATCCGTACTCTAAACGAGACTCTTAACGATGTTAACAACGAGCGACGACTACAAAGAACAAGACCCTTCGATCTAGCGACGTAGGGTGAAGCCGCATGAATGAACGGCTTAGTAGGTGCATTCACTGGAAAGCAACCTATCCAATGCGATCAACACTATGGAAGCGTAAACTACTTGTTAAGTTAACTTAGTTGTAGTCAAGAAGTATTATGAGAGAGCGAAAATTTACTACTATGAAGTGCGTTCTGGCAGTTTCATAGTGTCTCTCATAAATGGGTGGTTTTTTAGCACGTGGAAATCGGGCATAACCAATATCGGCTACTTCGGTATTATGTAACTGCTATAGAGAGCGTATTGGTATCTTTGAAAGATTTTGGAGTTTTAGCCTCCGTCAATCCTAGTATTAAAAAAAAAAAAAAAAATGTAGCACATGAGAGGATATACTTTTAGGATACTTATAGGATATACTGATCCTTCATAAAATGGAAAAAAAAATATTGTTTTATGTTACTTGCAAAAAAAAAGCATTTTAGAAATTGGTTGGTTTACTTTTAGCATCCACTGTTGTTGCCAATTTAGCACATATTCAAGTTCTCGTCGACTTTTTTTTACAAATTTATTTTTTAAAATACCATCATGCGGTATTTGATCTACTTTAGTATTTTCCTTCTTCTCACTGATTGGAAAAATACTCCGACTTGAGTTTCGAAGAGGGAGAAATGGATCAAAGACCGAAAAACTGCAGCAGTATTATAATTTTTCATAACATTCATGCTTTCGTCATTGTCTCTTATCGGAAACTGTAGACAGAGTTTTCACTTTATGTCAGCATCATTATAATATAAAGGTTCCGGACGATGTTCGCCTGGCAACGTTTGAAATTATCATAGGACTATCAATATTTCAATATTAAATTTAATTTTGTATGGCTTTGCCATAGGGGCCGCTCCCTAATATAAGCAACGATGCGTTCGGTTAGATTTTTAATTAAATTTTACAAGTTTTAGGACTGTGTTTAAAGGGTTTACTTCAATTCATTATTTTGTTAATTCTTTTGATAAGAAAATCTCACTTCAGACAATTTTTTCGCAACACTCTGTACAGCCTTTTTCTGAAAATATTTGTTTTTGATAGTCGCTCCATAAACAAGAAAATTAAGGAATTATTTTCTACAGAAAAACTATGATTTAAAAGTCGACCTTACCCTTTAGCATTGTATACTGGATTCAAGCAAGAAACATCCTGAAGTGCATAAATTTTAAATGTATAAGCTATCATCAGACAAAATCCTCAAAACAGGTCTGCTGGTGCCAGGCAATATTTTTATTGTGAATGTTTAATAGCACCAAAAACGTCCCAATCAATGATCTTCCATAAGCTGGGTTCATTAATTCCCGGGCAAATCCCACAAGTACTGTGTTTCTATCAATCACATTTAAATGCCATTAATAATTCGCTACATAAACACACACATACACATTCATAAATCCAGTCAAACAAAAACAACACAGCCAGCGCAACGTTGGCATAAGCTCAACATCATCATCATCTGTGAAGCGTTCAACCCCATGATGTTATAGTTGATGATGTAAACACCTTCCAACTGAAACACAAATATTTACATCTCTGATTGTTTATTGATTCGACGAAATACTAAGTTTTGCACAGGATGCAATAAAAAGCCAAATAACTGCAAGCAGATATTGGTGCGAATAGATTTGAAGAATCTGAACACAAGATTGGGGAGGGGGTGGTGTGTCCCACAAACGACAATATTTGGTGACAGAAAACTGAAAGATCGACACTGGTAGGTAGGTGTGAACTTCTAAAGTCGTATTCGGAAAATGGCCCACAAAAGGAATGAAGAGCCTAGTGAACTATAGCACACTGCGTCACTTGAGTTAACCTAGTGGAATGTTGCTAATGTGTAGAGCATTCAGCAGAACAATTGATCCTTTGAAAGTAGCACATTCCAACTTAACAGAGACCATGTTGTTCAGTCATTTGTTAGAATGAATAGATGAAAGCATAATGATAAATTCAACTTGTATCACATAAAAAGTTTCACACCTTTTTCAAGTGACCCGCAGAGTAAGCAGGAGGACTGCCCATTCACTGTGGTTTTGTTAGAACGTTTTTAAAAAGTTACACATTTCCGAATGTTGTCTAAATGAGGAGGTTACATTTGTTTGCCCAGACTATAGTGTGTAAGCTTGTATATTTAGCTAATCGAAAAAGATTAAAAAGCTGTCTACCCTTTGCTCCTAAATAGAGGAGGGGGCACATTTAACATTTTTTAAGCTCTTCGCTATCCAAGCAGTCATCTTTGATGGCTCTGATGCCTTAGGTAGGGTGGTGGAAACTCTCGGTAAGGTACTAATTTTGACTTTCGAGAAGGCGTATCTGATCGATCTTCTTCCTTTCATAGGCACGAGGTTATAATCTCTATTAAGGGATCATAACCCTGATACTCATACTACATGCCTACCTCAGAATATACTCGGTTTTGGATCACTTCATCACTCAGTCCAATTAAGTGCTGTTTTCGTTGCATTTGCGCGGCTTGTCTTTTCCGCGACTGTGTTGGAATGTTGATTGACATTGCCTTTCGAACAGGGTTCATAGGATCTCTCCTTTGAACATGGCAACACCAACTGACAGTTTGTCGTGCTCCATTTTCCTCGAGATAGGTTCTTTTACGTGGAGGTTATGTACTTCTCATTCTATCTCGCTTTGTTACTCCTGCTGTCATGAGAATTATCTTCATCTCAGCTACCGTTAATTTGCTTGCATATAGTTTTTAGACTCTGTGCAACATTGTGAACCATTTTTGTCGTTAATTAAAAAAGGATTTTATTACTAAAAACTCGCCAGGTATACACAAAGTCGCATACACTATTGCCTCAATAGCTTTTAGTGATAAGTCCATCCGTCTTGGCCAGACGGTAGATGCAATCGTCGGACTCTCCCATACGCCTGATCTGACGCCGCAGATGGCGTAAACCTTGGAACCAACTCCCATCCTGCGGGTTTCAGCTCCTTGGCGTGGATGATTCTGTTACTGGCGGAGCACTTTTGTGGGCAGTACAAATCAACAGATTCTCCAGCGTCGTTTTCCGTTTAATTAGTTTTTTAAATTCGAATTTATCAAACCAGTGACCCTCAACGACAGAGGCAAAAAGAGAACTGCGGTGTAGAGCCTTCCTTTCAACTTAGGGGCCATTTTTCGGTCACACAAGATGGAGGAGTTTTCTCGACACTTCATCTACCCTACGCTTACGCGATGATTGACACACAGTTTACTTCGCTAGTCGTTATAGACAGGCACTTAAACTTTTTTACACTTGGGAAGAATATTTCTATTCCATTTAAAGTCTGGAATTGGCGCGCCCCCTAAAATACTCTGAAGAGTTGCACTCTAAAAATGTCAAAATAACCTTATAAGACTTTTGTAATGCTCTTTATGCCTAATTTCTTCTTGTTACATAATCCAAAAATTATCTTGTAGATACATTCTTAAAGAAGTATCACTCCTAAGGCGTTATACTCCTTTAATATATTTAGCTCTTATAAGACTCTTCTTATCAGACTTCAACTCTTGTAGGGCTTAAGATTTTTAAAAGGAGTCAAAATAATCAGCGGTAATAAGAGTCTTTTGGTTAATTATCAGTGGTTCAAAGAACGTTTTGTAAGCTTTCAGCTAGCTTTTCTTAAATTTGTTTTCACCTGTCTTAACTCATAAAACTTTCCTTCAGCGGCAGCTGAGCTGTACGGAAGTCACAAGAGATTGTAGTATTAACATTATCGAATTAGTCGTTTTATTATTTTTAAGAGATTTTTCAAACCATTCAGGGCCGGTTTTTCATTGCTGAGTTAAGCCCAGCTTAAACCATGATCTGTTAAGCCCAGCTTATCTTAACTCCGTCAGTAAAGTTGCCAAAATCTTCGACTCTCGAAATGATTAACTCACCTAGCTCTTACTTCACATAGAAAAATACGGAAAAAGAAGTTTGAGTCATTTTCAGATGTTGTTTTTCGCGGAATCACGCAAAGCCACTGCCATTTAACACAGAAAAAACATTCAAAGAAGTTTATTCTGTTGACCTAGAGTTGATCCGGGATTAACTCACCAAACATAGCTTACATGAGACAAAAATTAAAGTTTCTAAGTTAATTTTTTGATGTCGTAAAAAATGACTAAATGGGAAAAAGTTGACCATCTGACCAAGAGCAAAGATAATGTCAAAAATTTTTCATAAATGACCAATGTGGCAACTGGCAACCGTGACTGTGAAGCCTCCTTAAAAAATTTAGCATAGAGAATTCCATCCCTCGACTCCGTTTAGCATATACCTCTATCCAATGTCCTCTCAATCATAATCGCCGAACTGTCAAAATGAAAGTTCTTAATTCACCCAAGACAGAACATACCGCCAGGAAGTGAAAGACATCTGTGCGCACACTTAAATTGCATAGGCTGCAGGAAAGGTCCTCTCTATGTGGCATGTAATTAAGCCTAAGAAGCTCTCCTCTAACCTTGAAAATCGTTGAAATAATGGCTATGCCAAAAGCATTCTTGAAAAAAATTTCTTTTCATGAGATAGTAGTTGAGTACTATAGTACTCCCTGTACAAAGATGAATTTGCTACCTCCTCAAATTTGACTTTTAACTTGACATTCAGGAGGGCGAATGAAACCATACAAAATGTGCCTCCATGAATCTATGTTATTGGTTCTAAGATGCAGCTGCAATCCATATATTTGAGATAGCAAATGAAAGTCCTTAAGGAAGAGACAGTTGTTTAAAAGGGCTTTTCTAACCACAAGGGTAGGCAGACGGTTAGTTGGCATATGGATCGCTTTAATGATGAAGTCAACGTGAAGCTTAAGCGTCTGAATAAACAGGGGAGACAGTCTAGCAACGAAACAGATTTGGCCTAAGCTAGTTCCTAAACGCTCTTGGAGTTTGATAGCTCTTAATAGATTGCGAATGGGTGCTACAATCGGTGTTGTTACAGGACAAGGCTTCGTGTCTTTTGTAAGGATTTTTGCAGGAGCTGCATCGATAAGAAGGAAGAAGAGGCCACTCTCCACCTTCTCTGCACATGCCCCGCTCTCTCTCTAAGAACCGAAATCTTCACCTTGGAGCTTTCTTCTATCATGATTTTAGTGATCTTAGTACGACTGACCCAAAACGTCTCTTACGCTTCATTAGTAGCTCGAAATGGTTTAACGAGTAGGCAATTTTTCCAGGTCCACGTGGTATCACAATGGACCTACATAGCTCTAAGTAAGTTGGGTTCTTCTTCTTCACAGAGTGACAGAGTGACAGCCACTTCAACCTTACCTAACCTAACCTCGGTTTATTGCTGGGTGCAGCTTTTCAACCTCCTCGTACTGCTTCCAACCACATACTTGGGCTTCATAAAGCTTATATTTTATAACGCTTATTCTTTTTTTATGAAGCTTATATTTAACATTTAAACTCAAGTCTTTCATTCCAATAATACATCCACAAAGATCTTCCAGTAGGTCATTCAAAACAAACACCAGATTTCTAAGCACACAGCCTTGCTCAACACCCATCTGCGTCGAGAACCATTCCGAAAGTTGCTATCCATTCCAAACCCTTCTGGGGTTGTTGGTCCCCAATTGGGCGCCTCCACAGGTGTCGGATAGGGGGATACTCACCAGATATGGTGGGTACCGGTATGGAAAATATCCAGGGCGGACCAAAGCCAGCAACAAATGAAAAATCCTGAAGCGTCTGCATCAGAATGAGCGGCTTCCTGGTCGGCGTCTGTTAGCCAGGTTTGGGTCGGCAGAATAAAAAAAAACACCCTTGTCTCTTCCCATATGCAAATAAAGAGGACAACAATAAGTTGCATGCCAGATATTCTTACGAAATATTCTGCTGTGTAAACTATTGTTTTTCTCCGTAAAGGCATAACACTTGCGGGGGAAAGCCTTGGAGTTTCTGTGCAGTGGTTTCATGTTTGGCTCATCAATGTTTGTGTTGGATCGAGAATTGCTTTCTTCTTCTTTCTTTTCTATCCCCAAATTCTTTCCGCTTGCGATGTGCTACGCATTTTAAGGGTAATCCAGACCCCTTGATCACGAGCATATTATAAAAAAAACCGCTGTCTCTGTTTTGCGGTAGAGTGCCCTTAAAAGTTAAGTTCCGCAATAAGCCTCCGTATTCTGCTCAATGGGGGTGCTAACAGAGCTAACCTTATAGCCACGTTAATTTCTATATGTAACTATTTTTTGGCCTACATATATCAAGAATCGCCTGGGGTTTGAACCCATGATCACCTGCGCAAAAAGCGTCTGCGGCTCCTCGTCGGGCGCCAACAGATTTCAAACGCAAATAATGAAAAACCTCAAGAACCGCCATACTTTAAATCAAGTCCAGTCGAAATACATTAAAGGGTTTAAAGGCTAACTTTCAACTTTGAATTTTTTAAAACAGAATTAAATTATTGGCTATCAACGATCGGAGGTTTTCACTTACATAGTTTCGAATTCAGTCAAAAAAACAAATGCAACTGACACTTTTAATGCGAAAATTTACCTGCATCACGACACAAAATAACTATGTAACTAATAACTATCTAAAATTCCTGTTATGTATGGCATTCACTAATTCATTTCACGTTAAGTGTGTGGAAAAGTTTTCATTTCATTACCTGTCGCGCATTTGTCAAACTGATGTATTTACATGCCACTCATTAAATTATACAAAATGCTTCAAAATTAATTGCCAAAAACACAGCGTCTCGCTGCAACTGGGTTTTGTGGCGAAATTACACGTCTCCATACAGCATCGCGCGTTATCGTCGTCGTTGTCGGTCGCACTTGACTTGAACGAGATATACTTGTTCTTTATTCGCACGCAACAAGTATCTACATGCTACACGGTAAGCGCTTTGTATAGTTGCATGCTCATTTAAACAATCAACACGCTGAAAACGCATGTAGTATATGCAGCGAGGGTGTGGTAAATGGGGTTGTCACTCTAAGGGGGGGGCGTTAAATTGTCTGGAATTCACACCCGACCACGCAGCTTAAGGAACCGTGCGTCGTCGTCACTATACGTAATTGCATAAGTGAGCAGCAAAATTAAAAGATGCATAATGAGTTATTGCCACAAGTTTAGCAGGGGGGTATGGTTGCATGGAAGTTTTCTGCATTCGCCTTCGGGGTAATTATCCTCGGTACACATTAGTTTAACATTAGCAAAGATGTATGCGCATAATTAATTGGAGGCCAAGGACCTTCTTGAAATGCAGTAAGATGTCATTGTTATAGTTGTAAGCTTGAATAAATTGAAATAAAATTTGCATTTGTAAAAGCAAACATATTTTCGTGAATATACCAAGGTGTGTCACACATGAGTGTGCTGGCAAATAAAGCCAGAACCACACTAGTATGTCACACAATTATAGGACGCACTAGAGTGTCCCTCTATTGCAACAGGCCTAAATGTGTCCATATATATGGTGTTCGCAGATTGGACTTCAAAATTTAGTGGCAGGGTACAGCACTGCGGTCCATTTGTTGCTTTTGTGCAATCCAGAGCTTAAAAGTGTCCTAGTGCTCGTTGAATTTATGGGGAGCTGCAATAGCAACATCTTACCTATTTTTGTAAGGGGTTCGATAACAGGTATTATAAAGACTGCTAATAACATAAGGCGCTGTGGATGGTGCTGGTGAGTGAGCTCAGTCTGCTGCTACAGAAACTGCTGCATCTCGTCGTTTGACTTCTTCCAGGTTCCTTAAAAAAACGTCTCGATGTACAAATATCAGTTACTTGTCAATCGGTTGTGTTCCACTTTTAAGCGGTCGGTCCAAAAATGGAAAAAGGACGTCTTATGGTGTCACTCTGCTGTCTGTCTGTCAGCCCGTCCGCACCTGCAACTTCTTAACGATGAGTCGTAGAGAGAAAGTCGCAGAAACAAAAAAATTGAAACGTATACTTTGTTATTAACTTTTACGAGTATGTGAATATTTTTATGAAATTTGAGTAAAACCTGCATAAGGAATGTGAAATGTGAAAAAAAATATATTCTCTCACCACGTTACCATTAGGGAACTAGAGAAATTTTCAAAAGCTGTGAGAGAATATAACAATTTTTTTTGTCACATAGGCAAAGCCTAACATCGCAGAAAGAGCAGAAGGAGCTTGTCCGATTAGGTTCAGATAATTCTTTATTATAGAAACCCTGGCAATCATCCGAATTCGTTCTAGAGAACAAATAATAAGGAAGTGGTTTCACCCTGAAACCCCTAAAAAAGGGGGGCTAAGCAAATATTCAATTTTCATAATAATTTCGAATTTTCGCTAAATACTGAAAAGTTTTTGAGAAATAATGAACGGAAAATATGTGCCCGTTTGCAACCTATTTATGGTCCTTACTTTATTAAAAAAGCCGGTGTTGGACAAACATATAGCGCAATTGCAGCTTAAGCAAAGGTTAAAATCAAATTTTTGTTTAACCATTTTAAAACTGCGGATTTGACATATTTTCGAAAAAAAAATCGTGAAAAAAATGTTGTCTCCGATGCTATCAGGTCAAATGATTTAAAAAATGATTTGAATACAGGCCAAATAATTTGAAAAAAATCACACAAACCAAGAATTATATTGTAATACTCGGGAAAACTATAGAAAGTTTTGAGAACTCTGCAGAATCTGTTATTTAGCTCGAAAACTTCAAAAACATTACAAAATTTATTTTTCAAAATAATCTGCTATCTTAACGGAAGTAGATACCGAAATTAAATTTTGTTTGTATATAAACAATATGAAAAGAATTCTTAAACTTGCAAGATCTTTCGAAACCGGCGTTTCTAACTTAAAATTTTCTGAGAGACGGTTTAAAAATCACATTAAAAAAAACGCAGAATATTACCGATAACTAAAAAGCCTGTACCCAGAGTGTTGGAAAAAAATACCTATTGCTAGCGCAAAGTAAAAAGCGCAAAAATATAGCGGGGCTGAAATATTGCATAGTTTTTGAGAAGCACGTAAGATCATTTAAGTTTTATTTATTTACTAAAATTGTAGTACTAAGAAATGCCTATTACATCTGAGTTGTTCTTACCTTATCAACTTACACAAGCACAAACCACTTAAGTAGCCACAATATGTAACAATTTGAAAACAAAAAGCCCATTTGTCATTTTTTTTTTTCAGTTTCGATAAAAATTTGAGTGCCCATACTTAAAATTCCTTTAAAATAAAGAATATAAGACTTTAAAAAAGATTAAGGTTGGTATTCACGAAGCAATCTTAAACTGTGAGCTTCGTAAGTCTATGCACCAACGGTTTTTAGCGTCAATTGTGAGCGCTCATAAAACTTACGAGTAGTCTACCCACTATAAGTTGACAGCGGTATTATGTTCGAAAATTCGAAATCAACTGAGACTTGTGACACAAATATTTCAATCTAGTTCTCATTCTCACAAAAAATTTTAAATCCAAATAATTAAAATTTATTCGTGGAATATTTTTTTTTATTTTACATTTTGTCTTTTCCAAAAAGGTAGGTTGGTCTTTCGTTTTCATCAGTGGCTGGTGTCGGCGGACGAAGGACTGAATGAAGCAGTAAGTGCGTTCATCATGCTGTTCCTGCTTGCTTGCATCATACGTCTTTTACCTACAAATTGTGCCCGATTTCAAGCCCTTGTGCACTTAAAAATGAGGCTGATTCTTGAGTGCCTTATTGAGTTTGACTGCGATCTGTATCGATAATGATGATCGAGATTTTAAACAGTCTGAAAAATAAAAGATTATGTCAAAAGCCATTTTGTCTATACAACAATAATTGCTGGGCAAACCTTATAGCTTCCACGAAGATATTAACTTATTCCTTTTGAAACTAAATTGGGACAACGAAAACAGTCCACAATATTCTGTTTACATTTTTTAACATTGTGTGACAACAAACAAGTTCGAAAAGATTTCTAAAACCTCATTCGCATAATTCGAATTTATCATAGACAGCAACCAATTAGCGTTTGGTGAATATGGAGCAAAAATTTAAAAATAAGATCTATTTAAACTTAAAATCAATAAAAGATTGCTCCGTGAATACCGCCCTAAATCAGTAAAATCAGATTAAAACAATAAAATAAAGAATAAATTTAAGTAAAAGTTAAGTAAATTTAAATTTATATTAATAAATTAAAATAAATTTAAGAATTTTAGCCCCGAAAATAGACAAATAGACGAAGATGATAATAACTAATTTTTTCATAATTAGTAGGGTTGCAGATTTTAGGCCCTAATTTTCTTCATAAACGTTTGGAAAATCAAGAGGATACGATCATAAGTTTCTTGGATTTTACCATTTGAAGCCAAACAGATGATTGCTACTTTTGTCAGCAGAACTAGTCCAATTTTTATTTAAATAATAATAATGTAATGTGGTGACAAGAAATAAAAGACATGCAGGAATCGCTGAATGCATCTATCGATTGACTTTACGAACACACCCGCTCGATTCACTAAACGAACATACCCAACTGTCATTCCAGTCAGCTGACATATTCGAAGTTCGAATTTTGATATCGAAAATTTCCCCTCCATTAAATTCAGCGGAAAAGTACCGATGGAAAATTACAAAAGGGAGAGTGTGAAACGTACTAGAAGGTGTTTAATTTGTAGAAATACATGGGTGACAGGCTCGTACGGGACGAAATGAGATTCCTGGGGTGCGTTGCTGGTGTTACTCTGTCTAGAAACGTCAGTATTCGTGGGAATCTTAATGTTGAGCAGCTACTTCTCCGAGTGGAGCGATCGATTCTTCGATGGTTTGGACACGTTGTTCGCATAACCCCTGATAGACTTCCTAGACAGGTCATGCTAGCCGAGATGCGAGCGCGTCGCCCCCTGGTAGGCCAAGAAACAGGTGGTGGGATCAGGTAAAAAACCTCTCTGACTCCCGGCTGGGGATTGCGCCGGAGTCTCTTGAGTTGGTGGCGGAGGATCGAGAAAGATTGAATGACCATTTAGCCACCTTCGCTCCGCGACCCTTTTAAAGGATAAGCGGCATTCAAAAATGATGATGATTATAACTAGTGAAAATCGATATAGTAAGGTGAAAAGTGATTGAATTGAAATAAGGTGTTGAATTCTAAGTAGCGAGCTTGAATTTAAATAATTTTTGTTTGAAAAATAAAGTTTGCATTGTGTAATTATAAAAATAAAATTGAGTTTTAGGCCAAAAATATTGCAATAAGAAAACTGTACCTAGGTATGATCCGTTTTTGCAAATGCAGTGTGCCTAAATTTCTAAGATTTTTAGACTTCAGTTAATTAAATTCGACTATAGAAACACGAGATTTCAAAATCCCAAAAGTATGGGAAATCGCACAATTTTGGTTTAATCTTTTTTTTTGTTTTAATATATCTTTGGAATTTCAATTACATTTTACCTTTTCCTTCTTCAAGAGTAGGAAACAGTTTATAAAAATTAATGTTTATTTTATATTTTTTTTGTTAGTTTGACTTCAGTCCCGAATTATTCAACTCTTAAAATTTAAAGTTGTTTTAAATCAATTCCTATTATTTGTTTATTTGTTTTTTTTCATATCAAATTATTTTCTAATACGAAACTGAAGTTCTGTGTATTCCTAAATATATGCTCCTTTTCTAGGCGCTAAGATTTGAATCTGATGCTATGTTTCCACCGGTCATAAATCGACTAAGTGAAGAAAGATGAAAAACAAACCTCGAAGTGTTGTCACCGCATATACATAAGATTTACTTGACACAACTACTCTCTTGTTGTCCGTATGGCTCTCAAAAAAGAGTGGCAATGACCTCCTTCAGGTTCGAAAAACATATTTTTTAAATACCAGAAAAAAACACATAATTTTTTACAGATCTGTCATGAGAGACCTGATGTTTTCATTTCTCTTTCCACGTCTCAAATTGCTAAAAGGTTATGTATGGCATAAAAGAGATTTTTTAATCTCTTCTTGAGATATACATATAACAAAAGTAAAAGAAGATTATAAATAAATCCCAGAGTGTTTCTACCGGAATTTGTAGCGAGCACTATTTTTCCTCTTGTTGTAATTTTGGCTCTCAAATGAAAATTTGACATTTCCCAAGAGCGAAAAAAACCAATAGAAAACATATTTGTATGACAGATCTGTCATACGTAGATAGTTTCCTTTTCCTTTTTCAAGTGGAGGTATAACTGGTGAAAAAGGTTTACGAGAAGAATTCAACGTATGGTAAATATCGATGTTTTTATGAAAGATTAGATGAAGTGTTGTGTTAATCGCCCAGAGGAAACAAGCTTTTAAATTTGTATGGTAAATCTCGAGACTTGAGAGAGATTTATTAAAAATTTACGCTAGCAGCGGATTAGTGTTCGGTGGAAACATGGTCTTAAATTTGTATGGAAAATCCCGTAATTTTTCTGAGATTTGCTGAAGAGTTTTTGGACCACGGATTATTGTCCGGTGAAAGCATGACATTATGAAACCCAAGTTTTTAATAAGACACAAGAAAAAAGAAATAAATAACGGCTGGTTCATTGAGTGGCCAAAAAAGAATTTCTTGTGCACCTTAAAGTCTAATCTGATCAATACTTCGGCGATGGGGATGGGTATACGTAACGATTTTTTTGGTGGCATATAATTTTTTTGTTCAAGTCTGGCAGGAAAGGATTCGGTAAAATGAGTTTAATCCACGCAAGAGTCTTATCAGGAGACGTCTATTCACAGTTTACGCAGATGAATTCCCGACAGGACACTGACTATTAGAATCGCACCCACGACAAGAATTGAAAGAGCACTTAGCCAACCTTCGCTCACAGCCACATGGACAAGCGGTAACGAAGATGGTGATGATAATAAGCGATTTTTTTCCAATCGCAGGATAATGTACGGTGCTTCTGCATTTCCGGACAAAGGCAGACCAATTATGAAAGGGTGATTTTCCTTTTGCATATTCGCCAGCACACACACACACTAGTGCAATCTGAAATTCGATTAAGCTTAATTCTCAATGGAGATCTTCAATTCGTGGGACACAAATTACTAATTAATTTGTCTGCACGAAGGACATGTACCTACCCTCGTTCTAGGGGTAAGGATAGTGAAGTGAATTCGAATTGAAATGAAATCCCCATTCAAAACGTCTCTGGTATATAGATAGCTTTCAGTTTTAAGGATCATTAAAATATCCCAGCTGCCACCTTGCTTACCCCCAAACGGCATCTCTGCTCTTAGTCCTTTCAATTTGTAGCCTCCTGTTAATTTTGACTGCTTGATTAGAGTCAGAAACGACAAACGGAACGGGGCGAGCTGTGGAGATGTACGAAATCACTACAAAGACGACCATTGGCATACCACATCGGTATGGATTGTTGTCAAGGACGACACTCTTCAGATGTAAAATTATCCCGAGTCCCAGCAGCCCACCCCCTGTTACCGATTCGGTGGAAGGACAACGATTTCGTAGTTGATACGGGCGGAATATATATGCCCAGGGCCAGCTTGCGTATACGTAGACAAGGTAAATGGTATATTCAATTTTGAGCGATTAGAGAGTATCCCACCTCGTTCGCCCAACGAAATGGGATTTTAATCTCAGGACATTACTCGTTTTCCAGTTGTTCTTTACATCAAAATTTGTGTGCCACTGGCACCGGCACCGGCACTCCCATGAAGGATATTTGCATGCGGCAAGGGGATGCGAAGGGAAGCGCACTTCATGTCCAAGAACACAAGACAAGACACACATAGACGTCAAGGCGACACACCACGCCACGCCACGCCATGCCATCCAGTCGTCCTTAATCGGATGACAGATGTAAGTGATTGGCATTGATGTTCTACGACGGTATGCGGTTTGTGTCCTATCAGGTGGAAATGGTGCCTCTGTCAAAATTGTAAGACGATGACGCCGTCAAATGAGGAGGAGGCAGACATGAGGCAAAGGACCAGAATACCCATGTCCTTGTTTGTGAAAGATATTTGAGAATGTTAAGTGCAATAATTTTGCCATTATTCTCAGCTTCGCTCGCCAAGTGTGGGTGTGTGTGTGTGCGTGGTTGTTTAGGATAACGAATTACCTCGTAGAGTTGAAATGAAATAATGTCCTTTTATTATCCCTAATAGCGCGTCCATTCGCTCAAAACCCATGGCGAAGGGAAGGATGATTGCAAAAGTACTTAATAATATCGTTGCTCTTGGCAATGGGTTTGGTGGTTGGATGGAGGCTTCGGTCCGCCTTGGTGGGCTGTTAAAAAATATACCCGCTTTTATTTTTATTCGCATCGATGATACGCGATGGTTTGCGGAGCGGAAGGTGGCCAGACTCGCGCTAGTCGTTAGAGTGGTGGCGAAAATTCAATTATCCTTAGCAGTTGAGATTAATTGAGCGCTGCGGCATGCTGGGCGTAATGGATGGATTGGATTTCGGTATCTTGTTGCTCGGTTGGTATACTTTCTTTCTTTTTACTGTGTTTTTCTGGTGAGCTTTTATTTTTAAGGATCCCCTGCATACCTACCTCCTATGTGCAATGAGTTATGAGGGGGTAATTTGTGAGAGGCATGTACAATGACCCATGTCGGCGATTTCGGAAGTTCGCGTCGTGGTGGGCATCCTTTGCATGGAGACTCGGTGAATTGATGTTATGTAAAATTAATTGGGCAGTTTCGTTTTAAGTAGGTCCCGCTAATGGGATCAAAACGGGGATTCGAGTTTTTGTCGTTACCCTTGTTGTTGGGTGGAAATTATGTTACCGAGGCTGGTAGAGGCTTAGATTTTAGTGCGGTGGCTCGTTTATCCTTTATCACTGTTACAGCTTTTCGGTATATCAATGTGGAAAGAGTTTCTCTTTTTATATGGACTTAAATAATGGGATTGCAAATCGATGAGGTACTTAGAAGAGAGTTTATTTTTTTTACAAACGAGGTGAAGCACTGAAGGTCCTTATGTAATTAAGTTAAGTAGAAACTTGTTGAATGGATTTTTTGTTTTAACAATTTTTGGTTGATTTTTCGGGGAGCGAAAGGAGAGTTAATCAGTACCTATGGGTGCATATTTTAAGGTTCGTTCATGGTTACAAATATTTAGGCCACCCACTGATAAGTCCAATCCTATTGTGTAACAGATAGAGGCCCCCTTGAGTTGGGAGCTCTATAAGTACTGATCGACCCATATTTCGCGACTTATGGCTGCTAATTAATTAAAAAAGTCGATGGGATTTTTTCGATTCAGTTTTGGTAATTCAGCCTCATTTTCATAATTGGTTTTTAACTATAAGCTTTTAACGAAAATTTCATATTCTGAATGGCACCCCTTCGGGTAGGGGTTAGAATATACCCGAGGTAAGGCATGCCTGTCGTAAGAGGCGACTAAAATCCACCCTCCGTATGCCGAGCGCGTAGCGCATACAAACTATGGTCAAAAATGGACAAAACAAAAGATATTATTACCCCAGGTGGCAATCCAGTTTCACTGGCAAATCCACCCTCATTGGAGGTAGGCTCTACGGATTCTGGGGAGAGTCATTTACTGCTTATAAATCCCTTTTTGAAAAAATGAAGGGTGCCTCGATCTCCACCAGCTGGATCGAAGGTCTCCGGGAAAGGAAGTCCGCCGGTTAATCAGGACTCAGCGAAAATTAAATGCTTTGAAGCGGAAAACAACGAACTCCGTGCTAAGCTTAATGAAATGGAACGTCTCTACCATGAGCTTAAAAGCGAAGTAGATTCCTTACGTAAAGAAAATGAAGCCTTAAGGAACCCCCGTGGTACTATAGTATGCGAGGAAACGCCGAAACGTCAATGTGAATATCAGACGGACGAGGAAGAACTGCACGCGAAACGAATCCGGTCTTAAGGAAAAGGCTTACCAAGAAACGAAAGGCCGGATCTTCACCCGAAGTAGAAACCGTGCAGCAAAAAGAAGAAACACCAGTCGCATCAAATAAAGCGACAGGAATACCCCAAGAAAAAAACCGCCGACCACCTGCAATAAATGTCGTTGGGATCGCGGACTACGGAAAGTGGCGAAAAATCCTTAAAAATACTCTTGGGACGAAATATAACTTAACATCACTTCGAAACAACGTATGGAAAGTTAACGTCGATGACTCTGATGCCTATCGGTCACTGTCACAAAAGTTAAATTTAGCGAAAATCCAATGGTTTACTTATGAAAATCACCTCGAAAAGCCGCTGTGGGTTATCGCGAGGGAACTATACCCATCCTGTACCAAGGACGAAATAATACAAGATGTTCAAGCCCACGGCTTTAAAATTCTTGACGCCGTGAACATAATAAAGAAAGGGAAGCAACGTACGGACAAAGACAAAGATTTCGCTGTTGTCCGACGCGGCCTGCAAATTTTTATGCTTTCTTTTGATAGAACTGAAAATATTAACGAAATCTACAAAATTAAATCAATCCTTAACATCAAGGTAAAAATCGAGCCCAAGCGGAAGGGCAACAGGCTAGTTCCCCAATGTAAGCGATGCCAAGGTTTCCGACACACGCAAGCGTTCTGCCAGAAAAAGCCGCGATGCGTAAAATGCGCCGGCGAACATCTCTCGACGGATTGCAATGTCAGCAGTCAGGCCCCCGCGGTTTGCGCCGATTGCAGGGGAAGTCACCCAGCGAGCTACCGAGGTTGCGAAATTGCCATTGAGTTGCAAAAACGACATGAAGCTCCGAAGAAAAATAGTGAAAATAAGTGCCCAAGCCTAAAACCTCCTAAAATAGATAAGCCAAAAAGCCCTAAGTCGACAAGGGATAAGGGTTTGATTAAAGGCAAAATTAAAAATGCGCAAGAAAACGTCGCTGGTCCTAGTTCCCACCGGAGTCAAAAGGGAGAATCCACACTTGTTGGTCCAAGATCGTACGCTCAAGTCGCGTCAGGTGAAAGTAAGCCACAATCGGCCGCATCAGATTCGGTCTCTCAAATTCTAGGCATGATTTTAGAAAAGTATGAGCAACAGGCGAAACTTAATCAAGTAATATTCAACAAATTGAGCGAGCTCGAGTTCAAACCTCGAAAAGCATTTAATAAAAAATCATGAATATGGAAAAGTCAATCAAAATAATTACATGGAATGCAAACGGCCTTTTGCAAAAAATTGACGAACTAGAAGTATTCCTACGGAAGAATAATGTAGACATATGCCTGATTTCGGAAACCCACTTTAAAAAGGGTTCAGCACGCAAAATAAAAGGTTACATTGACTATCACGCACATCATCCTTCAGAAAATTCGAGAGGTGGATCCTCTCTCTACATTAAAGACTGCATTAAGCACTCCAAAAACGAAGAAACAGAACTTGACTCTATGCATATAACTTCAGTCTCAGTAACATTAGGTCACATAAATTACAACATCGCGACGAGCTATTTTCCTCCGCAGTATCGGCTGGCAGATGAAGATCTTGCTCTGCTCTTTGATTCACTTGGGTCAAACTTTATCATCGGCGGGGACTTTAACGCGAAAAATACTTTTTGGGGCTCACGGTGCAATTCAACAAGAGGCAGAGCCCTCTTTAAAGCAAGTATAAAACGCGGCGTGATCTTCTTATCGACAGGAAAGCCAACATATTGGCCAACCGACAGAAATAAAATACCTGATCTCGTCGACTTCTTTATCGCCAAGGGGGTACCTCGTTACCTTACGAACGTAGAAGAACGCTTTGATCTCTGTTCAGATCACTCGGCAGTTCTTTTGAAAATCGGCGGAAGCCTAGCGAAAAAGAATAGAGCGCCTAGATTAACTAACAACAACACCGACTGGGACGGCTTTAGAAAATACTGCAAAGAAAACATAGCTTTAAATGTACCGCTCAAAACGCCACTTGAAATAGAAGAAGAATTAGATAAACTCGTGAGAGTTGTTCAGAGCGCTGCGTGGAATAACACTTCTTTTCGGAGGTCCGAATTATCGAACAGCGGAACAATATATCCGCGAGAAATAGAAGAGCTAATATGCGAAAAGAGGAGAGCGCGCAAGAGATGGCAACGTTCGCGAGCACCCTCGGATAAGACCATCTTGAACCACCTTTCTAACAAACTGAAGCACGAACTTTAAGATTTTAAAAGTCGCGAGACTACTGCGTACCTCGAAAGTTTGACTGCCGATAAAGGTTCGAACTACTCTCTTTGGAAAGCAGTCAAGTCCGTTAAGAAGCCTATAGCACACTCTGCGCCATTTAGAAAAGCCAACGACGAATGGGCAAGAGAAGACAAAGAAAAAGCGGATTTATTTGCAGATTACCTAGAAGAAACATTCAAACCGTTTTACGGGGAACCGTTTGTCGAGGAGCTCAATCCTTATGCGGTACAAGATAATTATAGAATAAAAACCGTGTCATTGGCTGAACTTCGTCAAACGATAAATAATCTGAAAAACAACAAAGCCCTTGGCTACGACTTAATTACTAGCGAAATTCTAAAGGAGTTACCGAAAAAAGCTTTGGTCAAGCTACTCTATTTCATTAACGCTTCCATGAGAGTTTTATACGTTCCAAGGCAATGGAAAGTGGCCGAGGTCATAATGGTTCCGAAACCAGGAAAATGTCCAAACGACAAAAAGTCATACAGACATATTTCGCTACTGCCGATATTATCTAAGGTATTCGAGAAACTGTTGCTTAAAAGGTTGCAACCAATCATTGAAGAAGGACGATTGATTCCGGATCACCAATTCGGATTAAGGAAAAAGCATTCAACAATCGACCAGGTCTATCGATATCGAAAATGCTCTGGAAGCGAAAAAGATATGTACTAGCGCCTTTCTCGACGTATCGCAAGCCTTCGACAAGGTGTTGCACGAAGGCCTGAAATACAAGCTAAGGCTTAGCTTACCAGAAAAACTCTATAGAATCTTAGAGTCTTACCTTAAAGACAGAATCTTTCGCGTAAGGTACGAAAATGAGTACTCGGAATTCAAAGAGATAAATGCCGGTGTCCCGCAAGGACACAACTTTGCGCGCAATCTTAGTACTCGTCTTCGCGGACACTGCAACAATGAAATTATCCGAACTTTGGATCAGAAAAATCTTACGCGCCCGACTACAACGAATGAGACCGTTAGATCTAGCAGCATAAGATGAAACCGCATAAATTGACGGTATTGTAGGTGCCTTCGTTGGACGGCAGCCTGCCACACGCGATTACTACAGAAGCTTGAACTACTTATTAAGGAAACTTAGTCGTAGTCTGACGGAAAATGGGAGGTTTTTTAGTGAGTAAGAATCTCACACTACTATGAGCACGCGCGGCCGGTCCTCGTAGTGCCTATGAAGGTTTTTCCTTCCCACGAAAAAAAAATCTGAATGGCGAGAGAAATAAAACCATGTTAAAATTTATCCACGACGCTTCATATCGTCGCCATTCGAACAAAGAAACCGAGATGTTTTTTTTCCAAAACGGTATTAAAAATCAAGTGAGCAAAGTGCAGCAGTGCGTTCCTATGTAAAAGCCTTAAAACTCCTGCGAGGGATTGAAAAATAACCTACCCTAGTCTAATAAAGAATTTACACGCCCCCAAAAAGTGGGCGGGATAAAAAATATTACATTTGGACGCTGTGTGCAATGCAGTTACATCAATTTCGGGCCGAAAACCCTGCGTTTTGACCAAAAATTAAGTTTTTTTTTAAACCACGCGGACACATATAAGTTTGTATATATGTAAAAAATGCAGCAAATTTGTATACCCAAAATTTCATACACATTTTTTAAAAAAAAGTTGAATTTTTATTAGGTAAAACTGATTAAAAAGTGAGCGTAAAGAAAATTCCAAAGCAGTGCCTCATGCCAAAAAATGATGTTCTGACGCAAAAGTAGTAGTGTAAGGGGCGTACACGCTCCCTACTAGTGCTGCGGTAGGTATAGGTATTATGTAGTACCGCGTTGTAACGGCTCTGATCCGAGTGGCAGCCCGTACACAAAGTGGTGGTTATTGTATAAATATCGGAGCCGTCATGTTGGGCCCAGCAAAAGCCCGTACGCCTTGGTCTGAATCCAGTTTTCCCACCCTTTCAAGCTGAAAACAAAATCCTTTATCCGTCTCGTGCAATAATCAATGGTATCTGACAATAATTGTTTTGTTTTTATTCTTCAATGCATTTATTTTCGTTCTTTTGCTAGTGACGACAAATGTTGCTATACACGTTTACCGTGAAAAAAAAAACAATATTTAAGCTCTTATTTAAAACATTTGGTTGGACATAGAAAGTGTGAATTGTTATATTGAGTGAAATACATTTTATTGAGTGAATGAAAAAAAGTCAAGTCAAAAGGACATTTACACCAGAAGGACATTTACGTCAAAAGGACATTTATCTGTTATGGTGGCAAGGTGTTAAAATAGCACCTTGCTAAATACAATTGAGCTAAAATTTTATTTAAGTGTTTTTTAGCGGTCCGTCCAAAAATGGAAGAAGGACCTCTTATGGTATCACACCGTTGTCCGTCCGCACCGCACCTATAACTCCTAAACGGTAAGTCGTAGAAAGATGTAATTTTGTACACTTATAAAGTCCGTAAAAAAAAATAAGAACGCACACCACGGCGATTTTTTATATACTCCACATAACGGCTTACTTACCGTTTGAATATTGATGGTGAAAAAAAAAAAAACAAAAAAATTCGGCCTTATCATAAAAAGAAGAATTTTACAGCCAGAAAGAAGAAAATTAAAATATGCACTAAAAAAAATTTGGATTTTTATATAAAATCGAACTTTTCCAAAATCTTGAAAAGTAATTGAGAAATGAGGAATGGATAATGGAACCCAAGAAGAACACATTTTCAAATTGATTTTGGGCTTACATATAAAGCAGCCGCAGGCTAAGCAAAATTTAAATTTTGGTTAAACGGTTTTGGAACTGTATTTTTGATAAAAAAAATCGTGAAAATTTAAAAAAAAAATTTAAAAGATTTAAAAAAAATCACAGACATCCAGAATAATTTTTAATTTTTGCGAAAACTATAGGAATTTTCGAATGCAGCAGATTCTGAGATTTAACTCGAAAACTTTAAAAACATTTAAAAAATTATTTTTCAAAATATTCTAGAATCTTAACGGTGAAACCGATTGTAATGAAATTCGGTTTGTGTATAAAACGTATGAAGCGAATTTAAAACTTTTAAGATCTTTCAAAAATGGTTAAAATAACAAATTAAAAAAAAAAAGCTCGCTTTTATAACCGATAACTAAAAAACATGTGCTACAGTGTGTACGCAGAAGTTACAGTCCGTAAAACGGACCGTTGAATACCCCATCCTATCCCACATTGTAAAATGCTGATGGCATTGCTATTTTTTGACATTTGATAAGCAATGTAAACTTCGAAAAGGGGCGTGGTCCAACCTAATCACATACTATCAATTATAAGATATTTCCAACTTACGCTTAAATGTACTTAAAATGCAAATTTTTGGTTCAAATTCAATACTTTTAAAAAATCTACCTCAAAAAGGGGGCGTTGCTAAAAACTTTATCTGAACGAAATCTGGAATGAACTCTCGTTTACCTAACCTGCTACTTTTTTGTTCCACGCTTTCCTAAATTAGGCCCAAAGCCATTCGAAATTACGTTTTTCTGGAAAATTTTAGGTTTTTCTTTAATTCTGCCTCCAAATATGGGCGTGGCCCAAAGACTTGTATGAACAAAATTGTAGAACTAAGCTCTACATAAAATATAAGGCGAAATTTTTTCAATTTCGAGCAAAAATATTGAGTACTGCATTTGAAAATTTACCCTTAAAATAGAAGCCACGCCCACTGGAGGAGGGCATTTACCAATTGAAATTTTCTTATTTGTGTCTTACATACTCTGTCTAGGAGATGCTAAATGTCAGCCTTTAAGAACGTCTTACAGTTTTGAAATCTCTGGATGTAGTTGCTTATTTAGACCGATTGTAGGCGTGTCTTTTGGCGGATTTCGAAAATGTTTACACCTGTCCTGCTTCGCATGACGTGGACCTTACGTACGTAATTTCAGCACCGTAGCTCAAAATTTAAGGCCTACAAACATGTGACATACAGACTGACGGACGGACATGGCTTATTCGATTCAGAATTCGGTCTCGATCATATGCCCTTAAGGTCTTGGGGTCTACCATTATTATTTCACCGTGTTACAAACTATTTGACAAACTTAATATACCTACCTCCCATCCTTTGGGATGGGGTATAAAAGCAATGATATAGCAAAAGATTTGTGTTTGATTCTAGAAGGGGAAAAAATAATCTACAATGACACCTTTTTGGTGTTTAAATGCGTTCTAAATGTCATGGTCAAATGCGTTTTAAAAAATTCACGCATTCGTGCAGGGTTGTATTTTCTACAAAGTAACTTTGGCGCCGTCATACATGCCACCCACCATCTTGAGCTAGGTCATGCCGATGAAAAGTGCTTTTTTGTCACTGGTGAAAATATTGGCGTCTCCACCTGGTGAATGCGAGGTTCCAAACAAGATATGGCGCTGTAATAAGGTTCTGCACGGAGCATTTTTATATCATAATTCAAATGCGTAAACTTATCAGTCAGTGATCATTTTGAAAATAGAAGAAAATATATTAAGCTTTGATTTTCGCGGTTGTTGTGTGTTTTTTTTTTAAGTACCTACGCGAAAAGACCAGAAAAAAAATTACAAAGGCTATCGAAACTATGTGAGGGTTGAATACCACTCATATAGTAGTGGCTAAGAGGAAAATGGTTGTCTTAAAAAAAGTGAAGAAACACAGTACCTATACCTACCAAAAGATCTCCATCAGAAAGTCATTCATTACCGACTACAGGTAGATAAACATCATCGAGATTGAGATCGATAAAAAAATTTTAATGATCCTCACTGCAATCGTGCCCTAATTTATGCAATTTTTTGTTCAGCCAACAAAATCACGACTTTTTATGCATTGTCAAAAGAAAAGATAATCTTTCCGTGTTTGGGGAAAAAGTCTTTATCCCAATGGTCCATATTGTAGTTGTGACGTAATAGGAAATCAAAAACAATTAATTCAATGAGTACCATCTGCCCTCCCAATCAGGGACACGCGAATGAATACAAATGAAAACATTCATAAAATTGTTTGAAAATTTTGGAAGGCTTGAATCGAGCACAAACCCCCTTCACGTTAACCCAACACACCGCAAATGTTTATCCAATTGATTATAGAATCAACCTCCTTATCATATTTCGGTTGCCACAAGAATTATTGTGTAACTTGAACATAGGCAGCGTAACGTGATATACCTGTAATATGAAAACAATTTGACAGTACGCGCGAAAGTGGAATCTCATTGCGAATAAATTGAATCAACTCAAAAATAGAATCGTTTCCCCTTCTTTGGGATGTAGTAAATCTGTACATTTGCTGGAATAAGTAATGAGGAGGTTGCGCGACTTTATCTCCATTCATCTCGGCGGCGGCGATGATGCCAATGCCAACATGCTGTTCGGTAGGAAATCTGATTGCGACAATTGTTGATCCATCAGCATCTAAATGCATTCAAATCCAAATAAATGAATTCATATAAATAAATTTGTATTCAGTGGCAGACTAGTGTGTGCTTATATAGAGCAGCATGGATCAAAGTATCCTGGAGTATCTACATATTTTTTCGAGTAGGTGAGACCACCGACACTGAACTCCTGCTTCAATAATCCGCTGTAGTACGAGGCTATGTGTGCCGCACTACAGCTATAGTCAATGGCTTTATTGGAATTATTTATTTTGAAAAAAAGAGCGGATGCATTGAGCTAGAAATTAGCATTTGAACGCCGCGCCGCTGGCTGCCGCTGGGCGTAATTGAGAGCACGTGTTGGGTTCCCATCGAAATGCAAATACACGTAGATACATAATCATTTTCACCATTGCCGGCTCCGTCAGCTGTGAATGAAGGAAAATTTCTATTCGAACCATCAAATATTCTGCGTGTCGACTGTGGACATATTGATTTGGGGAATCATTCTTTTATTTGCGTTGATATTGCGCCATTAGATACACGAGTGGTACCTGATGGTGCATAGAGTTGATATGACTAAATCAATTATTAAACAAAATCAAATGGTTAGGCACAGAAAACCCTCTAAAGTGAATATAACAGATCAATGCACAATATGCTTGCATGCTGAATATTCAACTTGGGTACGAGGCGGAATAATGAATTATTTAAAGGTTGGTGTCAAATGTGGTATAAGATACAATTTCAAATACAAAAAAGAACTGGTGCAAGCGATTTGAAACACATAATAAAGTTTTTGTCGATTCAATTAATCAATTCTATTTTTTCCACATACCTAAAGAATCAAAAAAGAAACGTATTCAGTATGCCTGCGGAGTCTCCTGTAAGTTTGCCGACTGATACTAACTTACTGTCTTGAACTCATAAAAAAAAGACCAGCAACTGGATAGGAGGTATATTATTAGGAGTTTTTATACCCCATCCCTCCTATTCTATGGGATGGGGTATAAAAACTGTGCAGAGATTCACAAAGTAAAGTCAAAGAAACGCGTAATAATTACTATGCTAATTAGTTTCAGGCGGCCAATGGCAACATTAAAAATAAATGGAGAGTGAGGAGAAAAAATCAAAGGCAATCAGTGATTTAGTAGTTGATGACCGTCCTGTGTCTGATTCTGCTACTATTGCGAATCTTTTTAACGAATACTTCATTACTTTACCGTAATATGTCCGATTACCGATTATGTCAATGTTGTCTGCGTATCCGAGCAGTTGAACGGACTTTTGAAAGATTGTACCTCTGGTGTTGGCGCGAGAGTTCTGCACAATTCTCTCAAGTATGATGTTAAAGAAGTCACATAACAGCGCGTCGCCTTGTCTAAATCATTTTTTGACATCAAAGGGGTTGGTGAGGTTTTTGCCGACCTTGACGGAACAGCGTGAGTTTTCCATCGTCATCCTGCACAGACTGACGAGTTTGGCAGGGATGCCAAAACTAGATATTGCGCTATATAGCTCGTCTCTATAGATGCTGTCATACGCGGCCTTGAAATCGATGAAGAGGTGGTGTGTATCGATTTGGAATTCCTGGGTTTTCTCCAAGATCTGCCGCAGTGTGAATATTTGATCGATGGTGGACTTTCCTGGCCTAAAGCCACACTGATATGTGCCTATCAGATTGACAAACGGATTCAGGCGTTCACACAGTACAGCAGAAAAGAACTTGTATGCGATGTTAAGAAGACTTATGCCTCTATAGTTGGCACAACTCAGAGGGTCTCCTTTCTTCAGGATCGGGCAAACAATGCTGAGGTTCCATTCGTCGGGCATGCTTTCTTCCGACCATATCTTGCAGATGAGCTGGTGCATGCTCCTAACCAGCTCATCGCCAGCGGATTTAAAAAGTTCGGCAGCTAGGCCGTCTGCTCCGGCTGCTTTGTTGCACTTGAGCTTAGACACAGCTAATTTCACCTCCTCCAGGTCGGGTGGGCGGTATCGTTCGTATGCTTCGTCGGTAACGTCTTTGCCCGGGTTGAATGGTTCGTTATGCCTGACAGCGGTATTTGGTTCGTCCTCGCCGTTATACAGTCTGCAGAAGTGGTCTTTCCAAATCCTCAGCACCGTCTGCGATTCTACAACGATGTTCCCTTGATGGTCCTTACAGGCTTCAGTTCGAAGTTTATACCCTTGGCAGGACCTTTTGATCCTTTGGTAAAACTTTCTAACCTCATTCCTGTTGTAACATCTCTCTATCTCTTCAACCGCGCGCTTCTCGTGCTCTCTCTTTTTCCTTCGGAGAAGCCGGTGTCCCTCTCTCCTCCTCTGCTCGTAGAGCTCGCGAGCAGCTCTAGTCCTTCTGTGCAGCGCCGCTTTGCATGCTTCCTGTTTAGCTGCATGTACTTGCCGGCATTCATTGTCAAACCAGGGGTTTCGTTGTGGTCGCCGTGTGAAACCCCGTCTCTGATGGCATTTTGGCAATGTTGCTACTGGCTATCAATACTTGATGCTGGTTGCATAGGACTTCGTAGAAGGTTTTGAAAGACTCGGTTGGAGAAGGACCAGGCGATCTCTTGCGATTGTAGTCGGCCGACGTCAAACTTCCTCACAGTATTTCCATTACTTGGCGTTGGTCGGGATATCCGCAGCTGTACCTTGGCTACAACAAGGTAGTGATATCCGAGTCAATGTTGGCGCCTCAGGAAGTTGGGCACCCATGATACTGGAGGAGTGCCTTGCGTCGATCGCAATATGGTCAATCTGGTTGACGGTTGATTGATCGGGAGATCTCCATGTCCCTTTGTGGATATTGAGATGCGGGGACTGTGTACTAGCTACCACAACGTGTCGCCCCGCAGCAAAGTCGATCAGCCTGAATCCGTTATCTTAGGTCGTGTCATGCAGGCAATGCTTTCCGACAGTACGACCAAAGATGCCCTCCCTTCCTAGCTTTGCATTAAAATCGCCTGGGACAATCTTAATGTCGTAGCTAGGGCACTGCTCATAAGTTTTGTCCAGGAGCTCGTAGAACATATCTTTGGTCTCGTCATCTTTCTCCTCTGTGGGGGCATGTGCGCAGATCAAGCTAATGTTGGCGAATTTAGCCTTGATGCGGATCGTCGCGAGGCGCTCGCTTACAGGGTTGAAGCTCAAGACTTTTTGCCTAAGTCTGCCTCCAACAACGAAACCACATCCAAATAGGCGCTGTCTTTGATGCCGATAGCAGTCGCCGTAGTAGATGTCGCAGTTTTTCATCCTTCTTTTGCCCGGCCCGTCCCACCGCATTTCTTGGATGGCAGTAATGTCTGCCTTGCAGTCGTTAAGTGCCTCCGCTACTTGCTCGGCTGCACGTGGTCTGTTAAGGGACCTAACATTCCACGTGCAGATCCGGAGCTCGTTGTCCTTTTCTCGTTTGCATTGGTCGTCAACAGTAAATCCGTCCGAATCCGAGGCTTGTTTCCGCTTCGTGACTGGTGTTTCTTTACGTGGCCGAGAAGGTCAGTTGAGGTACTAGGCACCCGGTGTTCACCACGGGGAGGTGAAAGTAAGAGTTGATAGACAGAGGTGGGTTTAGAAAACCTGTGGATGCTTGTATCCTCTTGAGCGCACATGTCTATCCTTTGACCACCTGATAAATAAACTGTATAAAGCTAATTTCAGAGGCTCAATATATCACTGGTTTTGTTCATACTTAAAAGGTCGTGAACAGAAAGTGAACGTTAATGGTTTTTTTTTAGCGAGTCTCGTACTCTAATAAATGTGTGCCTCAAGGATCAGTACTGGGACCAATATTGTTCCAAGTTTTCTTTAATTCCCTTTTTTGTCAGAGCCTAAGGGGTATTCCTACAGCTTTTGCCGACGACATTGCGTTCGTTTATCAAGGCTGCTCCTTGCTCGAATGCATCTTTCATATTGAAAAAGATTTACAAACGCTTAGGATGTGGTTTGCCTACCATAAATTAGTTATAAGTGAAAAAAATAAAATCATACCTCTGAACAACTCTGGGTTTAATAATTGTACTGCTTACAATTTCACCTTTCATTCGTTTGATTGTCCCCGCTATTGCTTACCGCTGCACAACTGTGGCGGAAGCAAATTCCACTCTGAATGTCAATGCTCTCGTCGCTGTTTTGAAATTGAGTCTGTAAACCCTCATAAATATCTTGGGGTTTTTATTGATTCCGGCCTTAACTGGAAAGAACACTGCGTTGTGTTAAAACACATATGATGCTCGTTATCCGCAAAATGTATCTTCTACAGGAATATTGCACAAAAAGTACACTAAGGATGATCTACTACTTCTAAACTGCAGTACGGCATCTCTAGCTGGGGGGAAACCTATGCAAATAATATAAGGCCTTTGCAATTGGCTCAGAAACATCTTATCCGTATCGTCTGTCGTAAGAACCGCTTCGCTCATAGCTGGCCACTATTTAAGGAACTGCGCATCTTTCCTCTAAGACACCTCTACGTTTTTAAAGTTCTTCCTGAACAGAAACTCGACAACATATAATTTACGTGTTAACAACCTTTCTCTGGTTAATCTACCAATCGCCATAACCGTTCCAAAATGTTTCAACAAATTATTACATTATTATAAGATCGTCTACTTATACATTTCGCTCATTTTTAAATCAAATTAAACATTGGCTATTCTCAATCCGTTGCGCTAACGTTGAAATACTCTTTCGAAGCGCTTAATAAAATGTATAACTTCAGGCATATCTTATTGTTAGACTTATAGTCTTTTTGCTTTTTGTTTTTTCGATAAAATTGTACATAACACCTTTCTGCTTTTTGTTTTTTTTTTTTCTAATTTTGTACACTATTTTGAATTGAATGAATAGGGTGCGAGTATAATACCCACTTGTACTGCGACCTAAAAGATCTATTGTACCCCTTTACTTTGATCTAGGTTTTTAGAGCTATCTTTACAAATCTGATAACCTCCCTCGATGTGATGTTTTCATAGTCCTTCCCTGTTAAATTCGGTATCCCAGTAATTTTAAATCTGTGGAGAGCAAGAGCAGGACACTCTATCAAAAGGTGTTCCATAGTTTCTTTTGTTTCTCCACAGTGTCTACAGATTTCAGTGCTGCTGTGGATAAATTTGGATAGGTGATAGTTACATGCTGCATGTCCAGTGAGAGCTCCACATAACAATCTTAGATCGGATCTGTTGAGTTCTAGGGCTTCCTTAGCTCTTTTGGGGTTGTACTGAGGAATTTTTTGGAGTGTTTGAGGCCTTCCAGATTATTCAACTTTCCAGTTTTTAATATGATGATAAAAGTCTGCCTTAGTGAAACCAAAGAGGGGAAAAGGCCCTATAAAAGCAATTTCAGCTCCCCATTTGGCTTGAATGTCGGCTTTTTCTTTACCCTCATAATTTTCGGGTCCCGGTAGGTACCCAAATCAGCTTCACACTGTTTTTGATAGCCAGTTAATTTAGAATCTGGTGACATTCCCAAACAGCCTTGGAGTCATATCTGTCGCTCCTTAGAGCTTTTAGGACTGCCTGGCTATCCGAGAATAGTGAGATCTTCACATTTTTGAGATTTCTATTATAAATGCAATGGGCTGCTTCGTTAATCGCGAAGAGTTCGGCTTGAAAAATTGTGGCTTCTTTACAGAGCGGTATGTGTTTGTGACACCTCGGTCCTACTATACCAGCCCCAACTTCACCGCTTGACTTCGACCCGTCCGTGTACCACTTTTGGGCGTCGTCATTTAGCCAATGTGGACTGCTAGTCCATTCCTCTCTTTTTGGGATTAAGATTTTGAAGTTTTTGCTAAAGCTTACAATGGGGTCTATGATATCGCTGAAAAGTGTCAGTTCCCTGACCAGATCCACTTTCTTCAGTATCTCTAGATGCACTTGTAGATTAACTTCTTTGTATGTATATTTGCGTTGAAGACTTATAGCCTGTCTTGCTGCTTCTGCCTGAACAGCTATATGTAGTGGTGGAAGGTTTAGGAGGACTTCCATACCAGCTGTAGGAGTGGTTCGCATAGCTCCAGTGGTACAGATGCACGCTAGCCCTTGCAGTTTGTTTAGCTTTTCTATGACTGTCCGCTGCTCACACTTTTTCCACCATATGACAGCGCCGTAGAAAATAATTGGCCTGATCATTTGAGTATAGACCCACAGGCTCCTTTTGGGATTGAGTCCCCATGTTTTACCAACGAGCTATTTTAGGATCCATAAAGCTTTCGTAGCTTTTTTGCATATTGAATTTAATGTGGATTCCAGGTGAGTTTGTTTTCTAGAGTTATCCCTAGAAACTTAACCTCTTCACTGGTTGTAAGAGGAATATCTTTAATTTTTAGGGTTTGAAGCTTGTTCTGTCTCCTTCTTGTAAAGCGAATAATTTTGGTCTTGTTGGGATTAATAGAGAGTCCTTCACCCTCACACCATTCCCAAGTTATTTTCAAGGCTTTTTGCATAAGATTACCAATTGTATCCTCATGTTTGCCTCCTAAAAGAATGGCTAGATCATCAGTATATCCAATGGTATAGAAGCCATTGTTGTTTAGTACAGTGAGTAGCTCGTCCACAAGTATTGACCATAAAAGTGGGGAAAGAACTCCTCCCTGAGGACACCCTTTGATGGTTTTTATTACTACTTCCACGTTACCTAAGTTGGCTATTATGAGCCTTTCTTTGAGCATATTGCTAATCCATTTAATAATGAGAGGATTAACGTTTTTCCTCTTTAGAGCATTGGTCAAGGAGTTGTGATTTGCATTATCGAAGGCTCCTTCTATGTCCATAAAGGCCCCTACAGCGACCTCTTTAGCCATAAGGGATCTCTCAGCCATTTTTGTTAATTTATGGAGGGCAGTGGTTGTGGATAGCCCTTTCTGATAGGCGAATTGTAGTCTTTGCAGTGGCGCTTTTTGAAGAGCATCACTTTTGATCTCTAGCTCAATAAGCTTTTCCGTTACTTTAAGAAGTACAGACGATAAGCTTATTGGCCTGTATGATTTGGGAAGGTCGGGTGGTTTGTTTCCTCCTTTCGGAATGAACACCACCCTTACTTCCCTCCATTTCTCCCCTCCATCTCTGGCAGCTTTCCTGAGCTTTTGCAGTTCAGTATTCCTTCAGGGTACCGATTTATTTGTGATAAAATGATTTTGTACACTATACTTTCGATTCTGATTTCGCCACATCAGATAACTTTTTTGATACTTTTTTGCTTCTGGTCTTTGGATCATTCACCTCTAGCTCTTGTAGTTATAGAATGACTTCCATTTATTTCATACCCACCCTAAATTAAGCTGTATTTGAACTCTGTTAAGGCACTAGTTATAAGGTGGAACTGAATAAATATCAACCAAATGAAAAAATAAAAAATAAAATGAAATATAAGTGTTTCATATAGTTTGTAACACGGTGAAATAATAATGGTAGACCCCCAAGACATATGATCGAGACCGTATTCTGAATCGAATAAGCCATGTCTGTCAAAGACACGCCCACAATCGGTCTAAATGTGCACTAAAATTCCAAATATATACATCTTGATTTGTGTGATTTTTTAAAATCATTTGTGGCCTCATAGCATTGGAGATAGTGGTGGAGACACATTTTTTACGATTTATTTTTCGACCATACACCAAAACCGCAGTTTTTAAACGGTCTAACCAAATCTTGATATTGGCCTTTGCTTAAGCTGTGGTTGCTGTTTATGTTTGCCAATATCTGCTTTTTTAATGAAGTATTTAAAAAGTTATGACCTTAAACATGTTGCAAACGGCCACCCATTTTCCATTCCTTATTACTCAAAAAACTTTCAGTATTTTGCGAAAATTATACGTTTCAATTTCCTTTTTTCCATCAAAATTCAAACTGTAATTTAAACTTCTCATTTGTTCACGGACTTTATAAGTGTACTAAATTTGATCTTTCTACGACTACGCCTCACCGTTCAGCAGTAACAGATGCGGACGGACAACGGAGTGAACCCATAAGAGGTCGTTTTTCTATTTTTTGGACGAACCGTTAAAAACTGCTATAGAACCCATTGACAAGTAACGATTTCGTATATTGAGGCGGTTTTCTTAGGAACCTGGATTCTGGAAGGCTGGCTACTCAAACGAAAAGTTGCAGCAGTTTCTATAGCAGCATAGTGACCCCACTTACCCACACCATCCACAGCGCCTTAAGGGAAGGTCTGCCCCAGCACCGAAGTCAAAACTCCAGAAAACGTATTAACATGTACCTACCTATACCTAGTTAATTGGTAAATTTATCTTAATACGTTTTTAGCAATATGTTTTAATGTAGGTAGATACATATTTTTTTTTTTTTTTTTTTTTTTTTTTTTTCCGTGGGTAGGTAAAAACCTTCATAGGCACTATGAGAATCGAACGCGCGTGCTCATAGTAGTGTGAGATTCTTACTCACTAAAAAACCTCCCAATCTTTGTAAGACTACGACTAAGTTTCCTTAACAAGTAGTTCATGCTTCTGTATAGTAATCGCGTTTGGCAGGCTACCTTCCAACGAAAGCACCTGCAATACCGTCATTATGTGCGGTTTCCTCTTACGACGCTAGATCCAACGGTCTTGTTCGTTGTAGTCGGCGTGCAAGATTTGTCTGATCCAAAGTTCGGATTATTTCGTGGTTGCAATGGCCGTGAAGGCGAGTGTGAAGTTTGCGAGCAAAGTTTCTTACTTCGTCGGTCACGGTTGCGATGCCTAGATCTCGATGTAAATCGCTATTTCTTATATACCATGGAGCATTTACGATTGCTCTTAGTGTCTTATTCTGAAAAGTTTCTAAAATAGATATGTTGCTTGGTTTGGTACAACCCCAAAGTTGTATACCGTACGTCCAAGATGGTTTTAGCACTTGCTTATACAATAGCAGTTTGTTATATACGCTTAGTTTCGAATAACGTCCGATAAGCCAATTCAGTTCTCGTAGCTTGATTTCAAGTTCATCTCGTTTCTTTTTAACGTGTGGCTTCCACTTAAGTTTTGCGTCTAGGGTCATGCCTAAATATTTCGCCTCGTTTGCGTACGGAATTTGTACCGAGTTTATAAATAGAGGTAAGTTGATTACCCTCTTGTAAGTAAAATTTACATGCGTTGATTTTGTCTCATTTAGGAGGATTCGCCAGGCCTTTGTCCATTCGCATATTTTATTCAAAGCGCGTTGGAGTTTTCCCGTTGATTGTTCGACTGTCTTATCCGTAGCGAGGATAGCCGTGTCGTCAGCGAACGTGGCTATAGTCGTTGTCTCTACTTGAGGTACATCTCTTGTAAAAAGTAAAAACAGTGTTGGACCGAGGACGCTACCTTGTGGAACGCCGGCTTGTATTTCTTTGAATTCTGAGTATTCGCTCCCGTATCTCACTCGAAATAGTCTGTTGTCAAGATAAGACTCTAAGAGTTCATACATTTTTTCCGGCAAAACTTTCCGTAGCTTATATTTTAGGCCTTCGTGCCAAACTTTATCAAAGGCTTGGGATACGTCAAGAAAAGCGGTAGAACATATCATTTTCGCTTCTAAGGCTTTCTCAATTTCATTAGTTATTCGATAGACCTGGTCAAGTGTTGAATGTTTGACCCTAAAGCCGAATTGGTGATCCGGAATCAATCGTCTTTCTTCAATTATTGGTTGCAGTCGTTTGAGCACAAGTTTCTCGAAGACTTTAGATATAATCGGCAGAAGCGAAATCGGTCTATATGATTTTTTGTCGTTCGGGCATTTCCCTGGTTTCGGAACCATTATTACCTCTGCGACTTTCCATTGCCGTGGAACGTATGAAATTCTCATTGATGCGTTTATGATGTAGAGAAGCTTGACTAACGCTCTTTTCGGAAGCTCCTTCAAAATTTCCCCAGTAATTAGGTCATAGCCTGGAGCTTTGTTATTTTTCAAATTTCGGATTGTTTGACGAAGTTCAGACAGTGTCACGGTTTTCATTCGATAATTGTCTAATTCCGCATTGCGATACAGATCGTCAACCAACGGCTCCCCGTCAAACGGTTTGAATGTTTCTTCTAGATGTTCTGCAAATACATCTGCTTTCTCTTTGTCGCCTTTTACCCATTCACCGTTATCTTTTCTTATTGGCGCCGAGTGTACTATGGGCTTTTTAATGCACTTCACGGCTTTCCAAAGTGAATAGTTTGACCCTCTATCGGCAGTCAAGTTTTCGAGGTAGTTGGTAGTCTCGCGACTTTTAAAATCTTGAAGTAAGTGCTTTAATTTGTTAGATAGCCCATTCAGAATGGTTTTATCAGGAGGAGCTCGAGACAAATGCCACCTCTTTCGAGCCTTTCTCTTTTCGCGTATGAGCTCTTCAATTTCGCGCGGGTAAATTGATCCGCTTTTCCTTACTCCAGTCTTCCGGAAAGAAGTATTGTACCAAGCAGCGTCTTGGATAGTTCTAATGAGTTTATCGACTTCGTCTTCTATTTCGAAAGGGGTTGTAAGTGGTACATGTAGAGATACATTTTCTTTACAGTATTTCCTAAAGCCATCCCAGTCGGTGTTGTTATTCGTTAGCCTAGGCGCTCTCTCATTTTTTGCTAGACTTCCGCCGATTTTCAAAACGACTGCCGAGTGATCCGAACAGAGATCATAGCCTTCTTCTACATTTGTTAGGTGGCGGGGAACCCCTTTTGCGATAAAGAAGTCGACAAGGTCAGGTACTTTGTTTCTGTCGGTTGGCCAATACGTTGGCTTTCCCGTCGAAAGGAAAACCACGCCACGTTTCATGCTAGCTTTGAAGAGTACTCTACCTCTTGTTGAATTGCACCGTGATCCCCAAAAGGTGTTTTTCGCATTAAAGTCCCCGCCGATGATAAAATTCGACCCAAGTAAGTCAAAGAGGGGAGTAAGATCGTCGTCCGCTAGCCTATACTGTGGAGGAAAATAACTCGAGGCAATATTATAATCTAGGTGACCTATTTTTACCGATACTGAAGTTATTTGCATAGAGTCAAGCTCAATTTCTTCGTTTTTGTAATGCTTAATGCAGTCTTTGATGTAGAGAGAGGATCCGCCTCTCGAATTTTCTGATGGATGATGCGCGTGGTAGTCGATGTAACCTCTAATTTTGGATCCGGATCCCTTCTTAAAGTGTGTTTCCGAAATCAGGCATAGGTCAATATTTTTTTCCCGTAGAAATACTTCTAGTTCGTCGATTTTCTTTAAAAGACCATTTGCATTCCATGTAAGTATGTAAGGTAGATACATATAACTAATTTTAATACAAACTAAAGAAATAATAATTAAATTGCTAACTATTATTATAGTTTTTTTTTTTTCTAAAATTCGTAAAAACTGCAGCCTCGTAAAAGAAAATTACTAATTTGTTCCAATACTGCTTTGGTCAAATTCAAAAAGGATACTTGGCAACCCTTTTTCCTTTAGAAACCCGCATCTTCATTCCTACAATTCAATCATAAGACCATAAGTATATAGATACGCGACGCCGTGATGGTGATGCATCTTAGATCTGATAGGAATACAAAAAAAAATGACGTAACCAATTTCCCTTTATATTTTGTAAAAGCGAAAATCCATTTATTTACAAACCAACACTCAAAGCACAGTCCGCAACCGCATGGTGAATCAAGCCAAAGCCAGACCAGGCAGAATTCTGTTAACAGGCTACTGAAAACGAAAGGTTGAAAGTAAAAAGCAAAAGAGTTAAACACAAAACATAAACTCGTTCTTTTCTTGTTTGTTTTCATTGTTGTACGTAACATCTACAATATCAATTTGAACAAATATTGGTAGGAACTTTTTTAAAGCTACACCAACTTATAAAATGGTGGGGCCTCATTTTGTGGTCCGCACTTCAAAGCATAGTCCATTATTTGGTGACTAGATTTAAAGCACTGAACTTGATTCCTTTAGATGCGCTTCTTTGGTTTTACTTTTACTACCTCTTCCGCTAGGGTACACAACTTTCAGTGCTCTTTCTATAACAAAGACAAGGAAAACCAACGAGTATGATTAGAGCGGATCATTTTTGTCTCTATTGTCCTAAACCTGGTACCTATCTCCATTCGTCAGAATCATGACTTGCGCCGCGGATTTTAACTATTGGCAAATGACTGGAATACGTCTTGTGGAAGCACTTATTTTCAAGACTATTTTCAGCCATGTTCCAGCCTCCTTTCAATGCTGAAACTCGGTTTGGCATGACATGATCATAGAGTTGACCCGTGGAGGGAGCTCCTAGTGTATCGCTTGTTAATTGGTGTCTCCACTATAAGGTCGATTCATTAAAATGGTTGAAAATGAAATGATTGAACAAAGACTTATCTTGAATTGGGCAGATACAAGTACTTATATCTAGCCTTAAAATGTGTCACTTATCAAGAGCGCAAGAAAGAGAAGTTCATAATTCTGTCAAGGCTAACTGGAACATAAAAAAAAACAAACAACCAAAGATTCTTCCCGCAAGTGTTATGCTTTCTGTTGGCTAAATACCATGTTTTCACCAACAAAGTTGTTCCACCAATCAAATGTAGGATTGCTTTGACATGAACACTCTTTTTCTCTAATTTTAGCTCTCAAAAAAAAAGTGGCGGTGCCATTTTCCAGGAGCGAAAAAAGATTTCCGTTGCAAAAATACCAATAGAAATCGTATATTTGACAGATCTCTCATACGTAGACAGTGTCAGTGTCCTTTTACGATTCTTAAACTGTTATAAAGGTGTTCGAAAAGGGTTGAAAGTGGTTTTTGAAAAGGGTGAATGAGATTTATAAGGGAATTTATTTTTAATCACTTGCCGAGAGGATCTAAATTTGTATGGTTGAACGCGGAATTTTAAGAGGATTTAAGGAACAGTTTTATTAATCGCGCATTAGTGCCAGGGGGAAACATGGTATAAGTGTTTCCATCGGACAAACATCGGATTCGTTTGACACGCGCACTCTTTTTTTGTCATTTTGGCTCTAAAAAGAGACTGGCTCGCGACGACATTTCCCAGGGGCGAGATTACCATTTCGTTGTAAAAATCCCAAGGTGGACAGTTTCAGTTTCCTTTTCAAGTATCTAACTATAAGTAGGTGTATGAACAGTGTTAAAAGTGACATAACGAGGAGTGTGAAAAAGGCGAATGAGATCTATGAGGGGATTTATTTTTTAATCGCTTGCCGAGAGTATTTAAATTTGTTTAATAAATATCGAGATTTAAGGTAGATGAGTAAAGGCATTATACATATTAATCGCGGCTTAGTGTTCGATAAAGATATAGTATACTAAGCACCTGCATGGTACCGCCAGGTCGTTGACTAGAAATTCTAATCCAAACAAAAGACCCACACGGTTACCAGAACCGGACTTGGCTTTTGTTACTTTATACCAGGTTTTTACCGGGCACAAATCCGCGCTCAACTCAAATCTTCATTAAATCTATAATTAATGAATTATACAAAAAAAAATATTCAAAACTCTACAAATTACGCAAGCGATAATTATACATCTCATTCACCCTTTTCACAAACCATTTTCAACCTTTTCGAAAACCTTTTCAACATTTTGAGAATCAAAAAAGCACACTGAAATTGTCCACGTATGACCGATCTGTCAGAATTACGATTTATTGGAATGCTTAAAATACTGGAAACTGACATCGTAACTCTCTTTTGCGAGCCAAAATAACAGAAAAAGAATGCTCATGTCTAATTAATCCTATATTTGTCTGGTGGAACCACGTTGGGATTTATTATTAATCGTCTCTCGCTAATCGTCCTATTATTGCCGGTGGAAGCATAGTATTAGAATCCCTCGGATAATCTCCGTATTGGTATCCATCATATCTGGTGTCAGTTCCCCTATCCGCCCAATCGCTGAAGGATAAGATATTACTCCATTTTATTACAAACTTAGTAAAGAAATTATTTCCTCATAGGCTTTGTAGGGGCCCTATTTTTCTCGATGAACCACTTTGCACTCTTTATTGCAATCGCCATGTGGGAAAATGGCGATTTTCTTCTACTGTGGTCATCCCCTTTAGTGCTAGAACTTAGGATAGTTTTAGTCTGCAGTTGAGCTTCTGAATGTCCTTTCCTCAAATTTTTATACGTTTTGTTTATTGTTTAGTGTTTTAAAGGATTTTTTTTTTAAGTTTAGATGAAGCTACTATCTGAACTAAAGGATCATAGCTTCTTCTGCATTCATAGGTTTTTTACCGCCTGTGGGTCCGTCGAACAAGTTGGAGTTGTACTGACAATAGACCCCAGAAATTTGTTGACCATAATTGAGAGTTGGAAGCCAACTTCGCGACAGAGCTGGCTGGCGAAGCTCGTTGGCTGCGGCCCAGGTCCACCCCGGACTGTAGCGCCACCTTAAGTAAGTAAGTAAGTAATTAAGAGTTAAACTAAACCTTAAATTGACAATCGGGGAGCAATACCCACGCAATTACTACCGTCATCAAGGCTCAATTTGACATTTGTTAGTTTATTATTAAGTAGAAAACGAAATAGCTTCACAATCATAGGGTGCGTCACAATTCGTGACTGACTATATCCGTAGCAGTTCAGTACGGCATAGCACTGCATTTGAATCGAAGTTAACCCTTCTGCATCTTTAGTAATGTCCGTACGAAAGAAGGTACAAAATAAACCACATGCTATAAAACCGGTTGCTTTTTATGTACTTATGTATAAATTTTCTTCAGATCTTTATTTGCGCATTCTTCTTACATTGTTACTTTATTGCAGCCGGCTTTGTTGTGCTTGACTCATGGTTCTGATTGTCAAGGTAGTTGTGCTTGTGATCGAAAACATAAAATAACGATCGCCCATGTGCGCTTTTTGAATGAAAAAAAGTTTAGATTACCGCGAAACGACACCGCACACGAAATGGAGATAAATCGTTATATCAGGGTTGCCATGTTGCAAATTTTAGAAAACAGTTTATACGGGAATTATTTTTCAATTATTTTTTTATAGCGCTTTATTATAAAGTTTCAGATAAGGTGTCACAAAAAGTTTAAGTTTAAAGGTTGGATCTAGACAAGGAAAACATTTTGTGGAAGGGAGGTCTATTCCCTACCGTTTAGCCGGGAGAGGCAATTTTCTAAAAATATGACTTAAGACCGATAAAAAAATATATATTAAAAAACAAAAGTTAAACTTAAATTCGCATGATAAAGGTTCTTTTTGTAGAAACTTTATCATGCGAATTCCTTCTGTAATTTAGCAAATCCTTCTTTAATTTAGCTTTTAAATAAAACTGTTTTAGGGAATGATTTTTGATTTTTATTTATAAGTTTGTTTATTGATTTTTTGGGAAAAATCAATAAACAAACTTAAATTAATATATAAAATAATAAAAACAAGTGAGTAAGTGCAAGAGTTCGTCTGTGACAAACTTCTATATACCCGACCCTATATACGGTGTAACACCAAATCTTAATTTTTTTCGTCCCGAATTCATACATTATTTGTAAAGGCCACGCCCCCAAAAGTGGGTCTGGGGTAAAAATTAAAATCAATTAATTGTAGTTTCGTTAGAATCATGACAAAATGCGTTGAAACCGAAAATTATTGCAAAAAAAACCGTTTTTTCCTAAAGCGGGACTCCTTACACTTTTTTTTTAAGGGGGCGGAGCTCAAAACTTTGTATGGAGGAAACCTAGCAAGTAGTAATATCTTGAATATTTGTTCTATAATTTTTTTCAATTTGAAGTAAACTTTCCGAGAAATCTGGTTTTTAAAGATCTAATATGGTAAAAGTGGACATGGTCGATATTGTGGGCGGTCCAATTTTTGCCCTCTTAGAGGTTTTGGGCCAGTATTGCTCTATACCAAAATTTGAGTTCCTACGCCTTGTCTAACTGACCAAAAGGCATTTTGAAAGAAAATTTGAAATAGAGGTTGTGTTACATTGAACCCAGTAGTGGGCGTGGCCGTCGGCGGATTTTACTAATTTTCACACTTTGTGTGTACAAAATAAGAACCAAGATATGCTCAATTTTAAAGATCTAAAAACTTCACACATACGGACAGACGGACGGACATGGCTTTATCGACTCACCTGTCGGTTTCGATCATATCTCTAAAAGGTCTTAGGGGCCTACGGTGATTATTTCACTGTGTTACAAACTATGCATTAAAATTAATATACCCTCGGTCGGGTATAAAAATTTAGGTAATTTTTTCTAATTTTTACGTTTTCCTATTTTTTTTTGTGAACACAATTTTCCTACTTATTCTTTTCAGTTACCTTCTAATCTTAAGAAATACAATTGATAGGAATTTTTAAAAAAACTTTCGTTCACTGAATCTCTGTGTGTTCATCGTTTTCAGAGAGCTTTCTCCCACACTGTTATTTGCGCTTAGTTCCAAAAATTTTCTATAAAGTCAATTAATTTTTACTAACCGCCCTGACTTAGAGCTCAATGAAAAGCTTGGTAGGGTAGGTAAGATTAAGCAGTGCTGTGGTAAAAAGGGCCACACAAACTCCAAATTAGGCCCATCTCGATCCTTGGGAATGAAAAAGAGGTAAATTGGTTACCTTTTTAACTTTACTTTCTAACTTTACTTGGCCTCGTTGAGGACGAATCGCGTTAGATCGAGTTTAAATCGCCTGGGAGTTTTCCCTTTAATGATATCTCTTTTCAGTAGCGGTGTCGTCGACTTACATAGCTAAAATCTTTTCCCCCGAGTGGGCTACGGTTCTTATATATAGCAAAAATATATATGACCGAAATCGCTTTCTTGCGGAACACCGTAATCTAAAAAGGAGACTTCAAAAGAGGCCCTTCATTTCATTGATTTGGCAGCACCTCATGCATGGCTTCTATTAAAAAAAATCTATTAAAATAAAACATAAATATAATTTCTTTTTATATTTTATCGTAAGTAGTAAAGCTTTTTAATATATTAAAAATACTTTGAACTTTTATTACAGATAAATTTATAAACAAAAACCCTGAAGAAGTCGACAAATAATTGACAAAACGTCAGGAAGAAATTAAATAAGTGTTTTTTTTTTGCGCATTTTTAATTCTCTTACGCTTAAAGTAAGCAAAACACTTCTGTCCAACTTTCCACTTAAAGAAACTATTTAATAAATAAGGTTTCATTATACGGCCACTGTTATCGGTACGGTATAATTTTTATAACCGGTTTTAAAAACAACTAGCACCAGTATCCAACCACCAAAAATATTTAAGTAAAATGATACTAATTTATAGACAATGACCTAAGAAACTGAATAAAAAAAAGCATAAGACAAGTCGCGAACGCAAAGAATCAAATAATCACTTAATGAAGGCAGAAAAACGAATTTAATCACAGGATTGCGGCTACAAAGTATATAACTCGGCAAGAAGTAACTTCCAGGACAGATTATGTGAGGAGAAATTATAAAGCTTAAGAAGACCTAAGGACCTGTATCGACTCTTAAATCATTATAAAGAAAACCCAAATTACAAAGTAGTGCAATAACAATGCCAAATTTTATTACAGAGTCGATTTCGAGTTTAAAGACAATGGTGATTCTGCTCAAGAATCATGAGGGTACCCTAAAAAATTTTCAAAGATCCACTCGTTTAAATAGGGAGTGGGTCATGATTCTACACTCAAAATTCTGCATTTCAAAATTCTACTTCTCTCGATACTTTTGGTTAGCTTTTTCTATTAAAAGTCTTCTTTTTCGAAAAAAAATCTGCTTTCAAAACTCTGACGTCAGCAATAAAGTTCAGCTTATTTTGCTTTTTTAGGCAAACTGTTCAATTTTTGGAAGCAATGGTAAAAAAAGAAACAGGCAGGGGCGGTTCGGCCCGGCATACATATTTTACTGTGTAGCTTTGCCAAGCAGAAAGCAGAATTTTATCGAAAGAATTTTGACCCCAGAATAATTTTTCCCCCAGCCTGCTTAAGTATGGTGGTCCTGAAAGAACGTAACTGAAGATGTTCCTTAATCCATTTTTGAGCATTAGAAAACCTAAAATAGGTTTTTAAGATCGCACAGACCTTAGCTTAATCAAAAATGTATAAAAAATCCCAAAGTGGTTCCACCAAACAAATATAGGATTAATTTGACATGACATGACATCTGTCATTTTGGCTCTCAAAAGAGAGTGGCTATGCCATTTTCCAGGAGCGAAAAAATATTTCCGTTGTAAACATCCCAATAGAAATCGTAATTCTGACAGATTTGTCATAAGTATACAGTTTCAGTGTCCTTTTTGATGCTCAAACTGTTAAAAAGGTGCTCGAAAAGGGTTGAAAATGGTTTGTGAAAAGGGTGAATGAGATTAATGAGGGGATTTAAATTTATTCGCTTGTTGAGAGGATTTAAATTTGTATGGTTTTAAGCGCGTAATTTGTAGAGGATTTAATAAAGATTTATATTAATTGCGGTTTAATGCCCGGTGGAAACATGCTATAAATGTTTTACAAATGATTTTTCAATATGAACAATGCCCGGGATATAAAACACTATTATATCCAGTCTATTCATTAATACAAGTAGCCGAGCTTTTGCCTCCGATCGGCTACTTGCATTAGCTACGCCCACAAATATGGGTGTGGTCTAAAAATTCAAATCAATAATTTGTGATTTCGTAAGAATCATGAAAAAATGCGTTAAAAGCAAAAATTTTTTGAAAAAAAAAACGCTTTTCCCAAAAACGGCCTCCAAAAGTGGGCAGAGCTAAAAAAACTTCGTAAGCACCAAACTTAGCAAATGGTAATATCTTAAATATTTTTCATACATTTTTTTTTTGATTTAGAGTCAACTTTTCGAGAAATCGGGTTTTTAAAGATCCAACAAGTTAAAAGTGGGCGTGGTCGATACTGTGGGCGATCCAATTTTTTCCTGTTGGAGATTTCGGACCAATATTGATCAAAACCAAAATGTAAGTTCCTACGCCTTGTCTAACTTGACAATAGACGTTGTCTCACATTGTAGCCAGTAGTGGACGTGGCCGTTCTCGGTTTAAGCCATTTTTTTTCCTACCTCCTATTTTTATTCTTTCTTTAGGAACACTTACTCTACATACCTGCTTATAGATATCCGTCTTATTGAATTGCAAAAAAATATATATTAGATGGCACATATATGGTACTCTAGAGATGGCCTTAATATAATTAAGACCATTTCTAGAGTACTAAAAGTGTTGATCTACAAAAAAAAACGTAGTCAAAAATGTGATACTACCGCAACACTTACTCAACTCATTTTCTGTATTTTCAACTCCCAAACAGACACATACATGCACTAAAATCTGTCGAATTGAAGTGGTTTTTAATCGGCGCGCGGCACATTACCTGTGTGCAAGCTAATCATACACGTTTTTCTTGGTCCCACCTTCTTCTTCAATTCCGAACCGTTTCGTTCCGAGAATTCTACCGACACAGCCTTAGGTAAAACTCTGCGCAAAGAGGAATCTACAAAAGAAAAAGAAAACAACAAAAACTATTGTGTTATCCAACTCAATATCGTAAACGATATACTACCAATTTGCGGAAAAAAAAAACATCTCTCGAACACACATACAGTCGAAGTTCTTTTCTCTCCCTTTTTGCCTGACATTTCTGCCAACAAAATGCATAAACAAACGTGGTTGTCGTCCATGGCGCAACGACGAAACCAAGTCGACATGATCAACAACAGAAACCAAGAAGAACCGGGTGTGTTTACAGTACATTTTCGCTCACTCTTCTGTTCTTCTCCTTTGCTGTGTGTGCGGTGCGATCACATTTACGATCAAAAAGTTTTTAGGCAGGAAAACAACAACCGCTAGCGGCAACAACAACAAAAGGCGTCTCTCATCAAGCTGTTCTCTGCACAAATGGTATGTGTGCGACTGCGACGGCGACCTGCCTTTGCCGCTGATGATATCCAAAAACAATTTTTACAGTTTCTCAGTTTTCAGTCTCAGCAGCGAAGTCACAAACGTTTTTTTCTCCGTCACAATAAAAAAGTTGTATCAGAAAATATCGTGAATTTATTTTTTTTTTTTCCAAAAATTCGTTTTTCTCGCTGTGGCATTTTAAACTTAACGTTTCGTTTGTCTTGAAATAGTTTTTTTTAATTAATTTTCCGATTTGAAATTCTAACCGTGGTTAAGAATTTTAAAAGCAAACCTCTCAAGATCACCGATCGCGTGGAGTGAATTTCGGTTGCCCTTTGTATGATATCATTTATTCGTTTGGTTTTTTAATATTCTGCCCACATTTTGGGCGATCAGATCACATTTCAGTTTAAGCCCCCGACTTGAGTAAGTTTTTAGTTTTGTGTCAATTGGAAGCTAATTTCAGTGCGATCAACACTTAGTCAGCATCCGGATAACGTAATTTGTACAACCACGTGAGTGCTAACCAAAATTTGGCGATAAAAAATCGTGTCGAAGATTACCACCACTATCCCTTCGGTGTCTTTTGTGTATAGCTAACTGCTGCCCCAGAGCTTTTTGTTTGCCCTCGGTTTTTGAGTGCCGCAACTGTATAAGAAGGCTATAAAAAGCGCGCAATTTCTCCTGCCTAAAGTGTTTTGTTTTGATCCAGTAAAAAATCTTCCAAGTGGAAAAGTGTGTTTAAATAAATTTAGTGTGTTTTTTCTTCAGGAAAAGTGTCTAATTTCTTAGCAGTTTTCGAACGGTGGAAACTTATCTCTCCGCCCCAGTTAACAATTTATCATTTTGTGGATTAACGCGATTCAAAATTACTTACCTGTAAGTACCTACACGTACCTACCTATCTATGTTTATTTTAAACCCTATTTTTTGTTGTTTTATTATCATTCATTTGAACAAATAGTATTTTGCCGGCCTTGTTTATTTTGTTTGTATGCCATAATTGCACCTAACATCGAATGTGTGTATGCAAATTATTGTACTGTAATCAAACTGTACTGTGTACATACCTTACCATACTTATCTTTAATTGTTTCGCTTATATATGCATATCTATACCTACTATTCGACTTTTTTTGTTTTTATCTATATATATTTTTTTTTTTACTATTTACTTGATTACGTCACTTTATTGTGTTGCTGCCTTATTTTCGGTTAAAAAAAATATAGCTGTAGACTTTAATTTGATGCCCACCAGTTCGTTATTCGGTTTCTGGATTTTTTTTCGGGTTTTGGTTTGTGGTCCTTTTTGTCTTCTTCTGGTTTACCTGGTTTTTTACCCCTATCCTCAAAAACTGGCTAAAGGCAACACATACGGATACGCGTACCTGGTCCCTCTACCTACCTGTGTTATTCATCCTTCTTCAAGAATCTTTTCTACACGAAAAGAAATTGTCTTCTCTAACCAAGGAACATGGTCACAAAGGAACACACGTTCTTATTTGGTTGAATTACAATACATACAATACAGCTACAGTTCGCTGTAAATCCCTTCGACTTTATTTTGGACTATACGAAAAATAGCACCTGTATGTTCTTTCCCCAGCCTTTTATACAGGTATATAGAGGTACACGTACACAAGTGATTCTAATGAGTGTATAAAATCGAATAGAGGAAGCGCAAGTTGATCTACCCCTGGGGCGCTATAATGTGATCGTTGATTGCTTGGAGCTGTCGAAACATTTGCTGTTTTGTTTTATTTTTTACTTTATTGGATTTCGACACCGGTCTTAAAAGTTCATGTAAATATTTCGGCACTCGTTGTTTTTTCTCACTTGAATGTTGTTTTTTCCAAGAAGATGGTTGGGTCTAGTGTAAAGGTGAATAGGGCAGAGAATTTATTCCAGGAAAAAAAAACTGCATTTTCAGCACTTGCAAGTCGGTATATACCTATCCTACATTGGTTTTGGACAATTTTTTTAGTTCGAGCTTGTAGGTATACGCTCCAGAGATGCTAACCCATAGTACCTAGTATGTAGCTTTTCTAAAATCGTGTTTAAAAACTGCTTTCGCGATAGGTCCAAAAAATTAACTGTTGCGCGTTTTGTAAGGGCCCGCATCCTCCAAAAAATATTCAATAAAAAAAAAGGTAGGTACCTCTACCTATACCTACTAATAAAAATATTTGTCTTACGCCATTCCTGATCAGCTTCAAAAATAGCACCGAAATTCAGCATTAAGCGTAAGACATAATTACGTTAGGCACGAAATAGTGAGGTGATCGAATTCGGACGAAGATTAAATTGGGTAAAACCTTAGCTCAATACTTGGTTAGAGTAGTACCTACCCGCAAAAGGTAAAGTTTGCAGGATCATACCCTGTTGGTGGACCACAAACGGTTTGAAAATCCCGTCCCAATATTCTTATAAAGTGCACTTTTTTCAAAACGAGCTCAGAAAAATTAGAAGGTAGCAGATTATTGTGCTTTTGGTCGGTTTGAAAAAGAAATTCATACCAGTTTTTTTTACAATAAGCGCATTTTTTGAATGTAGAAACAGAAAAGTTTTTCAACAACCGTTTTTTTCGATTGGCCCAGTTCTAAACAAAGAAAAGACGCTTTTAAAGGAACTGAATTTCATTTCTTTTTTGTAATTGACATATTCCTAGCGGTCCGTCGAAAAATGGAAAAATGACCTCGTTTGGTATGGCAACGTTGTATGGTTGCTAGCAGTTAAAGCCACCACCTCGCATAGGCCTACGAGGGACCTTAGCGACAGCGTCACCCTATAAGGTCAACCTGTAAGGATAGAAATGCTAGTAGGTATATATATGATAGTTAGTTCGAAGTATCCTGAGCTTCGAAGAAAAACTTGACCCAGCCGTTATTCTTGCAAACTCGTCCAGCTCCTCAAAGAAGAATTTGCCTAGAAGTTTTAAACGTCTGCCACTTGGACATTGGCAGAGGAGGTGTTTCACATCTTCTTCCGCTTCGGGATAGTGACAGCCCCTGGAAATGTGCCTATGGCGTTAATGGTTCTTAATTTTCCTGAATATTTTCCCAACAGGTTGTGCCCTGTTATAACTCTAGTGACTATGGCTTGGCCAGTGATGAAATTTTTAATACTATAAGCTTTTTTGACTTTTTACTGTCTATGAATGGTCATAACGCCTTTGTATGGCCGCAACACTGCAGATATTCCCATCTATTTTGGGTTATATTTCGAATATTCGAAGACATTTTGCTTGTCTTCAAAGAGAGCGGAGGATGAGCCCCTTTATTCGCTGTAGTGCCACGTTTCGATAGCCACGTTTCTCATTTCCGATGAAGTCACTATGGCCTGGTACCCAAACAATGCGGTTATTATTCTGTCTGCTTAGAGCCTGCCTGAGCGACAGAGTCCTTGTACACGAGATTTTACTGTTGGTTTTGCCGAGGCCTTAATGGCTGCTTGGCTGTCGACGTAAATGGAAATATCCTCCTGTGATAGTTCCAATACTCTGGCCTTTTCGGCGGCCAAAAGTATTGCCAGAATTTCTGCTTGGAAGATACTGCAGGAGCTCAGCAGTCTTCTGCTTGCAGCCTGCTTTAGAGCCATCTGTGTAAATTGCTATCTCGGAGTGGATCGCAACGTTGTCCAGCCTCCAGTCCTCTCTGCTAGGAATGTGAATGGTGTAGTCTGGATTGAAGTCAAGATAAGGTGTTATGTGGTTTTTTGCACCAACACGGCAGCCCAGTGTGTGTATGAGTGAACTATGTCCTGGGGATGTTGTACTCCAATTGCCTGCCCCCTGAAGTCTTATTGCGCTTTTTGCAACACTTTGCTTAGTGAATAGATCAATAGGTGTTAGATCTAGGATATAGGACCTAGTATGGCCACTGGGCGCAGCTTCCATACGTGAGTATTGTTCAGTATCTACTTAACTGCGTAAACTTAAGTTTTAAAAAGATACTGAACTTTAATGGAAAAATTCAATTTTTTGAAAATATTGACAAGTTTTTGGGAAATGAAAGTGTTAGAGGCCATAACTTTTGAACCTCTTTGTGCACAAAGCTAATTTTGAACACACGTATAAAACAACTGAAATTTAACCACAAGTGCTTAAGTTGTATTTTTCAGTAAATGTTTAAACACTACCGTTTTAGCGCATTTTCGAAAATAAAATCGCAAAAAATTCATGAAAAAACGTGTGTTTACGTAAACGTAAAAAAGTTGTTTTATAGATTTGAAATTTATAAAATTATCAAAAAGGTCAAAAGAAGGTTAAATATACAACGGACCATAGTCCATCTTCTGAGATTTTAGGCGAAGCTATAGCGAACTGCAAATATTCAAAAACTTCGAAGATTTGACTCAAAAACGTAAAAGTATTTACGCAAAAGATTTTTTAAAGGTATTCACGTGCTATTCTTTTAACGGTAATATCGATCTTGTTTGAATTTTGCTGAACTAGGTATGAAGCGTTAAAAAGACAAGTTTACTGCATTTAAAAAACTTCGAAATTGACGTTTCCAACCCCAGTAAAAATTATTTTTTTAACTAAAAAAAAGTCAGGTGTCATTTTAAATTTAAAAAAAAAAGATTTAGTTGGAATTAAACTTTCGAAAAATGATTTTAATGTACTTTAGTTGAGGCTATAATAAGAGATAGAAAATTAAACTTAATAAACTAAGCAAGTAGGTATATAGCTGTACAAAAGGGGAATATACCTTTGAAATACAGATTATTGCATGTATGTGTTAACTTCTTCTTCTAAGTAAACACGCCGATTTATTACTTGTACTTTATTTGTTGACTTTCTCTTTACACTCTATCCTATTGCAGCCTATCTTTGCTGATTCCCAGGCGAGAGTGCTCGTACAGAAAAGGAAAAAACCGACACGCTCTTATCGGGTATGTTCGGAAGAATTGCTAGGGTGGGCTCAGAAGTGTCGATCCGATTTACCGGACCTTTACATTACACACCTTAACAGTAGGGAAGCTTCAGCAGTAGTACTATAGGCACAGTGATTGGTCTGTGCCACAATGACTCCCTGAAATTACGCCAAAAAATGTTTTCCCTCCCTGAAAAAGACAAAAAAAAGTGTGGTGTAGTATTTTTGGAAAAACGCCAAAATCAAGGAAATTGCCCAAATATTTTGAAATTAGGCCAAAAAGTAAAACGGAAATTACGCCAGAGAAAGGGGGACTTTTTTGGTGCAACTTGCAACTGCGGTGTGGAAAAAAGAAAAAAAAAAGGTTTTTCCTTTTTCACTCAAAAATAGCTATGACAAAATGGGCTATGGCCAAAAGAATCCCATCAGTGCATGAGTGTGGGGCTGGCGCGACCAGTAAAGGCGTTGTGCGTCCGCGTTGGCGCAGTCGCGTTTGCCCCGGATACACGATGCGCCGGATAACGCGCCGCCACTACACGCGGTGGTGTGCCTCGGGGCGGCGGAGCCCCCCCGGTATATTTTTATACTAATTTAAAACCTCATTTTTTTGGACAGACCAAATCTTGGCTACTATTCTTCCATCGAAGCCGTCTCCAGCGGGGTCCTGGAAGCCGCGCCATAGTTGAATGATGCAGTTCCGATTTTTTTATAATTTTTATACACAATCCGGTTAAATTCGAGCAAATGCATTGATTATGTTAGCCTTCAGGGCAGGGCTGGTTTGTGGTTTATTGGCAAAGACCTGCAACCTAAGAAAACCCCCACATGAAAATGCTTTATTCCCGGGAAATAATACGACAGAAAAATTTGCGGCAAATAACCGCATAATTTTTTTCCTCAAACATACAATAATCTTCCGAGCGTTATCTAGTAAATTTAAACTTAAACCGCTATTTTCACCGTTGAACATGAAAAAATAAATTTTTTTTTCGTCTTTAAAAAATCAATTCATCTTTGCGGCTTAAAATCAGCTTGAAAAATTGTCGCAACTGAAATCATGGGAAAAAATTGACTTGGCCGGAATCGCGTACTTAAACGCTTGAACCTTTAGTCGTTCGACAAAAATTTGTTGCACGATTCTTTGTCTCCCAGCACTGCCGAGGGTGAGAAACGGAAATCGATCGTGCAAAATTTCAATGTGTGACACGTTAATCGTCCCTTTGAAACTTCATTTCGTCGGTGTCCATCTTATCCGATTAGGGGCAAAGAGGCCTGTACCGCTTGCCATGGACGGTGTTGGCCTGCAACGTGGTAACCAAAGATTTATGGACCACAAATCCACACCTAACATTGTCCTTCTCTAAATGCGTTGCAGTTGGTCGAATCTTGTCTTGATTCTGATCGTCCAAATTCGGTAATTTTACTTGTTGACGCACCCGTTTATTTGGCGTACTGACGCTTTTGAAAGTGACACTAGGCCTAATATTAACATTTGGCCTAATGTCGCTTGGGAATTGTGTCATTAGGCCATTTTGGCAATATATGTCACTTTCGACTTTAGGACCCAAGGAAAGGTAAAAGTAAAATCTAGCGGGTTGAAGCCTTATGACGCTTTTGTTAGTTGGGACTCTGCTTTAATAAGTGTCATACTGCCAAATCAAAAAATTTGGTTTTATTACACTTTCACAAAGTGAACTTTGACCAAATTTGTAAATTTGGTACAATGTCACGGCACCCTCCCGGAACCGGAATAAACTTTTTTTATGTTTCTAAGCATACCAGTTCAACAAATATGTGCCCATTCCATAGATGTCTGACTTCTAATATAGTTCGTGCTCGTCGTTGCTGTTATAACAAAAACATCAGCTGAAACCCTCACTTCCTCACATTATTCGAATATGATGTGAGTCTAGCTATTATAAATCCCATATTTATTTTTAATTTCTTTAATTGCATAATTGTTGATTCAACTTGAGTTTAATGACAGTGAGTGACGTGATATGCGACGTCTAACCATTTTCATTCAAAAAATGAGGAATCATCCCACCTTTTACCTTTTTTTTTGTACAAATACCCATAATAATGCTTTGACATTTAAAAAAAAAACTATTCAAATAGGAAAATTTATACTTTACTCCTCCTCCTCCATCCGCTGGACAAAGTTCCATTTCACCTGTTTACATTTGTCGCCAAGCAGACATATTCAACAAAAAGCATCGTACGCTGCTGATACACGAGTAGGTAACATCCAATACGAAAACTCCATCAACCGTATCCAACAGCCACGAATTGAAAACTCCCGCCAGTCGTTTCTAAAGTGTTCAAATATTTGTCAAAACCTTTTTTTTTCAAAAGTGAAACAAACCAAAAGCAAATAAATTATTTGCTTATACCCGAGCTATGACGTACACAAACTACCACTATTACTATCCAAAGTTAACAAACAATTTGTTTGTAACCAGATAAACAATTGTGTCTTGTCCATTCGACCTTGGGGTCGTATGAAGCAATAGACAACCGCCTACAGTATGGCGCTAGTAAAAAAAATGTTTTTTTTTTATCTTGGAAAAAATCAGATGCAGGGGTTCTACTGTTAACAAAATTTTCCGAGTGTTTGTACAATTAATCGAAGTTACATGACTGCTGTAAGTTTGCTTGTTTGGTAAGCTTTTCGGGCAGATTAAATTATGTAAACAATTTGGGAATGTTATAAAAATTAATTAAGCTGAAAACTATTTTTAGTTATTAACATTTAACAAGTGCGGGCAGTAAAATGTGGCCATGTAAAAATTGCAAAGAGATGAGTGTACATTTTAAGTATTGCCACTGTTTACTTGGTTAACATGTAGCTAAATAATTACTAGACTAGAGCTCTTAATACAGGCCAGGCCATTTATATTTTTATGTCTTTATAATGTTCGAGGTAATGAGGTCTTTTAGGAAAATTTTTGTTGCTTAACAGTCTAGTTGAAGATATGACAACAAAAACACAAAACACGTTGTGAGTGCAATGAGCCCATCACTTGTTCGATTAGTTACAAGTGTAGGTATTGTGTGATCCTACCTATATTTTAGTAACCTGTGCTCAGAAATTGGGGGTAGATAGCTCTGTGACTGCTGAGCGGATCTGCTTCAAATTTACACAAATAAATAAGTGATTTGTATAGGTCAACACAATGTTCTTTAATTTTTCATACTAGATAAAAAAGGGGGAGAAAATCTAGGGAAAAAAATCTACGAAGCCAAAATTTGAATAAAATTCAACACTTGAATTGATTTTTTTCTAGATTTTTAAAATAAGTAAAGTTGACTTGAAAATATTTTCATACCCTCATAGACTGCCAACTCGCATCTAGGTACCCCGAATCATATAGTGTTCTAAGCCATCTAAGTAGGGGAGGTGAGCTGTGACAGCTTGTCCCCATACATATTCAACTAGGCAAGAAAGAGTTAGAATCAGGATGGAGACTCATTCGATATTGTTTTTTTTTCTGGATTTTTTATGTTCAAAATTTTTATACCCGACCCAAGGTTTATTAATTTTAATGCGTAGTTTGTAACACAGTGAAATAATCACCGTAGACCCCTAAGAGCTTTTAGAGATATGATCGAGACCGACACGTTATTCGATTAAGCCATATCCGGTCCGTCCGTCTGTCTGTCCGTATGTGTAAAGTTTTTAGGTTTTTAAAATTGAGCTAGCTGGGATTGTACAAATTGGTTAAAACCGCCAACGGCCACGCCCACTACTGGTTTCAATACTGGTAAGACAACATCTATTTCAAATTTTCTTTCAAAATGCCTTTGGGTCAAGTTAGACAAGGCCTAAGAACTGAATAATCGCCCAAAACCTTTAAGAAGACGAAAATTGGACCGCCCACAATATCGACCATGCCCACTTTTATCATGTGAGATGTTTAAAAACCCGTTTTCACTCCAAATTGAAAAAAAAAATTATGACAAACATTACAGATATTACTATTTGCTAAATTTGCTCTATACAAAGTTTTTGGCTCCGCCCATTTTTAGGGGGCGTTTTCAGAAAAAAAAACTATTTTTCCCAAAAATTTTTTTGTTTTTAAGCATTTTTTCATGATTCTAACGAAATTACAATTAATTGAATTTAATTTTAAGCCCAGGCCCACTTTTAGGGTCGGGGCCTATACAAATAATATATGAATTCGGGACAAAAAATTTTAAGATTTGGTTTTACACGGTATATACCGGTATATACCGGGTCGGGAATATAAAAAATTTGTCACAGACGAACCTTGCACTTATTCACTTGTTTTTTTTTCGAAATTTTGGGTTTAGAATATATTTTAATTAAAAAGCTAACCGCTATCGTTGCTTATATTGGTGAGCAGCCCCTTGGGCAAAGCCATACAAAATAAGATTTAATATTGAAAAGTTATTTAAATTTAATATTGAAAATTGAAAAATTACAACAATTTATAATCCTACAAACAATTCTATAAATTGTGGTAATTTTTCACTTTTTGAATATTTGTTCTGTTAAGTTGTTTAGTAAGCGTGGTTTTCTAGCCAAAGAAGTAACCTCACGTATGCAAAACTCCCTTAAGACAGTCCTAGACTGGTGTACTAGAGAAAACCTCTCAATAAACGCAAGTAAGGCTGTCATTGATTCCGTTCACTGAAGAAAGAAGAAATATCAACTTAGGTTCATTTTCAATTAACGACGAAATCGTTTAGTCCTCCAAAGAAGTCAAGTATCTGGGAGTTATTCTAGACAAAGGACTGACCTGTAGCCCACACCTCCAACGCTTTATGGGCCTGCCGATGCATGCATGGGGAATTTCTCCAAAGATTGCTCATTAGATTTATACAATTATGGCCAGGCCCATCTTAACATATGCTTCTATAAAGCTTCCCAAAAACCGCCATCCCAAATTTAAAGAAGGTACAGCGTCTTGCGTGCCTGGGTATATCGAAAGCTATGCGGCGGTGCCCCACAGGAGCTATAGAAGCTTTAATTGGGGTTATACCCCTGCACATTTTTTTTTACAAAAATTGGCAATACGTAGCATAGCAAGTCAATAACAAGTTAAAGAGTTAAGTCTTAGCGATCAGCCAGACATGGTTTTTTTCTGAAGTCCCGGAACTTCAAATGCACTGCAGGTTTACAGAGTATTCAAAAAACTTCATGGTTCGACAAAAAATTCTCTACGAAGATTCCTAATATGGAAGCATAGATAAGCACTAACTCACCAAACAGCCAATGCGGCCTTAAGTGGTATATGAATGGCTCTTAAATGGAGTGGGAGCTATACAGACCGAAAATGAAAACCACAATCGCGATGCAAAAAAGTCCCAGTGTGTTTCAGGCAGAACTCCATGCCATTCGAGAATGCGCCCACCAAATCTACATCTCTGCTATCAAAGGTGCAAACATGCATATATACAGTCAAGCAGCTATAAAAGCCCTTAGCTCGCACTTCATTGAATCCAAATGAGTCATTCATTACTTCAATCCTCTTCAGAAGCTTAGCTCAATGAACAAAACAAAACTGTGGTGGGTTCCTGGTCACGTAGGTATTGATTGCAGTGAGAAGCCGACGAACTAGCCAGGAAAGGCTTGAAAGCTCCTTTCCAGGGACCTGAACCTTTTTGCCCAGGCCCCAAATCAATAAACAAAATTAAAAAAAAAAAACTGGGAGTATACTAGATGCACCTCATATTGGGCCTAAGACAAGTCAAACCAGCCATACGGCCCTTCACCAAAAATGTCAAAAGTTTCCTAAATCTGAACAGGCATGATTTTAAAAACCTTGTAGGATACCATACAAGACACCACCGGTTAAGATATCACCTTTTTAAAATCAAAATATTGGACTCTCCAGAATGTCGACTTTGTCTTAAAGAAGACGAAAGTGTTGAACATGTGAATGTCCTAACAGTATGAGACGGAACTTTTTCTTCAGAGAACGGAAGACATTAAAGCGGGGACTACAAAGCAGCCTCAGGCTTCGGCTTCGCCCCGTTACGTCACGTGGGCTTTGAACCGGCTTTGCAATCACTACGTTCTCCAAGCAAGCCACGATAAATTTTAAAATACGCACACACATTTGAAAGCCCTGGTGGCTAGTGCTTGTAGTGTGTACCTACATAATTATGTGGCAATAATACGCAATTTGGCCCAAAATGTAGACACACTCAGATATTCTGCTCATATCCGTGCATCACCAACATACTTACACAAATATAGTCAAAGGCAGACTGATTAACTTCGTGTGTGCGATCGAAATCAACCCCCATTTGCTTCACACGGAGCAAAAGTTCAGCACATCTGAACTCGTGCTGGGCTTCTAAGCCTCATTACGTAGCATTACGTTCTCTCTTCGCAAACTCTTTCTCTTTGCAAACTACATTTTGAAGCCGAGCTTCGTTGTGTTAGGAAACACTGAAAACGTATGGCTGAACTTGTAAACGTCAAGCCAAGGCCAAGCCCAGGCTGCTTTGTGGTTCCCGCATAAGATTTCCTCTGCTAGCAGCGTTATTAAATGCGCATGGAAAGTGGATAATCCTAGCCTTACTATCCTGGTGGTCACGGCACAATATATCTCTTCAGATCGATTCGAAATATGGCACAGTTCGCAAAAGGAGAGTCAGGACTAATTAAACAGTGTCCCCATCTATATAATTCGAACGATCATCAATGCGCATTCGTGCGTACTTAACAAGTATTTCACCTGCTAATTTTAACCCTTCGCTATTATTATATGGATTTGTGGTTAGTAGAGAAACATTTTCTCAAAAAAATATTTGTTCCCCACGAAGGGTTGCAAAAACTCCCTCGATGATGTATAGGAACTGCTAAGAATGGTATTAGAGTTGCCAACTTAAGCATATAGAAAAAGTTTCGGAACTGTTTTATGAAAACTTTTTAAAGCGCAGCAGATTTTAAGTTTTTTGATGCACTAACTTATCCCAGACAATATAAAAAGGAGACCACCAATATACTTTTGTAAGCCATAATCAAAACGTCTCCTTCCCCTCGTATGTTACAGTTAACCAATATACACGGTTGGGTTAGAATGGAAGGGTTGTTTGCAATTAGTGCAAGTTTACTCGGTGGCCAGATTGGCCCATTGTGACAACCCTTGTAAGGTAGACAAACATGGTTGGACATATGTCTTGCTAACTGAACCAGCCTGATCTCTTAATAAATCTTTTTAGGTCTAGATCTCTTAATAAATCTTTTAGGACCTCAGGCTATCAAAGAACCTGACTCCTAAAAAGTCGTCGTTCTTGGAGAGCTGGACAGTGCCAGAGAAAGTGTTCTATAGATTTTATTTCTTCTTCATCACTACAGCTTCTGCAGAAGTCTTTCGCAAAGATTCCGATTCGTGTGGCCATGTCACCAATGGTGCTGTGATCCTGTGACTACACCAACGAGTGTTCTTATGAAGTTTCTACTGAGAGGTACAAGGGTCGTTGTTGGATTCGATAATTTTACGGAGTGTTGGTGCGTCTCCGCTCCAGATAACCCAGCGTTCGCAGTTGGTGGAATTTTGTGACGCTGCTTTTGTGACTTCAGCAGTAGAGTTGAAACTGCTCGTTTATTTTCTGTTGTTGTAGACATGGTCTGTGGCGCCGTTTCTATATCCCTTCTTGAAATATGATTATATAAATATGAAAAAGGATTCTCTTAAAATGAGGCCACCACTAAAAAAACTTATATTTAACTTTAACAACGTATTCAAATGTAATATGCACACTTATGAACATCGCCCAAGTGGGTCGGTCACCTTATGTCATATAGAGAGAAATCAAATTTTTGTTTAGTGGTTAAATAGACCCAACCCAAGAGGCCAATACAATGGCCGTGTAACTTATTAATTGGCTGCCTCCAATGTTTGACAAGTGCTTAAGGCAATTTACCTGCCTCATGTATAAAATTATTTGTTGATTTATTAACTCGATGACACTGGTTTTTTTGTTTGAAAAACAACATGAAATTTGTCAGGCTACAATTTAAGTTCGTAGTACTCATCCCCTCAGGGTGAACAAATTGTGATGTACTCCTTTTTGTTGCAACCTGATAAATTGGTCAGGTTTTTTTGCTGCATCCAGTTTCTGATAAGTTTTTTCGCCCTTAAATGTAGTTGTATTGTAGTAGTAATACAAATTGCTTAAGCCAATTACATTTCACTCGGCTAAGCAAAAAAAAATGTTATTGACTCTGTTTACTTGCAGACAAATACATTTTGTTTTTTGGTTGAACTTATAACAATGGTTGTAAAACAATTTCGAACAACAAATAAAAAATGTTGCTGACATTTATTTTATATTTTTGGACCTTGATGCAGTCATTTCGGTTTTTGATTTCCATTTAAAAACAATCGATTGTTTCACCACATTCATTGTCAGCGTACGACAATGAGTTTGTTTGAATAAAACAATGCAGAACCTTCTTTTTTTGGCAAAGGTTATGTTGTTGTTTGGTAGATTGTATTTAAATTTTTATCCCCTCTAAATTTAGTTCAAAGTATCGAATTTTGTTTATATAGATTCTTGTTTCAAATTGAACACAAACATTTTAATTCAAGTCGTCTAGATGTCGTCAAATACGACTAAGAATTTGTGGGTGGACTGGATTTATATTAAAATAAAATAAAATAATGAAACCACCTTGAACTGTTCAAACGACCTCTCCGATATGGTTGGTTAATTGTCAAATTTGATGTTTTAAGAAAAATTGCATATATCTAGTGTTTCTCAGGTCGAGACTGGTTTCAATATACGAATCGAGTAGATTCGTTGTCTTTTTCCATAAAATAAAAACTTGTTAATTGAAATTTTCAAACAATTGATAAAAGTTCGACGAACCTTTCAAGACCGATCAAACAGACATACGATTTAGAGTCCTTAATATGGATTAACGTATATTTGACGGACACAAATGTTAGCGACCGGTGCTAGAAATTCTAGCGCTCACTGCTAGAAAAATCGTGCTTGCGGATCGCGCAAGCCACAGTCCCAAAAGTTCTGCCTAAGCAAGGATTTTGCTTGCGCAGAACTTTTGGTATTAAGTACAATAAAAAAAAATTCCCGCCCGGCTGGGACTCGAACTTAAAAAAAAAGTTTTTTTGACATATTTTTATTTATTGGACACAGCTTTGCCTGTTGATTTATTTTTGCTTCACCTCTTGTTAACTGGTTGTTGTGGCTTTTTGTCATAGTAAAAAGCCTCGAATGAAATCCTGGTCTTGAACCTGCGTCCTCGATCATGACAGGCGGTGATCATACCCACTATAGGCTGTCGCGTCTTATAGAATGTTTCTTCGTAGTGCGATATTGCCTCGAGTTTACATACTACAGTAGAATCTCGGAAACATGAACTGTTCTATAAGATGAACAGTTCGGAAAGATGAATGAGTTTTCGGCCACCATTATTGTGTTCCAAAAGATGAGCGGGTTGAATTATAAGTACTCGAAAAGATGAGCACTTTGCTTTTTTTGGAGGAACTGCAGAGTATTATTAGAGATACGGTATTTTGCTTTAGTAACGTCTTTTTAATTTTTGCGTAAATTTAGTTCAAGGAGTATGTATAGGAACGTAACGAAATCAATTCGCGGGGATATAAAACATAAATTTCTGGAGCAGAAAAACGCATGCATCACAAATATCGGAAATGGAAGCTTCGTTATTAGTGTGTTTCTTTAGGCTGTGAGTGTCTTTTTCAGGCATAACGTTGAAAACCAAGGCTAAAAAATTGGAGGCCATCAATGTGACTTTGTTTATATGGCTCCTATAAGTTCTTCTTTAACTAAACTTCTATGCTTGAAAAGATGAGATTTTCGAGATTCTACTGTATATAAGTTAAGTCCTCAGCAGATTAAACAGCATCCCCCGAAAAAGTAAAAAATATGGTTTTCACCATCATATTCAATGCCTAAGGTCTCTTAAGCAGCCTTTAGCATAAACATAACTCTAGTCCTCCAGCTGTGGGCTCCAAGAGGTTTCGGGCTCGGTTGAACTACCTAAGGCTGCCTAGAAATTATGCCCAGGGGTTTTCGAATTAATGTAATGATTATTTTACCTCAAGAAATATTTCGGCAGTTTGCCCTCTTCTAGGGTTGATGATTATTTTCCCATTCTGATGGGATGGGGTTGCGGCTCCCCAATTCTGCATCTCCCCCAGGTGGCTGGGTCCCCCTGTGCGTCGATTTGTGATCCTGGTTAGGGTCGGCCGAATTTTAAACACCCGAACCGAATTCCACTGTCAAGCTGAATTCGATTTTTAACCAGCGCAAAAAAATCCACCGATTCTGTCCACCCAGATCCGGAAAAAATCAAAGTAGCTGTGTCCACGCAATTTATCGTAAGTTAAGGTCGCAGAAAAGTATTTTCGATGAAGGGAACACAACACTTTACTCAGAAAAAAATATGCCTTATAAAAAGGACATCAGCGTTTTTAATACCGAGGGTACTGCTTTATCTACTGTGGGAACACCTAACGCCGTTTTCAAGAACCTGAACGGTCCAGACGCTATCGAATGTGATTTGAGTCCACCTTTGAACACCCACTGCGGCAGCTCTTGGAAAAAAAACCCAGGATCTTCAAACCGATAGCCACCCAGCTTTCAAACGACTCAAAGGTCGTGAATGACGGCATCTGCTGCATTCCTGCTAAATTCGTCTGCTTGTGTTGCATGAAGATAAAAGACTTACGCTGTTTCGGGTGATACTGAGTTGTCCTGTAGAAGTGGCCAAGCTGGAGCAATAGTAAAGGAACTGCGCCGGCCACTCATCAGGAAAGCTGAGCTTGAAGTGAAAGCAAAGATCTTAGTTTTTAATTCAGTGTTCGTTCCGACCCTCATCTATGGTCATGAAATTTGGGTAATGACCAGAAGAATTAGATCGCGGGTACAAGCTGCCGAAGTGAGATTCGTGATGTGCGTTGCTGGTGTTACTCTAAGGGATAAAGTAAGAAACGTCAGTATTCGTGGGAATCCTAGTGGATTTCTAGTGGACTTCTCCGAGTGGAGCGATAGATTCTTCGATGGTTTGGACACGTTGTTCGCATGCCCCCTGAAAGACTTCCTAGAGAGGTTATGCTAGCCGAGATGCGACCGCGTCGCCCCCCTGGTAGGCCAAGAAACAGGTGGTGGGACCAGGTAAAGAACCTCTCTGAGTCCCGCCTGGGGATTGCGCCGGAGTCTCTTGAGTTGGTGGCGGATCGAGAACGATGGAAAGACCATTTAGCCACCCTCGCTTCGCGACTCTTTTAAAGGATAAGCGGCATTCGAAAATGATGATGATGATGACGCTGCTTCGGGAAAAATCCTCCGAAAGGCACGAAAATTAGGATCTTTTTTCATATTTTTTTGGGACCCTTTTTCAGTTTTTGTAGTATTTTCTCACCTCATATAAAAAGAATTCTTCATTGCACAGTTCACTAAGAATCCGCCGCCCTGCAACACCTGGCTTGGGCGTGCTTTTCGTACTCGGAGGGGTACGCGTAGAACCCCCTGCCGGTTTTTCTTTCGTCTTCACTCATATTTGACAATATTTGAGCCCAGTTTCATTTTGATTTTGGGGCTGTATTTCATTTCACTCGTTTTTGGTGCCTTTTTAATTTGTGCCCTCACCAATCACTTGTATGTTTAAAAAGTATAAAAACAGGCGACCTGCGTTATTACGACTTCTTTGATTTTATGCCTGAAAGAAGCGAGCAGAACTTCCGCGCCAACACAAAACAGGAAAGATTTTGCATAAGTCCGTGCAACTACTCACTTCAGCAGCATGCTGTTAACCAAGCTTTTGTGCGACACTAGCGCTGTGATCAGGCTAGGAATATGTTTAGTCAATCGCTGCTTCTTTGGGATTGGAAGTCCTGGTTAAAGGTGCAGTAAATGGACTTCGTCAAAAGCGAATAAGGATGCTTAAGTGTGCTTCGAGAGGAAAATCCTTCGAGTGGTATTTGGTCCCGTCTGCAAAACATAGAAATGCACCGAACTAGCCTGAAGACTCAGAGTACAGCGACACCTATCTTCCAGTCTGGCAAAATTTTGGATCCACTCCTACCCCATTCAGTTGGTTTTAGTCCTTAAATTTGTGCTAGGACATTGAAACTGAAGAAGTACAAGTGTAAACATTTTTGAAATTCGCCCACTGACACGCCCACTTATTAGCATGAAAAATCAAAGCTGTCGTAGGAAGCTGAAATTTGGTACGTGACATTCTCACTCAAGTGTTTTGTGGTTGGCATTTCAAAAAAAGCCGCGGGGGGGGGGTGCCATGGCACACACACAGCATGCTTTGTTGAAAAGTTGGCCCTGGCTCACCTCAAGCTGTTGCGTCACTCTATTTATCTATTTTATTTATTTATTTCAAAAAAGCGAAAAACGCCCCCATGTAGGCGTGGTCATATTTTCCGTTCTGCTTGTGTAGTTTTACATTCTATCATTACCTATACAAGTTACTAGCATGCTCGAATAGCTCGACAACTCTTTAACTTGACCTACGATCCGTGTCAACCGCCCTCCTTTATACACAAACTCCACATGATGTTCAACTCAACTCTAATTTGTACTAGCTACTTTTTTGACATTACCATCAAGTAGGGGTCATACATGAGCCAACCCGCATGTATACAAATTAACCAATAAAGCACTTTAATTAATTCCAAGCCGCCTTATACAGACGCAAACTTGAAAACAATTCCACGAGTGAGGCTATCTGTGAATATATTTTGGGGATCTTGGCGTTAAATTGATCGCCACTATACTTTCAACATCAATCATACGTCGTCACTGGTAATTAAGATCTTACATACACATGCTCTAACCATTGTATATAGATACGTACACCAGTATGATGAGTAGCATGTGTTTCAATCGATCTTCCAGATCGTTCTACTTGCATACTATACGGATGGCTTTGTAGTATGCTTCTCGACCAGCAATTTTGGGTAAAAAAATAATGGCTCACTGTGTCATGGTATATAAGTAAGCGAAGCTCATTTCCGCTCAAAATATAACCAAGTCTGAGACGGCCTCCTGTAGGCCGTGTTATTTTTTTTTTTGGGTCTGCCCATGCTGCGGGCCAACAAAAAGATAACCATTAATTCAGCCGAAAAAAAAATAAAAAATTCAAGACAAAGCCTCAAATGATGGGACGATGAAGTCAGCGTCAGAAAAGAGGCAACAAAAAAGGGGTCTCACACGGACAGGAATTTAAAAGGGAAACCACAAACGTCCAAAAAATATACATATATTATGTACGAAAAAAAGCGACATCACAAAGTGCTCAAATAAGATTTCGCATTCGAAAAATTTCAAATTCAAGGTCAACAGTGTTGAGTTGAAAAAAGACGGCCGTTCAACTTGATAATTTAATAACCACGACTCAAATCGTGTCTCTTATTAGCAGTTTACACACAGGGCTTAAGCACACAGAAAGAAATAAAAAGTCAATCAGAAGATACATAATGTGTATCGAATCTGGCTTGCGGTACGAAAACCCGCGGGTGGATGGGGTGGATCAGGTTTAAGATGCATACCTTCACCCTTTGCTTGGATGGAGTTAGTTCGAGATAGGCGGTCAGGGGAATTATTTTGAGAACAAATTATGCACATAATCCAGACACGTCTTACTGTGTTAGCAGGGGAAAAAAAAACAAGGAGTGGAAGAAAGGTCTGTGGTTGTGCACACTAGCAAAGCAACATGTGCATGCAAGATGACTTTTTTCAGCTTAAGGTTGATGTATATGGGTTACCAAAACAAAAATGTTGGGGTCTGAATATAAACGATTTGTTGTCTTCTTTCGTGGACAGATGAATGATGTGTGAATGCTTTTGTATAATATTCGATTGAATCAAAGGTTTCATAAAAAAAATTTATAATCGCAGCTAAAAATGTGGCGAAAAACTCTTCAGTTCTTTCTCTTTCCGAAGATGGATATATCAAAGCCCTAAGAAAAGAATTGCGATAAAAGTTTCAGGGGATCTGAATTTTAACTTTAACAAAATAATGAATTAATTAAGTAATAAAAAGGTAATTACTCAATTAATTACATGGTAATTGATTACATTTCTTGAAAAACAGTCAACTTAATTGTGTTGAGAGAAGTCGGTAGACTTCTGTTCCGGATAATGGGTTTTTTCAACATGAAAAACTTCTTTTTACAAAAGTCACAAATACACGTCGTTATGTTCTTCGGAACATAGACAGAAGACAGTAGTTGGTACTTATAGCTGAGAAGAGCCATCACCTGAACACTCAAAATTGTGCATACCTTGTGCATCACAGGTGTTCTTTATGGCGGGGACCAATCTTTGAGCCAATTCCAAATGGCGGAAATAGTCAGACTTTCGCGGCGCGGAGGTGGAAAAAATTTTATTGAGGCAGTCGGGATTCAAAACCGAGATCTCGTGCACAAAATTCCGCTACACAAACCACTGCACCAAGACCCGCAAGGATTTTGATTAAAGCAGATTTTTAAAAGCAGAATTACGACCCGCTCCTGTTACAAATTGCTGACGCCAAATTCGTATGGGGCGGGTCATAATTTTTGCTTTTTGCGAAAAAAAATCTGCTTTAAAAATTCAGTTTTTCAAAACGCTGCTTTTTTAAAATTCTGATTTAAGCATAAAATTCTGCTTACTCCGCATTTTAAGTTAATTTTTTCCCTTTTTTTGTGAGTAAGTGCAAGAGTTTGTTTCTGACAAACTTCTATATACCCGACCCTATGTACCATGTGACACCAAATCTTAAACTTTCTTGGCCCGAATTCATGTATAATTTTTATAGGCCACGCCCCTAGTGGGCATGGGCTTAAAATTGAACTCAATTAATTGTAATTTCGTTAGAATCATGAGAAAATACGGTAAAAGCGAAAATTATTCAGAATTTATTTTTTCTATCTAAAAACGCCCCTTAGAAGTGGGCGGTGCTAAAAATTTTGTGTGGAGCAAACTTAGCAAATAGTAATACATACCTTTAACATTTGTCATATAATTTTTTTTTCGATTTTGAGTCAACTTTCTGAGAAAGCTTGTGTTTAAAGGTCTAACGTGTTAAAAGTGGGCATGGTCGATATTGTCGGCGGTCCAATTTTTCGCTTGTTTAAGGACTTGGGCCGATATTGCTCAGTACCAAAATTTAAGTTCCGTGCCTTGTCTAACTTGAGCAAAAGTCATTTTGAAAGAAAATGTGAAATAGAAGTTGTCTAACATTGAAGCCAGTAATGGGCGTGGCCGTTGACGGATTAAGTCAATTTTCACACTTTGTCTGTGCAACAAAAGTACCAAGCCGCGTACCAAGTTTCAGCTCTCTAGCTTGATTTTGAACACCTAAAACCTTACCACATGCAGACGGACGGACAGGCGTGGCTTAATCGATTCACCCGTCGGTTTCAATCATATCTCTAAAAGGTCTTAATGGTCTACGATGATTATTTCACTGTATTACAAACTAAATAAATAAATAGAGTGGCGCAACAGCTCGAGGTGAACCAGGGCCAACTTCTCAACAATGTATGCTGGTGTGTTTCTTTACATACAAGGGGACCTACAATTTTTTTGCCGAATCCGAACGGCACTTTGAGAAGTTTTTCAAGACAATTAATACTCTCGGAGGGCTTGTCAAACCCTCGCAGAGGCGGGGACCGTGAAAAAGAACAAGTCTTTTTTTTTCAGGTGACGATGGCAGGATTCGAACCCAGACCTCCGGCGTAGTAAGCACACACACTAACCACTACGCCACGGCACCCCACATGTATTACAAACTATGGATTAAAATTTATATACCCTCGGTCGGGTATAAAAGAAAAGAAACTGGCAGGGGGATGCATTGTGTTGCTTTGTTAGGTGACATCTCCTGAATTTTGAAAAGCTGAATTTTGTAAAATCAATTTTGACCCAACCAGAATTTTGAAAAATTTTCGGAAAATTTTTAACGAGTTCCAACAATTTCATTAATGCAAAATAAAAAATTGGCAAACAAGTTTTGAGAAGATTTGTCGGAACCGATTTGTCAAAACGACGCTTTGAGAAGTTTTTCGAGACAAATCTTTCCCTCGGACGGTTTGTCAGGCCTCTGCGAAGGTGGGGACCGTGAAAAAAAGTATACACGAGATTTTTTTAATGATGTCGCAGAGTTAGGCTAACCCTAACGCAGGCCTGGCTCGTAGTAAGCAAACACACAGACCACTACACCAAGACTAGTGGTGATCGACTGCGAAACGACTGACCAGCTTTTCACCCCTAGGGCCGATTTTGAAAAGCCAGGGAATGTGCTTCGAGTGCTTCTTAGATTACGAATCCCAACTTCGAAACGTTTCGTGAGCCTTAAATAAAACATTCTCAGGGGGCTGAACAGTGAAGTGCCTCGCAAAAGGACAACTAACCAGCTTTTCACCCCCCAGGGTTGATTTTGAAAAGCCAGGGAATGGGAGCCAGAAAGTTTTTCTTCGATTTCGAAAACACTTATAACCGCGTTTTTTTTTGGAATAAAGTCGAAACTGGTTTGTTAAATCGTGATGTAAAGGTCGCATTTTTGGAAGCTGCAGTTTTAATGAAGAAACTGCAAGTGGACTCGTCGTAAGACATGTCACTACAGCTTTTAATTTCATATATGAACTGGATAATGCAGTTCTGACCAAAAGCTGCTTTCAAAACGCCACAAAAAAATTTCTTAGAACATTTGTCTGGGAATGGATTCTAAGTCGACCTCCGCAGGGGTTTGTTATCCACATTACCTTTGGCAGAATTTAAGTTGTATTCTGAATATCCTGAAGGCATAACACTTGCGGTTGCGGGGAAGAGTGTGTGTGGCGTTTCTGTGCATGGTTTTCATGTTCTGCATTGGCTCAGGTTTTTTTATGATATATTTATGTTTAGAAAAGGGCGAGAAAAATATGTTAAATGATCGGCCGAACCAAGCCTGGATAATAGGCGATAACCAGGAAGCCGCTCAATTTGAGACAGACTCTCCTGGGTTTTTCATTTTTTGATGGTTTTGGTCCGCCCCAGTTAGTTTTCTTTAGTTGATACCAGCCACCATATTTGGTGAGCGCTCCCATAAACACCATCTGGAGAGGTGCGGGGGGGCCTAATCGGGTACCAATCGCTCAGATGGGTCATGCTGCCATCTAGCCAAGTCAAGGCTTCAAAGAGGTTTCCTAAGGACCCGTGGAGCCTCCCTTCACCTCCCGTCCCGTCCGCCATTGATACATGCCACCTTGGACTCGACGCAAACAAAAATCTGGTTGGCGCGAATTTGATTGGTGCAGGTGCATACAGACCAAAGACTGTGCCTGGACATCTGCAAAAGGCCACCATCTTCCCTTTTATCTCGCAGAAGACTGGTGGCTGCATGTATTCTTTTGGGCCAGCAAAATTTTGATAAACACTTAAATGTCCTGGTTTTAAGCGAAACCACCTATTCTATGCCAGTTGAGACGACTGCGATATAGCAGGACAATTCTTTCATAGTTGTCCTGTCTTTGCTCGGTGATGTGACATAGGACCAAGCAAAATTTTTAATATGTTTCTAAGTCACTTTGTGAAAGTGATATAAAGCCAAATTCTATCGTTGGCATTGTAACACTTTGGACTTTGACATCCAAGGGAAGTAAGTGTAAAGAAAATCAAGCGAGGGAGTCCAGTTCAGTTCAGATTTTTTAAATCGGTTTTCCTAAATTCTAGTTTTCCTTTATCAGCGTTCTAGCAAACCGTGTGGTCCCTGCTCCTTCAACTAGTTGCAATTGCCGAAAAAAAAGCAGACGCTCACTCGAATTTTGTAAAACTTTTTTGGGTAAACTTTTGAACGTCATTCGTGCTGTTCTATCTCTCAATATGCGTTCAATCGAAGGCTTTTTGTTCTCAGAAGTGAGAACTGAGAAGTCGGTTTTTGCTTTTCTGCTCGAAGAGCTTTTGACCAGCTCTGGTCCTTCTACGAAAAGCCGTCTATGCTTCCTGTTAAGCTGCATGTTTGCCGGCATTATTCGCTAAACCAGGGTTTTCGTCGGAGTCAGCATCTCGATTGGCATTTTGGCAGTTCTTTCAATGGCTCTGAATATTTGCTAAGAGGGTTTATCGGTTAAGAACCTGGCGATCTCTTCCGCCGTTCGATCAAGTTTTAGAAAATTGGCTAGAATTGGAGGAATCAGGACCAGAGAAAGCAGTGAAGAACAAACTATCAAAATATCTGTATCGACAAGGAGGTGCTTGTCGGAAGTATAGAGATTTTTATTCGCTGCAAAGCACGGACGCAAATCACGTATTTTCCACCCAAAACTTATTTGCATTGATATCAATGCTCCCAGCATCTTAAGCGAAGGTAATTGGCTTGAAGCTCGGCTCTTTGTCAGCTCTTGGCACACTATTATATAAGACTATTTAGACTATTTAGCGGCAATTCACGTTACAAAAAAATTTACTGCAATAGCCTTTTTAAAAGAACGATTTCGAACATCCCGCTCTAAATTGAACTTATTTCATTGGCAGAACATCACACATGTCGAAAAAAATTCACATGGGGTTTTCCTCTTATCTACCGTTCAGGCCCACTGCTGTTTAAAAGTGTGGTGCACATCTCTGGACATACTGGACTACTTAAAGATCTTTTCAATTTGGGCTCGAAAACTATCGGGCGACCTAATCAACATATTTAATGACCTAAAATACTCAGACTATTGCTTTCTTCCTTTCAATTCGTTCAAAGTACCTATATGCCCTAAAACTTTGCAAAATAATCAACACGTGCCATTTTAATAGCCAAAAAAGTTTTTTCATTCCACAAAACTTGTATATGCGTATATCTGCTTTCTTTGCCTGGCAGCTATTATAGCTATGCCATCCGCCACCACCTCACAAGAGGACCCAATTTTTCAGCAAGAATCCTGCTAATGCACTCAGAACTTTAACTCTCGCCATTGAATGCGAGAACAACGTTCAAGAAGAAACCTGTCCGTCATTCAACGAAACTACAAATATTCATAGAACTTTTTCACTCTGTGTGTGTGTGTGTGTGTTGGTGGTTTCTCGCTCCTAGGAACTTTATGCCAAAACATTTCCTTCCACCTATTCATCTTAAACAGGGGCCGCCTGTTAAAAGGATGTTTCCCTATAGAAAAATCGTTGCGTTCAATGATTCATAGCAAAAATATTTTATACAAAGACTGTTCAGTTAGCCCCTAGGGGTGCAAGAAAAAAAAATTTATATGTATATGTATGACGTAGAATATGCCAAAAAGGATATGACATTGAATGAAAAATGAGACCGCGTAGCTACATTCATCCAACCGAATTGAACAGTTGACAACCTTTTACTTTAAGGAGTACAAAAAAAAAAAAACTCGAACAAGCAATATGATGGAGACGAAGCAAAAAATAAAAATGTATATGAAAAGAAAACACGATATAGAGGGATGTTGTATCCCCAAAATGAATAGAAGCACTAGCAGCAGGAGAAATAGGAAACATGAATCGAAAAGATGCGTTAACCATGCTTCTGCGAGGCATCGTCCTTTAAACTACTTCCACACACACACACAATCTATCTAACGGTCTATGTATAAGCGCAATTCAATTGATTTTTTTTTTTTTGTGCCGACGAGCTTGGTTCATTTCGAAAAAGGATATTGGTACTTTTTTTGTGAAAGGATAAGGAGAGCACATGGTATGGTATAAGGGAAACCATATTTTTCGATCTGATTAAAATTAAGAAAAGAATCCAAGAATGCTTGAATGTGAGAACTTTATGAAGGATTTTTTTTCCAAAAAGAAAAGGATTTTCAGGGACAGGATAATATTTTACGGTTGCCAACAATAGATTCGCGTTTCAAGAAGTTACGGACTTGTTTGGCAGAATCAGGTTATACTTGAAATGAGCGAGTGGTTTAATTTTGTAAAAGGGAACTATCCCATAAGTTCTTGCGTACTTAGATAGCAAATAGCCCGGCAGGGAATTCCAGATGTGTGGTGAAAGGACATCCAGTCAGACAGGGTCGGAATAATTTTGAAACACTGATCGATGGGATGGTTTTGAATTCTTGTTTTCTTTCAAATTCAAATGAGGAGAACACATTTATTTGTGAAACTTTTATTGAGGGGAGATCCAAACGGGGATAAAAAGACGTACCAATTGTGGCTTAAGTAGTATTGAGTTTGCTTTTATACAAATATTTTTTGTTGTCTGGGATAGTGACCTCTTTCTATTTCTCTTTACCAACCTTGGTTGAATGCTTCTTGGTGGACTTCCAAAAGGACGATTTAAGTAAAATAGCCCGTTTTAACAGTTTGTCTACTCTAAAGCCTTGGTGAGTTTTTGGAAATTCTAATCTAAAGCCTCGGTGAGTTTTTGGAAAATCGGTTCTGGGTACATATTATCAAGCAAAGCAGAGGCTTATTACACTTTAATGCATAGGAAATGTGTGGTTAAGTTCGTGTGGAAGGTATGTTTTAAAAGAAACCTTTCCTTGATTTCCCACATCTTAATAAGAACTTAAGGAAAAAAAATTAAAAGAGTGTGCATAACAACTTAAAAACACCTTTCATTTGTTGTAAATGTTCTGCAGATCTGTTTGGTACTGCCAGAGATAAGGTGATCTAAAGTTCATGGTAAGCCTATTAATTTTTATATGATAAACATGTAAAATGCCTGAAAAAGTGCAAATATCGATGATTTGCCGGAATGGAATTTTTTGGTTTCCGGAAATCACAAAGAGTGGGATTAATGGAGAAATCTTTTGTACATTAAATATGACACAAACAAATTTTTTGGAAGTTGGACTTTGGTTCTGAAGAGAAAACGCACAACAGACTGGCAATATTTGGGAAATTCTATACTTATTTTTTTTTTTTAACAAATGTTTTTTTCATTTTCACACTGTCCTGATCAATCACTCCCAATGAAACCCTCCCAATCGATTTATAAAATTGAGAAAATAAACTTAAATTTAAATTAAAGTTACAATTTTTTGATTATGGGCATAGGACTAACTTAAATATCCTATCTGGAATTTTTAGCCGCCATTTGAAACTGGAAAAACATCTTCATTGTATTGGTTTTTTACTGGACCGTACACGCAGACTTTTTCTAGAAAGCGCGAAAAGCAGATGGCTTATCCTGACGCCGGCCATTTCAACACATTCCTCGCCAAGGCTGCGCTTCAGCGTCCAAGCTAGTCCTATGCGAAAATGGAGGCAACAGAAAACAGGCCTAACGAAGTCCAACGCACACCAAAACGACGGGATTTGACACCAGCCATTGCGTCATTATATATTGCGCAAACAGCTTCTGCAGTTCCCATTCAATATCTGAATTGCGCTCAGAAGTAGCCCACTCAAGTCATAAATGGGCAATATAACTCTTGTTTGATCATCAGTTGGGCATCTGTCACGTCTTCCCCAAAACACAGAATCCTGTCAATTTCACTCGAGATTAGAAGAAAAATCAAAAAGAATTGTGTGTGGATTCTAATCAACGAGCATTCGGTAGAGGGCGCCATGTGGACGGTTTATTTTGAATCGAAAGTTGTTAAAAAATATAAATCCCTTGGCAAAGACAGCTAATACAGATATGATCGAGACCGACAGGTGAATCAATTAGGCCATGTCTGTCCATCCGCATTTGGATGCTTTTAGGTCTTTAAAATTTATCCAGGATAGAAAGCTGAAACTTGGAATGTATTTTGATTCTTAGTTTATGCAGGCAAAGTATGAAAATTGGCACGATATGCCAACAATGTCCCACAATGTCAGAAAATTATTCAAAATTGCCTTTTGGTCAAGCTAGGCAAGGCATAGGATCTCAAATGTTGGTGCAAAGCAATAGTGGGCCGAAGCCATTAAGTAAACCAAAATTGGTCCGCCCACACCGTTGACCATACCCACTTTTAAAATGGTTAATTTTCAATAAAAATAAAAAAATCTAACAAATATTAAAGATATAACTATTTGCTACGCTTTATACAAATACATACAAAGTATTGAGCTCCGGCCGCCTACTTTTAGGGGGCGTTTAAAAAAAAACACTTTTTACCCTGTATTAACGCGTTAATATTCGTTTGTAACGCATTTTCTCATTATTCTAACGCAATTAGAATTAATTGTTTTGTATTTTCTGGCCACGCCCACATTTGGGGGGGGGGGGGGGTACAAATAATTGACATACCGTTTGTTGAATCAAGAAAAAAAATCTCTTAAATTTGGTGTTACAGGGTAAAGAGGGTCGGGTATTTAGAAGTTCGTTACAGACGAACTCTCGCACTTACTTACTTGTTTCTTTTGATATTAATTAAAAAGCCAACCGAACGTATCGTTGCTTATATTTTGAGCGGCCGTTATGGCAAAGCCATACAAAACTAAATTTATTATTGAAAAGTGAAGAATTACAACAATTTACAATTCTACAACATTATGATAATGGCTAGTCCTGTGATCATTTCAAACGCTGCCAGGCGAACATCGTCAGGAACCTTTATATTATAATGATGCTTACATTAAGTGACAACTCTTCCTACGGTTTCCCATAAGAAAACAAGTATTTGATAAACAAATGAAAGCAAACCAAAAGTATCAAAACACACAAGAGTTGCTACCAATGCCGCGAGCTACCGTCCGCAAACTTAAGAAACAAGGAAGACTATGGCGAAAGCATTTTATAAAAAAATTATAACACTGCTGCAGTTTTTCGGTGTTTGATTCATTTCTCTCTGTTCGATATAATTTGATATTATCTTCTTTTGATATTATTCAATTGATATTATTCACAGACATTTTTTGTCATGCCTTGAGCTTTTTTGGCCGGATTTCATCAACTTCAGCAGCCTTGCCAACTTTTAGCGATTTAATCGTGGCAGTGATCTGATTAACTGAAGGACTATTCTCCCACCCCAATCGTAATGGCACTGGGATTGCCATCTTCAGTGCCCTTTTTGGGGTTGAGCAGTTCCGAAAAGCGCTAGTTACATCTAGCTAGTCGAGAAAAGTGTATCTCGTTTCGATTTACCCCCTTACGATCGTCTGCTCTGGTTGCCAGTTTGGAAGTTCCCCGCGACTCATTGCACCGGGCGCGGGAGGTACAGTTCCTACATTGATTCCACACCATCTCTTCTTCTCTCTGATAGCTTTTTGAACCCCAGGTGTTTTTAGCTGCGTAGTTGTTTTCTCACCACCAGCCGCCATGCCAAGTAGAGTTGGGAAACACCTGAGTGAGTCGATTCAAATGTGCCAGTCTTTCTGCTGAGTCGACGGATGCGCCTCACTTTTAAAGATTCGAATCACCTCAATGAGTCGTATCAACTCAGTGAGGTGATTCGATAGATTTTGATTCACATAAAAGTCGATACACACCGGAGTCGATGCACGCCACATCGACACCACTGTATGCATCGCAATCGCACGCAAGCGCACCACAGTCATGTCACGGGATGAGTCGAGATCGGGAGGCGATCAACATCAGATATACGTTTTTGCTTGCCTCTCTCTTTACCTGTTTGGATTGAAGGAAGGGTTGGACTGAATTGTAATGGTGGTGGGTATTTTTGTGATGTGTGTTTTGGTTTCCAGTCCACTACCTGTTGGTTGGTTAGGATCGATGAAGATGCATGGGTTTTATTTGGAGTTGTGGTGGATATTTTTGTTTTATGTGTTTCGGTTTTTATTTTTATTTTAGCCTCATTTTCGCACTCGTATAATTGATCGACTGGCATCTAAAAAAGCGAAAGCTTGAACGACTGAAACCATTTGTGCATCCAATTTGGGTTGACTCTTTCGTTGTCGACTCAGTGAAGTGAAAGAGTCGGTGTGAGTCGACTCACTGAAAAGAGGCGAAATTTCCATCACTAATGCCAAGCCGCTTCACTCCACAAAAACTTCTTGCAGGGGCAATGACTGCCGATAAAAACAACATTTCCCTTTATTTCTTAAGATCAATTTTAACGGGTCTTCTAAATTAGGCAGATCTTTATTTCTAAATGTAAATATTAACGAATGTGGACTTATTTTTTGTGTCAAGTACATTTGCAAGGAAAAGACGCTCACAGCCTAAAGAAGCACCTATAAGCGAAGCTTCCATTTCCGATATTTCTGATGCATGCGTTTCTCTGCTCCAGAAATTTATGTTTTATATTCCCGCGAATTGATTTCGTTACGTTCCTATACGTAAAGTACAAAGTGTTCATCTTTTCGAGTACTTATAATTCAACCCGTTCATCTTTTGGAACACTACAATGGTGGCCGATAGTTGATTCATCTTTCCGAACTGTTCTTCTTATAGAACAGTTCATGTTTCCGAGAGCAGATCTCCTTTTTCGAAAACCAACAAAGCGATCAAAAAAAGTTGTTGCTTAAGACACCAAGGCCTAGATTTCTTCCGCCTGGGGTACCCTAGGTGTCAACACCCTAGGTTTGAGTCCAATACTCTTTTGTTCCTTTATTGCGAGTATGGGACTCAAAATCGCAATCATATATTAAACGATGATTTGTTTAAATCTCTTTTTCTTGCCCCACCGCACAGTGTTTCAGGTCTTGAGCAAAGTCTGTCATGTCTACTTTTCTTTATTCTTCCATTATTTTACCCATTGTAAACTCATTTTTAAGCGCTTACGTATTATACTGCCCATAATATGTACTCTTAAAGGCCAAATCTTAAAATATTTACAATAAATTGAATTAAATTGCAAAGTTTTTTGCTGTGATTCAAATACATTTCTCCCATTAACGTCTCCTGATCCAATCGAGTGACTGAAGCACGGATTTTGGTGCACTTGCCCAGATATGCGACTTGTACCTACTTTTGTGTAAAGAGAGTATACGCTTTCGGCTGATTTTGGTTTGAACCTCTACAAAAAGCTTTATTCAGATGTAAAAAATATTTTTTTAATTTTTCACAAAATTTGACCTTAACTAAGTTCCACAATTGCCTTCTTGCCTCTTGAGCCGGTTTTTCAGTGCTGAGTTAAGCCCAGCTTAAACCAAGATCTGCTAATTCCGTAACAAAACTAGTCTGGAGTTACCTCAGCGAGCAGTTTTTCAGTGCAGAGTTAACTCTGTCAACAAAGTTGTCAAAGTCTTCGACTCTCGAAATTATTGACTCTCCCAGCTCTCTTTTCACATAGAAAAACCCAGGAAAAGAAGTTCGAATGATTCTTAATAAAAAAATTTTAAAAATTATTCACAGCTGATTCATGATTTGCGCGTAAATCATCTGACATTCCACGCAGAAAACAAACATTCAAAGATGTTCATACTGATCTCCAGAGATCATCTGAGATTAACTCACCAAATTTGCTGAGTTAAGCCGAGATAAACCCCAGATCTTAGTTCACTGAAAAACTCATTTCTGGGGTTAATCTCAGTTTAAGTCGGAAAGTCGAATGATCTCGCACTGAAAAACCGGCCCTAAGAAGTTCCAATTCGTCAGTTGCTCAAAGTTGCTAATCTTTGTTCTAATGAGAATTTATAGTCGGTATCTTTTGCAATTCGATGTAGACTTAAAAAAAATCAATAAAAAAAAATGCTGAATGACGAGTAATAAAATTCAAAAGAACCGCTCCTACCCCGTAGCTTTTTTTGATGCTTTTAATTGAACAATAAAAAGTTTTATTTATTTCTGTTTTTCTCTAAAATACTTGATTCTCTGTATGCACTGATTTTATCAACTTCACGGCTGTCATCAATCAAGTTGTTCATCAAAAATGCTAATTTTAGATCTTCTTTCAACATCCTTAAGTACAACACCTACCCCTTATTGCTTAATTTAAATACTATGCAATTTTAACGTAACGAAAAAAATTGATTAAAAAAATGTTTAGTATGCAACAAATAAAATCTTAAGCATCTCTATTATATATACACAACAATTTGTTATAAAAATAAAATCACCCGAAACACATTTTTTTAGTCGTTTTGTCTTTTTTTTTGTCTGCATCGTTCTTTCATTTTATTATTGCTCTTATTGTCTCTCGCACTTAGTCTATATTTTTTTTGTCAAATACACAAAATTGTTTGAATAAACATCTCATACGTTTGTGTCATCATCTGCATTGTTGTTCTAAAATATTGCATTGTCGTTCATCGCATTAAACAAGAAAAGAAAAAGACAAAATAAAATATTATATTAAATTATATTAGAAACAAGACAAATGAAAATTAATTGCATTAAATGTTGTTCTTGCCTACTTTGTTGTTTACACTACACTGTCTCAATTACTTCCTTTTTCCTCATATACAAAATGATCCTTCACTTGTATGAGATCTCTTGAAAATATGCCGCTCAAAAAACATTTATGATGTTTTTCAATTTTCTATGCGCTTTTCTCTGTGTGAGTTTTCTTATTATTATTTTTTTTATACGTTTTTATTTAGTTTGTACATTGCTGTTTGACATCAATACAAAAAAAAAGAAAAACATACTTCACCTAAAATCGTTTTTACTTACCCAGCGTGTTTTTCTCCAAATATTCCTCTCTTTCTATCTTTTTCTCTTTTTATATTTAAATATATACATATTTCCTCCTATAGATACAACACTTAAACATTAATCCTTTTCCATTTTGTACATGTTTTTTTCTTTCTAAAAAAGAACATAATATGTTGAACCAACTGCATCTCTTCTACAGACCGCTCTTCTCTTTCAGTGTTCTATCGCTCCTTCGAATAATTTTCCAGTAATTCAAAATCACAAACACACTTCACAAAAAAAAAAAAAATAATAAAATACCTACAAAAATTGTATCTATTAATTACAACCAAAACTCACTGACTTCATCGAAATATTCGATTTTCAGGTTACGCTCGCAATATTTCCCCTTGCGGTCAGGATTTACAGCGAAGTGTTGAAAAGCGCATTATTTTCGTCCTGTCTATAAATACAAAATAAAAATCTCCTCCCACTTCGAGATATGTATGTATCAACAAACGAGTGCAATATCTAATGATTTATGAATAAGAAAAAAAAGTTTTTTATTATATTTTAAATATATTTCATTGTAATGGTGAATAGATAGCGAATGCTGTGTTTTTGAATCCCAAAAAAGAGAGAGAGCGAGCATTTATAAAATATTAAAAAAGAGGACAAAACCCAAGTGAAAGTGATAACAAAAGTTGTGTATAAATATTTTTCTGGTCTTAAATTTTAGTTTTTTGCCAATAAAAAAAAAAGTCACATAGAAAAAAAATAATAAAATAAACCGGAAGAGTAGATAGCAGTTAATTTTATTTTATTTGTTGCTGAAATAATAATCAAAACGAGAAAAAAACTTCTAAGCTGAGGAACACCAATGTGTTGTCCTATTTAAATTCGGGTGAGTAGTTAAAAATGTTGTCATATTATATATATACACTTGTGCCTTTTAGTTTTACGTATGCTTTTATGTATTTGGCTTTCAATATTTGACATGTTATCAACCATAAAAAAAAAAAATTAAGGAATTCCGCGATTATACAAGAATAGAAAAACTTTATTATTTCTATGTGTGATTAAAGGCAATTGTAGGAATGTCATATGGAATCTAAAATACCCCCGCACGATTAATGGTGTATTAAATTTTATTTTTATTAAAAAAGAAATCTTACCGAAAAGAAGAAAGGGAACTTTGGCGCGACATTTTTAATGGAAAACGAAATTCATTGCGATTTTATTGCAGGGGGAGAAAAGTTCAAACGTTAAGCGAATGCCTTCATTTTAAGTGAGCTAATGTTAAAAGTCATTGTAGACGGCTTGTTGATAGTTGGCCAGATTTAACAAAGTGTGCTTGGAAAGGACAGACCTCGTGGGGGAGGAGTTCTCAAAAATCTAAACATATCGTTTGCCGTGAAACTCATTTTATGGGCCTCAGGCTTTTTGCTCGCAAGTCACAGACAGGCTAAATAATTGTGGCTAGATCGTCGTCATGTGTAGCGATTTCTGTAAAATTGTGCGTCTATTGTTAGCTTGTGAGTTTTGCACAATATTTTCCGGCGTGATGTTGAAAAATCACATGACGGCGGGTGCATTACCTTGTCAGATTCCTCTTAAAGAACAAGTGATACTAAATTACATAAGCGAGTTTCAAAGTTTTCCGGAGTCAACCGCAGTCTATTTTATCAACATTCTGTTCTTTAAATTTTGTCTTATGTGTTTTAAAAATCAGCGATCCTCATCTGGTGGGTGCTGACCGACTTTAAAGTCTTTTTTTTCCAGAATCACATGTGGTGTAAATATTTTATCGGGAATATATTTTTCAGGCTAGTTTAATCGGATTCATAGGTCTGATTGATTTACACCTTTGATCTAAGGTGTGGATCAATCAGCCTTTCTTATGTTTTAGTGGTAAGGATGATAAGTTAATAGGTGATAGGTCTTAGATCATTAGGATGCTCGTTAGAAATTTTTCCCGCCTTGGGGATAAAGACTACCTTAACTTTCTTCCAACTGGTTGGGATAATGCCGAATTATGCTGTCAAGTCCTGGCGACTTATAGGGTCTGAAACTTTTTTTAGCAGACACATCATCTTATGACGCGTTATCAGAGAGTTCGGATTACTAATAGGCGTAGCTCTTACTAGGTTTGGAGTCTGGTGAGTGCCCAGGAAAAGGGTCAAAAGATTTGCTTCTGCCTGTAGACGAAGGACTAACCTTATACAGTTGGTGCTAGTGTTGGGTGCAAGAAGAGAAAAAGATGTTGCACAGTGACAAAGGTTTGGACCTTTCCAAATCTATAAAATGACAAACTGCAAAAATATTTTTGGGCGGTAATAAATAAATAAATAGAGAAGCGCAACAGCTCGAGGTGAACTAGGGTCAACTTCTCAACAATGTATGCTGTGTGTGTTTATTTCTTCATATACAAGGGGACCAACAATTTTTCGTCGAATCCGAACGGCACTTTGAAAGTTTTTCAAGACAAATGTTACTCTAGGAGGGTTTGTCAGACCCTCGCGGAGGTAGGGACCGTGAAAAGGAACGAGACTTTTTTTCAGGTGACGGCGGTAGGATTCGAATTCAAACCTCCGGCGTAGTAAGCACACACACTAACCACTACGCCACGGCACACACATTTTTGGGCGATAAGACATTTAAAATTTTTGGGTGATTTGACAAAATGTATCAAATCGCACAAACCCGTGGCTTTTCAAGGGACAATTATATTTAAAAAGTGAGACATGCTGCCCCTCTCCAACATCCATGCTTAATTTTGCTTAAAGCTTCCTTCGTGTTTCACTCAATTTTAAATCTATAACCCATAAAAGACATTGGCCCATATTCATAGTCGTTCTTTAAACCTGAGTCTTAATAAACTAAGTCTAAAGTTATCATACAGCTTAGACACAGCTCATATTCATAGACAGTTTTCTTACTGTTTTTATATAGACCCGAGTCTAGGTACAGTTTTGGAAGCTCTTGAGTTTTTCATTAAGAAATGGGTTAAAAACGTTTATGAATAGCTTAAACTCCAGTTAAGCCTAGCATCAACATAGCAAGAGCTTATCAAACATCTATGAATATGGCCCATTATTTATTCGTGAACCCTATATTTTAAGAGACTTTTAACAAAAGTTATAGCAATAAATAAGGGCGAATTTTTTCAATAATGGCAAGATCTATTTTGGGTGTTTTGACATTTTTACTTTTACCCGACCCAGGGTATATTAATTTTAATGCATAGTTTTTAACACAGTGACATAATCACCGTAGACCCCTAAGAACTTTTTAGAGATATGATCGAGGTCGACAGGTGAATCGATTAAGTTACGTCTGTCCGTTTGTGTGAAGTTTTTAGGTCTTCAAATTTGAGCTAGGACGCTCAAACTTGGAGTGTGTATCTTGGTTCTTATTTTGTACAGACAAAGTGTGAAAATAAGTTAAATCCGCCGACGGCCACGCCCACTACTGGCTTTCAAAATGCCTTTTGGTCCAGGCGTAGGAGCTCAAATTTTGGTATAGAACAATAATGGCCCAAAACCTCTAAGAATGCAAAAATTGGACCACCCACAATATCGACATGCCCACTTTTAACATTTTAGATCTTTAAAAACCAGATTTCTCGGAAAGTTCAAGATTTTTCAGGGGCGTTTTTAGAAAAAAAAGCAGTTTATTCCGAAATAATTATTGGTTTTAAAGCATTTTGTCATGATTCTAATGAAATTACAATTAATTGATTTTAATTTTTAGCCCAAAGCCGTTTTTGGGGGCGTGGCCTATACAAATATTATATGAATTCGGGACAAAAATTTTTAAGATTTGGTGTTACACAGTATATAAGGTCCTGTATATAGAAGTTTGACACAGACGAACTCTTGCACTTACTCACTAGTTATGGTGCATGTTGAGGAATCTGTTATCTGCTCTCAACCTTCCTGCATCTTACATTCAGTCTTACTCGGATGATGTCGCTGTTCTTTCTCTCGGCTCAAAACCAGGAGCTTTCTGCTCTTAGGCGTAGAGATCCTTCCCTATACTTGATCGATGGTTGGTATACTAGGAATGGGCTTTCAGTGAACCCTCCTAAAATCCCTGAATCCCTAGGGTTGTTCTCCTTACGAGAAGAGGGAAGGTCAGTGGTCTAAATCAACTCTTGCTTAAAGGTGTCACAGTCCCATCTCCATATCCGATTAAGTCAAATATATTCGAGTAATATTAGGACCAGAAAACTTCTTTGGTCCTAGCATGTTGAATCAAAAACGCAAAAAGCATTGTCCACTTGGCAGTGCAGAAGCGTTTTTGGTAAGACATGGGGCTTATTTCCGAAAAGTGTCGGCTTGTCTTGGCTGCAACGGAGAGTCCCTTGCACACCGGGTTCTACTTCAAACGCTGTGATGAAAAAGGTGGTTTTCAGTTTAAGATTTTCACATAATCAACATGCCTTATGCAATCTTGATGCATCTTAAAGTTATGTTTTTTAACTCCCCTACTCTTTGGTCACGTGACAATTTAGTAAGATAAGTTAGAAATATAGAATCGTGACAAGCTGAATAAAGTCCAAAGATCAGCTTGCTATGTATAAGCGGAGCTCTTCGCACCACTACCTCAGCAGCACTGGACATCCTGTCCCACTAATTCCCCTTGACATCTTCAGAGGCTACTCGCCTCAAGGTAACTTCTCAGTGAACCGATAATGAGATAGGCCACTACGCTACTCTGAACATAGGCTTCACCATACCTCAGCTACAGTTTGACAATATTTTCCAGACAACCATCCCTCCAAGGTCCCCTTCGGATGATGGTGCTCCTCTGAAATGTGAATGGATCCACGTCTAAACCGATGGATCAAAGACAAATGATGGGGTAGGTGGGGTTGTGTTTTCAGAAAGACTTAATCTTAGTCTCTCGTTCCGACTTCTGGATCATTGTTGCGTAAAATTATGATAAAGGAAATCTCGTACTGCAAGTCATACAAACTCATGCTTAAACTGGATGCAATAAACCGCAGATGGGCGGGTGGTAGCACCTGGCTTGTGACGAAACAGATATGGCCAAAGATAGATCTTAAACGCTCCAACAGCTAGACCGATCTTAACAGATTGAACATGAGTGCTACAATCGGTATCATTCAACACACTGTCTGTCATGCAACAGGGCTTGGTGCTATTCCAACGACTTCTGCAGAAGCTGCACGCATGAGGAGGAAGAAGAAACCACTCGAAATATTCACGTTGGATGGAGCTTTTTTCTTTAATGACCTTAGAGATCTAACCACTGTCGACCCAAAACATCTCACGCTTCATTAAAAGCTCAAAATGATTTAAGGTGTAGGAGGGACTCAGAATGGACCTACATGGGTCTAAGTGTCTCGTTTTCTTTAGACCCGACTGCCACTTTAACCTAACCTCACAACTAGGGTATATAGCAATCCTTAAAAGACGGACTGAGTAACTACCCAAATTTCACGACCATAGATGTGGGCTTTGGGACGAAAACTGAATTTAAAACTGAGATCTATGCCTTAGCTCCAAGATTGGCCGACAAGGAGCAGTTCCTTTATCTACTATTGTACCAGGTCATCTATTCCTACAGGACAAATCAGTATCACTTCCCTACCATCTTTCGGCGAAAAGACCTCGAAATACTCCAATTTCTTTCCCCCCGTGTCTCAATGAGAGTTCATAAATTTGCAGGGCACAGGAATTAGGGAAACAACAATCACCTCCGATTTCGTCAAGTTCTTTTTCATCCCTTCGCTGAAGTTCTTCGTCGCACGGGCCAAGAACTGCTAAATAAGCAGAGAAAAGTGCCTGGGGACAATCATTTTTTAAACATTCCTAGGCAAGGATTGGCTTCACCATTCGCTCTGAAAACCAAGCCAACACTTCGTCAAAGATGCCCCCCACATTCATTTACTACACAACATAGACAGTATTCACAAGACCTTCTAAAAATTTCGCTTAAAATCTTAAAAAACTGAAACAAGTTTACTTTAGGTCAAGGTGGAATTTCCGTGGATGACTTAAGACTTGACGCTCTTACTGACTTCATTGAGATTGACTTGGATTGAAGTGCCTAACCGTTCTTCGCTCCATCAGTGGTGATATTTAGTGGTGTAAGAGTGAACGCAATTCCGTTACCGATCTCACTGTTCTTAATGTTAGCAGTGATCAACTCCAATCGGATTGGTCTCCAACCTCACTGATCCGTGCTGCACAGAACATAAAAATGAAAAAAAACTTAAATACTGAAATGACAAACATTTTTCTACCCTTTCACAGAGGGCCCCGTTTTTTCAGGAGGAAAGTTTTTTTCGGAAATATAAAAGTGATTTTATCACTGCCAGATTTAACAGCTGTTTGCCTTAACTGCTCAGTATAATTGCTGCTTGTGCTGTTAATCACATCAGAAAAGATGAACGAACGACATACCTTAAGTCTAAGAAATAAGTGTAATTAATAAGCCTAAGTGTAAAAAATATTTTGCCCCATATGGTCTGGACATTTTGTATAGACCTTGGAATAGGGCTGAATAGGGCTCAAAATCGGTTCGGTCGTTAAAACTTATTGGTGCTATACATACAGAAAGATCTATTGGCTCACTGGAACGCCGGCCGAGGCTCGGATCTTTTCCGCTCGTAAGATGTTCGACAAAGGATAGTCTTTTACTCAAGATTTATTCTCACAGCTTATCTCTGATTTATGAGTTAAAATTCACGTTTTTATTCAAAATTTTAAACTTAATTAGAACAACACTATCTTCAACAAAGCTGCGGAGTGATTTGAACAAGATTTAAGTATTTCTTCGTGGGTACATACTTTTTTCTTAAACTTTTTTATATAACTGGAGCGATTGGAACAAGATTTAATTAGTTCTATAAAGGCACTTTTTTATCTTGAACTCTTTTATATTTAAATCTAGTGGGAGGGTTACAATCCACTTAGGCGAATCGTTGGATACCCCATCCCAATTGACCACTGTCAAGCTCCGAATTATGTCATAAATCTTGGTTGTTAAATTTCGGTTTCATTTAACTTCAATTGTATTTAGAATTTCTCAGTCAAGAATCTTCTCCCTAAGAAAGGGGCGTGGCATCCACCCCTTCTCAATAACATCGTATTTTTGTTTATATTTTCTATCAGAAGTGGTATACACGTGGTGATTGCATTTTCATATTAAAAATTTGGTTTATACTTAAAAACGCCCCCAAAAGTGGGCGTGGCGAAAATGTATACACTTGAGTTGATAGCTTACGCACATATCTGAACAATTTATAGTGCAAGTTTTTTGGATTTAAAGAAAATTATATTCAATAAAGCCCGACCACGCTCACATAGGGGGGTTTTTTGCCTCCCCTTACGCGAGGATATCGCATACCAAATTTCAGCTTCCTGCGACAACTTTGATTTTTCCAGCTAATAAGTAAAGCGGGCGTGTCAGTGGGCGGATATGAAAAAATTTTACACTTGTACCGCTTCGGGACCTAGAAACAACAGATATCAAGTTTCAAGTTCCTAGCTCAAAACTTAAGGCCTAAGAACTACCGACAGACGGACGGACATGGCTCATTGGACTTACAATTCGGTCTCGATTATATGCCCTTAAGGTCTTGGGGGTCTACGGTGATTATTTCTCTATGTTACAAAATATGAATCAAACTTAATATACCTCCTATCCTATGGGATGGGGTATAAACAAGTGAGTAAGGGCAAGAGTTCGTCTGTGACAAACTTCTATATACCCGAGCCTATATACCGTGTAACACCAAATCTTAATTTTTTTGTCCCGAATTCATATATTATTTGTATAGGCCACGCCCCCAAAAGTGCGTCTAGGCTAAGAATCAGAATCAATTAATTGTAGTTTCGTTCGAATCATGACAAAATACGTTAAAACCGAAAATTATTGCAGAAAAACCCGTTTTTTCCTAAAGGGGCGTCCCTTAAAAGTAGGCAGAGCTCAAAACTTTGTAAGGAGCAAACCTAGCAAATAGTAATATCTTGAATATTTGTTATACAATTTTTTTTTCTTTTGAGTTCCTACGCCTTCTCTAACTTGACCAAAAGGCATTTTGAAAGAAAATTTGAAATAGAGGTTGTCTTACATTGAGGCCAGTTGTGGGCGTGGCCGTCGGCGGATTTAACTAATTTTCACACTGTCCAAAATAAGAACCAAGATATAGTCCAAGTTTGAGCGTCCTAGGTCAATTTTAAAGACATAAAAACATATGGACAGACGGACGGACGGACGGACATAGCTTAATCGATTCACCTGTCGATCTCGATCATATCTCTTAAAGGTCTTAACTAATTTTACGGGGTTACGGTGATTATTTCACTGTGTTACAAACTATGCATTAAAATTAATATACCCTCGGTCGGGTGTAAAAAACCAAGAATGAAAAGTAGAATATTTTCTTAGCAAATAATTTAAGCCAAGTCAGACACAGACAATCGCCTCACCTAAAGTTTATCGAAAAACAATTTTTTATCCACGCGCCAGATTACATAAACTGGCAGATATAAAACGCGCACCGTTGGCGGTAGCACTTATCCACACCTTTTCGTTTAAGACCTGTCAATGATAACGTTTTGACAATTTTATTTTAATAACCCTTTTGCACACAAATGCCCATCGTCATCATCATCATCGTCGTCGGTAGTCTGGCAAGAAGGCATAAACATAATTAAAAGACCAGCGGCAGGATAGCGTTTTAATAAATGGCACGCGCTCATTTCCTTTCCAGCTGCTACTCACTCTCCATGACCAGTTGTAATGAAAGAAAGTTTCAAAAGGCGGAATCGGTCCAGATAAGTTACAAAAACAACACGAAATGTATATTTAAAAAAATCATCCCCAGCAGCAGTTGCAAAGCGAAAGCTTCGTTATTTATGCACCTTCACTCCGGTCAAAAGGAAGACGCACAATCTTGTGACCGACCATACCGTGTGAACATCAGGAGCATGCGTTTTTGCCTGTTCAATTGTCTGAGCGGACCCAGGAGATAGCACCAATTTGATAAGCAAGCTTGTCCACAGGACCGGACACGTTGAATCACCTGGCGTTCAACGAAATTTTCTTATTTTTCGCCATACGGTCGTGTCCTGTTTTTGTGTGCGCTTACACCTTAATCAGTTTTCTGCTGGAGAAAAGTAGGTACAAGCAGCAGATGCTGCTGTATCTGCCCTTTTTTGCTTCCCGTACTTTGTTCCTTGGGCTTACAGACTAGGACTTTCTTTTACTTTTTAATAACAATTGACTATCCCCAAAAAAAAAATGAGAGGAAATGAGAATAATAAGACGATGTGTCGGCGTTAAGCAAAAGGATAAAACGCCATTTCACGTGACAGCAGACAGGACACAGAAGGATGCACAGCATAAGAAGAATTCACTTGTTACGCATGAATACGCTTCTTATTATTTATTACTCAATTCTGGCGGTGAAGAGGTATTTTTTTTTTGTTCTTCCCCTAGGCTGATGAGGGTGAAAGTTGTGCAATTTCGTGTATGGCAAAGGGGGTTGAATTATTAAAAGAAAAAGATTAAGGACAACGGAAGAGAGAGAGAGCATTCAGCTCAGCCAACCGACTAAGCTCAGAATCAAGGGTATACAAATCTCAACAAAAAAAACCAAAGGAATGTTGCGTAAAAATTGAAATAATTTTTTAATCGAAAAGTTTACGTAGCCATGATGTACTGTATCCGGATTTTTGAAATATGTCCGTATGTCGGAAATCTACGTTCCTTACTGAGATCTAAGGGAACAACAACTGACGCAGATTAGAAAATTGTGCGTTGTTATTAAATAAACTTTTTTTTGTTTCTTACAAGCTTGTTGGGCAAAAAGCAATATGTTTGGATAGGAGGACACATTTAACGGGTGAAATTAATCTTTAAACTTCCACTTGGTTACAGGTCGATGTGCAATTGCTTTAAGCTTATGAGTCACCACATCGAAAATAAAATAATGATGGGGTCACCCAAATTCGACAACAAAGGACACGTTTCTGATTTCTGAACATTATGAGCCTCCTAAAACCATTTTTTTTTAAAGGTAAACTCAAGGCCGCTGTGTCAACTCCAAATCGAAAACCAAAATCTAATCTTAAACAAATGTCGGGGTTAACGTCCGTCGCATATTCTATATTTGGAAATCGAAATCTTTCAACGATTTATTAATGAACAAATGTTTCCGAGAGGGAGATCAAAAAACTCCCACACTGCAGAGGGGACATTTGCTAGATGTGTAGTGGAATGCATGTCAAAATTGAAAACATGGAATTTATATACACTTTTTTTTATTTTAAAATGCATAAGAAGCTTTGACATGCAAACAAGATAAATTGTTGGCTTCTTAGAGGATTTAAGAAAACATAAAAAAGTTTATTAGATCATATTTATCGTTGGACATTTAGACGTGTACTTTAAGTCGAAAATTTAATCAAAAGATGTCTTGTGTGGGTGATTAGTTAATGCTGTTAGCTAATAAGTGTTTAAGTTTATGAGGCTTTCAAACATTGTCATTTGATTGATGGCAGTAAGGTTGTGTACTAAAAATAAGGAGTAAAACATAAGTCGTTCTTTGCAATTATAGATGAAGTAATTTGTAAGATGCCTGAGAGTGAGAAACTCAATTCCAAAGAAATACACTTCGGTGTCCCTCAAGATAGCGTGCTTGGCTCTATCTTATTTTATCTGCCATGTATTAAATCGGCAATGCCTAAATTCCAAGAAATGATGGACAAAATATGCGAGTGGGTGATTACTTCTAACCAGGGGTGGGTTTCTGCCAGCAAAACAGCAACTTTCGTTACCTTGCAATTCTGATCACTCTGTTGTTCAACTGCTGTGAGACAACTGCTTGACCCTTAAAACCGTGTTTCGATCTTTCTGGTTGTCTCCTATCTGGGGGCTGGGGATTGAAGATCCTCCTGTCTGGAGCGTTAATGTGCCCGAGGTAATGAAGTCGTCGAATTTCGTTGGAAAATCTTTGTGCATCACATGAAATCTGCTTTTTTGTACTTACACTTAGGACCACAAATTGGGTAAAACTCTGTTAATACCGCCCCAAACGTTCCTGCTACCAACAGTAAGATTTTTCTCAAGGCTTTGAATATATGCATGTTGGTTTCTTCAATATTATCTATGTCGCCGTTGACTTGATTCCTAGCGATGAAAGCTGTCATACCCGGCTGTAATGTCGATGGAGAGATTTCGCTTTTTTTTTATAATAAACTCGTGATCCAGGGGTTGTGACTGCCCTTGAGATGCGTTACACGACGCGAGCGGAAAGTTTTTTTTAGGATATAAAAGATAGAAGAGAAAAGTATAGCTCAAAAAATAGTTCAAGCTCCAAGCCTTTATAATTTGGTTGGAAAAGCTAGTTATCGAAAAGATTCCTATGATGTTCAAACTGAACACAGGAGCCCAAGTAAACGTTTTGCCCAACAGTGTATACAAGAGTCTAAAGCCCACGCCAGAACTTGTTTGATACGAAACCGTTTTTGGGTAAATGTCGGTCAGACTCTAAGCGTTCAAGAGGTGAAGTTAGAAGCAGAGCATAGGAGAAAGCTGTACAGAAAATACTCAAATGCATATAATGGTTGATGCGAAGAGACGGGTTAGGGTCCGAGGTTAGGGATTAGTGCAACGTATTGATTCAGTGGGTTCATCAGATTTCATAGCAAAGAATAAATTCATATTCACGGGGTTTTCGGATAAACGTTCGATAAAGTTAAAAGACGGTGCTCAAGCCGTAAACAAACCACTCGGAGGCTTCTATTCAGTATAAGCAAAAGAGTCTAATGCACGCTAAATGAAATAGTGAGAAGGAATATAATTTCGAAAGTAGAGGCACCGTGTCGGATTGGGCATAAAAAAGGTAGTTGGTAAGAAGAAAGACAAGTCTTTGCGAATATGTATTGATTCCAAAAAATTAAACGATTGTATTTTCCAACATTGTATTATCCCAACATTTGAGGACTTCCGAAGTGCAGTGAGCGATATGCAAGTTTTTACAGCTCTTGATTTGACTGATGGATTCTGGCAGATAGAATTGATTGAAGAATCAAAAAAGATCACGATTTTCAGTACGCCCTTTGGAAATTTTCTATTCAATGTCAAGGCCGTTTCGAGTAAAAACAGCCCCTGAGAAATGTTAAGAGCCTAACCAGAATTAGGTACTTTGCGAATTTAGACGGGATATTCGTGTACGTAGACGATGTGATAATAATCGGTGGTCAGACCTTAAAAGAGCGTGATAAGAATCTAAGGGAAGTCGTTGAGCGGTCAAGGAAATTCAATATTAAGTTTAACCCGCCCGGGGCGAAACCCTGACCCCCAAGGAATCCAAACAATCCATAATAGCCCACCTTCGACTAATCAAAAAGAGCATTAGGCAATCCTGATGCTCAGGTGGTAATAACAATTATCCCAGCCCTTAAGAGAATTATAACGGAAAAGCTCGTTTTCTCGTTTCGTTTGAAAGGAAAACCGGGAAAAACTTCTTTGGAAACGGTAAAAAAATCTCTCCACATCTACAATGCTGCATACTTTAAAGCCCGATAGCAAAACAAACGGATGCCTCAAAATATGGCCTGGGTTGCTGTCTTCTTCAAGATTAAAAACCGATAAGCTAAGCATCGAAAAGTCTATCAGAGATGGAGGCCCACTCTGCGCCAATTGAAAAAGAGCTTTTAGCGATAGTGTAGGCCTGCACTAATTTTCACGACTTTATATACGGCAAAAAAGGTGGGGTGCCGTGGCGTAATGGTTAGTGTGTGAGCCTACTACGTCGGAGGTCTAGGTTTAAATCTTGCCACTGCCACCTGAAAAAAAAAATGCCTTGTTCTTTTTCACGGTCCCCATCTCCGCGACAAGCCCTCCGAGAGTATCATTTGTCTTGAAAAACTTCTCAAAGTGCCGTTCGGATTCGGCAAAAAATTGTAGGTTCCCTTGTATGTGAAGAAATTAACACACACAGCATACATTGTTCAGAAGTTGGCCCTGGTTCACTCTGAACTGTTGCGCCACTCTATTTATTTTATTTTATTTTTTTTTATGTAGGGTGATGATTATATAGAATCACCCAATATAAGAACAGTAGACAGCACTAGGAAAAAAGTACATATATAACAGACTGTAAATATATCCACAAATAATTTTAATAAATAAATAGAATGTTACGCAAATGCTTCCTTCAACAAACGCCGACGGACCGCTCCGCGTTTGTCTTCAAACTTGACGGTCTCTTTTATTTATAAGTGAGCAAACAGCGTAAGGTGAAGAGAAGCATGGCTAATGTGCTGCAACGTAGAACTTTTCAATTCAGTCTGGGTTTAGATATTAGAATTAAAGCCTCGTAAGTTTGGAGGATGAGTCGCATGGCCTCCCATACATATTGTACTGTTCAAACACTCGGCCAATGGATCTTACAGTGGAATATGTAAGGGGAGCATGCTGCTCTTGTAACCCCTCTGCTTGAATTGTTTTACATTCCTTACCTTTTTGGGTGGGCACTATGATGCAGTGAAGTTTGCTCACTCACTAAATTTAGTACATTATTTGGCCTTCCGTATCCGTACCGCCATGTCTGAGAATTCCGTACATAAACTCTGTCTTTATGCCACATAATTTCACTGCCGGATAGTTTTGATAACAGCCTGCTTTGTTGAGCTTCTGCACGACAATATTTTAAACATCAGTTGATAAGGAATAAAATTACACCTCAAGAGCCACTTGAGTGTAATGAGTGGCAATATAATCATTAAAATCAAATTAACTTACCGATTGAAAATTTAACTGGTTTCGATTCTTATCAATATTAAGTGGCATAATTCGCCATCGTTGCTATCCACATTAAAAATCTGAGTCGTAAAGATTAACACGCGGGGTTTAATGCGCTGGACATGTTTTCACTAGAAAAAAAAATCCTATCAACTAAATAACGTATACGAACTTGCGCGTAAGAAAGAGTTATTAACCATTTAGGGACATATCAGCTCTGATGTCACATGCGCCATAATTATGACGCTAACTATAGTAGCTCTGCGCTTGTGGGGCGTGAATACCCTTCTTTCGAAAGCATGGTTGCCTCGGGGTTTATAAAGGATAGATTTGCAATATTTGATTTGCTCTCTTTGAGTTCCAAACTAATTGTCTATGTTTTTCTAGCGCCTTTGTAAGTACCTAACCTTACTGAAATGTTCTACCACCCTATTTCACGCCATACACGCTTTGTAAAAATGAGATTTCCAGGAAAGTGGAAACGGTCAGCTTAGATAGCTCGGATAAAGGCAGGGGTTAAAATACTGGCTGGGTCGAAATTCAGCTCTTCAAAATTTAAAATTTTTATAATTTTGAAGAGCTGTATTCAAAATCTTCATAACTTTGAAGAGAGAGCCTATGGCCTTATCAGTGCTATCTAAGATGGCCGTTTCAACTTTCTTGGAACCTACACACAAGCCTACGCGGATGATGTTGCCATTTTTTCGGTCGGCTTAAACTTAGAGACTGTGTGCTCTCAGGTTCAGAGATCCCTTGACTTCATCCAATTCAGTGAATCCTCTAAAAACTACGTTTGTTCTTTTTACAAGAAGAAGGACTGTCACTGGTCTGGTTCTATTGATTCCAAAGATGTGACTAAGCCGATATCCGATGTAGTCAAATATTTGGAAGTACCTAATCCTTGATGAAACAAAACTTCAAAGCATGTTAAATCCAAAACCGTCAAAGCTTTGTCCTCTTTCTGGCAGTGGAGAGACGCTTAATGCGAGACCAACGGGGTCTATATCCGTTAAGTGTCTTCTGTGTCTATACGGCCATGATAAGATCTCTCCCCTCATGGCACAATTTTGCCATGAAGTAGAACATGTTTTCTCGGAAACTTGTTGCCGCATCTTTGGCAAAACTCCCAAGAACGACTTGTTTTAGCTGAGCAGGCGCCTTCCCTCGCTCCAGATTCTCTGACGAGCCTCCTTCTCTTCATATATTTATCATGAAGCTTATGCTAAAATTTAGATTTGGGTACCATGCGCATTGAAATTTTTAAAAACTTGTGCGAGAATTGTCTTTCAACTCCTGTCTAATGGATATGCCCTCTGGCGCCCTATGACACCAGTAATCTTTTTGCTACAAAGTATCTTAGGTCAGACTCTGAGCAAGGAAAAGATGCCATCATATTTTCGCAGATGGCTTAAAACCGGAGAGGGGTTCGAGTTTTTGAGGAACGCGACAAGATAAGACTCCCCTACCAATTTGGTATGCGTCTCTATTCCAAACGGAGATTTTTCCACAGCAACCTTCTAACCTAGTCCAAGATAGTGCCCGAACTCAAGCTTCTCGATAACCTTATTCGGAAGGCTTAAGACAGTGAACAAATGCTTCTTTGGGTACTAAGTCACACTACTATCCAGGGAAATGATATCTCTGATGGGCTTGTTAGAGAAGGTTCAGAAAGGCTTTCTACGGTTTTCTGATTGTATCTGACGGATCACGTCTGCTTTTGATACTTGGGTTCCTCGTTAACACATGGCTCGTTGGCATAACTTCGGTTAATGTAGACACGCGCGAATCATAGCAAGGAGTAAGCGTCTTTCCTTCTATCATTCAGGAGAATCGACTGCAGACTTCTTGTAGGCGTCTTACGGGCCACCAAGCTTTTGCTAAATCCCTGAACAAGTTAAGCAAAACCACTTACTATTCTGCTTGTGAAGAGGACGGTGATACAGCGGAGTACTCTCTCTTTCTCTGCCCTGTTTCAATAGATTCTATTTATGTCCAGGGTACACGGCAGAGGAGTTCAAGGAACAATCATCACTTCTAATTTTCTCAGGTTTACCTTTATCCCAGCATCACCTTATATGGCCGCAAACCCATCCAGTGCTCGCTGAAGTTCCTCCTCGGACGATGCAAGGATAACTTTATCATCTGCTCGGCCTGTGTGGCACTTTAGTATCGTCCTGTTAAAACCGCATGTCGTCGGAGTCCATTTCCAACACTTCGGTCATGAAAAAAAATCGGGTTAGCTTCAACCGATAACGTTTTCTGTTGACAGTGATGAGCTGAGCTGGACAACGTCGATCTGGAAGAATTATTATTCTTTGTCTGGTGGATAAAATGCGATTTGGTGGATTTCGTGAGGTCCCAAATGGGTGTAGGTCGTCCCAAATTTGACAATTTTCTTTGTTGATGAACCCAGTCCTCCTGTAATGTTGCTCGAAGAGAAAACCCACTAAGCTATACAGTTGTTGTCAAAATGGTTGCTAACTTGGCAAACATTTTTGCAAGTGTATAGCTTTAAAATATGGTCGTAATCACCTTTCAAATATGGTTCAGTATAGGTTTCCTCAAATCGGGGTGAACAAAACTGTGAACTGTGTTGATTTGCTTTCAACTCAACTCAGTTTAACCTGCTTGACAAGCTTTATTCATCTTTAGTCGACTGTTCTTTGCAAGGATCTAACACAAGAACCAATTTCAGGATCAGATAGGGAGTTTGGAGCTCGTGGTCCGGCGACCGGACGCGCTTTCCACCTTCCGTGTTTGACTAATTGTGAGGTGGATTTAACATAACAAATGCATCATTTACGTTTTTGAACTTCCTAATTTCTGCTGAACATTCGCCATTTCTAAAGGTTCTTCTTTTTTGACAAATCTATGATTTATAGCAACAATCAGCCAGAGATCCTTAGTCACGTCTTACAAATCACAGAATTCACTACATCGGTTCATCTTCCTGTCCACAGAGTACTCTGTTATTTTTCGCTGTATTGTATTGGGCACATTGCCATACACCATAAGACATGCATAAACGAATGAAGAACGCGACATTCGATTGATCAACTTCAAAATATGCAAACGACGACGCATTCCTTCGTTGAACCTGAGCAGCGCAATGTATTTCGAAGCCGAAAGTTGAAATATTTTCCCAGTATGTTTTTTTTTTTTTTGAGAATTCGCGGAAACATGATGATGCCCTGGCTATTGGCGTTTGCTTGAAAATCTGCTTGTTGGCAGTTTACGCTGTCACTTTGCATACGTTTCCACATTCATTTTGTACGAAACACAAGCGGATGGGTGTTTTATTAGCTCGAAAGTGCCAAGAAGTTTAAATACCCATTTAAATGTACAGTGCCCAAAGGGATCTTTATTCAAGTGTGAAACATAAATGTCTGTTTTGAGCACACGTCACACGGTGACGCTATACCCTATCGAAGCAGTCGAATGTTGACATCGAACCAATTTCGACTAACCTTTCGTTCCACATCATTTTCAGTTTCCTGCTTAGAATAAAGGTCTGCGAAAAATGTTGCAATCCCATCCAATTAATCGTTCCGAGAAGACCTTGAAAAAACGTCCATAATACAAAACATATCATCTTCTGTCGAAATTACCTCATCAGCGCTTCAACTTTCTCGGCCCCCTTCTTTTTCATGCACACAAAGAGACAAAGCTGAGCGTTTTTTTTTTTTGTTATTTTCATCTGGTTCGGCTCGTTGCAATGTCACTTTACGCCTAATGGAGTGGAAGCCATTAAAACCAACTTAAGTCACATGTCACAGTTGAGAATCCAGAACACCATTTCATATGCAGCGCACCGCGCTTGCCATATCAATTTTATTCCTCCCTCTTCCTTTTAATTAATTCCAAAACTGATGCCAAGTGTGTGTCTCTCTGTCGCTGATGATGTGTGCCACTCTGCCGTTTGTATTTGTATGTCAACTAAGCACTAAAATTGTGCCGAGTCTAAAAAAAAAACAACAAACAGATTCTATTCGGAAAAGTGATACTACGAATTTAGTCTGTCGCCTTTTCACGTCCTGCCCGCGCTTCTTGCCTAGCGTCACTGGGGGCTTTGTGTCAAATGCATGGCGTTAGCTGAAGTTAGCTCTTTCGCGCCGCTCTGCGTTCTGCTGCCATCTGATATGTCACGTCGACGTCAAAGAATCGTTCTTTAAACCGCCACCTCGCCCACCCCTACAAATATAATAATGATCCGTCAGCCCAGAGAGAGAGAGAGAGAGCTGAGCTGCTTGGTCGTTAGTACAGGGCGATGCGAGAGAATTTGTTCCAATTGACTTTAATGGAAATAAACTGCTCGGCAATTTGTAATAATTGCCGCACAGCTGACGACACGGTTTACGTTTCTAAAAAACAGTCAGACTCAAAAATAGATTTTACCGAGGCTCTAGCGAATTTATGCGTCACCGTGTGGTCAACCATGCCCCGACTCTGCATCAACGCTCATCTGAACAGCACAGCTGTAGCATCAGGACCATCAAAGTCAATCATTTTGCATGTGACATAAATACTTGGGCAATTTATACGAATGTCAGTCATCTCATGGGGACTGTGTTGAGTACAGCAGCAGATATCATTATTACAGAAAACGCATCGATTGTTTTCGTTCCTTTTTCCCGTTTTTTGACTGCATTTTGCTTTGGTGTATGAAAAAAGAAAAACAACTTCGAGAAGCATGTCATGTGCTGTCATAAATGCAACTTCAAAAAATTGCCTTAATCCACGTAAGCTAATGAGCGATGTGGGAGTGCGATAACGTATATCGTTAGTTGGCTGACATTTCCAGTTTTTGAACGCACTCACAGCTCTGACCTTTTTCGGAACTTTGGTCGTGGAGTGATCTCAAAGTTTGATTTGCATCATTGCTGGAAACTGCGTCGTTTGGTCTTTAGGATTTACGATCTGACTGAAATTTATAAGAATTGTTGAGATGTTTAAGATATTTGAAGCACGACTTCAAGTTTGAAATAAATAATTCAGTTTTCGATGTCACCTGTATTCAATTCCATTCTATTTTTCTTCATTGAGTCTTTTGAAAATCAATCCTGCAAAATTGTCTCACTGTCTTTTGAAGCCGATTCATTATGGATGGAAATATTAGAACGCGATATCTACTGGGCAAAACTGTAACTTGTGTTCGTAAAAGGTGGACGTTTTGTGCCAAAAACTTCATCCTGTATTTTTCAATCTTAGGGTTTTGACAGACAATGCAACGACAGAAAAACGTGCGACAATTACCGCACGATTTTCTGCCGCGCAGATATACTTGGCGGAAGAGAAATAAAAGTTTGATAAAAAGTGCAATTTTTATCATCGGCAAAAAGCTTTCAATTTCTTTGTCGTTAATTCAGCGCAACACAAATAATAATTTCTCATAACGAATCCAGACAATTTAGGAGAAAGCCGTCATTTTCGTAGTTGAATAAAAAAAGCATCAACTTTGTGTCGTGCGGCTTAAAAGTGTTGCACTTTAAAAAATTGCCGCAAATAAGTTCGGCAATTTGTCGTTGCTACAGTCATTTGTTGTCTGCTTACAAACGCTTAAACATCTAGGCGGATGATAACTTGCCGGACGATTTTCAGTCGTTGTGGGACCTAAGGCTAAGGTGAATACTTCTTCGATGATCTAAATGATCACGACTTGATTTAAAGGGGATAATGGCCTATATCCCCGGGTCAAACTTGCTAAACGCCTAATTGGAGAATCACAAAGCCCATATGGCGCGTGATGTGGCGGAGGAAGAACCTCCATCCCCCATCACTCCACCCTATCCCCCCACTACATCCAAGTTTTCCCAATAGGACCGGCATGGCAAGGGCTCATACCGCTTCAGTTGCCTTCACCTCACCGCGCTTATAGGAACACCGACAGATTTCCATCCCCTTGTACAGCTTCATACCGTTTCGGTTACCCCTACTTCTCCCATCCCCCCCCCCCCCCCCCCCCCCGGTAAGGGTTTATCCCGCTTCGGTTACCCCTAACTCGCCCATTTCTCCCCGACCCCCCAGGTTAATTCTGACCTCAGTTACCTGAGGTACGAATTTACACTGAAACGGTTACCCTACCGGTTAGACAATTACCCCCTTTTCGGGTAATTGTCTAACCAATCAACCACTGATTGGTGACCTTCGGCACAGGTTTATATCGTTACTAATTGCCTCGACCCTTCGCACCCAAAACGGGTAGTTATCATTTAGGTCCTCGGATTGGTAACGTCGATCTTACAAAGTGGTATCACAATGTACCTCCTTTGGTCTTAGTGTGTCCCTGGCTAGCGGGAACAGCCACCCAACCTAAGCCGCAATATTATTGCGTCTTTTTCCACAGTTGACAAGTATAATAAAAACCTGTTTCAAGCTTTTGAAAGTCGACGTTTAAGCAGGGATTTACATATTCAAAATTTTGACACCAGGTTTGGTCACATACCTTTAAATGCCTATAAGCTAATGCAGAATGAGAAAAGCATTCAGCAAATTTAGGTTTCAGTTGTTAATGTATGGGATTCTGATTCTGTTCCTGTTTTATGTTGCTCGCGACAACGCGGCTTTAGAAGATTAAAAATAAATCTCGGAAGTGTTTCGACCGGAAAAACATAATATCTTCCTTACGGAAGCAATCTTCAATTGCAAGAGAGCGACGATGACGTTTTCAGGTGTAAAAAAAGTTCTGCTTTAGAAATTACATTAGAAATTATTTGTTATAGAGACATTCTGTCAAGAATGTTTTCGCTTCCCGTTTAGTCCTAGACTAAAATAAAGGTAGAAAGTTAAAAATGGAATAAAGAGGTGTGCGAAAAGGATGAATAAGATTAATATTATGTTTTATTCACAAAACTAAGATTAATGAAAGTACTGGTAGATACCAAACAAATCTCGATGCGTTTTCACCGAAAAAAATATAAGATTAACTTAATGTGAACGTTCTTTTGTTGTCGCTTAGGTTCTTAAAAGCGAATGACGATGACATTTTTTTTTTTTTGAGTGAAATAAATGTTCGTCTTAATAAACCATCGTTGTAATATTTTTAATCTCATTCCGAAAAGATTTAATTTTGTATTGTAAATCAATTTGAAGATTTTTTATCGTAGATCAGTTTCCCGGTGGAAACATAGTTATAAATCTAGCGTTAAGGAGTAAACAAGAGTCTTATAGACGGTTTTTGTTGTATGCTTGCTTGCGACATAGTTTTTTGTCCTTGGAACTGCGACAAGGTCTTGGGACAATAAGACCATGGTGGCCTCAATAGCTTGGTGGAAAGTCAAGCAGATTTTGTGCCTTGAAACGGTATTAAAATATGGTACTAATTTATGTCCTATAACCGGACCACATTTTTATCGGTTATCCAATATATGTCTTGCTTTGTAGACCTGAGTTTACCAAACGATGATTTTAACAGGGAAAAGTTTTCGATACTTTACTTGACTGCATTGCGTGTTCTGTCGCAGAGTGTCTTGCTTGAGCGAAGTTTTAGGCTGCACACTCGCACTCCTTATCAAGGTTTGCTTTGGGGCGACATCCAATTAAGTTTGGTCTAGGGGTACAAGACATTAGTCTCATGGTAGTGTTCACTTCGAGGTCAATCTTTTTTGTGTGGCAGCTCTTAAGCTAGACGGAGGCTTCATATGATTAGTAGTCGAATAACCCAATAAGAGAGCAAAGATGCGAAGTATCTTATAGAATGCCTGCTAGTCAATGAATCATGCGGGATGTGCCATGAGGCTTCGGCAGTGCCTTATATGTAATAGTTACTTCTAAGGCGATATCCAGATGTTTCGTGTGTGAAGTTGTGCCCTTAAGTATACTTCGAATCTCCTTCGGTCGACTCTGTGATTGAGGTGGAAATAACAGATCTTAGTTTACAATCGGTTAAAGACTGAACTAGTACTTTTTACAAAAATGTGAAAATACAAAGAAGCACCGCCAAAACTTAAGGGTATTTATATTAAACTTCTCTCATAGTTTAGGGTTGTTTTAGACAACTTTTAGTCGTCTGCTAACCGGCAATTTTAAAGCAACTATTGTTCCACCTCGTTCCCGTTGATATCTTCGAAATGTGGACGACGGCAAAAGCAGAACTGTTCCGTAATAATGTGTTACTCATAAGGCTTATACAACTTCATGTAATTCGGCAACTTTTCGTTGTCCCCCTCCTGGACTTAAATGTGAAGTAAAACACTGAAAGAGCTTACCAATGTCTTAAGTGAATCTGCAATAAGATCTTGCGCCGATGTACGGTTCGAAAACGGTGGACGTTTTGAAACAAAGTTCGACAAAGTAATTTCCAGCATAGCAAAAGTCAATTTTGCAGCTCCAAGCGACTACCGAATCACTCTAGGGTCTAGGGAATTGTGCCTTGCAACTTCTACAAGGGCGATATCGCTAGCAATTTTTATTATTTGAATTTTTTTTCAACCAGTCCTTTTAGTCGCAGGCACTGACGTACACGATAATGCTAGGGGGGGCAATATCACTGATCGTTACGGAGCCCCCGCAGAAACATAGTAGTTTTTCACACCATCCATATCGTAATTTTTCAGTCAACAATATTACCCTTAATAGGGTAATAGTCAATAATATTACCGCCTTGGCAGGCGGTTGCTTGTCAAAAGATGCTACAATATTTGTTTGAAGCAAACAAATATGTGTTTTCATCAAACACCAAAATGTTTAAAGCTGTCTTTCAATCGGAAAAAAAATAAGCACATAATTTGTGATTTAATAAACAAGCTTTGTGAATCAGCTTACTTTTTTTACAAACCTTTCTATGGTTGCAGTAACAATCTTAGTTTGGGGGAAGATAGCTAAGCGTTTGTTACAAATAATTCAAGCTCCTAAGAGAGCTACTTTTGGAAAATGGATTGCCTTTTTACACGGCAACGTTGACTTTGTTTGGATGAAGCAAAAAACTGGCTGATGAAGTTTTTAACAACACATTTTTTCTCTTTCCGAGCGTTATTTATTGTGTGTCGATTATGTATTTTGGGGGGAAGGAACTTATATGTTATGCAAAAATTTGTATTGCAACGCCGCAGCTCCTCTTTTGCGGCTAACAGTCGATTGTAAGATAGCGATTCCAGTATCCTTCCCCGGACGTAATTCGTGACAGAATAAACAAAGCGATTGTAATGCGTTTAAATCACCGTCTATGACTATCTGAGTTCTTCTCAGTCCCCTAATCTTTACTGAGTGACCCTCATCCTGCTTGTATTCGCCCTGAAATTCTGTATACCCGTATGTGTCACCCAAATTGTGTCAGATACGTACAGACCTTTTAACTTCGTCTCAAAAAGCGAGAAAAATTTTATGGTCGGTATCATTGCGAAGAACTCGCTGAAAATTTTCCCGTAAGGATTTTTCGAAGTAATTTTAATACCTCTTTAAAGTTCCCTCTTCTATGAAAGTCTTCCCCGTCAATTTACATTTCACCTAAACTCCTTTTAACTACTCAACTATAAACAAATTTATGTGCCTACTCATCATAGAAATCCTAAATCTCAAAACCAACCTTTAAACCGCTCCCGCATATGTGCGGGCAAAACTAATAATGTCTCAGGTTGTTCCTGAATCTTTTCCATTTCCCGTAATGATAGTCAAAATAATCCCATCAGAAGCCTCTTAATTTCAAGTTTGTTCCCGTATCCATGACTGATTGCGATACCTATACCTACTACAGGTCCAGAAATCTCCAATTAACAAAGTACATACTAACTCCTCGTCCAAATTGAGTGTACTCCTCGAGTCGAGTGCAGTCGTAAAAGAAAGGATAATGCCTCTGTAAGTTCAGAAATAAAGGACTCGTTCGTAATTAAAACAGACTTCCTCCCAGCCGTATATGGTTGCCTTTAATTGAAACACCAAAAAAGATGGGGGCATGTCCAAAAATGATGGAGGTAATTTTGAAAGAAGCACGCATGCAGTTATACCTTCACACAAGAAATGTCCTTCTCTTCAGTTCATAATCGTAAAACTTATAATTTGCTATCATGTTAGGAAGTTTTCGTCTGTGCAAAGCTTATGCGAACCCTTTAAAGTTATCAGTTCATGCAGAATAGATCGGGCCATCAGGGATGTTGCACAATGCTCGTATATGGAGAAATTACAATGCTTGTCTGCCTATAGTCTACGTACATACGGGAATGTACTCCTTTTAATCAACTTGCTAGTGAAACTAAAAATTACCAAGGATAATTCCTCTTAGGACCTGTTGCAGTTTTATGAAATAATAATTACGAAAGAAAATCCCCCTCTGTTTGCGATTATTTTTATTCAGCACAACATGTGTGTGCTTACATTCTCGTTGTGTCATGCGACTACAAGGGGGAATTTTAAATATTCTCCAGATCGTTGAGATCAAGAGTTTCTTCTGTATGCAGCACCAACCGCAAGTGTATTTTGTAAGGGATTATTGCGAGTGCTGTTGCGTTGCACGAGCATGCTGCATTTTTTCAGAAATAACTTAAAAAAAAAAAAACAGTGCTAAAAAGAGGGACCAAAAGCAAAGTAAATTATTCCAGATGGTTGTTTTCGCTGTGGATGCCTGTGTCGCCCACCTGTTAGAGGACAACATGGGTCGTGATTTTATTACATATTCGTATCTTTATTTAAGTTTCCTTTACGGTCTTGCGCTTCCGTTTTTTGTGTGTGACCACCGACCTTTGTATAACTTGATCTTTGTATGACTTTGTTAAACTCGACAGGTAGGGAAAAGGGTTTTTTTTTATCATGCAGTCCACAGAGCTTAGTGTGCTTTGTACTGTTTCATACACGAAACAAGCTTGGCTGGAGCGTGAAACGGGACGAGGGAAACACTTTTATAGAAATGATAGGTCTCTTTGATAGAATGCATTATTTTATTGTTATAACCTAACCGATTTTATTTAAGCCTGTCAAGTTTGTCAGAATATTTTTTGTTGTAACGATTTTGCAAATTTTTCTAATTGTTAATTTTTTCCCTTCTTTTTCAGGTAAGTTTTGAAAAATGGCTGAAATTGTAAGTTATTTCTTTATTTTTTTTTGTCTTATTGTTCTGATGTAAGGTGCTCAATAAATAAGGTGCTCAAAGTTAATTCTTTTAAAGTTCTCATCTTTTCACTTGGGGATGCAAGACGTCCCGCTAGCTGCGGGGCTGTTCCACGAAACCTGTTTTGCCCCGCACAATGTCTGACTTACTTCAGAGGACTTCTTGCGCTTTTCAGTTAAAGGACCTTGTTGCATCTTGTGAGCTCTCAGTCGTTAGCAAATGTAGCCCTACATGTTTAGCCCTAAGGAAACACCCAGTTTGCTCAACTTTTTCAGTCGTAGGATTCAGTTTCACCCCAGTTGATACTAGACAAAAGCTTGTTAGTACCCTTATGATGCCTTGGATCACCTATTCGGAGGCGGTGTATCCAAACCCCGATACTCTTTCGCTGCATAAGTTTATGGTAGCGTTGAACGACATGGTTCGACTACGTAGTATCGACAGTATTTTGGCTCATGTAAACACCTTTTTTGGATCCAAGTGTCCTCGGTATTTGTATGATAAATTGGATTTCTCACGTTCGCGTCGTACCATGAAAATATATATACATTTATCTCGGTTATTTTTAATGCAGTAAGGCTGTTGAACTCGTTACCTGCGTACATCAAAACTATTAGCAGCCCCACAATCTTTTAGTCCACAATTTTCAATCACTTTTGTCAGTACCACTCCTGAAAACTCTAATCCTTTCGAAGCTCCTATCTTTCGTTACTCTCAATTATCTTATGACCGCTGATTTTTACCAGTTTCTTTTTACTTTTTCTCACCTCTGCTGTGACACCTATCAAGATTTAAGAAAAATTGCATGTGCCGCAATTTAGCCCTTAGTCCAGCATGTCCCGCCGATGATTATGATTATTACGTCATAAAACTAACATATAACCCAAATGTAACTTGTGCCCTAAACCCAAATGTAAACCTAATCTTTTTATCGCCTTTGTGCATTCGTTTTATAGAGAGGTTGACGTATTTTATGAAAGCGCGATTAGCTACATAGAAGCCAAATTTTATTTCGGCAGCAACCTTCAATGCTTGTCGACGTTTCATTTTAAGCTAAAACTAAATTTGAAAAATATTTAAAAATTGTTCAAACTTATAAATTTAAAAATGTCAATACCGATTTGTTATTTCAATGGTTTATAAACCTAACATTGTTTTGGTTTCAAAAACAGAATTGAGTAATTTTAAAAATTAAAAAGCCGAATATATTTGGGTGAGTTTTTTTTTTAAAAAAGTTCTTTGCACCAAATTTCGAAAAGATTTGCGATTTCGTTTTTTCCTTGCCTGTGTCAAAAACAGGTTCCGAAAGAATTTTTTGTTTTATGAAAAATTCTTGGCGTAATGCGAAAAACAAAATTTCCATGTCTGTTTTAGAAGCTGATCATACACTGAACAAGCGATTATGCCGAGTAAGCCTTACTTTCCTTTCTAAAAAGCAAACCTTTCTCCCCCTACAGTAGTCTTAAATTAATTTAATTAAAGAACTAACCGATCGTATCGTTGCATATATGGGGCGAGCGGCCGCTATGGCAAAGCCATAAAAAATTAAATTTAATATTGAAAATGGAAAAATTACAACAATTAACAATTCTACAAACATTATAATAATGGCTACCATTATAATAACACTTCCGTGCGAACATCGTCAGGAACCTTTATATTATAATGATGCTGACATTAAGTGACAACTCTTCCTACGGTTCCCCATAAGAGAACAAATGTTTGAAAAACAAATAAAAGCAGCAAATAGTATCGAAACACACAAGTGTGGCTTTGGTAGCCATTGCGAGCTACCGACTGCAAACTTAAAAAACAAGGAAGATGAAAGCATTTTATGAAAAATTATAATACTGCTGCAGTTTTTCGGTCTTTGATCGATTTCTCTCTCTTCGAAACTCAAGTCGGAGTATTTTTGCAATGAGTGAGGAGGAGAATACTATCGTTGCTTATATTGGGGAGCGGCCCCTATATTTTCAATATTAAATTAATTTAAGCAAGCCAGAAACGATTGCAATGCTCATTTCCATCGTGTAAAGTTCCTATGTACAATCAGTCATGAAATTTTACATTGCCCCAAAAAGTAGTTAGGACTTTTCGTTTTTCCCCCAAAAATGTGAAAAAAGTGCTTCGTAGACCAAGCCAATCGCCAGGCTTTAAAGTTTGCTGTCATGTCCACGCTTCCTTATTGTGCGATGTCCTCGCCCGTTGAGCCCTTGTAATAGGGCAAATAGAGACATATTCATTGCACAAAGGGACATGTTCATTTGTCCAGCCCGTCTCAAAGAAAGGGGACTCTTCTGCTCACTCTAGCTATCGTCCCATTGAACTAACTTTCCTTCTTTCTCAGGTCATGGAAAAACATAAAATAAATAAATAGATAGAGTGGCGCAACAGCTCGAGGTGAACCAGGGCCAACTTTTCAACAGTGTATGCTGCGTGTGTTACCTAAAATTTTTTTCCGAATCCGAACGGCACTTTTGACAAGTTTTTCAAGACAAATGATACTCTCGGAGGGCTTGTCAGACCCTCGCGGAAGAACCATCCCTGGCATCTTCTTGGTAAAATCTAGATTCTTGCGCTTGAGCTCTGAAAATCGAGTCCTATTCTATCGATTAGTATTTGATACTGTTTCGGTTACCCCTACCTTCCCCAAATCTAACGTGAGTGGCCTGCAGAACGGGTTTACACCGAAGACGGTTACCCTACATCAGCCTCTTGCCTGAGAATTCCCCCCTGCAAGGGCTCACACCGAATCAGTTAACCCTGCACATAATTCTTAGCAGAGAAGTAATAGGTACGGACCTATACCGAAATTGGTTGCCCCTGCCGGGCTTTCTCTCAGATAGGAACTATTCCTCACTGACCCCCCACCTCCTTGTCGGGGTCACTCCTCGACCTCTAGCTGCTCCCCACAATCCGTATCAACCCGCCCCCTCCATCATCCAGGCAAATTCCCATCTGGAATCCAACAGCTACGAGACCAACTCTCCTGACAACGGTTCACACCGAAAAGTTTACCCACAGCATTCATTACCCTCGGGTATGTCTCAACCAATCAAACCCTGGTTGGTGACCTTCGGTATAGGTTTATACTGTCAACGGTTGCCTCGACCCCTCCCACTCAAACGGGTAATCATCATATAGGTCCCGGGTTGGTAACTCCGGTCCTACAAGTGGTATCGCCCAGTGGTATGGCCCTGAGGGGACAGCCATCCAACCTAACTTAACCTATTGATTAGTAATAATCTTTTAAACCGTTCAATTGTGCTGGATGGGTTCAAGTCTGGGGAAACCCTGGGAAACCCCCGTATAAACGCTGGGGTTCCCCAGGGTTCTGTTTTGTGTTCTACTCTCATTCTCGTTTTCATAAATGTTATTTTGACCTAATCTACTACTAGTCTGATTCACTCCTCTGCCGATGGTATTACCCTCAGTTGGTTCAGGGCTTAAGATCGCGACCGAATCCTAAATCGAATACGCCATGGGCTGACATGGCTGTCTGCATGTCAAATGTTTTTAGGCCTTAAATATTGGGCTAGGGCACTGAAATTTCGTACGAAAGCTCCACGTCATACGATGCAGTACAAGAGTAAAAATTTTTGAAACCTACCCAAAGACACGCCCACAATTGGTCTAAATGTTCAACTACCTCCACAGCTTTCAGAAGTGTAAGACGTTTTAAAAGGCTGAAATTTCACTTGAATTTAGAATCTCCTAATGAATTTCGGACACAACAAGTGGGAAAGTGCAACAGTGGGTATGCAAAAGCTTCAATCCATCTACGACGGATAGCAAAATACCCGACCATACCAAAAAGAAAACTGCCACGACCCCAAAAAGTGGGCGGGATATAAAAATATAACTGTTGAATAAAGCATTCATACTGGGTGGTTGCATACATTTCGGCCTAAAACTCCGCCTTTTCAACTAAAAAAATCACTTTTTTTAACGCCACGCCCACAAAAGTGGGCGGAGACACATACAATATATACATAGAAGTTAGAAATGCTAAATGCTAATATCTACAGCTTTTGTCATAAAATTTTTTGTCAAATTTCATATATATTTATTGAAAAACAGTCATTTTAAGGTAAAATCCCTTAAAAAGTGGGCGTGTTCAATGAAAAAGCTAACATTTTTTGGCTACCTTAAAGACAATTATAAGGCAATGTTACGTACCAAAAATGAATGCGCTAGTGCTATTGAAACATAGTTAAAATTTGCAAAATGTATTTTTTTAAATTAGAGATGGTCGCACATACAGGCCTGTAGTGGGCTTGTCTGTGGGCGGATTCAGCTTATTTTCAAACTTGATCCAAAGGACTGGACTTCCAACCAACCCACAAAATTTCAGATCTCTGCCCTAAAATTTAAGGCCTAAAAGTTGTTTACATACGGACGGACGGACGGACATGGCTTAATCGATTCTCCTGTCGGTCCCATTCATATCTCTAAAAGGTCTAAGGGGTCTACGGTGATTATTTCACTGCGTTACAAACTATACATCACACTTAATATACCCTGGGTCGGGTAAAAAAAAGAAAAAAAAATTAATTGGTAAACCTCCTCCAGTGGGCGAGTTATCTATTTTAAGGGTAAATTTTCAAATGCATCGGATTCACTATTTTTGCTATAAATATAAAAAAAATTGCATAACATTTTGTGTAGAAAACACTTCGCTCTTCATTTTGTTCATACAAGACGGCCACACCCACATTTGGAGGCAGAATTGCAGAAAAACCTAAAATTTTCCAGAAAAATGTAAATTCGACTGGCCTCAAGCCTTATTTAGGAACACATGAAACAAAAAAATTAGCAGGTAAGGTCGATCGGGATTTCATTCCAGATTTCGTTCACTTAAAGTTTTTAGCCACGCCCCTTTTAGAGGTCGATTATTCAAAAATATTGAATGTGAACCAAAAAAATGCATTTATACGTACATTTAAGCGTAACTTTGAAATATCTGTTAATATTGAAAGTTTGTAAAAAGAGGCGGTTGGACCACGCCCCTTTTCGAAGTTTGCACTAGTTACAAAATGTTAAAAAAATAACAATAACATCAGCATCTTACAATGTGGGGTAGGATGGGGTATTCAACGGACTTTAACTTTTGCGCACACAGTGTTGCACTTACTCACTGTTTTTTTTTTTTTTTTTTTTTTCAATTTTAACTTTTTTTTTTATCACATTTCTTCTGGGGTGCCGTGGCGTAGTGGTTAGTGTGTATGCTTACTACGCCGGAGGTCTAGGTTCGAATCCTGCCACCGGCACCTGGAAAAAATGACTTGTTCTTTTTCACGGTCCCCACCTCCGCCAGGACTAGTCCTCCGAGAGTATTTGTCTTCAAAAACTTCTCGAAGTGCTGTTCCGATTCGGCAAATAATTTTAGGTCCCCTTGTATGTGAAGAAATTAACACACACAACATACATTTTTTAAAAATTTTGCTCTGGTTCACATCGAGCTGTTGCGCCTCTAAAATAATTAAAATAAATAGAGTGGCGCAACAGCTCGAGGTGAACCAGGGCCAACTTCTCAACAATGTATGCTGTGTGTGTTAATTTTTTCACATACAAGGGGATCTACAATTTTTTGCCCAATCCGAACGGCACTTTGAGAAGTTTTTCAAGACAAATGGTACTCTCGGAGGGCTTGTCAGACCCTCGCGAAGGTGGGGACCGTGAAAAAGAACTAGTCTTATTTTTTCAGGGGACGATGGCAGGTTTCGAATCCAGGTCTCCGGCGTAGTAAGCACACACACTGTTGTGCCTCGATATATATTTATTCTAATCACATTTTTTATGTAGGAGTATCCATAGCGCAGCTAATGATAATGTGATAGTTCTTTTGGTAAAATCAGCAACCTTAAAACCTTGAAAAAATTATAAAACGATTGCAAAATAGCTATAACTCAATCGAATCGTTCAAACGACTTAATTGACACAAACATAAATTAAGGAAAGTCAATTGAGTCAGTGAACGATCAAGCAAAACCCAAATGACCAAAAACTAGATCGCGGAACGTTGTGGCTGCTATCTCTTCAGTTAAAACATTGTTATGGGAAAAGGACTGAATTAAACTTAAATGTGAATAGCTGACGTAACTCCTCTCCCCTTGAAAATATTACTCAATTTTTTATTTCTGCCCAAATAAGGCTCGAACATGTTTCAATGCAACACTCATTCGCTGCTCCTTGGTCATCAACTAATAACATATTTCGACTAACATTGTAGCAGGAATGAAAATTTATTCCGCATTCTGCTTTGTGTGAAAGATCCTTAGGTTCCTAAGGAAAGATTTTGAAAGGTTCCTAAGTTAGTTAAACCACGTGCGCAAATCTTTTACGGCTCAAGCGTTTGCTTGAATGCAGGGACACTTTAGTGCAACGTAAACTAAACGAAAGACTATAATCGATTGATTAAAACGCAAAATTTTGTTTATCTGTGTCGTTGTAAATTAACACAAACAACCAAAGATGTAATAAACCATGAGTACAAATTACACATTGGCATAGAATCCTAAATTTCTTTTTCGAATAAATCGATCCTTCTTAAAATAAATAAAATTTAATCGCTCTTTATACTAAACATCTCATAAACAACACGACACGGGATCAAAACAAAATCACCAAGCAGCTACACACCGCACGCCGATCACTGGTATTTTGATGAACGAGTGAGTTCTAAAAATTGATGCGTTTGATTCCACCCACTGGAACTAAAAATATAAAAAAAAACACAAAACTTCCCGCAGCTAATACATTTAAAATTCTGCGGACTCTACCATCCGCTAGTTTAAATCAATGCAAGATTTCTTCTCGATAAACCAAAGATATATCGTATCTGCTGTACATCTATATGAATAAAAAAAAATAAATAGAAATTCAAAGATAAAAATAATAAATGAAATATTTTTCAAATTGCCTCACAATTAAGTCCCCTATGCATCGTTAAACGCGTAACCACTTCGGATGTCAGAGTATCAATGGGACGCTATACATTTTCCCAATTTCCACTCGTTTCCTAATATAATTCAGGTATAATTCCCACGACACATACGAACTTGTAATGCATTTTTTTTAAATATTTACACAGAATTGTTGGTACCTCTAGAAAACCAAAGCCTAAGACGAGGAAATGCATCAAATATCCTCTTGGTCTGGCAAGTGTTCACAATCGAATAAATTTTAACATGCGTACGTGTGTATGTAAATATTGCCTAGACCGCACACAGTAACGCCTATAATGGAGAGGGTAATCTTAGAATGAAATTTAGCATTTTATTAATGGTTCTTGGAAAAACTACGGCAACAGCTTTGATTGCAAACACAAACACTTGGTCAATCGGTTGGATACCGACAGCTAAAACTACCGTATGGTTGACAAGAAAAGACACAGAAAAAAAAAATTCTACAAACAAATGCTTATAGCTACAGACGTAGATTAAGGTAAACGCGTAAGTGCAAGAGTTCGTCTGTGACAAACTTCTATATACCCGACCCTATATACCGTGTAGCACCATATCTTAAATTTTTTTTGTCCCGAATTCATATATTATTTGTATAGGCCACGCCCCCAAAAGTGGGTCTGGGCTAAAAATTAAAATCAATTAATTGTAGTTTCGTTAGAATCATGACAAAATGTGTTAAAACCGAAAATTATTGCAGAACAAATCGTTTTTTCCTAAACACGCCCCTTAAAAGTGGGCGGAGCTCAAAACTTTGTATGGACTCAACCTAGCAAATAGTAATATCATGAATATTTGTTATACAATTTTTTTTTTCAATTTGGAGTTAACTTTCCGAGAAATCGAGTTTTTAAAGATCTAACATGGTAAAAGTGGGCATGGTCGATATTGTGAGCAGTCCAATTTTTGTCTTCTTAGAGGTTTTGGGCCATTGCTCTATACCAAAATTTGAGCTCCTACGTCTTGCTTGTCTAACTTGACCAAAAGGCAATTTCATAATTTTGAAAGAAAATTTTAAATAGAGGTCTTACATTGAGGCCAGTGGCGGGCGTGGCAGTTGGCGGATTTAACTAATTTTCACACTTTGTCTGTACAAAATAAGAACCAAGATATACTCCAAGTTTGAGCGTCCTAGCTCAATTTTAAAGACCTAAAAACTTCACACATACGGACAGACGGACGGACATGGCTTAATCGACTTACCTGTCGGTCTCGATCATATCTCTAAAAGGTCTTAGGGGTCTACGGTAATTATTTCACTGTGTTACAGACTATGCATTAAAATGAATATACCCTCGGTCGGGTAAACCCTCCGGAACCTTGAATGCCAGTTTTATCTGGTGCCCTAAAAAAAAATTAACCTTGTTTATCCCTTCGATCAAACGCAGCGGGTGTGAAGGCAGATCGACCGGCGCACGTTTCGTGCAGCTAGGTTTAAGTTTTAAAGTGAGGTTTCGTGGCGTAGTGGTCAATGTGTGTGATTTCTAAGCCGGTGGCCTGTTTTCGAATCCTACCACTGCCATCTGGAAAAAAAGGCTCGTTCTTTTCCACGGGGGCCCACCTCCGCGAGGGTCTGACATCCCCTCCCAAAAGCAACATTTGTCTCGAAAAACTGGTCCTCTTGACCATGATCTTGTACTTTGGATTGCATCAGTGGTCGATTTGCCGGCGACATACTCGCACTGGTCCTCAGATTGCCTTATTGCTTTTCGCAGCCGACTATCTCGTACCCGCTCGACGATCTTGATTGTGTCTGACATTAGCTTGATAGAGCGATAATTGTCACAGCTTCGTGTATCACCTTTTCCTCTGTACAAAGAAAGAAGATAACTTTCCCTCCACTGATTAGGCATTGGATCTCCTCGCATTAGTTTAGAGATGAAGGTCGTTAGCCATTTGGGCCCGCTGACTCCTATTTTTTTCTATAACTCCGATGGTAACTGATCCGCTTTTTGGAGTACTTAACCGCCTTTCCAACCTCTTCGACTGTGATGTCTTGTACTTCTTCCCGGTAAGGAGTAAATTCTTCTGGCAAGTGTTGCCTTTGAAACTGTTCATTTAAAAGTCCCTCACAATACTGCTCCAACCTGTGAAGAATTTTACGATGCTACATGTGTCGCTGGAGTCACTTATATGTTACAGTCGCTTAGACTAGACCCCTAAGCCGCCTTTTACGACAAGAACTATCTTTCGGGTGGGGGCGCTGTAGCGATATTCTTACCCGTCGCTGAACAGGTACTTTAACCAATTTTGATATTTCATGCTAATAAGTAAAGTGGGCGTGGCAGTGGGAGAATTTAGAAAAATTTATACTTGTAGGAAACTGCTTTCAAAATTTAAAATTTTCAGCTCAAAATTTAAGGCCTAAAAACTACAGACGACCTCGACCATATGCCTTTAAGGTCTTGAATCAAACTTATACTCGTAGGTACCTCCTGTCCTATGCTATGGAATGGGATAAAAAAAAGCGGTACCTGTTGTGCTATCTACTGATACAAAGTTTTTAGCGTTCTTGGCGACTTTTGTTGTGAAGATGTTGCTTTATGATCTAAAAATCATTATTATGCAGTTAGAAAATTTTATTAAAAGAGGAAAGAACTCCCTCTTTCCAGTCACACTGTTTCGCTGACGTGCCAACCAAAACAGAGTTTTGCTTATTTTTCTTAATTTCCTCAGTACACATTCTTTGCCTTGTACGCTCCGGTTTTTTTTTTTTGCTCGTTTTTTTTTCGATTCTACTTAGTATCCCATTTCTATAATAAAGTGTCAAAACTCAGACGGCCATCAGACACCCACGCATTTAAAACTTTTGACAAATAAATTTTCCGATGAATTTTCGTAATTTATTTGCGAATCATAAAAAACTCACAGGAAAATTTTTCTCGACACAAAAAAAGAAAAAACAAACAAAATCTGATCTCGAATCAGTGGTTCTATCTATTTCATAGCAATCATGCAGAGTACAGACGAAAGAGTATCTAATAATATTTTTTCCGGTTGAATTTCACCCCCTGATATTTTGTTGAGCAAGACGAGATGGTTATATTATATGAATTTTTATTTGTGTATGTTTTTTTTTTTCTTTTATTCTGTTCCTGCCACCCACATGCAGTGTGCCACTTGTTGAATATACTATAGGGATCTTCCACGAGACGAGAATCGCTGACACCAGCAACGCCGTCATTACGCCCTGGTGTGGACTACAACCACGGCACGGCACAATTGTACGGGTGTATCTGTTGACATTGTCTAAGACTGTGCTCCTCCAGGGGGTGTGAAACGAACAATTAAATCACAATCGGAAACTTTGTGGCGATAATCGCTTGTGCGTGTATGTATTTGGCTGCTGATGGGTGCTTTTGTGTATTGTATAATGTTTTTTTTTTTTTTTGTACTTTAGGCGCGTTTTTTATTGATTCTAGTCTAGCAGCTGGCGCGTTCCTTTTGGATACCTTTGTGTGTATATTGGCACAGTTGTTGGCTATTACAGTGGATACCAAGTAGATGTACATTATGCGCAGCTGCATACGATATAAAAATTACTCTTATCGCATCTGCCTATCGTGAGTAATAGCATGGGAAGCCTTCACTTATCAGGAATTAGAGATATGGATAGTGTAGGGTTTTTTCTTTTGTGACTCCGCTAAATGATTAATTGGTGCTTAGTTGGATAGAAAAATTTGGCAATTTAAAGGAACAATTTCATGCGTGTGCAAAAACATTTTCACCCACTTCATTTGAATTCCTAATGGCCCGCCGGGTCTAATGCCACACTGAAATGGACCTACTGAAAAACGGCTTAAGGCGTTCACACAGTACATTATTTCAGAGGGTCTGCTTTCTTGAGGATTGTCGGGCATGCCGATATTCGCCGGACAAACTTTCCTCCGTCCATATCTTGCAGATGAGCTTGTGCATGCTCCTAACCAGCTCATCGCAAGCGGATCTAGAAAGTTCGACAGCTAAGCCGTCAGATGCACTTAAGCTTAAAAAACAGCAACCTTCAATTCATCCGGGTCGGATGGGTGGTATCGTTCGTATGCTTCGTCGGTAACGTCTACCTTAGGTTTTGGCTCGTCTTCGCCGTTATGCAATCTGCACGAAAACTTTTTCCAAATCCTCAGCACCGACTGCGATTCCAATACGTTGTTCGCTTGATGGTTTAGACTTTAGTTTACCTTTTGATCCACCGACGCGATTAATTTCCTAAAAGTTGGCAAGTCTGCTGTAGGTGATGAAATCCGGAGGTGGATTCGTCTAAGATGATCTATGATAAGTGATGTCTGTGATCATCACAATTTTCTTGTGACAGCTCCCGATCAATCACCATCAAAATCAGCTGCTCACCAGTTTTCAAACTTTCTGGTAAGTTGGTTGTTTTAACCTACTCTTAGGCTGACTTTCTGCATGTACGAATAAAAATCAGTGTTCTTACATCACAAGCCTAAATAAAGCAACAATTCGGAACAATATTTTTCTGATCAACTTACGCAGACGGATTATTTTGTTTGATCACATTGACTGTCACAAAATGTGAAAATCACAAATCACCGCAGCCGATTCCACCCCTGGACAAAAATGCTCACGTCAATGGATTTAGGCGCGGGTGTTAAATGCTAACACATGTCTGGGCTAGTGGGAAAACCAATAAAATCAATTAATTGTAATTTCGTAAGATTCATGACAAAATGCTTTAAAAACGAAAATTATTTCGGAAAAAAACCGTTTTTATACCCCATCCCATAGGATAGGAGGTATATTAAGTTTGATTCAGAGTTTGTAACATAGAGAAATAATCGCCGTAGACCCCCAAGACCTTAAGGGCATATGATCGAGACCGAATTGTTAGTCGAATGAGCCATGTCCGTCCGTCTGTCGATAGGTTTTAGGCCTTAAATTTTGAAACTTGATATCTGTTCTTTCTAGGTCCCGAAGCAGTACAATTGTAAAAATTTTTAAAATACGCCCACTGACACGCCCACTTTACTTAATAGCATGAAAAATCAAGGTTGTCGCAGGAAGCTGAAATTTGGTATGCGATATCCTCGCTTAAGTTTATTGTGATTGGCATTTAAAAAAAAAAGGGAATACCGCCCCCTTGTAGGCGTGGTCATACTTAATATGCATTCTAATAAACGGTTTTTATTTGATATTTTTGCTTTAAATCCAAAAAACTTTCACTATAAAATGTTCAGATGTGTGCGTAGGCTATCAACTCAAGTGAATTAATTTTCGCCACGCCCACTTTTGGGGGCGTTTTTTTATTAAAAACCAAACTTTTATTATGAAAATGCAGTCAGCACGTGTATACTATTTCTGATAAAAAATATAAACAAAAAAACGATGTTGTTGAGAAGGGGTGGATGCAACGCCCCTTTCTTAGGGAGAAGATTTTTAACTGAAATTTAGCAACCAAGATTTGTGACACAATTCGGAGCTTGACAGTGGTCAATTGGGATGCGGTATCCAAAGATTCGCCTAAGCGGATTGTAACCCTCCCACTAGTTTTTTCTAAAAATGGGCGGAGCCCAAAATTTTGTATGGAGCAAACTCAGCAATTTTTTCGCATTCGAGTGAAATTTCCGAGAAATCGGGGTTATAAAGATCTAACATGTTAACTTGGGCATGGTCGATATTGTGGGCGGTCCCGTTTTTGTCTTCTTAAAGGTTTTGGGCCATTTTTAGTCTATATCAAAATTTGACGCCTTGTCTAACTTGACCAAAAGGCATTTTGAAAGAAAATTTGAAATAGAGGTTGTCTTACATTGAAGCCCCCCGTAGTGGGCGTGGCCGTTTGCGTATTTAACCAATTTTCACAATTTTTCTTTCCAAAATGAGGGCCAAGTTTGAGCATCCTAGCTTCGACAAATTGACAACAGCTTTTGTCAAGTCGATTGTGCTTGCCTCTGGTCGCTTTGACTGCCTGTTGATAAGTTTATCAAACTATAACGCTCTCACAGCAAATTCCCGGTGACCACGCTCGATGCAATTCCATGCGAAACGTTCGGGGTGGGTTTCAGTATTGTGCTCATTAAAATTAATAAAATACGCGGCTTATCCGAAAAAAAAAAAAAAAATAGTGAAATGACAGACGGATGGACCGACGGACATGGCTTAAGCGACTCACCTATCGGTCTCGATGATATCTCTAAAAGGTCTTAGAGGTCTACTGTGATTATTTCACTGTGTTAAGAGCTTTGCATCAAACTTAATATGCCCTAAGTCGGGTATAAAAACCTGAGACGCAACAGCTAAGCTGGGGGTTAAATAAGACCAACTTCCCAAAACTGTATATCTACCCACTGCGTGGGCTGTATTTTTCCTACATACGGCGACATACAATTGTCTGCCGAATCTAAGGAGCACATCAAGAAGTTTTTCGGAACAAATGACAAATTTGACCATTAAGGTTTTTGGTTGACAGTGGTGAGAATCGAACCCAGCCCTCCCGCATAATAAGCACACACATTGACTACTACGTCACAGCAGACATCGCGCTGGCAATAAGTTCTCCGCGATCATGACACCGTAATTTAAGATTTTTCGTGGGACTGCCTCCAACATGATGCACCATAAAATGGTCCTAAGACCGACCCATGTGGGACTCCCCCAGTGACATTGTTTGTATAATTGCTTGAATAATTTTATATACGAGGCGCCAGAAGTAGTATAGTGCATTTATCCTAGCGACTGAACTTCTGATGTCGGTTCAGTTCATTGATGCAGTCTTTTGAAAGCCTAAGCTGTTGGTCAGAGTGGTTTTCTTTCTCCCTTTTCTCTGCCACTGCGAGTAACCTAGTCTGGCTCTCTATTTACAGTCTCCTTTAAAGCTGTAGGGTTCGACAGCCTAGTTCAGTCCAATAGTTTGCACGGTTTTTCTAGCACCTCCTCAGTTATTGCTGGGGTGTCCGAAGAGTTATCTCTTATCAAACTACACGATAGGATGAAGAGATGCTCAGGCTCTAATGTATACCTCTAAGCCTTATTGGACACGCAATTTGAGTTTTTTGTAAATATTTACTATTGGTCTTCACATCATTCTTTATATATTCTATTGAAGATGGATTAACCATGACTTCTTTGCAGAGACGTAGAAAGTTCATAGCTTAACTGTCCATCATGGCTCTACTCCAGGTTACGCCTGCCCAGCCAGAGAAAATTCAGGCGTTGGTGGAAGTCTCTTCTTTTGCGCCGTTGCGATAAAAGTATCTAAATTTTGATTTTATTTTTCATATCAGCTTAAAAAAAATTAAAGGAAATCCTATTAAAAATTCGGCGTCGTGAAGAATAGGGTAACACTTTTTTTTCGAGGTCGAATCCAAATTTTCGCACTTTCAACAATAAAGCTTGATGCCAAACTCTGTTAAAACTCTGCCTTTGAAATATCGACCACAACAATGAGGAGGAAAGAAGCAGTTTTCGCATAAGCTAAAAATCACTCCTCTGCCACCTGACAAAAAAAAGAGTCGTTCTTTTTCACGGTCCAAATCTTCGTGAGGGTTTAACCACGTCGATCTATTGCACCACTCCCACTATAAATTTCACTTTTAAATTTCTTCACCTTTAAATTATTTCAAGAAGTCACTAACTAAAAAAAGCGCACTCTACCGACTGCGCCAATATGCCGGCGGTTATGTTGAAAAACTTAACTTTATTATTTTTGTTTCCAGAAGGTTTTTGCCGGTAGTTGGAAAAAACTAAGAAGATTAGCTGGTTCAACCTTTTCCGATGCTGAACAATTTATTATCGTTAAGGAACGTAATGTCGGAAAAAAACGTTAATATTTAGCTCACAACAAGGGTTTTGCATACTAGAGCTGTAAAAGAATGCAATCATTTTGGATCGCATTCTTTTCAAGTCATAGTTAAAACTTTCAATTGACTTCGATCACATGGATTGAATACCTTAATTTAACTTGACAATTTTAAATCACCATTCATTTTCAAGTCATTGATTGGCTATTCAATTCAGTGAATTTAAAAAATTTATGTTCTGTGATTATCGTAAAGTCATTGAAGTCATTTTAAAGTCATTACAGTCATGTTGAAGTCTTTTGAATCCAATGTTTCCAATGATAAAATCATCATCATCATCATCATTTTCGAATGCCGCCTATCCTTTAAAAGGGTCGCGGAGCGAGGGTGGCTAAATGGTCCTTCCATCTTTCTCGATCCTCCGCCACCAACTCAGGAGACTCCTGCGCAATCCCCAGGCGGGACTCAGAGAGGTTCTTTACCTGATCCCACCACCTGTTTCTTGGCCTACCAGAACCTACCAGAACCAGAAACAGGTTCGGCTAGCATGACCTGTCTAGGAAGTCTGTCAGGGGGCATGCGAACAACGTGCCCAAACCATCGAAGAATCGATCGCTCCACTCGGAGAAGTAGCTGCTCAACATTAAGATTCCTACGAATACTGACGTTTCTCACTCTGTCCCTTAGAGTAACACCAGCAACGCACCTCAGGAATCTCATTTCGGCAGCTTGTACCCGCGATCTGATTCTTTCGGTCATTACCCAAATTTCATGACCATAGATGAGGGTCGGAACGAACACTGAATTAAAAACTGAGATCTTTGCTTTCACTCCAAGCTCAGCTTTCCTGATGACCGGCCGGGGCAGTTCCTTTACTATTGCTCCAGCTTGGCCAATTCTACAGGACAACTCAGTATCACTCCTCCCATCTGCCGTGAAAAAGACCCCGAGGTACTTAAACTTCTCCACCGGTTTTAATGGAACTCCATTTATGTGCAGGGTACACTGCACAGGAGTTCGGGAAACAACCATCACTTCCGATTTGTTCACGTTTACTTTCATCCCAGCATCACCACACATGGCTGCAAACCTATCCAGTGCTCGTTGAAGTTCCTCTTTGGATGATGCAAGGATGGCCAAATCATCTGCGAAAAGCAGATGGCTCATCCTGATGCCAGCCAATTCGAAACATTTCTCGCCAAGACTGCGCCTCACCATCCAGTCCATATATGCTATGAAAAGGAGCGGCGACAGAACACAGCCCTGGCGAAGTCCAACGCGCACATCAAAAGGACGGGATTTGACGCCATTTATCCGTACACAGCTTCTGCAGTTTCCATACAAAGACTGAATGGCTCTCAGAAGAGGCCTACTCAGCGCATAGTACTGCAAAACTCTCCACAGTGCATCCCGAGGGACTCGGTCATACGCCTTTTCCAGATCTACAAAACACGCATAGACCGGTTTGGCATATTTCCAGGCCTTCTCAAGAGTAACCTTCAGAGTAAAAAGCTGGTCGGTTGTGCCTCTGCCAAGCCAAAAGCCGCACTGTTCTTCCCGTAACAAAGGCTCGATTACAGCTCTGGAACGCGTTTCCAACACCTTCGCGAATACTTTTCCCGGAAGACTCAAGAGAGATATGCCCCTATAGTTGGCGCAATCTCTCCTGTTCCCTTTTTTGAAAATGGGCACTATAACTCCCGTTTGCCAATCGCTAGGTGCCTTCCCGCTATCACAGGCCACCTTAATGACACGTGTTAGCCATTTGACACCCTCTTCACCCATTGCCTTGAGCATTTCTGGCCGGATTTCATCAACTCCAGCAGACTTGCCAACTTTTAGCGATTTAATCGCTTCAGTGACTTCGTCTACTGTGGGACTATTCTCCGCCCTTATCTCGTCAGCAGTGGGAATGCCATCTTCAGTGCCCTGTTGGGGGTTGAGCAACTCCGAAAAGTGCTCTCTCCATCTGCGCAAGACATCGCTCTCACTTGAAAGAAGTGTACCGTCCTTGGATTTAACCCCTTGGATGATATTTAACTTCCTTCCTCTGAGCCGGCGAATGGTCTGCCAAAATATCTTGTTCGCAGATCTGTAATCGTGCTCCAACTTCTCGCCGAACTTTTTCCATGACTGTTCCTTGGCTGTTCTGACTACCAGATTGGAAGTCCTTCGCGCCTCATTGTACCCGGCTCGAGAAGGTGAGTTTCTACATTGGATCCACGCAATGTAGGCTCTCTTCTTCTCTCTGATGGCTTCTTGAACTCCAGGCGTTTGAAACCAAGCAGTTCTTTTCTCACCACCAGCCGCTACCCCAAGCCGCTTCACTCCACAAACATTTCATGCAGAGGCAATGACTGCCGATAAAAACAGCTGCCATTCCTCCTCTACATTCAAAAGGTCAGTTGGAATTTGTTCAAACTTCTCCGAAACATGCTGTGCAAAACGCTCTCTGAAATCAGAGTCAGCATCCTGCAACCTTTCCCACCGTATGCGGGTCACCAGTCTTGGTTTTCGCCTGGGTGGCAAAGGAATACTGTCACTGAAAAACAATTTACACAACACTAAGTGGTGATAAGTTGACAACTCAGCTCCCCTGAAAACTCGAACATCACAAATCATTCTTTGAACACACGATGGTACAACAACAATGATAAAATAAATGATAAAATGATTTATTTCCTTTACAACTCTGTTGCCTACGATGCTACGAGTGTTACAGAAGAAGTAGCTGTGACAAAGGAAGGCTATAGTCTGGGTTAGGTTATGTTGAAAACGGCAACAAATAAATCCTGATGCATCAAATGCATGAAGGAAAGCCCAAAAGGTCAGGATGTCATACGTCGCCGTAAAACTTTTCTATATTCTGTCAAGACAGAATCTTAATCACTTCGTAAAAGTGCCTTCAAAGTGCCCATAAAGCATCATCTAAAATTAGCAAAACAGAAGTGCTATCCAACACCATCGATTACGTAGACACCGGTAACTACGTGACATGATCCTCAAACAGGACAAAACCCATATGCAAGCATTTACCACAAGAGTGTCCACATACCTATTCATCGTCGTCGTGCTGGACGGCAATTTCTCGTTTTTTAATGTTTTTTTTTTTTTTAAAGCCCCATACAATGTCGCAGCCGTGTTCCGACGGAATGACACTGCGGTCGTCGGCGATAGTGTGATGTTCATTCCATTACCACGAGGCAAAAAAGGACACTTGGCCAGTTATAACTGACAATGACAACGCGAGGAATCGAATTACTTTTCGTTACGTTGCATACAAATCGTTTCTAACGAAAAGTTTTTAAATTTTCTTTTCATAAGGTTGGGTGGTAAAAACCCCAGTTCTTCTTCACCTTCGCAATTGGAAGATGCATAGAATATCGCAAATGACCGTCTGTATGTGCATTGTTAATGCACTGTCTGTCGTGTGCGGCGAAGACCGACGCCGACGTGTGCTGTCAAATTTTATCGAAGCTAATTGAGAAATGTTCAAGGAAAAAAAAATCTCAAAAAGATTCTGCCGACAGCCAGCGTCGGGCTTGCCAAGCCCGTTGACCAAATAATGAAAAGAATTGTAATAATACGGATTTCGGTTGAGTGATGGGGTATATCGTTTTTAGAAAGACTGTGCCCCAAACAGATCGCTTTGTGAAGGTGGACGACAGAGCCGCGTTGTTTTCAGACAGCGAATGTGATAATTTTCTTGTTTATATTGACGCCAGACGGATGATGCGGGACACAGACGGACGGGCTTCAGAGAACATGTATCCAATGTAAATATCAACAAGAATTGCGAAAAATTTTTGACGTTGAATGTGAGCTTCGCGCCGATTTTAAGGTATTTTCGAGTAATTTTATGAGTGGAAGATAAACTAAGGATGAGAGGAGACTGAAGCAAATGGGGGCTGAAAATATTTGTTTGCATTTGGATTGCTGCAAAAACGGTCGAGAAGATTCGTTGTTTGCAAATATTTATGTTAATGCAGTGACATATCTGTGTGTAAGGTTGATAGGGCAACGAAACACCAAAGGGTATCGATAAAAAATATTTTTCAACAGACTTCCTTGCAGAAAAATGTGTAATAGCCTTGAACTTAAAAAAAATTAAAATTTATAAGCGTTGATCGAACTGAATTTCTGCCTAAATTTAAGGCAAATGCGGGACACCCTTGATTGTTGTTTTGAAACTTCAACTTCATATCTAGGAACAAAATATTCCGATTAAAACACCAAAAATTCCTCCCGCAAGTGTTATGCCATTACAAAGAAAAGCCATGGTAGAGCGAACTGACTTATAAGTTACAGCCCATTATCCAATAACAGTTTATGGCTGATATTGACTTAGATTACAAACGCTGACCAAAAAGCCACTCAATTATATGAGTGGATTAGTGGATTCTCTGTACAAAGGTGTTTAATATTCGGCCATCCCTAACCTGGGTAACAGACGCCGACCAGGAAACTGCGCATTATGAGGCAGAAATTTTCATTAGTTGTTGGTTTTGGTCTACGCTGGATATTTTCCATACCGGAAGCCACCATATCTAATGAACGTTCCCATATCCGCCACCTAGGGTAGCGGTAACCCCAATCGCTCCATATGTGATATGGCAACATACATCCACCTTAGGATTATCGGGCTGCATTCCCAAGATTTAATAGAGCTTGCGTCACTTTCCTGTTTATTTCTTCAATGTACCTTTTCTGACAGACTTATTTCTCTCAGTTGTGCAGGTTTTCTTATCCTCGTAAGGGGTATAATTGTCTTTTGTAAATTTTCACAACGGGTCTGTTCAAATTTACCTCAAGCAACCATTGCTATTCTGCGTATGCCTGACATTTGATGTCTTGGTTAGTTAAAATCTCCATGATACTTATCAACAACAAGGTTCCATAATAGGGAAGATGTAACTCCTCGTCCTCCCTATGGACATTCTCCATTGTGTTAAAGGTATGCGTCTTTGCTGATCTTGGGCTGAGTTTTTTTTTTTTTTTATAATATGCTCGTGAATAAGAGGTTATGACTACCTCAAAATGCGTAGCATATCGCGAGCGTAAAGAATTTTGGGACAGAAAAGATAAAAGAAGAAAGTAATTTCGATCCAACACCAACTGTGATGAGCCAAACTTGAAAACTCTGCACAGATACAAGAAAGCTTACCCCCGCAAGTGTTATGCCTTTACGGAGAAAGGCATTAGTATAATCAGCAGAATATTTCACAGAAGCATCTGGTATGCATCTAATTCTTTTCCATTCTGTTTGCATGTCGGAAGAGAAAAATGTGTTTTGCATTCGACCGACCTTATCCTGGATAACAGACGCAGACAAGGAAGCCGCTCATTTTGAGACACCCGCTTCTGGATTTCTCGTTTGTTGCTAGTTTTTGGTCCACGATATTTTCCATTCCGGTACCCACCATATCTGGTGAGCATTCTCCTATCCGCCACCTGGGGAAGTACCCAATTGCGGACCAGCAAGTCCAGAAGGGAAGTTGTTCGTCACTTAGTCACTGTGTAACTCAGTCTCTGTGGAACTGCCCTGTCTGTAGGCGAATATTTTCCTCACATAATTATCTACAGCATTTTCCATATAGTTTTGAGAAAAAAACGATATTATGCTAATTAGTCTATAGGATTTCGGTAGACTTGGATCTCGCTTCCCCATTTTTGAAATGAATACTAACCTTGCCGTATTCACTGGTTCGATATATAATAGCTCAGAGCTTGACTGTTATTTTGTTCATACCCGGTCAGGACGACTAAAATGAGCTGATTGCCCTCCCTCTGACTAAGATTTCTGTTGCTATTTTCCAGTCCTCTTTCCGAGGTCTTATTAAGTTGCACTTGCTTGTATCATTACTTGTAGGTATTCGGACGACTACCAGAAAAGTAAGTTTCTGATAGAAGTCGGGCTTTCTGTACAAAATTTTCGGCGAAGCTTCCATTCAGTTTTCTCAGGGGCAATTGAATCCTCCTGTTTTTGCTAGCGTCTTATGTAACTTAACCGCAGTAGGAGTATCTTAACAACTTTCTTAAGCTTTATTGTTTAGTTTTTCTTACTTCTTGTTGTAAGAGGTCAAGGCTATTCTGTAGCTCTGCCAGTCTCCAGAGCGGCGCGTTGTCGATCGTAGGTGATTCTGGTCAACCATGGCTCCTTATTTTTCCCATTTCTGCCTATTGGGCAGTTAGCTTCAAACGCATCTGTGATGTCTGGTTTTATGCCCTCTACTGCGTGTTCTAGTTCTCAATCGAAAGCTCGATACATGTTGCAATACATTCGCCAATACATGTTGCAAATTCTATTCAAGAGACGATTCAAAGAGTTTCCAATTCGTCTTCATCGGGTTGCTAAATGGGTTATTTGACACGTGATTTTCATAACACAAAGGTTATAATCCTGTGAGCATACAAAGATCGCTCACTATATGCTCTAGAGTGCCTAACATATTAGGCTGTTGTGGGTACCTAATTTAAGGTTTAGTAGCCCCTGCCTATTTTGAGTTACAAAAGGCCTAATACGCAAACAATGTGGACATTTTTCTCACTGCGTAGAGCCCTAAGTTCTGACTAAAATTTTTCATTTTTCTCACTGCGTAGAGCCCTAAGTTCTGACCCGACAGAAAACACCTAGAAACCCAATAATAACATAAAATTAAAGGAATGCGCCATATTACCTAGTATGGTATACCATTTGACCCGCCCTTCAAAAAGATGTTTTTGTACCCTACCCAAGGTATATAAAGTTTGTTGCGCAGTTTGTAACGCAATGAAAACGTAGACCCCTAGGACCTTTTAGAGATATGAACGCGACCGACAAGAGAATCGATTAAGACATGTCCGTCCGTCCGTCCGTAGGTAAACAACTTTTAGGCCTTAAATTTTAAGCTAGAGAGGGATCTTAGCTTAAAATAACTGTTTTTCAATAAATATAATGAAATTTGACTAAAAATTATGTGACAAAAGTTGTAGATATTAGCATTTTCTAACTTTTTCGTGCACATAGTATATGCCTGCCCCCACTTTTGTGGGCGTGGCGTTTACAAAAGTGATTTTTTGATATAAAAAGGCTGAGTTTTAGGCCGAAACTATGCAACCACCTAGTATAAAGCATTCAAAAGTTATATGTATTTTTATATCCCGCCCACTTTTTCGAGGCATGGTAGTTTCCTTTTTTGGTAGGGTAGGGTATTTTGCAATCCGTCGTAGATGGACTGAAGCTTTTGCATACTTACTGATGCACTTTCCCACTTGTTTTATTCCGTATTTGATCAATGGACTCGAAGTCATTATCTGTTCTCAATTGCCTATCTTTTTTCTCACTATCAGTGTCAAGGTTGCACCAACAAAAACATCATCTCTGACTAATCACAAACACAATCCCTCTCAATCACCAGGTGGTCGCAGTCAATTCTTTCACTCCATCATCGACTAGAAAACCACACTGAAAACACTAGTTGCCCTCAATTTCTCCGTCTACTACAACTAGACAAAAGTTGTGCTCATTACCTCTCGTCGTAGTTACCCTTCGAATATCAACACAACCTCAGAAGAGAACTGTTGTCACTGTCAGTTTCATTGAACACTTGAAAAATTAGCTGCGCTGCATCGTCAGCCACGACGACGGACGGACTGATTGTGTGCCAAGTGCTAAAATGCTTCGGCATTGTGAATTGATCGTGTACCTCAACCTTGGACATCGACTCTACTATACCAACACTGATGAATGATTAGATGGTTCGAGTCTTCGTTTTTTTTCTCTGATGTAAACTAGTAAACTTGATCCAATTCCTGACATTGATTAGATCGGTCCTCATTATCGGGTGTGCTCTCGTCGACATTGACTTTGTTTCGAGTCTATGTAAAAATGTTCAGTTACTAAACCAAGAATAGATTTTTGGTTTTTTAGCATTTTTTTGTATTTGTCTAGTGAATTCTGTTAATTGCGGCTTTTGTATAAGAAATTTCGCCAGAGATAATTTTTAATAAAAATGATGTGACCTGACCATTGACATAGGACCACCGCGCCATATTTATTCTATTTTATTCAAAGCACATGCACTTGAAGTGGTCGTTTAGGTATTCTATCCTCCCTCCGGAAGGAAGGAAGTTCGAGTATTTGATAGAACGATAGGTAGAGCCAACGCCACCTTACATATACGCCAATGGAATAAAAATTAAATGACGTGCCACATACGTGTGCACATACTTACCGGATCTCGTAATGGTGGTGTTGCTGCAAATTGCTTTTGTCTGCCATAGAAAATACGTTGAGGCGACTCTAGCAATTGACCATTGGCAGTGTGTTCGACAAGTTAATTGACGAATGGACTCTGACGCTTGGTTATTTGTGTCTCCAGAGTTTAAAAAACGCTTCTTCAAAGCTTCCGGTTTGTGGGTTTAGGGAAAGACCCTCAAATGCATTCAAATTTCAAGTAATGTCGCGGTACAATTTGATATACGTCATTAACCAAAACACATGTCATAACCATTTCGATAATTACTACGAGCCCCACAAAAACACTCAATACCTACAAAGTGCAAGAGCGGAACCTTCACCCACAACAACGTGTCTGTTTGCTCTTTATACCACACTGCCAGCAGGTTAATGCTGCGGCGTAGATACTCGTAAGACCGTTAAAACTCAAATACAAAGTTTCCTGCTCAGTACACTGTACTGTATATGTATCCCCGACTAAATGACCATCGAAAACCTAGCCCTGCACGATGCCATCAGCAGCGAAGGAGGGAGGAGTAACAGAGTGGAAATAGCATTTGTGCCCTACAACACTAAGGTGCTTTAAGTGGTTTTACATTATATTGCATTTGTTATGCTCTGCTGGGTGAGATGGTTTGGGGGTGCCTTTTGCTGTGTCGGTAAGCTGCTCCTTCTCTTTCTCTGGCAGGTCATTCCGATTCGATATTCAAGTGCGCGCGAAATACGTATAAGAATTAATTATTTAAAATGATGGTACACCATCTTTCACCACCACCAAGGTAGCTTCCACTATATGCTCCACCCGGTATTCAGCCAGCCAGCGGCAATGCGGATGGAAATACCAATTTTTAGTAATTATTTATTAAAGTTTTCCATTACGTTAAATATTGACCATTGAATCTCCTGGCGCCGTGTCCAACCACGGATAATGATAATCCCGGTAAGCTGGGGGTTTACTTTTGTTCCTTGGCTTATCTGGTGCTCTTATAGACAGTCGTCTCTGGAGTAAGTTGGTTTTGCTCTTTATTTAAAAATGTATGAGGTAAAAGTTCCTCGAATGAGTTAGATAGATGTGCTCGCAGCAGTAGTGCTCGTAGCCTTTACCTCTATTGTCCTGGGAATTCGGACCTGGGAAGTGCGGATGCATCAATCGACGAGAAATCGATTTGTGGAAAATCACCTGTGGGAGGATGATAGTTCACTCTTTTGTTGTTGATAATTTCATATTATTACTTAATGCTGGCAGACATAAGCTCATGTACAATTGTGTAACGAAACATAGCACGGATGACAGATATAAAAGTGGGCAAACAGAATATTGTTCCCAACAATAAATAAAAAATAATATTTACGACTCGGACGCTTGACAGACAAAGAGATTAATAGTTGTTTTTAGGTGGTCAAAAAATATATTCCTTACAATTAATTTAGCGATTGTTTATTTTTATATAAAAAAATGAAAAAATTCTCAACATTTTCAAGCTGAATTATGATTTATTTGAGTGATTTATCATAAAAAAATGTTTATTACATATTTTTGGCAAATGTTATCTTTAGCGTTTTTTTCCTTAATTTTTAAATATAACTACTGTTTTTTCTTTTCTTATTGCAGGTACGTGAACCATTTCATAATTTCGTAAGTTAATTAGTTGTTTTTAATTGAAAGGAGCAACACAAATTCTAAATACAAATTTCCAATGAGAGTGAGTGACTGTGTATACGCAACTACCAACAAAAATTAGGTAGATACGTAAAAAAAGGAGGAACATGACGTAATAAAAAATTAGGAAAAATGATGAGGATGAGGTACATTTCCAAACGATTTTTACAATTTTGGCGGCTTTTTTCATCGTTTGCTTACACGTATTTTGTAGTTATCCCTCTCACTCAATATCTGTCTTCTTTACCTACCGATGACACTATAATTTTTAATGAGTGGAAAAAATTAACTTGCATACCAGCATAAGGGTTAAATTCGAATTTGTTCAAAGCTCTCCGATAGATACACTCGAAAAAAAAAAATAGTTATAAAAAGAATTTTATGCTGTAGCCCAGCAATTTTTGTAGGTTAAAAGGAACCCAAGAACTTTTTATTGTTGGTTTAAGAATGAAAGTGTTAACTTTGAACAAGAACTTATATTCTTGTTTCAAGAATGAAAAATGTCAAAACAGAAATGTAAACTGTTGCCTAAAAAAGGCTTTGTTGGTGTTGCAAAGATTTTAAAATTTATTCCTGCTGCAATCCAACAATTATCTAACTGTTGCCAGTAGCTATTGCTTTTAGAAAAAATTCCTTTCGAGAAAAGGAAAAAAAAAAACCTTTGCCCAGGTTGAGATTCGAACCTGTCCACCTGGGTCATGCGTCTGATAGTCAAATTGCACTCCACTAAAGAAAGTATTTCTAAACGTATATAGTTCTTGGCTACATTCAGACCCTCTCTTATATCGATTTTTATATATGTATCCTCTCTGTTATTCAACTGGATGTTGGTATAATCGTGCCGTCTAGAATTAATGAATTATAAATTTTTATTGCTCACTTTACTTTTAACTGTCAGTGAACATTTTATGATAAATTAAATTAAAACTTACTTGACTTGAGGCTTAAACATGTGTCCTAGCGCATCAAAGGCAGCTACGCTATCCACTAGGCTATCGCGTGATATGGGATGGGTTATGCCTGCCGAAGTTGCATATTACACGTTCTACTTTTTTTAAGTTTTTCAACATTAAATTCTTATTGTAACAATAAGTTCTTAAAACCGAATTTTCACAAAAATAATTGACATTTTTAATTGTTGTGGCAACAATTTTCATACTTAAAAAAATCGTTATCTCAAGAACTAATTGATGGATCAACTATTTGATTTCTGAGGCGAAACTTATTGTTGTGCCAACAATTTTCTGTTTTTGAATATGATTGACAACGATAAAATTTTTATTTTAAGAATTTCGGTGTTAAATTGTATATTTAATTTTTAAAAAATCAACAACGAGTTCTTGCTTCAAGAAAACATTGTTGGGCCAAGAATTTTTGGTTCATAATCCTTCAAGAATCGAAAATTTTTGGGACAACAACGTTTTTTTTTGTGTGTCCAAAAAAATCAGTCAAAAAAAGATAATCAGCAAATAACCAGTCTTGGCTTTTGCTTTAGCCCAAAAGCTATCTTTCCACCTCTGGAAACCCTTTTTCGATTGATTTCTTGAACACACCTCCGAAAAATCAAACAGTAACCTCTGATTTAAAGTGTGACGGAACTACGTGTATTTTGCGTGGGAAGGATGTGTATGATGGACAAGCCATTAGCAAACACTGTAAAATCCAACTTCCAATCCTATCTTGATACTGATCATGATCACGGTGCTTCCAATGACACTCTCCCAAGTCGAGTTCTCTGTACTCGTATGAAACAAAAAAGAGAGTTTATTATGTATAAAAGTTGTGAAGATTCAGTATGATTTTTACCTTTCTTCAAAACTTTTATAAAAAAAGGTAAAAATAATATTTACTGACCCTTTTAATTTACCGTTTATCTTCTCTTTGTGTTGGTTTTGGTAGCCTTTTACTACGATTCCCCGCTTTTACTCTTATTAAGCGGTCTGTCCAAAAATGGGGAAACCTGGAATACTCTTATGGTATCACTTCCTTGAAAACATGAGAACGCATACAATCGAATTTTTACAAAATACTTTGAAAATTTTTTACTTTAAAAACACTTTATTCAAAAAGCCCATATTAGGCAAACATGCCGAAATTTTGTTTTAAAACTGCGGTTTTGACTTATTTTCAAAACAATCTTGAAAAAATTTTATTCCCACGACTATACTGCAAAAGATTTGAAACAAGTGAGTAAGTGCAAGATTTTGTCTGTGACAAACTTCTATATACCATGTATCACTAAGTCTTGAAGTTTCTTGGCCCGAATCCGTATTTAATTTGTATAGGCCACGCCCCCAAAAGTGGGGATGGGCTTAAAATTAAAATCAATTAATTGTAATTTCGTTAGAATCATGAGAAAATACGGTAAAAGCGAAAATTATTTAAGAAAAAAAACAGTTTTTCTTCAAATACGCCCCTTAAAAGAGGGCGGAGCTCAAAACTTTGTATGAAGCAAACTTAGCAAATAGTAATATATTTAATATTTGTCTTACAATTTTTTTTCGATTTGGAGTTAACTTTCCGAGAAATCGGGTTTTTAAAGACCTTACATGTTAAATGTGGGCATGGTCGATATTGTGGGCGGTCCAATTTTTGCCTTGTTAAAGGTCTTAGACCAACATTGCGCAGTACTAAAATTTAAGCTCCTGTGCGTTGTCTAACTTGACCAAAAGGCATTTTGAAAGAAAACGTGAAATAGAGGTTGTCTCACATTGAAGCCAGTTGTGGGCGTGGCCGTTGACGGATTAAGCCTATTTTCACACTTTGTGCACCAAAAGAAGCAAGTCGTGTACTAAGTTTCATCTCTCTAGCTTGATTTTGAAATACTAAAAGCTTCACACATACGGACGGACGGACAGACATGGCTTAATCGATTCATATGTCGGTCTCGAGCATATCTCTTAAAGGTCTTAAGGGGCTACGGTGATTATTTCACTGTGTTACAAACTATGCATTAAAACTGATATTCCCTCGGTCTAAAACTAATTGGCACATGCAACCCAGAAGAGCCATCGCCTGACCACTCTTACAATCATGCGTACAGGTATTTTTACACACATGAAAGGGACCTACAATTTTTTGTCGATTTCGAACGGCGAATTGAGTGGTCTCTTTTTCATGATAAATGATACTCTCGGAGTCTTTGTCAGACCCTCGCGGAGGGTTGAGGGTGGGACACCGTGGAAAAACTCTCATTGCCCGGTTGGGATTTGAACCCGGAACTTCGTACACAGTGGATCAACACACTTACCACTGCACAACGGCGCCCACAACTATAGCAAACTTAAGCAAGCTTTCAATTATCAGCAGATGAGATTTAGTTCAACAACCTACAATAACGTTCAAAAATTCAAAAAAATTTCAAAATATTCTATTATCTTAACGGTGATTATACCGATTGTAATAAAATTCGGCTTATGTATAAAATAAGTGAAAAGATTTCTAAAAATTTAAAGATTTTTCAAAAATGTCGTTTCTAACTTCAATGTTTCTGAAATGGTTTAAAGCAAACTAAAAAACACATTTTTTACCTTTATAGTTTAGCAAAAAAAAAATCGAGGAAAAAAATCGTTCCACTATCACCACACTATCTCATAAACGCCAATAACTACCATTTCGAAAAGAATCTGAGACCACGTGAATTTTTCGGCAGGCGGTTATGATTAAGTCAACTGGTGATTCTCGTCATTATTATTTTCTTGCTGTCTTTATTTCTGAAAAGCGTTTATACTTTTAGCTTGTTTTTAAAATTTTTAACTAGTTGTAATCTTCAGAACTTCATCAGACTCTGTTTTCTTAATAAGTAAGTTTGTTCGATGAAATAAAATTTTATTGAATAGCCCACGCCCATTTTTGGGGACGTGGGATATGGCCTATAGTCCCTGGCATAACTTACTTTCAATGAACGAATTGAGACGAAAAAACTTCAAGATTTGGTGTTGCTGCGTAAAGAGGTTCGGGTAAGAAGCTCGTTCAAGACGAACTCTTGTACATGTTTTTTTTAGTTATTTTTGGTCATGCTGAATACTTTTGAGGCAGAAATAAATCTTACCTTAATCTGAATTAAATATAATTAATGTATTAACCAATTTATCCTTATGTTGTAAATTATTTGTGTTTGGGCTTGTTTTGGGCGTTGTTTCGCTCAAAAAACCAGTGAGTAAATGCTACAGTGTATACGCAGAAGTTACAGTCCGTAAAACGGACCGTTGCATACCCCATCCTATCACACGTTGTAAAATTCTGAAGGTTATTTGTTAATATTTTATAAGTAGTGCAGACTTGGAAAAGGGCGTGGTTCAACCGCCCCTTATTGCAAACAATCAATATTTACATTGATATTTCCAAGTTACTCTGAAATGCGCGAAAAATGCATTTTTTTTTTTTTGTTCAAATTCAATATTTTTGTAAAATCAGTACCTAAAGGGGGGCGTGGCTGAAAACTTTATATGAGCAAAATTAGAATGAAGTCTGGTTTCCTTACCCGCTAACTTTTATTCTTTTATTCTTTCCTAAATTAGACCAGTCGACAATTTGAGGTTTTCCTCTAATTCCACCTCCAAAAGTAGGCGTGGCCCAAAGTCTTGTATGAACAAAATGTAGAACTTAGCTTTCTACATAATATAAAGGGTCCGCCATCTAACGTTTTGTTTTCAACAAGTGCTTATTTCGTAAATGGTAACTTTAAGCTCATGTCTGATTTCACTCATGACAGATAATTAGTTTTATCCTTCCTCTGAACGAATGTGGTTGTGTATACACTTGAACAACGCTGGGAAATATGCGTTTTCGCTTCGCAAAGTGGGATCGACTTAGAGAAGATGCCGATTTTGCAAAAAAAAAATCATTTTTTCAGATGAAGCTCATTTTGATCTGGGCGGGTATGTAAACAAGCAAACCCTTGTAAACAGAAAACCCGCACACATACATTGAAAAGCCGATACACCCAAAACGAGTCACTGTTTGGTGCGGATTTTGGCCCAGAGGCACAATTGGGCCATTTTTCTTCGAAAATGAGCAAGGAGTGGCCGTTACAGTCAATGGCGATCGTTATCGGGCCATGTTGAGCGAATTTTTGCTCAAAAAAATAAATTTAAGAGGACGATATGGGCAACATTTGGTTTCAACAGAACGGCGCTACGTGCCACATAGCCGAAGCTACACTCGATGTCTTGCGCCCTGTTTTTGAAGATCGCATTATCAGCCGCAGAGCTGATGTCGTTTGGCCTCGTCTGAGCTCCGATTTGACACCGTTGGACTATTATTTGTGGGGTGCCGTAAAAGATAAGTGTTTAAGTGAGTACGCCGTGATAAGTGATAACGCCGGCAAGCCAGAGACAATTGACGCTTTAAACGACAATATACGTAAAGCAATTGGTGAAATACAGCTGCACACAATCGATAATGTGCTAAAAAATTGGACCGATCGTGTAGGCTACTGAATGGCCAGCCGAGGCAGCCATTTCAATGCAATTATTTTCCATTATCAACTGGAAAAATTGTACTTTCAAATAAAAAAAGAAATTTGAGAAAATATTCAGTAGTTTTTTTTTTAGTATTTAAAAAAAAGAAGTTATTTAACGGCCCCTTTATTAAGCAGAACTTTTTTCGATTTCGAGCAAAAATATTGAATAAAATGCATTTGAAAATTGACCCTTAAAATTGATGCCACGCCCTGTTTCTGTTTTATTTCTTGCATTCATTAGGAGATGACAAGCGTCAAATTTCAGCCTTTTACGACATCTAAAGTTTTGAGGGCACTGGAGGTAGTTACACATAACCGATTGTGGGCGGATTTGCAAATTTTCACACTTGGGCTGCTTCTGATGACAAGGAGTCCATGCATAAAATTTCCGATTTCTAACTCAAAAACACAGACAGACGGACGGACGCACGGACATGGCTTATTCGATTCAGAATTCGGTCTCGATCATATGCCTTTAGGGCTTGGGGGTCTACCATTATTATTTCACTGTGTTAAAAACCATGTGACATACCTCCTATCCTATGGGATAGGGTATAATGAGAAATCTGAAAACAGAAATGTAAACGGTTGCTTTAAAGCGTTCTTTGGGTTGCAAAGATTTTGAAATTTATTCCTGTTGAAAGACTTATCGTAACTGTTGCCAGTGGCTGTTGCTTTCAGAACAAATCTCCGAAGAAAGTAATAAAAAACACCCCGGCTGAGATTCGCTGTCAGCTGTCTGATAGTCAAGCTGCTCCACACGGCAAAATCTTTGTGAAGTAATCGACATTCTCAACTCTGCTAAAAGCCTTAAAAAATGCTTAAAAAAGGTCGATCATAAAGTTTTTTAGAGCCAACCACACAACTTGCTAAAATTCGAAGATCAATCGGTGTAATCAGAATCAGGATTGTCTGAAAAGGTGTTTCTTGGGTCAGTTATGTCATGGAACTCGGATGATCTTCCACTGAACTGTATATCTGGGACTAGCAGGCGATGCATTCAAATGAATAATTAAATTCTACAACTTTTTACAATTTTTTGTAAATTGCCAGCGAGTTTACAAATATTTACACATAATGTAAAAAAAAAACTGTTCTTCAGTTAGTACATAAGGTTTTCTTTATTGCTAACTCACGCTTCTAATTCTGGTCTATGCGAGTTTCGTTATTTTTCTAAGAACCTTCAGATTTCGGAGAAGTTGCATAAAAAAAACCTAAGGAATTGAAGTGTTACAACGTCTTTTAAGAACGTTCTCCCAGCACTCTTACATACAACTTTGTCCCATACAGCAGATATCATGGTAGACAAAAACCTATTTGTGGCTCGACATATGCCCTAGATCCCGCCACCACAAAAAGTCATCCTATTCCTGGGAAAATTGAAAACAACAATTACTCAAACATTCATATGCTTTCCCGAATAGCATTCAATTTAATATGACAATCCCTAAGCTAACATTTTAACCACAAAATGACATATTTTCCGCCAGCAATATGCCCTGCCAGGAATTAATTTCGCCTCATTTTCCTCAGTGCTATACATTGTGTGCCTCCTCGGCACAAATAGACAAATACTCGTACAACACACAAATTTTTTAAATTAAATAAAATTTTGCGTGAAAAACAAGCCCGCCACCACCAACGCTGTTTAACCTAGTATCACTGTGATATAAGAAATTCTGTTGTTCCCAGACAACACAACAAAAAAAGACAAACCACCACACTTACTCCGCCGCCGCGTGCCGTATCCTTGCCTATTTGTGTGCCAAAAAAGCGTGTGTATACTCGTATATTTACAATGTAAATTTACAAAGTCATGACATGACACCGATTTTTGCGTGTCTATTGTGTTGGCTCAAATTTATCATACAACACCGCCCTCTGTATATGTATGTATGTATGAGTTGTAATGGGGGATAATGTCAAAGAAATAGCTAAAAAAAAAACTCCAAACAAACACAATGCTTTTTGGGATATTATTCACCCAAAAAAACAGAAAGCAAACAACGAAATCATTGCGTGCAAATCAAGGACCACACTGTGCCTCTAAGAGGACATGAGCTAGCAGAAAAGTATCTCCTTTGTGTGACACGCAAATGTATCCTGTATCTCGGCCAGCTCAACCATATACAAAATTATTGCACTGGCGGAAACTGTCCAATTCATCATCTAGATATTTATTGCGGCTAATTATATCAATTTTTTTTGTTTTGTATGGGCGCGTAAGAAGGATCATCTTTCTTTGCATTCGCATTGTCGACAGCGTCGTCCTCGTGGAGACGACGACGTCTCACTTAAATCACGCGCTCATTTATTAATCCCGTCGCGCTATATAATCTCATCTAAACGCATCTCGTCTTGATGCTGCCTTGGGTGTCTTCTTGTGGCAGAAGCAAGATAAATCTTTTCGTTTGGTTAACAGGGTGATGGTACAGCTGACGAAGGCGGCGGTGGCGTTGTCTTCCCTTTGACCATCTATCAAGAAGAGGTGCAAATAATTACCGCCGCCAAACAAGAATAAGAGCCGAAATAAATAATGCACCACGCGTTTCGATGTGGAGCACAAGACACAACAGGAACCACACTTGGACCGCTGCCAATCGCTTGTATTTACACCGTAATTTGTTTGCTAAAAATGCTTTAAGTGAACCACTCCGAGAGTGAAAGGATAATTGGGTTGATTTGCGTGGTCGAGGCGGTGCCGACTAGAAAGTGGGTGAATTTCAATATAGTGTTAAAAGCTATGATAGCCGACTGCGTGACCTAAAGAAGAATCGAGGAACAAGTCCGGAAATTAGCTGATGTTTTAAATAACCCCCCGCCCCAAAACGTAACTTTGCAGCCGATGTATAGGAGCTAGATCTCGCAATTTGTACGGGTGACCAAATTCTGTTCCTTGGATTCCAGCCATCGCAACTGCAGCCTTGTGAAACAGCATACTCCGCCTGAAAGTTTATACTCCGCCTGAAAGTTTACCGCTTTTTCCCCCACAGTTCAGTGCTCCAAATGTATCCTTTTAATTTTTTCTTTTATTTTTGAAATGAAAATGGAAAATAAGTAATAATCTGATCTTATCTAATCTAATCTAATCAGTGCTCCATAGCTATATTCATGTGGTCGCCGTGGCGTATTGGTTTGTGTGTCCAGCTGCTATTCATGAGCGTCGGGTTCGAATTCCGGCCGACCCTATATTAAATGGTTTTTTACGGCCCCAAAAAACTGATGCCACCGAACGCAACAAATTGAATTTCTTTGGCGTCAGTAAGGAGGCTTCCAGGACATCGGTTGTTGTTTGGTTTCTGGAACCACACGGTAGATTCAGGGTTTCGTTCATGAAACCTTTTGAGGCTTATTCTCGGTATGCTAGCGCCAGACATTCTTATTCTTATTCTCGTCGGCTACGTTCTCGGCAACAGAGACCTTTTTCATAGGAACATAATTCGGAAAGAGAATTCTACATGACATCTTCGATTTATTTCAGTTAGTCTTGACTGAGGGTAATGGATAGACTTCAAGCTAAAGCAAAGTACAAGTGAATAAATTTCTACCATCGAGTAAAATCAGTCAAACGAATAACCAACGATACCAACACGTTACATTGCCCTGTATGCTAAGACATTAAGAGTCTGTCTATCTCTATTTGACCTGAAAGCTGTAACCATATTGTTGCATCTGAAGACTTTGCTTAAAAGCTACTCAACAACTACTCTATCCTTTGCCGTTCAATTTCCAAATAAGGTATGGAATTTTCCAATGTGTTTCTATAAATTCATCCGACATACCATTTCTAATTGCATATTAGAGCAATGCGTTCATAAATCTAATTTTCCTTTGACATTTGATTGATGCAGGCTCAATAAAACAGTGCACAACAAACACATTCAGAACATTCACTTGAAATTTAGGATAATTATTCGATAGGATCTATTTTGCCAATTATTGTACCCCTAATGCTTTTGAAGCTAATTAGTCAACGATCCTTGAATAAATTCGAAGATGTCTAGTCTTAATTTCTGACAATGTGTTTGAATTGCATCCACCTGTGTCCTGCATGTCGGCTGAAGTATCTTCCTCAAGAGCTATAAATTAAAATCAGCTCGAAATCTGTCAATCATAAGTTGTTCCACCCACGCATACTGTATCATTCACTAAGTTGTGTACGTCCATTAAAAATCAAAACGAAATCGAACGAGTGTGGTTTATATCAACGGGAATTCATCTAATTTTTAGTGATAGACTCTAAATGATAGACAAATATTTATAAAAGTTTTGAGGCTGAAGATTGACATAAGAGCCCTTCTGATTCCTATTTAAAACACATTTTTGAACGATTCGTGTAAGATTTAAATAAAGAATATTATGTTGGTACTCGGTATTTATATTTTGCTATTCGGCCGAATACCGAATACTAAAATAGGAGCAGGAACATAGCAAAATAATTTTCAATAAAACTCTTATCAGGGGGAAAGCAAGAAGGCTTTTTTATATCTTATCCATGGCACATTAATTTTAATGCATCGTTTCTGCATAAACTATGCATTAATTGATTATTGATTTATCATGATCAATTGATTAAACCTTTATGAGGTAGAGAGCTGAAGATTTGAGTGAAGCTCTTTCGCCCTTTTCGCAGGCAACGTATAAGAGTCGCTAAGACCCGTTTATTGCTGCAGCCATTAAGGTGGCGGGACACACAGGCTTGTAGTGGGCGTGGCTGTAGGCGGATTTCAATAATTTTCAAATTTGAGCTGTAGAGCAAGATTTCCTTAACTACCGAATTTCAAGTCTCTAGCTCAAAATTTGGGGCCTAGCCTGAAAGTCGCAATGTAAGGCAACTTAAAATTTTTATTGAAAACAAAAAATAAATCTTTATTATTGTTATTATTATTAAAAGATATTTTATGTTGTCTAAAATTACAAAAAATTGCAAAAATAAAGCATTAGCTACCAGTGCCCTCAGCTTTTTAGAATTACAAAGTAGGAGATTTACAAATTAGTTTTTGTTGGATAGGAAAGAACATCTTTACAATTATTTAAACCCAATAAATCTTTTTACAAATCAAGAAAAGATGAAGGAACTCGAATTGTAGTTAAAAAGCGAATATTGCTTAAATTTTAAATGCACGAAATACCGCCCACAACCTTGGACAAAGCCTCGATATTACCGTAACAGCATTTTTTTTAAAGCTTGATATCTGTAAAAACCCATACTAAATCAAGAAATTATGTACTTACTCTTACTTAAGGTGGCGCTGCAGTCCGGGGTGGATCTGGGCCTCAGCCAACAAGCTTCGCCAGCCAGCTTTGTCCCTAGCTAGCCGTCTCCAGCTTCGCACGGGAAGTAGGCTGAGGCTCCCTTTTACTTGCGTGCGCCACCTGAGTCTCGGCGCTCCTCTACTGCGCAGGGGCGCTGCGGGGTGGATTCGAAGATTTTCTGGGCCGGGGCGTTGGTGTTCATCTGCTCTAGATGACCCACCGATCATAGACGTTGTGTTTTGACTCTTCTGGCTGGGTCGGTGTCGCTGTACAGTTTGGTGTTGTTTCTACTGCTCCACTCTCCGTCTATGCAGACGGGACCGTAAATCGTTTGAAGACTTTTCTTCTCGAAGCAGCCTAAAGTGTTCTCATCCGCCTTTGAGAGGGTCTTATAAATGGACACTTTAGTTGCTCGAGAGAGGGCTTTGCTACTCAATTGCCTTCTTAGCCCATAGAAATAGCGATTGGCAAGAGTTATCCTTACATTTCAGCACTGGTGTCACTGTCTGAATTTAAAGCGGAACCCAGGTAGACAAAGTCCCTAACTACCTCAAAGTTTAGCTGTCAATGTTGATGTTTTGTCCAAGACGTCGGTGTTGGGTGTCTTCTCTTGATGACAGCATATACTTGGTTTTGCCCTCATTGACTGCTAAGCCCATATTCGCCGCTTCCGTCCCAATACTCACGAAGGCTGCGCTGACATCACGCTTTGTTCTTCCGATTATGTCGTCTGCGTATGCGAGTAGTTGAACGGACTTTTTGAAACGCATATTTTTTTATTCTCAAAATACAACTTTCTCTCGCAGCTTAATTGCTCAGTTAAATTAAATCGTTTACATCATTTTTTGGCCTTGGTGATTTTTAATTAAATTTTTACCGGTCCGTCCAAAAATGGAAAAAGGACCTTTTATGGTATCGCTCCGTTGTCCGTCCATACGCACATGTGACTTTTGAACGGTTAGTCGTAGAAAGATGAAATTTGGTAGACATATAAAGTCCGTGAAAAAATGAGAACGCATAAAAGGGCAATTTTTCATATACCTACATGCATAACAGTTTAATTACAGTTTGAATATTTAAGCTAAAAAAAGTGTTTTGGGCTTATCTTAAAAGGTTTGACTGTCAGGAAGAAGAAAATTGAAAAATGCACTGGAATGCATGGAAAATATTATATTTTCATAATAAAATCGAATTTTTGCAAATTATTGAATTTGCGAATTTTTTTTTTTGAGAAATAAGGAATAGAAAATAGATACCCATTTTCAACGTGTTTAAGGCCATTACTTTTTTATCTCTTTATTATAAAAGCCAATACTGGGCTTACATATAAAGCAGCTAAAGGCTAAAATTTTGGTGTCAAAACCGTTTAGTTTTGAAACTGTAGTTTTGGCGCATTTTCGAAAAAAAATCGTGAAAAAAATGTTGTCCCCACCACTATCTCAATGTTTAGCATCGGCCAAATTTTTTCAAAAAAATCTCACACATCAAGAATTATTGAAATTTTTCGAATATTAAGCAGATTCATAAATTTAGCTCGAAAACTTCAAAAACGTTTCAAAAATTATGTTTTAAAATATTCTGGAGTCTTAACGCTGGTACCTATTGTAATGAAATTTGGTTTGTATATAAAACATATGAAGTGAATTCTAAAACTTTTAAGATCTTTCAAAAACGACGTTTCTAACTTAAAATTTTCTGAAACAGTTTTAAAAAACAAATAAAAAACGCGGTTTTTTAACCGATAACTAAAAAACCTGTGCTCTGAGTATCAAAAAAAAATTACCGTTGCAAGAACAAAGTATATGAGAATCAAAAAAAAAAAATATAACGTTATTCAACAAAAGGTTCCGAATATACGTTTTATTAATTTTAATTTAAAAAAAGCAGAAAAAAGCCAAAAAAAAAACCGAGTGTCCCCCCCACACTATCTCGATAATGGTAACATATACCGTTTTGAAAAAAATATAAGACATAGAAAATTTTTTGAGTTTCGAGCGAAAAATATAGAGGGGCTGAAATATTGCGTGGTTTTTGAGATATGCTTAAAATCATTTAAGTTGACTAACAAATGGTAGTGCTAAAAAATGCCTTTAACTTCTAAGTTGTTTCTATCTTATCAACTTAATTTTACACAAATACAAAGCAATAGAGTAGAAAGCAAAATATATATAAAAAAAAATTGAAAACAAAAAACTGGTTCAGAAATTCATAGTGCAATAATAGTTTAAATGTTTCTTGGTAGTCTTTGTGTTTATTTTTGATTGTTTAATATATTTTAATTTATTAATCGTCATATAAGTACCTTTTCATTTTTTGGGAAAAAGTGGAAATTTTTTTTTCTTTTTTGGCACATGAAATAACGACCTAAAAGCCTGTCACAACTTTGGAAAACATATTTAATAAAATTGGTCTTTACAACATAGGAAAATACCGGTTTATTTCATTTATTTTTTTTAGTTTTCTTTTTAACAAAAAAAAATCATTATGTTATTTAATAACAATGGCAAAGAAAAGAATAAATATTAAATATTTTTAATTTATTTGTCACCCTGCGTTTCAATAAAAATTTAAGAACCTTAACTTAAGATTCGGCTAAAATACTTGACTTGTAAAAAGAAATAATAACAGTACATAGAGTAAAATTAATGGAAAAATACCTATTTTAAGAATTGTCAACCCGAACACCGGGCAAACAGTCGAAAATAAAAATAAAATAAATAAATAGAGTGGCGCAATAGCTCCAGGTGAACCCTGGTTCTTCTTATCTTCACACACTGTATACAACTTCTCAACAATGTATGCTGTGTGTGTTTAATTCCTTCACATACAAGGGGACCTACAATTTTTTTCCGAATCCGAACGTGAAAAAGAACAAGTCTTTTTTTTCAGGTGACGATGGCAGGATTTGAACCCAGACCTCCGGCGTAGTAAGCACACACACTAACCACTGCGCCACGGCACCCCACAGTCGAGAATATCCTCTTTATTTACTACACTGGCAGCATTTAATAACTCGCATGCACACATCTTTTGCATATATCATAAATATTATATAAGCGAATCAAATGAGTTATCAAAATGCGCTTGAAAAAATACTATAAAGTCGGAAATCGTCATTAAGAAAAAAAGAAAAACAAAGTCGCAATTTAAAATTCGAGCTGTGTGGCTTGTAGCGCCGCCGTTCACCTGAAACCACATGTCATATTGCCCAATAATAGTGTAAGTCTAGCCACGTGACGTTCGTTTTCCAAAAAAATATGGACCGATGATGTCTCCAGCATTTGCACGTGTTATTGAATGGTCTTTCCCGCCATGGTGAATAGAGCTTTAAACAGTTTAACGTCTAATGGTATTTTCAGTGAGGGACGCTTCACAAATCCCTTTTTATATACAGGAGACGAACAAAAATTTCACGTAAATATAAATAAAAATAAACTATTTAAAATATGAAACGAGTGTATCCATGAACACAAAAGTACTAGACTTAATCAGCCTTTCTAAGCAAGCCTAAAAACATGTTGGTTATAAAACTTGAAAAGGTTAGAAAATAGTTGTTTGTTTTGTCTGTTCAAGAAGGTTAAATTTTCGGAACACTTTTTCGATACCTTTTACTTATTTTATTTTAATTATTTTAAGGTTAATTCAAAGAACAGAATGAGCACAACAAATTCTTTCCTTATCGGCACACTGTAGGTTAGGTAGTTTATTGAAAATTCGCACTTCTACGGAAACTATTGAAATTTTTCATATAAAAACGCGATTTGCTTGGCATCCGTGAGTCCAAAAATTTAAACGACGACAGATTTTGACAGCTGTGCTAAAAGTTCTATGGGCTTAAAACGGACTGAATAGATGACAGTCAATTTGACAGATTTAACTGCGATAATATGGCTGTTAACTGTCAATGTTCGTTTGTTAGTCCCTAAACTTTTACTCCCTGACCTATCCGTAAACTGTTTGATCCGACGCCCTCGCAAAAGGGTTTCAAAAATTTTCAACACAAACGTAGCAGAAGTTATTTGGATACTTAAACAGCATCGTAGTGTTGCCATTATGTCGGAGGGTAAGAAAGCTGTATATGCTTAACGTACGACTTTTGCTTTACTTCAATTCCCAAAAGTAAAATACAAAATTTTAAAATATTGTAATGTTGCATTTTTAAATTTATTGCGCTACTTGTTTGATCTCTTAACTAATTTAACTAATTTTTTTATGGCAGTGCTGACTTTTATTCTTCTACCGAAATAATTCGATGCCCTCCCTTCCTAGCTAGGAAGGGAGGGCATCTTTGGTCGTACTGTCGGAAAGCATAGCCTGCACGACACGACCTCCGATAACGGATTCAGGCTGATCGACTTTGCTGCGGGGCGACACGTTGTGGTAGCTAGTACACAGTTCCCGCATCTCAATATCCACAAAGGGACATGGAGATCTCCCGATCAATCAACCGTCAACCAGATTGACCATATTGCGATCGACGCAAGGCACTTCTCCAGTATCATGGATGTCCGAACTTTCCGAGGGGCCAACATTGACTCGGATCACTACCTTGTTGTAGCCAAGGTACGGCTGCGGATATCCCGACCAGCGCCAAGTAATGGAAATACTGTGAGGAAGTTTGACGTCGGGCGACTACAATCGCAAGAGATCGCCAGGTCCTTCTCCAACCGAGTCTCTCAAAACCTTCTACGAAGTCCTATGCAACCAGCATCAAGTATTGATAGCCAGTGGCAACACTGCCAAAATGCCATCAGAGACGCCGCCTCTGAAGTGTTGGGTTTCACACGGCGACCACAACGAAACCCCTGGTTTGACGATGAATGCCGGCAAGCACATGCAGCTAAACAGGAAGCATACAAAGCGGCGCTGCACAGAAGGACTAGAGCTGCTCGCGAGCTCTACGAGCAGAGGAGGAGAGAGGAGCACCGGCTTCTTCGAAGGAAAAAGTGAGAGCACGAGAAGCGCGCGGTTGAAGAGATAGAGAGATGTTACAACAGGAATGAGGTTAGAAAGTTTTACCAAAGGATCAAAAGGTCCTGCGAAGGGTATAAACTTCGAACTGAAGCCTGTAAGGACCATCAAGGGAACATCGTTGTAGAATCGCAGTCGGTGCTGAGGATTTGGAAAGACCACTTCTGCAGACTGTATAACGGCGAGGACGAACCAAATACCGCTGTCAGGCAGAACGAACCATTCAACCCGGGAACGAACCATTCAACGTTACCGACGAAGCATACGAACGATACCGCCCACCCGACCTGGAGGAGGTGAAAGTAGCTGTGTCTAAGCTCAAGTGCAACAAAGCAGCCGGAGCAGACGGCCTAGCTGCCGAACTCTTTAAATCCGCTGGCGATGAGCTGGTTAGGAGCATGCACCAGCTCATCTGCAAGATATGGTCGGAAGAAAGCATGCCCGACGAATGGAACCTCAGCATTGTTTGCCCGATCCTGAAGAAAGGAGACCCTATGAGTTGTGCCAACTATAGAGGCATAAGTCTTCTTAACATCGCATACAAGATCTTTTCTGCTGTACTGTGTGAACGCCTGAAGCCGTTTGTCAACAATCTGATAGGCACATATCAGTCTGGCTTTAGGCCAGGAAAGTCCACCATCGATCAAATATTCACACTGCGGCAGATCTTGGAGAAAACCCAGGAATTCCAAATCGATACACACCACCTCTTCATCGATTTCGATGCCGCGTATGACAGCATCTATAGAGACGAGCTATATAGCGCAATGTCTAGTTTTGGCATCCCTGCCAAACTCGTCAGTCTGTGCAGGATGACGATGGAAAACTCACGCTGTTCCGTCAAGGTCGGCAAAGACCTCACCGACCCCTTTGATGTCAAAAAAGGATTTAGACAAGGCGACGCGCTGTCATGCGACTTCTTTAACATCATACTTGAGAGAATTGTGCAGAACTCTCGCGCCAACACCAGAGGTACAATCTTTCAAAAGTCCGTTCAACTACTTGCATACGCAGACGACATTGACATAATCGGTAGAACAAAGCGTGATGTCAGTGAAGCCTTCGTGAGTATTGGGACGGAAGCGGCGAATATGGGTTTAGCAGTCAATGAGGGCAAAACCAAGTATATGCTGTCATCAAGAAAAGACACCCAACACCGACGTCTTGGACAAAACATCACCATCGACAGCTATAACTTTGAGGTAGTTAGGGACTTTGTCTACCTGGGTTCCGCTATCAATTCAGACAATGACACCAGCGCTGAAATCAAACGAAGGATAACTCTTGCCAATCGCTGTTTCTTTGGGCTAAGAAGGCAATTGAGTAGCAAAGCCCTCTCTCGAGCAACTAAAGTGTCCATGTATAAGACCCTCATCATCCCAGTCCTGCTTTACGGTGCAGAAGCATGGACCCTGTCAAAGGCGGATGAAAACACTTTAGGCTGCTTCGAGAGAAAAATTCTTCGGACGATTTACGGTCCCGTCTGCATAGACGGGGAGTGGAGGAGAAGATATAACATCGAACTGTACGGGCTGTACAGCGATACCGACGTAGCCAGAAGAGTCAAAACACAACGTCTACGATGGCTGGGTCATCTAGAGCGGATGGACACCAACGCCCCGGCCCGGAAAATCTTCGAATCCACACCGCAGGGACGGCGCGGTAGAGGAGCACCGAGACTCAGGTGGCGCACGCAAGTGGAAGGGGACCTCAGCCAACTTCGCGTGCGAAACTGGAGACGGCTAGCTAGAGACAGAGCTGGCTGGCGAAGCTTGTTGGCTGAGGCCCAGGTCCACCCCGGACTGTACCGCCACCTTAAGTAAGTAAGTAAGAAATAATTCGATTGGTTTGGGTGGCTTTCAATATTTTCTTAGGACTAAGGTTTTTCATTGGTTTGATGGTTATAAAAAAGCCAAAAAGTCCAATAATCTAATTTTCTTATAAAAAATGAAGTTCGCTAATATATTGTTAGCGAACTGTTTCAAAGAAAATTTCACTAAAACACCATCTTCCCACATATCGATAGATGCGACAACATTCATCATAACTTGGAAGACATTGCCCCCACTACACAATTACGGGCAGCACTTTTATAGAAAACACATAATATTGGCGTACAAGCTTTGTCACCATATAACTAACACTTTGGCTTCTTAGTAAACTGCGAACTCTATCAAAGTACCACTGGTCCAGCTCAAGGCTCAAGTCAAGTAAGGGCTTAGTTGTTGACGTTTCAATGGAGTTTCGCTTGGTCATTTCAATCTTGATTCTGGCAACTACTTCTTCAATTGGTAGCTTTGGCTAAAATACTTGCGAGAGAAAAATATGGGGGGACAGGTGCACGGATGAAGTTGACTGAGTTGACGAATGAAGTTTTATATGACTGCCATAGTGGACGCTCCCCAATAGGCAACGATACATTCGGTAAGCTTCCAAATTAATGAAACATATTCTTGTTTCAAAGCTCGCAAGGGAAAAAATCGTTCTTTTGACGAAATGTTTTCGGTATTAGTTTTATTACATATTATTATTACGTATTATTATTACATATTATTAAATTAATACATTATATTAAAAAATATGTATTGGTTCCAAGGCATTAGAAAGTTGTGCATCCTCTTTCATTAAGCCCTCAATTGTTCCGGTTGCCATGGAGTAGTGGCACTCGGGGAACTTTATAAATGGTCCAATAAAAAGTGTTTCGTTTGTGAAGAACGTAATAAACCAACAACATAAGACTTTAGGCCAGCAACAGACTCACCTTGGGCTGTGTGCCTTATGACCAGTTATCGCTTTGTTCTAATGACACAGTTCCTTGATTAGTTTTGAAGTAAATTTGTATCCCTCTCTTTAAAGTAATTGGCGTTTGTTTTAAGGAAACGCTTATTCGGCTAAAAATCATTGACCATCCTCTGCTTTAAAAATCTATTTTATTGTCTCTTAAAAAGGGAAAACCATTGATTACGTTGGACTCCATAACTGGTATCTATATCGTTCTCCTTAAATAAAAGAAATATGTTTCGCTGTGTCTCATCTCAGCGCACACGAACACACTGTTCCTCCAGTTTCGAGAACAATAGCCCAACTTGCTCCAAAGGGTCATTTGTTCATCTTTTCTTAAAGGTGAAAATTAATGATGGCTTTCTGCATCGTGCATGTGCTTTCGTCCTTCTCATCTGCTGCGGTTCATGCTCGCGCACAAATATGAAGAATTTCCATTCCACTAACTGAATGCCAAATGATTATGATTAAGATGGTGAGGACGATTTCAGTGAAGCATATTCCGCGAAACCATAAAGGCATGCACCATTTGCATTTAATTCCGCGAATGATAAATGCATTTTTGAGAAATGTCTGTCTATCAATAGCGCGCAAAGTATCCCCGTACAGTATCCGTGGAAAATGGATCGTACTGAATGAACTGCCTTCGTTATGATTTTTTTTTTATTTTCTTATTTATTTATAATGATATGTCGTGTTGAATTACTAGTCATTTGTTTAGACAGTATAAGCCCAAGTATATAAATCAATTTTTATTTTTGTTTTTAAAAGAAATTGAAAGATCTTTCTTAACCACTTGCGAACGGGGTGATAATTTATGAAATTTTTTTCCCGAAATTCCCTGTGTTTTTGTGGGTCTCTTCTATAAGGCTTTGACACCAACATATGTGCGTGGATTATTTTCTATTTTTAATTAAAAATGTGTACGCCTCTATTATGATCGATGGGATGGTTGTCTTCTTGTTCTTGAGGAATATTCGTGTCAAATCGAGAGTGCGCATCATTTCAGACCTAATTAATTGTGAGGTGTTCAAAACTTGGCAGGGAATTTATGTTCGAATGCTTTGCTAGCTGTCACAGTAGTGTAGCTTAAAGTTTGTCATTAATTTGACTTTGTTAAAGAGGAAAAAATATTGCTTTGATTAACCAACTGCACGATATTAATTTTCTTCTTCTGCTGTGAAGTTTGATAAAATTCTAATTTGAAAGTGTAATCCACTTCCGAACGGCATTTTTAAAACTCCAGTTTTTAAAATTAGAATAAATATCTAAATATTTTTTAACATTTTTATAGTTACAAAGGGTACAAAAAAGGTTAACAATTACAATCATTCTCATCTGAAGTTTGAAAACAATTTACAGTACCTACTAACTTACTTACTTACTAACTTAAGGCGGCGCTACAGTCCGGGGTGGACCTGGGCCTCAGCCAACAAGCCGTCTCCAGTTTCGCACGCGAAGTTGGCTGAGGTCCCCTTCCACTTGCATGCGCCACCTGAGTCTCGGTGCTCCTCTACCGCGTCGTCCCTGCGGTGTGGATTCGAAGATTTTCCGGGCCGGGGCGTTGGTGTCCATCCGCTCTAGATGACCCAGCCATCGTAGACGTTGTGTTTTGACTCTTCTGGCTACGTCGGTATCGCTATACAGCCCGTACAGTTCGATGTTTTATCTTCTCCTCCACTCTCCGTCTATGCAGACGGGACCGTAAATCGTCCGAAGAATTTTTCTCTCGAAGCAGCCTAAAGTGTTTTGATGATGAGGGTCTTATACATGCACACTTTTGTTGCTCGAGAGAGGGCTTTGCTACTCAATTGCCTTCTTAGCCCAAAGAAACAGCGATTGGCAAGAGTTATCCTTCGTTTGATTTCAGCGCTGGTGTCATTGTCTGGATTTATAGCGGAATCCAGGTAGACAAAGTCCCTAACTACCTCAAAATTACCTACCTACACCTTCACTAAACTATAAATAATTAGCAAACGATGTCTAATCTTCCTATCGAAACCTAATTTATCCACATTTATCTCTCAATTTGCAACACAACCTGTTCATAGATAGAGTATCTATCTGTGAACCAAAAATAAACACAAAATGCAAAACAGATGTGATGTTTGCCTTCTTAAATAAAAAGCGTTTCCCTCTGAAACGTTTCGAATAGGTTGAGTAGCCGCCAGTTCATTCTTAAAAAAATACTGTGTATATTTCCAGCTTCCTGGGAATTCTGAAACGGTAGTGATTATTTAAATAAGTTTCACTAGTTAATGACTAGCTCACAGTTTTTCCGTGTAGATTTCTGAATTTTGCGAACAAAAAAAAAATCTGACAAGAGAATAGTCATACTGCAAGCATGATGAATACGAAACTTTACAATCTATAAATAGAAATCTCAACAATCAAAAACATGGAGAAAAAATTACTGAAATATGAAAAAAAATGTAGTCTTTGCTGTCCGACAAAATTCAGCGCTCAGTGCATGTTGATCCATCCAGCCGAAGGTGAAAAAGATGATTCGTATACAATTCCTTTTTGTACACTGTAATCAGTATAAATTTAATTTACAAGCAAATAATATGCAAATTCTTGAAGTTATCTGTTTTTTTTTTTTCATTTATTTATTTTCATGGAATATGTATAAATTGAAATGCAATCGGAATGCTTGTCCGATGCATGCAGTAAAATTAATAAGGGTTAATCGGCTGTAAGGTGAAGTTGCATCAGAAGTACGAATATGTGCCAAGTTGATGTTGAGGTGGATCAATTAATGAGGTATAAACAGACGAGGAGGAGAAGCAGTTTGCTCGATTCGAATCATGAGCAAAAAACTTGAATTGTAAAAAAAATCGGAAAACAAAACGATTCATAACTTGAGAGCATCTTTATTGATCCTACCCTTTTTTACATAGTAACGCAGCATATTTCAACTGAATCAATTTCAGCGATATATTAAAAAATTAAACAAAAAATGTGCGCTCTTAAAAAAAGTACTATACCTACACTTTAATATCGGTGAAACGATATAGTTCATTTTTGCACCCTGCGCAAAGTTCATCCATTTTAATGCATAGTTTGTAACGTAGTAAAAACAAGTGGGAAAATGCAACAGTGCGTATGCAAAAGCTTCAGTCCATCTACAACGGATTGCAAAATACCCGACCATACCAACAAAAAAAAAAAACTGCCACGGCTCCAAAAATTGGGCGGTATATAAAAACATAACTGTTGAATGTTTTATACTAGGCGGTTGCATACATTTGCAACCAATACGGCCAAAACTCCACCTTTTTAACTAAAAAGAATCACTTTTTTAACACCACGCCCACAAAAGTGGGCAGAGGCCATACAACATATACATAAAAGTTAGAAAATGCTAATATCTACAACTTTTGTCATAAATTTTTTAGCTAAATTTCATATATATTTATCGAAAAACAGTCATTTTAAGCTAAAATCCCTTAAAACAGTGGGCGTGGTCAATGAAAAGGCCAAACTTTTTACAAGGCGATGTTACATACGAAAAATAAATGCGCCATTGTAACATATGTAGTTAAAATTTGGAAAAAGTATATTTTGAAATAATAGATGGTCGCACATACAGGACTGTAGTGGGCGTGTCTGTGGGCGGATATTCAGCTAATTTTCAAACTTGATCTGAAGGACAAGACTTCCAGCCAACCCACCAAATTTCAGTTCTCTACCTAAAAATTTAAGGCCTTAAATTTGTTTACATACGGATGGACGGACGGACGGACATAGCTTAATCGATTCATGGACCCTGTCAAAGGCGGATAAAAACACTTTAGGCTGCTTCGAGAGGAAAATTCTTCGGACGATTTATGGTCCCGTCTGCATAGACGGAGAGTAGATGTGAGGATATTATAACGCCGAATTGTACAGTCTGTACGGCGCCACCGACCTTGCCAGCAGAGACAAAATAAAACGGTGGCTGTGTCAACTAGAGCGGATGGACACCAACGCTCCGGCCAGGAAAATCTTCGAATCCAACCCGCAGGCACGGCGCAGTAGAGGAGCACCGAGACTTAGATGGCGCACGCAAATGAAAGGGGTTCTTAGCCAACTACGCGTGCGAAACTGGAGGCAGCTAGCTGGAGACAGAGCTGCCTAGCGAAACTTGTTGGCAGATGCCGAAGTCGACCCCGGACTGTAGCGCCACCTTAAGTTAGTAAGTAAGTTTATTCCCGGCCACTTTGAGGGGCTGTTTTTGGAAGTATCTGTTGTTTTTTGGTGCCTATTCTTCATGGTTCTAACGAAATAAAATTAAAGGTTTTTGTAATTTTTTTTTGTCGGGGGTTGCTTCTATTCGATGCAGCACGTAGACACAACTACTGGACCATTGTGCAACCATGCGGACTCCTTACTTTAATGTACATTAAGTTTACCCGTCTTCTCGTCGAAGAAAAACGAGAAGTAGCTTTAGTGATGAAGAGCTTAGGTGTTCGGCACTTACCACGCCAAAGATCCGCCATCTTATGCGAGCTAAGGCAGGGCAACTGCAGAGGAAGTATTTCACTGATTCGTCGTCCTCTTCTCAGGCAAGACAGGTGGTGGTTTCGGTCAAGTGCTTAGCAAAAGCTTAATGGCCGGTAACGACGCCCTCAAGTAGTCTGCAGTCAATTCTCCTGAGAAAAAGAATGAAAGACGCAGACCTCTTACAGATGTCCGGGCGTAGTTGCTTAGCCTGTCTGCACCTATCACAGTGACGCCAACGAGCTATCAATGACAGACATGGCAACAGATGCAGGCAGACCAAGCGCGGTTGGGAGGTTTACCAAAACATCTAGAGCAGAGCCCAGCGTGCTAGAAAAGGCCCTTGTGTAGCCAAGACAGGCCGTTATTTGGAGTTTGACGAAAGAGGCAGTAACAAGTTTCTGCTAGAGGTCGTTCCACCAAACAATCGATGCCTATGAGAGATGTGGTTTAACCATGGCCGATAGATCAAAACGCTTTTCGGAGATAAGCCCCATATCCTGCCAAAAACGCCTCTACACTGCCAGAAAGTGGGCAGTGCCTTCTCGGTTTTGGATTCAACGTGCTTGAACCAAAAAAGTCTTCTATCAAGTATTACTCCCAAATATTTGACTTTATCAGATATCGGGATGCGATAGTGGCACCTTTCAGCACGAGTTGATTCAGACCAGTGACATTTCTCTTTCTCAAAAAGAGAACAACCGTAGTTTTAAGAGGATTTACTGAAAGCCCATTCCTTGTGCACCAATCATCGATGAAGTCTAGGGATCTCTGCGCCTGAGAGAACACAGTCCCTAGGTTTGAGCCGATGAAAAAAACGGCGACATCATTCGCGCAAGCTTGTTTGTAGATTCCAGGAAGGTTGAGAGCCGATAGCAGAGAGTCTACAACGGTGCACCATATAAGGGGAGATTGTCCTTGCGGACAGCCCCTGTTTACCCCAGTCATGACGCACTCGCCTCAATCTGCCTCGGTTATCAGCGTCCAGTGCATTAGTATTGCCATAACCAATTGAATTAATGTTTCTTCTACACCGTGTTGTCGGCTGAGTTGCACATGCTACCAAACGTCGCGTTAACAAAAGCACCCTCAATATCGACGAAAGCGTCCAGCACGTACTCCTTCTGATTGTCAAGGGCACATATTCAATCCTACCAACAAGGTTTTGACGCGCAGTTTCGCAGGATTGTTCCCATGTTGCATCTCAGAAAGAGGATTTAATCGAAGTGCAACCTTGCGTTGCACGCAAGGAAGAAAGACTTATGGGTCTGAAAATTTGGCTAGGCTATATTCAGACTTACCAGGTTTTGGTATAAACACGACTTTAACCATACGGCATAGGGTGGGAATGTAAGCCAACAGCTGACTTAAACTTTGTTTCAGCACAACTGGGTAAATTCCATCTGGACCAGGTGACTTAAGATGCAATTGCGTATTTGATAGCCTCATCAGTCACTACTTTGGATGCAATAAACCAGCTCAGCCGGGTTGTGTTCGTTGGTTCTAGAGTGGCCACCGTTGCCTTTACCACTGAAGAGCACGTGGTGATCTGATTTTCCGGAGAGTGAGTCTCTAGGAGAAGATTGACGGTCTTCGCCTTGGTCTCAGTGCAAGTACCATCTGGCTTGAGAATGGATTTTACTTACAGATTCGACCTCCTACCATAATATTTTATAAGAGCCATTTTTCGACTTGTCTCTGAATATGAATGGATGAATACCAAAAGACAGTCTCCTCTTGCGTTACATTTACTGCTCCCACAAACAGTATTCTAAGCATTAGCATCGCGACACAATATGACGTCCAACCCTTTGGATTGACAGTACTCTACAAGCTCAACAACTGCCTTTAGAGGTTACAAAGTCGTACATAGAACCCGACGTTTCTAAAGGTTGACGACGAACACCTAAGGTGTTAAAATAGTGTTATAATGGCTCTACATAAAACTTTGCATTCTTGATTTTATTTTATATTTATTATTTAATTTAGCGCGTCGTTATTTTTAGTTCTATTTTAATTAATTGTCAGACTAAATCAAATGCGCGTTCTGTTTTGCGCTAAGTAGGAACATGCATGTTAAGTAGATATAAAAATTAAAACAAAACAACACCATGAAAGTTAAACTACACAATGAAAAGTTTTTTTATACCCTACCCAGGGTATAATTAGTTTGTTGTATAGTTTGTGACTTACTTACTTACTTACTTAAGGTGGCGCTACAGTCCGGCGTAGACCTGTTTCTGAGGTCGAAGTTGGCTGAGGTCCCCTTCCACTTGCGTGTGCCACCTGAGTCTCGGTGCTCCTCTACCGCGCCGTCCCTGCGGTGTGGATTCGAAGATTTTCCGGGCCGGGGCGTTGGTGTCCATCCGCTCTAGATGACCCAGCCATCGTAGACGTTGTGTTTTGAATCTTCTGGCTAGATCAGTGTCGCTGTACAGCCCGTACAGTCCGTTGTTATATCTCCTCCTCCACTCTCCGTCTATGCAGACGGGACCGTAAATTGTCCGAAGAATTTTCCTATAAACAGCCTAAAGTGTTTTCATCCGCCTTTGACAGGGTCCATGCTTCTGCACCGTAAAGCAGGACTGGGATGATGAGGGCTTTATACATGGACACTTTAGTTGCTCGGGAGAGGGCTTTGCTACTCAATTCCCTTCTTAGCCCAAAGAAACAGCGATTGGCAAGAGTTATCCTTCGTTTGATTTCAGCGCTGTTGTCATTGTCTGAATTGATAGCGGAACCCAGGTAGACAAAGTCCCTAACTACCTCAAAATTATAGCTGTCGATGGTGATGTTTTGTCCAAGACGTCGGTGTTGGGTGTCTTTTCTTGATGACACAGCATACACTTGGTTTTGCCGTCATTGAATGCTAAAGCCATATTCGCCGCTTTTCAATACTCACGAAGGCTTCACTGACATCACGCTTTGTTCTACCGATTATGTCAATGTCGTCTGCGTATGCGAGTAGTTGAACGGACTTTTGAAAGATTGTACCTCTGGTGTTGGCGCGAGAGTTCTGCACAATTAACTCAAGTATGATGTTAAAGAAGTCGCATGACAGCACGTCGCCTTGTCTAAATCCTAGTTTGTAACGCAGTGATATAATTACCGGAGACCCCTAAGACCGTTTAGAGATATGAATGGGACCGACAGGAGAATCGAGTAAGTCATGTCCGTCCGCCCGTATGTAAACAACTTTTAGGTCTTAAATTTTAAGCTAGAGAGCCGAAAGTTAATAGGTTGGCTGGAATCCCAGTCCTCTACCTTAGAAAATTGGCTGAATCCGCCCACAGACACGCCCGCCACAGGATTGTATGTGCGACCACCTCTAATCTAAAAAAATATTTTTTTCCGTTGTAAGTAATGCTTCAAAATATAACCATGACTGAGGGGTCTAGTTAAAAAAGAGCTTGTCCCTTATTAGATCATCACCTTAGGTTAATTAAGACCTAAGAGACTTTACAAACATTAACTTCATGAATGCTTATAATATAGGTTTGTTACTCTTTGTAATTAACTGTCACTTATTTTAGATTAAGTTTTCTTTTTCTTATCGACTTTTTTTTACTTAATCATATTTGTTCTTTTATTTTCTTTCCAGGTAAGTGTACAATATGGATAAAATGTTCAAAAAATATTCGTGAGTCCTAGAAAAGATATTTAATTTTTTCTTATAGTGTTGTTTAGTTTAGCTGTATGTAATTATAAAGAGGCAATTTGAGTACCCGTTTCTTTTTAGTTCATTTTGATCTGAAAAACGATGCTGAGTCATTGGCTTATACGGGTGAAAGACAAATGTATGGCCAAACCAGCCTTCTGTCCCAAAATACCGATCCTCCACTTGTTTTCTTTTATGATATCAGAAAACTATTTGTAAACCAATTAGGACAACCTTCCAGTCTTATAAAAGTCATTCCAAAGAGTCCACAACATTCAAATGGGATGGCTTAAAAATTCAACATCGTCGTTTGACTATTTGTTCACTTGAATTAAAGTGTAATTCTGACAGTATTTCCGGATTGGATAAATTTTGTATAAATTATCTAACAAAAAAAAAAACATCACTGTTAGCTTTCAGATTAGTCCGGGGAAGTAGGGGGATGTTCGTTCACTAAACCAATTAACAAACCAAAGCGTCTGCTCCATTAATCGAACTAAGTAGATACAAGTAAAATGCAATTTTCTGACAAAACCGACAAAAAAAAAAAAACGCAAAAGAAAACAAACTCAGATTTAACATCAAAAGAACCTAACTTATCGTATCTAACTTAAATTCAGTTCACCATCAGCTATATAAAGCGATGCCTTAACATCGATTATTTGTTCCAGAGCGGAGATTTTATGAGAGCGTTACAAAAATACACGAAGATTCGTGTTAATAGTGTTTCCCTCTGACTAAAGAAAACCCATCTAAGTTGCTAGAAATCTGTTTACAGTTCCCCTGAGGAGGCGAATCGCACTTAAAAATTGTTTAAGCAAAAAAGTGTGTCTGTGTGTTACTTAAAATTTCTCCTCATTCATAGTCTGTAGCACATTGCGAACATTGTTTCTTCATTTTCCAGAGAAGTGCTAACCGATCTATAATAAACAATTTATTTAGGAAAATGGTGCCAACAGCAAAAATTGTACAAAACCAAGTAAAAAGATATTTAATTAAGTGCTCTAACGATTTGTAAAAAATATGCCACCACGATATCTATTCATCTTAAATGGAGACAATTCGAAATGAATTTTTTTCTCGCAATTTCATATGAGTGTGAAATGGTTAGTTAAGAATCAATTAAGTGCCAGCTCAGCTGACGATAAAATTTTTAATTAATATCGTAGACCTTTTGATTTTAGCTGCCACACGTATGTATGTGTGAATGGTTTCATTTTGATTGAGCTATATCGCCGCCCCATTATGCTCTTAGGTTCGCTTTGTAGTGACAGTTTTATTCTATTCAACCACGACGTGGGTTGGACTTGGACCCAAAAAAAATTTCTACTTCTTCGGGGCGTTTGAAAGTGAAAACGAAGGATTTTCTTTAATGAATGAATATAAAAGTGCATAAATCACTTTCTGTTTTGTCTTATTTTGAGGCAATAAAAAAATTAATAAATACACATACACATTCGTCTTCGGCGTTGATGCAATGTGGTATGCGATTTTAGGTGATTTTATTTGATGGCGTTTCTTTCTGAAAATATAGTTTCGAAAGGAATTTAAGAGGAAATAGTTTTTCTGGCTGAGACACAACAAAAGACATTGCTTTCTTGTCAATATATAAATAGATATTTTATTCAAAAATTTCATTAAAATAATGATGTTATGGCATTGTTTCGCTAAAATGACAGAAGTTTGGCTTAATGACAGTGGAACCATAGATTCCCCTGGGATTCGGCAGTTTTTAAAGAAAAATTATTTTTAAATTTGTGACCGCAAATTCGGAATATGAAAAGTTCAAAAGCTTTGAAGACAAAGTAAATGTTCTTGTGTTCTTCTAAGCTGGGGATGCCAATAACCTTTTAACCGATAAGAGGCAAGGTTTTTTATCGACTAAAAGGCTAAAAGGTAAAAAAAAAACCGTGAAAGACATACGCGGAGCGGTCCGTCGGCTTTTATTGAAGGTTAAACTCATCTTCATTGCGGAGTTTGAGTAAAATTCTATTTGTTTGTTAAAATTATTTCTAGGTATGTTGTACATTTTGTTGTCGTTTTGGCAAGAAGCGCAATTTTTTTATCCTAAATAAGGGAATTACATTTGAAGTTTCATGAGAAAATGGATCACATGTTTTTTAATAGTTTTTTAAGAAGTTTAGCGGGAAGTTTAGCTAGAAAAACGAAATAGCCTAAACTTTATGAATTTTTTTTTTTTTGAAAATATTGGAAAGTTTTTGAGAAATGTTTATTCGAAAATCGATGACGTTTTTCAAAGTGTTTGAGGCCATAACTTTTAAACCGCTTAGCGCACAAAGCCAATAGTGAACACGTGTATAAAACAATTCAGAAAAAATTAAGTGCTTAAGTCATTTTCCTCAGCTTGGAAAATACTACAATGATCCGGAAGACGGAAAGAGAGACTAAGATTTAGTTTTTCTGAGAATACACCCCCACCTACCCTCTTTGATCCATCCGCGTAGAAGTGAATCGATTCACATTCCAGAGGCACACAGTCATCCCAAGAAGACTTTGGGGATAGTTGTCTGGAAGTTCTTGTCAAATTGTAAATGGGGTATAAGGAAGTCTATGTTTCTAAAAGGGGATCTGTATGTGCTCATAACAGCGGAGTGACCTATCTCATTATATGTCCGCTCAGAGGCTTCTTTGAGGCGAGTAGCCGTGATAGCAGCTGCTTGTCTGCTGAAAATATCAAAGGGAACTGGATGGAACAGGTTGTCTAATGCTGCTGAAGCAGTGGTGCGAAGCGCTCCGCTTATACATAAGCAGGCTGACCTTTGGACCTTGCTTAGCATGTCGCGGCTTACCGCTTTATTCAGAGCGGTCCACCCGACAGCCGTTCCATACGTCAGTATCGGTCTGATGACCGAGATGTATAGCCAGTGGGTGATTCGGGGTCGAAGTCCCCACTTATTGCCGATGGCTTTTTTACAGGAAAAGAGTGCTATCATATCTTTCCGAACCCTTTCCTGTATATTAGATTTCCAGCTGAGTTAATCGAGGATGAGACCCAGATATTTCTATCGAGGATGAGACCCAGATATTTAGCTACTTCGGAGAAATTTAAGCTAGTGCCCTTGATTGAGGGAGGGTCGATATGAGGGATTTTGTATTTCCTGGTGAAGAGGACAAGTTTAGTTTTGTAGGAGTTGACACCCAGTCCACAACTGTCAGTCCATCTGGTAAGCTTGTTTAGAGCGTTCTGTAGGAGATCTTTAAGGGTGTTTAGGTGCTTCCCCGAAACGGCAATGGCAACGTCGTCTGCACAAGCGATCTCTCTGCAGCCCTCTCCTTCCAGGATAACCAGCAGTACGTTCACCGCTAGATTCCAAAGGAGTGGGGATAGGACTCCACCTTGTGGGGTTCCTCTGCTGACAGTTTTTCTGGCAGTGGTCTCACCTAGCTTTGAGTTAATAATCCTTCTCGTTAAAAGTTGATTTATTAACTCGCTAAGTGCCATCAACCTTCAGAGTCGACAGTGCAGCCAAGATCGCAGATGTGTTGACATTGGTAAAGGCGCTCTATATGGAGGAAGGCTACTATTGGGTACTCCTTGTGGTGAAGGGAATATTCAATGGAACACACTAGCGTATGCAAAGCTGTTTCCACAGATCTGCCCTTACAGTTAGCGTGCTGAGCTCTAGACAGCAGCCTTTTATCAATACTAGAACGCAGATGGATATCAATCAGTCTTTCTAGAGTCTTGTAGTTCGGCTGGTATTATGCCGTCTGGTCCTGCCGATTTGTAAGGCTTGAAGCTGTTAAGTGCCCATAGCAATCTATCCCTAGTTATCAGATCATACTTATTGGTTATATGTGGCATTGACATGTTAAGATTAACACTATTAATAATATCGGAGCAACCCGGAAAGTGGGTGTCCAGTAGCAGGTTCAGTGATTCTGCGCTAGAGGAAGTCCAGGAGCCATCTGGTTTTTTGAGGCTGCCGGGCATCGTTGGATTAGTAGAGAGGATTTTCCTTAGCCTAAAGGCTTCGGAGTTTTCTTCTATTTTGCTACAAAAGAGTCGCCAAGATAACCATTTGGCTTTTCTCAGTTCTTTTTTGTAGTATTTGAGGGATGCTTTGTAAGCATCCCAGTTTGTATCTATGTTTGTGACTTTGGCTCTGTTGAAAAACTTCCGGCATTCTTTTTTGAATAGGCCAAGTTCTGACTTCCACCAATGCGGTTTCCTCTTGCCTCTTGGAAGTATATGGGTGTGGGAGAAAGATAGTGCCTTGTTGAGGGCCAGAGTAAGTCCATTAACCTTGTGATCAAGCTAATTGATGTCACAAGGAAGACTAAGGAGAGAAGAGTTCAACGAACGATTCAGTGAATCTCTGTATAATATCCTAAATGTTGATTGGCGGGGAGGTACATCGTTTAAGCTGAATTCAATGTATCTATGGTCTGAGAAAGAATGCTCAGACGAGACTTTCCAATTAACAATCAGTTCAGCGATGGAGTCAAGGACAAGGGTAATATAAAGGACCTCTAAATATATATAATATATTTATATATATATAATATGATTTTATTTGAGAATAAAAATATGTATAATATGATTTTATTTGAGAATAAAAATATATATAATATGATTTTATAAAATAAAATCAAAAAGTAACTCACCTCTATCGTTAGTCAATACTAATCCAAACATTGCGAACTAAATTGACTCTTTGGAACATCGTCGCAATGTGTCATGCTTTTCATTGTTTTATCGCTAGCCATATCCATAACGAGTACTCCAGGGAAATAGCCACCTGCATTCCATACTTCCAACAATTAACCTCAATAACCGAGGAAAGACACAGGAATGCTCTTCAGCCTTATTTCGGCCGTACCGCTTTGTATTGGAGCCCTATTATAAGCAGAACTTCACGTATGTGGAAAATACTTCCACAAGTGGTTTTTCCATGCCATTAGTCCTCAACAACCCAAAACTAAAGTGCATCAGTACATTCTTATTCAGTCTCTCTTCTGATCCCTTCCATTCGCGTCAATTCAGTATAAGGGTAACCGTAAACCCTTCAACGTAAGTGAATTATAAAAAAAATTGGCTTTTATATAAAAGCCATAATAATTTGCGCGGCTGATCATCATCACGCCTGTGAAGATCGGTGCTTTCAGAAACAATTTTTGGGCTTTTCTCGCTTTAAAACCGGAAAACATAGCATCTTCTTGAAAAGATCACTTGGTTGCCACATCACATTGTCCTTCTCATACTTTTGGTCCTCCCGATAAAACAAACCATGATTTTTCAGGTGATAACTATGATCGTGCGCGGCCGATCCTCACAGTGCCTATGAGATTTGCTAGATGAAATAGAGTGGCGCAAGAGCTCAAGGTGAACCAGGGCCAACCTCTTAATCATGTATTAATCATGTATGCTCTGTGTGGCGTTTCTTCACATACAAGATTTTACCAAAGCGGTGCGGTACTTTGAGAAGTTTCCAGAGACAAATAACACTTTCAGAGGGTTCGTCAGACCCACGCGGAGGTGGAGACCGTGAAAAAAAGGAGAATTATTTTCGGATGCAGAAGTATGGTATGAACCTAAACCTCCAGCATAGTAAGTAGGTACATAAAACATTTCATCTTTTTAAAAAGATCACTTACTTGCCACATCACATTGTCCTCCTCCTACTTTTGTCCGCCTCTAACAAGTACACCACTTGGGCAATTCTATTTTCAGCATTGGTCCAAGTTAGATTCGATTCGAAAATTGACATAATTGATTCTCGTAAGTAGTAAGTACCTATACTAAGTAAGTATAGACCTCTACAGTACCGTTGCCTGCTTATTTATTATGATTTCAGCCCTCTGTAAAAGGTATGTCATTAATCCTTTTTCGAAAGGCTTAGAAGCCTACCTTTTCCACTATTTCTAGTATTTTAGAATTAGGCTTCCCCAATATTTCTAAAATGTGTACCTGTGAGTAGAACCAAGACCTGATGTTTCCCGAAAAAGGTACATAGGTATTAGAAAAAAAATGATGTTCCGTGTAATCATTTAATCAAGGGCGACTTTGTATGCATTATTCAAATATTTCCGAAACGCAATTCAACTCTTAATGTCTCTCTCTTAATGTTTAATTACTCCGTTTCACGGAAGTCATCTATGAAAAAAGTAATTTTTCAGCTTTAATAATCCCAACCATCAAACAGGACGCCGTGCGTCGGTCGGTCGGTCGTAATCAATAATTCACACAATTTGTTGTTCTCGGCTCAGCAAAGTAGGTATCTCTCGGCATTCTCGGCTCATCACTAAATCTCAACAAACCATTCGACTAAAGCTTTGGCGCCTACATCCTTGTGATCCCATCATCACAATCTGACACACAATTACCCAACTATACCCAACACTGTGTCAATTATTTATCAGACGTAATTGCTGTAAGTTTCTGGGAAGTCTTTGTATTCGACTTCCTACTACCTACACCTACACTCTGGGCGAAATTTCTCTTTCATCTTTAATCTGACAACATCTTGGCGTGATTCGGTTGTGTTTGTTGTGTGCGAGCAGATACAATAAGCCGCTTGGATTTACCCATGCTCTGATCCTTTAAGCAAGGGCTAGGGCGGTATATTTCATGCTGTGTCGGCCACCCCGTCCTCTCTGTTTGCAACTATTATCTGGGGAAAATTCGCAAAATGAAATTAATTAAACTTCACACTGCCGTGTCGAAGCAACACGAACTGCAAAGTGGAGTGGTTAGCGAAGGCACATCCCCATGGTCCCAGCACACTACACCCTAATCGTATTTGCACGTAAGCACACGTACGTTACGTGCACTTTAAACTTGCGATATGCTGTCACTGTCACCTGCACGTAGCTTCCTCTTATAATATCAGGCATCATCACCGTAGCCACCGCGCACCCGCCAACCTGTAGATCGCCAAAGGCATTAGGCTTTGTGCACCTCTGCACACTCCCGTTCCCGTGTGCGTTCTTTTCTGGGCCACATTATTCCGGTGGAGGCCAGATTAAAGGCGAATATAACCTCTGGCTGTTGCTTCACCTGTTATTGTTTGCCATCATCACGGAACACCACACACTTTGCTGCTGCAGGTAAAGAGTCCTGTTGCTTTTACACACTACAAAGCGAATCAATCAAATTTTTTATTTAAAAACAATTTTCCTCCTGGATAGACACGAGATGACAGCGTTAAATATTAACCACCAGTGGCAATAGATGAGAGCTGCAGCCTCTGGCTTTTTCTGGCCCTCTCTTGGCACTTGTGTGGGTCGACGAAGACAGCAAGGAAACGCTTGATCCTTGCATTTCCATGAAATGCGCTTTTGTTCCGAGTGTTGTTGATACCTCATCCAGCCTGAGTAGATGCGATATACGAACACTCGTTTATGTGTGTATGAGGCACTTAAGAATGCTCAGCATATTATATTATTTTTAATATCTATAAGATCCTTGGGAATCCTTTTTTCTTGGGTAAATCCCTTTTTTCATTGCAGAGCTTCGTCTGCTTTTGCGCTAGAAGGGATTTCACCCTTACAGAGTTGTCGCAAGGGCTTACACTAGTGCCACCTGTGGGGGTGGGGACGCATTAAAAACAATGTGTGCTTTTGCTTTTGTAAATGTTCCGGCTATGGCGTGCTGACAGAAGATTTTTCCTTAGAGGTCGGACGTCCTGCTGCTCACCTGTGTTCATTTCCTGCTGAGTGTGATGTATTAGTGTTTGCATTTGCTTGCATTTCTCACACAGGTGTGAGCTTAGGGAGGACACCATACGTCAGCTAGATAGTTCAGGCTGTCCGAAGAAGTCATGGTGGCTAGATGGGATTTTTCCCGTCACCTTGAGTAAACGACGAGTCAAGTAGGTTCTTGCTCCCTACAAACTAAGACCAGGAGATTAGGGCGATGAGAATCTGATGTCCTGCGTGGGTAAAGCGAAGTCATTGCTCGTGTTGAGTCTGCATTTTTCATACCGCTTATTACTGTAATTGAGTAAATTACGCTGTCCGGGACCGACTATGTTATATACGCAGTCCTAGTTAAGGTGTAGAGGCTTGGAGGTCAGTTAATACTTGCTGTGGATTTTTCTGCATATGGTCACGTAAGGATAATGCAATTTCCTTTCTTCGTTATGGTTGCGTGCTTGTTTAAACATTGTAGGTAGGTATTTGATCTATTAAAATGTAATAAAATACAAAAAACTATTTTCACCGCCGTTCAATTCCCGAGGGATCTTAAAAAACTGCCCCCCCCCCCCAAGCTTTCGCGCCAATACCAGTTCCAAGTGGGATCCCCAAAAGCCCTACACGTGCCGGCCACACAAGCCCCTCAGGGTAATTTATGCCGTGCGAACAAATCATAGTTGTGTCCCTGACCACGTTCATTCGCTTAGGTGAGTTTTTTTCGTGAGCCTTTTTTTTATTGAATCCATTAATTTTTCTCACTACTCGTGTATCATAATCCAACGAATGCTTGACCACAGACTGAAACAAAATGCCCCTAGACAAAGACTCAAGAAATTAACTAGAAATACTGAAATCTAACACTCGACCATGAGGTAATCGTTAAAAAAATTATCCAGAGTCAAGGTGAAGCTGAAAATTCCGTCTAAGTTGTAATTTTAATTAACTACTCGCTTCTGCCTACCTGCTTACGATTACCTCATGATTTTCCATCGACCGCCGCACATAGATGGGGTTACCTCACCTAGTTGCCGGCCGGTTTGTATCTGCGGCATATGATCGTGTTGTTTGTCTTATGCTCATTTCCAGTTGCAACCGCCAATCGGTCTATGCCGGTACCGTAGATGGAAAACGAGTTTTCCAATCTTCCATCCCTCTTCCAGGAGTCGAGGTGTTAATGGCTTGATCAGTAAAGATCATTTTGATTTGTCAACCAAATAACACTTGATAAAAGCGGTAGGTAAGTAAGGGAGTTGGTTTAAATGAGATGGTGATTCAACGAGCGGAATATCTCCATTGATATTTTTATATTTTTGTTTGCCGATCCCGCGGTGATCGTATAAATTACTTTTTAGGAAATTTCAGTTTTTTTATAATTAATTACTGACTGGTCTTTGGAGATCGTGTGAATTATTCTCTGATCGTAGCCTGTACGTGATCTCATACCAACTCACTTGATGAGTGTAAAACTAAGATCGTAATAATTAAACTCAGCGTTGAATATTTTTATTGTTTCTGCTCTCTCTCATTCCATACCATTTTGTTACGAATGGCTGGGAAAAAGACAGAGTAGGATTGCGCGACAGTGTATCTATGTATACCTACCTACCTATGTGACTTTAATTTGTATTGGTACTCACAGTGTTGCCCTTGGCGTTTTATTTGTGGGGAGTAAATTTAGTACTAAGTTTGTGTTGGCTGAAATAACATATTTTTACTAACTCACTTCTGAGAGTTACAATCTAAGAACTTTAAAATAGCTCTTATAGGACTTTTATAAAGCTCTCGATATTCTCCGAGCATAAGCTTATAAGAGTATATACAAGTGTTGTAGGCTTATAACAAGAGTCCTATAAGAGCTTAAATGATGTAATTAGAGTGCAACTCATGTAGGTTAGGTAGGGTTGTTGGCAGCAGAAGCCACCAGCTCGCATAGGCCTACAAGGGCACTTAGCGTCTCCCCAGGAGACAACCTCTAAGGAGAGAACATTTCAATGTCACTTCTATGATACTTAGTCATTGGAAGTATCCTGAGCTTCGAAGAGAAACTTGGCCCAGCCTGAGACCCTTCTGAACCCCACAATATTCGCACCGGTGTCAAAGAAACATTGGGCGAGAAGTCGAAAAAACGTTTTCTGCTGCTACTTAGACAGTGGCAGAGGAGGTGTTTCACGTCTTCTTCCGCTTCTTGCTCATGACATCGCCTGCATATAAGACAAATTCGTTTTTGTCCGTTTTGTTGACCGCAAAAACTCGTTTTTTACGGCGCGATTTAAAATTAATTTCAGCCCAACTGGCAGCGCTTTCTTTTCTTTGTTTCAAATTTAAATCTACAAAAAACCCGAAAGTAAAAAGTGAAATAAACGTAACCCTGCTACCATAAGTGGTAATAATATATAAAATTCATTCGTTTGTCTTAGGTCTTTTTTTTTCAAAACCAAAATGATTTTTTGAGTTGATATATTTTTAACCGCCCCAAGTATAAGTGCCCTAAAACGAATGCAAATCTTTTCTAAAAGCGAGCATGAAGTATAAAATGCGACCGTATAAATCTATTTCAAAAAAGTGTCTTCGTTTTGGAAATAGTTTTGGAAATATTATATTTTCCTTTCTTTTTGGCGGAGGTAATAATTAATGAGACTACAACAGAGTTTAAATAGCTCTTATAACAATAGTCAACGATTTTTTACAAAACTCCTCTAAGAAGGTCATTTAACGCCTATAAGGCTCTCATAAGACACTTATAACACTATACAAGAATGAAATTCCCAGAGCTTTGTTTATGTACTTAACTCTTGGGCAGTCTTAAAGGAGCCAAAATGGTATTGTAATGTTTTCTAATAACATCAATTTTTTCGCCGAGGATTTAACCAAAACAGAGACTGTTTCTAGCCTTTCGGAATGGTGTTGTCGTTTAATATAGATCAAATACTTTGTGACTGAAGTTAAGTGACTGATTTCCACCTGTCCCATCATACTTCCAAGACAATAGTGGAAACCATATTGCTGAAGCGGGGAAATGGGCGAGAACATTCGAGCTGCGGAGTCAAACTGAGACTTACTCCAGAAATGAGTTCATCAATCAAACTCATTTCCGGGATTAATCTCAGTTTAATGAGAGTTTATCGGTTTGGGGTTAATCTTAGTGTAACTCCCCAATTTTGGTGGGTTCGAAATTCTTTTTATGTTATTTTTTTTATGTTCAATGGCAGTTGCCTTACGTGTTTCTGTGGAAAATTGCATTTGATTACAACTCGAACATTGCCTATTTCTTTTCTATGTGTAAATTTTAGAGTAAAAATGTGTAAATTTTAGACGAGAGTTAAAGGTTTCGACAAATTTAGTGACGGAACTCACTCTCCACTAATTTAACTCCAGAATCCTTTTGTTCCGTCGTGATTAACAGATCCTCGTTTAAATCGGGCTTAGCTCTGCACTGAAAAACTGGTCCTTAGTTATCTCTGTAACTATGGAATTTGTCTAACAAACTGTTTAACAAAGCAAACGCCACACGAACATTTACTATTGGGATGCTAACAAAAGCATTTCTCAAATAAAAAAAAATAAGGAAAGGCAAGCGCTTATTCAGGAAAGCCTTTAGATTTAGACACATTGGACTAAAGAAAACCCTCTCAACAAAACGACCGATGGCCAGCTTCCATGAAAAATCTGGATGGCTCCTGAACTCTTTCCGGTGAAGAATCGCTTGATGTGCTACGAAATGTCAATTTTCTAAGTTACCTCCAAAGCTATAGTGTCATAGCTTAAAATGTCAGCACAAATCATAACCAATAAACAAGATATGATATGAGGAACCCCCTATGCTGTAAGAATCCTTATCTTGATATAAGGAACCCCGAAAGCTCGAGTCCTATACCCACTTCTTAAGAATCTCGAAGTGAATGAACTGCTTGTAACGTCCAAAGATGATTCATGCATTTTGGTAATGACGTTGGGGAAAATACCTTATACCCTTCTCTATAATACCCATCTCTTAAAAGAGCTATTCCAAATGCTTTGAGGCCAACAAAGTTTTCATTCGTGAACAGAGTTGTGCCTTGGGTGTACTTCCATAAAACTGAACTGGTCCTCTTTACCGGAACGCACAAAATCTCACATATCGGCCTCTCTATTAGGCGCCAAAAAAAAGTTCATTGGAAACAAATGCAGACTTCAAACACGAACCACTTCCTGGCTATACATCTCGGTCGTAAGACTAATACACTAGCGTATGGCACGGTTTTTCTGGGGGGATTGCCTTGGATAAAGCGGTAAATCGTGGCAAACTGCGCTTGCGCAAGGTCTTAAGTTGGGGTTTCTGGTGTAGGAGCGCAGCACTGAATATTTTGTCTCACCTATCCCCTTTGATATGGGGATTAGATTAGATTAGCCTGACTGATACAGGCTACACTCACTCTTTTATCCTGAATATATCCGTAATCCCTCCTAAAAATAAAAACTTTACCATATCTCAACTTCACTTTGGCATACACTTCTAGAATCTAGGCCACCGACACCCCAAAATCCCTTGCGGATGATCTTGCCTTCCGGGAAAGTGAATCATTATTGGGTCGTTTTCTCAAAAAGAATACATTTTAATCTCTCTTTCCGACTTCCCAAATCATTATTGTGTTTTTCAAGTGGATATCATGGTATAAAGGAAGTCTTTACCTGGCCGAAGAAAAGCGTCAAAGATCAGCGAATCTTTTCGAACAGTCAGTGACTGAAATCTATATAAACTCAAATGTAGCTCTAGACTACCCATTATCCCTCGAAGAGGTTTCAGAGCGGACCGCGCTTCACCTTCTCTGTACAAATGTTCCACGCTTCCATAACGATCTAGGTCCAGGCGCTCTAAGCGCACGGCCGATCCGTCTTTAACGGCCGTAATTCGTCTCTAACGCGTCATAAGTACATCAAAGAGTTAGCGCAACGCACTAGGTCATAGGTCTTAACGTCAGTTTTCTAACATTCTGCAAGCACTTCAAACTAATGTTACCTACCTACTATTATGGGTGTAGTAGCCCATCAGTAAATGTTTTTACAATGGTGATGTCGAGACTTGCTGGAGTCGTGCTTATACCGAACTGCGGGCAAGAATCTGTGAATGACTTCTGGCCAATTGGTCTAACTTTACAGCGTGGCCTTGTGCAGACATCAGCATGTGAAGTATCATAATTATCTTAATTGCAGCATGCTTACCTCAAGGGTAGTTTTACGAGGGAGTACTGTCACTTCTGAAATCCAGCTGCAAGATGGAATTTTCACCGACGTAAGGTAGATATAGGTACTTCGTGCTGCAAATATGGGACGCCTTAGTCGCCGCAACGATACCTAAACACATTTCGCTTGAGCAGCACAAGAATAAATCCACTCAAGCTTACTTCAAAGAACCAACTTCCCATAGAGAGGGTTGATCAATTCCTCCATAGGTACCTATCAAGGAAGATACTGTCTGGTCTGGAAGTGGGGCAAACGCAAAAAGAACAAAAGACGTACTTCACAGTTGTAGTGGAGACCAAACCAAACTATAGGTATCCTAGTTCGGCTTGGAAAGTAATACATAGGTAGATACCTAGTTAGATAGTTATACCTAGCTATGCATTCGATGCTCATTTATCTGATTTCCATGCGGTGGCCTTCCTACCTATACCTTTTTCAAGGCAGATATTAACTGCCAATCTCTCATAACCATCATACCTATCATAAAAAGACAAACGCAAAACTATATCCTAAATATAGCCCGAAGCGCTTATTGTTATTAATTTTTTTCCCAAATTATTTCAAATCATTGAACTCACCAACACTGCCGCACATGTTCCAAAGCACAGTGATTGAAGTAATTAAAATAAATTACGCCTATTGTTGTCGGCTTTAATGTTCCCAAATACTATGGAGACTCTGTTTAAATTATAATAAATGGCTCCCTCTCCCCTTATTCGTAACACTATTCTCAAAGACAATCCAAAAAATAATCACTTACACATGCATAAAGCCATCTGTTATACTGACTCACATGTAGATTGTGTAATTTTGACAAATTTGTTTTGACCTTGAAATTACCCTCCAAAATGATGTTTCATTTCTAAGACTTTTGGTAACCCTAAACCAAAACGAATACAATACCTACACACAATGTCCGCCGTCACCCGCAGGTCTGTGTGTATGGATAGGCACACATATACATTCCTACAAACATAAAGATCTTTAAATTCCAAGAAAAAATGATTGATCGTTTTGTGTTTCTTCTCGTGCCTCCAGTCCATAGTGAAGCAAGAACGATATTATTAATTCAGCGCTTTAAGCGTTTTTCTCTTCTTTTTCATGAGCCGAACACATACACGGAACGGAATACATGCAACTTTGCTGCCGATCGCAAATTCTATCCACCACCGGTCGATTGACCACCCCATGGGCCATCCATGAGACCGGTTTAAATATGACTCTTCTTCGTTTCTTTCATCTCTTCATCACGTTGAGGTTCTTTTTATTTTGTTCTCGCGTGTTACCCCACTGACGAGGCAGACCAAAACAATCTATGCGAAGCAAGACTCTGTTGCTTTGTTGAACAACACTCGTCCAGTCCAACACATGAGTCGGATATCGAATTCACACAACATGGAAGTGGACTTCCATTTATGCCTATTCACTTTTTTTTTTCATTTTGCTTTAAGGCTTTTCCATTTACCCATTAATTTGTTGCCCCTTTTAGTTTAGTTTTCGGCAACGAATGAGCAACCGAGCATTAAACACGAACGACCAGCCAGCGGCTATACAACAGCGTTTTCGTTTTCGAAGACTTCGACCATATTCAAGGTCAAGCGTGACTTCTTCGCTTCGTGACGTTGCTGTCTTGTTCTTCTTTTTCTTTCTACTTTGTCGATTCCCTTTTGGTTTGATCGCGTCGCGTTCAGAAAATCGTGAAGAAGAGACAGCATAAATGTATACTGCTGCATGCTGCATCCGATATAGAAAAGCGTATTTATATGCCAGTTTTACTTTGAATTTTAACGTCCGTAGACAGTTTAACTACTTTCAGCATTATTAAGTGCTTGCTTAGTTAAATTTTAATGGTCGCATGTAGATATGTATGTATGTATGTACCTTATACATGCAGCTCAGACTAAACGAGATAAAAATCCGCATTTGGATTTTAACTTAACAAACTTAAGGCGGTCCGTTAGGTAGTGCTAGTCGTTGCATCAAAAAAAGTCTATAATTATAGGAGCCGCGCATGTACATATACAGCTGGTATTCGTTGCCCCATGCCATAAGTAGCACATTTCTTTGCAGAAGTGAACACCGCATGGAAACAGCATGCGTCTTGCTATTATTGTGCGATAGATCTTTTCCGAGAAACATTTAAAAAAAAATACATTCAGCAAAATACGCTTTGAATGCACCTTACTAAAGTGATTTGAATTGAACATTATATGCGATAGTTACCGACATATGCGTATATATCAATAGTTGCCAGTTCCTCGATGTACCATGCAACGGTACAAATTTGTGCAATTTCGATTTCGCATGTGATGCATCATTGCAGTTGGCCGTTCAAGTTTCGCATGTTACCTCAGATCATATGCGACTCACTAGTTTATCGCATGTTTGTGTGCATTAAAGGTTTTGCATGGACTACTATATTGTATAGTATGTAGGGGAGAGCGGGGCCAGAAGTAACATGGGTAAGAAAGGAAATAACAGTCAAAAAATAAAGGGTTAAAAAAAAGTTTTGGCATCTTGATCAGACGAAAAATGAGCCCATGCACTTAGCCCATTTTTCACCTGTGTATAACATGCCAAAAGTGCTATATGCAAGCTGTGACAATATGGCTCACGGCAAATGGGCACAAATACTACACATGTGAAAAATGGGCTCAGTGCATAACATACCAAAAGTATAAAATGTTATATATTTTTTTTTTGCATAAGTACCAGTAAATAAAATGGAAAAGAAATTCTTTATTTTTTCTTGTCCAATGAATTGCGCTGTTTTTTCTTATTATGCTTCTGTTTTTGAAATAAGAGTTACCTAATTTTACTAAATTATTATTAGCTGTGTTTTTTTTTCATCTTTAACATCTGTTGGAAATAAAACGCTATTTCATTTTTAAAATAAGATTTATTGGTTTTATTTACAACACATCCGGGTCTGGGCTACAACTCGAAGCATCACAATTTCTTTTAAAAGAAATATTCGGACATATTCTGAATGTTGCTGATCCTTTGGATGGATATTGACGTTGAACCCTGGCTTTAGATTAAAAAAGGTTTGGCTAACTTATTGCCAAAATTGTAAGAGCAGCATAGGACTTATTAAAAAGTGTTACATTTAGCCCCACTCTCCCCTACCACATTCTACACTATGTCATATAATATTAGTTGAGTAGAATACAACAAAAAAAATTGGGGCCCAGCCGCTCAAGGCGATCCAGAGACAGTTGTTGACGGACAGGGCTTGTGGCATGTAAACATGCTTAAGTTAGGTTAGGTTTGAAAGGGTTGTTTGCATTAGTGCAAGTTCACTCGGTGGCCAGACTGGCCCATTGTGATTACCCTTGTAAGGTAGATAAACATGCTTGGACATATGTCTTGTTAATTGAATCAGCCTGATCTTTTAATAAATCTTTTTAGGTCTAGTAGTGATATGCCTGCCAGGCTGTCCAGGCTATCAAAGAACCTGACTCCTAAAAAGGTTAGTCCTCATTCTTGGAGAGCTGGACAGTGGCAGAGAAAGTGTTCTATAGACTCTATTTCTTCTTCATCCCTACAGCTGCTGCAGAAGTCGCTCGCAAAGATTCCCATTGGTGTAACCATGACACCAATGGTGCAGTGTCCCGTGACTACACCAACGAATGTTCTTATTAAATTTCTACTGAGAGATAGAAGGGCCGTTGTTCTTTTTAGGTCAGGTACTGGCAATAAGCAGTGAGTTATGATACAATCTTTAGACTGTAGCCAACGTCAATCGGCTAGTTTCACCGTGTATTGATCTATAAGACTTTTGGCTGTGTTGAAAGGGAGATAAACCCATCGGTAACCCAGCCATCGTTATGTCTATATCAGAACCTTTCCTGGCCGGTTCGTCCGCCATTTCATTTCCGGCCACGCCATCGTGCCCAGGAACCCAGCAGAGTAGAATTGTGTGGAGGCTTATTTCCTTTAATGCCATGAGGCAGTCCTTGACCCACTTAGAGTATACGAGGTTGGAGTCCAGGGCTTTAAGTGCTGCTTGACTATCAACACATATGGTGATTTGCGTTGCTCTGGAAGATCCATAGATTGAATTGTCTGTGCAGCTCTCTTCACCACATAAATCTCAGCTTGAAAGACACTGCAGTTGTCACTTAGTCGATATGACCGATTGATTTGCAGTGTTTCCGAGAGGGGTCCTGAACCTGTTCAATGTTCTGTTTTCGAACCATCGGTATGGATAGCTAAACCTTTGGTGTCAACATTAGTCTCTACCCAGTCTTGCCTACTTGGTATAATGACTGAATCTTTTATCAAAGTCAAATTGATGTTTCTTATAATCCGTACGGGTTACAGACCCATTTCGATTTAAGATGTTGAGAATGTTCGAGTGTCTTAGACATTGTGATTTCCGACTCTCTTAGTCTGAGAGCTGCATTTGCCGCCACATTTCTTGTGAAAAGCTCCAGAGGTTGGAGGTGCAGCATTTTTTCCAGACCTGTTTGAGGTGTGGATCTTAATGCACCTGTGATACTAATCTTTGTACCTTCTTCAGATTATTCAGGTAAGACTTCGTTTTACACGCCTCCCACCATACCAATGATCCATAGGTAAGAATAGGTCTAACAACCCCTGTATAAAGCCAGTATGTTATTTTGGGTTGAACACCCCACTGTTTACATGGCTTGTTTCATTCTCTCCTCCGTGTTCCGTTTCCAATTTAGTTTGGAATCAAAACAAAACGCCAAGATATTTGGCTTCCAGGAAGAGTTTAATATTGGTCCCATTTAATTTAGAAGTTATCCACCCCTGCAATTTGCGCCTCCTTGTAAACAGGAACATTTCTGCACTGTACGGGTTGACGTTAAGTCCACTGTTCTCTGCCCATCTTGATAAATGTGTTAACACAGACTCCATTAGTTCACTGATTGTTGGGAGAATATTTGCCTGTAATCAGTATAACTATGTCATCTGCGTAAGCGACTACTTTTATTCCTCTTTTAACGAGAGAATGAAGAATTTTGTTGATTGAGATGTTCCATAGAAGGGGTGAAAGCACCCCTCCTTGTGGGGAACCGTTTTCTAAGTAGAACAGTCTCCCAGATTAGAGTTGATGACTCTGCTTTTAACCATTGTCTTTACCCAATTCGTAAAGTGGGAATCGATACCATATTCCCCCAGAGATGAGATAATGGTTTCTGTTTTAAGATTATTGAACACTTCTTCTAGGTCTAGAAAAGTTGCCAATGTAAATTCAAGGACCTCTCAATTGTACTCGTCACCTCATACAGCGTTTTTTCCACGGATTTCCCCTTAGTTTAGGCGTGTTGGGCATTGCTGAGGTGCTTATTGATTTCGAGGTAATTCCTTAGCCGCAGATCTATCAGCCTTTCCAGTATCTTAAGTAAAAAAGATGAGAGACTTATAATAGGTCTGTAATCATTTGCATTGCTGTGGTCGCGTTTTCCCGCTTTAGGAATAAAGACCACACACACATCTCGCCAGTCCTTTGGGATCTCAGAGATATACACCCTATGAAGATGTCCTTGAGCCAAGGAATGAGTGCATCACTCGTTTTCTGAACCATGGCAGGTATTATACCATCCGGTCCCGCTGATTTGAGGGGTTGGAAGGATTTTATTGCCCAGGTTAGTTTATCCTTGCGAATTCACACAGCGATAACTGCCTGTTCTTCGTTGGATAATGAAGGGTGGCAGTCGCTTGTTATGTCTTTGCACTCGGGAAAGTGTGTATTGAGCAGAAGTTCCAAAGTTTCATGGTTGTTTACAGTCCAAGAGTTGTCCTCTTTGCGTATTATTATAATTATTATTATTATTTATTAACCAGAAATTAAAATTTACAAGTTAATGTTTAGATAAGAGCACTAGCTGCCAGGGCTTTCGACTCTTTCATGACGCTTCCAATGAGGTCTCCATGTTGGTACAGTAGCTGGTCCATTATGCTCTTTTCGCTGCTCTAGCTTTCCCTTTGTATTCGTTGAAGCTGTTGCGATAAGTATCCCAATCAGCATCATTCTTGGTCAGCTTAGCCTTGTTGAAAAGTTTTCTTGTTCTTGTCCTGAGAAGTCGAAGTTCCGCGGTCCACCATGTTGCATGGGTTCTTTTGGGGGGCTGACTTATAGGACAGCATTTTTTGGGCGAGGCTAAGAGTGTCTCAGTGATAAGATTGACGGATTCCTCTAACCGTGTCACACTCGAGATGTTGCCTGTTTGATTAGGCCCTTATCGTCTTGTGACGAGTTTTGAGAATTTGCTCCAGTCGGTCTTTGTAGCGTTTCTAAAAGGTAATTCTTTATTTAATCTAAAATTAATATTGAACGTTATCCTGTGGTCCGAGAAGGAGCATTTGGTGGATTCCATCCAGTCATTAACTTCAAAATTCTCAGTACAGAGAGCTAGAGTTAGATCAATGACCTCCTCCCTAATTTTGTTGTGGAAAGTAGGAGACTACCCCTGTTACAAATTTTTAGATTGGATGTCAAAATAAATTCTAAAACAGACTCGCCCCTCTTGTTTATATCTTTGCTGCGCCAGTGAGTGTCATGGGCATTGTCATCCACCGCGATGACTAGGTTAGCCTTGGTGTTCCTTGCGTGGAGTTCCAAGTCCCATAATGCTGTCGATGGTTGATTATCCTCTTCGTATGGCAGGTATGCGAGAGCAAGAATAAGTTGTACCTCATTCCTGCGGTCGCACACCGCCACTGCTAAGTCGCTGTTGCTGGAATGACAGGAAATATTAAAGTTAAGTGCTTTCTTAGCTAATATGCAGCTTCTCAGTTGACCTTTCTTTTTGGTGTGGAGGAGTGAATATATTTTCGACCCTTATCCCTGGATTTTGTCTTTGGAAAGCCACGGTTCCTGGATTAGGATCACATCAATATTCTCCTCGGCCATGAACAGCAGCAGGTCATCGGTGGCAGCTTGAGAGTGATGTAGATTAATCTGCACCACCCTCAGTTTTCCGACGCTGGTCTTTTTCATGCAGGAAGTTAAACCTTAACTGTCCTAGCCCGAATTTGACCACCCCTGCTACTGTTTTCAGATAGCTGGCAGATTTGGTTACCACCACTATCTTGTGGACACTATGTCCACGCCTCCACCTTTTTCCTTCGGTTCCTTCGAAAGAGTCTGCCAGCCTTTCGTGCTAAGACCCTCATTCTGCATTTCTACAAGCTTTAGTATGGCTGTTTCCCCCGGAGCCGGAGGAGGTATCCATACATGTACTTGAATGCGCATGTGCAAGAGTCGAGGCAGGTACTGTTTCTACTTTGGCATCAGGCCAGAACATCTCAAAGGTTGCAGATGCAGCGAGTAGCGAATTTGTAGTCATTGTATGAGCTACTGTTTTCGCCTTTAGCCACCATGGTTTCTAGGAACTCTGAATTTCAGAAAAACGAACTTTTTCTGCTTTTAAATTAGTTTTTAAATAAACGGTGTCTTATTTCAAGCAAAATTTTCTCTAGTTTTTAAATCACATGAAACAAAAAATTAGCATGGGTGTCTTACTCGCCGACTTTACCCTGATTGAAATCGTCATTCAAGTTATTGCGACATTGAAAGTCGTCCATCCGTTTCCAAGAGGAGCGGGGATCAATCTTAGCACTTCACTGATTCGTTAGCAACTTCCAGCTGCATCTTCTTTTTTAATGTCAAAAGTTGTGTACGCGTCTCGGTGGACACTCCCTAAATCTTTTCGATTTTGGCGATTCTAGCATCTAGCTCTTTTTCTCCTACAGCTGAAGTAGCTGCTTTTCCAGTTTTAATTGGTCTTTGGCGAAACGTGCCCCGTTGCCCCGTTGGCCATGGGTGACTTTAGAAAATATGAGCTGTTAGTCAAAAAACTATTTAACCTTAAGATTTGACTTTATTTAACCTAACATTTGCCACACAATCTATATCATAAGTATTTTTGTATAATGATTGAAATAATGGTTTCCTTGTAAACTCTTATTACATATTTGTTTCATATAAAGTCAACTTAATGCATCCAACTCGTGTCATTCTAATTAGACGTTCGGCTGAAAATTAACAATTCTCGCTTTTTTACTTCTAATCGTTTAATTTAATTGAAGTCATTATTATATTAAAATTAATGTGTTCTCATGAGTTGACATTTCGCGAAATTAGCAGCATGATTGCTCTCACAAATGCGCGTTACATTGCATCCAACAAAGGCAATTTACAAAATTCAAATAATCAAGCGATAATTGTAACACTTACTAATCGATGATTGAGCTATCGATTAGTATATTTTAAATGGTTAAACACGTTGGCCCATAAAAACTCGAAACCAAAAGTAATGACGCAAAATGAGTGTAATTATTATCGATATGCAGAAAAAAGGCTTCGCAACGAATTATTCCATTATGACAGATTTTTTGTCACTTAAATAAAATGGGCTTCAAAATTCGTCATTAATTTAATGTCTTCCAGCCTAATGATCAATTTAAAATAGAAACTACATTATTGAGGGAAAAACAAAGTGGCTATAGGTCGCTGTACAACCCACACAATTCGTTGCTATACTTCCTCTTTCACTCTCCGTCTACGCAGACGGGAACCAAAATCATCCAAAGGATTTTCCTCGTGAAGCAAACTTAAGTAAATATTGCAATCTCCCTTGACAGGGTCCATGCTTCTGCAACGTAAAACAAGACTGTGGTTGCCTTCTGAGCCCAAAAAAGAAGCGATTGGCAGGAATTATATTTCACTTGATCGCACGCTGGTTTCTTTATCTGAATTTATAGCGCAACACAGGAAGACCAAGTCCCTAACAACCTCAAAGTTGTAGCGCTCTATGGTGATTTTTTGACCCAGACGTCTCTTCTTGAAGACAGAATATTATGAACTTGGTTTTGTCCTCTTTGACTGCTAATCGCCGCTTCTGTTCTTATACTCCCGAAGGCTTCACTGACATCACACTGTGTTCCGCCGATTACGTCAATACGGGTAATTGTAAGAACTTTGAAAGATTGTGCCGCTGGTGTTGACGCGCCACTTCTGCACAGTTTTCTCAAGGAAGATAAATGGAAGTGCTTTGCCTTGTCTTAATTCCTTTTGGTCAGGTCTAAATCGAAATTTTTGAAACAACGTGAGATTTTCATCGTCACCCTGCGCATGGTGACAAGTTTAGCAGTGGTGCCTATGCCTAAGCTAGCCTTTGCCATTTATTTAGCTTGTCTCTTTAAATGCTGTCATATAATGCTTTAATAAAAAAAACCAAACATGGAGGTTTAATATCTCACTGTACGATCCATGGAGTTGATTACTGAGATGCATGCTGCCCCCCATGCAATTGGGGGACTTTGACGGTAATTTTTACCTTCCCTTATGTTTCATTTTGGGCGATATTTTATTATGACAAAGTGAATAAAAATAACCCAATTTTTTTTTGTCAGTCATTCATTTCTCGGTTTTAACGCAAAGCCGTAAATAGCAGCCTTTAAAATGGAAGATGTGTTAAAAATGCCATCACAATGCGGTAAAACGGATCTGGCAAACTATCTATTATAGCTACACTGACGAAAATATATCTCATCCTCAAATCTGGCGTTCATACGTCCTAAGCAGAAGTATTACTGCCATGTCTGGGCAGGTGCACCAAAGATTGCATTACACCTTTTTGATAGAATTCAAAACAAGATCGTTAAAACTTATGTGTTACACCATCAGAGCAAAGTCATTCGACTCTGGGGATCATCGAAGGAAAATCTTGTGTCCTTTTTGATTTTATCAAAGAGTGTTCCACTTTTATCTTCTCCCACCAGCTAGTGGTCCAAGAAAATTAGAATTTATTCCTCGGCAAAATTGCCGAAAAGCTAAATTTTGGACATTAGCTGATATCATTGTTCTCAACAAACTGTTCCCATCGGAAAAGAAATGTTGGAAAAGAAACTTCCGTACAATGAAGTGGTTGAATCACTTGAACATCGCTGCGATATTTTCTGGCTCTCGTTGCTTTATCATTTCATTCATTCAGCCAGCTTCAATGCAGCTGTTAAGACGTTCAACGTTTGTACTCACGCAAGAACAAGTGCTCATGAGCTCACCCTCGAGCTTAAATTCGAACGTACAGCTTTGTATTGGAACCCTTTCTTCGGCAGAACTTCACGGTTGTGAAACATGCTTTCACGTGCGGTTTTTCCTCCTAACTACAGTCCCTAGCAGTTTAAAACCAAAGTAAGGAGTTGGAAAGACGTTCCCAAGCTTATAATCGGTCAATTTTTTTGAGAGAAACACAGGGGCTTTCTGCCTGGTAGCATCTCAACTGACCTGCTTTTCAATCTTGAAATGGATAATAACTTGTTTTATAGATTTGAATAAGGCGCTTTCCGGGATTTGAAATAAACCCTGGAGAGTTTCTCTTCTGGGGTTAATGTAACCGATGTGGGCAATGACCAAATCATTCGAGAACCTGGTGAGGTCGCGTATAAAATTCTACGGACGGAACGAACGAAATACCCTTCCGGGGTTGCTGATTCCCAATTGGGCAGATATAGAAGAAGGCTTACCACATATGGTGAGTACCACCCCCAGGTGGGTGGCGGAGATAAGGGAAGGCTCACCAGATGTGGTGAACCGGGGTGGACCAAAACCAGCAACAAGCGAAAAATCCAGGAGCGTCTGTCTCAAAATATGCGGCTTCTTGGTCAGCGTCTGTTATCCAGGCAAAAGTCGGCCGAGTATTAAACACTTTTTTCTCTTCGATTATGCAAATAGAATGGACAACAATTAGATGCAGGCCAGATGCATTTTTGAAACACTCCGCTATAGTTATATTATTACTTTTCTCCGTAAAGGCATAACTTTCGTGGGGCAAAGTTTTGGTGTTTCTGTGCAGAGTTTTCACGTTCCGTACTGGCTCATCAGCATTTGCGGGTGAAATCGAGAATTACTTTTCTCTTCTATGGTTTCTATTTTCTATCTTCAAATTCTTTCCGCTCGTGATGTGCTACGCATTTTAAGGGTAGTCATAACCCCTTGGTTGTGAGCGAAATAAAAATGAAATAAAAAAAACTTTTGTTGTTCAACAAATATCCCTCTTAAAAATGAAATCAGCAAAATTTAAATGGAGTAATTTTTTTTTTTTAAATTGTGCTTGTTTTGCCATTGCTTATCTTCGTAAGGGCATAACACTTGCGGGGATAACCTTTTTTCCTACTGTGCATAGTTTTTTTTGACACGTACTGCCTCATCAGCATTTGTCACAGTTAACGGCCAGTCATTATCCTCGACAACGAGCTTAGTAAAGGAATACAATCGAGAATCTATAAGAACAGGAGTTAAAGTCGCAAATCCCATCATTTTCCTGTCTGTGTTGGACTTGCTAAGGGATGCGTCCTCTCACTTTTTCTATTTATGCATAATATTTAATGACTGGATGTTGCAGCATATTTCTGACGTCAAATATTACAAATTATTATTTCCATTTAGGGTACGGTACTATCGAAAGAGGTTTTTTAGTGGGTACTAGAAATTCTCGGCCTTAATTTATCTTTTGTTATTAGCCTTTTAAGGGGCAAACTCCAAGAGCAATTGTGGTAATTATAATAATTAGTTTGCCGTCTGTGTAATTCACTCATCATACATAATTTAAACGACTAAAATTTCACTTATTTTGCGTGGCCAAAGAAATTTAGATTAAGTCATTTGTTGTACGAAATTACTGAATTTTAAGGATGCATTACTTAAAAAAAACTACTAAATTACCTGCTGAAAACTATCAGCTGCTTTCTCAATAAATGATGCAATAACAATATAATTTATTAGATTAATGCAAGATAGATAAGGAATTACAATGCAAAGCATTAGGACGGTAATAGAGTTGCTGCACTTAAGAAGGGTGCTTGATTCGTAAAGGACTCTGGTCTGAAATCAATCATCGTATGCGAACGCGCAATCTTCCTTCGTTTAACCATGTGGCCCAATTAGACGTTAAACACTTTTATGCCAGCGCCTGAAGTAAGGCACCCAACCTTGAAGCGACTTGTAGCGAAATTGCTGCCCTAATACATTATGTAGATGAAGAGGCTCCTTACTTCTTACACTCCAACCAACCAGCTATCACCCTCGAGGGACTAAAATCCTAAGCAACATATATCATCGAACTTATGTGATTATCCTTACGGATGACATATATTTCTGTGTCCTGGCTGTGTACTTAGTTGGGTGGCTAAGAACATGTGTTTTGCTGTGTCGCTAACAAAATTTATTACTCAACTCAAACATAGTGTTTTCCTCCTGTTCCGCGTATATGCTGTTGTCCCCACCCACCCACTTGCCGTGTGTTCTTGCTTTCCGTTTTGTGCTCGCTGCGTGAATCTATTAACTGGTTAGGTTATACCTTAGGGCGGCTTGGAGGTGTACTATTTGCAAAACTTTAATTATATGGCCCACGAGAGTTTACGTATGTGTGTGCGTGCGTGCTCCTTTGGTCCTCGTGGATGTTATAAGGATTTTGAGGGCAAAAGAAAAATAGTTGGACTTATTTCTTGTTTTGTTGTAAAAAGGTAAAATAGGGTATAGGATAAAGTTTGTCGAAAGAATGACCACAACTTTTCTGGAAAAATAGTTTCCTGCTATCGTATTTCCTGCATACATATAAAAAAAAGTTTATTTTGTTGAAATAATGATTGCCGTTTGTTTCAGAGCGAACAATATGTTGCAATTGCTTGACTCTTTCTCTACAGAAAACAAATCTTTCTTAGCTTTCTTATACGTATTCAACTTTCGTGGTATAAGTGTTTTCTATTATTAATTACCGAGAATATCTCTGACTAATCGCACTTCTATCTGTCAAGGTGATAGATTGACATGAGAACAGTATTTCTTCGTGTGAATTTAATTTACATATACCTGTTAGATCAATGAAATAGCAAATGAGTGGATTTTATTTGATTTGGTCAACGATCGAACAGTGCTAAGGGTAACGAACTTTATGAGCTGCTTTGTAGTGGGTGGTCACAATCCGAAGATAACCTTGACTAAAGCAATGTAAATTCTGGCATTACGATCAGGCTATTAAAATGTTGATCGGAGCTTTTTAATTCCAACTCATTTCTGGTGGTATTTCAAACATGTTTGTTAGAATTCTTGAAAAAATTTAGCTTTTAAAAAGTGGGCATGGTTTGGGCGGTTTAATTTTTGTCGTGTCAAAGTTTCCTAGTCAAAATTTCTGAACATCAAAATTTGGGTTCCTACGCCTTGTCTAACTTGGTTTAAAGGTCTTTCGAAATAAACTGAATTTAAGGCCGTATATCTTAAAAACTTTAACAACCAGAAAGAAGAAAATTGAAAAATGCAAGGGAAAAATATTGGACTTTCATAATAAATTCGAATTTTTGCAAAATATTAAAATTTTTTTGAGAAATTAGGAATGGAAAATAGATACCCATTTTCAACGTGTTTAATGTCATAACTTTTTTTTATCACTTTATTGAAATGGCCGATATTGGGCTAACATATAAAGCAGCCAAAGGCTAAGCGGTTTAAGAACTGTAGTTTTGGAGTATTTTCGAAAAAAAAATTTTGTCCTCACCCTTTCTCCGATTTTGCATCGGCCAAATGTTTTGAAAAAAATCACATCAAAAATAATTTTCCGGAAAACTATAAAAATTTGCGTTTTTAACATAAAATTTCTAAAACGGCTTAAAAAACAAATTAAAAAACGCAGTTTTTAACCGAGAACTAAAAAACCTGTGCTCTGAGTATTAGAAACAAGTAACCGTTGCTAGCGCAAAGTATGTAATAATCAAAAAAAATAATAACGGTATTCAACAAAAGGTTTCGAATAGGCGTTTTATAAGTTTTGAATCAAAAAAATGCAAAAAAAAGCTGATATGATGAGTTTAACCAAAGAAAAAATCAAAACATTTATTTATCAACCTGCGTTTTAATAAAAATTTAAGTACCTAAGCTTAAGATTCGGCTTAAAAAATATTAATAGTACCTAGAGTAAATTTGAAGAAAAAATATCTATTTTAAGAATTTTAAACCCGAATACCAAAGAGTCAAAATCTCTCCTTTATTTACTACACTGCAATATGGCAGCATTTAGTAACTCCTGTACACCGATTTTATGCATATATCTTCTTAAAATTGTACTCGAAATATTCTATAAATATTCGTTTTTTCATACATTTTAGCGATTTTTTTTTCGAAAATGCGTGAAAACGGCAGTATTCAAACTGTTTCTGAAAAAATTACCTAAGCATTTGGTTTACTTTGTTTTGCTTTATACGTGTGTTCAATATTGGCTTTGTGCACTAGTTATAGCCTCAAAAACTTTGAAAAACGTCACCCATTTTGAACTCTTCATTTCTCAAAAACCTTTCAATATTTTCAAAAAATAGAACTTTTGAACTAAAGTTCAATATCTACTTAACTTAAGTTTCGCTTTTCTTGTTCTTACCCGCTTAACTTCTTAAAAAAGTATTGAAAAACATAATCTATTTTTCCATGAAATTTCTAACTGTAATTGAACCGTTATTTCTGCTTAAAAAAAACTTGCCCTCGTTGGAGTCTCTGACTATTTTCGCAGTATAAAAGCACACCAAAACTTTATCTATCCACCGTTCAGGAGTTAAAACACGATTGGACGGACGGACAACGTACTGATACCATAAGAGGTCCCTTTTCCATTTTTGTACGGACCGCTAAAAATACGAGTCGAGTACCTACTGCTCAGAACTAAGATTATTTATTTCATGGTTATATCGGTTATATCGCTCTTGAGCTTGAGGCCACTGACTCCGATTTTCGGTAGTAAATTTTAATAATTTCGACTCGTTGTTGGCTCGTATAGCTTTCAATCATGAAATGGCAAATCTTACTGAAGAGAAATGTCAAAAAACCGCAAGAAAAATATGGCGTCGTTTGCTGTCCCTGTCGCTCTACTTTTGTAGCGTCCCTATTGAAAAACTCTTTATATACTTTCGATGTTAGTGGTTATTGGAGTACCGTCAGCGAAAAAATGTTTTTTTTTTTTTTGAACCCGGAAAGTTCATGGTGGCTTGCTTAAATTGAATTGAAAATCACGAAAATTGAAGGCCCGAAATCTCCACCAAACAGTAACTTTCGCCAGATCCTTTGAACTGATGGAAAGACACCATGAACCCGTAAAGTTCATGGTGTCTTGCTTAAATTGAATTGAAAATGTTTACTTGTATTCGCCGGCCGAAATCAGTTCAAAGGATCTGGCGAAAGTCACTGTTTGGTGGTGACTTTCGCCAGATCCTTTGAACTGATGGCACTAAAAAAATACGTTTTGAACATACAAAATTGAAGGTCAAGAATTAAGTGTTAACAGATTGCGCCCGAAAAAGCAAAAGTGCTTGCGGGAAACAAAAAAATGCTTCTCTTAAACCTAAAACTGTTTTTAGCGTTCGTGTGTAGTTTTTGTGTTAAATAAAAATGATAAATTGTTTTTCGGGAAAAAGATATTTACTTTGTGAAGGAGTTACTATTTTTTATAAACATTTCGGTGTTTGCAGTAACTCTGTTACGTTTCGGTGAAGATAGCAAGGTATTTGTTGGATATAAATAAATTGCTTCCTACCTACCCTCGTCATCTGATAAAAAAAGACTCGTTATTTTTCACGGTCCCCACCTCCGCTAGAGTCTGACAAGCGAGAGTATAATTTGTCTTGACAAATTCTCAAGGTGCCGTTCGGATTATTTATTATAGGTCCCCTTGTATGTGAAGAAATTAACACACGCAGCATACATTGTTGTAAAGTTTGCCTTGGTTCATTTTGAGCTGTTGCGCCACTCTATTTATTTTTATTTTTTAATTAAATTGCTTAAGGGAACTGTTTTTCAAAAACGTGTTGCCATTTTATGAAAACTTTTACATACTTTGCTCAAAACACCTTAGAAACAATACTTTTTTATCTACAATGTTTGTTGTTCGTAGTAAAAGCTTTTGTTTTAAGGAAACAATGTTATGTTTTGCGCAAGCTTTGATTGTATATCATGAATTATGGTGGGTTTTGGTCCGCCCAAACTAGACAAGTTTTCTTGTGATGAGTCTACTATTTCAGATACGAACCTCCCCGCTAAATATTTTGATGTTTTCCAATTTTTTAATGTTTCTCGAAAAGGCGCCTTTATATAAAACAATTCCATTATTTGCTCTTGTTTTCGAACACTAAAACTGTAAAACTAATTGCCAGTTGCAAAGATGCTTTTGGGTAAAACAAGGAAAGCATAAGCCGCACTTATTGTAAGTAGAAAAGTTTATGTAAAAAACTCTTGACATTCAAGTTTCATCTACGCAATCTTCTCTAATCTATCTCTAATTATCCTAAATTCCTTTTCAAATACCTCCTCCTAGAAGAATGCAACCTCTCAAATTCCTGACAGTTAAGTCTTATTTTTGCGGCGGTTTCTTCTCTATTTTAGCAAAACAACCCAACTTTCAGCAAGAATGTTCCAAAGTTGTTCGTTGCCACTAAACCAAACCATTATTTTGCTCGCACTCAGTAAAATGTCAAGTAAGTAAAGGTAGTAGGTAGTGCTCGCATGTCATGTTAGAATCCGTTGAAATTTCAAGCTGCACTCGGGAATACAAGCTGCGTTGATGTGTGCATAGAATTATTTCATAAGCCCCTAACCATGCCCATCATCTACTTCAAACCATCCACTTACAGCGACCGTACTACTATATGGCTCTTTTGTTCTTTTATGGAAACTTTGCTCAGCTCATATTCTCAATTCGCAGCGTTTTTGACGTATCATTTTGTATTCCCAGCAACCAATGCCAACGCCCGCCGCCCCCACATACTGCACAGGGCGGCGCATGTAGACGAGTATGTCATGCTTTTCGTTGCGGTTGAAGGCTTATGTAAAATTCTGTTTGAGCTCATGTCATGTTTCGGAGGGATAAATCCCTCAAAATTATCTCCGTATAGAAGATAAGAGCCAGGATGTATCCCGCACCTTACATGCACCAAAACCCGAAGCCAGAAAAAAGTAAGATATTCTCTAAAAAAAAAAAAAAAAACGAGACCAACCAAGGTTTGGAGTAACAAAGTTTTGCATACGGTAAACCAGGCTGTAGTAGAAGTACCTACTCCTTGTTGTCGTCAACGATGTTCCACCAACTCGGTGTGTGTGCAGTTTTGAAACAAGACATCCTAAACAACATGGTTACGCAAAAAGGATACAACACGAGCGCATATTGAGAAATATGATGTTAAATCCTTAGGATTCTGGATATGTGTAGAATGAAACTTCCATATGGGGCATAAAAATGCGCCATTAAAGAAATACCTACATTAAAATTTACATACATCCTCGTTGTATACATGTATACTTTCGACTGCAATACGGCTGCTGGATTGAATTCTCTCTATAACACCGAAAGCCTCGTAGGGCTTTCTTCGATGAAGCATTCCGATTTCCTGTGGCGCTGCTCAAGGAAATCCGCATCTAAATCCCAGCATATGCGATGCAAATCATGGTATAATGGCACATTTGAATAATACATCATGCCCGGCAGGGCAGTTGGATTGAAATCCCTCGCCGAGCCGTCCAGGATGCAATCTTAATTTCACCATATCAAAAGCTGACGTAATTGAATTTTGTAGAAGAATTGCAAAACGCTAATCGTTTACCTTATTGCGATTCAATTCGCTGAACACTGAGCCGCCTCGTATCGTAGAAGTGCAAGTTGAAGAGGCGCGGCGGATATTGAACCCGCGTCACGTTTTACTTAGTCATGGTTCTATGCGCCAGCCGCTCTGTCTCAGTTTGTTCTTGTGTTGAACGCAGTTCCGCTTTTGACTATTCTTTGGATTCGCAAATAGCACAATAACGCTATGATTTATGAGTTATGCAAGTGGCACGCAACCGTGTAAGCAAGGCATGCATTGGTGTTCTATCTTATACTTAACTGGACATCATGCATTTTAATTTGACACAATGTGTAGCGAGACGCTGATGGAGTGGACGGTTATTGGCCCGAATCACTTGCAATTTAATTGAAATGCAAAGGAATGCGTGATGGCAATTTAACATACGGATACTTATCAGCTCTGCTGTGCAGGTTCCATGGGACGCTCTTAGTAACAGCCTTTGGCGCTATCGACAGCGGTAACATGACGGTCCTAATTCGATCTTAAGGTGGAAAGCACAAGTTAATTGCGTTTAGACACCATATATTCGTGCAGTCAGAACTGAGAAAGCACTGATTGGAAAGAGACACTGTTTGGATGTAAAAGTGGGTACCCAATTTATTGTACCGACCAGCTGAGGCACCTACCCAGACATGAAAAAGAATAAAAAAAAACGATCTAACAATTGGTGAATGGTGTGATGTAAGTGAGCCAATGCCCTAAATGAACTTAAAGTAATTTCAGTTATCAGATTGTTCTACATTTAGTAAGGCTTATTACCTATACCTGCCCAGACATTTTTATTTTCTAATTTAGCTTTTGGCGAATGTAAACCCTCCGAGAGTAACAATTGTCTTGAAAAACTTCTCAGAGTGCCGTTCGGATTCAGCAAAAAATTGTAGGTCCCCTTGTATGTGAAGAACACACAGCATGCATGGTTGAGAAGTAGGCCTTGGTTCACCTCGAGCTCGCCACTCTATTTATACTTACAAATTAGAATGAGCACATGCCCAGACATTGAAACATTTGTAGAAAGATGTATCAACATAACAATGACCAAAAGGAATTTTTTCGATGTTTCGTCGAGTAACTCTAGTTGTTAAGTTGAATTTTTTTATATTTGTAGCCCCGTTAAGCCTTAGCACCTGCCCAGACGTGAAAATGTGGTGGAAAAAAAATTAATGACAAACAAGAAACTTACGCTATCATTGATTTTATACATTTCTTTATCCAAACGACCTTTGCACTTGCCCAGCCATGAAAAAGAAGTTACATTTGAAGCGGAAGTTTATCTGGGTGACACATGTCAAATTTTCCGAAAGCAAGCCGCTCGCTTTGCCTATCAGAAAACCAAAGTCAACTGTCAGAGAAGCCATCTAAAGGTTCAAAGAAACAAACTCTTTCACTCAAGGCGTCAAGGTTCAAATCGGCCGAGAGCCACCTGTGCGGAGATGACCGGTATTTCCTGCTTCAAAGTCTTCGATATGCGCACTAAACAGCGGTTGGGCTGTCTGACAGGCCCAGACCGATAAGAAAAACAACTGTAGATGCTCAAACGGTTGGGAAGCGATGAGTGGTAGGTTATTTGAGAGATATTCATCGGCGATGGTAATCCAGAGCGAAACCTTCTGTCAACTCATGGCTTGGGGATGAATTTCTCTGGACGGAAAAACCAAGCTGTACATCGAGTAAGGATCTCTAGATTGCGGCTACTATGCTAACACTATTCTAAGGAATATGTGCCTTTCACGGCAATAAAGGTCGCTGCGAGCAATAATGAAAAATGTTATCCCTCGCCGTTTTTAGCGGTCCGTCCAAAAATAGAAAAAGGACCTGTTATGGTATCGCTACGTTGTCCGTCTGTCCAATCGCTTTGAACGGTATGTCGTAGAAAGAAGAAATTTTGTGTGCTTCTAAATTTCGGGAATAGTCGGAACGCATACAAGACGATTTTTTTTCATCCACACATAACATAACGGTTTAATAACAGTTCAATTTCATACGAAAATGAACTAAAAGTTTTTAGATACTTATTTTCAGAAGTGTAGCAGGAAAGAACTAGAAAATAGAAACTTAAGAGGGGAGTACACCTAGAAAAAGCTTCGAATCCTGTCGCCACATATTCCGTTAGAAAATTGATTTTTCAATTATATTTTTCAAAAGCTCCCTCTCTTAAAAATTTCGAATTTCAAAAGCTCCCTCTCACGTTATCGTTGATTTTGTTATTCAGGAAAATTAAATTTAGAAATTCTTTTTGTAATCCTTAAAAATTTGAAAATTTAATTTGTGGCCTTTCGGAATTTATTTCGGAATTTCACAAATTCTCTACTCACTGGCAAAAATTCCTGGAGAAAAAGTGCCACCGTTTGCGAGTAAAATGCGCAAAAAAATGCCTCTAAAATCATCATTCTAGGTAGACTCCCCTCTTAAGTCAAGTAAATATTGAGCTTTAATGAAAAAATTAGTTGTTTGAAAATATTGAGAAATGAGGAGTTGAAAATGGATGACGTTTTTCAAAGTGTTTGAGGCTATATCTTTTGAACGGCTCAGTGCACAAAGCCGATATTGGCACGCACATATATAGCACAACTCATAATTAACCAATTGCTTAAGTCATATTTTTCTGAAAGAGTTTTAATACTGCCGTTTTGCCGCATTTTCGAAAAAAATTGCAAAAATTCACGTAAAAACGTGTCTGTCCCCTCCTATCACCGGTGCTATTTGGAAAAATCATATGAAAAATATCACACGTACACAAATTATTCAAAGTTTTAAGCGAAATTAAAGCGAACTTTGAAGTTTCAAAAACTTCTGAGATTTAACTCGAAAACATAAAAGCATTTTCAAAAATATTTTATTTTAAATCTTTTAGCATCTTAATGGTAGTAGCGATCTTGTTCAGATTTGGTACGAGGCCAAAGCGTATAAAAATGAATTTAAAATTGCTGTTTCCAACCTGCTGTTGTTGTTTTATTAATTTGAAAAAAAAAAGGTCAGAAGAACGTAATTTCCCCCTCTCTATCTCGCAAACGGTATAAAGTATAATTTTGAAAATATACTGTTTAAATTTGATTAAAGTCTGTACCGTTTACAAGGCAATCTAACGCCGTCAAAAACTTTCAAAAAATTTTCTTGACCATAGATGAGGGTCGGAACGAACACTGAACTAAAAACTGAGATCTTTGCTTTCACTCCAAGCTCAGCTTTCCTGATTTCCGACCGGCGCAGTTCCTTTACTATTGCTCCAGCTTGGCCAATTCTTCAGGACAACTTAGTATCCCTCCTCCCATCTTTCGTGAAAAAGACCCTGAGATACTTAAACTTCTCCACTTGTTTTAATGGAACTCCATTCATGTGCAGAGTGCACTGCACAGGAGTTCGGGAAACAACCACCACTTCCGATTTGTTCACGTTTACTTTCATCCCAGCATCACCACAGACGGCTGTAAACCTATCCAGTGCTCGTTAAAGTTCCTCTTCGGATGATGCAAAGATGGCCAAATCATCTGCGAAAAGCAGATGGCTCATCCTGATGCCAGCCAATTCAAAACATTGCTCGCCAAGACTGCGCTTCACCATCCAGTCCATATATGCTATGAAAAGGAGCGGCGACAGAACACAGCCCTGGCGAAGTCCAACGCGCACATCAAAAGGACGGGATTTGACGCCATTTATCCGTACACAGCTTTTGCAGTTTCCATACAAAGACTGGATGGCTCTCAGAAGAGGCCCACTCAGCGCATAGTCCTGCAAAACTCTCCACAGTGTATCCCGAGGGACTCGGTCATACGCCTTTTCCAGATCTACAAAATATGCATAGACCGGTTTGGCATATTCCCAGGCCTTCTCAAGAATAGCCTTCAGAGTAAAAAGCTGGTCGGTTGTGCCTCTGCCAGGCCGAAAGCCACACTGTTCTTCCCGTAACAAAGGCTCGATTTCAGCTCTGGAACGCGTTTCCAACACCTTCGCGAATACTTTTCCCGGAAGACTCAAGAGAAATATGCCCCTATAGTTGGCGCAATCTCTCCTGTTCCCTTTTTTGAAAATGGGCACTATAACTCCTGTTTGCCAATCGCTAGGTGTCTTCCCGCTATCCCAGGCCACCTTAATGACACGTGTTAGCCATTTAACACCCTCTTCATCCATTGCCTTGAGCATTTCTGGCCGGATTTCATCAACTCCAGCAGACTTGCCAACTTTTAGCGATTTAATCGCTTCAGTGACTTCTTCTACTGTGGGACTATTCTCCGCCCTTATCTCGTCAGCAGTAAGAATGCCATCTTCAGTGCCCTGTTGGGGGTTGAGCAACTCCGAAAAGTGCTCTCTCCATCTGCGCAAGACATCGCTCACATATGAAAGAAGTGTACCGTCCTTGGATTTAACCCCTTTAACGATGTTCAACTTCCTTCCTCTGAGCCGGCGAATGATCTGCCAAAATATCTTGTTTGCAGATCTGTAGTCGTGCTCCAACTTCTCGCCGAACTTTTCCCATGACTGTTCCTTGGCTGTTCTGACTGCCAGATTAGAAGTCCTTCGCGCTTCATTGTACCGGGCTTGAGAAGTTGAGCTTCTACACTGGATCCACGCAATGTAGGCTCTCTTCTTCTCTCTGATGACTTCTTGAACTCCAGTCGTTTTAAACCAAGCAGTTCTTTTCTCACCACTAGCAACTACCCCAAGCCGCTTCACTCCACACACATTTCCTGCAGAGGCAATGACTGCCGATAAAAACAGCTGCCATTCTTCCTCTACATTCAAAAGGTCAATTGTAATTTGTTCAAACTTCTCCGAAACATGCTGTGCAAAGCGCTTTCTAAAATCAGAGTCAGCATCCTTCAACCTTTCCCGTCGTATGCGGGTCACCAGTCTTGGTTTTCGCCTGGGTGGAAAAGGAATACTGTCACTGAAGAACAATTTACACAGCACTAAGTGGTGATCTGTTGACAACTCAGCTTCCCTGAAAACTCGAATATCACAAATGATTCTTTGAACACACGATGGTACAGCAAAGAAATCAATCAGTGACTTCTGATTTAAACTGTGCTTGTACCATGTGTATTTGTGAATGTCTTTATGTGGGAAAAAGGTGTTCATGATGGACAAGCCATATGCACAGCAAAATTCCAACAACTTCCCTCCGTTCCTGTTTTGATCCGGGTCACCGTGCCTCCCGATCACACTCCTCTAAATACTGTCGTCCGTACCCACATGTGCATTGAAGTCACCCATCAGGAGAAAGAAGTCCATTTCTGCCACACTGTCCAGGGCAGCATCAACTTCGTTCAAAAAGGACTCATACTCTGACTCTCTATTTGGTACATAAACCTGAACCAGAGCCAGAATCGAGCGTTCAAGCTAAAGCTTTAAGATCAGAATCCTTCCCTCTAAAGAAATGACATCGAATACATTTTCTGACAACCGGGGGCTTTTGATAAATGGACCCCCTCTGCCCCCCGTAATGGATACCGGCACCATTGACGAGCTGCTCGTAACTTCTTCGGGTTAAACCCGGTCGGATGCCGAGCGGGACCTTCCGACCACCCAGCGCTCGCATGCTGACATTCCTCAGGCCTAGCTCCAAAGGGTACCCTGGATTACCAGGATCAGCAAATATCCGAGGTTTTCTTTTCATGGTTGGGGGGGGGATGCATTTTATACTTAGCCGCCAGGTTTGAATTCGGCCGACAGACGCCGACCAGGAAGCCGCTCGTCCCGAAAGAGACTCTCCTGGATTTCTGTTATTTGAAGTTCAGCCGTCCCTCTGGGATCAGACGCTGGCCAACGAGCCGCACAATATGTATCAGACGCTGCTGGATTTTATTTAAACCTTCGGGTTTATCTTTTTCAGTTATAACTTTACTGCCAAGGGTGGCTCCACAAGGAGTTTATACTCCTGGACAGCATCACTCATGCCTGAAGATTACATCTTCCAGTAGATTTTAGCCGGCTCTTACGACAGGCATAGCTTACCTCAAGGCTTTTTTTAAGCCCGAACTTGCAGGGCATTAAGCTAAAGGGGGGCATTAAAATAAATCTTAAAAAAAAAACAATAAACTTATAACGTTTTTTTTTAAGAAATAAATAGAAAAAAATGTAAAGAGAGCGTTTTAGCCATCTTTTTTTTTAGAGAAGCGAACCTTAAAAATCATCCAATGTAAGAACTGCGTAGACTTCAAACTACGAAAAATGTATACAATAGACAGTGAAATATATCAGGCAATAATTCTTATAGAAACATAGAATTTTACACAAAACAGAAAAATAAAGTTGAGCTTATCCCTTAACAAAAGCCGACGGACAGCTCTGTGTATGTACTTGACGGTCGTTTTTTGAAACTGGATTTGCTATTTTGTATTTAATAGTTTAAGAACATGTCACGGTCTCGTGTACCAACTTTGTGCCCTAAAAGCTCGCCGCGATAATTTTGATATTTTTGGATTTCATTATAAATAAAGTGATTAACTGCACCCTTAGTTGCCGAAAACTACTAATCGCTGCCTTTACTTCTTCTATCTGAAAACGTCTGTCAACAGTTTCTGTCTACTCGTTCCTTGAAGATCAAAACAATATTTTTAATTTATTTTTTTTTTTTTGAAGAAAAATTGCAAGCTGTCAAATTTTTAGCGTCCCCCATCTCTATCCTGCTTCAATTCTCCTATCGTATTGCAAATATTTCAGTTGTCGTCGTTTGGAATAGTTGCTCAGGCAAACTAAAACAAGTCTTGCCGCTTGGGTCCCCCGATCCCGATTCATTAAAACAATTTTTATGTTTTATTTTTTTGCGAATCATAATATCTCCTCTTTGGTTCGCAATATTAATGACACCGCATTAGAAACAGTGTTCTATTAGCAGTCACTTGTTCCACAGCCATCAGTCATCCTTAGCCGCTCCGCTCTGTTGTCGTCACAGTCGTCCGTGATTTACTACAAAATATTTATCATCATCTCGTGGTTTTTTATAGTTTTTTCCCAGCCTCCTCACGGTTCTTCTGTCAGGGAACTAGTGACTACATCCTCTCGAGAGGTTTTCAGTACAAATCAGTGAACTTTAAGTACCGATTGGCGAGCTCTCGATGTTGTCTGTTCCAAAGTGGGCGACAGTGGAAATTGAAAATTCTTCCTCACATGTAACAGTAGGTAGGTATAATGGAAATGGAGTGGGTGTATCATAGAGGCCGGATGAAGCTTGCTACGTTATATTAAAAAAAAAAAAAATACAAACCAGAAGTAGCTTCAGTTTATTGCCCCATTTCCATAGTTGAAAATTGCCACTATGTCATGTTTACATTGTAGAACATCTTTGGTGCTGCTCCTCTCCATTCAGTTCGACACAATATGTCAGAGATGTTGAGGGTGCAATAAATATAGGGAACCGGCACTGACAACGCACGCAGGAAATGGATTGCATGTATACGCAAACTTTCACATCGTCACATCTTGTTGGTTGTCCTCACTTTTAGCAAGTGCGGTATGGGGCAGACCTGTTCGCACAGTACCAAGGACACATGAGACCATGACCATCCATTATAGTTTGTCATAAATGTTCCCGGCAAGATTGCGAAATGGTTCTGCCGCACGCCGATGACGAATCTATTCTGGACTTTTGGTGGGTATCCTGTCATCGGAAGGGATGGCGATTCGCTTCCGGTGGTGGTGGGGCTCTTCTAAGCTCCCGAGCCGATTCATTGAATTGAGTGAACAAGAGTGCCTTGAGGGATTAAAGACGGATGAGGAGAACGCAACAAAGCTATATACGGTTGAAGTTTGAGTATAATGAAAAGGTGTCTATGTCTCTGTGCTGTCCACCCTGTCCAGAAGACCTTATGACTAATTGAAAAAGTTCTTATTCGCAGTTCTTGTGCCTTGGATACGTATCCCATTGAAATGGCCTTGGACTACTCTCGCATTGGGTACCAGTTGGCGTGGCGGTGCGCAAATGGCGAAAGGAATGAAATTTTCGTAAATTGATTTCAATTGGCCGTAATTTGTTTTTTGGACCGACCGACGACAGCAAGAGAAGATTGAAATTATCTCAGCGACAAGGGAATGTTGAAGGAAATAAGATTGCTTCTTCACTTGAGGGCAGCTAGTTTGGTGGATGAAGCGGTTGAATTTATTGCTTTAAGAGTGCACTTGATTCGGGGTGATGTGGTGCTTTTTCGATGGCCTTGACATTGTTCCATAGTTGTGTGACTAAGAGCAAAAATAAGCCTACCATTATTGAGGCAATTTTGACATAACATGTTGACTTTGTAAATTAATTTGTCCAACTACTGTGACCAACTTCTGGTTCATTAATAAGTTCAGAAAAGTGAAGTCACTACTGAATCGAGGATACACGTAGAAAGGGTGCATTTGTGTTCTTTTTTTTTAATTACACCCGTACAGTCTTCAAATCTAACACAACGGATTCAAATTCATTTGACAACTGTGACTTTCGTGCACTCAACGCACGTTTGAAAAAACGACGCCTTCGGGGATGACCACATTATTTGCGTCGACTTCTTGTATGTGGTCACTGGGGAAGTGTAATTTGCGGCTTCTGTCAGAAGTTCTAAGAGGATTTTTAGTCAAGCACCCATACCCATTGGGACAAAACGAAACATTCACCTTTCCAGAGCTATTTCCTGCCCAGGCCTTGACGCATAAGCTACTCTTAGGAACTTTGTTGAAACAAAGCTTAAAACATTTCTTTGTTGAAACATGTTTTTTTTTAAGTATATTAAATTCAAGGAAATCTTTCTTTGTTTTTACGGCTATAAAATATTGTGCATCTTTTCCTTGAAGATGCATTTCCCCGATTCAAAGAAACGTTTCCTTCTTTGCAAGTAAAGGCTTCCTCAAATTAAAGATAATCGTGTCTTTGTTTTTACCAAGCGCTGATTTTCCTTCAACTTTCGTTGTTTTAAATAATTTTTTCAATAAGCATATTTTTAGTTCAATTGTAATTTTCTTTTTTATAAAATGCTCGTGGTCAAGGGGTTATGACTGCCCTTAAAATGCGTAACACATCGCAAGCGGAAAGAATTTGGGGATGGAAAATATAGAAGGAGAAAGTAATTCTCGATCCAACACAAACGCTGATGAGCCAAACATTAAATCTCTGCACAGAAACACCAAAGCTTACCCCCGCAAGTGTTATGCCTTTACGGAGAAAAGCAATAGTAAAATTTATAACCAGCTGAATATTTCATTAAAAGATCTGGCATGTATCTAACTGTTGTCCATTCTATTTGCATATCGGAAGAGAAAGAATTGTTTTTGTATTCGGCCAACCCTAACCTGGTTAATAGAGCGCCGACCAGGAAGCCGCTTATTTTGAGACAGACGCTTCTGGATTTTTCGTTTGTTGCTGGTTTTAGTTCGCCCCGGATATTTTCCATACAGGAACCCACCATATCTGGTAAGCATTCCCCTATCCGCAACCTGAGGTGGCGCCCTATTGAGGACCAGCAACCCCATAAGGGGAATGTCGATCCCTAAACCTCCTGTTCCGAATGTGGATTAGATTCACCAAAAAGAGTATTGGGGTCGGAGGTAACCGTTTTGGTGTGAACCACTGCCAGGTGATTTATGGGGGCTAGTGAGAACTTTCTTAAAAAGAAATGCCCAAGTAGGGCAACCGTTATCGGTTCTATAGCCCGTGACTACTGGAGCCGTGTAAAAATTTGCCTTGCTGACGGAAGAGGTGGAGTTGGTATGAATTTGTATCAGAAATGATATTTTCAAGGTAGGGGTTATCCTAAAGTTTTCGGTGTAAACCAACAAGACCAAAATAATGGGAGGCTTGGTTAGGTTAGGTTGAAGTGGCAGTCGGGTCCAAAGAAACCGACACACTTAGACCTATGTGGGTCCATTGTGATACCACCTGGATCTAGAAATATTGCCTACTCGTTGATCCATTTCGAGCTACTAATGAAGCGAAAGGGACATTTGGGGCCAGTTGTGTTAAGATCGCTAAGATCATTTAAGAAGAAATTTTTAAGGTGAAGATTTCGGTTCTAAGAGAGAACGGGGCTTGTGCAGAGAAGGTGGAGAGTGGTTTCTTCTTGAGAAGAAAAGACCACTCTCCCAATTCTTCCTTCTCATCCATTCAGCTCGAGCGGGTGGACACCAACGCCCCGGTCCGGAAAATCTTCGACGGTGAAGTAGAGGCTGCGGTCTAGGTCCACCCCGGTCTGTAGCACCACTTTAAGTAAGTAAGTTGGCGCCACCGATAAAAATTATGTTGTGACCAGTAAGGGTACAGCAGGCTAAGACAGGGTTACCGTTTCCGGTGTTGAGCAGTGCCTTAGGCGACTCCGGTGAGAGTCAGTTTCGGGGAATGGGGAAAGGCAGAAGTAACCGATGTATTATGAACCCGTAGCAGGGGGAATATATACCGGTGGTGCCGTATGGGCGGAGAGTTGAGGGCACCAGAAACAATAAGAGCCTGCGCTAGACTAGTCCCGTCAGGAAAACTTTGGGTTTGTGTTGAGGAGGCGCATAATGGGAGATTTGGCGCTAGCTGCAAATTGTGTAGTTGACCATTGAGGCGTTTAGCCAATTTGGTTCGGCGATTAAACTCATTTTGTTCCTTAAGTCGAGCCTGGCTAGATAGTTTAGATCTTTGAGGAAGTATTCTCAAGGTCGATAGGCCCGGACAATAATATAAAAAATAAACCATGAACTCTTCCTCCTCCTCACCCTCCTCACCTCTGCAAATTCTGCATAAATTGTTGAAGGGAGCACCAAGTCTTCTAGCATGTCTCCCTACCAGACAATGTCCCGTAGGGGCTTCAACTATTATCGTAAAATTCAATTTAAGGAAATGAGTCTCCTAATTTTTCTACCAGAGAGACAAGTGCTGATCTGTTTTTGACCATTATGATGGCCTCCGTGTCCAGGCGAATCGCATTTATAGTTGCTGCCGGTTCTGTTGCGTTGTTGGTCAGCTTACCTTTATCACCTTCTCTATACTTATAGTTCGTCAGCTCTGAAGTTGCCTAATATCGCTTTGATCAAAAGCTGGAACCCAGCACAAGAACATGTCGCATCTTCCAAGGCTTGGCTGTCGATATAGAAAACAATAGCGCTGCAGTCCTTTTTGCAGTCTGCAGACTGCAACTTCTTAAACATCTGTGATTTCTGTTGGCAATTCACTGCAGTCATCTGCTAACGTTTGGGGATAAATAGGTCAAGGGTACTAAATAAGACTCCTGCCCGGCTGCAAATTCGGTTTTTGATCCGTCTGCATAAATTTTAGTAGCCGATACGTTTAAGACCCCACTCCCCTCACAGGTATTTCTGCTTGGAAATTTGGTCTTGAATTTGACATTTCAGTCAAGGTATTCGACAACGTAGGCCTTAGTACCAGGGATGGCAATATCGCCATTTAGAATGCGTGCATGATACATTTTGTCACCAGTCAACTGGAGGGTTTTCCTAAGTTTTAGTGCTGCTTTGCAGCACATCAACTTTCCCAAGATGTCAACGAGATGGAGGTGAAATATTTTATCTAGAGCAAATACAAGATAGTCCTTAAACACTCTCTAATATAGCAGTGCTACTCTTGCCTAGTGCCTTCCATCAGACTAGTTCTCCTTACAAAATGATGTGTCCAACAGTTCGGGTCTGGAATCCTCGGTTTGGGTCTATGGCGTTCCTACAGGAGTATAGGGCAATTGAAGCCTTCCTAGCAGAGTCTTGTATGTTCAGTCTCCAACTAAGTTTCTTGTTTAAAATAACTTCCAAATATCTTGAGTTATCTGCAGGCGTCAGTTTATCGATTGTGAGTTTTGGTGGAGTTACAAATTGTTTTTTTATATACGTTCAGGATTCAGGTGCATAGTACACACTAGTACACTCTTTGATGGATTAACTCCGAGTACACACTAGTACACACTAGTACACTCTTTGATGGATTAACTCCGAGATTGATTCTATCTGTCCACTTTACCAGTTTGCTAAGAGCAATTATCATCATCAGCATTTTATTTGGCCTCTTTTAATTTAAAAGGGTCACAGAGCGAGGGCGGCTGAATGTTTTTTTTTGTCGTTCCCAATATTCCACCACCAACTTAAGTGACTCATGATCTTGGAGTTCGGGGATGTTCTTTATCTGATCCCGTCACCTCTTTCTTGGCCTACCAGGGGGCCACGCTCTAAAAGTAAATTTCATTAAATTCCTTATTGTGGAGAGGCACTTGCCTGATATACCGCTTTTGCATCGTCAGCGTTGGCTGTGACACTAAAGCCATTTTCCTCAGTACCAGGAGTAGATCCTTTACGACTATGAGCCACAGCAGTGGTGATATTTTAACACCCCACCCTGTGAGATGCCTCTGCGCTTCAATCTGCTAGTAAGACAACACTCCAGCTCGGCATGGATATGAAACTATTTTTAAGCATTTGCTCGATCTTACGACAAAGGTAATTTTCAACCTCCAGCTTTCGGAGTAGGTCTGCAGCCGTTACTACAGCTCCCTTTTTGAGAGTGTTTAAATCTCCTTCAATATAAATAAAGATTCTATAGCGAAGGATTTCTCATGGATACTTACCAACGAGTCAAGATCATCTCTACCCATTTGCCTTTGTGGTATGCATGTTCGAATACCGTTAAAAGACTGCTGTCCATCTTGGTTCTGATATGAGTGCCGCTAAGGGTTAGGGTCAAAATTCTGCTTTCAAAATTCTGTTTCCTATTTTCTTTCTATTTTATTGCTTCCTATTTTCTTTACGTCTGCTTTACTTAAAAAAAGTCAAAAGTTTGCTTGAAAAAGCAGGCCAAGCAGAATTTTGATACTTAAGGCAAAATTTTGCAAAAAGGAGAATTTTGCAAAAGGAGAAAGCAGATTATCGAAAAACCAGAAATATGACCCGCTCCCCGTCGATCACTCTTTTTAAATAAGGGCAAGCTGATCGGGAGGAAGTCTTTCCAGGAAACCCTTAAAAACCCCTTACCCGCTTTTGGTCTAGACTCTAGAGAATACAAACACAGCCATGTCTTGCCCCACTTCAAAAGAATTTGTCTGACAACCTTTCATTTTGCAAAGTGTTTACCTGCCTGCTGATTCTTTTTAGGTGTCTTGTATGGAAAACACCAGATTCACTCTCGTTTGGTGTATTCGAAAAACAATTTGCCCTTTATCGAGGTAATTTCAATGCTCAAGGACCCTTCCCGACATTTTTATAGCTGTAGTCTATAGTCCGTAATGTAAATGCCAATTGCCTATGTTGGTGTAGTTAATACCTGAAGTAAACATTTTACCTAATATCTTAAAAACAATTTAATAAGCAGCACTAGAAACATTCGTTTTGCCTATTGGTGGACGGAAATAATGTAAATCCTTAAAGGGTATATCAAAGCGTTATATAATCTACCTCTTGCCTTACTAACACTTATGTAATAGGTGCTGCTAAAACATTCCTTATATAAGTGAATTGAATGTAGATATGTAACTTGTGCAACAGCACCCCTACTACGATTGAAAATTCCCTAAAAACCTGTCAGTTACCAAACTCCCTTAACCCCCAGTAGACTTATTTAAAGCCTCAATCATAAATAATGTTTTAAAAACCCTCACAAATTTATTTCTCAAACTTTTCTCCAAATCGAGCAAAAATCTCAACACAACAGCCTCGCCGACACGACTGGCATCAGCACTCATCCTTTTTTATGATAATTCCCCAAACTATTTTCGTGCAATTAATTTCCTTCACGTTAATATATCACACAGAAAACCATTTACAAAAACATCCTCAAGCACACAATCATTAACAAAAAGACCATCCATTGAAATGTTGGTCAAAAAAGTTTTCCCTTACAATGTGCAAAAAAACCATCAAAAATGCGAGAACTGAAAAGAGCCTTCAAAGTGAACTTAGTGCCTTCCAATTCATTTGCACTAACCCACCAGAGGAACACTCCTTATAGTCCTTATCACAAGCTGTGTACACAAAACTTTTGCATATGATTCTGTCGGTCAGTATATTTCAATTAACTCGAGGCAAACTGTCAAAAAAAAAGGAAAAAAAAAAACGAAAATACTGAAGGACGACCTGTGAAAACTTGGTCGGTTTTTTGCATTTGAAGTATGACTAGGATATGAAAAAATGGCAGGCCAGTAGACAGGACCAAAACAGCACACCACCCCTAATGGGTGCTGGCTGGGCTGGGTGGCTTGGTGGCGGTTGTGTTTTCAGGAGGCAGTCATTCAAAGTGAGGTGGGAAAATTATGAAATTTTAATTTTGACTAATGGAAATGTCTGAAATGCTTCTTGGTATTTACTTTTTTTTGGCTTTTTGCTTATTTTTTTTTGCCTCGGCCTTCTGAATATCAGCAGTTATCACCTCTGGGGAACGAACTTTATTATGGCTGACTGACAGTCTATTCCCAACAGGTTGGTATTAATAAGCATTTTATCGTTTTTATCTATTTGTTCATATATTTTTGCCGCTGGGGTATTTTTGTGTAACGAAGAGTTTTTGTAGAATTAAATTTTTGTAATTTGTCACAGAGTGTATCCGAAACTGATCATGTCATTTACACCTGTCACGGTGTTTGAAGTTTGTTGTTTTTTTTCGATGCGGCTGTGAAACTTTCCAGGTTTTCTTATTTAAAATTATTAATTTTTTATTGTTTTTCGTTTTTGGGCAATCTTTTGGGAATCCTTTGCTGAAAGAATTACAATTGAAGAAAGCTTTTCGTGAATTTGAAGAGTGAAAGATAACTGACAAGTCCACACGTATGGGCTTCGAAATTATTTCCTTGGAAAACAGTGACATTGCTACAAGATGCTCACTCAGAGAAAGTTGACTAAACTGCCTGAGTTCAAAACGAAAACTCTTGGGTATAGCCACATCTCGTTGCTGTCACTTTTTATGTACTGTTTTATAAAAAGCACAATACTTTAAATGCGTATATTTCTGCAAAAACGGTTGAAAGTAAAATATAAATAACATTGTGTTCATTCTTATAAATCAGCCCTTTATACTATGTTTATATCATGCAGATCGGTTTCGTACCTACGGAGTTTTAAGCCCCCAGATTTGTAGCGTAGGCTATTAATATTGGTATAGATCGACCTACGGACTGTTTGTGTTCCCACTAGAACGAAATGCTCTTGAATCCTTATTTAATCCTTAACCAAAGTGAAAGCCATGCCCAATGGTTCTGTGATGTAAAGTCTGCTTAATTGCATATAACGTGGTACCTGAGCCGTATTTTTCTATTTTCTGTCTGTATAAAAGATGTCATCATTTGCTAAAATAAGAACACATTTCAAGGGATGAACATTTTCAAATCATCTTTTGGTTTCTCGTCAATTTTTTTTTCTTTTCTTAACAACCTGCAGCGATTGGCCTTCACTTTTGTATTTCACTTTTCTAAAAAGCTCTTTTAAACTCAAAACTATAAGCACGCTTATAAATATTATTTTTTTGCGAAAACACTTTTATCTGAAATCTTTGTTCAACACTTTTTCTGAAAAAAAAATTCTTTACTCATATATTCTCATATCTAAACTAATTTTTCACTAATTTTATTTTTAAAAATTTTATTTTTTATTTCTGTTTATTTACAGGTAGCGACCATGATGTCCTGCCCCCTTCCTTTGCCATTGCCAATTCTTCCTTCGTCACTGCACGGTGATTTTCCTCCGGTACATATCGGTGTTAAGGTATGCAAGAAAATTCCTTTTAATCTACTTTGAACAAATTAAAGCTTTCCTAAAGAAGTAACTTAGTAGATGTATTATAGATGTAGTTTGTAAATAGTAGAGTGACCTTGTAGAACCCTGATTGCTGCAAGTTTTTTGACTTACTTTATAATATTTAAAGTTAGTTCTTAATCTTTAATTTATCGCTTGTACAAGAGGGTTAGTCTGTGCCCTAAAAAAAAGTCTCAAAAAAATCCATTCAACGTAATTAGACAACTTACGAGCTTCTTGTTTTCTGAGCAGCGGGACAATAATGATTGACATAACTGTAAGGCTGTGCCTAACAGGATGATATCTTGAGTTCATATTTTTTTTTTGGGTTCTTATTCTCTATATATAGCGATCTCCACTAGTCTTCTCAAGCATATGTATTCTGCATTGCATATATATAGGCATTGGATAATTTTAGCCATGTAATTCGAATTTGAAGTGTATATAAGAATTTTGCCGCCACATCACATTACTCCTCTCCTAACTTAATAATAAAAAAATAAAACATTTAAATCATTACTTCCGTTGTAACGATGTAGACGATCCACATCGACAACTTTCATTTTCGCTGTAGAACTATTATAAAGTAGGGTAATTTCTAGCACCGTGTGCTAACATTTTTTTGTTTGAGGACCTCTCTTGTAAAGAAAACTCAAATACACACTCTGTTGGTACCTTCTCTTTGAAAAACTGTCCAAGGTAATTTCTTAGATTATCAAGGGGAATCAAATACGTCATTTGTCAATTACAAATCAACCAGTGGAAACTGAGCATAAAACCTATTGCCCAAACACAATTGCCCTATTTCTTAACACTCATATTGGCATTTGACGTAAGATGTCAAGAACACTTTAACATCACTGAACAGCTGCACTAGGTTGGATAAATGGAAATCTTTTAAGGACATCAAATCATCCCATAATCTACTTCCTGATGCGGCGTCAAAAAGTACCAACGGTTCTTAAAATACTTTCTGCAATTGAAACTTGAAAAAAAAAAAAACAAAACTTTCTTGTATGAGTGAATTGAATTCAGCTCACTGGTGTCATAACTTTTCTACTGCGAGTCACGCTTCTCTAAAAAGATGTCAGTGCCCAAACTCCTTCAACCCCCCTAAGACCTCTTCTAAGCTCCAATCATATATAATGTTTTAAAGATCCCGTAGAAATTTATTACTCAAACTTTTTTCCAAAATTTCAACACGATACACCCTCATCGGCGAATGGCATTAGTGTAGCCGTAAAATGTCAGATCTCATAGCTACACTGTTAGAAATTGCAAATTAATATGTAACATTTTGTCGACATCACATTATCCCTCTCCTTATTTGGATTGCCCCGAAAAGCCTACATAATTATTGTTTCCGTTGTAACAATGTAGGCGATCCTTACAACTTTCATTTTCGCGCTTGGTCTTGGTTGTATTCGAAAGAAGCTATCATTATTCGGACTCTCACAGTTTGCGATTTTCCTTCTATACGATGTGGGTTGTAAAGCTATTTTAGATCTCCCTCGTTTTATATTGTTTTTTGTCCTCTAGTGTGTGTCGTTGTCCGTTGATCATGTCTCTTATATCCACCACAGAGTCCTCTTTCCTTTTTGGATTTTCAGTGGGGAATCCGAATTTAGCCTCTCTGGATAGCTTGACAGTTTGTCCAACGAGAACTTCAGATGGAGTACAACCACTGAATCGCATTTCAGTAGTCTATTAGGAACAAAGTTCAATCCCAATCTTGTTGCTTATCTTCCATGACTTTGGAAAGATTGTCCTTCAGGGTCTTGTTAAAGCGTTCGGCCATTCCATCTGCTGGTGGATGAAGGGGTGTGGTCCGTATCTTCTGTGGTCCGATTGATGCACATACATCCGGAATATTTTCAATTCAAAGTTTCGTTCTTGGTCGGAGTGCAATTTCATAAGCACACCGAATCATCAAGTGTCTCAGGCCAGTTGCAAAAAAAAACTGGGCAATTACAAGGATTTAACGATTTCCGGGAACGGGCCTTTCGACGGCAATCCTTCTAAATCCCACCTGTTTAACAGCTCAGTCGGTTGGCGATTTATGGACTGTATTGTCTTGAATACATCTATTCCAATCCTTTCTTGGAAATTGTTTGGAATAAATCTCTTTTTAATAATAACATAATAAATGAAAAACAAAATGTCTACAAAGTTCGTAGATACTATGATAACAAGTAAAACATCGAAGTATAATAAAGGCTAAGTAAAAATAGCTTACAGTTTTGTGTCTTCTTCAATGCCACGTTGTACACTAGTGCATTCTGCTTCTTGTTTTGAATTTGGCTCCCTTCCTAGCAGCGGACGTGGCAGACTGCCGACAGCAGCTGTCGACGGTTTCTTCTAGACTTCCAGTTGCCCACCAGATATTCTCCATCGTGCATTTTTCTTAGAATTTTCTGAACGACCGTGAAAGCACAAGCTGCATCTTAAAGGATTTTTGATCCGGCATTTTCCAGTTTTTCCGGAAGCATACACTCTTGTACGTGGAAAGAGCCTCTTGTGTCCAATACGCCTCTTGAATTCTCCATAGATCTCTTCTTGGCTCTTCTTGTTGTGCATCACTAGTTCGCTTGCTGCTCCAGACTTCTTCACCTTCACCGCTTATTCTCTAAATAGAAATATCTTCGTCCTGTCGCACGCAATGTTCAAAATTGGACTCATAAGGTCTCTGATACTGGGCGTCTGCAGTGCAGTATTCCTTTGCAATGCTTTTATACGAAGTCATAGGCCTGCAATCGTTGGATCCATCTTACTACTTGCCCTTCAGGATTTTTGCATTGAGATCATTGAAGAAGTATTAACCTAAAGTTTTCATTCTCAAAATCGACAGGGCGGGACAGTTGCACAGAAGCTGAACCGTGGTCTCTTCTACCTCCTCGTTTCTGCAACTTCAAGTGGTTGAAGGGGGCACCAAAGTTTGTTTCTCTTGATTTAGCTCACAGTGACAAAAGATAGTCTTTTGCATACCTCGCCCAATTTCGTTGGGTAGACTGGACTCAAATGTTCACTCCCGGTTATAGTTGGAACCGCTGGAATGGCTACAGCTTGACAGTGTGCTTGTTTAGGTTCAACACCTACTCTTGTGGCATCTTTCCGAGTATATGGAAAACTGCATTTGTTCAGCCTGTACCAAAAAAAGGCGATCCTTCTTCTCCAACCAGTTACCGATCAATTGCACATACATCCATTTTTTCTAAGGTCATGGTCGCTAGTAAACAATCAGCTTATGAAATAGCTCGAACTGCGGAAGCTCCTTCTTGACCGGCAGTACGGTTTTTGTAGCAAAAGGTCCACTGGTGTTCTGATGGCTCATCTCACCGAAAAGTGAAACCACTCCTTGCATCTCCATGGTGAAAGCAAGGCTGTTGCGCTTGATATTTCTAAAGCATTTGACAGAGCCTGGCAAGTGATGGTTCTGGACGGCTTCAAGTCTGACATCCACCTTAAAAAAACTGGTGTGCCCCAAGGCTCAGTTTTATCTCCAACTCTTTTCTTGATTTTTATCAACGACCTTTTGTCTGCCACATCTAATCCAATATATTCATTTGATGAGGACAGTACCCTAAGTTTATTATATTTGTTTCCAGAAAAACCTCCACGTCCTTCAGACGTTGAACGGGAACGGTTGCGTATATTAAATCCATTAAATTCTAACTTGAACAGCATATCATCCTGGGGGGCTTTAAAGAGAGTAGAATTTAATGCTTCAAAAACTCAATGCTGTCTACTGTCTCGCAAGCGTGATAGTAACATTCAGCCATTGTCTATGAATGGCACTTGCATTACTGGAACCGAAAAACTTCTCATCCTCGGTATGTATGTGAATTGCGACCTACCTTGGAATGACCACATATTCAAAGCCGCAAGGAACGGCGCGAAATGCCTAGGTTTCCTCAAACGATGCAAGAAATATTTTTCACCATCTGATATGGCTAACATTCGCAAAGCATATATGTTCGACCAAAACTGCAGTATAACTCACATGTCTGGGCAGGTGCACCCAAGACCACTTTGCACCTCCTCGATAGAATCCAAAAATTTACGTTAAAACTAATTGGTGACATAAGAATTGCGGAGTCCTTTACTCCTTGGAACACCGTCCCAAAGTTTCTTGTCTTTCATTGTTTTATCGTTACTTCTATAAGGAGGGCTCCAGTGAGTAAGCCAGCTGCATTTGACCCCTGAAAGAATTCAGTTGCAATACCCCCGCAAGAAGGAATGCTCATCAATACACCCTTGAGCCTAATTTCGGACGAACCGCGCAATATTGAAGTTCTTCTATTAGCAGAACATCACGGATGTGGAACAGACTTCCTCAGGTGGTGTTTCACCGACACTACAGTCCTCAGTTGTTTAAAACTAAAGTGCACCAGTACCTCTCCGGTCTCTCTTCTGTTTTTTTTTTCAATGTTTTTTTTTTTTTTTTAATATTTTCCCTTATCTGGCTCGACGAGATAGAATCGGTGGTTCCCAGGATGACCCTCCAAACTCGTCCAAAGAACGTCGCTTCTCATAATCACCCGAAAACTCACAGCGTACCATAGAGGTCTATCTTAACACTTGTATTCGAAGGTCTTAAATTACCTCGTTTGCTTTAATGAAGTGTGCGACAAATGCACATTCTATGAAGCATTCGTCGCACATGTCTAGCGGCCGAGAATGCATGTAAGGATACAAAAGCCCTGCTAATTGTATCCTTAAAAGCTCCGTGAAGTTGCTTATTGGACGTTTACCGACTGCTGCTGCCCCGAAGATCGTTCAGCAGGGTGAACGTTGTCCCTGCCAAATGCTTCATGATTTTGCCTTCTTCTAGCGCAATCTGAGCAGCTTGCTTGTCTTCATGGGGAGCTCTTCACTGACGCTGTATGTGTCCCATCTTGTTGCAGTCCCACCATCTGATTTGTCCTCGATCGTTGGTCGTGCTTTGCATTTCATGTCTATACGCGTTGACACGGAAATAGCACTACCGTAGCTATTTCCCATATGCGATGATCCTTTTCGAAGCTTGATCTCCTGCTTCCATTGTCAGGGCAAATGCCAAAGCCTCCAGGAAGCGTTTTTTCACCTGTCATTCTGGCAGCCGTTCGTAGTTTTCCATCTGATATGGCATTTGTGAACGCATCTGCTGCCACCTCAATTATAGTTTCCCTGCTGGTGTAGGAATAAGACAAGTATGTCAAGCGTTTGGTGTCGGCTTGTGACTGCTGAAATGTTTCACCACTTGCCTGAAATCTTTGAATTGGGTAAACTGCTGCATGTTGCCGTCGTTCACGAGTAAAAACCGAATAAAAAAGGAAACTAAAATCTTGTACCAACCTTGCACCTACCCCAAATCCATCAGTGTGTTGGTCGCGAAACGAATAGAGGGTTGTATGATCGCTCGCTGGAGAACTTGTAACTCAAAATCTGCATAAAAACGGGCGGTTCTGTGGTGTGATGTGTGTGATTAGGTTCAGCGACAAGGGATTTTGGAATAGGAAAGTTTATCACAAACTAGTATGTTTTTCAAGATGACCGAAGTGGAAATCGAACACAGACCTAAGTACATCGACACTGCACCCCGCAAGCCAGCTGTTGTCATACAAAATAAAGCTCGAGGGGCGATGCCAAACAGGGTGCGGTTTGAGAAGGCTCATTTGTTCTAACGGATCGTTTTCCTACGACTTTCTGCGCGCCCTACTGTGAGACAAGTGCAAGTAGAAAACTGGTTCGGGATGTCCCCTTTCCGGTTTGATTCGCCAAATTTAGAAATCTGAGTAAAAACAACTCGAAAAGCGAGTCATTAACACCCGCTTTAGGAGCTAAATTGAAAGGAATAACTTTTCCCCCTTTAAACCGAGTCAAACGGCACTTTAAAAACCAACCACTGACTGCTCGTATGTTTCGCTCGCCACTCTTCTTCGACTTGAGCCTCGCAAAGAAAATTGTCGCACCAAGGCAAATTTGTATATCGGATTTCGTAACTTAATTCCCGTAGCTACTTTTCGCACCATAATCACTTTGCATATATTCTTTTGCCTCTTCTCGAGGACTTGAGCGCGCAAACAAACTGAAGAGTCGCGCACATATTCGCAAATGTGGCAGCGACACCATGGCCACACATCTTAAGTGGCTCTCTAGGGTGAATCAAACCGCACACCCTTCTTCAAGTCACCGCACACGTCACACAAACAAACTGTGATGCACATGTGAAGAATTGCTTGGTTTGTGGGGTTTTTGGGGGGTACTGGGCGAATTTACTGTGAAATAACTTCGCATTAGCTCCTTCAGGATGCGAAGTCACTCGAACAGTGCTTGGAAAAAAAAAAAATAAACGAAGAAAAAAGTGAAATCATAAAATCTCGAGGACATGCAAAAGTTCTGCTTGGTTCTTCACTCCACTTACTGTCATCCCCTCATATCAGCTCAGCACCATCGTATCGTGGGGAATCTTGGGTGAATTTTCTTCCTGTTTACTTTTCATTCTTTTCCATTCAATCCTTAATGATCCTTTACGAAAATTCTTCGTTTATTTTTGATTTTATTTTTTTCTCTTCTGGTCCTATTCTTTGCTTGGTGTTGACGCGACAATTTAACCACAACAATGGGCGCCTGTGTTTGGCAATAAGTGTTATATTTTTTTGGCACTGTTGTCACCCCTTTTTTTTTGGATGATGAGAAATAGGGTACGGCACGCCCGTCCGATTAAATTTCAAACTTTTCAATCGGCAGGATGGCGGCACAAAACGAGTGGATGCGGTCGGATTACTCCATCCTGACTTTGAAAGAATACTAACTTTGTGATTTTTCAATTTGCACAATGTTTACCTCTGCAGCATGGGTCCTGAGCGTTCTGGAAAGGAAACAGTGAAATCAACGCTGGGGAGCTTATCCTGGCACCCATATAGGTAGACTAGGTGAAGGGGTTCTCGGTTCTCCTCTGGTGCTATGACAGGACAAGCTGGAGTTTGCTGCTCATGTTGTCATAATGTTTTGCTCTTTGGCGAAGCTTTTGAATAATTCAATACTTTTTGATTCGAAGATGCTCGTTCTCTGCTGGTAGCGAGAGAAAGGAAGAATGTTTTGGGCTAATGCCATACAAATAAGCACAATTGTTATCGCGTGGTGCTTCGAGTGGCTCGAAGGGGAGGCGAATTTTACGCGTGATTGGGGTCGTCGTAAAGCTGGATGGGGAAGTACTCTGGAAGGTGAGGTCGATTCTACAAAAAGTGTGATTTTCTTTTTCTGTGAAGAGCCTGTGAAAGTTGATATTTGCTTCGTCTCTTGTTGCTGGCATCAGCATTGCTACTGCCATTGCCACTCCTGTGGCTGGATGTTAATTTCGTATTCCTTTTGAGGCATTGGATGGATGATGTTACGCGAAGGGATTTCTCATGCCAAAGCATGGGGTCTTTCCGCCACTGTATAAAGAATTTGTCTTCTTTTCAAAAATTCTATTTCTTCTTTTTTGTTGTTGTATACCTACCTATTTATTTATTTTCTTTTTTTTTGGGGATACGGCTTAGTGTGCTGTGAAAGGTGAGTGATTGAGTGAAAGGTTGCGAAGGTGATTGTTTATCTCGTATTCTGACATATGTGCTAGGTGGAAGCATGTAGCAGCAGAGGTGAGGGTAAAATATTGTAAAGAGCCATCTCAGATGCGCAATGTTATAATCCCAATGAAGGTTCAAAGGCCAATCTACATATCCTTGAGTGAACTTATTGTTGCCTTTAGGACGGATCTGATGTCCTAAGAGGGTTTCTGTTTTGCCTGCTGTTGAAAGCTGTGTTTTTTCAATACTATTTTGAGAAGTTGAGTAGGCACGAAAAGGATAACGAAACTAAGGTTAAGTAAACACTGTACTTTTGGTAAAAAAATCAAAGTTTTTGGAAATATTGAAATCTTTTTTGAGAAACGCAGAGTTGAAAATGGATGAGGTTTTTCAAAGGCCATAAATTTTAAACCACTTAGTGTATAGGTAAGGCCAATATCGAACACACGTAAACATATATAGCAACTCAAAGTAAACTAAGTGCTTAGTCAAATTTTTCGGGAAAAACTCAAATACTGACATTTTCAAAAAAAAAAATCGAAAAAATGTATGTGTAACCCCACTCTCCGGTTATCTCCGGTATAGTTAAGAAAAAACGTATGAAAAAAGTCACACGTATCAGAAATTATCCAAAATTTTAAGGAAAATTATAGTGAGTCTTAAAGTTTCAGAACTTTCTAAGATTTAACTCAAAAACATAAAAGCATTTTCAAAAACATTTTTTTTTTAAACCTAATATTTTCGAAGACTATTTAAAAAACGAAGTCAAAAAGGAGCTTGTTTGACCGTTTACGCATAAATCGGTAGCCATAGAATTTAAGAAAAACATCCAATGCTAGCACAGAAAAAATTTTAAATTCATAGTTGTTTTATGGATTTTAAATTTAAAAGATTATAAAATAGGTCAAGAGAACTTATTTCTCAACCCTTCTATCTCCCCAAACGATATAAGGTATAGTTTTGAAATATATAAGTCCACGTCCGAAGTTTTATACAAAACTATAGCAAACAGTGAATTTTCAAAAACTTTGAAGATTTGACTCAAAAATGTAAAAACATTTTTGAAACCGATTATTAAAGATTATAACGGGTATAACGGCCTTGGTTAAATTTGACTGAATATAACGTTTAAAAGGTAAGCTAACTGGAAACGTTTCAAAATTGTCTTTTCCGACCTCAAGTTTTCGAGGCCATTTAAACAAACGAAATAAAACAAAGCCACCATCGTCAAGCAATGTGAGTAGGAATGAAATGGTTGCACTGAGTTTTTTGCGGAGAGATGAAAACATTGTCATTCTCCCAGCGGATAAAGGAAATTCGACTGTTGTCATGAATAAAAGTGACTATTTCGTCAAAATGAATGTTTTGGTCGAAGACAGGGACACATATACGCCTGTAAATTACGATCCTACAGCTCGTGTTCTAAGGAAAGTATCGCAGCTTATTCAAGAAAACAAAGGGATTTTGCCATCGAAACGCTTAGCGCCATATTGCACGCAGCCACCGAAATTATATGGGCTGCCAAAAGTGCATAAAGAAAGGAATCCGATGCGACCAATCGTGAGTCAGATCAACGCGCCTTGCTATTTACTATCAAAGCATTTGGTGGAGGTTCTGAAACCATTGGTTGGGAAGACAGAACATCATATTAATGATTCTTCCCACTTCGTATCAATTCTTAGTGGTCTAAGACTTGAGGCGGATGACGTGAGGTTAAGCTTCGATGTGGAGTCACTCTTTACAAATGTACCTGTGCCGGAAGTTCTGAGCATAATTCGTCAACTAATCTCAACTTCCAGCATAGACGAAAACACATGCCACTTTTGGAATTTTGCCTATCATCGGGTTTCTTCTCTTTCGACCAGAAGTTTTATCTGCAGAAAGATGGTGTAGCTATGGGATTACATCTAGCTCCCTTAGTTGCTGACGTGTGGATGGAGCATATTGAGAAGAAGGCTCTGAATAGCTGCGAAGAGAAACCAAAGGTGTGGTTGAGGTACGTTGATGGCACTTTAACACAACATCCGAAAACAAAGTTCACGATGGAACAAGAACAGAATGGATCCATTGCGTTTTTGGATGTTAAAGTAACGCGGAAATCAGATGGTACATTAGGACACACAGTATACAGAAAAGGCATACACACAAACAGGTACCTCCATGCTTCCTCTCACCATCATCCGGCAAATTTGAGATCTGTTGTCTCCACACTTATTCAGCGAGCTCACAATGTATGTGATACAGAGCATCTCGCTGCTGAACTTACCTTTGTGGACAGCGTCCTTCAATCGAACGGCTACTCGAAAAGACAACGTTCATGGAAGCCAAATTTGTCGCGACAAGAAGACTGCAATGAGTTGGAGAAGAGAGCCTTTCTACCGTACGTGAAATGTGCCACGGACAAAGTCGGTCGAATTCTTAAACGATACGGTGTGAAAACGATCTTCTTACCGTCAAAAAAGGTGATAAATTATCTACAATCACCCAAAGATCGCTTTCCTCTCCAAACTCCCGGTGTTTACGCAGTCCCTTGTAGCTGTGGGTCATCATACATTGGACAAACGCGACGAAGTACTTCGACCCGTTTAAAAGAGCATATTAATGCTGTGAGCAATCAGCAGCGAGAAAAATCCGCTCTAGCCGAGCATGTCTTAGATCATCCCAGCGAACACCATTGGATCAGATTTGACCAGGCTAAGATACTGGCTCGGGAGTCGCATTACATCCCACGGCTTGTTCATGAAGCGATTGAGATAAAACGCCACAAAAATTTTAATCGCGACGACAGTTTCAAGTTGTTGCGAACATGGGATCCAATAATCGATTCATCACCAACTAACAAGTAGTTTACGCTTCCGTAGTGTTTATCGCATTGGGTAGGTTGCTATCCAGTACATGCACCTACTAAAGCCGTTTAATCGTGCGGCTTCACCCTACGTCGCTAGATCGAAGGGTCTTGTTCTTTGTAGTCGTCGCTCGTTGTTTACATCGTTAAGAGTCTCGTTTAGAGTACGGATCATTTCATTGCTGCAATGAACATGAAGACGAGCACTTAGCTTTCGAGCAAAGTTTGTTACCTCTTCGCTCACGGTAGCTATTCCTAAATCTCTGTGAATATCACTATTCCTAATACACCATGGAGCATTCACAGTTGCTCTATGTGTCTAAATTCGGAAAGTCTGCAACATGGACATGTTGCTCGGCTTGGTACAACCCCAAAGTTGTATACCGTATGTCCAAGACGGCTTTAACACCTGCCTGTACAAGAGCAGTTTGTTATATATGCTTAATTTCGAAAATCTTCCGATAAGCCAATACATTTCCCTGAGCCTAATCTCGAGCTCGTCACGCTTCTTCTTTACGTGTGGTTTCCACCTTAGTTTAGCGTCCAGTGTCATCCCCAGATACTTCGCTTGATTTGCATAAGGTATTTGTGCAGAATTTATGAACAGAGGTAAATTGTTAACCCTTCTGTAAGTGAAATTCACATACGTAGACTTGTTCTCGTTAAGAGCGATTCGCCAAGTTTTCGTCCAGACACAAATTCTGTCCAATGCTCGTTGGAGGTTTCTCGTTGATGACTCGACTGATTCACCTGTTGCCAGGATGGCCGTATCGTCCGCAAACGTGGCCACGACTGTCTCGTCATCTAGAGGTATGTCTCTTGTGTAGAGCAGGAACAGGCTCGGACCGAGGACGCTTCGCTGTGGTACTCCACCTCGAATTTGCTTGAAACTCGAGTATTCAGTACTACACATAACGCGAAAGAATCTGCTTTCAAGATAGTTTTTCAATATTTTAAGCATGTCTTCCGGCAAGTTTTGCCGTAGCTTATATTTCAAGCCTTCGTGCCATAACTTGTCGAAGGCTTGCGATACGTCGAGGAAAGCACTTGAACATTTTTTTTGCCCTTCTAAGGCTTTTTCAACTTGATGCGTTATTCTGTAGACTTGATCTTTTGTGGAATGGGTAGGTCTGAAACCGAGTTGATGATCCGGGATCAAGCGTCTTTCTGCAATTATTGGTTGTAATCGCTTCAGCAGAAGTTTCTTGAATACTTTCGACATTATCGGCAGAAGCGATATGGGCCTATAAGATTTTTTATCATTTGCACATTTCCCCGGTTTTGGAATCATAATGACTTCAGCAACTTTCCATTGCTTTGGAACGTAAAGAAGTCTAAGAGAAGCGTTTATCATATAAAGTAGCTTGACTAGTGCCTTTTATGGTAGTTCTTTCAATATTTCGCCAGTAATCACGTCGAAACCCGGGCCTTCTTATTTTTAAGTTTGCTTATTGTCTGTCGGAGTTCAACTTACGAGACTTTTTTCATTCTAAAGCTATCAGGTTCCGCGTTGTTGTTTTGAACGTCAGCCAAAGGCGGACCGTCGAAAGGCTTGAATGTTTCTTCTAAATGTTCAGCAAACAAATTCGCTTTCTCTTGTCTTCTCTTGCCCATTCGTCGTTAGCTTTTTTTTATTGGATTTCCACAGCGAGTAGTTTGAGCTCCTATCCGCCGACAAGCCTTCAAGGTATTCAGTGGTCTCACGATTTTTAAAATCTCGCAACATTTCTTTCAGTTTGTTAGAGAGGTGTTTCAAGAGGGTTTTGTCTGGGAGCCCTCGTACCTTGCCATCTTCTACAAGCTCCTCTCTTTTCACGAATCAATTCTTCGATTTCGAGAGGATATGTTGTGCGTACATGCCCGTCGGTGCTAACTGCGTTCTTTTGGGGCAATTTACAATTAATTGATTTTAATTCTTAGCCCATGCCCATTTTTGGGGCCATGAGAATATATACTCGGGCCCAAAAACTTTAAGATTTGGTGTTACGCGGTATATAAGGTCGGGTATATAGAAGTTTATAGAAAACCGACGCAGTCCATCTTTTCATATTAAAAAAAGTTATATTAAAAAAGTTAAAAAGTTAATAGTTTTCAAATTCTAAATGGTTTCCTAGATATGCTTGACAACACTTTAGTTGACTTATTTTCAATCAACCAATTTTGACGCCGTCTCAACCACATGAAAAAAAAAAAAGTTTTTTTAAGTGACAAAAGTAAAAAATCAGCGAATATAAGAACAGTAGACTCCACTACGAAATGGTTTACAACACAGATTGTTAGATATACCCAGAAATAATAATAAACAAATAGAAATAAACACAAACTGCGCAATAAATGTTAGTGCTAGCTTAAACTATACAACATAAACCGACGGACCGCTCCGATTATGTCTTCATACTTTATGTTCTTTTTTAACATTATACCAATGAAGTCAATTTTAAATCTCGCACCATATAAAACAAATAACATGTTCCCAAGTAGCTGATGAAAAGGCTCTGGTTGTTATATTTTGGCGCCCAACGTGGGGCTCGATGCGGCACTTAGTATGAAATCGTTTTATGCTTATATACTTATATATGAACTCCTATCAATATTTTTCCAACTCGCTAAAAATAGCATCCCACATCAACTCAGAAAGTGCACTCAAAGTTTTCGCAAGATCCTTAAAGACTTCAAGCGAAATAGTTTTCCTCCCGGTTATTCCCGAGAGCTTATTTTCATAACCTCTTTATATCTTGGGATTCTCAAAATTTACATAATGTAACAGCCTGCTTTGACACTCAATTAATTAGGGTGCATGCCGAAATCAGTTTTCATATCATCCAAAAACTATCAACTATTTAATGAAATAATTTTCGGTATTTGCCAATAAATTAAGTTTTGATTAACAGAATTACAACTGTGACAGTCAGAAACTTTGTGTCCTTTGGGAGAGGATCTTGCATCTGAAGGAGAAAACAAAAAACATATTTGGCATGGTTAAATGTTCGAAAATACTCTTTGTGTTTAAACGCATCCCAACTCAGTGGTTAGGGCCCCTCATTCCATCGCGCCAGTGAAACAAGTTAAAAATCCATTTGTTTTGGTTAAAGTATATTCTCCTAGGTAATATTAAGATACAAATACGGCCCAAAGAGCAGAGCCCGAAAAAAGCTGAAGGACTATGTATTCCAGTCTGTGGCATCCTTTTGCTGCTAAACTACAAACGGATGGGCGACAGGACATCACGGCACGGCCCTATGCCATGGGATAGGATATGCTCTGCCCGGAACAACGGTGGCGAAATAATGATAAATGTTTTATGTTTCGATGCGAATTTCCCACTTTTTGCAAGGTCTTCGTCCTTGTGTTTGTGTCTATGCCGCCATAGATGTGGGCCGGCGGGTTTCTTTTTTCCCATTTTACCTCGGTATATCGTTACTCACTTTAAACTGAGAACAGATTTTGCTTACATTGTGTTGTGGCTGTAAATGAAGAGCCACTAACCGAGGACGAACGATACCATAAAGTATCTATTGTGTTCGAGGGACTGGCTTTCATTTGATGGAATACACCGCACTTTGTGTTGTATAAAGGCTCCTGGGGTATAGTGTTGATGCTCCTACTGATGATGATGATGGCAAAGCTGTGGTGATTTTTACAGCACTTTCGTTCGCATACCAAGCCTCATATTTTATAGGTTTGCGTCCGCATAATATTCAATGTTGCGCGTTCCCGCTTATTTAAAATAGATTTCTGTGCGATAAAGCATTCGGGAACCGTCTTCTTCTAAAGGACATTGCAAGAGTGAAAAATCTCAAAATAAGGATTCTCGCACAGACCGCACTTGATGTGCTTTGTGCGGTGTTGTACATCATCCAAAGGTGTATGCTGTGCTATGTGTGTAGCACCAAGAGTAGGGCCTTAGAAAAGTGAACAATATAATAAATTCGAGCCATTTATCATTGAAAAGGACTGGCTTTTCTCTCACTGGCTGTGGCTGTGATGCGGATTCCTTGCTTTTGTGGGGCAACACGTCTTGCTCGCTCTTTAAATCGTTTGTTTGCCATTTGCCCCACACTTCAGTGAGTCGTTGTATACAAGCCCACCCCCGTTGTACACCCCGCCCGACCGACTAGCATCCTTCGGTGACATCATCATTTTGTTATTCAAATACGACGGGACCAGGGCGGGATCGTACAGAATATTAATGCCTTGTGGGTATGTGATTCTGAGTTGTATACGGTTTGGGGGGCGACAGCGCCGAAAGACGAGCTCTAAAAACGTTTAGTGTCATTAAAAAGAAATTTCTGGTAATATGATTTCCGCAAGGATATCGTTTTGCAGGCGATTTCATTTCGCATTGTGTGGAAAATGATGTGAACGGAAATATGCCGTTGCTGGCTAATAAAGAATCATAAGGCGCGCTACAATATTATTTTGGGATTCATGTGCAAAATGGAGATCGTTTTGCGCCGCGCCGTTTATTTACACCAAAAGGTTGATGAAGTGAAATGTTTGTGTGTATTTTAATTGTTGTATTTTCTAAAGGATTCTCTGTTAGCAGGACGAATAAATTTCTGTCTACCTCTGAGGCCTACTGATAACAGTTAATGAATTTAAGGTATTAGTGAGGGGGATGTTTTGAAAAGAAATTAGTGACTCGGCTGATGGACACTTATAAAAAGAGAAGTGCTTTTGTCATTTGGTCCGGTCGTAAAATTAGTCATACGTCTACCAGCACGGGAGTTTTTATTTTATTGTTAAGTATTTTTTCGAAATTTTATGATTCAATTTGGTGAGGAAGTTTAGTGCAGATGCGAAAAAAATGGGCTCATATTCTGATGGCTTAGTCGGGCAATTTAAAAGCAACTTAGTTAAAGTTTTTATTCAAGGATGAACCAATACTTCGACATTACATATTTAGAACAGGCCGAAATTTCCTTGCGACAACTCAATTTGGAGCCCTTGATAAATAGAATACACAAGGTAACCCCCTAAGTTTCTCTTGCCGTCTAAGCTGGAGAAGGGACTTTGTTAACCCTATCCTTAAATAAATTTTTAGAGGGGTAAATCCCGAAAGTACTGTTTTAGGAGTGAAAAGGACTCGTGTCAACACCTATCATGGCGTGCCTGCCTACCTATTAACATCGCAGTAAAAGCACGTCTTTCAATCAATCAAACGCCAAGGACTTCAATTGCTTCGTTGGACAAACTGTGCGACTAACAATCAAATATTATTTCGTGTCAGACATCAACACGTATATAACGCAAGAAAGGATGACTTTGAATACTCAATACACGAAAGGTGATGATATGTTGAGGGCAGAACATGTTAATTAACTAAAGACAATAACATGTCTCTCCTTGTTTGTTTGCAATGAATTAATTGACTTCGCATTAACAGGAGTTGAACATGTTTATTATTGGAGGCGTTTTTGTATAAAAAGGCAATATTCTTTTTAGGGACAATTCCAGTACAAGAAAACCCTTGTCACGTTGTAAGTTTCTAGCGTCGCACTACCTAAGAAACCAGTTCGTCTTGTAACTTGTCTGACCCATTTCGATCCTTTTCTCAGAAGATCTAAAGGGTGAATCTAATAATAAGTAGGTAGATTGTTAAAGACTGCGCCATACATTTTTTCAACAATTTAAGATTTTTAGACAAATACCTACAAACTTTTAAAAACATTCGGATAGTTATTTAATGATTCAATTTTTTCTAAGGCTGTTCGACTGCGCCATAGTTTCCTGTGCCTGTCCCTGTGCTTCTTTCTAGTGAAGTTATTAGCAATCGGATTTGATTGTCTCGTAAATAGGGCAGTTGGATTTAAATAAGAATTTCTGGCTTATTCTAGTGAGTTCACAGCTCACACGCGCCGTCTTTTTAACGACTTCAAAATATATTCCAAAAGCTACAGATGGAAGGTATTTGGAGATCATACAGAAAGGAAGAAAGACCTGCTTTTTCTCGTGCACGAAGGTCTACTAGTGCCATCTAACAAAAGTAGCTTATTACCGACTGCGCCAAATGTTTTTACAACAACTTTTACTCTTAAATTTTTGCTCTCATGCATTAGGACTCACTTTTCCAAGCATTCGGATAGTTATTTAATTTCTACTAAGGCTGTTCGACTGCGCCATTCCTGTTTTTTTTTTTACTAAATCGTGCCTCTGCTTCTTTCTAGTGAATTAAATAGCATTCGGATTTTATTGTCTGGTAAATAGCGCTGATTGTTTTTATAGGAATTTTTGGTTTATTCTAGTGAATCGACAGCGCCGTATATTACTTTTGGTTTTTTTTGGGCAATCTATTTAGCTGGAATAACATGGGTACTCGCTTTTGCAAGCATATGCCGATAGTTGTTTTGGGAGTTAATTTTTTCAGGCTACACTGTCAGGTCCCCGCCATCGTCACCTGAGAAAAAAAAGACTTGCTCTTTTCACGGTCCCCACCTTCGCTAGGGTGTGACAAGCCCTCAGAGATTATCAATTGTCCTGAAAAACTTCTCAAAGTGCCGTTCGGATTCGGCAAAAAATTGTAGGTCCCCTTGTATGTGAAGAAATAAACACACACAGCAAGAGACGTTGCGCCACTCTTTTTATTTATTTTTAGTGTATGGTTCCCCTTCGACTGCGCCATGTGTCTTTAACTTGACCCTGTGCTCGTGTGTATTGAAAACGACTCAAAAAGGTAGATAAAAAATGGATGGAAGATCAACAATACGATATTTTTGCCGACCACGCCATATTTTTTTACAACAACTTAAACCTTAAGATTTTTTGCTCTCTTGCATGAGTAGGTACTCACTTTTCTAGTCAGGATAGTTTCTTAATGTGTTAATTTTTCTTATTAGAGCATTAGGATAGTTTTTTATTGAGTTGATTTTTTTCAAAGGCTGTTTGACTGCGCCATTCCTTTTTTTTAGCCAAATCGTCCCTGTGCTTCTTTCTAGTGAATTAAACAGCGATCGGATTTTATTGTCTAGTAAATAAAGCTGTTCATGTTCAATTTTATTGAAATTTTTGATTTACCGTAGTAAATCGACTGCGCCATGTATACTTTTGGATGTTTTGTGCAATCTAATCAGCTTAAATAGCAAGGATTATCACTTAGGCCGAGTTCTACTTCGACTGCACCGTGTGTCTTTTACTTTACCTTGTGAATTGAATAGCAAAAAAAACTCGCATGCCCTATTTAAAGCGACTCCAAAATGTAGTTAAAAAATGGAACGACTGTGCCATATATCATTTTTTTTGAAAGCTTTAACTTTTAGATTTTTTAGGAAAGCTTTATGGTTTTAATAACATGAGTATTTTCATATTTTTACATACTTCTGCAAGCTTTCGGCTAGTTGTCTTATGAGTTAACTTTTTCCTAGGCCTAGGCTGTTCCGGGGGTACCCCTTCGACTGTGGTTAAAGCTTAATAGCTTTATCAGACTTTTTACTTTTCTCAGGCTACAGTAAGCTAATCGTTCAACTGCGCCGTTCAACTTGTGCTTCTCTGGTGAATAAAAAAGCAAAAAAAAAAAACTACGTAGATATACAAGTTTTCCTCGACTGCGTCACTTTTAATTTTGTCCCATTCGAAAGTCGTGGGTCGAAATTAAAAATCTGATCTGATTGCCTCGTAATTAAAGCGAATAAAATTTTCTGGCTTATCCTCGTGAAGTCACAGCCCGCATTTCCTTCTTAGAACAACCTCAGAATTTACTCCAAAAACAGGAAGGAGAATGCTCAAGTTCTTACAGATCAGGTCATTCTAAGCCGCTCCATGACTAGTCGCTCAATAATAACATAATCTTGGATCCATCGCCATTTCCAGGTATTCTCGAGGACTCGCCTTAATTCCACCTTATTTGTCTTCTACATCTTAGTAAGACAACATAGAAGTAAATTTAAAAGACTTTCACAAAGGGAAAGTCCATCGTATCTAAAAATAATCAACTAAATTGACGTCCTTTCAAATATGTTGCCAATACCAAAAACCCTCTATTCCTTAAAAAAAAAAACTAGTCTCAATTAAATAAAGCACTCCCAATAATCTCTCCTTTCTTGTGCAACATCTTTTGTTCCAGTGAAACGCAAAGTCTCAGGTATTGTTACCGATACACATAGTAAATCTATTCACCTTTCAAACTTGAATAGAATTTAAACCTCCTCCCTCGCGCAATAACGCATATAATATACATCGAGCTATTTAATAACCTTTAATTAGCACTCCCCGAACACAGCGACTAATTAGGGAAAATATTTATCCTTTTTACGTAGATCGAGAGACAAATTTTGCACAAAGCAAAAGGTAAACGGCTGATGGCTACGACTACGATGGGTGTGTGTATCCAAAAGGATGTTCACCGATTAAGGTCATGCTGTGAGGAAATACTTTTTCCATGTTTTCGTTTTCTCATTTTTTTTTCGCCTTCGAATTTTGTTTAATCTACTTTTACATCGTCCTTTGAATTTGTAATTTTAGTTTTTTTTTTTTTTTTAACGTTCGACGTGGATAAAATATGAAGCGTTATAGAAATTATGAACGAATTTGCCGGACAATCTTTACGCGAAAGCGAGGACCAGCAGACGTGCGGACTCCTTTTTTCTATTTAGGATCCTTACAGATTCATTTATTAACCATCCCTCCTAGTCGTCCAATAAAGAAATAAGGCGGAAAAAAAATTTACAAACACCTCCATGATTTTATTTTGGTTAATAGGAATTTCAAGGCTGTTAGCCGAAAGGATCACCACTGAGAAACACCTCATAAGAATTTAATTTTGTTTCTGTTATTTATTTGGGATACGGATTAGAGAAATAAACCCTAATTTTTCAGTTCTGCTCAATCCTTGTGAATCGCGGTGGTTCTGCCGCAGTCGCCGCCACCTCCCTCGTCGCGGGTCCAGTGATGCGAAAAAGAAAGCTTTAATATGAAATGAAGTACCCAAACGTCCTCCAAACCCATTCGCAGTGCAATAAGTTTTAATCCTTGAGGTGACTTGGCAGCTCGCGTCTGTAACAAACCCGAGGCAGAAAAACCAACCAACCACAGGATCGTTCACCACGAAAAGGGGTTTATTAGGAGTTTTTTTTTTTTTTTATTGTTGAAAATAATTTGCTTGCCACTTTGGGTGGGTAGCAGCGAGACCAGGATACTTTTTTTTTTGTTATTTTTGTTGGCTTTTGTTTTCATTTGGACTCCTTGCGGGAGGAGATACACGGTCATTCACTGCAACATTATAGACGTAACCAGGATTAGGGGTGAGACTTGGCCAACTGCGACGACGACGTTGAAGGTGGTTATAAAATATTCAATGCTGTTATTAGCCTATGAAATGGTTGGTGGTTGTTGTGCCATTTGGTATGAGGAGAGGGCGATGGTGATGGTTTTCCGGAGCACGAGTCTAGTTATTATAAATTTAAATGTGTTGGGACAGGAAATGAGTTAAATTCCGGAGGCTGATGCCGGCTTTATTATTTCCTTTCCTAGCGTGTGTATCGAGGTTTTAATGGTAATGCTTGTTGTCGGCGCGCTTTTGTTGCTAACGTTTTTTACATAGAGCTTTAGGTCGTTTCTTGTTGCTTCTGGTGTTGTTGTTGTCTATTTTCACCTTTGTAGGGTTGTGTGTTGGTATGTTTTAGAATTCAGCTCTAACAAAAGTATTTTCAAGAACTTAGTTTGGTTAAAGCTGTATAGCAAGCTAAGAAAACTCATTGAGGTGTACTTCATTATAATGTGTGCCTGCTACACACTTAACCACAACCGTTTCTGTACCTGAGAATTTTTTTAAATTGAATTAAAACAGGAAGAAGGAGCATTAATGTGAGGCTTAGCTTTTCCATACTTAACTGGAGGGCAACTTGTATGTCTGGTGCATGAAAGACTTGTTTGCATTTTCTTCATAGATCGAGCTAAGACTTGTTTTGGAACTTTTTAAAACTTGTTTATCTTGAAGATCGTAGAAGCGTCCCAGAAAAACACCCTGCTTGGACTACTCTTGGATTTGGGATGGGTGCGAGGTTGGGTGTATGCAAATTTTAAATATGTATGGACTGCTCTCTGTTTGGTTTTTCCAAGCTCTCAAGCCTTATCTCTTTTTGATATTGAGGTTGAAATTCATTATTAAATGGAACTACTGTAGGTCGATCTTGAAACGTTCGGAAACCGCCAGTGTTCTCCATTTGGATCGTAGCTTTGAGTGTAGTTTTCACTCGAGTCGAGATAAGATAGCTTGGCATCTCTTTTCGACAGATTAATGTCTTGCCAATTTCCACGATCGGAAAGTAATTGGAAAGCGACTGGGGAACATCTAGTGGAGACACCAAGTGACAAGATTGTTTTTAGTAATTTGTCAGAAATCTCCCAATCATGGAAGTCGACAAGGCATTAATCTGTCGAATGAACCCCTCAAGTATGTTGAAATGTAATTTATATTTCATGTTAAAGAATCAAACTATGTCCGCGGACTCTAATTACTTGTTCCTTCGTAGTTGTATAGCCTAAAGAACGTCTGCAGTGACCAGACAAGTTATTGTTTGTATTCATTAGTTGCGGTCTTGAAATATTCCTGCTTGGTTATTACTGGCAAACAGACATAACATCCATAAATGGTTCGTACTACAACTGTGCAGAGCCAGTGTAGGGGCTCCGGTTACACTTATGCAGCTGTCAAAACTATACGGTTGACATACGGTAGACACTTTTTCCAGGTTGATTGAAGATTTGGCAGGTTTATCATTACCTAAAGTGGAGGGCAAGTGGCCTTCCTTATTTGGTTTGATAAACCTTCCTTTTGCCCCTTGGGATTTCCGTTCCTAACCAGGCACCAAGCGCTCTTGGTGAGGTTCATGGTCTCATGCGCCCTTTTTAGCATACTCGATTCCTTTTCCGTAAAGGTCTTAAAATCGAGCTTATTCAGCAGGATGATGGTCCTCCTGCCGTTGGCTCTTTGGCGTACGGTGTAAAAAACCAACAGTGTCGTTGCTGCAACTTGGCTTATCGGTGCCGACAATAGGAGTGGTACTACCATCTGCCATATTGAGGTCAGATTTGCCAGGCTTGTCAACAACAGTACAGACACTGTCTATCGTCACGTTCGCTTGTCCGATAACAGAGTCAGGGGTAGCACTTTTGCTCCCGGAAGCCTGCGACTCCGGAGTCGCTCTCGATGGATGGGAATCCTTTGAGATTGTTGCGATTTCTGTTGTCGGCTTCTTCGTATCATGTGCTGCCTCTTCCTCCCCCTTAATCAGACAAGTACTAGCTATTGGCTTGATGCTTGGTCTGCCAGCATTTGGGAGAGTGAGCACCGGCTCTAGTGCTGCCTCAGTTGGCTTAAGATCAGGGGTTGACGCGTCTGATCCAAGCCCCGACAGGCTATGGCATGTCATAGACTTGGACAGAATCGTCAAACCCCCATGATCTCCTCTTCCTTACGGCTAGTCTCTGGTGAGAGATAAGCAGTAGGCATATCATCTCCCGTCGACAAGCTTGCAAGGAAGTTCAGAGCGTTTGTAAGCCTTCTCTGCTCAATTTTACTAAGCTGCTGCTGTTTTCCTGGTCTCCTAACCGTCAATTTGCACTTCTGTACTCTGCTGCGAATTGACTTGGTTGACGAGATCGAAAATCTGAACGAGCTAGCTACTGAGCAGTTGTCATCGTCACTGAGAAATAGTTTCCCAATGTTGAAGTCAACGCTCGCCAGACTAACTTCGTCCGAAGCGTTGGCCCTAACTGACGGTTCCTGGAGTAAGAGGCTGTGCTCCTCCTCATAGAATTCCAATAGAATTAGAGTCGGTTGATTTAAAGCAACGACTGCCCGACTCACTCACACCCATCGGTGAAGATTTTTGTTTGAAGAATTAATTTTGTTCCCACGAGTAAGGGGGAAGATGATGTCCATCTGTACTAACCCCCTGTTTACAGATAAGGGGATCGGTATCCCCTGTAGGTATCTAGAGTTTTGCACTTACGACTGGGCATCCCCTCAGCCACACAGGTCTCGGCATTCACACCTTACCTTGGGTCCCCTCGTCCTTGATCTGCCTTTTCGTTCTGTCATTAACTTGCGAGTGTCCTTTTATGTGAAGAACCACATCTTGTAACACTGTCTTGTCTCTATCGACTTTCATTTTGCGTATTGGATTGCGATTGGATTGAGTTGGTACATTGTACATATGTGGATGTACCAACCATCAAGAAACCTCTTCAAAGTGATTTTAGCCAGGAAAGTCGCTGAAAATATGTATCAATGGGTATCAAACTTTTACACTTCTTTTTATACCCGACACCGGGTAAATTAATTTTAATACATAGCTTGTAACACAGTGATATAATCCCCTTAGGCCTTTTAGATACATGATCGAGACCGACAGGTGGATTGATTAAGCCATGCCCGTTTGTGTGCATAGGTTTTATGTCTTCCAAATCAAGCTAGAGAGATGAAACTAAATGAACGGCTTGGTTTTTCTGTTGCACAGACAGCTAAAAAATTACTTCTGGCTTAAATCGCATTTTATTCAAAATGCCTTTTGGTCTATTTAGACAATATTGGCCCAAGACCTTTAACAATGCAAAAATCGGACCCCCAAAAAAACCCAAACCATGCCCACTTTTAACATGTTGGATCTTTAAAAACCCGATTTATCGGGAAGTTCACTCCAAAACGAAATGAAAATTATATGATAAATACTAAAGGTATTACTATTTTCTAAATTTGTTCCAAAGAAAGTTTTGAGCTAGGCCCACTTTTAAGGGGCGTTTTTAAGAAAAAACTATTTTTTCTGAAATAATTTTCGCTTTTAACGTATTTTATCATGATTCTAACGAAATTACAATTAATTGATTTTAATTTTTAGCTCAGGTCCACTTTTGTGGGCGTGGCCTATACAAATAATACATGAATTCGGGTCAAAAAACTTGAAGATTTGGTGTTACATGGTATATAGGGTCGGGTATATAGGAGTATGTCTCAGACGAACTCTTGCACATACTCACTTGTTTAAACTCATATTTTGAATATCATTTATATTTTTGCTCATATTTTTTAACGCATATTTTTAATCGATACCATCAGTCTTGCTTGACGACAAACAAAGCAAAATGTCTTCAGCTCTGCTGTGTTTTAAAAGAGGACCCTGAATGCCTTCTAGAGAAAAGTTGCCCATGAAACGGTGCACTGTCGGGGCCCTCATCTATCGCAGTGTACACAGCAGATTATTGTGAACAAGTCTCCACTGCTCATCCCTAGATCGGAGCTTATCTTTTACGCTGTGGGGCTATGACTTCTCTTGAATTGTCGTAAAAATTAAGACTGATCCCATTGCCCGTAGCCTTAAACTTACTTCCTTTGTCTTCGGCTGTCACAGAAATGAAAATTTTCGAGTTGGAATTGTTTAGTTTGATTTTCGAAAATCGTTTAGTCTGCTGTGGCCTGGACTATCTGCTTTAAAGCCTCTTCTAGCATAAGGTAATCGCTAATCGGCTAATGCCTGCCTTTGAATATTTTTTTTTTAATTACATCTACTTTACAATGCCTACAGCTTCGCTTGCTTTAGTTAAGAGAAACAGTATGGGTGGTCGGATCTGTTTTCTACATCCGGCTTCCTCTTTCTGTGGTTGTGATTTGCAAAGACACATCTTTGCTTTGGCCACCCAAGCAGTTATTCTATTCGCGATCAACATGCCTCCGCGCTCGTCGCTTCCGTTGAGTTATGAATGGGCACCGCCCTGAAGTGCCTCCCAAGCCTAAGTCCCTACGTTGGCCCAGACTTACTCACTTTATGTGGCGCTTAAGTCCGGTGTGGACTTGGGCGAACTTAATTGGACAGCCCGCCCTATTTCTAGTGTGTTTTTCTTGTCAAGTTTTGCGCCCAAAGTTCGCCGGGTAGGTACCCGTGAGTTTCATTTACCTGAGTCTCAGTGCTCCGTCTGTGCGGGGTGGATTAAAAAATGTGTGTCCATCCGCGTTAAATGATCCCGGCTGGGTTGATGTCGCTGTAAGTACAGCCTGGTACATCGATACATGTACTTTATTGAGTATAGATTATAAAGACGCTTTCATTAGCCTATCATGCCATTTTCTGACTTTACTGACTGACCCAGCAGTAACTGGCCTTTCCTGGAGCACACCTCTTTTGAAATACAAGAGCCACTTCTTAGCGCCGTTTCCGGCCAACAAACTCGTGACGCGACTGGAAGAGGAGCAATGAACATTCTGGAAAAATTTTCTCTTCTGATCACGTGATCATAGCTTCTTTCTCCGATTCCGTTGTGTTTGTGTCGGATCTCTGTTCTACCAACACCAAAGAGATTTTTCTTTCGGATGATTGTGGAGGTCCAGGTTATATTTCCAACACTTCGTTGGAAAGATCTGTCCTCAAGCAGACTCCAACAATTTTGGAGTCTTCTTGATGCCAGGATTTTTTTTTTATAATTATTTCACCACCAATCGAAGAAAGTCAGTCCCTTTGCTCAAAGCCGGAAGATGAAACACCCAGTATGCGGAGTACAAAGGTTAGCGAAAGAAACCTCAAAAGCTTCCAGACCATTTGCACGGCCTAGCTTTGGAGATTAATAATCTCGATCAGAAAATTACACCAGAATGATCTGGAAGAGGCTGAAAATGTTTGTCTTAGCTCCAATCCTTAAGAGATCTGCGAATAAACCATCAGAGACGGCAGCTTTTTTGTGCTTTTAAAGCTCTTTTCCCACTTCCAAAACACACAGACGATTTGCAAGCACGCTTGGCGATTTCGTAGAACCTTCTGGTCTTGTTTTAATTACTTGACTCTTTGCTCTCTTTGAGCTGGGATACGGCGCGACCTTGGTCTTACTCCTTCATTCTTTATCGCTGTTTTATGCTCTGTATTTATTATACCCGACCGAGGGTATATTAATTTTAATGCATAGTTTGTAACACAGTGAAATAATCACCGTAGACCCTTAAGACCTTTTAGAGATATGATTAAGACCGACAGAATTTGAAGCCCAGATCGCTGATTCAAGCGCTCTCCGTAGAATCTAGCTACTTCAGGTATCCTGAACGTGAGTCTGATAGAGGCATCCAACATTTAGCTTCTTTGTCTGTGTGGTTCGCAAGTCCCTCTCATTGAAGAGTCGTAGACTGAATTTTGCCACGCCAAGAGAATGGTCCAACCGCGACTTAAGTTCCTCTGTACTTTTGCACAATTCAGATGATAGAAGTGTGTTTTAAGTCGGTTTAGTTTGTCCAAAGTTGGTCAAGTTTCTTTGAAGTTGAGCCTTGAAAACTTGATTATGGAGTCTTAAGCCTATTTAAATATGACTTAATGAGATTATCCTGAAAAAAATCGCTAATCTTTCTTATTTGAAACTTATTATATTAATATGCATCCTTTGGCTTTTTCAATTCAATAGATAAAACCCAAAGGCATAACCCTGTCTATATGCGTGTACCTTGACAAAGGTCGCCATGAGAATGTCTCATATACAGATGTGCTTACCTGAAAGCAATCCTTTATTAAAGCCCCTCCATCGATAAGCACCTACACGGCCTGTCTTAAATCATGCTATCAGCCGACCAAAACCAATTACGTACCATTTTTTAAGAATAAAAAAAAAAAACAAGGACTAAAGCAGCAAGAAGCAAAAAAGGAAAATCCAAATCCCATTGAATGTGTACGCGCCGTCAGAAGGAGACATTTTGATTTAGAACCGTTGTAACTCCTTCTGCAAAGAGAAGATACAATCGCTTAAGAATAATGGCAAATAACCATTTCTAATCCCTTGTGCAACAGCATAATAGAACGAATCCTTTTTCCTTCACAGATTTTTTCTGTTTTTTCTCCTTTTTTATTATTGTTCGCCTGTCCCTCTTCGTGTGCACGTTTTGCCATCCTGAAGGATAATAAAACACACGGACCAAAAGAGCAACAGTCTTCAAAGAGTATTCTGGTGTATAACCTCCTTCTATACACAGTGTCCTAGCTAGGCCCGATAGCTTTGCGAAAAAAGGACACGGGGAAAAAAATCATAAAATCAAATAACAAATGCTTAAAATTCCAACTACGAATAATCCTGGCAATAAATCAGGAATAATATTGAATGGTTTTTTGCAATTCGATGTCACAGGCTTGGTGTACGCATTAGAGGCGCTTTCAAGCCGTGCAACGATAGCAACAGTCGCGATGGTATTGTTACTACATCCGCACGCAACCGCCATATATAGCTCTGATCCCGAACCCCTTTTACGGCTAACTGGAACGCTGACGACTATTTATTTATGTTCCTGGCATGGCCTATAAAAAGGATAACGCTAAGACATCTCGCGAGTTTGCGGAAGGGATGTGAACGCGGCACTCTCTCATAGCTAGGCCTTCTGTGTGCGCGCTGCAGCTAGAGTGGTGATTGTCGTACATATACACATGTAGCAAAAACCGGAGTAACAACCTGTGGCAGCGACGCGGCCCCAAAGAACGGCCTAGGACACGACCCATAATGCAGAATATTCCATTTTATATCCTGCGTAAATAAAGTTTCATCTTACATTTTTTATTTTTATTAGAGTTTTATAGCCTTGCATAAATCTTGTCGAGTGTACAAAGCAATAACTTTCTGCCTCTCCACGTGAACAACGCTCGACAGGTAACCAGGATAGGTGCGGGTGGTGACTGTGTTTGTGTGTGGGTGTGATATGAAAGTCGCATCCTTATGTCATTCGTCCTCCTTTTCGTATAGGGGCGCCCAACACATCCCAGTGGCTGTACTTTTGCACACCATCAATATGTGACATCTCCGCGTGTTCCTTGGAACGAAGACCGCCCAGCACAGCAATCCATGCAGCAGAAGGACTAATAAACCTTACAGATACACTTGCAAGCATTATAGACGTCGCCATCGCAATATGCGGGAAAAATCGGAAAAGCGTCGCTGTACTCTAGGAGCCCCGAGTTGTGATGTGAGTTTGGGATTTTCTCTTGGGGAAGGTGCTTGGATATACTCGCATGTGTGTATTCAAGGGAAAGAGGGTTGTCTGCTGTCATCTAGTAGTCAAATGGTACGGTTGGGAATTCGAATCGTTATGTGCTTCGATAGGCGGATTTTCTAATAATAATTGATGACACAATGGGAGCAAAATTAAAATTTATTTTCTTCCCCTTGTAGAGATTTTTGTTTTTTTTTTTCGATTTTGTTTAGGTTTTTGTTTGGCGAAAAGATGATTTATTAGTGCCTTTTTTAAAGTCAAACTTTACGCTTAGATGTATGCAAATTGTTCGTTTTTCTTTTGCGAATAATAGGTCTATTTTGATGTGGGTGTATAGGCATTAAGAACTCGATGGTAGTAGCTGCTATTTATTTTAAAAAAAAAGGCCATTTAATAAGTCTACATTGTTTTCAATACCTTCCTACTACCTAATTGTTTTTTTAATTGTAAAATTGTTTTCAGTTTCGTAAGGCAAGGATATAAGCACCTGAATCGGGGAAGCTCACGACTCACTCGGGGCATTTTCCAATTTGCTAAACTCTTCTTAAACCACTTGATATTTACAATAAAAAACTAGTGTAATGAGTCTTATCTCTAATACTCCAGGCAGGTAAGCATAAGCTTCGACGACGTATTTCGAGCTCGGGTCTATAAAGAGCGAGCTATCCAGCTCTCCGTCTTGGAGTCATTAAAGGAATCTGGTTCTCCAGGTTTGCGGTCGTGCCTTCGGGGCGACTTGCCGGAAACGTAATGAAATACGAACCAGCAACAAGCCTCGGACTCCGAAGTACGTCTGTACTATTGACTACGAGTGTAAACGAAACAACAAGACAGCGAGCTTCGGATCTGCACATGAATGTTAGCTCCTAGGCCTGAAAAGTCCAAGCCATCCAAGAATCCAACCAAATCAGGACGAATAGCTGCGACTTTTACTACGACGACTCATTTTGGCATGTTGTCAGCAACGCTTTTTTGGATGTGGTTTCGTCGTTGGAGGCAGACTTAGACAAAACGTGTTGACCTTTTACTATGTGAGCGAGCGAGTGCCTCACAATGTTCCGCATCGAGGCTAGATTCCTCAACATAAGCCCCTTATGCGTGCATGCCTCCACAGAAGAGAAAGAGATCTACGAGGCAAAACGTATGAGCAATGCCCTAGCTACGATATTAAGACTATTCTAGACGATTTAACGAGCTAGGAAGGGAGGGATGAATGCACAGCCTGCATGACACGACATCCGATGACGGATTCAGGCTGATCAACTATTCTCTGCGGGGCTTCTTCTGGTAGCGAGTGCAGAGTTACCGCATCTCAACATCCGCAAAGGAGGTCTTCCGATCGATCAACCGCCAACCAGATTGATCACATTGCGATCAACGCAAGACTCTCTTCCAGTATAATGTATGCCCGAGCTTTCCGAGGGACCAATATTGACTCTGACAACAAGCTCGTTGTAGCTAAGGTACAGCTGCGAATATCCTGGCCAACGCCATGAATTAGAAAAACTGTGAGAAATTTTGAGGTCCGTAGGCTACGATCGCAAGAGATCGCCAGGTTCTTTCAAACCGGGTCTCACAAAACCTTCCACGATGTCATTTTGCAGACAGCATCAACTCTTGATAGCCAGTGGCAACACTGCCACAATGCCATAAGCGATGCCGCGTCTGAAGTGCACGGTTTTACATGGCCACCACAACGTATCCCCTGGTTTGACCGTGGGTGCCGTCAAGCTGCTAAGAACCATCACGGGAACATCGTAGTGGAAACGTAGTCTGAGGATTTAGAAAAACATTTCTGCAGACTGCATAACGCAAAGGCAACCAAAGCCCGCTGGCAGGTGGAATGAACGAGTCAACCTGGGCGAAGACGTTACCGACAAAGCACACGAACGATAGCGCCCACCCGGCCTGGATGAAGTGAAAGTAGCTGTCTCTAAACTTAAGTGCAACTAAGCAGCCAGAGCTGCCGAGCTTTTCGAGTCCGCTGGCGATTATCTGGTTGGGAGTATGCAACATGCTTTTCGGAAGCGGTAATTACAGGCTTAGCGGTCAACAAGGGCAAAACCAAGTTTATGCCTCCACCAAAAAAAGGCACCCAAGATCGACGCTCGTCTTGAACAAAACATTACCATAGACGTCTAAAAAAACTAATTTTCTAAATTTGAGGAAATTAGGGATAAATTTCTAACTTTAACGAAATTAGAGACTGTCTACCCAGGTTCTGCTAAAAATTCAGACAACGACACCAGCGCTGAGATCAAGCGAAGGTTAACTCTTGCCAATCGCTGCTTCTTTGGGCTAAGAAGGCAATTGAGTAGCAAAGCCCTCTCTCGAGGAACTTAAGTGCTCATTTCTAAGACTCTCATTGCTTTACGGTTCAGAACCCCGGACTGTAGCGCCACCTTAATTATAAGTAATCAAACTAGTCTCCAACATTAGCATCTTTATTATCCAGTAACTGTATCGCCCTACTTTCTTAAATCATGTTGCGTAGCAGTAACAGGTAACCCGTACCTCAAGCTTGTCAGGCAGCTCTATTTGTAGCTAATCGACTTATTTTTGCACGTAAAGGTGGCTAAGCTCCCGTTCCACTTGCGTGCGCCATCAGAATCAGAATTGCTCCGGTAAGTCGTTCTTGTGAGGTGCATTCGAAGATTTTCGGTATCGCATAGTTCGAAGTCTTACTCAAACTCATGGCTGTCTATGGTGACATTCTGTCGACGACGTCAAACGTTTTTGGTTTTGCTAAACTCATATTCGCCGCTTCCATCCCCAACATTTGACAGATTGTGACTTGACTGGTGTTGGCGCGTGAGTTCTGCACAAAATCTCCCAAGGTTTTTTTTTTCGTGGGTATGAAAAACCTTCATGGGCTTTACGAGGACCGGCCACGACTATACTCATAGTAGTGTGAGATTCTTACTCACTAAAAATCTTCCCATTTACCGTCAAACTAATAATCAGTTTCCTTCACATGTAATCCAAACTTCTGTAGTAATCGCGTGTGGCGGTCTGCCTTCCAACAAAAGCACCTACAATACAGTAAACTTATACGGTTTTGTCTTCTAGTGCGGCAAGATCCAACGGACTAGTTCGTTGTAGTCGGCGGGTAAAATTTGTCTGACCCAGAGTCCCTTGTATAAATCAAATATAAGATTGTGCCGAGAACGCTTTCTTGTGGGACACCGGCATTTGTCTATTCGAATTTCGAATACTCATTTTGATACCTTACGCGAAAGATTCTGTCTTCAAGGTAAGACTATAAGATTCTAGAGAGTTTTTCTGGTAAGCTTAGCCTTAGCTTCTACTTCAGGCCTTCGTGCCATACCTCGTCGAAGGCTTGTGATTCGTTGAGATCTTTTTCGCTTCCAGAGCTTTTACGATCTCGTTTGTTATTCGATAGACCTGGTCGATTGTTGAATGCTTTTTCCTAAATCCGAATTTGTAATCCGGAATCAGTCGTCTTTCTTCAATGATTGGTTGCAGCCTTTTAAGCAACAGTTTTTTTGAATACTTTATATGGGCATAGCGAAATAGGCCTGTATGATTTTTTGTTGCTCGGACATTTTCCAGGCTTCGGAGTCATAATAACTTCGGCCACTTTTGCCTTGGAACGTATAAAATTCTCACGGGCGCGTCAATGATGTAGAGTAGCTTGACCAACGCCTTTTTCGGTAGCTCCTTTAGTATTTCGCTAGTAATTTAGTCATAGCCAGGGGCTTTATTGTTCTTCAGATTTTTTATCGTTTGACGAAGTTCAGCCAATGAAACGGTTTTTATTCTATAATTATCTGGTACCGCATAGGGATCGAGCTCCTCGACCAACAGTTCCCCGTCAAACGATGTAAATGTTTCTTCTAAGTATTCTGTAAATAAATCCGCTTTTTCTTTGTTTCCTCTCGTCCATTCTTACTTACTTACTTACTTAAGGTGGCGCTACACCAGCAGGCTTACTTAAGGAGCTTCGCCAGCAGACTCTGTCTCTAGCTAGCCGTCTCCAGTTACGCACGCGAAGTCGGCTTAGTCGGCTCACCTGAGTCTCGGTGGTCCTCTACTGCGCCGTCCCTGCGGGGTGGATTCGAAAATTTCCCGGGCCGCGGCGTTGGTGTCCATCCGACCCAGCCATCGTAGACGTAGTGTTTTGACTCTTCTGGCTAGATCGGTGCGGTGTCGCTGTACAGTTCGTTGTTATATCTCCTCCTCCACTCTCCGTCTATGCAAACGGGACCGCAAATCTTCCGAAAAATTTTCCTCCCAAAGCAGCCTAAAGTGTTTTCATCCGCCTTTGACAGGGTCCATGCTTCGGCACCCTGAGGACCAGCAGGACTGGGATGCTGAGAGTTTTATACATGGACACTTTATTTGCTTGAAAGATGGCTTTGCTACTCAGTTGCCTTCTAAGCCCAAAGAAGCAACCCTCTTTTGGCGTTAGCATTGGTCGTAACTGGTATTTCTTTACTTGGCCGGGAAGTCATCCCTACGCGATGGCACGTCCGCCAACCTGGAGGACCAGATTCTTTGTTTAGCTCTAAGGACGGAGAGCTGGATAGCCCGCTCCTTATAGGTCTGAGCTCCGAATACGTCGTAGTAGCTCGCTCATATAAGAACTTCACTAAGTAGTTCGGCCTGACTGGAACTGTATGGAAGCCACCGTTGATTCCATCTGGGGAATTCCTCCGCTGCCGTCCGGATGCAAGGAGAAGTGCTTGCATCCTTAGTGGGAACCCCCTTCCTGTCGAGTGGTCTGAACAGAGATCAAAGCGTTCTTCTACGTTCGTAAGGTAACGAGGTACCCTAACCCCTTTGGCGATGAAGAAGTCGAAGAGGTCAGGTTTTTTTTTTCTGTCGGTTGGCCAATATGTTGGCTTCCGCGTCGATAAGAAAACCACGCCACGTCTCGTACTTGCTTTGGAGAGTACTCTGCCCCTTGTTGAATTGCACCGACAATATGAGCGGAGTACCTAAATTTTTTGTAATTAAATATATTTCCAAATTTCATACATAACTTTTAAGAAAAGTCCCTAATAACAAAAGCCCTAAAAACAAAAACGCTATACCTACGTAATAACGATATGGAACAATTAAAATGAACACATTGCCTTGCGTCAACAGCGTTCGATGACTGACGGCAAAATAAGCATGCTGCCTAAAAGTATTCTATATATAACATAAACAGTATGAGTGACGAAACAAACTGTCAAAACACAAGTCCTTATAAGCCCTTTCGTGTCACGAAACGATACCCTTATTTGTTTTTACTGCGCCAAATAATTAATTGCGGGTCGGCAAAGTTCTGGCCACAGAGTCAATAAAGTCTCGGCTTTGATTTGATTCGACATCTGATCCCCTGAGGTGTGATTGATGTGTCATAAAAATCAATCATTAGTATGTAAACAACCTCTTGGGGCGCCGACACACTTGCTCGCGCTTTTAGTTGTGTTTACTAAATAAAATCCGGATAAAATTTCGAACTCTGAAGTTATTTTTACATTTGCAATCGCCGTAGGCAGCGTTCGTCCACACCCTTTTGCAGTAAAGGCGAAATTTTCATTTTTCACCGGAAATTTGCTCGCATTTTGTGTAATAGGAACACACACCAGCCCTGTGCTGTATAATAGGCCAAGGTGCGTTGCGTATATCGACATTATCCTGCCGTCAGTGTGGCGCCTTACGCTAAGGGCGTTGCTAAAGTGTGCCCTTTCACAAGTACTGTATTTTAATTGGCTTATTTTGCTCAAAGGCAAAGCTCAAAGGATGCTTCCTTAATCTGACTTGACCAGTAACACACTAAGGCTGTAAATCGTAGAGCCACGTCCAATTAAAAGTTTCCAGGAGAATTAGGCCCACATCGATTAATTCCTCTATATTGCCAAGTGCTTAGAACCGCATCCAAGGACATCAGTTGTCAATCCACTTAGCTTTTCATTTTCAAAATTGAATGCAAAAGCATTCAAAGTTGGAATTGTTGCGTGACATTTACGGTACCTACCCAAAGACCGACATGGAGAGGAACTTTGTCCCGCATTTATTCATTTTCCATTTTTTTTCGTCCTGGGCCGTAACTTTTTTTGTGTGTGTTCTTGTTTGTGTTGTTGTTTACCGAGTTTAGATGTAAAGAGCTTATGACTTTATTTCAAGAAGTAAGAGGAATAGTGAAATTGATGTTAAGAATTTTATTCACTTGGTAAGACGACAACATATTGAAAGTTTGCGGAAAACTTTCCGCACAATTTGTTGATATTCCCGCCCCCCACATCCAAACCCCTCATGAATTTTTTGTGTATTTGAGGCTTTGAGAGGAGAGCATTTACGTTGGAAGATTGAAGTGCAAGAAGTTCTTCTGCTTCAAAGTCCTTTTGGGTAATTTAAACTATTTTCGGTAGAATGTCGCGCAGAGGAGAGAGAGAGATAGGGAAACTCATATATGCAAAGTTAAATGGTTGACTTACAGTCGAGATGCTATTTGTCGGTTTACTTTGAGAAAAGTTTTTTTTTTTTGTTTGCAGGGATCGTTTTGTTTCGTTTATTCAAAAACTACGCTTAAGTATAAAAAAACTGCCACGCCTCCGAAAAGTGGGCGGGATATATAAATATAACTGTTGAATGCTTTACACTAGGTGACTCCGCATTTTTAACTTAAAAAATTCTTTTTTTTTTAACGCCACGCCCACAAAAGTGGGCGGAGGCACATACAATGTACACATAAAAGTTAGAAAATGCTAATATCTACAACTTTTGTTATAAAATTTTTTGTTAAATTTCATATATATTTATTAAAAAACAGTCATTTTAAACTAAAATCCCTTCAAAAGTGGGCGTGGTCAATGAAAAGTCTAATATGCGCTAGCGCCATCGTTTCATAGCTAAAATTTGGAAAAAGCATTTTTTTAAATTAGAGATGGTCGCACATACAGGCCTGTAGTGGGCGTGTCTGTGGGCGGATTCAGCTAATTTTCAAACTTGACCTGAAGGACTGGACTTCCAGCCAACCCAACAAATTTCAGCAAACTTAATATACTCTGGGTCGGGTATGAGAATAGGGTGGCACTCACTGCGAAGGAAGAAATTTCAATCCTATTCGGTTGTCTTTATTGGACAACACCCCAGGACAAGACATCTGATAAGCTTAAATCGGGCGATCATGAAGGTTAAAGAATGAAAATTCAAGTAGGTATCCTTCACACTTCAGCTTAGACATGGAATGGCGAGGAAAAGAAAATTTAAACGAAATCTCCAACGATTCACAAAAAGGATCTGGTCAAATTGGAGGCCGTGACATCGGGTTAACTACCCCCGGCCACGTCAAGAAGCTTTAGTAAAGAAACAACAGGAAACCTCAGATAATTAAAGGGATTTACAGATGACGAACCATGCAACCGAGGCAAAGACAACAAACTTCGGATCTGCTCATCAAATGTCAGGTGCCTTACCAGACCATGAGAAGCTGAGCAATTGGCGGAGGTCTCTAATTACTGCCATCCAGGAAACGCTGTAGATGGGCAAGGAGGATGAAGAAGTATCTCTACTGTTACCAACATAAAAGCTGGGCCACAATGAGTATCTGTGTCTGTGTGTCTGTGTCTCGCAGCTCAGCATACGGCAACACGTATAATAGCAAACGCTCATTGTGGTCGGCTTTTAAGACACGCTTATATTTGGAAGAGCGGGTTTCTTCGCTGGAGGCATTCCAGGCATTAGGCAAGAAGTCTTGAGTTTCACGATTGGAAAAATGGCCAAATGCATCAATATAATTGCTATATACACGTTTCCTATATGTGCAGGCTCCCATAGAGCTTTGTACAGAACGTACAACCAGTGCGCTAGTCTAAGCATTGCGCTAGATTGATTTCACGATTTTAATGTTAAGCTAGAAAGAGAAGGCATCTTAGGTGGTACAGTCGGAAGACACAGCCTGCCGGACAACGGTACCGATAAAAGTTGTAGGTTGAGAGACTGTGCTGCGAGACGACACGTGTTATGGTAGCAGAGAGTACAGAGCTCCCAGGTTTGCCCATATATTTAAAGGCTTAAATCAAGAAAACCTTCTAAAAGCAAAAAAAAAAAATTCAAGAGGATATTTTGGCCTTTGTTGCGCCAAGCGGAATATATACTGACTCTGAGAGCGAGAAAGAAAGGAGTGAACCTTGCCTCGCCAACCCGTCAGCTTGTTCGTCACTTGCAACAAAAGGTACCCGATGGGTACCGTGGCACAGCAGTATTTCGGGAAGATGGCGACGTCTTGCGTTTGTGTTTTTGACGCTACGGCGATGCTATGGCAGGTCTCGCAGACCAGACCTCAGCTTCCCTAATTCTCACTGCGTAAAGTGTAGCTATGTTTTTAACGTGTAGATCAAGAGGCAGAAGATGCAGCTTAACTGTTTGAGCATCTGACGGGGCTGACCGTATAGGGCGCTGTGTACATCCTTAAGGTAAGTTTCGGTTTCAAGCCCCATCTTTTACCGCTGTCAAAAACCTTTTCAAAGGTCTTGATCTTTGTGTTGAGTACTTCGGTTGAGGTGATTTTAGCATTTCGTTTTCTATGGAGCTTTGATTTGATGAATTTGTCGAACTTCAAGAGGTATGGGAGTCTGCTGCGAGATCTTAATTGAAGAGAATCGACTTATGGACTTAGAAGGAATTCAGGTTAAAAACTCTCCAATTTTCTACCTTTATTTTGTTGTTGTTAGAGCAAAAAGTGATATTTAGGACATTTTACCAGCTTTTGAAATTTTCCGTATTCGGAAAAGCAGAATTTAGACCCACTTCCGTCACTATCTCTTGGCAGAAGTTGGTGTTAAAATTCTACTTCGACCGAAATTCTTTTTATAAAATTCTGCTTTCAAAATTCTGGAAATGACACTTTTAAAAGCCACACAGTGGAATGTATAGGAACTACGGGAGCGGGTCATAACGCTGGTTTTTTAAATGCAGCTCGTTCCTTTTCTTACCTCTGCTTTTCTTTAAAAAAGTGAACAATTTGTTTAAAGAGCTCCATTTTCTCCGATTTCTGCAATGGCAACGAAGCCGATATGCTTGACGCTATATGAGATGCAGTCACTGGTGTGCTGGGTTTCATACAGTTGCCAGAACGAACCCCTGGTTTTGTGAAAGCCGTCAAGCACATTCCATGTAGGTAAACAGAAAGCATTATAAAGTGCCTCCTCTATAGAAGGGCCAGATCTGCTCGCGAACTTAACGAGAAGAAGAGGAGAGAAAAACACCTGCTCCTCAGAAAGAAACCAACAGGGTACAGCGGAGGAGTGCGATTAAAGAGACGTTAAAAGTGTTTAAGGAACGTGACGAAAACTTGAAGAAGGACATCTTAGTAGAACCGCAACTCTTCAGATTGTCTAACGATTTGTCTGACGAACCGAATTCCGCTGCCAGGCAAAATTCTATTTAGGCGAAGGAGACCAACGACCGGCCGATCTGGATGTAGATCTGGAAAGCTGATGTGTCTGCGACATAAACCTGCCGATGCTGATGACTTAACTACGAAACTTTTTAAAGAAATTGGCGATACTCTGGTGCTGGCAAGGCTATACTGGCTATACCTTATTTTAAGTCAGCGATAACCTATGCTCTGGTGAAAAAAGTCCGACGAATTCGAAAAGCTACAAAGGCTAAATTGTCTACCCGAAATCTACATGCCACAGTGTCTTGGCTCCACTCCAACTAACAGAACTTAATGTCAACCTGGGTCTTATACCTTCCTTTCCAAACACTTAACGGAATCAAGATGAATGCTAGATTGCCTCGGACAACCACGAAAGGTGTTAGACTCACCTCTCAAATGAAGCTTGTCCTGAAAACATAAATTGTCATCGAAGATTTGGCTAAGGACAATCTTATCTATCTTCACTGGATATCAGGTCATAGCGGCTTAGACGACAACGAATCAGCAGACTCTCCACCTTAAATCGGTGCAACTATACCACTCATAGAGTCTAAACCGCTTCTCAGAATCAGTAAAAGACTCTTCAGGAACTTTGCCAAAGTCTGGCTAAAATTTCCTTCATAGTTTGGCTCAGTTCACCTTGACATGTGAACTCTTCAGATTTCGTCGGATTCGATTTGCATGCGATTCTTCACCAGGAGGTCGTAGGTATCTACCAACCTGGTCCGGGCTAACTTAAAACTCCTTATTGGAATTTTCAGTGGCTTTTGCAAACTGAAAAAACATCTTCAACGTTTTGACCTCTCACCGGACCCTGCGTGCAGATTTTGTCTAAAAAACGAGGATTCCTCTCTGCTCATATTCTTGTATCGGCGGTCCGTCCCTATCTAAGGAAGAATATCCCCGGTAAGGAAACATAGGAACTTTAAAGATCCTTTCCTTAATGACTCAGGATCGAGAAAAAATTTGTCTATGATTTCACTAGGCTACTCCTTTTAAGGAACTGCAGTGCCAGAGCCTCAGTCATACCTCTTCATTCCTGCTTTATGCTTGGGGTTAGGGCATTTTAAGTACGCAAACTACTCACAAACCATTCAACAGAAGTTTATTTTAAAATAGGAGAGGAAATTACTTTAGGGAATGCTACCTATCAACCGACCACCCCAGCCTCAAACAATCTCCCATTTGAGGTTAGAACAAATTCAATTGATATCTTCGGCAATTACATCGGAATGTCGATTGTGCTTGTAATGGTAATAAAGTAGGTACCCCTCACCCTATTGTCTACCTATGCACTAAATTTCGATACACAATAAAATCCATACGAGCCGCACATTCCCACTGCCTAATTTCGTTTTATTATTGCGTACACAAATGCTTCCAAGGCCGAAATATCCGCCTCCGCCCACATAAAGTGCGATGCCAAAGACACCAACAATGAATAAAACTCCCAATGGCTCTGCAACACAGTATCTCACATCAAGCAGCAGCAACAGCAAATGGAAATCGACCAACACCCACCCCCATTTGCAATCCTCATCCATCCAGTGAGTGTCCTTATTCTTAATGTGATGTCATGCCACGCATATTGAAATTTCTGCACCAACCAACTGTGCACATTATCCTGAATGGCCGCCTAATACTCAAGGCGAAATCGATCGACGATGTCCAAACTAATTAGCACAGATTCATATCTCCATCACACAATTCCGAATGCCATATATCGAAAAACAATCCACTTGGTGTGCCATGCCATGCCATAAGGCTTCGTCCTTCGGCCAATGCCATCAAAGTATATTCATAGAGGTAGGTGCCTTGTTCAACTGGTATTATTCCGTATGTAGTTTGTCCCTTCTCCGTCCCTATCGTATGGTTGTTCGTTTTTCTTGTGTTTTTCCTCAGATCCGAGTCATGTAATAACAATCGTTCTAATTTGATTCAAAGGCCGATTCCCCACTGGCACACTTCCGACGCCAGTCATAAAACCGAAAAGCGTAAATCCCTTAACTAGATTTCCCAACTGGCGTATAATCCCGGAAAAATTTCATCACACGTTCGCCTTACATTACTATCAATATGCGGATGCCATACACTTGCTGTACGGCATGGTGAAGCCTGAGATATGTAGGTACAAGGCAAGGATATCCATCCACGCATAAGTAAAACAAAAACAGCACAAATTTTGTCTTCACTTTTTTCGGCTCCATAGTGTGTGTGTGTTTGTGTGTAGTTTAGATGCGGCTCCCCCAATGTAATCATTCACACATCATGGTCGTAGCAGGATGTTTTCATTCATCCTTGCTCTCGTCTCGTGCGTCGTATCACCCATCCACTTAAGCGCTCCACTCGTTCACAGCTAAGAAATGGGAAAAATTGTACTGAAACAATTGAAAGAATCCAAAAGAAAGTATATAGAAATCACTAACTCATTGGATTGCCGCCTGCAAGCGTTCATCCTGTTGCCGCCTGCCTGCCACAGCACTTTGTATTGCTTGAACATACTTTTCTCATTTTTAATCCTTCTGCCGCAGATATTTCGACTTTTTTCGCCTGCTTTTCCCTCCTCCAAAACATAACAAAGAACAGACAAAAAGAAATTACTTCTCTTGCCGAAAAAGGAAAAATAAAAAAACAAGAACTGTTGATCATATCCTTTTGGTCTGTCTGTGTGTGGGTCGGTAGCGGTTAAGTGCAGCGGTGGCAGTCGTAGCAGCAACAGCAACTTTTGGTCGGTGGTGTCCCTGGTGCTGTAATGTATACACAATCAGTGCTTGTGGTGGTCATAATGTGATTTTCTTCTTTCGCACAGAACATGGTTTTTTGCCGGAAATTCCTTGCCATGTTTTTTTTTGGAAGCTGCAGTGTGGTCGGCAAGCTAACTTACCGAGCACACTGTAAATTTGGATGAAAAGCGCAAGGTTTTAAAACATGATGTAAATGTTTTTCGTTCTTCGGGCTGTTTAGAATGTTCAATGAGCGGTAAGAGAATAACTTTCAACAAAGGGCAACTGAATTACAGGGGCTCTGTGGTCATGTCTCCACATTTGGCTTAGAAACATTCAAATCGAGGAAACGACTAGAAAACTGATCTAGAGGATGGTTTAAAATGTAATTGAGAAAGACGCGTTGGACCCATTGAATTTGGTGAGCTTCTTGACCCAACCTTTTGGCTATCCCTATATTCGGTGTTTCCACCGCCCGGTCCCAAAACTGAAATCGGTGAAAGAGGATTAAGGACAAATCTTGTAAGTTTTTCCACCGATCAAATATGAGTTTTATTGGACGTTAATTCCATTCTTATGTTTTCTTGTTAGCCCTAAAAGAAAAAATGACATTGAAGTGAAAACGGAAAACAAATTTCATTTTAAACTCATTTTAAATTTCATATGTCAATAGGAGACATATTTGTGACAAATCCGTCATATTCAAGCTGTCGCGTTTCGGTTTTCAATTTCACGTCCCGAACTTTTATAAAAGTGTGCGAAAAGGGTTAAAAATGGTAAAAGGTTGTTGTATGAATACCTCTAGATTTGTTTTGCTAAAAATTAATGTTAATCGAGGATTTTTTAGATCATATTTCAACGAAGTTATGCCATGTTTCCACCAGAAATAAAACTAAGATTAGTTAAAAAAAAACTAAAATTCAATCTCGAAGTGTTTCTACCGAACACGTAATGTTAACTTGACGCAAGCACCTTTTTATTGTCATATTGGCTCTCAAATGAGAGTAACGAAGACATTTCCCAGTTATTTTTTAATAATCCCAATAGATAACATAATTTGTGACAGATCTGTTATACGTCAAAAATTTCAGTTTCATTTAAGGTTGAACGAAAAGGGTTTTAAGAGACAACAGAAAAAATGTTCGTGAAAAGGTTTAGTGAGTTTTTTTCACCGGACACTGCGATTCAAAAAATCTATATTAAATCCCCCCTAAATCTCGAAATTACCCATATGAAATGGATTTCCCATGAATCCTCAAATAAAACCAACAGAATTCGACGTTTCGTGTTCTCCTATGGCGTATTCTTTTAAGCAACGAATCGTGAAAGTGGTATGGACTGTGAAATACAGAAAAAAATTGTTACTTTCTCGTACACCTGAACGGAATCGTGCTCATGTAAAAGTTCTTTTGAATCCCATTTGAACCGAACTCGAAAGTTCGCCACCAACCTTTTTGACTGTGGAGGCTGGGTGTAGCTTGGATTCTTTATGTGAAGTGACGTTTTGACTCAATTTTCATTCTTGTATTTATTTTAAAATGTATAAAATTTGCCTTACAATTTAGATATAAAAATGAAGTCAAAGCAATTTGACACAACATGAAGCCTGCACCGGTGCAGCAATTGTCATTCTGTACACAATGAAAACGGGTGTACACTGCACGGGAAATGTCGCGCACACCGAGTTTTGTTTGACAGCTCGATGTCGCAGTCCGGTGTTCAAAAGAATACGCCATTAGTGTCACTTGTCATTTGTCTCACCAGACAAAGCCTTTTATTGACAGCTTGACTCAGCTGTGTTTGTTTTATTGTGTAAAGGAATGCGCAGAATACAATCAAGTTGATAAAGTTGCTCTGGAGGGGGGATTTGTTCATGATGTATTTTAATCCCGGATAAGTGTTCGGTAGAAACAAATTTTTAAGCTTTGAGAATAACTTCCTCCTAAAGACTGGGGCAATTACTCTAATTGGGTCAGTCGTTTACGGAGTTATTGAATCACTTAATGCACACATATAATCAAATGCAAACTCGTATGTAATCGGCTTCCCAAACTGAGCCTGGCTACGTCGAAATAAAGGGCAATGAGATTGCGGTCTCCTTGTTAAGACAGATCGAAAAAATATCCTCGGATTACATTCAGGTAAGCCGAGTTATAAGCTGCAAGAGCCTTAAAGGCCTGAAGCTAGTTTGGAAACTTCTAGGGAATCGCAACCAAAGAAGATTGGAAGCAAGATCCAGTACGAGGCACGGATATCTCAGGGTGTGACAGAGGAAGCTCTCTGCAGATTTTGCGATGACTGTGCAAAGCATCAATCAACCACAAAAAGACAGAATATCTGGGAACATACCAGACATTCTATATTTTTACTATGAAGACAGAGAATTACTTACCATCAAGTTCTCAGTTTCCTTTGTGGAGAGTGTACTGTAGGGTGAAAGGTCTCATCTGAGCCATGAGCGCTATCCTCAAATAAAACTTAGCAATGAATTAAAATGCATCCAGAGAATAAACCTGTCCAAGACTCTGAAATCACCCCAAAAGAAATTCAATAAAAAATCAAAAAAATGTCAGCCAATCTCAATACAAAGCTTAGATGTAGATTTACCAATTTTTGACAGTTTTCGAGACAGTCAATTTTTAATAGCATATTTGGAATCAGGACACCCAAATCCATTTATTAGGATCCAACAAACTTATGCCACGGTAAACTTATGCCAGTCTTTGTGCCATATGAATGTCGAAAATGATGTCAGAAACAGAATGAAAATGTTTGGATCGATCAACTACAGGCGTCGAATGAATTAGTGTTTCTCTTTTGACTCAAAACAGCTGATCTGAACGCGAAATCTAAAGGGTAACTCAAATCCTACCGAACTGCAATAACTACAATACATTTTTCCCGCATGACCCACAGCAAACGCCTCTGTCTAAATCATCGATTCTCCTTTCCAAAAGTCTTCTTTTTACTGACAAAACTCTACGCCTGTGCTAAAAAGTTTATGTTGCTTTGTGCCAGTCTTATATGGTGTCTTCACCGCACATGAAAACAGAACTAACATAGGAATAATAAAAGTCAATCCCAAAATGTTTTCAATCCCATACCTGTGTTTTTTTGGCTTGCCAAAAATTTACTACCAAAAAAAAAAAAAACTGAAAAATAAAAATTGAAATATGTTGATGGAATTTCAGTTCACAAAGTCGATAGTAGACTAACTCGATCAACACTAACCAGCAGAATCAGCATGACGTTAATGTTAGCATCCACTATTCTGTAGCTGTGTGCACATCTTAGGACATTAAATTATTTCAACAGGCCCAACTAAATCCACATTAACAGCAACATCAACCGTTCACCGGGGGGGATTTAAGTAACATTTGTCTTGATTGCGGATTAGTGTCCGGTGGAAACACCCTATTTTGTTTTCCTTTTCGTCAAATTTTCGGCTCTTTTGGAAACCAATCTCCAACATAAAGAGCCAAGAGTTATTACCTCCTACTTTCAATCTTTTTCGATTAAACGAATTTGTCTAGATAACATCCCCTCTTAACGTATAAGTCCTAACCTCAATCTACTCTTAGCACTTTCTACTTTTACCGCAGTTTCTTCTTGCCCCTTTTGCGTCTTTACTCTCCGTCTTCTGGAAATGCATCGTGTCAACCATTGCCAACTTTTTTGGACACGAATTACAAACAATATTTTTCTGACAACTCCTTTTTTCCAGGCCCCTCTTAGTTTAAACCCCTACTTAATATCTTCGTGGTCCCCTTTTTACCTATATCTGGTAAAGCTTTAACATTACTTCGGTTTACAAAAAGAGCTCAAGACAAGAACTCAAGTGACAGATTATCGTCCTATATCGCAAAGTTTCCCCATCTACCAAAGATCTTTTTAAAAAATTTTTATATATGAAGCGCTAAGTTTTCAGTATAAGTCTCTTATGTCTCATGATCAACTACAACAAACCTCGTGAAATTCGTATTTATAGCCCTCCCAGCTTTAGAGATTGGAAGAGAACGAGACGTTATCGCAACGTTTTTCAGGAGATATTTATTATAATCTCGGTTTCGAAACCATATTGATAAAATTCTTCATGCCTGATAGATCGTTTGTACAGTCTGTCCTGTCTATTTACTTCAGATCCGGTCTTGTCTGATCTCTGTTCGGCATCATCGGGGCTTCTACAAAGCAGCCGTATCGGTCCCCTTTTCTTGATTCTAACTTTTTTCTGACTATGTCGGAAGAGTTATAAAACAATATCCTCTCTTACTCTCTATGACCACCATACCAAATAGTTCAAGCCATCTCGTTGTCCCCTTACTGCCTCCTTAAAAAACCATAACAGTTTATCGTACTGGTACTCCTAAAATTTCACTATTCATTAGTTCAGGTACTCAATACCAAAGGCAAAACAACAGCAAGCTGAAAAAAGAAAGGGACCTAAACTGCTGCCGTCTGGAACTCCAAAAGGAAAACTATTTTCATATTCATATTCATGCTTCATATTCATATTCATGTTTAAAAAAAGGAATAAATCTAAAGTCTAGACTATTTTTGAGCATATGAACTTGACTGTATTGTTCCTTGTCGGCTACACTGTTTTTCTTCTCGTTCTCCTGTCTTAATTTATTCCCACCTTTTTGCAACAGCATTTGAGAGGTAGTGTGTTTGTGTTGTGGAGATTCAATGAAAGAATCTGCACGAGTTTTTTCCTTAATAAAAATAAAATATTTAATGATGACTTTGCGCTAATGCTAAAGGACGATACTATACGATGGGATACGGAAAAGCACGCGACGACATGCGGTTTTTGTTGTCGGTATATTTAGCAACAACACACAAGAGTATTAAGGCAAATCTGAAAGGATGAAAGGAAAAGCAATGTCTTCTCCGTTTGACCATTTTTTTCTACAGTTTTTGTGGTTCCTTTCTCCGTTTTCAAAGTGTCCTGTCGGCGTCTTTTTTTTGGTAGAAGAATTACAACTTCTCTTGACTTGAATTGGTACCGCTTTCGATGTAAAGTTTTACATCTTTTGGCTTATTAGTTTTGTAGAACATTTTGAGTAACTTTGCCTCAGAAGTGCTAAATTGTAAAATTTTGTGTTCTTTTAACTGAAGTCCTTTCTGCGAGCGTAAGGGCAAAAACAAACACTGCCACTGTTATGTCAGTTCTCTTACATATTTTTTTTTTTCATTTCTTAATTTTGTTCGCAATTACTCTACGGCTACGCGAAAGTGAGCCACGGTGAAGCGTTGTAAATCCTTCGCTTTATGTTTAATTCATGGATACAATTGAATATTTTATGCTGCACACTGTGTTATTGTATTATTCTTCATGGCATGAGACAGGGGGATGCGATGTAGTGAAATTAAAATACCATTTTGGAAGGGCCAATACTCACTTTTTTCATTTGCTTCCCTACGGCATATACATATGTGTGTCTTCTGATGATATAAGTTAATAATTGATGAGGAACTGTGGGTGGTCTGAAGCTGAACACTCTTGTGTATGTGTACGCAAGGCAATCAGAGCAAAGTAATGATATCTTTATTACCTTCTATATTTGCTTGGTCCTTCTGCTGAGCTGTTTTCAATTTACAATTCTTTTTTCGATTGTTCAAGACATGATTTATTAATTTGTTCTCATTTCTTTTACTTTCAGGTAAGTTTGATGATAAATATGATACGTATTCCCGATCGTAAGTATCGTGCAACTTTTTTTCTGTCGCGTTGTTTCCCTCGAAACTTTATTTTCCAAGAAAATAGGTAGACGTACAATCTAAAGGATCTGTCACGTTAAGGGTAAACACTTGCAACAGAACCCGAATTGAACTACTCCACTCATCTTTTCTTCAAGCATCAGCATCTTCAAGGTAGACAAGCTGAAGTGTCTACCTAGTCTAACATAGAATCCAAACAAGTATCCAATCTAAATTAGAAATATGAAGATGTAACTGTTGGCACTCACTGCCGGCCGCCTATATACCCTTCTACACTCAATCAATGCTTGGCCGCCTCCCGTCCATTTGTTGATATCCTTCTTCGACCATACTCCACTTTGGTCCAGCGGCAGCAGCAGCAGCCGGTGTGTGTTTGCAATAAATCTTCAATTTTCCCAATTGATAGGTAAACTTCGGAATTAGATTATTGCCTTTTACTTTTGCGTCAAGAAGTTGAGAAAAGTAATTTTTTCCCGTAGTCCTTGGTATCCTTTTGTTTACAAATAGATTCCACTCCGTATTCGTGATGCGATGAAAAGCACCAGCCCATCAGGCAAATACAAAATCCCATCGACGATCATCATGGAAAGTTCTATGTGTGTAGTATATACAAACAGACACAGGATAGCCATATCCGTTCTGAGTATGAATTACACACAATAAAAAAAAATCCTGTTGTTTTCCATATTTTTGCTGTTTTCCATTTACTAGACTGAGATGAGAGTTTTTTCGACATTACAGATGTGTTCTGAATTCTAATTCACCTTGTTTCGGGCGGCGGCGTGCGGCGGTCCAGAGCGAAACGCTCTCCAATTTATGGCGATTTAAAAGGGACATTTGAAAACATACAATTTTGTTGATGAAATATTCCGTTTTTAGATACTTGGGGGATTTACCTAACGGCAGGAGGTGATTTAGATATATATGTATGAATTATTAACTTAAGGAGGCGAGCTGGTGTTGCTGTCGGTGAATCTATTAAGTGTAATGGTAGGGGGTTTTTGAAAAAGGATACAAATTTAAAAGTTTAAATTGTTTACTTCGTACGTGGCTGTTGAAATGGGCTTTTTCTCAATGGAAAATATTTTTTGGTCATCTCGTAAGAGCTCAAAGGAGTACAGAGTTTAATTTTGTGTTGAAAAACAAAAGGATGTAAATTACAAAAATCAATCAAAAACTGTGTTGACTCCGCTGAAAAAAAAACTGGCCTGATAATATGTAGATTCCTGACTCAATTTGGATTGCAACCCCGCTTAAATGAAAGTAAAAATGATTGAGTTCATGGTCTGTCAGCCGATAAAGAAATTTAAAGGTATGTGTGCCTGGACTCGCTAGGCGGAAGGTTTTGGTGCGATTCCTAGCTCTACAATCTGGAATAAAATTCTTGGTTGTTTTCTTAGCCCCACCTCCGGTTTGACAAACCCTCCGAGAGTAGAAACTTTCTCGAAAAGCTTCCCAAGGTATTGCCGGACGCCAAGTTGCCGACAGCTCGGTTTTTGGGGATAAAAGAGATGTCGAATGACAAATTTACATACATTAAATTGGTTCGTCTTGGCCGGTGTCAGCATGTCCCTTAAGTCCAGCTACTGTGTTCAACATAATACGAGAGGTAAGCCCTGAGCATGATCATCATAATTTTCTATTACCTCCAATCCTTAGAAAAGGTCGCGAAGCCAGAACGACTAAACGATCCTTCCCGATCCTCTGCCGCTACTCATGAACTTCAGGTGCGATCCCCAAGCGGGTCTGGAAGAGGTTCTCTATTTGGCACCACCATCTATTTCTAGGCTTCCTGGCGAATACTGACATTTTTTCTCTACCCCCTCGTTAGACGTTGGCAAAACGTCTATTTGCAAATTTGTTACCGCGCTCCAACGTCTGGCCGAACATTTTCTACGATTTTTCTTTGGCTGTTTTCTAATTTCTAGATTAAAAGTTTTTTGCGTCACATTGTATCGGATCCCCTACATTGATTCCACACAGTGTTGACCCTCTTCTTCTCTCTGGTGGCTACTTGAACTTCAGCTGTTTTAATCCATGCGATGTTTTTTCTTACTATCAGCCGTCACACCAAGCCGCTTCACTCCACAATCATTTCATGTAGAGTCAGGTAATGCCTTTGATTACGATGAGGCTGACCAAATAACCAGGCTGAGCTTCTCAACGCGTGCAGGAATATTGGCGACAACAAGGCGCCTGGGAGCGATGTAAACCCCAATTAAGCAGTAAAGGTGGCTGTAGAAAAACCAACAGGAGTGGAATCGGCTAAGGGAATCTGTGATTTTCATTTTGTTACAGTCAATGTGAACAAGCAAAATAATACGTCTGCGTAAGGTGATCACAAAAATATTGTTACGATCCCAATAGTTGCTTTTTTTACGCTTGCGATTTAAGAACACTTTTTTTATTCATACATGCAGAAATGGAGCCTAAGTGTAAGAAAAAAAAAACCAACTAACAAGAAAGTTGGAAAACTGAGGACCAGCAGGTGATTGATCGACAGCTGTCGCAAGAAAATTGTGATGATCAGACCGTTTACGCAGACGAATTCTTGTGGTGTGTGAGATCTTTTATCAAAGACAGCCTAAGCCGATTCCATCCGACACCTCTTTATATCGCAGTTTCAGATATATTTGAAAAAGGAAACGTTTCCTAAAAAAAACCCAAGTACAGCATTTGGTCCTACTACGAAAAGGAAACAAACTCTCAGTTTTCAGTCGAACCATCATCTTACTTACTCACTTAAGGTGCCGCTACAGTCCAGGGTGCACCTGGACCTGTGTCAACAAACTTCAGCAACCAAGTCTAGCGAGTCGTCTGCAGTTTTGCCCGCGAAGTTGGCTGAGGTTGATTTCTACTTGCGTACGCCATCTAAGTCTCAGTGCTCCTCTACTACGCCGTCCCTGCGGGATGTATTTGAAGATTTGCCAGGTCTGCTCTAGATGACCCAGCCATCATAGCCGTTGTTTTTGACTCTTCCGGCCAGGTCAGTGTCGCTGTACAGCTCGAATAGTTCCATGTTATATCTTCTCATCCACTCTCCGTCTACGCAGACGGGACCGTTAATCGTCCAAAGAATTTTTCTACCGAAGCAGCCTAAAGTGTTCACCCTCCTTTAAAAGTGTCCATGCTTCTGCACCTTAAAACAGAGCTGGGACGATGAAGGTCTTTTACATGGCCACTTTAGTTGCTCGAGACAGGGGTTTGCTACCCAAAGAAACAGCGATTGTCAAGGGTTATCCTTCGTTTGATTTCAGCGTTGGTGTCATTGCCTGAATTTAGCGGAACCCAGGTAGACAAAGTCCCAAACTACCTACAATTTATTAGCTGTCTTTTGTGATGCTTTGTCAGTGTTGGGCGTCTTTTCTTGACGATAAACTTGGTTTTGCCCTCGTGGACTGCTATGCTTATATTCGCTGCTTCCGTCCTGACAGAGCTTCATACTCTGTTCTTCCGATTATGTCATTGTCGCCTGCGTGTGCAAGTATGTACGAACTTTTGAAAGATTGTGCCTCTGGTGTTCGCCCTTGAGTTCGGCACAAATCTCTCATTTTCTCATGACAGCGCGTCGCCTCGTCTTAATCCTTTTTGGACATCAAAGCGGTCCGTGAGGTCTTTACCGACCTTGACGCACATTCTGCAGATAAGGTCGTCGCCGGCGCCTAAGATACTGCCGCCACCCTGTGCGGTTAACATCACGCTGTGTTCTTCCGATTATGTCAATGTCGTTTAAGTATGCGTCTAATTGTAGGAAATTTTGAAAAATTGTGCCTCTGGCGTTGGCGGGTAAGTTTTGCACAATTCTTTCATATGTGATGTTTAAAAAGTCACATGACAGTTTGTCGCCTTGTCTAAATCCGTTTTTGACTTAAAAGAGGTCGGTGATGTCTTTACCGTCCTTGACAGAAGAGCGTGAGTTTTGATCGTCATCTTGCACAGACTCACGAGTTTGGTAGACATTGCGCAATATAGCTCGTCTCTATACATGCTGTCATACGCGGCCTTGAAACCGATGAAAAGGTATATATCACTTTGGAATTCGCAGGTTCTCTCCAAGATCTGCCGCAGTGTAAATATTTGATCGATGGTAAACTATCCTGGCGTAAAGCCACACTGATATGGGCCTATCAGATTGTTGACAAAAGGCTTTCGGCGTTCATACAGTACAGTAAGGAAGATCTTTTATGCGATGTTAAGAAGACTGATGCCTCTGAAGTTGGCACAGTTTAGAGGGTCTCCTTTCTTCAGGATCGGGAAATCAATGCTGAGGTTCCACTCGTCGAGCATGGTTTCTTCCGACCATATCTTGGGCCTTGAGGGTACTTCTTGCATAGATATTCGCTTTACCTTGCTTCGGGCTGAGGTAGTTTGCTTGTGATGACTATGATGTTGGTTGCATTCATGGCTTTAGGCGTTCACGCAGTACAGCAGAGAAGATCTTGTACGCGATGTTAAGAAGAACTGATGCCTCTGAAATTGGCACAGTTAAGAGGGTCTCTTTTCTTGAGGATCGTGCCATCAATGCTGAGGTTCCAATCGTCGAGCATGCTTTCCTCCAAATCTTGCAGATGAGATATATCAGAGATCTACTTTCACTTCATCCATGCAGGTTGGGTGGGCGGTATCGTTCGTATGCTTCGTCGGTAATGTGTTCGCCCGGGTTAAATGATTCGCAGCCTGCAGAAAGAATTTTTCCAAATCCTCAGCACCGACTGCGATTCCACTACGATATTCTCTTGATGCTCTTTACAGGCTTCCGTTGGTAATGTATACCCTTAGCGTGACCTTCTGATCCTTTTGCAAAACTTTTGAGCCTCATTTCTGTTGTAACTTCTTGCTATCTCTTCAGCCGTGCGTTTTTCTTGCTCTCTCATTTTCCCTTAGACAAGCCGGTGTTCCTCTCTCCTGCTCTGCTTGCTAGCAGCTCTAGTCCTTCTGTGCAGAGTCGCTTTACTTAGCAGGGCAAACAAGGGCTTTCGTTGTGGTGGCCGTGTGAAACCCTACACTTCACCGGCGCCATCTCTGATGATATTTCGGCAATGTTGCCACTCTTGCTATTATCACTTGATGCTGACTTCATAGAAGGTTTTGAAAGACTCGGTTGGAAAAGGATCTGGCGATCACTTGCGAAGTGGCAAACTGGCGACCTGGCAACCTGGCAACCTGGCGACCTGGCAAACTTCCTCACATTATTTCCATTTCTTGGCGATGTTGGTCGGGATATCCGCAACTGTACCTTGTCTGCAACGAGGTTGTTTACCGACTCAATGTTCGTCCCTTGGAAAGTTCTGGAATAGTGTCTTCCGTCGATCAATGTGTTCTATCTGGTTGATGGTTGATTATTCGGGGGATCTTCAATTCTCTTTGTGGATGTTGAGAAGCGGGAACTGTGTACTTAATACCCCGCAACAAAGTCGATCAGCCTAAACAGTTATCGGAGACCGAGTCGTGCAGGAAGTGCTTTCCGACTATTCGGCCAAAGATACCCAGGCCTCCCCTTGCTAACTTGTCACTAAAAGGAAATCTTAATATCCTAGCTAAGCCATTGCTCATATGTTTTTCCAAGGGTTCGTAGAGCATATCTTCCACGTTGAAATCACTTTCTCCTCCGTGGGGGCATGCGCGCGTATGAGTCTAATATTGGAGAATCTAGCCTTGATGCGGATCTTTGTGAGTCGCGCACTTACATGCTAAAAGCTTAAGACTTTTTGAAAAGGCCATCCGGCCCATCGCATTGCGTTTCTTGGATGCGATGCTGCCAGCGATACTGCCTTGCATTTGTTTAAGACGTCATAGTTGCTTGGCTGGACGTGGTGTATTAGGAAAACTTGCCCGACATGCCATGTGCAGATTCAAAGGTCCTTGTTCCGTTTGCATTGGTCGTCATAAGTAAATGCATCCGAGGCTTGTTTGCATCTCGTAACTTTTGTTTATTTTTTCTTCTTCCAAGGCGGTTGGATGGAACCCAATCTCCAGTAGGGGTATTAGACACCCAGTGTCCACCACGGGAAGATGAGAGTAGGAGTTGATGGACAGAAATTTATTAAGAATATTTGTCAATGCTTCTACCCCCTGAGGTGCCCATGTCTATCCTTTGACCATCAGCAAAAGGTGCTTTAAAAGCTAATAATTTATTGAACAGTCACGGCTTGGAAAGTAGAGGTAAGCCTTCGTTTGACAGCCAACAATGTATGCCTAAGTTTTAGCTAAAGTCTAAAAAGGACTATAATAGGTAGTAGCCGCAGAGAATGAGTGACAGCGAAATAGAGCTTCGTATATCTAAAATTATGGTGGGTAACCGGTTTCAAGATCAGAAATTATTTACTGGGGCAGCAGCTATTGCCTCTGCCCTTTTTGAACGAAGTTTTAAATAGTACGACAATTTTTGAAGGTCAGTCTATTGGGTTAAGTGTGTATTACTTCCTCGGGGGGCCTGGAACATTGTTGATTGCGGGTCGTTTTTTCCGTAGCAGATAAGCTGTGTCAAAGCTTCCGCATTAAAGTAGGTAACTCCGGATTCAGTCAGATATCGGCTAAAAAGCAGTGGCTTCTCTTGTTCCCATATCTTCTTTAAAGTCGCCTTTCTAGTCACCAAATTCTTGGAGCGTGCTAAAGCTCTCACTCCATTTGAACCTCAATCATGTGAAATAATTAATTAAAAGTTACCCGAACTCTGCTGCATCCACATGAACCAGACATTATGCACACAACGAATGTGCATCGAATGAAATCATCGAGGTTATAAAACTGAATAGATATCTCCTTCTTCCGCTACACCGATGATAGTCTACTCGAATCAGTTAACCAAGTCCCGCAAATTTTACTACTTCGCACACATGTAAGTTGGAAAGGTACCCAACCCAACCCACAAAACCAGCAACCATCTATATAAACTTCCCCAAACATGCATGTCTGCATTCCGACGCACGGACTCGTTAACGTCATCTTACAATTAATTAGACTTAGACATCTCGCAACTGGTGTCTGTTAGACGCTACGACATATGACTGTGCTCCCATGGAGCGCTTTGTTTCTTGACGACGACAACGACGAAGTGCAACGTCATTGCCGCACATTCTGCAGATCAGGTCGTCGTCGTCGCCTAAGATACTGCCGCCACTCTGTAGCGCGCCATTGGCGGCCACATCTAGTACCAAGTCTTGTCCCCCCGGATAGCATTTTAGGAGGGGGACATGTAATTTCATTCATTATTCGTTACCACCTTACCTAGACCATGAACATTTTTGAGTCTGAGACCGGTGAGGCACGACACACCGCACGAGCACCCTCCTCTAAGGCCTTGGATATGTTTCATTTTAGACTTGGTTTTGCATATTTCGCAGGAAATGTACCTTCATTCCGGAGTTTGGGGTAGAACTGCCAGCGATAGGTGCTAAGCTGGGCAAATAGTTTACACAGCCTCATCTTTTACAAGAGCCAGCATCATGGTCGTCATCGAAGCTTCTCCCGACGACCGTTCGACCGTAGTGATGTTAACTGGTTGCAATAAAAAAACCCTTGATTTATTCTGTGCGAATAAAAATGAGTTGAATACCTGACAAAATTAGCGTAAAGAGTGCTTCCTAAATATCAAGTGCTGCTCTCATACCCTAAGAGAAAGAAAAATCCTCTAAGAGACTGTATAAGAGTTGCGCTCTCTTAGATGGGAAAGAAAAGTGGGGAAATAAAACGTATAACAGTTTTTCGTCCGTTTCTTCACTAGTTGCTTTAAAGATAGAAAACCAGGCCACACGTTTTCCCTCTCTTAACCGGGTTCTCTTCGCTTTTCCTATTTTATTATACAATCGCCCATTCAATGCGACGCCATGCGATGCGACTACCAACCTGTTACATTGCAAAAACCCACTTTTCGGCCTTTGCCGAAGGGGGGCGTCTGCAGAGCAGGACCACGGTGGTGGACCACGACTCATGAAGACGATGACGACAATGGCTACAAAAGGCGAATGTGAGGTTTAAGGCGAAAAAGATTATGGCAACGACAATGGTGATATCAATGCGGGATGGTGCTGCTGCTTCCGCCGATGATGATGATGATGTTAAAGGTTGTTGGTGTTGGTGCTCACTGTGTGGTGTGGTGTTGGTTTGGTGGTGCGGCGATGGTGTCGATGATGATAATGGCGATGTTGATGGAGCCTCGTGGTATGGGGTTTTTGCCCTTGGCTCTACTTCTTTTGCGTATATTGCTCGACTTTGTCTGCTACTCCACTGTCGACGATGAACGACGCGAGCTGGGGCAACTATTGTGTTTCGCTTTTTTTCTGGCCTTCCTGCTTCTCGCTTCGTGTTCCGTTTGGCGTGCAAGGCAGCATTCCGGGCGTGCTAGGCTGTATACTGCTGCAGCAACAATCACCGAGAGTTGAGAAACAAGTTTCCAACTCTCGGCCTTAAGTACCTGGTATATATGTATGTGAGTACCTACCATCCTAAAGAAGAAAACGTTTTGAGGATGATTTCGATTTTGTCTCTTGCGTGCATTCTTCGCCATGCTCCCTTGCCTTCAAAAGCAGAATGATGCCCTTTTACGATCACAGCGGATACACACAATGGCGTCGTGTTCCCCACGATGAACCACTTTTATTCGCATGAAGTGCTCTTTACCTGTGATAGTGTTGATGGTATGGTCTCTGCAGCGCGCACTGACTGCAAAGCACGCTCGACACGCTTGACTTCTTGCAGACGTTTAAGAAGCTCTACTATCTTTGTGCGCCGTTGATTTGTTATTGGCCTTGAGGGCCCTTTTTGCATGGATATTCGCTATACCTTGCTTAGGGCTGAGGTGTTTTGTTTGTGATGGCTGCGGTGTCGGTTGCATTCATGGAACTCTGCGATTGTGTTCGCCGTCGAAGGTCAGGAATCGTTTTATGTTTTTGTCTTTTCTGCAGCCTGCTTTTCAAAGGATTGGATTGCAGGTATGTCTTTAGTCCAGCGCGTTTATTCGCTACATTAAGGGCCCTTTATTCAGAAGAAACAAACGTCATATAGCTTTGTTGCACTCACAATGCCAATGGGTCAAATTTATCAAACACTTTCGGTGTATACGGATATTGCAGGAATTCCCCTCACTCATTAAAAAAGACGATTTCAATATAGGCCAAATTCTCAGTGGCTTTGACATTTGGATTCCTCAAATTGAAAGTCACGGTGCTCTGCAATTCTTCTCTACCTGTCACACAGGAAAAATTAAAATCGTAGTCAACGTGTTGCCGTCTTGTCATTTTTATTCCCGACCCAGGGTATATTTATTTTAATGCCGAGTTTGTAACACAGTCAAATAATCATCGCAGACCCCTAAGACCTTTTAGAGACATGATCGAGACCGTCTATCCGTCTGTATGTGTAAAGGTTTTAGGTCTTCAAAATCAACCTAGAGACCTAAAACTTGGCACACGTCTTAGTTCTTCTGTTGCACAGACAAAGTGTGAAAATTGGCTCAGTCCGTCTACGGCCACGCCCACTACTGGCTTCAATGTGAGACAATCTCTTTTTCACATTTTCTTTTAAAATGTCTTTTTGTCAAGTCAGACAAGACGTAGGAACTCAAATTTCGGTACTCAGTAATATGTGCCCAAAACCTTTAACGATAATTTTTTAAAAACCCGTTTACTCGGAAAGTTCACTCCAAATAAAAAAAAGATCTTACGACAAATATTAAAGATATTACTATATGCTAAGTTTGCTTCATAAAAAGTTTTGAGCTCCGGAGCGTTTTAAGGAGCGTTTTAAAGAAAAATCAGTTTTTTTCTAATATAGTTTTCGCTTTCACCATATTTTCTTATATTCTAACGAAATCAATTAATTGGTTTTAATTTTAAGCCCATGCCCATTTTTGGCCTATACAGATAATATTTGACTTCGGGCCAAAAAACTTTAAGATTTGGTGTTTCATGGTATATAAGCTCGGGTATATAGATATTTATAAAAAAAGACTTGTTCTTTTTCACGGTTCCCACCTCCGCGAGGGTCTGACAAGCCCTCCGAGAGTTTCATTTGTCTTGAAAAAGTTCTCAAAAAGCCGTTCGGATTCGGCAAAAAATTGTAGGTCCCCTTGTATGTGAAGAAATTAACACACACAGCATACACTGTTGAGAAGTTGGCCCTGGTTCACCTCGAGCTGTTGCGCCGCTCTATTTATTTATTTTTTTAAATAGATATTTGTCACAGACGAACTATTGCACTTTCTCACTTGTTTAGCCATAGAGTTTAAGACACTGCTAAAAAAGGAACAGTTTGATAATAAGAAAAAGCAGATTACCCGAGCTTTACAAATTTTATAACAACTTTGATTGATTGTTGCATATTTTTTTACTGCTTGGCTTAGAAATGTCCTTTCGAACCGTTCTATCCGAGTAGCCTTCGGCTTCAAGTTCAAGGTCCACCATATAAATACTGGTGTACCGTAAGTATCAGTTCTTCAACGCTTTTCTTCACTTTCTTCAAGTATTTTGTCCCCTTTTAATCCAATTCAGTCTTCTGCCGCTGCGAGCTTCCTCGCCATCATATTTTCAAATTTGTTTCCAGAAAGAGCCCCAGTTCATCGGACGTTGAAATGAAACGGTTACGTGTGGTTTATTCATTAAATTTTAAACCATTTACAGCATTCTTAACTGGCAGCAAATAAGGCTCAATTCAATGCGCCCAAACCACTATTATGTCAGATACTATACCTAAAGCGAAGAGGTCAAGATCGTCAGCAATTGTCTTCAACGTTTTTCCGCGCTATAATAGTTCTGAACTGTTCTCAAAAATCAAAGGGCGGCGGTAGGTTAGGTAGGATTGCTGGCAGCAGAAGCCACCAACTCGCATAGGCCTACGAGGACTGAAAGCAGAACCTGAAAGGAATAAAGATTTTAATTTAACTATGATACTTAGTCAGTTGAAGTATCCTGAGCTTGTCCCAGCCGGAAATTCTGCTGAAATTTATAATATTAAACCGCTGTACTTGCAAGCTCGTTCAGTTGCTCGAAGAAGTATTGGCCCAGAAGTCGAAAACGCTGTCTGCTGCCACTTGGACACTGGCAGAGGAGGTGTTTCACATCTTCTTCCGCTTCTGGATCATGACATCCCCTGCAAATTTAGCTTGTGTTAGTAATTCCCAGTTTAGCTGAGTGTTTTCCCAACAGGTTATGGCCTGAGGCCTATTCAATGCTATAAGCTTTTTTGATTTGCCGCCACCTATAGATGGCCATAGCGCCTTTGTGTGGCCACAGCTTTGCAAATTTTCCCATCTGATTTGGGCTATATTGTGTATGGTCGCAGACATTTCGCCTACTATAGAGGAGAGCGGAGGATGGGTTCTTATGTCCGCTGTAGTAATACATAGATGTGAGCCATATTTCGAGCCATATTTTCCATATTTACATAGCCCTGCTTAGAGCCCTAAACAGACAGAAGTCTCAGAGACTCTGAGCGACAGAGTCCTAATATACGAGATTTTACTGTTAGCTGGCAACACTGGCGGCTTTAATGGCTGCTTGGCTGTCTACGTAAATGGAAATACCCTCCTGTGGTAGTTCCAATACTCTGGCCTTTTAGGCGGCAATAAGTATTGCTAGAATCTCGGCTTGGAAGGTACTGCATGAGCTCAGCAGTCTTCTGCTTGTTAGGATACCGAGTTTGTCAGAGCATACAGCTGCTCCAGTACCCTCACTTGATTTGGAACCATCTGTGTAGATTGCTACCTCGGAGTTGGGTATAACATTATTAAACTTCCAGTCCTCTCTGCTGGGAATGTGAATGGAGTAGTGCTGATTGAATTCAAGACAAGGTGTTATATGGTCTGTCAATCCTACACGGCAGGATTGAGCTGTGTCCTGTGGATTGCATACTCCAATTGCCTGTGGTTTAAGTCTTTTAGCGCTTTTTGCTGCGCTTTCTTTTATAAAGAGATCTATAGGCGGAATGTTAAGGATTGTCTCTAACCCCATGGTAGGCGTAGATCTCAGAGCACCTGTAGTGACGAGACAAGCCAATCTTTGTACCTTAGTTAAAGCTTTTATGCTTGGTTATAGCTGGCCACCAGACGCAGCATCCATAGGTGAGTATATTTCTTACTATGGCTGTGTAAAGCCAGTTTGATATTTAAGGGGAAGGCCACCATACTTTCCCGCATATTCGGTGACACGTATATAGGGCTGTGTACGCTTTTTTAACTCTTTCTTCTGTGTTTGGATTCCAGCTTAGCTTACTGTCTAGGATGATACCCAGATATTTGGCACTTTTAGATAGCTGGAGAGTTGGGCGTCCGAGTGTTGGCAGCTCTACAACCGGTATCGACCTCCTTTTCGTGAAGAGGACGAGCTCTGTTTTTGACGGGTTGACGCTGAGACCACATGACCCGGTCCATCGGCTTAGCTTATTCAGGGCGTCTTGCAACAGATCAACAAGTGTTGGCAGGAATTTTCCACGCACTATGAGCACAATGTCGTCGGCATAAGCGACGGGTTTTACCGGTGAGTTGCTGAGCTTCAAAAAATATGTATTCATTACTAGAAGCCATATGAGAGGTGATAGCACTCCACCTTGCGGGGTTCCTCTAGTGGTAGGGCGGCGGTAAATTTTTTTTTTTTTTTTTTTTCGTGGGTAGGTAAAAACCTTCATAGGCACTATGAGAATCGAACGCGCGTGCTCATAGTAGTGTGAGATTCTTACTGACTAAAAAACCTCCCAATCTTTGTAAGACTCGAATAACTAAGACTCGAATAACTAAGTTTCCTTAACAAGTAGTTCATGCTTCTGTATAGTAATCGCGTTTGGCAGGCTACCTTCCAACGAAAGCACCTGCAATACCGTCATTATGTGCGGTTTCCTCTTACGACGCTAGATCCAACGGTCTTGTTCGTTGTAGTCGGCGTGCAAGATTTGTCTGATCCAGAGTTCGGATTATTTCGTGGTTGCAATGGCCGTGAAGGCCATTTCTTACTTCGTCGGTCACGGTTGCGATGCCTAGATCTCGATGTAAATCGCTATTTCTTATATACCATGGAGCATTTACGATTGCTCTTAGTGTCTTATTCTGAAAAGTTTCTAAAATAGATATGTTGCTTGGTTTGGTACAACCCCAAAGTTGTACACCGTACGTCCAAGATGGTTTTAGCACTTGCTTATACAATAGCAGTTTGTTATATACGCTTAGTTTCGAATAACGTCCGATAAGCCAATTCAGTTCTCGTAGCTTGATTTCAAGTTCATCGCGTTTCTTTTTAACGTGTGGCTTCCACTTAAGTTTTGAGTCTAGGGTCATGCCTAAATATTTCGCCTCGTTTGCGTACGGAATTTATACCGAGTTTATAAATAGAGGTAAGTTGATTACCCTCTTGTAAGTAAAATTTACATGCGTTGATTTCGTCTCATTTAGGAGGATTCGCCAGGCCTTTGTCCATTCGCATATTTTATTCAAAGCGCGTTGGAGTTTTCCCGTTGATAGTTCGACTGTCTTATCCGTAGCGAGGATAGCCGTGTCGTCAGCGAACGTGGCTATAGTCGTTGTCTCTACTTGAGGTACATCTCTTGTAAAAAGTAAAAACAGTGTTGGACCGAGGACGCTACCTTGTGGAACGCCGGCTTGTATTTCTTTGAATTCTGAGTATTCGCTCCCGTATCTCACTCGAAATAGTCTGTTGTCAAGATAAGACTCTAAGAGTTCATACATTTTTTCCGGCAAAACTTTCCGTAGCTTTTATTTTAGGCCTTCGTGCCAAACTTTATCAAAGGCTTGGGATACGTCAAGAAAAGCGGTAGAACATATCATTTTCGCTTCTAAGGCTTTCTCAATTTCATTAGTTATTCGATAGACCTGGTCAATTGTTAAATGTTTGACCCTAAAGCCGAATTGGTGATCCGGAATCAATCGTCTTTCTTCAATTATTGGTTGCAGTCGTTTGAGCACAAGTTTCTCGAAGACTTTAGATATAATCGGCAAAAGCGAAATCGGCCTATATGATTTTTTGTCGTTCGGGCATTTCCCTGGTTTCGGAACCATTATTACCTCTGCGACTTTCCATTGCCGTGGAACGTATGAAATTCTCATTGATGCGTTTATGATGTAGAGAAGCTTGACTAACGCTCTTTTCGGTAGCTCCTTCAAAATTTCCCCAGTAATTAGGTCATAGCCTAGAGCTTTGTTATTCTTCAAATTTCGGATTGTTTGACGAAGTTCAGACAGTGTCACGGTTTTCATTCGATAATTGTCTAATTCCGCATTGCGATACAGATCGTCAACCAACGGCTCCCCGTCAAACGGTTTGAATGTTTCTTCTAGATGTTCTGCAAATACATCTGCTTTCTCTTTGTCGCCTTTTACCCATTCACCGTTATCTTTTCTTATTGGCGCCGAGTGTACTATGGGCTTTTTAATGGACATCACGGCTTTCCAAAGTGAATAGTTTGACCCTCTATCGGCAGTCAAGTTTTCGAGGTAGTTGGTAGTCTCGCGACTTTTAAAATCTTGAAGTAAGTGCTTTAATTTGTTAGATAGCCCATTCAGAATGGTTTTATCAGGAGGAGCTCGAGACAAATGCCACCTCTTTCGAGCCTTTCTCTTTTCGCGTATGAGCTCTTCAATTTCGCGCGGGTAAATTGATCCGCTTTTCCCTACTCCAGTCTTCCGGAAAGAAGTATTGTTCCAAGCAGCGTCTTGGATAGTTCTAACGAGTTTATCGACTTCGTCTTCTATTTCTAAAGGGGTTGTAAGTGGTACATGTAGAGATACATTTTCTTTACAGTATTTCCTAAAGCCATCCCAGTCGGTGTTGTTATTCGTTAGCCTAGGCGCTCTCTCATTTTTTGCTAGTCTTCCGCCGATTTTCAAAACGACTGCCGAGTGATCCGAACAGAGATCATAGCCTTCTTCTACATTTGTGAGGTGGCGGGGAACCCCTTTTGCGATAAAGAAGTCGACAAGGTCAGGTACTTTGTTTCTGTCGGTTGGCCAATACGTTGGCTTTCCCGTCGAAAGGAAAACCACGCCACGTTTCATGCTAGCTTTGAAGAGTACTCTACCTCTTGTTGAATTGCACCGTGATCCCCAAAAGGTGTTTTTCGCATTAAAGTCCCCGCCGATGATAAAATTCGACCCAAGTAAGTCAAAGAGGGGAGTAAGATCGTCGTCCGCTAGCCTATACTGTGGAGGAAAATAACTCGAGGCAATATTATAATCTAGGTGACCTATTTTTACCGATACTGAAGTTATTTGCATAGAGTCTAGCTCAATTTCTTCGTTTTTGTAATGCTTAATGCAGTCTTTGATGTAGAGAGAGGATCCGCCTCTCGAATTTTCTGATGGATGATGTGCGTGGTAGTCGATGTAACCTCTAATTTTGGGTCCGGATCCCTTCTTAAAGTGTGTTTCCGAAATCAGGCATAGGTCAATATTTTTTTCCCGTAGAAATACTTCTAGTTCGTCGATTTTCTTTAAAAGACCATTTGCATTCCATGTAAGTATGTTAATGAGCTTCATATTCATGATTTGTTATTGGTTTTGCGAGGTTTAAACTCTAGCTCGCTCAGTTTGTCAAATATTACTTGATTAACTTTAGTTTGTTGCTCAAGCTTTTCCAATATCATAAATAATATTTGAGATACCGAATCTGTTGTGGTAGGTTCTGGAGGTTTGCTTTTGTGTGACGCGACTTCAGCGTACGATCTTGGGTCGATGAGTGATGATTTTCCCTTTGTACTTGGACCGGCGACGTTTTCTTGCGGAGTTTGTATATTTTTCCTCGTCAATCTCGTATTTCTGACCGATTTGGGAGTTTTCGGCTTGTCAGCTCTAGAACGTTTTGGGGTTGTGGCCCTATCTACAATATGTTGCTTAACAGTTTCGTGACGTTTTTGTAGCTCTATTGCGATTTCGCAACCTCGGTAGTTCGCCGGGTGACTTCCATTACAATTGGCGCAAGTCGCTGGGGCCTGACTGCTTACGTTGCAATCTTTTGAAAGATGTCCACCGGCGCATTTGACACATCGCGGTTCTTTTTGGCAGTACGCTTGGTTATGTCGGAAGCCTTGGCATCGCTTACATTGAGGTACTAGTCTATTGCCCTTTCGCTTGGGCTCAATTTTTACCCTGATATTTAGGATTGTTTTTATTTTATATATTTCGTTTATGTTTTCAATCCTATCGAACGTCAGCATGAAAATAGGAAGACCGCGCTTGACCACGGTGTCTTTTTCTCCTTTCGTACGTTGTTTTTCTTTCTTAAGTATGTTCACGGCATCAAGAATTTTAAAGCCTTGGGCTTGAACATCTTCAACAATTTCTTCCTTCGTGCAGGTTGGGTGAAGTCCCCTAGCGAAAACCCGAAGCGGCTTCTCGAATTTGTTTTCGTAAGTATACCATTGTACATTCTCGGTATTTAATTTTTGCGAAAGTGCGCGATAGGCATCAGAGTCATCGACATTGACTTTCCATACATTATTTCGAAGAGAAATTAAATTATACTTCGTCCCCAGAGTATTTTTTAAGATATTTCGCAGCTTTCCGTAGTCTGCGACCCCAACGACATTTATTGCAGGCGGTCGGCGAATTTTTTCTTCAATTTTCGCTGTCGCTTTTTTTGACACGGTTGGTGTTTCATCGTGTTTATATACGGCCTCAACTACTGGCGAAGACCCAATTTTTCGTTTTTTGGTAGATCTTTTCTTGAGAGCCGGATTAGTTTCACGTGCAAGCTCTTCTTCGTCTGCCACGTATTCGCTTTGGCGCTTCGGCGTGTCCTCACGTTTTGTAGTATTACGGGGATTCCTAAGAGCCTCGTTTTCTTTTCGTAACGAATCTACTTCATTTTTGAGCTCATGGTAGAGACGTTCCATATCTTTAAGCTTAGCGCGGAGTTCGTTGTTTTCCGCTTCAAAGCATTGAGTCCCGATTAACCGGCGGACTTCCTTTCCCGGAGATGATCGATCTAGGTGGTGGTGATCGAGGTACCCTTGGTTTCTTCATAAAGGGATTTGAAAGCAATAAATGGCTCTCCCCAGAATCCGTAGAGCCTACCTCCGAAGAGGGTGGATTTGCCAGTGATGCTGGATTACCACCTGGGGTATTACTTCCGTTCGTTTTGTCCATTGCATGGTTTGTATGCGCTACGCGCTCGGCATACGGAGGGTGGATTTTAATCGCCTCTTACGACAGGCATGCCTTACCTCGGGTATATTCTAACCCCTACCCGAAGGGGCTCAATATCCTCTCTCTAGGGGCGGTAAATATCCTCTCTCCTGTGGTCTTTTTTTTGCTGTTGAACGCGTATGATTTATAAAAGCTTCGAAAAGCCGACACCACCACATCACACAGCTTACATCGACAATTTTACGCGCGATTGTAAGTAAAAATTGATTTTTTAACTGGTTAACACGATTGACTTTAAACCGTAAATTTTGGAAAAGGTCAACCCAATTTTCGATTGATTAATTCAAAAAAAAAAGGAGTCAACCTCGCAAATAGGGTAATTACACGATTTACCCTTTTTTTGCTAATCAAATTGACCATTGGTTGCCGTTTACTAGCATATGCCAAATGAATTTTGGTTCTGAAAAAGGCCTAAAGCGCTAAAAAAGATCTATCAAAATCGACAATTTTCGCATATTTCTTAGTTTTATCTTTGACGTTTGGAAAAATGTCTTCAACATATCAAAAATGAATTCAAAGACTGGACGGGTGCCTTCAGTCAACGTGAATTGTTTTATTTTTGGTAAAAATTTGGCCACTCGTATTACGGTCAAAATGTTCTTTGGTCATTCATGCGGCTATTTCTCAAAAATCATTTTTAAAACAAATGAATACCCTATTGCCCTTGGCCCAAAAACGGTGTTTTCACGGAGACGACCGAAACCTTCACCAAAAACGTGAGTTTTTAAATATATTTTTTGTAAATTTTCCGTTTTTGAAGCCCCCGTTGTCAGTAGTTGTAATATGAAGTGGATTTTCATTACGCTTGGACTGGACAGGGCTTAATATCATTGAGACTGAATTGTGATTTGAAAAAGCTATGTGTCACGTGTATTTAAGCATTAGGTGCAGAATTATACAGACTCAACACACCCCTTTAATAGAGATAAAAGTTAGGAACAAATTGGTTTTTTTTGGGGGGGAAGTATGAAATGACCAAAAAGCCCAATTAAGTAAGTTTAATAATTAAATCGGTTTTTTTGTTGTTTACCCTTTTTTATGGACAAAATATAATGGTGAGCCATATTACCCACGTGGGCCATGTTTGCCATATTTACTCTACTCCCGTAGGGTTTGTCTACAGAACCTCTAATTCGTGGGACAGTAAAAAAAATCCTATTGCTTCTATCAGGGTTTGATGTCCACAGTAGTCCGGCATAATTGACTGTGTTAGGATAGAGTTATGAAAAAATTGTCACTGAAGATTCGATCACCGTAAGCTTACTCGAGTCTGGGTTCATATGGAATGAAATCAAATTTGACAGTTAAATTTTAGATTTGTGTCGTATCGTAACACGTTTTATAAATTTCAGGACAAAATTTTAGTTGTTCTGTTTTACTGATTCAGTTCAACGAATGAATTGTTATATCCTTACATTTCCTATTCGAGTTCTAAATGCGCGAACAGGGTTTTAATATGTGTTTCTACGGCTCCTTAACAATGTAGTTAGACATGTAACCATGTTTATATCTTACGTACGACTTGCATGTCTCCAGTTTGGTTTACAAAAACCACCTTGGTCGAAGATAGCCAACTTTGCAAAATTCCCATTTTGGCGCAGACTGTGTGGCAAGTAGCATCGCTCCAGTGACACGGCACCTTCAGTTATTGTTGTCCTAAAACATGTTGAAAGAATCTGTATATCAGTCCATGCTTTTAGTGGGGCACTAGTGTCAAAGCATGTTGCGTTGGCTGTAATAAGAATGCTGTTTCAGATTACACAAATTATACAGTCACCGGAAATTTCTGATGCTGAAAAATAACCTCGAAATCTCGGCTAAAATAACGTTTTACAAAATACTTTTACAAACTTCTTACTAGATATTATCGTATTAACCAATTAGGTCCTGCGCCCACTTCTTTTTCTTCGAAAAAAATACTATAATCCAACAGCTGCCACAAACCTTATTTTTCAATAAAAAAACATCAAACACAGCTCACTGCAAGTGCTGTAAATTATACAAATTTTCGCCCGTGCGCCAAAAGTTACGATGGCATAAATGCTTTCATTACCTATAAGTTTTGGGCACTGCTTTAGAGGACATCAATCGCAACGACTTGAAACGTGTGCGCTACCGGCCATTTGAGTGCCACTCGTTAAAGTATCAATAATATCAAGCGCCTTCCTAAAATGTCCAATTGACCCAAATATCCTGCAACGAGTCATTACACCAAGCCGCACCGTACCACCCCCGGCCCGACTATCCTTCGCGTTTAATGCGCCAACAAATTGTGACACATCTCAAGTACACGAACGACCGACAGCTTGAGGCTCGAAATTTCCGTTCGTATAATTGAAGTAATTGCAAATATTTGCCATTCGATGATCTCTCACTCGTTATCCTTAATAAGCAGGATGCAAATGATTGCCCATAACAAGGCAATGAAACGACAAAACGACAGCGATTGCTTTTTTCCAATCTATAAAAAAAGGATACGATAAAAATATACAAGAAATAGAATCGCTCTCCCTAGACGCCAAAACCGGTCGCTCGGTTCGTATTCTGTCGTGCATACAATCCTTGGGCGCGCCTCCTCAGCCACCCCGCATTCGTCATCGACTTGAAGGGACAAAGGTATCTAAGAATAAATAAATAAAAGTACCTGAGGCAGCAGCCTCCTGGCAAAGAGCACGAGTAAAAAGCAAGAGACCAAGTCAATCGTAGAAATTTTCAACACTGGGAATCGAAGAAGCATCTGTGGAAAATCACATCAACCAGTCACCACCGCACCACCCTCCAGCAGCATCCTGTGTCCTATGTCCTATGTCCCCCTTCTGCCACATCAGCCGATCCATCTGACCATGGAGCCGAAAATCAAAGGAAGAATATGGAACGAATGGAAAAAAAAGCAAAAACAGATTGAAAAGTCAAACAATATAAAATTTACGGCCACAAGCTCCAAATCACGGTTCGCTTTCGGAGAAGATTCAAGGGCTAACAAGTCAGACTGCAACAAGCAACAAAAACGTCCAGTTGTTGTTGTTCTTGCTCCTGGCCCTTGTACCTTTTTTCTTTCGTTCCTTTTTTATTTAAATTCCTCTGCACAATGCACACGAAATTCTTGCTTCGCAGTCTTATATGCGAGAGGGGAGGCTATAATTGCAAATAACTGCTGGAATCATTCGGCCGTAGTAATATTTACTTCTTGGCCGTTGAAGTTTTAGCTGGCGGCGGCAACGCTCCTCTGCTCATTGGCATGCAATGGTAGCTGGTTCTCGATGATGATGATGACGACGCCGGAGACGGCTACGACGATGAACTATCCAAGAATCTTTATACGTTTACCATCGGGAGTGTGTGCTTAAATTGCTGTATGTGTGCTGGTGTAGATCATAAGTTTTGCACCTGAACAGAGCTGAACACATATCCAAGAACGAACGAGTACCATACCGAAGACCGAACAAGCTAGTGCAACAAAATCAAGAAGCAAGTCCATTTGGCGCTCGGTGGGGTTCGGGTTGGTAGGGAGGTGTCCAACAGAGCTGGCCGAAGGAATCGAAACGAATGACCGACCAGGTATGCCAATAATAAACTAGAAAATTCCATTGTTGCAAACAACCCATCGTCATCGCTGTACAGAGACTGTAATTGATGGTCTTCTGGGAGGGTGCACCACCGCAGCAGCACCAGCAGCGAGATGGAAAGTTCTACACGGACTGCAATATTCTTACTTTTGGCCGCGCTCTATGGACTTGCTGTGAAGTTGAGCTCCCATGGTGCTATTTCTCGAATAGTATTCGACAGAAAGGCGGTGGCGAAAGGTATATCTAGACCCATACATGACTGCCGAAAATTTAATGTGTTTGCATTTAGTTGGTGGAAGGATTGACTGTACATCGTGGGGATCAGAAAATTGTAGTTAACTTGAGTTTAAGTGTTTGACAGGGAACGGTGAGGTCTGTTTTAAAACTTAAGTCATGAAGAGTTGTTCTAAAATAGCAGCTAATTTATATTTTTTTTTTTTTATCAAATTCATTGACAGTATTCGAAACAAATTCAACATTTGTGCAGAATGTATGTGAAAATGTCATTTCGATTCCTTACAGCGTATCATTTTTGTAAGTCAATCTTTGCAGTTGTTTTTGCAAATTGGCTGGAATAAAAGACTTATGTCAAACATCGCCAGGTCTAAGGATCAGTCGACCCTAACCCAGATAAACAAACCGACCAATAACTGCTTGTTTTGCGACAAACCTAAAATTTGTTCACCTACCATACCTGGTGAGCGTTCTCCTATCCTCGATCTAGGGAGGTGCCCAATAGGGAACAACTAGCCGCCCTTGAAGGAGGAGCCATTTTTAAAATCTACTGAGTAGCTTAATTTTAATTAAAAGATGGTTGCCCCAATTTCATAAAGATTTTAAATGTTACATAAGCCTCCGATGCAAATCAAGGACTTTGTTTAAAAATGTACCTTTTTTCGAGGAAAGGTATTTCCGGAGAGGCAACATGAAATTTAGTTCATGATGTTGTTATACAAATTTCATGTATTTTCCAGTTGTTAATAGCAACCAACTCCTAGCCGCAAAAATACCCACGGATAGGGGGGTGAAACAAAAACCAGAAACTATCGCAAAATCCAGGAGCTTCTGTCTTAAAATGAGCGGCTGCTTCGTCGGCGTCTGTTAACAAGATAAGGGCCGGCCGAATATTAAATACGTCTTTTGAATATGCAAAAAGAATGGACAATAATTTGTTGCATACCAGATGAATTTTTGAAATACTCTGTTATGTTATTAATTTTCCCCGTAGAGGCATAACACTTGCGGGGATGGTGTTTGGTGTTTCTGTGCAGAGTTTTCATGTTCCGTACTGGCTCATCAGCATTTGCGTATTGGATAAAGAATTACACGTTGAGGCTAGCATTCTTAACAAATTTAATTTGAAATTCTTGAGGCAACTTGATATGTATTTGTGACGTTCACAGCGTTTTTGAACCAAACTTTATTCCCGTGTTCATCACAAATGTCCGTTTAAACGTTAAACGGAAGTTTAAACCATCTTGGGCGTCCTTTCAAGTTAAAGTCGTATAAACTCACTTAGTTTAAAACTAGCACTGAAAACCCCTTTCTTTTACCCATAGGATAGGAGGTATATTAAGTTTGATTCATAGTTTGTAACATAGAGAAATAATCATCGTAGACCCACAGACCTTAAGGGCATATAATCGAGACCGCATTGTTAGTCGAATGAGCCATGCCCGTCCGTGTTTCGGTAGTTTTAAGGCCTTAAATTTTGAGCTAGGAATTTCAAACTTAATATCTGTTCTTTCTACGTCCCGAAGCGTAAGCTTTTTTGAAATTTGCCCACTGCCACGCCCACTTTACTTATTGGCATGAAAAATCAAAGTTGTCGTAGGAAGCTGAAATTTGGTATGCGTTGCCCTCGCGATTGGCATTTCAAAAAAGGCAAAAACCGCCCCCATGTTGACGTGGTCATATTTAATTTGCATTCTAATAAACGGTTTTTGTTCAATATAATTTTCTCTTAATCCAAAAAACTTGCATTATAAAATGTTCCAATATGTGTGAAAGCTATCAACTGAAATTAATAAATTGATGCCACGCCCACTTTAAGTATAAGCCGAATTTCAAATATGAAAATGCAATCAACACGTGCAATCATCACTTCTGATAAATACTACGAACAAAACAAGTGATGTTATAAAAAAGGGGTTGATGCCACGCCCCTTTTTAAGGGAGAAAATTTTTAAATGAGAAATTTTAAATACAATTCAAGTAAATAGAAACCGAAATTTAACAACCAAGATTTATGACGCAATTTGGAGCTTGACAGTGGTCAATTGGGATGACGATTAGATGACCACTAATTTGTTTTAAACCTTTGGTTTTCTACTTCTAATTTTCAACTTTAATTTAACTTTTGTTGTTTTTGGCATTAGAGTTTTAGGAATGTTTACAGCACTAAGTTAAAAAAAAAAAACTTGTAGAACTTCTGGCCACCACCAGATTTGCTCTACTATATTTTTTTTTTGTTGCTGATCATGAATTTTTAGGCTTTTTTCTCGAGGCATTAGAGAGTCACCCTTAAACCACCCAAGAATATATGTTTTTGCTATATTTGCGCTTTGAGTATTAATAGGTGTCAAAAAAATATGGTTTTACGTACCTTATAATTAAATATTAAGTAATGTTTTGCGAAAAATTCTTCATTCGAGTTAAATTAGGTTAGGTGAGGTTGAAGTGGCAGTCGGGTTCGAAGAACCCAACTCACTTAGACCTACGTAGGTCCATTGTGGTACCACGTGAATCTGGAATCGGGTTAAATCAACGGAGAAAAAATTTCATCCCGTTAGCTTTTAAAATGACCAGACTCATATATAAGGGGACTTTTAACCCCCACTTATTAATCGAAGGGTTAAATTTTTTATAAATTATTATTAAATGCTTCAACTCGATGTTAGAAAGCAGTTTTTATGCATAATTTCAATGCATAAATGCGTCAATTATATTGCTTAAACGCAATATAATCAATGCGTTGTAGAAAAATCCCCCTATTGTTCATATCCTTAATTTAACCCAAATGGTAAAATTTTTATTAATCATTACTGAATATTCAAATTTAAGGTAAAACCATATTTCTATGAAACCAATTAACGCTCAAAGCGCAAATATATATAAAAATTTACTGGAGTGCCCATATTGGTTGCCCAGCGACCCTTATTTCAGCTCAAGTCCTGATCGTTTTGCTTCTTGTGAAATCAATTTAAAACCCACCAGAGTTAACCTTGCTCTCTACTTTACGAACTTCTAAATACCCGACCCTCTTTACCCATTCACACCAAATTTAATTTTTTTTTGGTCTGTTTTATATACTGAATGTCAATTGTTTGTATTGCCCGCACCCCTAAAAAAGGGCATAGGCTAAAAATTAAAATCAATTGACTCTAATTTCGTTGGAATTACGAAAAAATGCGTTAAAAGCGAATATTAATACTTAAAAAACCAGTTTTTTTTCCCCAAAAACGCCCCCTAAAAGTGGGCGGAGCTCATTGCTTTGTAGGCAACAAACTTAGCAAATGGTAATTAATATCCTTAATATTTGTCATATTTTTTTTCAATTTAGAATATATTTCCCGAGAAATCAGGTTTTCAAAGATTTCAGATGTTAAAAGTGGGCATGGTCAATAAAGTGGGCGGTCCATTTTTTGTCTAATTAAAGGCTTCTGGTCGATATTGCTCTCCACCAAAATTTCATATGTTTTGTCTATCTAGACCAAAAGGCATTTTGAAATAAAATGTAAATTTGAGGTTGTCTGACATTTAAGCCAATTGTGGGCGGATCTTCTTAATTTTCATACTTTGTCTGTACAAAAAGAGAACCAAGCAATGCTGCAAGTTTCGGTTTCATAGCTTAATTTTAAAGGCCTCAAAACAGCATAAATACGGACAGACGGACATGGCCTAATCGACTTTTCGTCGGTCTTGATCATATCTCTAAAAGATCGTAGGAGTCTACGGTGATTATTTCACTGTGTTACAAACTATGCATTTAAATTAATAAAATTAATATACCCTCGGTCGGGTATAAAAAAAAATAAAACCCATCGAATTTCAATAACCCTGGCTCCGTGGAGTCCCTACAATCTTTTAAAGACATGATCGAGACCGACAGGGGAATCAATTAAGCCATGTCCGCCCGTCCGTATGTAAACATCTTTTAGGCCTTACATTGAAGGTCTTTTGATTTGATCGTTAAGCCAGAAATCCTGCTCTTCAGATTAAGTTTGAAAATTATTGAAATTCGCCCACAGACACGACACGCCCACTACCGGTCTGCGTGGGCGACTACCTGTAAATTTCAAAAATAGTGTTTTAACTTTCTAGCTTTGTTACAATAGTGGTATCAAACTGATTTTTGGTATGTAGGACTGCTATTGTAATTGTCTTAGAGGGATCTGGAAAACATTGGCCCTTACATTGACCACGCCCACTTTTTAAGGAGTTTTAACTTAATTGGCGGTTAATTAATAAATATATATGAAATAACGAAACATTAACAAATGTGTTAACATTATCATTGACTAACTTTTTTGTGTATGTAGCATATGTCTGCGCCCCTTTTGTGGACGTGGCTTAAAAAAGCGGGAATTTTTTTTAGCTAAAAGGACGGGTGCTTATTCCGAAATGGTCACATAAGGTCACATTCAAATCAAAAGTTATATTTTTACATCCCGCCCACTGTCTGGAGGCGTGACAGTTTATTTTTGTTTTGCAATCCGTCGCAGACTCAAGCTTTAACATACGCACTGTTGCACTTTTCCACTCGTTTTATCCTTTAAAAATATACTAAAATATTACTTTGACAAATTTTATCAAATTGCTTTTTTCTTTCTCTCTTTCCAGGTAAGCGAACCGTTTTTATTGAAATTTCCCAAATAAAAGCCTTTTAAAGTAAGTTCACAAAAATATCCTCAAATGGTCCTTGCAGTTGCATACATTCTGTGTTACTGCGTGCATGCTTCTAAGTTATTCATTTTGACTTGCATTGAAATGAAAATGTACTTGTCCGGTATTAAAATAAACGACAAACAATTCCCTTGTTTCTGTTTATTGTAGCAAATACTATAGAATTCGTAATAATCCTTTTTGCAATGGTGAAATCTGCTAGTCCTGCTTCTTTGTTCTATCCAAGTACTACAACAACTACAACAATGAACAAAAATATGTATGAATTCTCTTTTCCTATTCGTCCACCCAAATCAACAAAATGGAAACAATCCCTAAAACTCGGGGCCCCAAAAATAACTTTGATTCAGTTACACACATCTAAACAATATAATATAGAGAGGAGGGAGAAGAACTGGGTAAAATTCAACTCGCCAGGATGCGAAATTATTTTGTATAAATATTTTATTAGAGTTTTTGTTTTCCGATTTGCCACACTCACTGGCTTTCTGTTTCTGTTTTTCGGAAAACAGCTACCTTTTGAGCTTTTTCCAGTCGGACACAAATTTTTGACAAAAGCAAACACACACAAGTGTTATTGTGTTGATGGATACTTTTGGGTTGGCATGAATCGGGGGTTTTTGGAATATTGTAATAGCACCCCTTTTGTTTAGGCAGGATTAGAATTTCCATAAATTTTTTATTTCATTCGCTATTAGGCTATTTTTGTTGTCATGCTTTTTGGAGAATTTCTAATGAACAATTCCTAGAATTACTGTACCTACCTAGGTATATGGGGATGAATATTGTGTGTGTGCTTTGGAAAATGTTAATGAAAAATAAAAACTGGTACAATTTTGAAGCACATGATTCGAATTTCAATTTTGGAACATATAATATTCTGTTGCGAAACGCAACGTGCAACGTTTTTGGATTGTATTGTGGGATTTAGAGTTAAGCACTTTAATGCTAAGATCTCTCTAATTACATCGGGTTGTATGGATTAAAGGTACCCTTTGAAGGATCAAAGCTGAAATAATTAGATATTTATGTTTAGGATTTCAGAGAGGAGGATTTGCTGTGAAAGTAAACACACACTGTTGCCCAAGTAGGTATTTCTAAAATCTCTTTCGACAGGTTTATTTGTAAATTTAGACAAAGTTATCTTGGCCTTTCCTAGTTTGTACGGTTTTTGATTTTGCTAATCTACTTGTTAAGATATAATTCACATGAATTGGCTTCTCTGACAGTTTCTATTGAAAAATCATTCGAACTATTTTTCCTATGGTTTCTTACAGTTTTCTTTGTAGAATAGAACTCTTGTGCAAATAATAATCCGAAATACTCAATTCTCTTTAAAAAAGAATCGTTATCCCCGAAAATAACGTCTAGAATAACGAACCACAAAAAAACCTAGTTAAAAAAAAAAAATCCTCAATTTTAAAGTTTGCACAAAATAAACATTTCTTCAAATTGTGTTTTTGCAGATAGTCTTCATTCCACCTCTTAACTCTGGGGTATTTCCTTCATACCAGATTTAATTAATTTACAGACCACCCATGAGGTTTATTGCATTACAAGAGCTTAAGATTAAAATGAAAATTAACATAATATCATCGGTTTCAAAGGTTGCAACTATAAGGTGCTGCGGGAACAGCTCATTAAGAGCATAAAATCACAATTTTAAAAGTTTTTAATAAAATGAATTAAAGATTTTAATGGGTTTTTTAAGAACTTTTTAGTAATCCAACTCTTATGTTTAAAATACTATCTTCTCCCTTTAAGATTTGGAATGACTATATAAGCGTAATGGGCACCTTACACGGTTAATCGATGGATGTCAAGCATCGTGTACGTGTAGATTGATCTTATACCTTGCACAGTTCAATCGATTGACAAACATATTCTGTTTTTTGTGTAGTTTCTTTACCAACCGCACTTTTAGATATTTTTGAAATTAATGTTGCCCCACGCTTGAAATGTAAAATTAATTTTTTCGTCAAACTAGCCCGTTATGTATAAATCAATTGGCATGACGCTCATCAAACGAAATCAAAAATGTTTTGTTTTCCATTTGTTGTCTTTAGCCAAATAAAATTTAATTCTTATTTTCAAAATTGAGAGCAGTCGCACAAAAAATGATCGTTCGCGTTCTGAGTATGCTTGCGGCGGAAAATCGTGCAACTTTTTGCCGCACTTATTTTCGTTGTCTTGGGGTGCCGTGGCGTAGTGGTTAGTGTGTGTGCTTACTACGCTGGAGTCTGTGTTCGAATCTTTAACCTACCATCGTCACCTGAAAAAAAGACTCGTTCTTTTTTACGGTCCCCACCCCCGCGAGGGTCTGACAAGCCATCCGAGAGTAAAAACATCCAACCTGTCGTGAAAAACTGCTTAAAGTGCCATTCGGATTCGAAAAAAAATTGTAGTTCCCTTCTTATGTAAAGAAATTAACACAGACAGCATACATTTTTGAGAAGTTGGCCCTGGTTCACCTCGAGCTGTTACGCCATTCTAATTATTTTTGTATTTATTTTCGTTTTTAAAGATTATTTAAAGGTGGTCCTTTTTTCACCAACGCTGATAATTTTTCTTTGACTTTCGACAAAAATTATTCGACTAGGACTAGCAGTTTTAGAATAAATCTCAAGCCTTCCCGCATTGAAGTTTTATCAATTTTTGTTTATTTATTCCCCTGCTAATGCTCCTTTATTAATTTAATTATTACAATTTTGGGATGCGATAAAGCGCCAAATGAAGATTGCACTGAAACAACCGTGTGAGCTGAAGACAAAACCTCAATCTTTATAATAGGCTCCAGCAATAGGAGTCGGAGAACTCGCCGGCTACGTAACCAAAAGAGCTACCAAAACGGGTCAGTTGAAATTATCTGAAATTCTATTATCCCTTGAGTTGAAAAGGTTTTTGAGACACGGGGAACAAGTATTGAAGATACCAATAAATACAAATCCCTAGAACCCAGCTCATTGAGCGAATTTCTTAACTTGGCGAAATCCCTCGATCAGTAGCCCACGTTTAATTTAACTAGAAAAATCTAACCTCATGAGTCATTACTGTTTTAAACTCAAAGATTGCAGTAAAAGTCCAAAGGACATTAAGTTTAACTTCAAGTATGAGTCTCCATTTGGGGTGAGGGACATAAATAGGTTGACGTTTTTTGTAAAATTTCCTACCAAAAACGCAGAAAAGGTAAAAAAATTATTGAAAAATCACCCAGCCAACACCAGGGGTTCGTGAACCGCCTTTTATCTGGTACCTCCAACAGCATAAGTATTAGCTAAAGCTAGCTTCCTCAAGTTATATGCATACCAAGCTATTCGAGGTCAGCCTTCACCTATGAACTCCCTCCCTTCCCTTATGAATTATCCTTTGAATCGATGCCGCGCACACTAGAGGAGGTTAGGCGATTTTTTTTCTTCTATACGTCATACAATCACCAGGACATGTTAAATATTAAATCACAGCTGTTTACGACCTTTACGAGGTAGTTGCGAGGTACTGCTTCGGATGACAAGGAGCCCACGCAGAAAATTTAACTCCCTAGTTCAAAATTTAAATCCTAAAAATATGTACCGCACAGACAGACGGACGAACATGACTTATTCGACTCACAATTCGGTCTCGATCATGTTCCTTTACGGTCAAGTGTTAGAAACTATGCGACAAACTTAATATACTCCCATGGCATAAAAATCAAAGGAGTTCAAACCCGAACTTTTGCAACTATAATGATCATTCCCTTCTTGAGGTTTAATTTTCGAGTCAAGCGTTGCATATATTAGACCGCGTTCAACTGAATTTGGTCAACTGAATTTTACGAAACGAAATTTTGACGAAAACGTGCTCTTCTACATTGTAGACGTAGGTAGCGCACTTGTTGCTTAAAAGGTTTGATAACACAAAGTGTGAGTTTTTTCGTTTTTTTTTACTAGGTTTAAGGGCCTCCCGAATCGTTTATAGTCTGAGGTGAATCTGCGCCTCAGCCAATAAGCTTCGCCAGCCAGCTCTGTCTCCAGCTAGCCGCCTCCTGTTGTGCACGCGAAGTTGGCTGAGGTCCGCTCTCACTTTCTTGCTCCACCTTAGCCCCGGTATTCCACTTTTTTGTTACAAATATTATGCGCCGTGGTTTGTTTGGGTGGCGCACATCCGATGTGTACATTCTTCCATGACTGTCATACGTAGTTAGCATAAACTGGGGACTTCAGAAATAGAACTCAAGTAAACTTTACAAAATTACTAAAGAAATTCTTACCGGGTCAAATCGCAGGACCTCGATGGCCCCATCCTTTCATCTCCACGTGAGATGCCCATGAACTTGATCTACTCGTGCAATTCATCCAATTTAGCATAAGATGTTTGACACGTAGCGCCGTCCTGGTTGAACCACATGTCGTTGGTGTCCATGTCATACAATGCAGGCCAAAAATATGTTCAAGTCATCGACCCACAGTGCTCGCCAATGACGGTGATGGTCGGTCAACGTCGTTTGAAGAAACATGGACTGATTACGGGGGGCCCCTATCCCAAAATCTATACCACAATCATTTTATCCTCGAAGTATTGTTTGCCGTGGGTTTTCCTTCTCAAAACTGGCCATGTCGATCAGGACGAACGATGGTTTCCTTCTCTTTCTCGTGTCTTAAGCTTCTTTAGACATCCTTGAAAGGAGCAACAAGTCATCAGGCACGTGTAGTGGCTCCTTTCATCAGCCCACCAGCACCAGGTAGTGGCCCTTGAGATGAGTGGTCCAGGTGCCTTCCTTAGGTTCAGCCTGTTAAATGAAATGAACTTTTCTTACAATCTAGACTTGGCCATGTATGTTGCGACACGTGCAGTTATTTTTGCCCGTATTGTTTGTTATTGTGATTGTTTTGGTCTCTCGATGCGAAACGTCCTCAATTAAAACCTCGGAGTTCCCGACGGTTTTAATTAAGGAGGTTTCGCATTCTCTGGTGTGCTCGTTTTATTTTCAGTTGCCTGTAATATCCCTGTACGGTCTAGAGTCCAGCACATGGATACCTTGCAGCTGACATGTATTGTGAGCGATTCCAGGGCTTTTATGGCAGCTTGGCTGTCTTCATCAATCTGCAATCTATGGCTTGAAGACTTCCGCCTGAAATACACTACAATGACCTGGCACTCGTCTGGAGTACACTGGAAATGACCCCTGCCCCTGTTCGTTTAAGACTTTAACTGTTTCTTAAGATTTTCTGCTTGATATCTTGATCTTGGTGCCGTTAAACGCCAGGTATATAGCCACAACGGTCTCCGGGAAATAACCCTCAAAAATGAAAATGAAATAACAACCCAAAATTTGTGTGAAGTGGGGATTTATTTCATATGAAATAAACCCCCAAATTTAGGGACTTATTTCATGGGTTTTTAGGGCTTATTGCATACTTAAAACTGTTATTTTTTTATTATGAAAAAGGCCTCCAAATTCTGTTGTGAAAGAACTCCTAAAAATTTTTCTTTTCAGGATTCAAGCGACACAGTGAGATATGTATGGGGGTCGTGCCGCCCACCTGCAACCGCCCTGCGTGCTTCTTTTTTTATCTTCGCTTTCATTTGTATTTGGGGACTTATTGGGGGCTATTTTATACCTTTTTGGGGACTTCTTTCACCTTTGATTTGGGGAGTAATTTCACAGTAAAATTGTTTCCAAATTTTTGGGGGGCTTATTTCATTTTCCATTTGGGAACTTATTTCCCGGAGCCCAGAACAACGCAGTCCAAATTTCAGAGAACAGTAATGTGGCTATTAAAACGCTTACACGGGGCATATTCTAAGGAGCCAGCTTCAGGTATTGCCCAAGCTAAAGTGCTGCTATTGCCGCCATAAGTTTTTGAAAATGTCAACAGGAAGAAGGTGAAATATTATTTTCAAAACGGCTGTAAAGGTTTTTCTAAGGGCACCTGTGTGGTGCAAACGTAAGATAAATTTTGAACTTTCTCCACTCTAGCATTATTTGCTTCTATTACTGACCAGTGCCGTCTTTCAGGGTAGCACTAAGTACATGAGAATTGTTCTAATCTAACGATTGTCTAAACCACGGTTGGAGTACTCAGTTTGGCCTTATAGGCTTTCCTGCAAGAATATACAAACAACGAGGCCTTCCTATAGTACGGTTTTGATTGTTCAGTTTCCTACTGAATTTGTTGTCTAAAATTACCCTCAAATAGTCCTGTTGTGGGCTGCAATTATGAGTTCAACGCTATAATTGAGTTTTGGCGGAGTCAAATATAGTCTTTGTAAGCCTTTGACGGACTACTCCGAGAGCCACACTATTTGTCCACTTTGCAATTTTGCTAAGGGCAATTCACATCAAGTCCCTAATTGTGGAGAGAAACTTGATCTTTTCCCAATAGCAACAGTAACTCGTTTACCACCAACCAGTTTATGCTACTTGTGTACAACTTGTGTCTGCTAGACATCGCCGACATCGCCTCTTCCATAGTCATTGCAAACTAGTATAACATCGAAGCCCTTCATCAATTTATACACAAACTCCACTCCGGTACGAGACACGACCTTAAAGGCGCAGGACCATTTCGCATTCCTAAGAGTAGTCGTGTCAAAAGAGAGAGAGAGAGAGAAGAACCTAAGCTCAACAGGAATAATAACAAACCAGCCAGACATTGAACACAAAGAGAACGATACGTGTTACTCCAAAAATTAACCACCCAAAATATCATTTAGGCGAAACTGTTGCTTTAAACCTCATCCCTCCCACCCCATGATACCATCAACGAAATTGCTCCAAAAAATGTAAATCGGTCAAAAACAACAGACTGCGCATACGGTTGCACTGGCTGCAAGGATGAAATGAAAACTAACCAAATTACAGCATTGAAAAACAACAAATTTTGTACAGAGTATATTCCTTAGATTGCCACCTTTTTGAATGGTAGTTAGGTACGTATAACACAAATACACTCAGGTGTAAAATGTATGTTCGTTCCATTCCTGTCCAGAGTGCCTTATCGCCCATCGCCGACCCCCTCTAAAGCACCAGCATGCACCAAAAATACCTGTCGCACCACTGAGTCGTATAGAATTTCGGATTCGACGCAATCGTGTGCTTTTCCTATCGCACACCGGCAGCCTAGTTCGTCCTAGAAGAGCATGCGGGAACAACACACAGACGGCCAGAACGGGGTGGGTGACGCTGGAGGAGTCACACCGTGTTACAAGGCACATGATTTACTTGTAGCTTGTTGAATTACATCGCATCGTAACAGCAACTGTTGCGGCTGCCAGTGTATGGGTATTTTGCAAGACTCCGAATACTCGGAGAATTACAACAGTTAACTGTTATACACAGGACGAAGAAATGTCTGGCCAGAAGGAGAAAGAGCACCCTTCTCATTCGTACACTTGTTCGCTGCTACCTGCAGCCTACACAATCGTTAAGAGAATACAATTCCTTCGTCACCCCTGCCCTTTTTATTTTCACCTGTGCTTCGGAACCCTACACTGGCAATGAGAGGAACCTGTTTTTCTCTGAAAACCAGGAGAGTGACTCCTAACCGCATGTATCCGACAACCCATCATTAGTGGCACCAACCACCGTTCGTATTGTTATTTAACAATCTATTCCCCCGAAAGAAGAAAAACATTCGAACCGTGGTGTGGCAACTGGCAACACACAGAGTCGCTATATTCGACTCTCTGCGCCTGTGTTTTTACGACAATAAGAGCAATGCCTTTTTTCCCTTCTGAAAACCCAACAACACCCATACAGCCGAAGAATCTCTCGTTCGCTCATGGACATGGGGACATGGTTACCAAGTCAGGAAAAGCAAAATACCAAAGCACACGCGACTCATAAAAAGAGGAAGAAGAAAGGTATGCTGTTGCTGCTGCCAGCCACTCCAGAGAGCCAAAGAAGAACTCCGAAAAAATAGGTATATTACCTTAGAATACCAGTCGTTCTTACTTCAGTCTTCGTACAGTCTTTGCTTTAACCCGTTCCAATTCTGTCCGCCGCTCTATTACATATTATATTATCAAACATTCAACACATATAGTAAAACAAAAAGTAAAAATAAAAAATATTCACAAGTTCTTAAAAAAATATACAAAAGTATCTCATTCATCAAAAAAAGTATCTATTTGCCAATTGTTTTGAATAAATTTAGTTTATTATTTATTTTTTATCTCATCGAAATTTCGATAAGACACTACAACTGAGACTCTCTATTCAAGAAAAAATAATTCAAGTTTTTCCTGTAGTCCAAAACTAGACACTCTCTCACGTATAAACAAAACGTTGTCGTGCGTTTTTTTAATTCCTTTCCCATCACGAAATTGTTATTCCAACTGCGTAAAGCACTCGTAACAATCCAAACCAATACATCAGGAAAAACCTTAACTAAGCCTGCGATACTGCGATACTTTGTGTTTCGTATCCCAAGTAGCCAAAAGCCACTGACACTTAGAAATTCTATCTATCATTGCTGTGTGTTAATCTTCTCTCTTCTAAATACCTGCTAACTTGGCTTACACATCATCGGGCTTACTACTCTTCAGTCATCATCATCATCATCATCAAACATCAGCCGCGCTGCTGTCGACATTTGTTTTCATTACAAATTATTTTTCACGAAACGCGCGATAAAAGCAAAAGTTGAACAAACCGCGAAAACATTCTTGTTCCTCAAACAAACTACTGACACTGAGAGAGAAAGATAAAGTTTGTCACTACTATTTTTTTTTTTTGTTTTTTTGCTATTGACTCTTTCCTATCGAATTTCAATCCAAAAACCAACACATTCAAAATAAACAATAATTATACAAAACTAAAAAAAAAATTATATAAGCGAATTACTCGTTAAAAAGAATTGTGAACACAAAAAAATAATAAAAGAACACAAAAAGTAAAAAAACAACATCGCGCACCTATCGTCTCGCGTCCGTTTATTTTTTTCCCCCCAAACACCTTGAAAAAAAAATCAAGAACAACAACTCAAGAACACGAAGAAAGTAAGCGGCGATAGAAGACGAAGTAACAAGTATAGTGGTTAGAAGTTTATACCTATGTTTTTTTCGTTTGTCTTTTAGGGGCAAAAAGTTCGTTGGTCTCTTGCCTTGATTACGTTCGTTTGCTGAATCGGCCAAAGTTTAAGTGCAAAGAAAGAAAAAAAAATTATCTAATAATAAATTATAGTAATAATTGCAAGAAAGAAAAAGTGTTAAAGAAGTTTGAAGTTTCCAATTTTTCGTATCTTCCTCTTCTTCTCCACATTCGGGCTTTGTTTGTTCGGCACACACACAGATAATAAAAAAAATAAAGACTTGAAAAAGAAGTTAATTGCTAAAACGTGGTTTGAACACACATCCCAACATCTTCAGCCGGAAGACAACGTCTCAACAGATATCCATCATCAGAGCAGTTAGCAGAACAAGAATCGAGCTTCACATCATTATTGCCAGTAGTTGCCAACGCACACGAAAACAACGTCTCTTTTTGTTGCCGCTCCTCACGTCGGTCGTCACCAACACGGACGAAGAGTCCCAAACAAATTGGTAAAAAAAGAAATAATACATCAAACACTGAAAAAAATAAATTTAATCTCATATATGGTGGTATATCCTTCATCCTTTTCTTGCGAAAATATTACATATCCTATCTCCTATTAAAAATTAGACTCGACCTAGACAATAGACATAGTCGTCGTCAAAAAGGGGAAGCAAACAATCTCTCAATACTTAAAACAAAAAAAATAAACAAATAATTTTTTAAACTGCTCTTGGCTATATGCAAATTCAGAATTTCTGTCACCAACTTATCTCCTTTTTCTCTCTTATGGAACGTCAAAATCTGAACGACATAATCAAAACCTAAACACGACCAAATTCAGTGTTCAGAAATCTTCAGATTCAATCAGTATTATGAAAACTTGTATGAAAAATTAAAAAAAGCAAAATATTTACAAAAAAGAGAGAAATTGATACAAATTGTTGCAATATTTATAGATATACGTATTAACATATTTTTTAAAAATCACTCATTATTTTCAAGAGAAATCATCAGTATTTTAAATATTTTTTTTTTATTTTTGCTTACATTGTTTTTACATTGTTAAAAAAAATATATCAGAGCTTATAGATTAATGTAAAATTAGTAGGAGATAAACAGGATAAACGGAAATCGTGCAATAGGGCAACAAAAATTAGAAACTAGTTTTTTGTTCTCAAAGGGAATCCGAACAGCTTTAACACAGATATATACAAAAAAATACTAAACAAATATTCCTAAATATTTAAAAAAAAAACACAAGAGTATATAGAGGAAAAACAGAAAACGTTAAAGAAAAGCAAAAATAAAATCCGTCGCGCCACCAAAGAGTTTTTAAAACTTACATTTAAATTAAAAAACAAACAAATATTTCATGGTTGTTTTCATAGTATAAAAAAAAACAATACAAACATATTTATTTAAAATTTAAAGAATTTTTTTCTTTTATTTTATTCGCACTCTATTTTATCACCGAAATATTCACTCAATTATTCCCTACATATCATATTAAAAAAAAAATACTAATTTGCGTGCAATCAGTAAAAGAAAAAGCATATTTTTATAAAAGACATTATACAAGAAAAAAGTAAAAAGATTTTATATATACATAAAGGCGTATTGAGCTCGGTTGTTTATTTTGGTCAATTTGAGAGGACAAATCAAATATTTATACACACCTACAAGAAACAAACAAACAAACAGTCAATATACTAGGGTTGTAGACAATCTCAAAACTAAAAAAAACATAATAATTCATCTATTATTTTCTCTTAAATAATAATAAAAAGTAAATTCTTTTATTTAGGGAATTTATTAGGAATATAATTAGATTGTAAATGTATTTAAATAATTATAGTTAAAATTAAGTGTTAAGGTTATGTGAATTGAAAAAAGACAAATCAACTTAAACACACACAGAAAAGAAATCGCGTTTTGACAATCAAAGATCATTAGCGTACTTATTTATATATATTCGTGTTTTTGTATTCTAAATTGAGGGTTATCTTGAATTCTGTATTCTCGTATTTGAACCCAATTTAGAAGGACACAGTGAAACTTCGATAATCATCTACTCTAAAAAATCTCTTATTAGAATTTATAACGATTTACATATAAATATTTCTACCTTAAAAACTCGACAATCTTTATCTCGATATTTATATACATACAAAAATCTTCATTATTCAAATTTTTGGTACTTCGTACTAAACTAGAATTTCATACATCTCCGGACAATCTTCTTACATGTCATATACATACATATTCTCTAAACTTTTTGAACGTGTACGATAAGCAAGAGTAGTTTTTAAAAAAAATCCTAATTAATCTAAAAAAAAAAAATTAAGTAAATATAAAGTAAAATCCTAGAGAGACGAGTAACAATTCAAAATTGTTGCCACAACGTATTTCCCACAGGGCCTCGCTGTTTGTCCCCCCTTTTTGGCTCCGCAGCAACATCAACATCAACAGACAAATACTCACTTGACTGCTGCATCAGCAACATCGGCTATTGTCAGTGCATTAGCTAATTCTGGCAATCATCATCACCATCTTCAGGCACACCAACACCAATCCCTTGTAAATCCCTTAAATATCCATCACCAGCAACATCATCATCATCATCACCTATCCACAATACAAGTCCCCCTTATACCGCCATCAATTGGCCAGCAACAACAGACACCATTACAAAACCACCACGACAGTAGTTGCGCATTTTTACCAAATTGTAACGGTCTAACGTCGACAAGCCAACATCCGGCAAATAATTGCATTCAATTAAATCAATATCAAAATTCCTGCAACCAAAATTCGGGATTGCCCCTGTGCTATTGTGGTCATTGTTGTCCATCTGATACTGTGATTCAATCGTCGCAACAGCCACTCGCCGCAGTAGGTGCGATCACTCCGACATTGATTTTAAGTCGTTACACCGAGATAAATCTTTGCGATTCGATTCAACTGCAACATCAGCAGCACCAACAGCTTCAGCATCAACTGCAGCAACAGCAACAACAGCAGCAGCAATACTTTCAGCAACAAAGCATTTTTGGTAATCAACACCCAATCACGACGACGACGGTGTACAACACTCAGGCAACTAGCAAAACGGCAGCAGCAGCAACAGCAGCTGTATCTGATCAAACACACTACAAAGATATAATGGTAAGATTTGCATAAGAAACACGAAACCAAACAAAAATTTAAAAATCAGACAAACAAAATGCAGAATCAGAAAAATTTTACCATTATTGTATCTTATAGATAAACCAAAATAACAATTCTAGACCTTGCCATATACTTTAACCTACCACTGCTACACGAAAATAAAATTTATATCTATTTCTATATATTTTCCTTTTGAAAGAACAAAAAAATAACTTTATACTAGGTTTTTTCTTCAATTTAGTACTTATATACTAAATTTGTTAAATGTCTTTTCAAAACTGAGTCTGCTTTGTTTAAAAACTAAAAATCCAAAAGCCCTTCGAATACAGGCCCAACCGAGAAACCAAGACCAACTGATGATGTTTCGTTTTTTCGTTGTTTTTGTTTGTTTGTTTATTTTTTGTCAAGATAGGATCCCCCGTGATGTTGGTGGTGGTGGTGGTAACAAACGCAACTACGATAACAGTAGACACTGACTAACCGAACAGCTTTTCTAGATCGAATTTTCCTTTTTTTATTTTTCTCTATTATTTGGTAGACATAGTCATACTTTTTTGTAGACAAACAAAAACGTTAACTAACAACAAAAATAATAAGCAAACAAAATCGAATCAAAATGTATCAACAGCAAATGCAATTAATTCAAACGTTACCGCATCCACATCATCTCCCTCATCATCATCATCATCCACTTCACCAAAATCAGCAGCATCAGCAACAACAGCAACTGTTGCAACAATATCAGCAACAGCAACAACAGCACCATCAAATGCAACTGCAACATCAGCAACAATTGCAATTCCAACAGCAACAGCACCAGCAGCAGCAACAACAACAGCTTCAAATGTTGCAAACCTACATGCAGATGCAAGTGAGCAGTCCCCTGTTGACTGCTACGGCGACAACAACCAATCATCAACCATTCGGTGGTTCCCCGCCACCGGTGGCAACAATACCACACCAACAACAACAGCAGCAACAACAGCAACAACAAACGGCGCATCATTTTGCGACACTGGCGACATTTAACCCAGCTATTACACTAATACCATTCGCAACATCGCCAACAAACAATAACAATGTAAATAGCAATACCAATCATACTAATACTAAATGTTTTATCAGTAATACTAATAATAATGGCGGCCTAAGTGCCATCGATGCATTTGGCAATTGTGCTAGTAGTGCTCTGTTGTCGATTGAAAACAATCATCATAATCACCTCAATCGTAATCTGATGATGAATACAAATAATAATAATAATGTCAATGCTACTAATACCGGTGGTGGTGGTGGTAGTGGTCCTGGTAGTGGTGATTCAACGACTAATCTGACTACTAGTACTACGCCTGGTAGATATAGTTCTGCGTCTTCTGATTGTTCTATGCCATCGCCATCTTCACACTATTCTTCTCCTAACAAGGTTTGTTCTGTTTTTCCCCCATTTTGTTTTATTATTTTGTGTTTAAAATTATGTTTATGGTTTTCTTATGCTGTTTTTTATTTAAAAAAAAAGCTGTGTGTTTGTAACTCTAGTAAATGTTAATGTGTGCAATATGGGTAGAGCATTAATTTACAGTTTTTTTTTGTCATAATTTTGTTGCCGAGAGAAAAGTTTTTTTTTTGACACTTATTCGTGAGCAGGACGCCATGCAAGGTTGTAGCTTGTTTACCATTCATCAGAACTCATGACATTTGCACATTAAAAAATTCAGGAAGGGAAAATGCGTTTTGTATTGAAACTTCAGTAGAAAGCGATTCATTCTATAGCGGTGCAAGAATCTGCCAAATTTCGGATGATATATCGCCTGCAGAAAATTTTTCAAACCTATTTTTGAGAATTTTTCATCTGCAATGAACACCTAACGGAAAATACCAGAGATGGACCACCCTGCCGTCGAGCAGGACTCGCATCAGGAGCCTACACTCGATTGGAAATTCTAATATTCATACATATCAATCTCTTGTTTTTTTTTTTTTGACTTCTTTTACTTCCACATTTTCTTAGATTCATTGTCACACCAAACGAGAGAAACATTGCATTCATTTTTTGTGGAATTTAACAGTTTTATGCCGCTTTCTTGGAGGACTTGCAAGCCCCTAGGATCTAGGTCCTGTAAACTAGAGATTAATGATTTTGAAAGAGATGGGGGCATTTTTCACATTTTTCCAATGTTCTGCCTTCCAACTGACATGAGAATGTGTTTTCTTATTCTCGCCCAGGCCTTGCATTAGATGTATGCTCCCTCAATCCGTAGTTGCATTCATTTTGACATGCCCTTCTTCCTTCTTTTTTCAAGAGTTCGGGAAAATATTCGAATCGAATACAGAACCAACTATAGGCTTTTCGCTATTCAAGTCAATCGACTTGTCCCAGTAAATCAATGGAAAAACGTTCCATTTCTTGCTCTTATGTGATCCTGAGGCCATAAATCTATCTAGTTTATAAATTCGATTGAACATTTTTGGCATTGATGGGCTGTTAATCTCCCAATACCAATGTAAAGGAATTATTTGTAAATAAATCCAGAACCAAACAAACTAAATAACTAAAATTAAGTTACCTAAGTCCAAGGAAGATCACGAAGTGTTTCTTTACAAAACAGAGTGTTTTTCTATTATCAAAGAATGAATTTTTAGTGGGGAAAACCGGTTTTTCTTGTCCTGTCGCTTTTCTACTCTTCTTCATGTCAATAGTTCAAAGAACTGAAAACATAATTTTTAACAGTGCCCCGTAATTTTAGAAGACACTTTTTAACGCTATTTAAAAAAAAAACTTAACGTACATACATACTTCTTTGAAAGTATATTTTCTGCTGGTGAGTTCCAAAGGATACATTTTTATTAAAGCTCGCGATTAAGGCGTTATGCCTACCCTTAAAATGATTAGTACATCGCGAATGGGTGGGGTTCCGTGGCGTAGTGGTTAGCTTGTGTGCTTACTACGCCGGAGGTCTGGCTTCTAATCTTACCATATCGTCACCTTAAAAAAAGACTCGTTCTTTTTTACGGTCTGACAAGCCCTCCCAGAGTATCATTTGTCTTGAAATGACTCCGAATTGACTTCGACAGACAATAAGCAAACTTAAAAAACAAAAATTGTCTTAAAAAACTTCTCAAAGTGCTGTTCGTTCGGATTCGGCAAAAGGTCCTCTTGTATGTAAAGAAATTAACACACACAGCATACATTGTTGCAAAGTTGGCCCTGGTTCACCTCGAGCTGTTGCGCCAGTCTATTTATGCATTGCGAGTGGAAAGAATTGATAGATAGAACATAGAAGAGAAATGAAGTTCTCGATACAACGCAAACGCTGGTGAACCAGTAACGGGTGCACAGAAACAGCAAAGCTTACTCCCGCAAGTGTTATGCCCTTTACGGAGAATAGCAATGATATAATCAGTAGAGTATTTAAAAGCGTGTGGTATACATTCATTTGTCGTCCACTCTATTTGCATATGAAGAGGAAAATGTTCGGCCGACCTGGATTTTTCGTTTGATACTAGTTTTTATCCGCACGAATATTTTCCATAGTGGTACCTGGTATCCACCATATCTGGTGAGCGTTCTCCTATCCGCTACCTGCGAATGAGCCCATTTAAGGGCCAGCAGCCCCACAATTAAAGTACACTTGTCCTGTAAAAATAAGATTTTTGGAAAATTCTAGTACGAGGTGTTTCTATGTAGAGGTGTATCTGATCCGAGCATTTTAATTTTCTGGCTGTCATCTTTGAAACTCTTAACAGAGTCAAATTTTCTTCTAAAACTCTTGTCACTTTTAGATTAGTTGGGTCTAGATATTGTATCAATACTCTCGTAAAAAGTATTGTCCCCGGTTTCTGACACCGATGCGATGTGATATTTTTGGGGTTCATTATTTCACTCTTTAAATTAATGAACGAAACACTTTTATTTATAAAACGCAACTTGTTCAAGCTCATTACAATTGATCTTACGTCACCGCTTCATTTAATTCAGCAATTTATTTCAATTCCATATTTTTACTTTTACTGTTGATGTCTACCATTACATGTTGTCGGCTTATGTACATTGTTTATGCAAAGAGAACATGGAAGCTCTTTGGACACCCGAGATGGAGGTGGGCTGTGGTGCAGCTATAATGGTAGCACCTGTGACCGATAATTGGAAGGTTCGATTCCACTTCAAACCAACTTTCCTTTGGATAATGCACGAAATCCACTAACACAAACCTTCTATGCGCCATTCATAATCAGCTACAAAGAATAGCAACGAATATAGCATACGTAAAGCAAAAACTAGTGAAGTGGTCGAATCTGGACAAAGAATCAATCGTGTTCACTTTAGCTCAACTGGTAGAGCGACAAGTAAGGGTTGCACTCACGGTTTTTTTTCCACATTTTCGTCCGCTAACTTTTCAATTACTTTTTCTACTATATTCACAATTCAAAGGTTCAAATACAAGTGTCTGGTCTGAGTCTGTCACCCCCTTATTTACACAAATTTGTCCAATTCTCGAAATCTGGCTTTTGATAATTTTTCATCGGTATTTTCCACTGGAAAATTCAGATGGGATACTCGAACATCGATTTACAGTAAGTTAACACAGCAAGTGTGAAATCTAGTGGAACTGCCCTTAAAATGTTTGTCCCTTCAAGTTCAGATCTCATGTGCTTTCCCTTTTAAGACAGGAACAAAGGAATAATCAAATAGGAATAAATATATCTGCTTTCGGCTCATTCATAAAATAAAGATTCTCAGATCTTCCATTTGATGAGAAACCTTGACTAAATAACATCCCGAAAATTTAAAGTGTAGTGTACTAAAAGTTTTTTAAGTTTTGCGAACCGCTTGTTGAACCATTTATATAGGCATGTTTTGGCTCTCGACTTAGATTTTGTGGTCTCATTGAGTCGTCATCGACGAGCTAAAATTACACCTCGGTAATGAAGCATTTGATACCATGGAACAGTAGTTCAGCCTACCTCGAACTAGTCTTCTCTTCAGATCATAAGACGTAATAAAACTTCCCTTTGCGGATATCTTAAGCTTATTAAAAGGTTTAAGAAAGCTAAAGTTTGTTCTATGTCTATGAAAGTTTTAGTTCCAAAAATTAACATTGTAACCAGGCAAATTGCTAGTAAAAGCCATTGAATAATGGACATATGTGGGGCTCTGCCCCAGGTGTTTCACTACAGGCGCAATGGTTAGATCACCGGTTGCGCACCATCACGTCCTGTTCAAAACACAACCTTCACTCGTTTAACGCAAGGCTTAAATAAATCTCAACAGAAATTTAATGTGAAGTTTAAGGATCAGCGAATCTTCATTCGGAGATGTCAAGCTGAGGATTTGAAAGTTTCAGCCTCCTCATGCAACTTTTGTGTATGGACGGAGCCTGAAACGAGTTTACGACGGAAAAACTATTAGACCCTGAACTATTAGACCCTGAGTGAAACACACGACAAAAAATCGTGCGGCAAAGAATCGCACAATTTTCTGCCGGAAGGAGGTTCACAATAGTTAAGCAAACAAATCTGTCATTTTCATCGAAAAAAAAAGTTTTCAAACGGCTCGAAACAGTGTTCGTTCGGAAAATTGCTACAAATAAAATCGTAGGACAAATTTTCGCAGCCACAATGGTTTGTCTTCTGTACAAACGCTTGAGATTCAAGTCGGATGACAGTTTGTCACAATATATTATGCCGTGTCGCGTCTTGTTACCCTGTTAAACTGACTTTTATTGCAGCCGTTCACTTAATTGCTCTCGATCTTTCATTTTATATATTTGTATGTTTATATAAATAACCTCTCATTAAACTTATGTTCATAGACTAGCAAAAGGTCGTTGCCAACAAATTTTTGAAAGAAGCTTCCAGTTCAAAGAATAAAAAGTTCTTGTTAAATAAACGAAACTCGATGAAATAGCTTAACTTCATCGACAAAAATGTTTCAATAAAATCAAACATTAAAATAATGTTTTTAGTATCTTCGGAAACCATTAACTTTTAATTCTTAAATTACTTGAAAAAAAAGTGCTTAAAACCATCCAATTTTATTGTATTAAGGCTGTCGAAACACATTCCTCTCAAATCTGAATGCATAATAATTATTTGCACAACATTAAAATCAGTACTCAATTATTTTTAATCGATTGTTCCTCAGCATCAACGTGCAATGCAAATAGACTCTGCGATTCAAAACTTCTGCGTAAAACAGCATACCTACTACCTGTGATACGTTTCCATACATCTCTGATTGAGCTACACATATGGAAGCGATTTTTGGGTTGACACTGAATAAAATAAAACTCAATTTGAAAAATTTTTCTCACGGTAAATTTATTTCCTGATTTTATTTCATTTATTTTTTTTTTAATAATTTTTTTTTTAAATTGAAACCCCTCGTTTGCATAGATAGTCTTAAAGCTGTGTTGTTCTCGTAGACATATAGAAAAAACCATCTCATTTTCTTTGTGGACTAGATCAATTTTTGATTTATTTATTTTGAGCAGAATGCATTGGCTGTTATTGTGGCTTTTAGTTTCATCTTTTGTGTCGTCGTCGTTTTCATCACCAGAATGACCATTGCGCTTTTTTTGCAAACCATACAACCATAAAGTGTGCTTAAAACCAACAACAAGAACAGAATAAAAAAAAAAAGAATAAAATTGATTTTAACACTCAAAACACGATTACTCTTAGGTATATTTGTTGGCATTTTTTTTGTGTGAAACTCAATTTATTCTAGGGTTATAAATCATTCGTATTTATGGCAAGGTCTATATATCAGGCATGGATTTTTTGTTGTTGTGGTTTTTTATCTCTTATATTTTTATTTCCTGTATTGTATCAATGAGTGATTTAAAACAAGAAATTGAAAATAATATATATCAGCTTTAAAGAGTGCGATTGTTTTAATATTTTGAAAGGTTTTGACGGGGCTAATAGGATTATCAAGTTTTAAATATTTCTTAAAAGATAAATTAAAACTAAGAAAATATAAGAAAAGGGAAATCGCGATTTTTCGACGTGAGCACCATTCGAAAGTTATGGGGTTCAAATTAAAATATTTATACTCAATTTCGCAAGTTACAAATTTTTTTATTTATTTTTTTTATATTATTGAACATATTATTGACGTGTAAGTGCCTTAGTCTTTTTATAGGAGTGCATAATATCGTTAGGTCATTTAATGTTAACATCTACTCGAAACTTTTTCGTGTGTATTATATCAACACACTTCTAAACAAGAGGACCCATTTGCCAGTATCTTGATATCTCCAGATCCTTAACGAACATTGTACGAATCGAATCTTATTTTCTCTTTATGTTCAACCAAATGGTAGTTGCGCGTAACCAAAAATATATGTTTCGATTTTTTTCTTGATTCTTATGTTTTTGAGTCGCTGAATTCGAATCTGAAGAGATCCAACAAAATTTCTTGTTGCATTTTAAGATATTCACATAAAACTACACAATTTCCAAAAAAATCATATTTAACTTTTTCTGCAGGCGCTGAAGTTGATAAACATTTACAATTTTTCTAACCACGATCGTGAAAAACTTGTTAAGTGTGAATTCTGTAGGAAATTTAATGTTGTTTCGGTTTTTCGATAGGATAAAGTGGGGGGATGTGGCACTCATTTTATATTTTTTTCATTGGAATTAAAAAACTAAAAAAAAATGTTGGTATGAATTGAGGATACATGTGTATACTAAAAACTAATTTCAAAACAGAAAAAAGGAGTTTTTGTAGAATTCACAGCTACACTTCTACTTAAAACTTCAAACATAAAAACGCTTAAAAAATCTATCAAAAAAAAAAGTGGAGGGTTATATGGCACCTATTGGAGGGCTTAATTTTGCACATGTTTGCCTTTGCCTTCCCTTGGTCCAAACTTTTGCCATGCTCACCCACAATACATATTGGCTTATCAGCTTCACAGTTATTTTTTTAAACAAATCTTGTGGCTAAAACCTTTTGAATTTTGTTCGTATTCATACCATATGTCTTCGCCTTCTTGAATTTGGCATGGTTTTTACAAAAGTATTTTTTTTTTAGTTAAAATTGTTAAAAAAAATTTAATTTTTACTTTACGAATGGAATAGTAAAAAAAACAAGAAAGGAGAAACGGCACCGGTGCCAAATAACCGGATCAATTAAGGTACCATAAGGTGCCTCTCTTTTGATATGGTCTCATTTTTTCTTTATTAATTGGGAACAGCTGTGTTTTCTCAGCTATAAGAAATAAGCAAACACAAACACACACGGTTTATTCTTTTCTAAACTTCCAACTAACACCAGGCATCAAAAGCTTTGTATCTGCACGTATTTCAAGAACCAACTAAAACACTTTTGTGTTTGAAACACTCTCAATTTTGTTTTTTGCACTATTGTAAAGGAAATATTACAAGATCTACTACGATCTACCCTACATCCGTGGGTGACTTACGTATGACGGAATAATGTGTCGAACTATTTGCTTCAAAAATGATTCGTTAAGTGGAAATTATTGATGATTTTGCTTAAAAAATGATTCGTTAAGTGGAAGTTATTGAAAGGGTGCCATATCACCCGACTTTACCCTACAAGTGACTTTTACTTTACTTTATTTTACCGTTCAAGTGAATATGTACCTCAAAACGCTCTAAGAAATTTTGTTCTTTCGAGTTGAATTCCGAATGGAAGTTTAACTTCTTTATTTTTGTTTAAACATAATTTTTAAAGGTAGGTTTTTGGATGGGTGCAAATATCGGTGCATAAAAGATTTTTAGGGGATTTTTGATTTCTATCGCCCTCTTGGTTTTGCTTAAAGACTTCTGAAGAATCTAAAAGACCATTTAGCATTCCCTCGGCGACATGTTTTCAGTTTAAAGCATCAAGAAAAAAAATTGGCCTAGTAATGTCGTAGTAAAAATACATCTAGTAGAGAGACGATTCTGAAAAAATCAAACCAACTGCTCTCTCAAGAGTTGCTTCGGTCTGCTATAGACGATTCTAATTCATGGAGAACTGTCCCAAACAGACTGTTCAGTTAGCCTTGACGAAAGCTTATTCAATTACCAGGCGGTAGTCCTTACCATCAACTACTACAGTGTCAGTGTTAGTGACTAAAATGATGATGATGATGATGAGCAATCTTCGGTTAAGTTCTTTGGCTACTTTGAAACCATTGGTTAATGAAAACGAAAGATTAAATTAGATTTTGAGAAATGCAAGACAGTTGCCTGCTTAAAAAAACCAACTACCAACCACAAAATGCTATCAGAGTTTAGATCTTATCTTCTGTTTCTGTCGATAAAAAGCATCTTCGCTCAAATTTCTGCATTCTCAGGAAATGCGACACTGAAACAGTGCTCCGAGATAATGCATATCTGTAATAGCAATAAACTCTGTCAGGCCTTTGAAGCCGAGCTGTATCTAAAATATTTTGGAATTCTTGGCTGATCTTCAAAACTACTTTGATCACGATATCGTATCCTTTCTGTGCCAAATAGATTTTTCAAAGGTCTATTACAGTCGATCACATAAATCTAAAATTATGTTTTTAATTTTCCGATTTCACAGTCAAGTTCTTGCTTACCTTACTCCCTTCTTACTTTACGGAGGGAGGAGTCACCGCTTTTTGGCCTCATTAGAAATATCACAGCTATTCAAAATACGATATTGACTTCAAAAACGACAGGGAGAACAGGGGTGACTTTTTAATACAGAAGATATAGTTCAGTCATTGTCAGTCAAAGTCGATGTTATTGTGACAAATTCTCTCTTTATAGACTTAAGGTACCAGACGCTCTTGATAAATGCTTATCCTCATACCGAAGTTTGTATACGTCTCAATGTTTGTTTCAATAATCTGTGTAGCTTATACTTTTCCACTAAGGCGACTTTATTGCCGCCAAATTTACATAGCATTTAGCCACACCATAACGCTCTCTAATTACCCTCGGACTTGTGTGATTGAAACCAGTCTTATTCCATGAAAACCTTATCCATCAAAGATCTTACACGTCTTAATCACTAATAAATTTATGTGCACAAAGCTCCTACAAGGTACTTCTGTAATGTCGCGTAGACATTATCCTTTTTGTAGCCGCATACACATCAAGAAAAGCACCCCTCCGTAGAACCGGATTCTCTTGACGAGCGTAAAAATGCCTTGGAAAAAAATTCAAAAACTACGAGAAAAAAAATAATGATTAAAAGGTGGATAAACTAAGATTACCATCAGACTGATCCCTTCATAATGGCCACTCTCACTTGTATTCAAATTTAGTAAATGCCTTAATCATTACAATTCCGAAGAACCCATTTATATTTGCATTAGTATTTTTTTATTCTGCTTGTCGTTGTGTGCCACCCAAAGAGGTTCAAAAAAGAAAAAGTACGTAGAACCTCCCCTTAACATGCACAATCCTCATTCACATCCTCGTTAATATTCCGCTTGCACAGTGAATTAAATAAGTAATTTATGGTTTGACCTATATCAACTTTTTAGACTTTTTACTTACCAAATGAACTCACCACTACTAAGGGGCTACCTGTTCATCGATTCAGTGGAGGTTTCACTTTACTATTGCTTTTTAACCACAAAAAAAACAGAACCGCACAGAACCCTTCCCTGGAAGTAGATTTTTTTTCAAATATGTTTTTGAAGTTCGTGTTTGGCTTTTGATTTCGGTTCGAGCATCGTCGGCGGCGTTGGGCAACAAACATGCAACACAAACACGTTTGGCCAAAGTTTTTTTCCTAAATCCACCTCGAATTTTCATAATAGGACGAGGACCTGCTTGTTCAAACTTCTATGTTGGCGGAGCGCTTAGAAACACAATTTTTCCATCGTTTCGTAAGGATTTTTTTTGCAATGTTTTGGTGGCCCTTTATGTGTATGGGACGCGGAGTTTGTTCTTATTTTTATCGGGATAAAATTGAAATGGAAATATTGGCACAAGAAACTATAGGATATTGAATGGTGTGTGGTGTTGCCCCATATAATGTTGTTGATATACATTTTTTAGTCCTGCCCCATGAGAATGATTATTTTTTGCTGTGCTGCTTGTCAAGGGTTGAAATATTTGCTTTAAGGACTGCGCGATATCGGTAGCCTTTTCAATACACCCTCATCACAATCAGTGATATTTTTCTGTAGTTATTATCCTGGTTCTGGTGTTTGTTGTTTTTGTGCGCTCCCCTGCTCCACTTTAACTCTCGAAGCGCGTTTTGTGCGGTGGCAGAGGAACTTTCAAAGGAACTCGACACCAATTGAATTGATTAGATAGTTTTAGTATGGGGTCATGTGTGTGCGACTATAGGATTTTTGTTGTTCAATAGGTTTGGAGGATAAAAACGGATTTTTTCCTTTTTTATAATTTTTGCTGCAAATTTTCTATGAATTAGTAATGTGCATAAATGAAGTGATCCTTTGGATTACCTTTGCAGTACGTTTGGATTGCACGCGAATTACTTCACAGGAATTACCTACGCTGGAAGTTTGCTCTAATTGAAAAAGTAGTTGCTATGGTATGCGCATATTACATAAATATATGCTTTTCAATTTTATTTATTTATTTGCTCATCTCTTTAGATGTTTTGAACCATATCATTGAACGTTTCAGCCAATACGTTTTAAGCTATGAGGGTGCTTCTAGATCAAAGCACACAAAGAGTAAACACCATTTACACAATTGCAATGGAAATGTGTATTGAATTGCATTAGAGAAAAAAGAACTAAAAAACAGAATGCACGAGAATAAAATAGTCAGGTCTATGCAGAATCAATAATACGGGATGAAGCTGAATTAAAGGGGCCTGTAAGGACAATCAGAAAGAATGAAAAAAAATCTTTTTTTCAACGCTTCTGTATTTATTGCGTGAAGTTTTTAAATTTCCACCAAGGCGTCTTGTCCCGATGTCTTTAAGGCCGAACTCGGCGCCAGGATATACGAGTCTAAGTAAATCTTGAAATATATCAATATAAACCAACGTCGGGTAATATGGCACGCAGTCAGTAATTTACGCTTATCGACTGATTTTTGAACAAATTAATGAAAATATCGTTCCGTCATGTGCAAGTTCTCGACGGATGAAAGATTAATAGATTTTGGCATATTTTATTGACGAAAGTCACAAAAAATTAACCACAATGTCAATGGGCGAAAACTTCGCCTTTTTCTTCAATATAATTACAAAAAAAATATCGCATAGAAAAATATTGAGAAAACAACCACAAGAAAAAGCGATGTGCCATATTACCCGTATGCAGATGCCGTCCCTCCAATTGTTGTATTAGATCATTTAAGGCCTTTTTATTTTAAGTGAAAAATCTGAAGATAACTTAAATTCTACAAAAGTTCCCTTAAGTTCTAATAGACTTCTTAGCCAGTCACTGTAAGCCCAAGGAGCATCAAAGGGAGTAGTCTAAAGATTGGATCGGTGATATTCCAAAACATTTGCCGCCACTTACCCATAAAAGACTTATTTGTATTAATTTTCAGTTTCGGAAGTACGTCACTAAATCCAACTCACATCTTAAGAATATATTTATATTCTGCTCTTCTAAAGTTGCTGGTCTTCGATTGACCGGTAGGTTGTTGCTTTTCTGCTTTAAAAATTCTAAACTTTTAGAAATTCTGACTGAATTGAATTTGTTTTTTACTGTATTTTCTTACAAATGCAATTCAATAAATTTTTAAGGTGAAGAAAGGTAAAAAATAAATAGTGTGGTTGCAGCTGAAACGTTTTATATTTAATCCCTTTGTAATAGTGCCATTTCCAGAATTTTTAAAGCAGAAACAGACTTTTTTCAAATGTATTTGGACCCATTCGGAATTTGGTCGACACCGGCCCGAAAAATATCAGGCAACCAAAAGCAGAAAAGTACATAAATTTATGTCTCGAAATAAGTGGCTTCCAGTTTGGCGAATGTTATCAAGGCTGAAAGTCAAATCTTATTCATATCATCATCATCATTTTCCGTGACCGCTTATCCTTAGAAGGTCGCGGAGCGAGGGTAGCTAAATGGTCCTTCCATCTTTCCCGATCTTCCTCCACTAACTCAAGAGACACTGGCGCGAATCCCAGGTCTCGGAGATGTTCCTTACCTGATCCCACCACCTGTTTCTTGGCCTACCAGGCGCGCTTACATCTCTTTGTTTCTTCAAACAAAATTTGTTCCTTACCTGATCCCACCATCTGTTTCTTAGCCTACCAGGCGCGCTTGCATCTCGGCTAACATAACCTGTCTAGGAAGTCTGTGGGGGGAGGGAGGGGTATGCGAACAACGTGTCCAAACCATCGAAGAATTGATCGTTCCACTTGGAGAAGCAGCTGCTCAACACCAAGATTCCTACGAATACTGACGTTTGTCACCTTATCCCTAAGAGTAACACCAACAACGCACCTCAGAAATCTCATTTCGGCAGCTTGTACCCGCGATCTAATTCTTATTCATACAAAAATGGAATTGTATACTCATGCTAGTTTTTTTTTTTACTTTACCTTAGGTCTTAAAATCCACTTCTCTTAAGGCAAAATTAAGCTTATGTCGCCTTACCAAAGTGTCACAAAGCCAAACGACAGAACTTAGCCTTATGTCACTTTTATAGAGTGACTTAAACCAAACTCAAAAGTTGGCCTTATGACAATTGGACTTTTTTAACGTTCTCTTTTACTCTTTTCCATTTAATATAAAAATAAAATTAGCCATATTCAAATCGGCACCAAACTGCGTTCTGGTTGGAACATTTCTTTTCTCCGTAAAAGCTGATTTTGGTAAGGGCATAACACTTGCGGCGATAAACTTTCATATTTTTTCTGGTTCAGTGGCTTTTGTAATCATCCTCATTGATGATTTTTTTCTTTATTTTCTTGTGTACAATTTAAATACAGAGAGAACAATTAGACTGTTAAAGCTCCCTCAAGAGATGGAAGGGGGACTTTGGTGTAGATGGTAGCTCCTCTGACTGACATTCGGAAGGGCCTGGGTTCAATGCCAGAACCAACCAACTACTTTTTATTTTCTATTATGGCCAAAATGCATGTCTTGTTGTGTAAAGTTATACCAATGATGATGAATATTAAACCGTACAGCCCCTCTATTGACGTTTCGTCGTGCAGAGGATTTGAAACACTAGCCGACGAAATGTGGAAAGAAAAAACAGTTTGTGGCGCACCGGCAGAATATGGTCCTGAAATCTTTATCTTTCTCGAGTACTTAGAATTTCAAACCATTTGGGACCCTCTATTGACGTTTCGTCGAAGACTGAAGTTGAAATACTAGCGGACTAAATGTGGAAAGAAAAAACAAATTGAACCTCACCGGCAGAATTTGATCTTGAAACATTTCACAGGTACTGCTCTAACCATTAAGCTACTGTTTGTTCGGTTTTGTCCACCTCTGAAGTGATAGAATCCGGACCTCTTTATTTTTTAAACTAAATAGTTCTTAAACTAATTTAGACGAATTTGGACAAAGATTAAATCGGGTCAACCATAGCTTCATGGTAAGTGCAGTGCCCGTGAAATGGTAAAGGTTGGAGGATCACACTCTGCAGGAGAGCCACAAATAATTTTTGTTTGCTAGTATTTCCGCTAGCTTTGTCCAGTCTACGGTTATTTCCTATGCAAATGATTTATATTGGTCATAGCGCCTTGACCACGGTTTTTTTTTTTTCAAAACCAGAGTTTGGTAGGTTGCTAGGAAGAGGTGGCTGTACGAGCTTGAACCCAAGTATCACTATGATGTGCCTTTTTGATACCAGAACTCGTATGACCTGGCTTGTGATGGTTGTTGAGAATATGAATTGCAGCTGGCACCTATATCCAACCTGTGCCGTTGTCGAAAGGGTTAAGACCTTGTTTCCCTTTATCCGAGATATTATAAAATTTTGAAAATTTGTTGGTTCAGTGCGCGCAATCCGGTTCTTGCTAGAGATTTTTGATTATTTATTGGCCTGAAGAAAGCCAGATTTTTAAAAGCGTAATAACGACCCGCTTCCGATGCAATTATTGCTCATCTAGTAGTATCTAAAAGGCCACCAAGGTGTACCAAAAGGTATCTAATAAGGCAGATATGTTCCGACCATTTGCGGGATGTTTTTGTGCCTTTTAAAATAGAGTGGCGCTACAGCTCGAGGTGAACCAGGACCAAGCCTCGCAGAGGAGGGAACCGTGGAAAAGAACAAGTCTTAATTTTTAGGTGGCGATGGTAGGATTCGAACCAGACCTCCGGCGTAGTAAGCACACACACACTAAGAACTACGCCATGGCACCCCACCTGTTTTATGCCTTTTATAACAAGTTTATTAGCTTCATCAACAGTTTCTAAAACTGAGCTTCTGTGACTAATTTGCGGTCAATCGTGCTTCGAGCTAAGGGTGCTTGACCTTGTATGTGGGTGTTTTGCTAGATATCTATGTAGGCGTAGAGCTTTGCCTTAAAATACACTGGGTCTTTTTCCTGATTTATAAAGTTCAGGTCAGGCTCATTTTTGTTATCACCACCTGATGTAATAAATTTATTCGTCAAAATAAATCGATTTAAAATAAAACACTTTTCTTCTCCTACGATAAAATTTTTTTGTAGTTTTTGTAGATTTCGCCATTCTTAGTACTAATATTATATTTTCAAATACAATTGTGTATATATGTAATGCAGTATTAAATATTATAATATTAAAATATTGCAATATTTGGTATTGTAATATCTTAATATTTACAATACAATATTTAATATTTTAATAATTTAATATTGAAATAATATTTTGTTTATATTATACGACAGAAATATTTGTAATATTAATATTAGATACATAATTTATATATCATTATTGCTTATATTTATATTAATATATCAATATGTAGTATTAAAGAAATATATCTAATATTAATATTTTCTATTATATTTCATATATAGATATTAATGATATATTTATAATGTTATTAAAATATCAGATACTAGTATTATGATATTCAGAGCTTAAAACTGCTTGTCTTGGGATTCCATTTTGACACTATTTTTACACAATATTAAAACGCTTTGGCTATAGCTTACCCATGCTTCTCTTGTTTGGGACTTCTGGTTGAATGATAGAGTTTCTTTTCTACAGTTCTTTTGATAAAGAAGAAGTTCATAGAACAAGTCCGGGTGATCGTTACTCGCTTTCATGGTTTTATTGCTTAGGTATAAATTCCAATTGAGCCCTTTGTCTGTACTTTAATTTTCTAGGATAAACCCCGGATTCGATTTACAATCGAATGATTCCTTGGCTCGGTAAAATTCATGTTTCTCATTAATTTTAGATCATTTTTTCATGTATTGATATTGGCTGTTCTACATGTTACACTTGAGGTAGGTATCATCAAGTTTCACTCACCGCGACCATTTTCAATTTTCATCCGCTTTTCCACCATCCAACTGACTTTTCCCGCAACGATCTTAAATCCATATTTGAATGTTGTTTTCTGCACTCTTGTCTACAAAAAATTTTGCTAAAATAATTGAATTTAGGGGAAAAAAACTGTTACATTCGTAACACACCATACGTCGCATCAATCCGGCCATGCACAAAACCATTTTAGCATATTAAATCTGAAAAGTAAATATAAATCTTTTTTTCTTTCTTTTATTACATTTGCATTCATCTCTTGCTGAAGTAGAAGAGAAAAAAAAATAAGCGAAAACTTCATATCCTTCATGCGTTATTGTCCATCAACAGTACCTACTCTTGCCTGTCTTGCATATGGCAAAAGCAACAACAACAAAAAAAACTCCCGAATGGCGTTTCTTCTATTTGTGTAGATACCTACATGCTGTAGGTACATAAGCGTTGATGGGATTGGCTGTGGGGCTTTCAAAAAAAAAAAATCAAAATTCAATTGTTATTTTGTTTGTTTCTGTGTAACCGTCTTCATCCTTTTCGGTCGTCCTCGTCATCCTGCGGCGGTGTTTTGTAGCTGTGAGTCGCTTGCGTCATAATAGGGATGAGGTGGTGATGGAACTACATCATAATCCTTTGAATGCCTTTCATGCTTTCATGCTAATTGAAAAGCTTATGCAAATTTGCACACACATAGGTATTCGACTCTGTTCTTTTTTTTCTCTCTCTCCTCAACATGATGAGTGAGTTTAATTCATTTACACACAATTCGTTTTTTATTGTTTTGCGGTTAAGCAAAATGTCATGGAAATTTTTACACAATTTTCTACAACAAAGGACAGTAGCTGCTGTTGGAATAAAATAACACCAAAACATATGCCCGCATGGAATATCATAAAACATTGTAATCCTCTCGAACAAAAAATCAACACTTTGATAAATATCCCTTTTTGAGTGATACCCACCCACCTACCTGCATCGTTGTGTGTGGATGAGCTTCGTGGTTTCATTGCACCCAGATAACTCTAGCCTGTCTGTTCTATTTTTATGCCTCATGTCATGACCTACGTGCCCGAAAAGGTGATTCACTTCATGCTAGCTACCACTAATGTGTTTGTCTTACCATACTTTCAGCAGTTGTTTTTGTACTTCTCTTTTTATTCAGGTATCCTCCATAGACCTGGTTAGGAGTGGGTGCGGTGGGTGCTGGCAGAAAATTAAAATGCCCACGCAACCACATGTTTGTTCATGTGGTAACACACATACTCACTGGTTATCATAGAGATTAAAAGCCAGTTGATGTGTGCGATCCACATTTGCCACCAAAACTGCTATCGCATAGGTGACTCACTGTTGCCGGTACCTATATTTCGACATTCCTCTATCTTCTAGACCCAGAGCAACATCCCTGTTGCACCTTGCTCACATTAAAGTGAGTATATACTCCACACATGTTCCACTTGCAAAAAAAAACGAAAACTTTTTCATTATGCAGCACTATACATATGGTTGAAGGGCAAACATTGCAACTACAGTCGAGCCTTACATCTCTAACCATCGTTCCTTATCCGTATCCTGCCATACAATTTCAAATTGTCATCCATTGTATGTACTGTCACTACCCAGAGAAGGTCTCGTCGTATCGTCGTCACCATATCGCTGCCTATACTCACTACCCCCATACTACGCTACAAATCCCAGCCAATCCACTCGGCAAGTCATCTGAACGAAACTTTTAACCGTTCATTCATTTAACACTGCAAAAGTAAATAGCGCGAGTTTTTAATTAAATGAAAATCGTAACATGTAACGTTTCAGTCACGCTGCCGCCATGCCCTCACCTCATACTCACATCCAGTCCTTAGAGCTGTCCTTTTGTTCATCCTAAAGCTGTCCCGCTATTTATGCATCAGTACAAGCTTTTCCTATTCTTGCATCGTATAAAAACCTTGCACACATTCGTCCGCGCGAAGGGTAAATATTGATATCGCCTTCACACACACACGTACTCCTCGTACGTATCAAGAGATGATGGTTAACACGATTGGGGCAGATACACTACTTCGAGAACAAGTGCTATCTAAATCAGTTGACTGAATGTTGGTGTGACCATCATATCGGTTAAATTGTTGCTACTCAGTTCCGTTTCTATCGTTGTTACATGCAACTTTAGTAGGGTTGGCAGGAAAGGGTACAAACAAGATCCACGCTTTGTATAGTCTTAGCAATTTATGAGTCGATTAAGGAGGTCCTTCTAAAACCCACACGTCGTCTTCATAGCCAAGATGCTTAATGGAAGCTGAGAAAGTTCATTGAGTTTCTCCGGTTTGGTGAAAGGATGAACTTTCTCAAGCCCAACCCATTGTAAGTAATTATAATTGGGCTAAAGTTCTTTTGAAATAACCCTCCTGCGTAGAGCATGCCAAATAAAGTCTCTGTTGGCACGGTCAGAAGCCTTCTCAAAGTCTAAATATCCCGTAGGTCGACATAGGTAAATCCACTGCGGAAACTACAATACAATTTTGTTGGAGGGGGTTTCAAACACCCATATATCCCCTATGGTACAGATTAATACCGCAACCGGTTACCCTGTCTCTCCCATCCTCGAGGGCTTATGACGAACTTATTTACTTTTCCAGAATAACTCCTTGCTGGGTCCCATTATCTTATCGGCGCGAGTTTACACCGTAAACGTTTATCCCTGCCCTTTGCTGCACAGATTTAGAAACAAAAATTAGTTTCGATATTATAATTCTGTGACACTTCATTTGGCGCAGTCGGTAGAGTCGTTAAATGATTTTTTTTTTATTGAAACTGTTTATCTTTTGCAATACTTGAGGCATTATATTGAGGTAGGTAGGTTTTAAGATACCATTAAACAAGTTGTGAATTAATTATATCTATCAATATCCTTTTTGACTAAGTCTCTAAATAATCCACTTTCGGGACAGGCTTGTACCGAGACATGCTGCATCAACCTTTTTGCCCAGATAGGGCTGTCATCATATAGGTCCGAGGGCTGGTCCGCGGTCGTTCCAAAAAGTGGCACACCAATCGACCTATTATATATAACGTCTGTGCTTAGCGGGGAGAGCCATCTGACTTACCCAACCTCAAATGGATATCTTACCGTGACCGTGCAGTTTTCACCCGCTCAGTAACATTTCATTTTGTTCGGGAGATTGACGATCGTTCTATTATTCTACTAATCAGGCAAAAGTTTTGCCTTATTACCTCAAGCGCAAGCTAAACTAATCTTTGGCGCAGTCAGCAACGCACGAGCCGAATACAATAAGGAATCGCTTTTCAAATGGCTCTCTGTGCAATAAGATTGGCTTTTCTTAACTCTTTGGTGGTTAAGTAAGTAAGTTCAAGTATGTTGTGGTTTGTGGAAATACCCATTACCTGATTACTGCTATCGACAAATTTAAGCTATCAACGAATTTGGCGCAGTCGGTGAAGAAAGCAGAAGGTAAATTTAACGTTTGGCGTAGATAAACGAAATGCTTTTTAAATTAATCTCTGTAGATTTAAAAACTTTTCGTCAACTCTCTGCTGGCTAAATGAGTCAGTTCAAAATTGTTCTAGTTTATCAAAACAGCCAGACAGAGTTTTGGCTAAATCGTCGACTCACGAACGAACCTGGTTTCTGCTATCAAACAAATTTCCACTGCCAATGCTTGTGGCGCAGTCGGGAAAGAAAACTTAACTTTGGCGCAGTTAAGAACGCAAGCGCGAGTAAGTGAGTGAATCGACTCTTGAATCGAATATTGTTTTCTGATCAATACGAATTTTACTCTAATTTTAAGGTAATAATTATTACCAAAATTAAAAAAAAGAAAAAAATAATAAAGAAGAAATTGCTGCCCTGCGGGACTCATTTTTATTAAATCAATAATATTGTCATTCCTTAAGCGTATCGCAGATTAAATTTACTTTTCCTTCACACTGTAGAACAACTTTAAACACGACACAACGTAAACACAGTTTAAAAAAAAATTAAAAAAAAAACAGCCATTTCTGAGGTTACGACGACTCACCTATTTTGCTCTCGCATGCCTTTCAACATTGAAAACTAAGCACGAAACTCTTGTCCAGAAAGGAATTGTGTCCTCGTCCTCCTTCCATTTCCTTATGTTATTCGTTCCACCACCACTACTATACAACTAAACACACACCAAATGCTTGCGTGTGAGTGTTTGAGCAGGACTCCGCCGGCCGCCGCCGATGCATGGTGCTTGGTGCCCCATTAACCGCTAGGCATAAGGATGTGTGCTTTGGTATAATGAATGAACCTTTGCGGTCTTTTTGCATATGTAGCACATAATATACCGTAAAATTAGCATTGCTATGCTGTATGTGGATGGCTAATGCCGGGCACGACGAGAGTAATTATTAGTTTTTAAGTAGAAAGGTGAAATAAGGCGACTCGTTGTCCCAACGGGCTGTGAGTGTTGGTAGTAGTTCTCGACTGCACGGTTCAAGTTTCAATTTTCGTAATTGTATTCAGGTGAGGAGTTTTTCGCAATCTTGGTTCCTTAAACATTCTTCCATATAGTGTAGGTACCTAGTGTCCCCACAATCATTCGCTTAACATTGGATTTTAATTAGCACTTGTAAAAAATTGTGCAACTATTGTAGATTTACTTTTTTCGTATGCATTATGTGGTTGTTGTAGTTTTTGGGTAATGAATATCGCGACTTTAATTAGTGTAAGTGGTTACTGGTCATTACTGCGAAAACCACACACCATTGGATGAAATGCTTACACACACGTGTGAATTGTGATCCAACCAAAAGATGACCGTGGGCAATAATTGATGAACTTTTGTCTGGCTTCTGTAGGTATATGGGAAGAGGGGAACTAAACTATAGAAGGACTTGTACCTATACAAGGATTTATGAGCACCATGAACATTGCCACGATAACGAAACTTCATGAATTCGGTCTGAAGATTTGGGGTCAACCATAAGTTCCTGCATAATTTTTCTATTGCTCTTTATTTGGCGCAGTCGGTAGTGACGTAATATTTCTTATAGTACTTTCTCTAATCTTTTGGTTCTTAGGTGGCAGACTGAAAGTTCCTCATTAAGTATGCAGCTTTAAACAGCGGATTCTACTCAACCGGTTGTTTGCGGCTTGTAAATTGTAACCGAAAACTGAGTCGCCCATATTAAGGCCCATAAATAAATATAAAATTTCAGCGTTCAAAAATTCAGAAAACTGAAATAAACATTTGAAAGTTTTAAATCGTTTTTCATGTCGTTGTTGTAGTTCTTGATTAAAAAATTTCGAAAGCTTCGTATATAGTCAGAAAACCAATATTTAACAACGAGCGGTGACTGGCATATGGTTGTGGGAAATCTAAGCGTTCGAAAGAAAATTTTACAGTTATTATGGTTATGCATTAAGCGTACGGATATTATGATTACGCATAAAGCGTTACAATTTATAAAAGTTTATTAACTTTTTTTGCTATGCAAAAGGCGTCAAAGAATTTCGAGTCACTTAAGACTTATTCTTGATCTCAAAATCATATGATACCATCTAAGCGTGAAATTCAAAATATTCAAAATGGGTCCGGTTATAAAAATTGAAAACATCAGTGCTTGTTGGAATAGACTGTTGTTCATTAAAAAGCCCAGGCAAACTGTCTAAAAAAACATAGTCGGATTAAACTTCATCTTGCATTAAGATTTATTTGGCGCAGTCGTCCCATAGAGTCAAAGTGAAATATATGAGAGTGTCAGGAATTTGGCGCAGTCAACCAGTTAATTGATAGCGACCCAAGCAACATGCAAAAAAGAAACAGCATGTCGTTAATTTTTTTTGCGTTATTATGATATCAAGTAGCGTGCGATTTTGAGTGTTAAAACTGGGTCAGCCCGGTAACAGATATCGAAGACATCAGTCCTTTTGTGTAAAAGACACTTGTTTCGTAAATCCAAGCCAACATTGTCTAAATAACACAATCGGAATAAGTACCAACTAGTGAATGAGAATGAAACCATAAAATTGATAAGACAAAAGTGTCTGAACCTTTTAAACAATGTGGCGCAGTCGGTGAATGATTTTAATTCGAAATCTGTTTGAGAAACACTATTGCAGTAAGCTGTAGGAAGTGTCACACTTTATAAGTCTAGACAAATTTTCTTTATTATTTATGTGTATTAGCAGAAGCTTATCCAATGCCTGCTACACACGTTTCCATTTATTCACGCTTGACGGAAATACAGTCCCCCATGACATCAGATAAAGGCATCTCCTTGACTCTCCTTTTTTTATTGGCCTTCCATTATGTGCCAAGCAATTTAAAACTTTTATCAGCAAGGTATGACTTGACTTCCTTCATCGCTTATTATTATGATTTTTTTTTTGCTGACCTACTTACTGGCTGTACAGCAACCGGCTGGCAGCAAGGAATCTGCCTCCAGGAATCACACTCAAATGAGTAAAATAATAATAAAAGTTCACTTTACAAAAAAAAAAAAAGTTTGTCATTCAAAAAATTTATTATTAATTTTTAAAAATTATCACAAAATGAATTTTCCACCAAAGGACTTACACAAGATAAGTGTATTCCATAAGGACATAAAAAAAATCGCCTAATATCTTCATGTTTTCTTTCTTATTTTTTTGTCCTGTCTGTTGCGCCTCTGTCACAATTGCCGTCCTCATATAATCTTTGGACCGAACATCACAGCCTTTTTTAGTGTTCTATATTGAAGTGTAACAACATTTTGTAACTCAATAAGGACGAAGATTTCCGAGGTGACAGAGACGCGACGCGGCGCGGTACACCATTCAGGGAACAGATGTTTTGTTGCTGTGCCTTTTTACGAATTTATTCTACGTACGAGTATTGAAACTCCCCTGGTGGGAGCTTTCTTTCCCTTGCTCATCTGAATCCCAGTTCCGGCTTTAGAAAGGAAGTAGAAATAAGGCAAATCCTTAGTGGCATCGTGGTGACGAATGTGTGTCGTAAGGCGTTCATGTATACAAAATGAAAAATTTCATCGCCCCCCATGAATCCATCTTCTTGTGGACAAACATCAGTCACACGTTGGATGACACGTGCTAAAAGGCTCAAAGGGGAATCAAATTCATTGAAGAAGATGACAGGCGGAATGCGTAGGCATGGATGTGTTATGAAGATTTATATCCTTTTTTTTTACCCAAATAGTATTTTTTTTTTAGTTCTCTTTTTACGTGCGTAGGTCTTGCCTAGGAATGTCGTCGGCAGATCCTAGGACTCTCCTGCGTATCTTACAATTTAAATTTCATTTTTTCTTCCAACATATTTGAACAAATAATGAGGACGAAAAAACATGAAAAAAAATAAGAACAACGATTAAAGACTGTTGCGCGACGCGTTTTGTAGTGGAGTTGGTAAAATTAAAAAGTTCACAGTAGAAAAAGGGAACGAAAGTCATTCAGGACGAAGAATTGAAGGTGCAAATGTGCGTGGCCAAGGTGGAAAATTTAAATTGCTTTGCACAACAAAATTTCACTTCGTTGACTATTTTTCTTTTTTTGCTTCACACTGTTCTATTAGATCGCGATAGAGATTAAAAAAAAGAAGGTAGAACGAGAAAGGCAATGTTTGTGTAAATCCGATTTGAACATCGCATCGATTGTGCCGCAGTTAGACTATGAAAAGGACGAAAGTTTGCATTTCTTGGCGGGTCTTGTAATTATTGTTTTGTCCCGTGAATAAAAGTGCGAAATAGCAAATAGACTCTGGTGCGGGTATTCTCGAACCTAGGTAAGGATGATAAATGTGTTTTGAAGTTTTATATTTCCATCAAGTTGTAGGACGAAGTCGGTTAAAAAGGAAAAGAAAAGTTTCAATAGATAAAAGATGTACATTTTTTTCAACAGCTAAATTTGCTACAGAATTACACAAATATAAAAAAATATTCTGCGCGAATTCCTTAGGAGTTTGTTAAGATTTTTTTAAGCGCTTTTATCTGCTTTATCATGAAAATATTGTTACGAGAAAGAATTTCTTAGAAAAATGTATTTCAATCTGGAAAGTTTAAAATACTTGGTCGCTTGTTTGCCTAGTTAGTTTAATGTTACATTTTCTATGAATCATTGAAACTTGAGTTTATGGGTGTTGTTGGACTGAAAACACTAAACAATTTGTATCGTAAAATTCTTATAAGTTTTTCATAACTTTTGCTTTAATTGAGAATACATGTTACTGGATAGTTATTGGATAATATGATTTTTACTGATAAATTTACCGGATCACAATTCGTTTCAATAAATACCAATTTCGTAGAGAAGAGCTAAGAAGAAAAAAAGTCGTTTTCGTTTGTTAATTTACGACGATTAACAATCCTGATATAAAAAGACTGCGGGTACAAGTTCAACAATGGCTGAAAAAGAATGTCGGATAACACTTATGTTAACAATTTTTTATTTATGGACACAAGAGCCATCGGCTTAGTTTACTTTTAATTTCAAACCCTTATACTGATTCCCATTTTTTTTTTACTTTATTATTTATTTATGTACTTCATAAATTTATTAACTTATTTATTCATTAATTTATTTATTTATTTATTTATTTAATTAATTAAAGACTTAGTTATGTCTTTTATTTCTTTATTTACTTATTTATTCATTCATATATTTACCTTTTTGCATAAATAACTTCTACTTATTTATAAATTTTTTAATTATTAAATTATTTATTTACTGAATTTGTAGTTTAATTGTAAATTGTGTAATTTAGGCATTTGTTTTTTTATTTTATTCATATCATTTTATCATTCATATATTTAAAAAAACTTGTCTGGCATACTTTAAAGCTGTATTATTATTATTTTTCCAATGCGAATTAGGTTTTTCATTAAATTAATTCCTGGAAAGTCTATTATTCCTAGGATTCCTGAAATGAATTTTAAGTTTGTTCGTTAAAAAAAAATATGAGTGGTACAGGGCAGCAGTTTCAGCTCTATGGCTTTTTTTAAACTTGTTACGTTTAAGTAATGGTAAAATTTTTAAGTAAAACATTTTAGAGCAATTTTGTAGGCTTACACTATGTATCCACCTGCCATAAAACAGCGATTAGCGGGAGACGATTCAAAATAAATCCCCAGAAGTGTCTCCACCGGACAAACATAAAATTCACTTGACACAAGAATTTTTTTGTTGGCAAATTGGCTCTTAAAAGGGAATCACGTTGACATTTTCCAGGAGCGAAAAACTATGTCGTTATAGAAATCGCAACAGAAAAATTTTTTCTGTCATACGTGGACAGCTTCGATATATTTTTTTTAGTTGCAAATGTTTTTGACTTGTGCGTAAAGGTTTAAAAGTGTCAAAAAGGGTGAATGAGTTTTATGAGGAGACTTATTTTTAGTTATTTGCCGAGTGGTTCAAATATGTATGATAAATCTCGGTATTTGGCAGAGATTAGTAGTTGAAGATTAGTTTTCGGTGAAGACATAGCATAAACACTGAACGTTGATTTGGTGACAAAACTATTTTCAAGCTTCAAGGAGTAAATTCATTATTGTGGAGATAAATTGATTACCTGAAACTATGATCTTCCGAATACAAGAGATGTCGGCCGCACATTTGTGCACACAAACAACAACAACATTAATTATGTTTTGAGTGCCGAAAGAAAAACAATTAAAATTACATAAATTTATGTTTGTTAACATACTTGAAAATCTAGGAAAAAAAAACAGTAAGTTCGTCTGTAATGAACTTCTAAATACCCGACCCTCTTTACCCATTAATACCAAATTTAAAATTTTTTGGTCTGTTTCATATACTGAATGTCAATTATTTGTTTTGGCCACGCCCTTGAAAAGGGGCGTAGGCTTAAAATTAAAGTCAATTTACTCTAATTTCGTTGGAATCACGAGAAAATGCGTTAAAAGCGAATATTTATACTTAAAAAAAAAAACAGTTTTTTCCAAAAACGCCTCCTAAAAGTGGGCGGAGCTCAATGTTTTGTATGCAACAATATTAGCATATCTTTAATATTTGTCGTACAATTTTTTCAATTTTGAATGCATTTCCCGAGAAATGAGGTTTTCAAAGACTTCAGATGTTAAAAGTAGGCTTGTTCAACAGAGTGGGCGGTCCAATTTTTATCTAATTAAAGGCTTCTGGTCGATATTGCTCTCCGACAAAATTTGAGTTCATATGTTTTGTCTATCTTGACGAAAAAAGCATTTTGAAATAAAATGTAAACTTGAGGTTGTCTGACATACAAGCCAATTGTGGGCGTGGCTGTGGGCGGATCTTCTCAATTTTCATACTTTGTACAAAATGAGAACCAAGCAACGCTTCAAGTTTCAGTTTCCTAGCTCAATTTTAAAGACCTCAAAACTGCATACATACGGACAGACGGACAAACGGGCAGACGGACAGACGGACAGGCGGACGGACGGACATGGCTTAATCGACTTACCTGTCGGTCTCGATCATATCTCTTTAAGGTCTTAGGGGTCTACGGCGAGGGGTCTTTTATGAGGCCAACCCACTTGTGAGTCTTTTTTTACCGACTGCGCCAAATACATTGCAAGTTACAGTTTGTTGTGATTGCAGAAAAAGTTTAAGGCTCGTCCATAGCGAAGAATTCAGAAAAAAAACAATTCCTGGGAGTCATTTAAAACCGATTAATTTAATAAATATTCGGCTTGTCCGTTATTGACTGCTCCAAAGAAAAGTTTATCTTGTGTCACTTCCACTGTTTTCCATACCGACTGCGCCAAATTCATTGGGAGCTCAAATTTACTGATAGAAATCAGGGTCAAGTGTAAGTCGACGATTTTGGGAAAATTTTAACAGCGTAGCATGAAAATGAGGATTTGCATGTTGCAAAATTAACTAGTTCCTTTCTCGACTTCGCCAAATTCATTTGGGGGTTTAAATTTGCAGATAGCAGAAATCAATCGACGACTTCGAGAAAAATTTATCTGCGAAATGAAAATGATGTTTTTTGAATAACATGAGGTTTTTTGAGTAACAGCTCCCTGTCAAGACTTCAAGTGTGTTTCGTTGTTAAAAGTATAATTTTTTATCTTCTCTTATCTTTGAAAACACTCAGCAAAAATAAAAAAAGTAAAAACATTTGGCGTATTGCAATAAATCAATAATTCGTTTGATGTATTTTTCGTGCAGATCCTTTTGGTACCTAAGAAGTTCTGAGAGTCATCATTTTTTATTACAGCTATTAATATATTGATCACGCGATTTTCGAAACAAAAATAACTTAAAATAGTTTTTCGCTTCTGTGTTTGCTGGCTCTTCAGCGGACTGCTGCAAATGCATTCTTCCGTACGCAGTGTTGGTCGGTGGTTACCGACGTCTTATTAGTCTCTTTGTATTGAGAAAACTGGAATCACAATCCTGATTTAATTTTTTTGCAATGAACAATGCACTTGTGCAAGTCTGCTAAAGAGCTAGCCGTAAATACAGTGACGAAATGCAATTTGTCGCATGTTTCATGCCCTGCATAGCGATTGTACTCTTAATTAAGATTAAATTTCTAAACCCCTTATTGTGCTTTTGTGAGGTTGCATGATCTTGCAACCTTCACTTTATGCAGTCATACCTACATAAGGTGAAGGTTGCAAGATCATGCCATGCTGATGAGCGAAAAGCAAATTTTTCTGTCGAAATTTCGACCGCTAGCATTTCTGTTTAAACTTAAAGTGAAAAATTGTTATCGTCTATCGTTACGATATCGTTGCTGTGGCGTTATTGTTTTTCTTATCCCTATCCATTTTGGAACAAATTTTGGACCACATCGATTTGTTGCAATCATTTTTGAAAACATGTGCCTCTGGTGTTGGTTTTTAAGGTCTTGTGCATTTTTTTTAACCCTGAAGTTAACCGAATTAGAATGAGCTCAAATAAGTTTGCCTCAATTATCTTATTAGTGCTCACGAGTTTCCAATCTTAAGCAAAGGTCATTCTCCATCCGCTCTCCTTCCTAATCCTTACAGCTACTTGCCGGCAAAGTAATAATCAAAACGCAGTTCTCTTCTATCGGGGGCTCTTCGTTCGCTAGGATAACAAGGCCACGACTAATTTGACATTTTAGTTCTCTTTGAATGAAAACTCTGAGATTTTTTCAAAAATAATCCTAAAGGCACCTTCGATTTTGAAGAGTCCAAACTAATCCCCAGCTTGATCCTATGCTACACACTCAACTAAAACCTTCGTCGTTACTGTATTTATGTCTAATTGTATGGCTTAAGGCGTCTTACAGAATCTTCTTTGATAGCATCTCTCCTTTGATTGCCATGTGCTGTACACCCACACACGAATGTACTCTTATATTCCTTTGATGTTTGTTTATGTTACATTTAATGATCTCTCTGTATCCATACACTTCATGATGTACTACTTGTTAGGACTTTTTTTTAATTGGGGGTCCACTCTCCAGCAATCCAACAACTTAACCTTCCCACATTTTATATAGATGAATGATTCTTTTCTGCCACTTGAGCCAGCTTTGATTTTACCTAATGAGTATAGCAAGCCAACTACTATCAAATCGGATCTTTGTGAAAAGTCCTCGGTTCGTGTGTCCTTGTTCGAGAATGATGATGTTGATTTTGTTCTAACGGTAAAAAAAATACATTTTTAATCTCCACAATTTCTTAAAGTTTCCAAAGAATCGAACAACAACAAAAAGAAATCCATTCACACAATTAATACAAATCAAAAGGTCCTTACGACACACATCATGCTCACTCACAGGTGTCCCCTTGGTTGTTTAGGAAATGGGACGTTTTTCTTTTTGCGTTTTTATTTTCATAATATCCTCGAGATATATCCTGCAGTGTTTTATTGTAGCTACCTTCAACTATTTATCTTTTTCCAGTGTTCATATTGTTTGTTGTTTCTTTCATTCTGTCAACCACCCACTTTTTATTTTTTTTGCTTCACCACATCCTGTGGACACTATGATGGCAAGTGCGTGTGCCTTGTGTAAAAATGATGAGTTATGATGAAAAAGATTTTTCCTTTCCTCCTTTATTTTTTCCTTTCACATATTAAGTGTGTTTCCGTGTGTGTTGATGTATGTCGTCCTATAATACTTACTTTTTGCTTATTGCTCAACTCAAGGATATTTTGTTTGTTTTTCTCCACTTTCTGCCTCTGTCCGTTGTTGTTGTTTTCTTCGTATTTTTTTTTTTTTTGTTGGATATATGCTTATGGTTATGATTTTTTTGTTGTCCTAAAGTAGTTCAAGTAACTAATTATTGTGCTGTTACAGGAAAACAGACTTAGATCTTCAAAGGACCTACTTCCTCTTCATCTTTCTATATGTAACGAGCTTTACTTTTGCGTCAATTTTGTTTTCGTATTTATCCTCATTTTTTAGACTACTTACTCCTGTGAGTATATGTCATTCACCTAATACACGTGTGAACCTAGAAAGGACTATCCTCCTTCAGTAAGGTGCAGTGAGGACGGTTCGAGCAAAGTGCCTCGACTCTCAATCTCAATGGTTTTGCATGTAACAAGCGTAGAAAACAGAAAATTATGTCACACTCACCACTACTATACCGAACTGAATCGTCGGCAGTCCAAGATATTCTAAGAAGTGCCATGCCAAGAAATACGTACACGTCAGGACGACACACCGCCTGTGTGTATGCGGGTGTTTATAGCTCCTGGTTTTATAGCCATATGTGTGTGTATTTTTGTTTTTATTTCTAAACACGTGAGAAAACTCCGAGTCCTTCCATTTACACTTGGGCGATTCTGATGCTGATGAGGAGGATGATTATGATGTTGCGGTGTTGGTGATGATGATGGTAGAAGGATCATGATGATAACCACAGCATTGACTGTGGCTGGCCGGGCGATATATATAATTTTCGTGGTACTCGTGTGCGTGTCGCTCCTTTCTGCATACCTGTGTCCTTTTTTTTTCTCACACCACAGTGGGGGAATAGGGCAAGAGTGGACTGATTGCAAGTCAAGCTAGAAGTAGGTCTGCCTATGTCATTAACGGGAACTTCGCCACTAAACAACTTCTGCCAACTACACTGGCACTTTGTTGGATTTGTTTTCGTTACGTAATGTAAGCGACCATTTCGTGGGTATGTGTGGGTGAATATGAAATTTTATACCTTGTACTTGTGGCCCGATTGTAGGCAGTGCATAAAACGCTTGAGTTTGTTTGGGACGCACAAAGTTTATTCTCGAAAGATTACTGTCATATAATGAGTTTTTATTTATGTATTGTGAACTTAATTATGCTTGACCTCAGAAAGATCCTTACTATTTAAAAGGTCCTTCGGAAAAAATTGAATCCAAATCCCCGTAAGTTGTTGACATCAACAGGTTTACAAATAAGTGAACACTGGAGGCTTGGATGTTGAAGTTGAGTTGTCACTTAGGGTTTCTGCGGTTAATATGGCGCACTTTTTAAACGTTTTAAACCAAAACTTTTTTTTTTAGAAAGATCTTTCCTTCAAAGTCGTTGACTTCAACATGTTTAAAAGATAGTGAGAACTTGATGCTTCCGTGTTGATTTTCGGGTAATATGGCGCACTTTTTTGTTTCTTTAGGCATTTTAACATGAACTTATTACTTTTTAAAGGAAACATTTTTATTGAATACATATAATAAAACCTAACATAGAAATTGAAAAAAAAGTGAATTCTTAGTTTTTTAATTATTTAATATTGTCTGACCTAAGAAAGAACTTTACTTAAAACGGCCTTTAACTTTTAAAAACAAAATACAGTCATTTCCTTTTAAGTAGTTGACTTAACAGGCTTACAAAATAGTGAGGACTCGGGGTTTGAATGTTGAAGCAGTTGAGCTCGGATCACTTCGGGTAAAATGGCGCACTTTCTTTATCTTTCCTAAATATTTTTGAAGCATGAACTTATTTCCGTTTTAAACGAAAACATTTGTTTAAAATAATGAAAACTTAACAAAAAAAAATGTGAAAATGATAGTTCTTATGGCGTTTTCTTATAAACACCGAATCGTGAAACTGGTGTAAAATACAGAAAAAAAAAGTTCTTTTCTCGTACACTTGAACGGAATCGTGCTCATGTTAATGTTCTTTTCAGCTCCGGATTAATTCGGTGTCGACACCGAACTCGAAATTTCGCCACGTGTTTTGTAACGGTGGAGCCTGGATGGAGTTCTTTGATTTTATATGTGAAGAGACGTTTTGGCTCAATTTTCGTTCGTGAAACGCGACTGAAAATGTATGAAATCGATAAAAACTCAAAGGTATCAGAATTCATTTTAAGTAAAAAGCACAAAAAACCGAAGCCCAAAAAATCACGCTACAAAATGTCAAAGCAATTTGACACGTAACATGAAGACTGCACCGGTGCAGTATTTGTCGTTCTGTACACAGTGAAACCAAGGAATTGTCGCGAACACCGAGTTTGACAGCTAGGTGTTGCTCGGTGTTCAGTGTTCAAAAGAAAACGCTATTAGTTTCTACCCCAAGTGTTCCATAACAGGCGTTATAGTAAGATGGTCAGTTGTCTGCTTCCACAAAACACAACTTTCACCCGATCTCATGCGAGATTTAAAGAAAACTCAACAGAAAGTCAACGTGAAGTGAATGGACTAGCGAAACTTCGCTTGAAAATTTAAATAAAATCAATGTAATGTTAAAACACAGCCTTGACCTGGTGGACGTCTTAGTTTAAAAAACAAAACACATTTAAACAAGGTTAATTAGCAAAGGGTAGTTCCTACAAGGCGTGAAATAAACAAAAAATATATTTCAAACAAAACCGAAGAAAAAACTATTTTTTAAATGCAATTTTTCTCCAATTTGAAGGCCAATTTGGTACACTCCCTTGGGTAATATGGGGACATATATGAATAACGGCGACATAAAAAATATCTGCTCCCTTTCATCCTTCTTCGAGTGTATGCTATGATTGTCCCCACCATAGTCGGCAAAAATGGTTTCTATGTAATTTACGACACTCAGATTTGTCGAATAATTTGACATTGGAACTTCTAAGACACTGACTTAAATAATGATTTAGAATACGCTCGAAATGATGATGATTTCGAAAGTGGTGCGGGATTTTTAATATTATATTTAAACTCCATATGGGCATAATGTCGCTCTTTCGCCATAATGCCCTTATGGAGTTTGCATGTAAATTAACCGCCGCAGCTTGTCTATTGTTAAACGACACTTGGGGAAGGACGAAAGAAGTTTTCGTATTTCTTTCTTCTGTTTTTGTTTTGTAGAAATTTAGAGATAGTTTTTTTAAGGTGCGCCACAATACTCCACCATGCGCCATAATGCCCGAGTTACCATTTCTTACTTTTCTTCGGCTTTCTTGCTAAATCTACTCTCTTACACGATTAATTTTATACAAACTCTGATGTACGTCCTTTCTGGTAAACCCTTATTTGTTAAATTTGGTTTGTTGGTGGTTGGTCAAAATTTAATCGTGTTTGGGCAGGTGCACCAAAGAAAAAATTCCGTGATTAACAAATAAAAAATATATTCGTGTTTTTTGGGGCCGCAATGAAGATTAAGAAAACAATTTTTTTGGCAGACTTGTGGTTAAAAAATTCCCATTATACGATGTCTATGTCAGAGTTCAATACCCAAGGCGTGTGTCAAACGAACATGACAGGATTCTTTAGAAGTCTCTGGGAGGATCCGTAAGGACTTCGAACCCCAAAGGCGAATAATCGCTGCAGTCTTATTAAAATTTCCAAGGCTTAACAGAAGGCGATTAAATTCTTTGCAACGCGTCCTTTAGACTTTATCGGCTTTCAGGAACCCCTGCACAGTATGAAAAAACAGTTATAGTGCCATAAATGCATTCATATCCAGAGGCGAACGAAATGATTGCGTTCTTTGTAGTTCTGGTTAATGTGTCATTCACGTTATTGCATCCTTCAGTGGGTGTTTTTTTTTTTCATTTTTCCATTCGACACCGAGGATAATCCTTCGTGTGCGATTTCCATTCTCCTGCGTAACCCATCAGTTCCCCCTCTCCGCGCATTTTTTGAATTCCCTTTTGAGCAGACAATTCTGCTTCAACAGAAGTGTAACACCACGACCACTAGCCCTGGGTATGCGAATGGCAAACGAGGCAACCCTTAGGGCAATATGGTCCTATGGACCGAGAATGGGGTGGTGGTTTTTCATCCATTCCAGTGTGTGTGTGTTTATGTGTGGCTTTATTTACTGCATCAGAAGTGTGTGGTTTCGCTGCAGCTTTTGACTCGTATATTAATTGAAAATGATGTGTCCTTTATGCAAGCATACACAATGGGCTTCTTCTCTGCGTGAGGTCTATTTGCGTCACATGAACTATCCAAGTGTATCAACACACAGGACATACAAGAATAAAGAGATACCAATGATGTGGCCTGGTTAGTCGTGAAATATTCTATGGAAACCATCAAGTTTGGTAGTGGTCCATTACCAGGATGAAATCAAAGTGCAACAGGTCAATATATGCCTACATTGCATAGTTATATACAAGGGGCGCATAGGGTGCTTTGTTGAGGTTCTAAATCCATTATCCTTTGTTCATCTTCGCAGAGTCTGTGTCTTGCACACCTGATGTGCTCGGCATTGGAAATGCGCCGCATTCCTTGCCGAGTGAATCTGTGAGTTTAAGTGGGTGTCTTCCAGGAGGCTCTTTGGTGTGGCTTGCATTCCGATAGAGATCATACGATTTGTTGTCGATTATTTAAATGGATGTTGGTTTATTGTCGGATAATTACTATAATTGTTTCGAAATTGGAAGATTGCCTCATATGTGGGGGAGTATGTTACCTCATAGCGTTGTGGTGTTTTGATTTTTCTCTGATTATCCCTCACTCGGTATAAATCACTGCTCGAGGCCGAGAGATGTCCTTTCTATTGTGTGCGGCTACTTAGGCAAACAACGCCCCCTCCCCAAGGCAAACTACGATTATGTAAACCCGATGTATAGTGTGGGCGAATGATGACATTATCTTGAACTTCTTTGGGTATGCCAGCCATATAGAGGATAACGTTAGACACAAAAGACCTCATCTGTGTCAGCTCAATTTGAACAAATAGATCACCGGATGCGACACAAAGGACCCAAAGACCTTTGCCAAAAAAAAAAGTTTTTTCTCCTTTGTACTGTTGTCCATGTTGGGCATCACCGTTGCTCTCACGTCAGGTTGTCTAGTCAAGTTCTGCGCACAAGCATATGTGATACCAAATTTTGTTGTATCACCCGGCAGTGGGAACAAAAATCGGCAACCACAAGTCATAATTTTTAAGTCTTTTTTCCCTGATAAAACCTCCGGCCTCTAGCCACGCAGGAAGTGGCGAAAAAACAGTGCAAACGCCCGCCTCCTTGATACATGAAAATCTTTTCAAAATGTTTTCCTTTTTAAAAAGCTATAAACGTAATCACTCGAAGAGCCAGTCAGCCCACTCAGACCTATTTTGAAAACTGGGTGTAAAGACGTGTGTAACATCGCCAAAATTTACCACCACCAACCTATTATAGCCCGGCCTATGTGAGGAGGTGGGTGTATACCTAGTCACAATTCATGGCACCATCTTCTTCCGTTGCTCCTGTAATCCATTATAAGCTGTGTCTGTCAAATGGGAGTAAGAAAGAAAATAAAGCAACAAGATTCCCAGGATCCATCAGGATAATAAAAATGTAGATACGCGTTTACCATCCCATGCTTCGTTGGTGACTTGTTGTTCGTTGGTGACTAAAGTAAATCATAGAAACGAACCCTCATCCTTGATGTGGAGAATCTTATTTGAAAAAAAAAAATCTTTTTACCTAAAGACGTCGTGTATCCTTTTGTTAGTTATAGTCATCGGAGTGCCGCGATAATTTTTACCCAAAATTTGTCGATTACTTTCAGTTTCTTGGAGGGTATTCTGAGTGGCACTAAAAATTGTTAGGGTCAAGCGCAATAAATATACGAAGCCATCTATCTTCTGTGCTGGTGTATAATTCTTTATTATTTTACAGCTAAATAATTTCAAGTATCAATTTTAATGAGCTGACTGCACTAGGACCCTACCAACCGCTCCCATTCCATTTTGAAGCTCGATTTCGTCGGTTAGAAGAGGGGCTTTACGTACTATACTCAGGATGAGCCATTAAAAATGAATGAAACGTAATGTATCTATAATTCTTCGCTCACATTTCATCTTCTTTTTCGTGGGAGTATTTTTAAGTTTTTTTTTTTTTTTCGTCGGTTTTTATAGCTTATTCATAGGCAAGAAAGTATCTCCCGTATCTTTTACATAGGTTCGGGGACCCTTCTTCCTCCATCCGCCACGTCGGTCGCCCCTGTAGCAATTCATGGATTGGTGTAGACATATTTCTTCCCTTGGCTTTTTGGAAATCCTTGTGTGCGGTTTTGGGTTCTCTATGAGCCATTAATTTATTCGTTGGAGTGTGCTATACTCCGGTGTATCTCTCATAGATTTCTTTTTGAAAGATTTTTATTAATTTTTTTTCCCCATCTTGTTCTTGGGTTTGGTTGTCAAAGTAAGGATATAATATACTTTTTTTCGGGAGTTGTTTTGTATTTTCCTGTCGGGTATTTTTGCCGGATGGTTGGGTTGTCTATTGCAAATTGGGGGCAACATTATCATCGTCATCATCATTAATGAATTCTTGTTTTGATTAGGTTTGTTATGGATGCCATGTATTGATACTTTCTTTCTCCATTTTTTTCCCTTATTTTGAAGAGAATTGTATCCCTGAGATTTACTTAATTATCATATTGTCTGCCTTTTGTGAAGAATTTTGTTTTATTGTAAACTGACGACGGTAAATTTCGACAAATGAATATCTATTTATTTGTGCCCTGTAGAAATACACATTACAATTGGAAAAGGATATTTTTTTGGGCTCTTGGATACTTCTACTTTGTTCCAGCTTAACCTTCATTTGTTTTCCCACAGCGGTGATATTAGGATGTAGTATAAAGTAATTTTCAACGTCCATTTAGCATGAGGATTTTTTTCTAAATGTCATGGAAATTACACACTGGCGACTGTTAAAGACAAACTACGCTTATGGAATTATAACTTAATCTTAAGGACTGACCAACATCAATGACCTTTCTATTTGGATAATTAGCTCATGATGAAATTCTGTCTCCATCGCGATAGACAAAAAAAATTTTGTAGGCATATGAAAAATAGGAAAAACCAAAGCTTCCACACGCAAGTGTTATGCCTCTCATGAAGGCAAAACAATAGTTAAGCCGGATTATTCAAAAGTTTCATCTCGCTGCCTGGTTTTTTGCGGCAAATCCAAGCCTGTATTATGTTATGATGGGGATAAAGAACACGGTCAGTTTGTCACAAACGCTCCTGGATTTTCTAATTTCCCTGCTCCACCACAGAATGTGAGTGTTCCCCTATCCCCAGAAGTCGACACCTCTAACCGAAATTTGATTCAAGAGTTTTTTAAATTTTGATTTAGAAAATGCTTCCCACCGAGAACATAAACAATTCGAGTCCGTTGTGTTTTGACGACGTTTTGAAAATTAATGAAAACCTTGCGAATTCGAATAATTCCCACAAAATTATATGGTTTTCGTTTCATGCCTCTTTAGATTTGAAATCTGATAAGAGGGAATTTATGCTGTGTTCTTGCACCAGATAAAGTTCTCGTGGAAAATCTTCGCAACATACTGGTCCTATAATAGCAATAGGATTCGGGCGTCCCAAGCAAAGCCAAAAAAGTTTAACGTGGATTCGATTTTTTTTATGCACAGGCGAATTTGAAGCGCTCAGAAAGGAGTACCTAGAGAGTGAAAAGAATAAACTGCCAGACACACGAGTAACTGAAGATTCGTTTTCCATCGAGTTAGCCTTCGAAGTGGCGTTGCTTTCTCAGAAAAGTTGGCATGGAAGCTCTCGATACCGGTGGAGGTTCGAAACGGTTAACTGAAAACAGCTTGCTAACCTGCACAAAACTCTCCAACTTGAGACAGGATACGACAGACCTTGTCTGGTTGCAGACATCCAGAACTGGCACAAGACTTGTGAGACATGCAAAGCAAAAAGACCCTTGAATGTTATTACTCGACCGCCGGGGATGGGTAAATAGCCATTCACAGAAAGAATATTCCAACGTTTCTACATTGACTTCTTAGGGGGTGTGCCATGATATCTCGAAAACCATAATCATGAAAAAAAATCTCGAATACCAAAAATCTCGAAAAGTGAAATCTCGAACAAAAAAAAAACTAGAATTACAAAAATCTGTTATACTGTAAATGTATATAATTTTGAAAATTGGCGAAAAATTTCCACAATATATGGCCAAGCAGGAAATATGTATGGGAGGTGTGCTGCCCCCTGCAACCCCCAGCCTGACTTTTTTTCTTAGATCCCCTTAGATTTCACGAACTTAAAAATAAAAAAAAAAAATCTTGGAAAACTTTTTTGCATTCAAGATTTCGTCTTTCGAGATTTTTGTTAATTCGAGATTTTGTACCATGGACAAAGAATGAAGTACGCATTTTTTGTGGTCCTGAACCCTGAAAAGCACCGTTTCAATTGTTAAAAGGGAAACAAAGAATCCCGTTTTTTACAACGACAAAAATCTAAAATGGACAAATTCTCGAAAATCGGTGTCATAAATTTTGAATGTACAAAATCTTAAAACTCAAAAATCTCCAATAAAATTAAGAAGTTGCCAGATGTTTTTATGAAATATTCTGCTGGTTAAACAGTTGCGGGGGTAAACTTTGGTGTTTCTGTGCAGAGGTTTCATGATGGGCTCATCAGCGTTTGTGTTGGATCGAGAATTACTTTCTTCTTCTATCTTTTCTATCCCCAAATTCTTTTCGCTCGTGATGTGCTGCGCATTTTAAGGGTAATCATATCCCCTTGATCAGCAGCAATAAAAAAAGGAAAAAAATCACTCTTTTCACAAACCTCTTTTATGGAACTTTTAAACATTTGCACACCACCTATATAACAGTTTGAGACTCGAAAAACGAATATTACAAATTTGTCACAATTCCTTTTTCTGTTGGGATTTGGGGAAAACAAAACTGTTGTTCTCTCCTTTCGATCCTCTTTTGAGAGCCTAATTGACAACTTAAGGATGCTCGTGCCAAATTAATCTGATGTTTGTCCGGTGGAGACACTTCGGGATTTATATCCCACTAATCGCAGGCTTATAGCCGATTGAGATATAGTATAATGTTTTTCTTCCTACCATGGAGTGCTCTCGTTGTACATTCACAGTCTCTATGATTTTGTAAACTTCAAAGCCTTCTAGATTCTTTGGGTATTTCGGCTCTTGTTGCTTAAATATTTTTCTATAATGCGCCTTCGCCGCAGATAGCAGACATAGGCACATCGATTCTGGCCAGTGATCTTCTGTTGTCAGATCAGTTCGCGTAGCGAAAAGCATTTCTAAAATCCAGTGTTAGACTCTAATCATTTATCACATGGTAAAAAAGTAAACCTTATGAGTTTCAGAATTGTTTTCCTTCCAAAAATTTATAAATTATATTCAAACTTTTCCTTAAATTGACTTCTAGTAGATAATTCCAATGATCAGAGAAATTCCAATGATCAGTCAATTTAAGAAAAGTTTTAATATTGTTTATTTTTTAATTTAGGCAAAAAAATTTTAAACTCATAAATTTTATTTTGAAAATTGTTTGAATACATTGTTTTCTCAATTGTCTATTTGCATGAAAACAAATTTTTCAATGATGCAAACTGATGATGCACAGATAGCTATGATCAGATCCTAAAATTTTTGTGTTGTATCATGAAGCCAACTTTTTTCGGCAATGACTTGCACAGCTAATTCAACCAACCTTGTGGTAACAGAGTGCCTATCCGAATATACGGAAGTATCTCATTGCAAGTAATTCTTTGATCTACAGGATCTCTCCTATTGGTTCTCCTGAAGGAGTATTTTCTTTATAGAACAAAGTCAAGTACCCTACCTTCCATTTTTCTGGAAACATTTTTTCTTTGATAAACAATTTTTTTTGTTTTTATTTGGTAAGTAGAATGCTGCATTGTGACTGTCTAATGTATCCCTATCTAAGAGCATACTTGGAAGCTCTCCTCAATGCAGTTTCTTTTAAGATTAAAAGGATCAGAAATGGCTCTTGTAGTGATGGTATATTCTCAACTTAGGATTGGTTTTTGCCCCAGTAGGTATTTATGTCTTTTTGGGATTTGTCGTTATTGCTCCAAAGGATCCCAGCAGATGCTCTGGAGCTCCACCGATCTCGTCGCAGAATCTGCACAGAGTTCAATTATGGTCATTTTCTGTTAGGGTTAACGGGTTGTTCCTGTTCTGATGCCGATGTATGCTTTGAATCTTTTCTGGTTGTGTTTCACAAATTTTTTTTTAACGCTTGTCCCATCCTTTGAGCGTTTTTTAGCTTCTTGCACTGTTTTCCCATCTTTAGTTTCAAGAATTCTTCTTTTAGGATCTCCTATTCTGCATAAGGGCTAAAATGCCCCAATTTCGCCAGAGAGTCAGCCTGCTTTATTCTCCTTTATCCCATGGACATGACCAGGAGTCCAGCAGAGGGTAATGTGGTCTCCTCTTCCTAAATCATTAGTTTTTTGGGGAAATACCCACAAAAGTTGGAACTTTATAGCATGGGAGTTAAGTGGTAGCCTGACTATTAAATTATAGGTGTTTGGGTTGGGCACATCTGTCTATGCGGCGTAGATCCAAGTCTGAAAGATGCTGCTATTATTTTGATGTATTGCCACTATGAATGTGGTCTAGTTTTCTATTTACAGCTTTACTCAGAATTCGATCAGGTCCTGGTATCAGGTTCCCTGAGCCACACTACAATTGTAAAGGCTGATTTGCAGTAACTTCATTGTTTTATGGTAGTCATTCTTGCAGGCCTCGCTATTTGGCCGAAATCAAGGCATTTAATACGTTTTTTAAGCAGCGTGCTTTTGACGTGGTTTACCGAGAATCTTCATTTATTTGACCGTTTAATATTCTGAAATAAAAATGGATCTCATTTTTATGTACAGACCCTGATGTAAGTTTAACTACTTTCCACAAATTCATCCGTATACCATTGTTAAGTATACATAATGGCTGACAAATTCCCGCCCCTTAACACTTAATAAAAAAATGCAGGAAACGCAGTAAAACAACACCATGTGCATTTTATTCCACTTATGAATGAGCACAGATTTAATTGATCAGCCTTGTTATTAAAATCAATTCTAAATTAATCGCATGATTACGAAACAAACTTTCAGTGTCTACCACATTGTCAGAGACTGTCCCGCACACGCATTAAGCGGACACATCCACAAGCTGCAAAAAAAAAACAACAAATAATTAAAAACAGAATCTTTTTTAAATTTCCTTTTTATCTGAAATGTTTTTCACTATCGCCCATAAGCCACACACTTTTAGTTCCAATAAAAAAAAAGGCACACGACACGCCAAAATCTAATAAAACGCAAAAAACACGTGTAATTTACGCCCAATTAACGACTTTTGATTCGAAACGATTATTTTCGAATGGGATGGTTTATCGACCGAAAATCTGCCACCGATTAATTAATGAAGTTTTTTTTTCATACTCTTTTCCCCACACATACACGTCACATACGATAAAATGACACACGCATACAGCTTGTCATCATCACATATCAATCGTAGAAATTATTAAGTATTTTTTTCCATAGGTTTAAATGTTTTATTTTATTTTATTTAAAAAAAAGTTTTTATTTTTAATTTTTTGATGGCGCATAATGTTTGCACATATTTTTTGTATAGAAAATTTTATATTGTGTGTGTGTGTGTTCTTTTATATTTTAATTTTCCTTTTTTTTAGCGTCTTGTGTTATCGTCGTTCGTTAGTTGTTCGCGAGTGTGTATGATGCGCTCTTAAAATTTTTTCCGTTAGTTTTCGACATTTTCGATGTGTACTTTTAAATTTTTCTGTTATTTTATTGTGATTTGTTTAATGTTGTGTGCAGTGCACAAAATGAATTATTTAAATTAATCAGCTTTTTATTTTTTCTCTTTTTGTTGCAGGTAAGGATCAACGAAAAACTTATTTATATATTAAACGATATGGTAAGCAATTAAATAATATTATAGAGCTTAACAATTTATGCAGTATTATAGTTGAATTTTATTTTTTCATCCAGAACTTTATATGTGTTGCAGTTTTGTTTGAATTCGTTAGTTGTAGGCGATCATTTAGGTATGATTCAGTTTAAGGTGATTATTATTTTTATTAATACACATGTCCTCTTACCTACACACTTTAGGGGGCACTGCAGCCCGTTTCAGACCTGGTTCGCAAAAAACAAGCTTAACAGGCCAGTTCTGTTCTTAGCTAGCCGTCAACAATTTTGTTTTTGAAGCTAGCTGATCTCCACTCCCACTTGCGTGACCCGCCTAAGCCTTGGTGCTCCTCTAATGCAACCAAAAATCTCTTAAATTTCAAGTCAGCTTAGACCGGTAGGGCTTTGGTACTCAGTTGCCTTCTGGTCCCAAGGAAGCAGCGGCTGTACAAGTTGTTCTTCGTTTGATTGCAGCCCTAGTCAGTTTGTCTGAATTTCTAGCGGAGCCTTGGTAGACGTACCTAGTCCCTCAAAATAATAACCGTCTCTGCTTATATTTTGTTTATTCGATGCTTTCGTCTCAGTGCTTGCAAAATCTTCACTGACATGTCTTCTTCGGATAACGTCAATGATGACTAATTGTGCCGACTTTTGAATATCGCGCCTCTTGCGTTGGCGCGTGTTTTCCACACGATTCTTGCGAGTCAAGAAAGTCACATGACAACGCGTCAAGTTTTGTCATTCTGCACAAACAGTCGAAATGGACAGAGATGTCACAGCTTATCACTGTCCCATATAGAGGGTCTCTGTAGATGCCGTCATTTCCTGTCTTAAAGTCAATGAAAAGTTGATGACTATGGATTTGGAACTCTTGTTTTTTTTCCAATATATGTGACCAAATAAGAAATGGCGGACTTTCTTTGCATAAAGCTACATTGATGTGGACCTAGGAGGGCGTTAATAAACCGCTTAAGGTATTTACAAAAAGTGGCAGAAAAGATCTTGTATGCGATGCTAAGGAGAGTAATGCCTCATAGTAAGTGTGGCTAAGAGGGTGTCGTTCCATCTTAATTTCCATTCATCAGGAGTGCTGTCCTCTAAACGCAATTCGCTTAAAATTGAATGTTCCTGACTACATCATCGCCAGCCAGTTCAAAAAGTTCAAGAACTTCATTGCATTAATATGCTGAAAAAATACAACTGCTTCTTCCCCTTAATTTAAAGGTCGAGGGAGCCGCAGGTTTTCTTACAATAGATTGAATAGTTCATACTGCCTGGCAGCGAAATTTAGTTCGTCTTCGCCGTTTACAGTCTCGAGAAGTGGTTTTTAGAAATTCTCAGACTGCGATTCTATACTGCGATGCTCCCTGCAGGTTTTTCCTACAGGCTTCGTCTCGACCCTTGTATCCTTTAGAGGTTCTTTAACCTTTTGTTACAACTTTTGAACATCACTTATAAGCATCTCGCTATAATTTTCATGTCCTGAGGTGCCGATTTTCTTCTCTCCTCTCATTTTTAGTAAGCTTGCGATCAAGGATCTATGATCCATAAAATGTGTAGCACATGGTGGCCGGAGAGAATTCAGGGAGAGAGGAGAAAAAAGAGCTCCCGAAAATAAAGCTGTAAAATCAGTAATTTGGCGTCTCCATTTGTCAGATAAATGCCCTGCCGATTTTGTTTGTCCGTTCTTTTGTATGTGTGAAGGCTTAAGGCTTTAAAAACTAAGCTAGAGAGCTGGAACTTGGGGCACGGCTTGGTCCTTATGTTGCACAGGTAAAATCTTACAATTGGTCATATTTACCGACGGCCGGTAAATTCAGATTTGAATTCACATTTAAAATACAAATATGAATTTATTTTCAATTTACATAAATTCATATTTTATTTCAAAATACATTTCGACAACGTTAAACAAGGCATAGGAAATCGAATGCTTGTCTATAAAATGCGTGGCTAAAACCTTTAAACCCATTCCTAAATAGGGTATGTTTTTAGAAGTTCGTTACAGCCGAACTCTTGAAAGCACTCACTTCACGGTCGAGTTCCTTTAATAACTCGATTTAAATTTTTGGTCTCCAATAGTTGAGTACTTCTTGATGGCACACGTTATTGCGAGTACTGATAAAAGCTCTCTCAGGATTCCTTACTCCTTGCGATGACAAGCGGCAAAAAGTGGGCCAATCCTACCCTTGATTTTGCCAGATTCATGTTGTTTAACTGAGCTTGATTGAAGTTAATGAAAATGTTACGTATACGCCCCAGTATACCTTTGATTATATGAAAAAAAATATAGATTGACATTGTTTCTATGAAAAGACAATTTTCGCCACGAATTTCAACAAAAAATAATGCGGTTAGCGATAGCTTAATTGGTTAAAACAGTAGTACCCGCGATAGGTGAAGTAAACAGGATCATGCCCTGCCGATGACCCGCATACTTATTTTTATTGTTAAATTTTATCCGCAAGTATTTTATTTTAAAATTCAAATTTTTGTTTATTTACATAGGAGCCTGCAACAATAGTTTTATTTTTATTAATACTTAATTGATTGCTATTTTAATGTTAATTTGTTCATCAAAGTAATTATTAATATACTCGTAATTAAATATACTCGTAAAAAGGTTAATTTATCAAAACATTGCGTAGTAATTAAAAATTATTTACTGTAATTGAAACAATGCGTGAAGCGTAATTAATTATAAAACGGTTAAATGGGCCAACAATGTTTTTATTTTGATTAATGCTTCTTTAACAGAGCTTATTATTATAAATGCATTTTTTTTTCACTTTTATTGACTGCTTTTCTCGCTAAATTATTCATGAAGCTCCTTATTCATCTGGATTTTCGAAGCTAGTGCAAAAATACTTTGAGGTTTACTCAGCTTACTAAGCCAGGTATGCTTAGCTCCACATTAACTGGAAGCCCCTAAATATAGTTGCTTATCCTGTTCCATTCTACTCTTACTTATCAAACTAAGCAGCAAACTGCAGTCGTCTTGATAATCTTGTTTTTTGGCTTTTTGACTCAGTACCTACTAGGTGTATAGTGCATATAAAGTTGGAGGAGTAACATGCATACAAATATCAAACTATTTCGATGTACCTAATCATGTCATAAAAAAAGTTTAAGCGGTTACTAGAAACTTTCAAGATGAACAGAAACCAATGAAACAACATTGCCTAAAAAAAATAAGGAGGGAGGAGTAACACATCTGTAAAACTGTTTGCTGGTTTCGAGGTGCGGTGCCCAACTTACATTTTGACTCGTATAAGACTACAAGATTCTTATAAGAGTTATGTCCAAGAAAGCTCTTAGAATTTCACCCATGTAGACTGTTATAAGAGTCTAATAAGAGTATTTATGATTTCTACACAATTTTACACTTTTTCAAAGACCCCACAAACTGGCTAGCTGTATTTATTGTATTTTTTTTGGGAAAAAATATATTGGGTATCTATCAAATGATAGTTGTCATATTTTGTATTCGGTCTGTTTTGAGGTGAAATGTTTTTGGGAACCCTTTAAGGAAGAAAAAGGGTTTTCTTTACAGGCAATGGCCGAAACAATGAAGTCATCTTATAAGACCAAAGATTTTATAACCAAAGCAAATCTCACCTTACAAGAGTTGGAGACTTTTGCTCCTTTTATAAGATTTAAGCTCTTATAACACTCTAAATATACTCTTGTAATTAGAGTTAAGCGCTATTAGATTGATACTCCTTTACGAAGAGTGCTTCAAGATCATTTTTTGATCTTATAACAAGATCTTATGCTCGATGAGTATGAAGAGCCCTATAAGAGTCTTATATGAGTTATTTTGACATTTTTAGAGTGTAACTCTGAAGAGTATGTTGGTTGGGTGTTGAACATGAGCCAATATAAGAACACTGTTGTAAATAAAAACCAGAGGGAGGAAGGTGCTCATAAAGCCAACAACCCATTCTTTGATTCATATCAAGGGAGAACAAATATACTCGAAACGGAATTATAAAAAATTTGTTAGCAGGTAAACTGACTGCAAGTTTCGTGTTTGACAAATATTGCAAACGTTTGCTCACAGGCATCGCGCTTCAAAAAAAATCTCTTTCCAAAGTGTATCTATCAAAGGGAGGAGTTACACACACAGAAGGGACGAGTAACAAAATGTATGTCGATTGACGATTAAAAATCCACAAATTTATTAGAAAATTTTAAAATAATTTGACAGGATTAAGCGTTCTGTTCTTTGCTCCTTGTTTGGTTATAGTCCTTCAGTACTGCAAAAGCTTACAGTTTAGTTCTTGGAAAGGATTTTCTGTTTTCCTTCATGCTACACTACTGTGTCGTCACGGAAAATCCAAACTGGTCATATAGCATGGTCGTAACCATAAAACCTATTTTACGTGATCCCGTCCCGAACTGTGATAAGACAGCGAATTCATTCATCTAAATTACAACATCACTATAAAAACGTAGATGTATAAACTCAATTGATACATTGTGCCGCCCCACAAGGAAGATACAACTTAAGGTGAGCGAGCACACGTCGATTTATGAGGAGATAAATCGACAAACTCTAGATAAACTACCATGGAACCTCTAATTCGGTTCTATGCATTTTGAAAGAGCTGTGTTAAATCTTTAATTAGATAACTTTTGATCCGTTCCTCTTGCACGAAACGGCTACGTATAAAAGCCAACTGAACGGAACATACCCATCTCGTTTACGACCGTTGCCATGTTTTTCATTCGAGAAGAGATGGGATAGAAAATACGACCTGCTTCGTGGGCAGCAGTAAATCCTTTCACTTTTTTCCCATCGTCCTGTCCTATTTTCTTTTCATTTTTTCTTTTTTTTCAATGGTCACCAAAGTACTATCCACTCGATTAATGGGGCTGCTGGGCGGTGTAACACAGACTGAACACTAAGTGTAGGGATGCTGCTGCTGCGGCAATGCCATATAAATTCAACGCAAGGCTATATAACCTAAAACTCGAGCGATAATATCCTCAGGTGATGTACTCGTTCAATGGTGTAGTCACTGTTCGCTGTGCCACTGCCATCATACGGGCCGTCTATTTTTCACCGCATTCTATGTTGGGTGTATGTGTACATTTCTAAGAGCTGAACAAAATTCTCACCATCCCTTATTGCCAACCCTGTGGTGAACGGGGGTGCGCAGATACATTTTGCCCAGTTTGCTCGTAATTGAATTTTAAATAAACTATAACGTCTGTCCACACAAAATACACAATTTTACGAGACTTGTCGTATAAAATATTTAAGTTTACATTTCACAATTTCCAAAGCTTCTACATTATACTGGAGTGGGACTTTCTTCGCCGCGTGCAACCACAATAAGATGGTTTGTGCAAAAGCAACCAACAAGCAGTTATCATTTCTGTACGTAATATCCTAGCGCCCTTCTTAAGAGGTACATAGATGCTTTCTATAGCCTACACCTGAAGGCGGCTTCGTAAGTAGCTGCGGTTATTTTTCTCATTTCGAACCGCAAGGAGATGTTGTAGGTAGATGAAGAAAATATTAAGAAAGTGATTTTTCTCGGCCTTAATGCAGGTGGTTGGATGAGATAGATACATTCGTATCTCATACCGCACATATTTTTATTACTATAGCTGCTGTAATATGAACGGCGCTGCGACGTTGGTAGTCAGATGGGATGTGCAGTGTACATGTATGTCTCAAAGATGCAATTTTAATATTGCAAGTAAGTATTTTGTTGTGAGAAATATCTAGGATATAAAGGATTTTTTTTTGTGGCACTGTGTGCATAAAAACATACACCCTGCTGCTGGTGCATGCGCCATTTTTGAGTGTAATTACAGTTGCCACAGTGTCGGTATACTCGTATATGGTGTTTATCGGGGGAATGGGTGTTTGTGGACTTACGCTGTGAGTAGTTTTATGGAATAATATCCTTATGCACACATACACTGGCTGAATATCCACCTACGGTAGATGCATTTACGGTTTCCTTTGGGTTGCAGAAATTTAATCCTTCCTATGTAGATAGAGAACTGATAAATAAATCCTCTTCGGAAGAAATAAATGTTGCAATGGTTTTCCATTTTTACTCCCATATCATGTTTTCCCAAGAAAAATGTGCTAAATTTGTAATATTGGCTGATGTTGTAACTGTCCGTATTAGGTTTGTCGAGTAAGGTCTATCCAAACAGGTAAATCGTTTTGAGATTATTTGCCCCATAGTCTTGTATGAACAAAGTATAGAACTAAGTGTTTTCCACATAAATTCGATTCAGAATTCGTTCTCGATCATATAACCTTAATGTCTGAGGCGTCTAAGATTATGATTTCACAGTGTTAAAAGCTATGTGACAAACTTAATATAGGAGATATTTTAAGTGTGATTCATAGTTTGTTACATAGAGAAATAATCACTGTAGACTCCCAAGACCTTAAGGGCATATGATCGAGACAGAATTGTAAGTCGAATGAGGCATGTCCGTCCGTCCGTGTGTCGGTAGTTTTTAGGCCTTACATTTTTAGGTAGGAACTTGAAACGTGATATCTATTCCTTCAAAGTCTTGAAGCAGTACAAGTTTCAAAATTTTTGAAATCTGCCCTGACATGCCCACTTCATTTAAGCACGAAAAATCAAAGTTGTCGTAGGAAGCTGAAATTTGGCGTGCCATATCCTCGCTTTATTGTGTTTTGTGATCGGCATTTACCGAAAGAGCGAAATCCGCCCCATGTAGGCGTGGTCGTAATAAACGGTTATTATTTGACTTGTATTTGCTTTAAGTTCAAAAAACTTGCACCTTAAAATGATCAACTCAAACGACCAAATGTTTACCACGCCCACTTTTGGGGGTGTTTTTAAGTATAAACCAAATTTTTTAATTACAAATGCAATCTCTACGTCTAGACGTGTCATAAAAATACCACATAAAAAAGGTATGCAAATAAAAACTCGGTGCTAAAAAGGGCTTGATGCCACGCCTATTTCTTAAGGAAGGATTATGAGAAAATCTAAATACAATAATAAGTTAATAGAAACTAAAATTTAACAACCAAGATGTATGTCATGAATCTATATTCTTCGGTTTTTTTAACCTGAAGTTGTTTTGGTAGGTTTTTTTTTCAAATCCACTCTGAACGCCAAGAATTGATTTGATGTTGAGTTGAATGACGTTGCCTTTTGGAAATCAAATTTGCAAAGATTTTAATTTTTGCCTCAATTTTGGGTGCGCATATCTGGAAACCGAATGGCCGATCTGAAATCTGCATACATTTTCCAGGTCAGCGATTCTCCTCTTTTCATTTCAAACAAAACCTTTATATTTGACAAAGATACACGAGTTTTTGTGTAAACCATTGGCCAAGAACTCGGTTAAGGTTAAGGTGTAAGGAACGTATTTGGTTTTACTGATGGATTTGAGCTAGGCGTTAAGTGCATGGATTTAATAATTAAACTAAAATTCAACACGTTGTTGAAATAAATGTTCGGAATTCGAAAACGGGTTTAGCGAAATAAAACGGGTTTTGAAAAGCAAATATTAGATCGGGGTTTGCAATAAACAGGATTTCAAAGGTCAACAAAACTTTTAGTAATGCTTCGTGCAGGTACGCGTAACGGAAATGGGAGAGAAACTCTCTCTCACTTCTGCTGCAAATATCCGGCACTAACAAGGGCCAGATTGCATGCACTCAACCAACCTTTCTTTGATGACTTTAGCGACATCTGGTGAAAAGGGATATAAGCGCTTATCCAGTTTCTTAACTTCACTGCTTGGTCATGGGCACAAACCTCATAAAAATCTGAACAACCATCACAAGCAGCCTGGCTTCTGCACGAGTCGTGGTATCAAAAAGGTGCGACTTGGATTCACACAAGAACCGCCACATCTACCCATCTACCTTACTTATGCTTTCAGCAGCAAGTGAAAACTCGAAAAGATTATTTTAAGTGTCGGGTATAGACTCAAAAAACTCAATTACGAAAACCCAAAATGGCGAGAATTCAAAATCACCAAAAAGACGGAAATCCACAGTACCGAAACTAAAATATACCGAAAGAAATGGAAAAAAATTAGCTTAGCAAGTGTTGCAACTTATCTATTTCGTTATGAAAATTATAAAGTTTTTAGGTTAGGTACTAGATTTTCAATATTTTAGGATACAGTTCTTCGAAATTTTTAGCCCAGCCCAATTTTTCCATTGGGTAAGGTTACGTTAGACAGAGGTGTGGAGAAAAAGACCACACAGACAGTAAGACTCCAAAACGGGCCCATCGCGGCAATCCCTGGGAACCACTAATTACCCATTAATATTCAAGAGGCAAACGACCCAAAGATTTTCCCTGGTGAAATTTCTCTGCAAAAGCCAAGAAGACTTTTGTGGTTAGTGCCGTCTACTTCCGCTAAACTCTCAAAGACCTAATCCCCTAAAAATTTGCTCCGCGCACGCAAAAATGCCACGTATTCACTGTCTGCATTAGCGACAAATATACGTATTTGATAGCTTGAGTCTCTTTGCGTGTTCCCGTAGGAGACAGTGTTCTATCGGGACTCCGACTAAAGCACTTCACTTATCCCTGCTCAGTTTTAGTAGCTCGCTAGATCTTTTTTCATCAAAACGTGGCCGGATACCGGCCTCTGCTAGTATCTGGTAGTTTTAAGAACATTTTTAGTTACGGGTTTCCACCGCAGTATGCAGCTAGTAAACCGTGGCAGGTTTTAAGGCTCTATCCAAAAGGGACAATTCTGCTGCGTTTAATGTTAGGACTTTAAAATGCGGTGTTTTGTACTTTTTTTATAATTGCCTCGCGATCAAGGGGTTATGACTATGCTTAAAATTCGGAGCACATGGCTAGCGGAAAGAATTTGAGGATGGAAAAGAAAGAAGAGAAAAGTGATTCTCTATCCAACACGCAAATGCTGATGAGCCAGTACGGACCATGAAAACTCTTCACAGAAACACCAAAGTTTACTCTTGCAAGTGTAATGCCTTTACGGAGAAAAGCAATAACATAACTAGCAGATTATTTCATAAATACATCTGGCATCCATCTAATTGCTGTCCATTCTATTTGCGTATTGGAAAAGAAAGAAGTGTTTAATATTCGGCCGACCCTAACCTGGATCACAGACGCCGACCAGGAAGCCGCTCATTTAGAGACAGACGCTCCTGGATTTTTTGTTTGTTGTTGGTTTTGGTCCGCCCTTAATATTTTCCATACCGGTACCCACCAAATCTGGTGAGCATTCCCCTATAAGCCACCTGGTGAGGCGCCCAATTGGGGACCAGCAACTCCAGAAGGGCGGGGTTAAAGCAACCACTCGCGTTTTCGAAAGAACCTGAGACCACAGCTTCAGAGCAAACGCCATGATTTCACTCAAGATATTTAAGTACTTTCCCTGAACCATTACGACAACGTCATTGGCGTTTGCCGCTTAACTAATACCCATAGCACCTAGCTTCTTCGTAATATTGTTAATAGCCAGCACGCACCGGACCGGCGATAATACTTCACCTTGAGGTATTCTCCTCGTACAGACATACCAACCTAGCTTAGCCCAATGGAATAGCTTATTCTATTAAACAGCTTTCTACTGCTGTTTAAAGCGTAGACTCTTTTCTATTTTCCCTATCACCTCATTCAAGACAGTTTCTGCGGATTTGCCTATAGATATGGTGCGACTCAATCATAAAGCCATTGCTGCATGTGTTTCTGATATTAAGCCCAGAATTTTGAGCGTAGTGTTGACAGACTTAAAGGTCTAAATATTTTGCTGCTTTGTGTCCCTGTTTGTCAGCTTTAAAAATAAAAATTACCATCACAAGAATCAACATAAAAATCATATTTACTTTCCGACAAGCCTTCCGACAAGGTACCTTCTAACCTATATAAACTAATCTTAGGCGGTCTGCGAATTCCATCATGTTTTGCACAACCGGTGACTTCTGTAACATGATCGGAAGAATGCCACCTGGACTGGCAAATTTATGCGGTTTAAAGGAGTGAATTAACGACAGTATTTCCATTACTGTAACAAATTTCACGGTGTCAGCTAGTATTGAATCATTTTTAGTCCTTCGAGCCGGATAAATACCAGAGCATGATCTCGAGCAGTCTCTCAAAAATCACGGAAAACTTCAAGTTCCATGAGTGGGGTTTTTGCACCTACGTTAGCCAGAGAGTCAGATATTTCGTTGCAATTAAAGCAACTCGGATCCAGTAAATAAGTAGGCAATTCTCAGCAGAACATGCTTCGAGTTCATGGCAAATGAGCCAAAAGCTGTAATCATCATCATAATTTTATTTTGCCGTTTATCCTGTAAAAGGGTCGCCAAGCAAGGGCGGCGACATGGTCCTTCCATCGTTTTCGATCCTACGCCACAAACTTTAGAGTAACAGGCGCGATCCCCAGGCACATCTCGGAGATGTTGTTGAGTTTTTTGACCTGATCACTCCACCTGTTTCTTGCCTACCAAGGGGACAACACGCTCGCTTCTAATGATTAATTTGCTGAGGGGCATGCGAACAACTTGTCCAAATCATCAGCTTCAGGCTCAACATTAAGATTTCGACGAATACTGAAGTTTCTCATTCTATCCCTAAGCGAAGGAAGCACCAGCAACCCACCTCAGAAATAGTACTTTCGGTCATTACCCAAACGTGAAGACCATAAATGAGGGTTGGAACAAACAATGAATTAGAATGAACTGTCTCGGAAGATAACTGATGTTATCGCTCAGTAGTTGATGGCAAGGACTTCAGCCTGGAATATGGATGAATTCTTGGGAGCGGCTTATAATTCTGCTGAAAAAATTCTGCTTTTAACAATTCTGCTCTTTCAATTGCTGTTTTTCAAAAATCTTCTTCTCAAAATTCTATGTTTCCAAAATTCTGACTCGAGCGATAAAAATCTGCCTTTTCAATCAAACTTTGGACTTTTTTTTTGAAGTAAAGCAAAGAAACAGGCAGGGAGTTTGCAAGGGGCAGCACATCTCCATACATATTTCACTGTGACGCTTTGTCAAAGTTACAGAATTTTGAAAAGCAGAATTATGAAAAATATTACTTTGATGCCGTTAGAATTTTGAACCCAACCCTGAGTTCTTGCCAAAGCTGACTAAATAGTTCTCATATCTCTTCAGGTCGAGGTGCCATTGAACAGTCGTGAAACAGTCGAAAGCTTTTCAATTTAAAGAAATTTGTTGAAAAATTCGTTTCAAAACTAAATCTCCCTCACCTTTCAGGCTGAAGATACCCTTCGTTGTCGAGTGCCTCTCATCTCTTTGTGATGTGTTAACTCGTAACACAAGTATGAAGTAACGTAGATTCAGTCCCCAAAGAAGACCGTAAAAAAACAGACAAGCAGGATTTTCTAAATGCGTTAAAAACCAAATGCATTCACGTCGCAAACCACCTACCAGAGCCAATGGTCTTAATCTCTATTTACTTTCTGACTCCCTCCCGCTCTTTAAATACAGAAGCAAAAGTGATCTCCCACCCACATCTAAATTGGATTCCCATTAACAGCGAAATAATTTTCTTCATTTTCCATCCTTCTAAGCTGTCCAACTTGTGAAGGACCTACTTGACACGGTTTTAATTTCTTAAATGCACCTTTCCCGAGAAGTAGCGCACAGCCTATAAGCAACCAAAATCTGATGGTCCTCCCTAAATTGCGTTAATTATTTTGCTCCTCTTGGTAAACAATTCTGGCGGAACGTGGAGTACGTGTACTGTTTTAAAGATTAAGGTCCTCGTCGAGTCGCATGCTGTTGCCCTTAAAATAACAGCTCGAGGGATTTTTTCGCCAATTTCGTTCAATTGAATTCTTATGAGCTCAAAATCGATTGCGGCAACTTTGACTAATGAATTTTAACTAACGATGTTTGGTGTCACCACATTGGAGTTTAATACAAGGATAATGTTTGCCTTAAAGCTTCTCAAATATTTCTGAAGCAAACACCTATCCCCTAAGGATAAAGTTGGCAAAAAAGGAAAACCAAAATACCCACGAAGAACTTGTTGCTTCCTCTCGTCGCGCTTCGTTTCAGTCTTAAAAAGACTTTTCGGTTCCGCTGTTCCATCGTTTAACTTCCAATTTTGTTAATTAATTTCCTTTATGTTTCTTTGTTGCACGTTTGCTCCGTCGTCGTCGTCGTGTCGTCAGCGTCGCCGGTCGTTCACTTGGCATTGGCAGCGGGCGCATTAGTATATCTCCTCGGGTGCGAGTTCTAGCCACCTTACGAGCACAATAGCACGTGTATGAAGGATACACCACCCACCCACCACCCACTCACCACCCAGCAGAATCATCCAATGTGTATGTTTGTGCGGCGGATGAAATTTCCTTGCCTTAGCATTTCTAGGATTCATTTATCTATTCCCTTAATCTGATGATATTTACTTAGAAAGATGAGAGAAGGTATTCTTTGGAGGTTTTTTTTTATTTTTATTTTATTTATTTTTTTTTATTTTATTTTTATGTATTTTTTTCTACTTTCTGCCTGCTGCTGTGATGTTTTGTTTTGCCAAAAACCCCGCCCTTATTTCGAAATGAGGGTTGCTTTTAAGCACGCAACTTTTGATTTCTCTTCGAGGGCTCTGTTTTCTTCTTATGTGTTTCAGTGTGTTTTCTTTTTTTTTATTCTGTTGTGCGCTAGGAAAGGCAACAAGGACTATCTTTCATCTCTGGCAAATAGGCATTTAATTTGAATAAGGACTAATTAATTAGATGAGTGAATGTATACGTGTGTATAGTCCCAGTATTGCGTTTTATCTTGCCAAGCAGAGATGAATAATTTTGTGTGTTTGTTTTGGCGGATGAATGGATTTTTTATTTTATTTTCTATCACCTGAAATTAGACGGAGCAAAGAGAATGAAATTTCATGTAGAATTTTAAAAATGAAAAAAAAATATATAAATGCGTTATCAAAATGAAAAGGAAAAAAAAAATATGTTGATTCATAATAAAGTAATTAGATCTGACAAATAGAATGCCAGAGTAGTGGAGAGAGTCTGATTTCAAAGAAAGTAGATAAGGACAAATACCTACACTATTAATCAGATCGTAGGAAAACCAATTACTCTGAAATGTGATGATACGAATCCTGCCGTAGGATCTTCACGGAATTTATTTGGATAAACGAATTTCTGTTTTTGAAGGCAAAACATGATTTCAATAAGTAGTTTATTCATGGCGTACATTTTAATGGAATTTTGTTAGAAATGTTTATTTTTGGGAAGGAATCTAAGGTTATTTAAGGTTTTCTTTCATTGTAAAAAAGTATGATGCGGGATCTTTTGTTCCTGTGAATTTGTTACCAAATTCATGTCGCCTTAGCGTGAGATATCCATTTGCATGTTCGGAAATTGCTCGATTTTTTTTTAATTGAGACAAAATGAAGTGGGTTATCTTCGACGTCGTGGTGCATTGTGGTTAGTGTACGGACTAATGTGCACGAGGCTATAATTTTCCCCTCTAGCGCGCTCATTTATCCTCGATTACATTGTGTGGAATAATAATAAACTTGTATATCGTTTGGAAATATATTGTTTTATTATTCTACAATAAAATATTACCAGCTAAGAAAAGAATGAGCCTTTAAGAAATAACCTTTGAACAGTAAAAGTGGCGCCAGAAAGCGTTTTGGAATCGAAAAACGAGGAAAAACTAGGATACCAATAGGGGATGTTTTTTCGAAGTCAAGTTATTCCGTATTCTTATTTTCGAACGGAACACTCTTCATAAAACATAGTTTTCAGGGAAGCGATCGGAATTGAGCAACCATAACTTTGAAAGAAGCATTTTGTTAAGCCGCGTTGTCACAAGCAATGTAAAACAAGAACAGAAACAAAATCTCATACAGTAGCAACTGAAACCTAAATTCGCTGAATGCTTTTTGCGTTGCTAATGTATGCAATTCTGTTTCTGTTCCTGTTTCTGTTCCTTGTGATAACGCGGCTTTAGCGTTGCACAGAAGCATTTAAAGCAGGATTGACAAGTAAACGTTGCGTTAGCTCTGCCTCGGCCTGACATTTACGATTTCAATTTTTTTCTAAAACAATGCAGTTTTGCCTTCAACGTTTCGTTTGGCAATCGTGAGGAGAAAACGTAATGTCAAGTAATGTGATTCGGAAGCGAAGCTCTAGTTTAAATGAACCGAACAATTGCCTCGTCTGACAGCTCAGCAGCTGAGAAAAAAATTTCAAAGTCAAAAGCACAAAAAAAAACGACAAAAAGGAATTTGTTTAAAGAAATGTAATTTCAAAGCAGATTGTGCCTCTGACCTCAGCTCCAAAAAATCCTGGAATGGTCATCTGCCATACCAACACTCGTCTGTAACAACGGACAACACTCTAACTGTTATCTCCTTAGATAGAGTCAATCTGCTCACAGCTCAATCTCCTTCCAGCTCCATGCTTCCCGACTGCCATATGTCTCCAGCTGTACTAGACCGCGTCGTGCACTTTCACACTCGTACAGTGGTGCAGATGGCATTTCCGCCATTTTTCTGAAGATGTGTTTATGCACCCTAGCCTAACCTCTGCGAAAACTTTTCATTTGTCTCTCTCCTATAGATTTTCCGCTAGTAGAGGGAAAACAGCGTTTTTGTCAGCCCTCTTTAAAAAATCGACTCTTTTTCCTCTTTCTAGTTACCGTCCCATTGCACTTACATCCTTGCTTTTTAATGTCATGAAAACATTGACTAATCGCGAACGAATGAAATGTCTTGAATCACGGGAGCTTTTAAATGACAGACACAGTTCGGGTTCCGTAGCAAAAAGTATTTATTTTTAAATATGCTCCCGACGAAGGGGTTATGACTACCCTTAAAATGCGTAGCACATAGTGAGCGGAAAGAATTTGGGGATAGAATAGATAGAAGAAAAAATGTAGTTCTCGATCCAACACAAACGCTGATGAGCCAAACAAAGGTTTCAACCTCTGCACAGAAACACCAAAGCTTACACCCGCTAGTGTTATGCCTTTACGGAGAAAAGTAATAGTATGACCAGCAGAGTATTTCATAAAAACATCTGGTATGTTGCATGCATCTAATTGTGGTCCATTCTATTTGCATATTGGAGGAGAAAAAAGTGTTCGGCCGACCCTAACATGTCTAACAGACGCCGACCGCTCATTTTAAGACAGACGTTTCTGGATTTTTGATTGTTGCTGGTTTCGGTCCGGCCCGGTTATTTTCCATTCCTGTACCCAACATATCTGTTGAGCATTCCCCTATCCGCCACCTGGGGAGACGCATAATCGGGGATCAGCAACCCCAGAAGGGAAATGAAAACTGGTTATAGGTATTTGATGGCCTATCTCACCGAAAAGTGGAACCACTATTTGCATCTTTTTAGTAAAAAGAAGACTGTTACGGTTGATATTTCTAAAGCTTGTGATAGAGTATGGCTTCCAAACCCTGTGTGGTTATGGGATTGAAAAAACCCTCATTGTATTAGAAAAAATGTTTTTGAGCGTTTAATCCGCGGCGTTCTGGATGCATTTAAATCTGATATCCATAACATAAATGCTGGGGTGCCTCAGGGAGCAGTTTTATCTCCAACACTTTTCTGATCTTAATGAACTACTTTCAACCCAAAAGAGTTCGTTTTTCGGTCTCTAAAATTAAGCTAGAGAGCGATTAGCTGGTGTATGGCTTGGTTCTGGTGCTGCATAGACAAAGTTCTTACACTTGACTTGAATGTAAGACAACGTCAGACTTACACTTTATTTGAAAATAATTTATGATCAAGTTAGAAACGTGTCCTTGGAACTCGAGTTTTTGGTGGATGGGAGCTATTCGAAAAAACCTTTAATTTTACCAAAATTTACCGTCATCAACAATGCCAAATTTTACCAACTTTTGCCTACTTTTAGGAGGCATTTTTGGGTAAAAGAAATTATTATAGACTTGATTTTCCGCTCTAGGATCATTTTTAATGAAACTACAATTAAGTTTCTTATCAATTTCTGAGCTGAAAATTAAGTTTCTTATCAATTTCTGAGCTCAGGCCAACAATCTTTATGAATTCTGTAACTGGCTAGAAGGTCGTAACATAAAAGCTGGTGCAAATATAAAGGACCTTCTTGAGTATGCAAATAAGGTTGAATAAATACGAAGCAATTACCTTAAAAATTCTCGATCTGTCTGCAAAATCAGATAAAATTTAGTTTATCGTGACCATATTGAAATCATTGATGAAAAGGGTGAAGAGGATTGGTCCGCAATGACTATCTTGAGGGACGCCATCGTTTTTGATTGAATCTGAAATTGGAGAAGAAGAAGATTACATAAAGATTTTTTGCTAAGTACAATTTAATAGACTTTAAAAGACTGACAAAAATAGGTTTGAAACCGAGGCTTTTGAGTTAAAATATGCTAGCTTGGTGCGTATTATTGGCAAATGCCTTATTTAAATCGGTTCCGATGAAGGTGGTATTCTTTCCATCTTCTTATGCAACCAAGGATTTTTAAAAAAATTACGAGAGGTTTGTAGTGTTAGGATTTCCTTTAACTGATCCAAGTTAATCGATCTTTCAGTGAGGCAGCATTTCTAGGTAAACAATGCTTTTATAAAGTTTAGGTGTTGTACCGTAATTTTGTGATCGGCCTTAAGTAGAAAACATCGTTCTTATGACCCTTTTTATGCGAATGGCATACAAAACGTACAAAGGCAGTAAGGAGCCCCCAAATTGTTCATAATTTTTTTAGACTTTTCACTGGCAGAGAGTAATCGTCTTCTGGCTTTTCCATAATCAGGACTATAATTACAGAGACGAGAGATGACGGTGGCCAGTTTTCGACACACTTTAAGTAATCTAGGTAATGTTAAATGGTGGATTTAGAGCACGATTCAAAAAAAAAAAAACTTGCAATTATCTTTGGGTCTGCTGAAAGTTTTTTTAAATGCCGTAAAGTTGGAGAGAAACCGTCGGTTTTGTTTTTGGTACTTACCGCAAATTGGAAGAAATTTTATAGATCAGAGAAAAGCTTGAATCATGCGGAGAATATATTCGAGCCAAAGATGTTAGCTGAAGTCGAAAAAAGAAAGTTAAACCCCAAAGAAAGTTAAACTTTTTGGTATACCAGGAACCTGGGTACAGCTGACAGCAGTCTTTGCAGAGTGAATATGAAAATAATTTCTCAAAACAGTCTTGGTTAACACTTATCACTGATCATTGAGCGCCCTATCTATATGTAGTGCAATTTTGTGCAGGAAATCTAGAATAAGAAGTAGGTTTACATTGGGTATTTATGTCTGTTATCTAGTACATGCCGCAGCCCATGCATCGGAACAGGTAAAATAATGAAGGTGTCCCGTCAATGTGTCTAAGGAATATCGGCAATATGTGCATTGGAAATGCCACAGAACACTTAAAGCAGGAAAAAAGGGCCCATTCCCATTCCTGTGGAAAAAGCTGAATCTGCAGTCAAAAGGCTGAAAGACCTTGACAAGCTCCCTGGCAAAAAAACTTTCCCCGAAAAGCCAAGAAGGCTTAAAACTTGTTCCGTTTGTGGTTGGAAAAGTAATTTCTTAAAAAATATTCTTTGACTAAGAGCCTTTGGGTATAGGGGAACTATTCCACGCTAAGTCAAATTGCAGTGATTAACAAAGATACGCCTTGAGATGACTGTCCTTATAAGTTATGCTTAAAAGTTCTCTTTGCTATACAAAGGGGTGGACACTGCCTCGTAGTCTTATCACCCTTAGCTCTCAGTCCCCTGAGAACCCGTTCCTATCCCTGTTTTAAAACCATCTATGAAAATTTTAATTTCACTAGACCTCTTTGCTTTAAAACATGCAATGTGTTTTTAACTTTTTATCTCATGTTATTCATTCAGTCTAGCTTATAAATGAGGATCTTTGAAATAGTCCTTCACGCTTGCCAAAATGTGTCTATTACCTGGAAAATTGATCTGTTTCTAAGTTCATGTATATTTGAAAAGATAATTGCGTAAATTGAAAAATAAAAGTAGGTTTTGGCATATATTCACTATCTAAGATGGTTAAATAATTGCTTGAGACGAACCGTGTGTCTTTGGCAGTTTCCCATTGATTCCTGTAAACCTATTTATTTTGCCTACGGGGGGCTCGGTTGAACTTATTTCGCTGCAGTGGAGTTGTTGGGGAACTTTCGTTTTAACACACTCAATCGATTCCCTGCGGCAGTAAGCTTTTTTCTCAGAAACACTTTTAACGATTGTTCTACCGTGCCTTGCAAATGTTATTTAATTTTACTCGCAAAGTTTTTTTTTTCCTGTATCAAAACAAATGCTTTGCAATCCTGCTCTGAAGATGCATTGTTAGCATTTTCAGTTAGTTGCTTCTTGCAGTCTTTTTATTGTAATGGTCGATGGTTTTGGTATACATTTCACACGAAAAACCTTTAATTGTCTTAACGTATAAAGATTTCCGAAACTGCTTATTGGACTTTTTCGATTTTGGATATTTTCTGTATTTTAATTAAATCGCAATCCTCCGCTTTGGAAGGATGTCTGAAAAAGCGTTTCTTTAAACTAATCCAACCTTCAGTTTTTTCTCAACATTCTTACCTTCTAATCTTTCGCCAGTTGGCTGAAATACCTTAAGAGAAACATCATTTTCAACTTGACCGTTTTTGAAAAAACCCAACCACTGCGTAATCTTATAATTAAAATGTTTCCGTGAACAGGCGGTTTTCTTAAATGTAGATAACCAAAATCCTGGAAAAAAAAACAAACGACAAAGCACCAAAATGGTGCGTGCAAATTAATGCGTGTCATTAGGCTTTGAGGTTTCTCATTAGTCACAGCCACTATGGTAACCCACTACCTGTCCTCCATTCCCATTCATTTATCCACCAAATCTTTTCAGTTTGAACGGTTTGAAAGAAGTTCTACACCCGCATACCCGACACTCTTTCTTCTGCTGCCTTGTGACCTGCTTTTTTCCTAAGCATGTACGCATTCAGGGTTTTTCTGCTATGTATTCCCCCCCTTCCCCCTTGTTCAACCTTTATTCCTTTTACACCTTTTAGGGATATACAAAATATTCACCACCAGAGTTCGCCCTCTGACAAGCATTTCTCATCTACGAAGGATTAGATGCGTCCTGTGTGAAGAAGCAGCGCGCGTAAAAACGCTCTTCACTCTCTGCCGTCACCTCGGCAAAATGATGGCTACGATGGAATAATAAATATTTGAAGGTTCATAAATCTTTTAACGCATCCTGAGCAGAGGATTTCGTGGGGTCGTGGCTCGTCCGCGCGCGTTTCACAGCGGCCTGTAAAAAGTGTATGTGTGTGCTTATGGCAAATGAGAGAAAAATCGATTTGTCCTACTCGCTGCGTTTTACTTAACTCTTCCACCAGTTTTGAGCGTCGCCGCCTCTATGCCGTTAAGAGCCCTTTTGAATAATGAAGCAGTGTGACTTTACTTTTTGGACAAAGCACCTGGGAAAACCTTTTTTCTTGTGTAACTTAAAATTGAAAAGGAAATCAGAATAAGAAATCGACAGAATCAGGATAATAATTCGCGGGGATTTTTTTTGTGCCCTCCTGAACCACCCATAAATCGGTTCAAGAAATATCCCTGGGAGGGGGAGTTTTTTTTTAAGCTATAAATCTTTCCGTGAGAGAGATATTTCATCCGTTTCCCGACTTATACGACTGAAAAACCTTGCAATCCTCAATCTCCTCTAACCGGCTGACCTTCGCAAGGAGTTGAATTTATCTCATTTGGACTGCTTGTGTCTGGTGATGATTAAAAGCGAATCAACGGCAGCTAGTTTTGCTGTTTTTTTTTTTGTGTGCATTGTTTGGTTCAAGATCATTAAGCAAGACCGTTGAACCAAGAAACATGCCTTGCGTCAGGACAGCCTTGAGACGGTTTTTTTCTGTCTTTGCATGGTGCATGAGAATTCATGTCTGGTATGCGATGAGAGTCCACGCCAAAAGGAATGCGAACGTCCAATTAATGGACGTTGATGTCGTGTATCTTATTTCTCTAGCATTGGTTAAATACTGGTGAGTTTTTGCTAACATTGAAAGTAACTTGTCAGGATGATTTACTACAAAACTACACATCAATTTAGTTTTTGTTTTTCTTCAGTATTTTACTGCGGTTCTCACCCAGTGACAATGTTACAAAGGATGAGTACAATAAAATGTCTACGAAAACTCGCCCTTTATCCGACCTAGAGTAACTGGACATCCTTGCATTTCTTTGAAATAGGACTCTAAGAGCGCAAAGAAACTGTATCAACAAAGACCAACCAACAAAAAAAAATCCCGCAGTCCACTCTGTCTCAAAGTTGGTTTGATAGTAAAAGCGGTTATAGTGTCACATTGTAAACAAAATGTCCTTTTTACAAGAGTGAATTATATACGAAAATCTTTTTTAATAAACAAAACAAAAAACAGCAGCTCAGTTTTTGCTTTTTCTTACCATTTTGATGTGTCCTTTGGCTCTCTCGCTTACTTTCCCTCTGTGCGGCTACAGGCACATTGGTATAGATAGAGTGTGTCCTTTTGTTTTAACAATGTTGCAGCAGTCCTGTTAGTAAATGTGCATGTGTCACCCTCAAAGAGAGCGACAAACATGAAGTTGTTATCCTTTAATTCCGTTTGATATCAATGTTTTTTGTGTTGAGCTCTGTTGTAGGTACACATCACTGTGTGTTCGCCTGCAACAACAGAGAATGCAAGTTTTATATTTTTTAGGTGCTCAGAGCTCAGTTGGTTTATTTAGATTTTTTTCTGTTCTTTTCATTTCGAAGAGAAGATGAAATAAGGATATTTTTTTTGTTTAGTTTTAAGCGTAAGGACTTGGCAGAAGTCTTTTTCTTATTATTTGTGTTGGGCGGGGGATTTTGTTTAAACTTTGTGCCAACATGTGTAGTCGACAGGGAACTCTCTTGCCATGGTTGTTCCTGTGTTATTGTGGCTTAAGTCTTTGAAAAACCGTGCCATGGGGGATGGGTGATTGTGAATTTAAGAAAACAACACTATTAGGATGATTAAAATCAAGTGATTTCATTTTCATAGAAGATTGTGAGTGTAAAAAGGAAGTCGTAAAGAGATTGCAACAACTTTGTTTGCTACCTTTTTGACGTCACCCGATCAAAATTGAACATGCTCTTTTGATGCCACTGGTTGTTATTTTTTTTCGTAGTTTACTAAACAGCTTCACCGTTATGAATCGCTGCGCTTGTTTCCCTAACAACTTTTAACAGAATTCTGTTTGAAGGCTTCGATCAGTCACGGTCTTTTGCGCTTTTAAGTGTTTTCAGTAGAATTCTTCAAGGCCTCTTTCATTTTTGAATAAATCTCTATAACTTAAGCATCGTTGCCGAATAATAAAATCACGATAAAGGAATAAAATTTTGTCTTTTTTCAGTTTTTTTATGAGGATATCTCGGCCTCAACAAATCAAAAGAAAATGTTTATTCCTTTATTAAAATGATCCTACGAGAATGCATTTGCAGCTAGCAAACTACCTCTGAAGGCAAAAAACCTAGGGATTATGAAGCCTTATCAAGCTCGAGCAAGCTGAACCGAGTGCGGTTGCGCCGAAGTGTTCAAAATTTTTTTTATCCCACTTTTGACGCCAATGTAATAAATTTGCCTGGGGGTCGTCGAATAAAACTCAATTTCAGAATTCTAATAATACAACAACGGGTTTTTCAATCAGCACAGGTAGATTTTGGTGGTCTGTGGCGGCCATGTTGTTGTGGTGACATCTATTAAATTTGTGCCACAAAGCCGCGGTTGACATATGCTTTGGAATATCCGAACTTGCGAACGAATCTCCTGGGCATTTTTCCTCCTCTGAGCGGCAATTTTGAAGATTCTAGCCCCCTTATTCAAAGCGCTTTGTCGAAGATCCTGTGAGGCTGGGAAAGAAACTCTCTCCAACTTGAGCGCACTTCTTCTTAGCGAGACTTCTGAGTCTGTATTCTGAGTCTGTGTCTTTATTCCAATTCCAGGCTAAGCATTTCGTCTCTGATGTTCGAGAAACATTTCTTTCTTTCTGCTTTCTTTTCACTTATGACTAGTTTTACCCCATCTCGCCACCACCATATTTCCTTGACCTGTTTGCAGTGGCCTTTTGAAATCCCGAGGAGTTATTTGGCATTCTCTATGCACGTTCGCTGTAGGTCATCCCATATATCTTGTGCTCTACAATCTACATCTTCGTTTTCGACAATGATGTTATCGAAATTTTTTACTTTATTTATTATGTGGAAAATACTTGGTTCTACATTTCGTTCATACAAAGTTTTGGGCCACGCCCACATTTAAGGGCTGGATTTTAGAAAACTCTATAATTTTCCAGAAAAACATGGATTTCGACTGCGTTTTAAACTTTTTAAGGGAAGAATAAGAAATAAAGTTAAACACATAAGGTACATCGGACACTGTTTTAGATTTCGTTCATACAAAGTTTTTGGCCACGCCCATCTAACGCCCATGCCACGCTCCTTCTAAAAAATGAACTATAAAACCTTATAAGCAATCAAATATAATTTTAGTTAAATAATGATTCAGAGGTCTGGGTTCAAATCCTGCCATTGTCACCTAAAAAAAGACTTGTTCTTTTTCACGGCCCCCACCTCCGCGAGGGTCTGACAAGCCCTCCGAGAGCATCATATGTCTTGAAAAACTTCTCAAGGTGCCGTTCGGATTCGGCAAAAAAATTTAGGTCCCCTTGGAACCAACTATCTCGCAGTTTTTTTTTTTTGTAGCATCGAAACTAAACAACAACAACAACTGTCCATATTTTCCAACTCTATTTTTTCATCAATCTTACTTCTAACGATACGTATCCTAACTTGCAATTTCAGCTCCACACCTATCTCAAATACCCATCATAGATTTACCCATTCATACACATATCCCATGACTGTGTGAGCGAAGGGATTTGTTTCCAAAACTGTATTTTGTATCGATGTAAAAAAAAGTAAAACACACCGAATCAACGAATACAAATTCCCAAAACATATCGAAATTCCAAATGTGTTATTCGGGTTTAAGCATCCGCTTCGATCAGGACAACACTGGCTTCGGTGAAAAATCCCTCGTTTAATTAATTTAGAGAGTGCAAAAGATTTGCAGTATAGCTGAAAGGTTTGAATTCATATTGTGACGCTTATGGCTGTCTGTCTGGTGCTACAGCAACACACAGGCGTTCTAAGCGCATAGAACAGGTGAACAGTGTGAATGTGCTTCATCTCTAGGATCCTTTTTGCCGTGTGTAGTTATTTGATGGCAAATCCTTCGCGCCCTCTGTTTGGGAGATTAGGCTTTGTCTCTGCGCGACATTTTTTTTTTTTTTACCCCGACCGACGTTTTAATATGCAAATTTTTTGCAATTGTTAATTTTTCTCGCTGGCCAAAGGGACAAAAAACACACAACAAATTTCATGGATTATTCTGTTTGTTTTACTTTTCGGGCTATAAGCTGGGGATAAAACACCGCATCATGCATTGTTTCCTGCATGAGTGGGGTTAGGGGGATGGAAATCGCTTGGACAGTTGTGCGGTGTGTTGTTTTTCCTGAAAGGATAATAGTATTGATTGAGGAGGAGGGTGTGTGCAATGCGGGGTATCTAAGCTGAGAACATATATTTGCTCAGAATGTGGTTTCGAGCTTTAGTCGTGGGGTAAATGTGTGGAGAGAAAATTGTTATTAACTGAATTTGTTTGTGGTTTTGTTGTGGATAAACCAAATCATCAGGAGGGTGATGGGGCACTGCGGTCATGATTACATGATGAAAACATTGCTTTTCCTACCTGCTAATTAAGTGCAATTTATTGTGAAAAATTAGGAAATAGGGTTTTAGTGCGTTCGGTGAACAATTAACGGTTTTAAATAGTTTAAATTGGTTGCCTTATCAAAGGTCTTTGCTTGATAGTATTTGGTAGGCCTGCAAGTACATTCTTAATTCGAAACTTAATAAAGGGCTTTTTCCTTGTCACTTTAAGGCTCAAGCTCTGGAGTTATCTTTTGCTCCTAAATTTCTAGAATTTGATAACGACTGCGAGTTCTTTGCAACTTATTATTAAGTTGAATGTAAGCCATTCGCAAATTTGAGTTTTATTTCAAAGGACCCTTTTACCAATTTAGATAAGGCATAGGAACTCAATTTAGGTGTATAGCAATTATGGACAGTTATTATCAAATGGACGAAAATTGGACGCATACACCAACTCGGAAATTCATTCTAGATTGAAAAATATACAAAGTATTGAGCTCCGCCCACATTTAGGGGACATTTTTAGGAAAAAACTGTTCTCTAGCAATGATTTTAACTTTTAACGCATTTTCCTATGACACGAATGAAATAAGAATTTATTGATTTACATTTTTTGCGCACGACCTATTTTTGGTGACCATATTGGAAAATTCTAAATGCAACTTCTTCTGAAGGGTGAGCCACCAGATGGTGTGGATGTTGGCTGTCAATTACTGTTATCTAATTTAGTCAATATTGATGATCTTTTTGAAATATGACAAATACATTGAGTCTTTTGTCACGCAACAGCGAATTTCTTTTACGAAGTAAAACCGACACGGCAAACAAATGCATTTGGATAGTGGGGATTGTGAGTTATCAGCCCATACTTTTTTCAAAGATAAATCTTTAAAGAAAGTTGCATTGAATGAATAACGTTAGCGCAACACTTGTTGTTTTTTTTTCCTTAATTAAACGATTTGGATCTTAAAGATCGCTAATTCCAATAGGGTGCACACTTTTAAGATTAAACTGACCGCCAATTGCTTGCAACTAAGGCCTCGATGGTTACATGAACAATGTTACCATGGGCTTAACTACATTAATCAACAAAATTGAACTTTTTTTCCCAAAAAAATACGTTTTAAATTTGATGAAAACTTTCACACTAGTTGATGGCTCATTCTTTTTGTGTTCGTGATAGAGTCGGCACATTTCCACCTGTTACTTTCATTCCTTGAGAAGTACCAAAGAAAAACATTGAATAGATTGTCCTAATCGAAATCAGGACATTATTTTCTGTGTCCCGATCCTCCTCCACCTTTTTAAGAGACACAGGCGCGATCCCCAGAGGGGTCACGGAGATGTTATTTACCTGATCCCACCAACTGTTTCTTGGCATACCAGGGGCGACGCGCTCGCTTCTGGGCTAACATGACCTGTCTAGGAAGTCTGTCGGGGGGCATGCGAAAAACTTGTCCAAACCATCGAAGAATTGATCTTTCCACTCGGAGAAGCAGCTGCTCAACATTATGATTCCTTCGAATTCTGACGTTTCTCACACTATCCCTAAGAGTAACCCCCCAACTTGCTCACAATTAAAAATGTTCCCTCCTAAAATATCCCTGCCTCACTACAGATGGCCGCAAACCCATCCAGTGCTCATCCAGGGCTGAAGTTCCTCCTTGGATGCCAGGATAGCTAAATCATCTCCAAAAAGCAGGTGACTAATTCTGACGCCAGCCATTTCGAAAGATTCCTCACCAAGATTGCGCTTTATTATGCAGTCCATATATGGTATGGTTATCAAAAGGAGAGACGACAGAGCACAGCCCTGGCGAAGTCCAACGCACACATCAAAGGATGGAATTTGACGGCCTAAAACTCTCCAGGGTTTATCCCGTGGAACCCGGTCATAAGCCTTTTCCAAATCTACACGCGTAGACCAGTTTGGCATATTCCTAGGCCTTCTCAAAAATAACCTTCAGAGTAAAAAAGTGGTCTGCCGAAAGCCGCATTGCTTTTTCCGCAACAAAGGCTCGATTCTAGCTCTGAAACGCGCTTCCAATACCTTCGCGAATACTTTTCCCGGAAGACCTAAGAGAGATAACTCCTGTTTGCCTGCTGGTGCTTTCCCGTTTTCCAACGCCACCTTAGTGACCCGTGTTAGCCATTTAACACCTTCTTCACCCATTGCCTTGAGCATTTCTGACCGGATTTAATCAACTCTGGCAGACGAACCCACTTTTAGCGATATAATCCCGGCAGTGACTTTATGTACTGTAGGACTATTCTCTGCCCTAATCTCGTCAGCAATGGGAATGCCGTTCTCCCTGTTGGAGATTGAGCTGCTCCGAAAAGTGAAGACTCATTTGAAAGAAGTGTACCTTCTTTGGACTTAAACCCTTAAACGATACTCAACCTCCTCTAAGTAGGCGAATAGTTTGCCATAATGTCTTGTTTGCAGATCTGTAAATGAACTCCAACCTCTCGCCGAACTTTTTCCATGCCTTTTTGACTGTTCTGATCGCCATATTGGAAGTTCTTCGACCCTCAATGTACCGGGCTCGAGAAATAGAGTTCCTACATTGATTCCACACAATATTATGCTCTCCTCTTCTCTCTGATGGCTTCTTAAACTCCGGGAGTCGTAAACCACGCAGTTCTTTTCCCACCACCAGCCGCCACATCAAGCCGCATCCCTCCACAAACATTTCTTGCAGAGGCAATGACTTCCGATGAAAACAGCTGCCATTTTCCCTCTACATTTAAAAGTTCAGTTTGGAATTTGATCAAACTTCTTTCAAACGTGCCGTGCAAATCGCTCCCTGATCTAGCTGCCTGTAACCTTTGCCACCGTATACGGGTCACCCATCTCGGTTGGTAGAGGAATATTATCGCTAAAGCGCAATTTGCACAACACTTGGTGGTGATCAGCTGACAGCTCAGCTCAAGTATATTTGCGAATGTCTTTGCGTGGGAAAAATGTGTTCATGATGGACAAGCCATAAGCACAGCAAAAGTCCAACAAGTTCTCTCCTCTACTGTTTTGATCTAGGTCACCGTGCCTCCCAATCATACTTCCCCAAGTACTGTCGTCCGTACCCGCACATGAGCATTGAAGCCATCCATCAGGAGAAAGTAGTCCAATTCTGCCACTCTATCCAGGGCAGAAACGACTTCGTTCAATAAGGTCGCATACTCTGACTCTAGATTGCATACACCTGAACTAGAGCCTATGAAGAAGGCCTGACTCTCGTTAAGGTGCATACACCTGAACAAGAGTCAAAGTCGATCGCTCAAGCTTAAGCTTTGAGATCAAAATCCTCGCTCCTAATGGAATAAACTCGAATACGTTTTTCGACAGCTGGGGGCTTGTGGCACTCACCTGTGCAGTCATGCTACGTGGGACGCCAGAACAGAAAAGTGCTTCCATCAGCGAAGTCTCTGGCACCGGAACCTTTCCACTTATTTAGAGGGGATGCTAATAGCATCGAGCGCTGATACATTTTAGGCTCCTCAACCAGTTCAAGTTTCTAGTCCTTTAGCTATGAGACATTCGATGTGCCAATTCTAAGCCGGTTTTGATTTGTAGACTGACCATCAAAGCCCTTATATTGGCTTTCATCATTTTGCCGCTATCCATTTCGGGAGGCGGAGGGGGACAGTCACCATTGCCAGAATGCTCGTTAATTCTTCGGGTTGAACCCGATGGGAGGTCGAGTGGGACATTCCGACTACCAAGCCCTCGCATGCTGACACTCTCAGGCCTAGCTCCAAAGGGTGTCCTGCCCTGGGTTACCAGGATCAGCACCCATCCGAGGCTTCTTCGGGCCAAGAAGACGCCTATTCCTAGACAGACGCTCTTGGATTTCTACTGTTTAGAGTAAGCTGCCCCTCTGGGATCAGACGCTGATCAGTTTGCCGCACTTATTTGTCCATCAAGTTATCAATAGAACATTCAGGGCACTAAAAGGCTTGTTCCTCGTGTCGTGGAAATAGTTCTGTAAGCTTTGTTTTGAAGGCGGTTCAAGTCCGCCTTGAAAAGTTCAATAAGCACCTTCTACAGTCCAGAGAAATTTAAAAGGATATCTTTTTTATGACTTGCTAGAGTGTGGCTCACCTCGAGCTCTGTTAAGAGTTCTTGCTTCAGATAGGCAAGACAATGATTCCCTATCAGATTCGCCTGTTGATTATATTCTTATGCACAAGTTGGTTTTATCCTGCTTGAAAAAAGTTTGGAATACCACGATTTTAATAAGAATCTTAATTTCCATTTTTACCCTGAATAAAAAAAGACCAAAGGAAAATTCAACGCTAATCATGTATTTTGGTAAAAACATTGTGTTCCGCATGGAGGGACATGCTATTTCCCCGCACACAATTAACACCAGGCACTCAACGTCGAAACTCGCACCGCTAAAATATCCGCACAAAGCTTTCAAAGGATTAAAAGTTTCTGTTTTTGTTCTAAAGTTCTGGGTCGACTACAAGTTTGCACCGTGTAACGTATGTGCCAAAGCCCATCTCTATTCATCGTACCATGACACCTACAGTATAGTTGGTTGACAAAGGATGTGCACAAAATCCGTTTTATCGCCGATCCCCTGGCATGTGGCGAGCTCTTGTCGCCCCTGCATTTTTGGTGGTTATGCAAATTGCAAAGTTATGATTGTTCCCAACAACTGCTTTGCTTTATGTGGCGACACACAGAGCCGACGACCGACGAACTGTCATGCTCTGCATCTCGCTAACCCATCTGGCCCCCAAATGGACTTTGGTGTGCATGGACCGCAGTCAGAGTCAGTCAATTTGACTTTGAGCAAACTGAGGATTTCCCACCTATGTCATCCCATCTTTCCGGGCAGCCCCTCGTTCTTGTTAATGTTGCATTTTAATGCAAATCCTTTCCTGATGGTGTATATGTTTACGGGATTAAACAATATGGCCGACCAGCCGGCAAGACCAAGAACACACGAAATGTGTTTTTGGTCGCATGGATGGGGGCAGTTGCCTCCTTATTGTCACTTGTGTTGTACCAGGTGAGGATGGCCTCTCTGTAACAGACCTCCGGATTTGGCCAAAATGTGAAATGGAGAAAAGCTTTTTCCGTCAACTTTAAATTGAATCCATTCTTGGGGATTTATTTGAGCCCCGCAAAACACTCCGACAGAGACACAAAACAATTGCAAAAAGGGATCATTTCTACAAATTATTCACTCAACAGACAGATGGATACACAAGAACTAGTATAGGGGACACACTGCTTGCTGCTCGTGGTAACAGTGTTGTCAGGACAAAGCATCATCAGCCCAAATGGGCAGAAGGGACAAAGTGCATTCCAAAAAGCCGGAAAATAACCTCACAACCTCAACTATCTTCATCTGTCAAGAAATAACATTGCGAGCGAAAGCAAGAGGGCGGCGGCGGCGGCGGCATTAAAATGTTAATGTACTCACGTGACGATGATGATGTTACTGTTTGTTGCTGGACGGTCGTCCTTTGGTCCTTTCAACCACCGAGGTTGATACAAATAGACTTAGTCGGTCGTCCGTTTGGCTTGGTTTCGCTTTAGAGGTGAATATGTTAGTGTAGCGAGGGCGAGGGTGGAGAGGATTTACTTTAATGGCAAAACTTTTGACCGTTAACCAGAATGATGGCATAAGTTTTCATGTTATGTGCTCTCACCCTGTCGGATGGCAGGTCAGTTGGTCCTTGTTGCGTCCTTGTGAGGTGTATACACACACTTATCACAGTTGACAATGTGATTATCACAAATCAATCACTCACAACATCACAGAGTAAAAGTCGTAAGCATTGCTGGTGTTGTACGGAATGCGAGATGACACACAGTCATATGTGTGCGATGTATACCCATACCTGCCTATCACAGTGCTCCCCCTTAATGCATATTCAATTTGTCCATGCATTACGGTAATTTAATCCCTATTGTCCAGGATTCAGTTGTCATGAATGCTATTTGTTTTTGAGGGTACTGTTGTTTGTATTGTTGTGTCGTCATCGTCGTGGTCCAGGTGCGGTCGATGATGCTAGTGAATGTCCTGTGTGTTGTTTATCATTAATTGATTGTGTTTTGTCGAGGAGGTCTTTGCATATTTTCCCATTCAGGTGGGGCGGTTGAATTTCAATATACATACATGATCGTACTCGTATCCTTATGGATTAGTAAAAGTTGATGTACAATTTACATGACTGGATAAATGTGTGCAGAATTTTTGTGAATAATTTATTCGGATTTCGTGTTATATATAAAGGTTTTTTGCTGTTGAATGGTGAGTAATAGTCACTTGGGGAATAGAGTTCACAACTCAGGTGCTGTTAGCTTAAATAAATAGGTACAAAAATGACTTTGAAGTATTCTAGATAGGTTCATATTTGCACCGCCTTGATTCACATGCCTACATACGCACTTTGTTGACTCGTATTTCAGTGTACAAGTTCGGAATTCGCCTTTCTAACGTAACATTTTATAAAGTCCGTAGCTTTTGCACACATACGAACTAAGTTTGTTAACAGAGCCCATGCATAAAGGTCTGATTTCAGAATAAAGTTTTTGAATTAAATCATCTGTTACATTATGGCCTGACCCAAACTTAAATCTTGTTACAACTTCAGATTTCAAACTATCATATTAATTGGCGCAGTCGCAGAAACTTGTCACATTTGCCTTGACTCACACATCTTGTGATTTTACTCGTTGTTTGACGCGTACTTTCCCGCTTGTTTCAACTAAATTTTCATAATTTTTTGGCGCAGACGGGTCTTTTAAACTTTTTTGAACATGTCATATTTCAGACGCTGTCGAATAAACTTATCACATTTGCCTTGTTTCAGTTATCTTGTGATTTCACTCTCTACTTGACCACTGACCTACAGTGTAATAATAGCTGTAAGTTTTTGAAATTTTCGTAAGTTCCATTTTGGTCCGATTTAAGTCCCTAACTCTAATCTGATGTTAAAAACCAATCTCGTGTCATTCATTTTTTAAACTAAATTTTCAGGTCTGTTCTTTAAGCTATTTCACTGTCATATTTATTGGCGCAGTCGCAGCAACTTGTCGCACAGTACTAACCTAAAAGTCTGGTTTCGACAAAAGTCTTTGAAACAAATCGTCTACTCTATTGAGGCGTGGGTTAAATACCAAACCCAAATCTGTGTGAAATGAACGGATCTTTTAATTTTTATACCCGACCCGGGGTATATAAATTTTAATGCATAGATTGTAATACAGTGAAATAATCACCGTAGACCCCTAAGACCCTTAAGAGTTATGATCGAGACCGACGGACAATCAATTAGGCTATGTCCGTCTGTCCATCCGTATGTATGAAGTTTCTATGTCTTTAAAATTGAGCTAGGACGCTCAAACTTGGAGTGTATATTGGTTCTTATTTTGTACAGACAAAGCTTGAAAATTGACAACCTCTATTTCAAAAGTTAGACAAAGCCTAGGAACTCAAATTTTGGTGTAGAGCAATAATGGCCCAAAACCTCTAAGAAGGCAAAAATTGGACAGCCCACAATGTCGATTTAAAAACCCGATATCTGGGAAGTTCATATTAAAGATATTATAACTTGCTAAGTTTGGTCCATACAAAGTTTAAAGCTCCGCCCACTTTTAAGGGGCGTTTTTAAGAAAAGAACTGTTTTTTTCCGAAATAATTTTCGGTTTCTACGCATTTTGTCATGATTCTAACGAAATCACAATTAATTGATTTTTATTTTTAGCCCAGACTCACTTCTGGGGCGTGGCCTATACAACTAATATATAAATTCGGGACAAAAAATTTTAAGATTTGATGTTACAAGGTATATAGGGTCGGGTATATAGAAGTTTGTCACAGACCAACTCTTGCACTTACTCACTTGTTTAAACTAAATTTTCATAAAGTGTTTGGCGCAGTCGGTTCTTTTAGTGTATTTTCACGTCGTATATATTGGCACAGTCGAGGCAAATATTTATTTACCTTTTGATTCAAACATCATGTGATTTCGCTCTTTACTTGATTAATGAGGTCATATTTATTGGCGCAGTCGTCGTTTCATTTCAGTAATCGTTTCATTTAAACATAATGTGTTTTCACTCGTTACTTGATAACTTACGCCGTATTTATTGACACTGTCGCACTAGCTTTACAAAATATGTGGATGTAGAATTTTTATGTCCAATAACGTCATATTTATTGGCGCAGTTGCAGCAACTTCACGAAATGTGTAGACACATAGATGGGTATAGATGACACAATTGGGTTTAGGAAATTTAGGTTTTTTGAACAAAGTTTGTCAATGAACTATTAAAACATCAATCCAAAATTTTTTTTTAATGTCAAGACAAACTTTAAATTTCTAGTCTTTTTAAATACCGCCAGGTTGTTTTCTCAGGCACTAGTAACCAGTCTTTTACATTAATATTCGCCTCAGCCTCTCGCATCGCTTAAAGACCACCCCTATTTAACCGCCCCGCAATAACATGGTACTTAATTACTCGTATAGCTCGATAGCTCTTGCAATGCGACGCAAGGAAGACGAAATACCAAAGGACACGCGAAATCGAATGCAATCCCCTGCACAGTAATTTTGGGTTAATATTGATTAAATGTCAATATTAATTCGAACTCAAATTGTATATATGTATTTGCATCCGCCCGCCATGTTTTTGGAAACTGATAGGACATCATCGAAAGGATCTTCATTTGCATAATGCATTGCTTGCATCCATCTCTGCTGCATTTGCCAAACCTAATGAGGACGAAAGGCAAACGACGACGACGACATTAGGCAGCACACCTCATAAAGGATATTCTCGAGATCAACAACCCTATTTGCTGCGGTTAACACAGACGATAGCGAAGCAACTCGTCAAGCCCGAATATTTTGCTAAGCTTGAGCATGTGTGTGTGTGTGTTGTGTCGCATTGTGTTGTAATGAGTTAATCTCTCGAGGAAACGGTTGTCATTAGCATTTAATATTACATTAGCATATTGATTAGGAAGAGTTTGTTTGAATGTATAGATTTATGCCTCACACACATCATTATAAATCACAGATTGTTTTGTATTTAAAAATTCTCTTTCTTCTTTTGCAAACATCAGAGTCCTTGGGGGGCTTTACTTTTATGCAATTTATGCATGCATCATATATTAACTTCGTTATCTTGCAGGATGTGTTAGATAAACACATCCTTTCCGTTTGATTTGTGAGACCTGCCTCGTAATTGTATTAATAAAGTATAATTAAATTTATTTATCTTTTGTGGTGTATTCGGGATGAGTTTGGGCATTGATGATTTATGGCAAATGATGCTGTTTGACCTTACCGATTAGTAATCGCAATTTGCATGATTTAAGTGGTATAACGTTGCATTCTGCGATGCTGCTTTTTTGTTTGTAAGGACATTATAATAGCTAATTAATTTGTGAGCTAATTAATCGAGGTACTTAAAAGATTTTGTGATACGATAAAGGGCTTTAAACGCGTGGTTTTGCCAAGGAAAATTGCCTTTGCAAGGTTGGTTCATGGCTTCCTTTTATGGCTTTGATCTCCCTAAAGGTCTTATGTCTTAACATCCTGCTTAGGGTGGTATATGTGACAGAAACCACAGCCTGGACTGCCCGGACGATAAAGCTGAAAACCGCAAGTGTCTCGTAGTGAAGTTTAATAATCCGCTTATCTGTGTATAAACAGAGTCCTTAAAGATCTCGTTGCATTTAATACCCCCTTATGATTATTAAACACATCGTATTTAAATCTATTCAAAACAACTTCGATTCTCAATCAGCAACACCTCGATTCTCAATCATTTCGAATGAATTTCAGAAAACGAGAACATTTTATAATTAAGCAGATAAGTAATATTTTTGACTGATTTTCTCGGGTAAACCCAACTTCAATTTTCTAGTTTCACGACGAACTAGGCACTTATTTTAGTCATACACAATTTCTTTGGGCCCAGATCACAGTAATCGAATTTCACTGGTTATTCAGAATAAGAAATAGACCTAGTTCCTTAATGTTTTCACTCTTCACGTGCAACTTTATAATTAGTTGTACGCATTGAAAAACTTCCAAGACAACTGCGTCCCTTGGCGCATTTTAACCCGACCTATATACTTTCTAAAGCTTTATCTCAGAATGTGAAAATGTGAGGAATAATTTTATGACAGTTGGTATCAGTGCTTTGACAAGAATGTCAGTTTGCTTTCGTCGGGTGACTGATACTCTATAACAAGACAGAGATAACGTAGGAAGATTAAAAGTTAATCCCAAAGTGTTTCCACCGGAAACGAGGAGTTTAACTTGACGTAGGCTTTAATGTGAAATGGAAATGTGAAGAGATGTCCTCTGTGCATCTCTTAGAAAACGTGAGCACTCTTTTTGTTGCCATGAAAAAATTAACTCAATTATTATTATTGCCACCGATTTTTTTTTATATACGAAACGAAAAAACCCAAAAAAAGAAATACAAAACGTCAAATGATTGATGATTTGATGTGATTTTGATGTATGAATTCGATGGTAGACCAACTTGATTAACATCCATCACTCTGTTGTAGTGGGCACTCTTCGGTGCATTTAACTGTTTTGACAGGTCCAACCACATCTTCACCAAAAGCAACAGCAACCGTCCTGCACAGCCCTTTTCTGCAAGTTTATGATACGCAGGGTAAATAGAATAATAAGGAATGCCAACTTAACGAGCTCATTTGCCATTTTTTGGGATGCTGACGTCACAATGTACCGAGCATCTGGCAGTTAGAGTTGTGTTTTGAGTATTTTGTTTTCTTTTTGAGATAAACTGTGTTTTTTTAATACAAATTGCATAAATTCAGATTTCTAACGGTTCTATGCGCCGTTGTGGATCGTTACCTTAGGACAGCAGGCCTGCTGTACCAGAGTCAGTAACCAATTTTGGGGATGTGAGAGCTGTCGAGACATAACACCAAGCGACATATGACCAAATCAGCATCGTTGATCCTTATTTGAGAATTAATACGATACATGTCCTTCTTCTGTGTCCTTCAATTTTGACTTCTAAGACTCTGTCAGCTTGCTATTTTGAATAGTTACATTTCTGCTTATCTCTTCTTGATCGAGTTCAGTAAGTCAATTCCAAGAAGACGAGGGCATTACCCGTCGATTACCAAGCGAAGGTATCATAGGCACCTTCAACACTGGGAGTCACCAGGTTGGCGGCGATCATCGCCTACCCTGTTTCTTCAACAAAGCCTCGAACTAAGGTGGCGCTTCAGTCCATGGTTCAGTAATTGGACCTCGACCAATAAGATTCGCCAGCTATCTCCAGTTTCCAGATAGCCGTCTCCAGTTTTACGCGAGAAATTGGCTGAGGTTTCGTTTCTCTTCAGGGCGCCACCTGAGTCTCGGTGCTGCTCTACTGCGCCATTCGTACGGGGTAAATTCAAAAATTTTTGGCCGTTGGTGTTCATTCTGACTGCCTGCTTTTCCTTTGGCCCTAAAAAGCAATGTGACTTAAAGCCAAACTGGGCAATGCCAAACGGCTGAATTTGGCTTAATGCCACTTTCACAAAATGACTTAAGACGAAATTTAAAATTTGGCCTTATGTAGCTTGGTCTTATGTCACGGCACCTCGTTTCCGATCCGGGGTTAATCTCAACTTAATAATTGTGGCTTGATTCCGGAACTCTGAAGAACAGTTCGAACTTCCTTGCCTGCTTATTTTTCCTATGTGAACTGGGAGTTTCTTTGAGTATTCCTTGGGGAATAACATTTGAGAACAACCTAAACTTTTTTGCCTGCTTGCGAGGAGATCGTTGGGAGAGTCAATAATTTGGCGCTCAAAAACTGCTCGTTGGATAACTTGATATTCGTTTTGATCTGGCATTAACAGACCTTTATCCTGCAGTGAAAAACGACTGGGACCACCAGCCAGCATCTCTGTTGCAGTACCCTGACTAGCACTGGAAATCCTTTATGCAATTAGCCCTAAATAAGTCGGCATATGACGTATAAAATAATTGTCGTCCTGGCTGTTGATCGCATCGTTGATCCTTATTTGAGAATTAATCCGATACATGTCCTTCTTCTGTGTCCTTCAATTTTGACTTCTTAGACTCTGTCAGCTTGCTATTTTGAATAGTTACATTTCTGCTTATCTCTTCTTGATCGAGTTCAGCAAGTCAATTCCAAGAAGACGAGGGCATTACCCGTCGATTACCAAGCGAAGGTATCATAGGCACCTTCAACACTGGGAGTCTCCAGGTTGGCGGCGATCATCGCCTACCCTGTTTCTTCAACAAAGCCTCGAACTAAGGTGGCGCTTCAGTCCATGGTTCAGTAATTGGACCTCGACCAATAAGATTCGCCAGTCATCTCCAGTCTCCAGATAGCCGTCTCCAGTTTTACGCGAGAAATTGGCTGAGGTTTCGTTTCTCTTGAGGGCGCCACCTGAGTCTCGGTGCTGCTCTACTGCGCCATTCGTACGGGGTAGATTCAAAAATTTTTGGCCGTTGGTGTACATTCTCACTAGTCATCGCAGCCGTTGTACAGCCGCGAACAACCTTTAATGAATCGGCTATGACGTCTGACCATCGAATTCATATTCATTCATTGATGTAGGTAATTTTTTAAATAGGTTATTGGCGCAGTAGGCTTGAAGTGTTTTTGTTTTTTTGATCCATGTGTTTCGCTGTTTGTTGATATCCTTTCTTTTAAAATTATTCTTCGACTTTTTCAAATCATTCGGTTTTTTTTTTGTAGAAACCAAAAAGGTTTTATTTGGACTAGACTAAGTCGGTGGCGCAGTTGGTAAGTAGTACAAGTCCTGTGTTAGATAAATCTATTACAAGACGAAATCTTTGTTTTCATCGAAATCACTTGTCTTATGCAGAAAACTTATTGACTGCGCCAAGTTATAAACTGAGCCTGCGCATCGTAATCGTATGCAGGAAACCTATTGACTGCGCCAAGTTAAAAGAACCTGAAGATCGTCATTGAACATTGCTTTTTTTTGCTAATCATTGCAATTTAAACACAATTTTAGCAACTTATCAGCTATTGACAGAGCTGTGAGTCTAACTATTGTATTTACCTACTTTAATTTTCAATTTATCTATTTTTTTTTATAACAAATCTAATATTTACTTATTTCTTCTATTTTCAGGTGAGTTTACTTTCTTTACCGGAACTGAGTAAGAATTTATTATATGTACACATAAAGTAGGTAGGACACTTTTGAACTTCAAACAATCATGCTTAATTAATTTTGCTTCCACATTTATTTGAGTCCTTTGAACAAGCTCTAATTACCCCCTTTTCATATGTCACTCACACACATAACATTGCCGGGGCATAAACAGAAGCAAACACTTCTTACGATCGCTTCTCTCATTACAAAAACTATTTGAGCACCAAATCCAATCTAGCGCCTAAGGCTTCAATTTGTTATGTTATGAAAAATCCTTCCTCCTTTGTATAATCGGATTGGCGTTCTTGGTTGGCTTTGTAGTCATCGCTCTTTCAAGACCTCACTTCATCGCCGCATCAACTACACACTTTCCTAAAGAATGTATCAGTTTTCAGAAAACTGTTTAATTAAATACTTCAAACCCCAGCACCAAATCCTCCCCGGATGATGTGCGTATCCTTCACATTCACTATTCCAAAGTCTGACTGGTGGGTGTCTATCTGTCTGTCTACATAACATTTGCCCCGCGGAAATGGTTCTATGGTTCTACAGTATTTTAGTTAGCTACTCGTAACTCAAGTTTCTGTGATGTTGTCGTCCTTTTTATACGTGTATGTACGCACGATGATGATTTTATGATTTGTGAAACTTACGCGACCAACTTAATTAGTTGAAATAATATTTAAACTTACATCTTTAATAAAACAGTATTTTTGGCATCGAAAATTACTACCAGATCAATCTGCTGCCTTATTAAAAGTTTCGTTATGCTCCTCGACGAACTCGAAGGAGCAATGACTACTTTGACTGCGTTTTGACTTCGAATTGGGGTTGGGACAAGGATGCTTGTTTTGTTCTCAACCATTATGGCCTTAATGAGTAAACAATGGCTGTGGGAGAAAACAAAGTCAACATCATCTCATCGTTCTTTGACCGAGTTACTTTGTATACCGGAACTCGCATCATAATAGAAGCGAATTCACTTTTAACTAGGAAAGCAAACGGAGCCCCCTAAGTAAAAAGAAACTGTATTTCGAGAGAGAACTTCATCCCTAACCTCTCTGACTTTGTAGCGAACGGATGAGATTTAATGTTCGCATCTTTGGAGCTCTCCAAATGTTTCCTGTTTCTTCGAGGATAATCGTAAACACTGCCAGAGTTCGTTATTCCTCTGTACCTACCGCGTTCGTTAATTTTATAACACTACACACAATGTGCGCTTTCACTTCAACCCTTTAAAGTAACAGTTGGCAGCACGAGCTACAGAAACTTGGAAAATAGCCACACCGCGTGTCAAATAGAAAAGTTCTATACCTATTTCTCTTGACTTTGGCTGGCGGGCGATATGACTGGATCATCATCCACAGAGGACGACAACGACCCCTTTCCAGGACACAGCTGATTGCCTGTGACTTCCACCCATAAAACAACCTGTTCGAGTTGTTTCACGGATTTCCATCGCTCCCTCCCGCCGCCGCACTCGCGATGTTGTATTGGCGAAGGGTGGTTTTTAAATCTATGCGCGGGTGAATTTCGCCCGGGGGCTGAGGAGGTAAAAGTTTTTCCTGTTCTTGTTGCATAGTAAAATTCGAAAATATAATTAAATTTCGAAAATTTAAATCGAAAGTTGAAATGATTTGCGGAGTTGGGCAGCAGTAAAATAGCTATATACAAGGGAGCCGTGTTCTATTTTATTGCCAACGGGAAAGGTATTTCTTTCTTTTTCTTGTAGAGGTAATGTGCGAGGAGGGGTGTTCTTGCGGCGCTGAGTGGGGACTTTTATGCGAATTTAAAAAGGAAGCTGTTAAAAGAAAAATTTTCAAGATTTGACTTGCAGAGTTCGGCTACTTAGAAATGGAAATAATTTGCCAGGATGTCAATAAGAATGTAGACTTTGAGTTTTCGTCTGCAGAGACACTCTGGTTTGGTTCGATGAAGGACATATTTTTGTCTGTCTGTTAAGAAATAATATTTGTGCGGCTAAACGTTGAGGTGGATTGGATTGTTGGATGTTGACTTTGGCGGTGTCATCTAAAATTAATCTGATTTTGTCTAGCACAAAAGTGTGATTTCAAACTAAAAAAAATTTTATTCAATTTGTTTAATTTACAATGTTACTTTAGTAGATACATCTCTCTTTTCTATCTCTCTTTTCTGCGGGGCTATTGAGTTTTCCCCTTGCGACCTGGTGGTCTACTGTGGCTCCTAGGTTTGTTCCCTTAATAATTCCAAACATTAATGTAAGGCCGGGAAGTAGGTCTATGGTGGGAGTCTATCTGATATCTCTGGTATCAGACTATGGATCATTTGTGGTTCAGGATTCTGATTTACCTTATCACAAAAATGGCAGTGGGGCTCCTCCTTTACACCCAGTTGTCTCAGAGTCCAAAATACCCCATTAGGAATCATGTAAGGATATACTAGCTTGCAGTTACAGCTTTAAATGACTATCGCCTGACCTGTCGCAGCCATGCATGCTGTGTGCGTTACACGTGTGTTACAAACATTAAAGGGACCTAGGTACATTTTTTACTGATTGCGGACGGCAAATGTCCTATGAAGAAGATATTTACTCCCGAAAGTCTAGTCAGACCCTCTCGTGGAGGTGGGACCGTGAAAAAAAAACATTTATTGTCTCGATCGAAATTGTCTCGATTCTCAGATACTTTGGGCTATTTAAAAGCGGCAGTTCCACTCCGACTCGTTTCAATTTTGGAAGTGGAAATTTTATTAAATTACATTTTAATCCTGTACTCTCTGCTAAAAAAAAAAAACCAGGACTGATTTCGATAAGTAACAATGAAACTACAGCTCTTTGCCAAGGCTCTGATCGTCTTCAGAGCAACCTCCATGGCTTCACTTAGGTATTAAGTACTGTCTCTGCACCACTACTACCACGTCATCTATGTATGGCCGGATTTCAACAACTCCAGCAGACTTGCCAACTTTTAGCGATTTAATCGCTTAAGTGACTTCGTCTTCAGTGGGACTATTCTCCGCCCTTATCTCGTCAGCAGTGGGAATGCCATCTTCAGTACCCTGTTGGCGGTTGAGCAACTCCGAAAAGTGCTCTCTCCATCTGCGCAAGACATCGCTCTCATTTGAAAGAAGTGTACCGTCCTTGGATTTAACCCCTTGATTGATATTCAACTTCCTTCCTCTGAGCCGGCGAATGGTCTGCCAAAATATCTTGTTTGCAGATCTGTAATCGTGGTCCAACTTCTCGCCGAACTTTTTCCATGATTGTTCCTTGGCTGTTCTGACTGCCAGATCGGAAGTCCTTCGCGCCTCATTGTACCGGGCTCGAGAAGTTGAGTTTCTACATTGGATCCACGCAATGTAGTCTCTCTTCTTCTCTCTGATTTTTATATATTATATTTATAATATATAAAAAATATATTTTATATATAATATATATAATATATAATATATAATATATTTTTATATATTATTATATAAAAATCATTATTATATATTATAGATATTTGGGTGATTTTAGGAATTACCCTAAGATGCATTTTGCACAAATCAATTAAACAAAAAAAAAACCCCATTTCCGATTCAGTTCAAGAAGCCATTATGAATATTCCATCCGAACTGATGGAATTTAGTACACAAATTCTGTTCGTGATCAATTCAGATTAAACTGTGTGGCATAATTGGATTCAATTTACCTACAGCCCAAATCAATATTGCTGTTTTTTTTTTAGTATATACATACACCTTCCTACCACGTATACCTTTGAAAAACTGTCCTTAGTCTCCTCTTGGTATATCACTTATTTCTTGGCAAAATTTGCTGACCAAACGAAGAAGTCCTGAGCTCTCAAAATTTATGTGCGGAACTAAAACCATTTGAACCAATGTCAATGCAATCCAAAGATCCTTGTGCACTCACATATACCTATGGCCTCATGCACAAATCATATTTGTGCAAAATTACTCTTTTGACCCGGTTTGCTTTTTCCTTAAGCTAAATATATCTGCTTCTTCGCATGCTCCTTCCCAGATGCATACATCAATTCGGAAAATCCTTCTTCATCTGTATACGTAATTGAAAAGATTTGCCTGCAAATCCTCAAGGAGCATAGCTGTAGTTGCATATCCTTTTTACTTTCTTCAATACAACCGATCTGAATTACTGTACGTGCACGACGTGTGCATCATCAACATCAGCCGAACTAAAGCACTCCACTTCGACTGGCAAACAAAACCCGGAGACCGCCGGAGAAGCACATGGCAAGACAATCTTGTTTTTGTTTGGTTCCGGTATTTATGTTTGCATGAAACCTGAGACCCTTTTCGAAAATCTGCTCAAAATATCACCTACCTCCCGCCTTACCGCTTTATACGAAAACCATGACGACGACGACGCCAAACTGCAGTGGGGTGCGGGTGGGGGTGGTGGCATGGTATGGATATGCCCTATCAGCAGAGCACCTCCTGCGTCCCTGAAATTCAAAACCGCCTTATCGCTTGCAGAGTGCTCTATATATGTATGCGTGTTTTGTATACTTGTGTTTATCTACACAAATGTGTACTTTCGTCCTTTTTTGCTATTCCACTTCGTGTTGCTCCATCTAAGAGATTGTTGTCGTCGGTCGTCGGTGGCTCATGTGCGCCCCGCTCAGCTGCTTAACGTTCGCAGTTACTTTCCGTGTGACACACATTGTTACTTAGTTAGGTGACTCATTGTTTTAGATGACGATGGCATCGGCGACACGGGGGACACTGGAGGTTTGTGTGTGTATGTTTATTAGAGGGGGTGGTTGGTGGTGGCATTGTTTAAACAGTGGTCGTATAAAAACCACTAAGCAACCAACCTCCCTCGTTGTCGTCGTCGTCCTATTAAAGTGACACAGTAAATTAGAAATTTTGTAAACATTTAAATGTTGTGTGAGCTTAACCAAAATTGGGGGGTGTAACGCTGACGCGGCGACATTTTGCAATTTAGATGACACACTCTTGTGTGTATGCCGAGCACACATGAATGTTTGTATATAAGTATGCAGGCATGTCCTCTAACAGGCAGAGCCAAGCGTTAAAAGGGTTTTATTTGCCGTTGCTATTACTGGTGCTGGTTTTAACTATTTGCCACACACATAAATTGAGTTTGTTTTTTTATTCTGCTCTGTACTCTCTCTTACTCTCAATTTTCCGTGGTTGTGTTTGTTGTCGAGTCGACGTTAGCGTGGTGTCCTGATTTTTATGCCGTCGTAGGCATAACGCATTTTTAGACAGATGTTGGGGAGGTGGCGCTGGCGTAATAATCACTTTATGTCGCGCAAACACTCCTTTGGCGCTTGGTGTGGTGGTTTATGGGTATCGCTCCAGCACCCAGGTGACATACTTTAAAATCCGGTGGCGGCACTGCCAGCAGCATCATTAAATTTTCTTCTCGGGGAGAAGTTACGATTCTACATATCGTCGTCCTTCGTTTTAGTAATTTTTTTTTTTTATTTTACTCACTTGTCTCTCCTTTTACTCAAATTGTATATGCCACTGCGTGTGACGGAGCACAAAATGAAAATGCCGCCGCGGTGTTCATGTATGGGTGCTGTGCATAATCAGACCAGTCCATCAGTGGGTGGTGTTGTGGGCTGCGGGAAACCCCCTTTTTTCCTCTGGTTGTTTGTTGGAAAAAGATTTAAAAGTGTGAATTTATTAATTTTTGTTTATGACTTTGTGACTGACTTTTTGGTGCGTGCACGGTAGGAAGAAAATTACTGGGGGGCTGGCTGTGGGTTCGCCTTAAAGAGTTTTAAAATTTCCAGCCGCCTTTGGGTAGGTTGGTAGGCGCTATTATGGTGCGGCGCGCGGGGTGGAGAACTTTAACTTTGAATTGCAGCCACATTTGTTTAACCAACTTATGTTAGCTTAATGTTGACAATATTTTGTGTTTACTGAGAGAATTTTAAAGGCTTTGCATTGTTATGCCTTTAAAATGGGCAGCAAATAATGTGGAGAATTAATTTTTACCTTACGTTTGGGATTTGAATTTATCCAGAACTTTAATAAATTCATTGAGCACTGCGTCGAAGGGTAGCTTCGTTATGTGCTTAAGTATATTTTTGAACCGTTTTTTACCCTACCATAACAAGGTACGTCAGGCGTCTGCTGAAAATTGTTGGGAAACACATGGTACCGGTGGGACGACTCAATGTTTGAAAAGTCTTCTCTATACTCACCAACTTGAGAGTCCTTTTTCGCAAGGTAAAACGGTATTTTTTGTCTAGGACTTAAATGAGGTATACCTACGAATATATCTTGGCAATTTAAAAACCTGCAATCAGTTTCTAACCGGCAGAGTTCTTTCTGTTACATTTGCTTCTTTTTGTCAAATAGGTATGCAGGTGGAAATGTTTTTTATTGTGAGAAAGAAAAGAACATCCTTGAAAACAGAATGATCAGTCATTTATGCTCCTGGATCCTGACTGGTTCTCCGGTACCTTCATTATATTTGTGTAAATAGGGTCTGGAATAAATTTAATGACTTTTGAAGGCTGCAAGTGCTGGTTCTTCCATTAAACTTGGCTTTAATAGTTGACCGAAATGCTGCCAAAATTTGTTGGATATTCTCCAAATTAAGCAATCCTACAGATTCCACCACTAAAAGGACCTGGATTTAAGTGTAACGCTCCAGGTGAAGGCATTACAATTCTACATTCCTAAACAAGAACCACAACGAAGCCTTTCTTTATTAATATTGCTCAAGGGCCACCCTAGAATACGAATGTTTCGTTTGAGTTTTCCACAGTCCTAAAACGATCCAAGTAAAGAAGATATTTTGGATATTACCACAAGAAAGAAAAATCGCAGTGACTTAATCAGGAGAGCGCGTTCGACAACTTAAAGCGAATCTTATGGAGACGAGGAACTCGGATAATTGACATAATGTCACCTCAATCTCTAACTCCTTCTGTTTTAATTCGGAATAGAAACGTGGTCAGGTAACGTAAAGAACTCGCATAATAGTCCCTCAATTTTTCCTGTTCTGCACCCTATCAGAGTGAATTAGCATGCGATGAAGCTTCTTAGACTTGGAGTTGGTGTTACTCCAGTTATTCTCGAAGTGATCACTACACAAGGGGTAAAATGTTCTTTTTCAGAGAAGAAAACGACACTAGTGTTGAGGCAAATAATGTTTTCGCTGGCGAGCTACCTGGCTTTAAAATAACGTCATTACAATTCCATGCCGAGAATCCTTTTGCAGGAGAGTAAAAGCTGTTCTAGGATTCCTTAAAAGAAACTTCTGAAAACGCCTGTTTTCGAAGTAAACCCCAGAAAGATTATGCAAACGCACTTCGAATCCTTTAAAAATTCGATATTGCATCGCAACTCGACCGTGCGAACCGGCATAGAAATGTGAACGTTAGATTACACCCTTTGACTACACCCTTAAGATCTAGTGTTCGTTTGAAAAAAAAGGCTGGCACAAAAGACACGCTGTTAAACACACCACTGCAGTTTGTACCGTGAAACAACTTTTATTGCTCCGGTCGGGGTTTGAACCTGAGACTTCGGCCGTCACACTTACCACAGCGCTGATGTCTTGCCAATATCCGCGTTTCAGTGGTGACTAGAAAACGACCGAAAAATATGCAGTGGAGACACTAGTAATTGACAAGTCTATTTTCAATCACTTTTCAACGATTTTCCAATCCGTAAGTCATTAAGCTGGCCTGTGTGCAGTGCCCCACCCTGTAGGCGCGGCAAGGCTGCTGGCATCGTTAGTTCAGTTAAGCTCATGTACCATTGTGCTTAAAAATAGCAACAAATTCCTCCTGTAGAGACTATGAAAAGACGCAATATACCTGGACCCATCAATTGGGCAGCTTTATCTCGGGAAGGAATCATAATTCCGCTTTTAAAATTCTGCTTATTCGCAAAACAGTCTGTTTTCTAAAACTTTGAGTAAAGCAAAGAAAAATCCGTTTTTTAAGCAAACTTTTCATTTTTTTTAAAGTAAATTTCACTATTTCACCTTGTACAATGGGCATTTACAGAATTTCGTAAAAGAGAATTAAAAAAAAAAAAAACAGAATTTCGTTGAAAGATTTTTTATCCAAGGTGTATTTTGAGCACAACCTCGACCAAGACCTTTTGACCCAGACCTCCAACAGCTCGTGTATATAAGCTTCAAGATAACGGCCCTCCCTCCTAATACTTAAAATTACATTTTATTGCTTCATAACTAAGGGCTTGTGTATTCTGCCAAACATTTCAGTGTGTGATTGTCAGAAAATGTGATAATCGCAAAACACCCTAGCCGATGGCACCCCTTGTTCTCTACCTCTGTAATTACGAGTTGTGAGATGCCAGACCAGAAGAGCTTCTATTAACAATATAATATAACAAAAAAGATCGGTAAGACTGATCTTATATAAAGGTTAAAGATCGGCTTTTGTAAAATCAATATCACCCACTGATCAACTCACATTTTAAAGCCTTAATCACAAATCATGAACAAGACCTTAAACGCACATTCAAAAATTTCCCTGCCTCCTTTACTGCAAAAAATCAGTTAAAAAAAATCACCTGTCACACTCCCGTCCAATCTTTAACCTGGACATTAGTAAAAATCTGACCTCCATTTGGCAAAAGATTTATACTTTAAAGGATTCTGCAGGTTATAGCTCTCCTCCACAACAAAGTCAATGAACCAGAATTCGCCTCAATCAACGATTTCCCCCCATATTGCCTGCAATTTGCCAAGCCCCCCCTTTTTGAGGTTGTTTGAAACTTGCCTCTTTAAAAAAAAAAAAAAATCCAATGCCCATTTGCCATCTTACGGTCGCACAACCCTTTCCTTTTGATGAATGTCCCTTGTGTAACTAAATTTATGTTCCCTTCGGGTAACAACTTTTTCCTCAAAAAAAAAAAAAAGAAACAACCCATCGACCTACACACAAACAATCGTTGTCTGGTTGTTTTGGTGGTTTTGTGCGTTGGTTTTTGAAACATCATCCCCATGTGTTACCATAATATCAAATCAGTGACATTACAACAACCATAAACTGTGTACAGCACATACCCACCCATTCACATATACCAACTTTGTCTAGGCATAGTATTATGGAATGATTCCACAGCCAGCGCCCGGAACAGCAATCTCGGTTTTTGGCCTTATTTCAACCGAAAATTAAGAGACACACCCTTCATTCAGCTTGCGTCAACGTTCAACCACCTATCTCCTAATTATAAAAGCATATCCATACCAGAGTGACATACGCGCGTAAAGCCTTTTGTCCTATAATATGACTTGTGTATGTCGGGTTGCTACTCTCTAAATCGGTTGTGTGGCTGTTGCTGCTGCCACTCAAGCGAAGGTCTATCATTGGTCGCCGTGGGTACCATGTTGCAGGTGAAGAGGAAAGTTAAATCAGGAAATATACGTGTCCTTTTACCACCGCCGTGCGTCGCCTCACAACACTCTGTGTTGTGTTAAAGTTCTCTGTCGGCTTTTTAAGCCTTATTTTGAGACCCTGGGTGGTGTGTTGCCTCCCCCTCAGCCATCACTGAGCATATGTGCCTGCTCACGTATACATTCAATTATATGGGGCTGCGTCGTCGTCGTCTGAAAATAGAAGCCAAAAAGGATAATGTGGTGCTCATAACCCTTTTTGTGTACGCGCGGGGGCCTCTCTTACCTTCACTAGGTTGAATTGTATGCCATACTTGCACTCCCTGGGTAATGAGTAGCGTTGAGCACCATCAGGCATGACGGGCAGGGTCAAAAAGCCGAACGAAAAAAATAATTGCCCTCGTAAACGGATACCCGTCGTTAAATATTCACCATCGACTTGCACCTTCAATCCATTGAAGCACACAGGCTTCAGCTAGTTATAGTCGCTGATAATGAGATGTCAGCGGAACAGATCGACAGGATGGTTTAAAAGTTCTGTTTACAAAAATGGCAAATAGGTAATTAAAAGTGCTCAATAAAATTAAAGGGCTATGGGCTTATTTTAATTTTTGGTTTTTTCGATGAAACGCCGCGCTTGCAAAGGACATTTGGTCCTTTGCGGATTGGTAGACAGAACAAAGTGTGACATTCGAGTCGTCTGTCCATGTTTTTTTTGGCTCTGAATCGCAAACAATACGACTCAAGTCGGTTGGAAAATATCGCGGATCTCTTAACGAGGTTACGACTCATCCCTGTACCAACTGGATTCTAGACCACGGGGATATTGTTAGCTTCGGAAGGCGCTATTAAGAAGGTTCTTACCAATGTAGAGGAATTGTCAGCACCAATAGATGGAAGAACATGAGCACAAGTCTCTCCTCCTAATAAATCTGGCTAGAGCTGGACATACTTACACGGCTAGAATAATTAATTGCGTCGGCTTCACGCCTCCAAGCTAAAATATTGTAAAAAATCCGGAAACCCCAAATTTCCCCCAGCTGACCGTACATTTTTGGCGCCCAACGTGGGACAACATTATTTGCTTAACCACCTTTCAGTAAAGAGTTTCCAGCCGAAAAAATATTAAAGTAGTATCTTCATCCGTCTGAATAATTTCCGCCAACTCTGTCCCTGCAGGTGAAGTCCTTGGGCGACTCCTTGGGCTGTCATGATCCGTCTAGCAATGCAGGGGGCATGCAACTACGTGTCCAATCCCGAAACCAACGTATGTTTGTTCGGAGAAATTGTGTCAAACAAAGTGTCAAATACAAGTCACTGCTGTTTGGGAAGCTGCTGCTTGGCTTCAAATAATTCAGTAGATAGGAGGGTTAGCGTTTTCTGTGCAGAGAGTTAGGCAAGGTTAAACGAGGTTGTGGTGAAAAGGACCACACAGACACTAGACACCATAGGCGCATTGCGATCCTTGGGGAACCAATCGACCTAAACATTCAAAAGGCAAAAGAGTCTAACCATTCTCCCTGATAAAACAGCCAATTTTCCTGTAGTAGCTAATAAGGTCTTTGAAGTTTGTGACGTCTACTTCCGCTAAACTTTCAAAGAAATTTTACCCTGAAAATGTTCTGCAAGGGTAACCATGCAGAGGAACCGTTAGCACGAATAGATGAATGCACAGAAGAACATAACCACATGTCTCCCCTCCTAATAAATCTGGCTAGAGCTGGATTATTTGAATACAAGACGACCTTCCTTTAGCTGTTAAAATCTGAGGAAGATAGTAAGGACCTTTACGGGCCTTTGCCTGGCCATTTCTGCATAAGTTGCAGAGAGAAGCAATTAGCAAGAAACCATTGTTTCTTGTTCAAAGAAACAATTCAAAAAGAAGACTCCTTTCCTTTTACAGGTTAAATCTTCAACAAGATACTAGGGGTCTTCACGGGCTCTGCTTGGTTAGGCGACTTACCAGATGACTTGGCGCTCCCTCAAACCATTTCTGCAAAAGTTGCAGAGAAGAGAAAGAGTTAGAAACTATAAGCCAACCTTCGTGTACCAGACTTTCAGTGATGTACCTGAGAAGGAAAACCTTAATCTTACTTATCTAGCCAGAATCCGAAATGCCTCAATGGGGAACCACATATCTCGTGGACATGGGTTACCTTTACCTCTCGGGATTCTCTAATAAGACCATCATTGAACAGCTTCCTTCTCATTTCAGAAAGTCCGGCTCACACAAAAGTCCAGTGGCAGTTCACAGGGTATTGAGGGGTATTGAGGAGGGGATAACCGTTTCAGATTGACTTTGTAAAAATTTACCATGTGTCAGATTTCTATCAAAGCTTAAACCTCATAAGGGGCATATAACCTCAACGAGGGCAATCCGAAAAAAAAAATCATTCCTTTTTTTTTCTTTTTTACAGTCGAATAAATCGATTCTTTAATACTTTGATTTTATGTTGCCAAAAACAACCTTGAATCTCATATGGCTGTCAAACATGGAGTAAGGAGTGGTTGAATACTTCGATTTTTCGTAATTCTCTCAGAATACAAACCTGCATACCACGCCTTATAGATGTGCTTATAATATCTTTGAAATCTTTATCTTAGCTTTGAAACTAAGATTTATCAATTGCAACCAAGGCTGAAACTTTACCCATTTGACGATACCTGATTTTTATTGCCATCGATCGAAAAGACTGCCTGTGTTTTTCTCTCATTAAATTCACTTAATTGACTAAATTAAGTTATTATCAACGCCATATTCAGTTTACATTTAGTGTTCTCGAAATACTAACATTTTGTTTGTTAAATGGCGCAGTCGGCTTATGTGAGTCAAACATTTTGAGAAAACACACAATTTTTTTGATAATATTTCTTTTAAACAAAGTATAAATCTCTTGGTCCGCAAAATGTGCGAGGTTTTTCGACCCAATTTTTTTGTTTTCCTTTTTTTTGAATGGCGCAGTCGGCTTATGTGTGTAAAATCTATTAAGAAGTTTCCTATGAAAAAAAAAAATGGATAATATTATTTTAAGGGTGAGTAAAACTCAGTTGGTCCCCAAAATGTGTGATGGTTTTGGACCTAGATTTTATCTTTGGACCTAGAAAAAAAGGTACATAAATACCCCTACAGGCCAAAGAGCTAGAAAAAAACGAGCTTGAAACTTAATATATTGTTAAATGGTCTGGTCAAAACTAAAAGGCTAACCGAACGTATCTTTGCTTATATTGAGGAAAGGTCCTTTATCATGAGAATCATAATATTCTTTTTCCTGTTGTATTACAAAGGTCATGGTAATCTTTACATATTTTTTTAAAACCAAGTTCCACTTACAGACGAAGTTGCCCTTTGTACGCCCTTAACCCTGGAATAGGTCCATTGTGATATCACAGTACACATGGCTTTTAACTTTTCATTTCCAATTTGTATTGATTTATCAAGGACGAATAGCCAACAAAATCGCATAAAAAAAACTACGTTCAACTACCGTACACTATGAACCAATCATTCAGGCACTATATTCATTCAATCAGTAAATGAATCGATTTCAAGGAGCTGGAACGGATGTTAAGGATGATAGAATAGAAACTGCACCCTTCTCCTTTGAAAATATGTGTACCTACGTAAAACAGGAAAAAAACAAACTTTTTCTCCCTAAACACAGATTTCCACAAACGTCTAGTTGATTGGTAGAGTGTTCTAGGTGCATAGAAAACGAAAAAAAACACTTCCCTTTTCGTCTTTTCACATCCCTTCTTACACGAGTTGGTTGATAAAAAAATCCTCTGACCTGAACTTTTTTTTACAATTGAATTGCTTGAGTACCCCCAAAGCACCACGAATGACTATGACCTGAACTTCAACTTTTCCACTGGACTTGTTTGCTCACTGAAATCAAAGGATCATCATTAATCGATTAGAAAATGCACACAAAAGGACACACGTAGACAAAGAAAACGCGCGGGAAACACCGGGTACCTGGAGGCGACTCGAATAACTAGACCAGATTTTCATTTCGGGTTTTGAGTTTCCTTTTTTTTTCTGTCACATTTTGGTTACATTTCCGTTTACAGTTTTGTGCTTGCACAAAATCTCTTCTAGAACAAGGATGAAGAAGGAACAAAGAGCAAGTCAAACTCTGAACATCCTTGATTGTGCGTCACACTCGGGGGGGAAACGGGATAAAAAAAAAGGAGCCAAGTCGAGTCACCACCACGAAAGGATGCCAAAATATTACACCAAAAACCAACCCCTAGGCTAAACTGAAGGGAAGCAGAAGAGAAGCAAAATAGTGCTTGGTATAGTCTACCGCTAACACCCAGAATGCAGGAGTCGATTCGGGGCAGACACTCATTGCTAGTAGCTGTCCTAGAGTCGCGTGAACGTAGTCCTTACGTGCAAACTCTATAGTCGTTGTCGTGCACCCTGACTGCCTTTTCTACACCACAATGTCAATGTTTGTATTGCTTAATGCACTATGTGCGATAGTTAAGTGTAAAACAAGAGAGGAAGGCGTTTGGTTGGAGCAGGTGAATGCGATAGTGGTTTTCGTCGTCATCGTCGTCGTCGTCACAGTTGTGTGCTAGGTATAGAAAATATACAACACAGGGATGTGTGCACGGAGGAGCTTCACGAGCTCCCCCATTCAGCAAGCTCAGTTCTAAATATAAATTAGAATGTTGTATGCCAACACTTAGGCATTTTACAAGCCGAAAAATTGTTTATTGCAGCAAATGGTGGATACAAAAGCGGTGCGGCGAGCAAGAATGGCGGCTTCTAAAGTGGTTGAATGCTCTGGCCTCGCTTTTAGTCGACCCCAACCCCAGAGCCAATCAAAGTGGAAAATCCTCCACGTTTTCCCTCTGGCAAGGTTCGTTCCAAACATCTGTGTGCAGACGTAGCTTGTATATGTGTTCTAACCCCTTCTGGGCCTTGCTTGCATAGTTGCGTGGTTGTGCAGGGAATCGGCAATAGAGGTAATATTTTTTTTCATTCTATTTCACCTCTCCTATCTATTTCCAACCCTCCGCACATCCTTCGCGTGTACAAGATGCACTCGCTCAATGTTCCAGTTAATGAAGTTGGAATATATTTCGCACAAACAATAGGATACAATGGTAAGGAAAAGTTTTGCAAAACCCAGGTTAAGGGAGAGAATCCTATGAAGCGCTTGGGAAAAGTTTTCTGAAAAGTATGGGCGGGGCGGCGGCGGCATTCTAGGAACGACGACGTGGTGTAGAATTTAGTTTACGAATTAAGTGTAGGCAACAGGTTAGATAAACAATTGCGTTCTAAATTTAGTTTTATAATCTCTTGGGGGCAAAAGTTTTTCCAGATTTAGAGGGTTGAAGGAATTAAGAAACTCATTTGACGGTAAACGGTTCGTATTAATTTTCGTTGGAAATTAACGTCGAGGAGTTTTCAAAGAGTTGGATGACTTTCATAACGAAATATGAGAAATTATCTCGAACAAAGAAGGTAGCTTTATTAAAGCCTCAAAGGTTTTGAAAGAGAGAAGCTATAAAGCTATTGAAATTAATACTGTGTAAAGGATGATATGCGAGATGAAGTGTGCCCTTTTGCACTTGACATCTTAACTTGATGCTTGTGTAATTTTAGATTTAAAGAAGTGGCTCTGATAACTTTGATGGTCTAGGATTTAAGGAAAAATGAGATGAAAATGAGCTTGGTGTAAGTGAAGGCCTACTTGGATTCAAACTCTATCGTCCAAGTACTTGTTCTACCCACTTTTTGTTAGAGAAATAAAGTTGTAACATTACAACACCTTTATGCGTTGTTCATCCACAAAATTCAGGCTCGAGACAATTTTCCAATGCTGGCTAACTTGAATGCTCTTCTAACTACAGTCAAATCCCAGAAAGAACTCTATATATGAGAATTTAAGTTCTTATTTCCGTAAATATGGTCGCACCAGGTCTCAACTGGGCACTTATCCGCGATGAACAAAGATCCTCAACTTGTCTCCCTTAATTCTCGAGATTTATCATCCTTCTCCGACCTTAAATTCTTAGTTAAGGTCGGAGAATATGGCTAACCGTTTGTGTTTTTCGAATTTTTTCACATCTGAGAAACATTATAAAAATAGACGCAAATAGAAATAGTCCTTATTCAAACGTTAGCAAACGCACCAAGGTTAAAAGGGACATAAGTTTCAATTAAGGGTTTTTTTTAAATAAAAACAAAATTGCGTGTAATATGGCACAGCTCATCAGGTAATTTGGCTCATTAGACTTTACTCAGTATGCAGGTAGTAGATGGAGCACGGCACCCCTTTTGGCACTGAACATACTGCGACTTATCACTTTTTTTCTCGTAATATTGTCGTTTTCCCCAAAGGCTTTTCAAGACCCGTTTATAGAACTTTCTGGTCTTGTTTCCATCGCTAGATTTTTTGAACCAGTGTGCAGCCAGATGAGCCAGTATGGGACATGAAAACCCTGCACAAGAAAACCAAAGCTTATCCACGCAAGTGTTGTGCCTTTTCGCTATACGGGGGAAAGCAATACTTTACTCACGTTATCTGGTGAACATCCTTCTATCCGCCTTCTGGGGAGGCGCCCAGTCGGGGACTAGCAAATCTAGAAAATATTGGTTTGCCCTTTCGCTAAAGACTTCAACTTTCGCTAGCCCCTGTTTTCATGTGAAGTCAGAACTCGAGATGTTTTTTTTTCTTATTTATCCTGCTGGATCTGGAAGTTGGATGCCCTTGATTCTCCGAAGTTTCCCAAGCAAAATTTTTTGAAGAGAAATGTGGGTATTTGATTCACATTTTATTTCCATGTCCGCCTGCGGAAACAAAAAAATAACGAAAACGCTAGAAACCTCTAACTTAGTTTAAGAATCCTTTGAGCTTCGATATTTCGATGAGTGTATATATATGAAAATTAACGTTTGAGCCTAAGTTAAATTCCAAAAAAATTTACGTTGTGTTTAAAATGGAAACCGAGCCATTTTACCCTCCCGAAATTGAGACCCTGGTTTCCATCGGGTTTTTTAGACCCGTCAACACATCTAAGTCTTAACACTCTTGCTACCGCTACTATAAGTATGACCACCATTTGCCACGACCTTATTAAAAAAAAAGATTACAAAAATTACAAAATTATAAACAAAATTTTACTCAAGACTGGTGTTGGGGCCTTTAAATCGCAAGCGGGCATTGCGGAGAATATTTCTGTACCCACGTGTATTCTAAAATTAAAGTTTTGCCATTTTCCCATTGCGCCATATTACCCGACTTCACTCTAACTACTATCTTTTCAAGTTTTGAGTCTTTTTTTATGCACTCTTGCTAACGTGTTTGGGATGCCCTGTTTTGACACCAAGTTCTTAGCTAAAGGCAAAAAAAAATCTTGCAGACTCATTATCAGACATTCTTTTCTTCCACGATCTTGAGTCTTGATCTTGATCTTGAGTGCTGATTTGAGTAGGTAGTATCGAAAATTCCACCACACTTTGGGATAGGTGAACTATTAATACCTCATATTCGGTGATATTCGATGTTACATTGACCTCTTAGACAATAATCTGTGTTTAATTTGCGTTGGCAGAAGATTTAGCTCAACCCCACAAGAAAAAGATGAATGAAATTTAAAATGCTGGTTTTGCAAGAAAGTCGTTGCCAAATATAGTGTACGTGCTGGTCCAATGGCTAGTGTCCGCCTACTGTGCACGAGGTCCCTCGTTCGAATCCCGCGCGGAGTTTTTTTTTTTGGTCCTACCTTCGCTAGAGTCTGACAAACTTTCCAAGAGTATCTCGTCTGTCATCTGTATCTCATCTGTCAAGAGACATCTCGAATCGGAATCGGAAAAAGATTGTAGGCCCCCTCCATGTGTGGATAAAACACTTTAAAACTCACACAGCATTCATGGTTTTGAGAAGTCAGCCAGGCGATGACTCTTCTGAGCTGCAAGGGCCATTTGGTTCAGCTTAGTGTAATTTTTAAACAGCAACTTTTTGTCAGTGAAGTTATTCATGCCAAAAAAATCTGCACGATTTTTCGGCAAACAACGAAACGTCCTGTAAAATGTTCCAGAAAAATCCTGTTGACTAATTTATAAAATCCAATAAAAAAATCATCTTAACAGTACTTGTTTAACCAAACTATGAAGTTAAAGTGTCCATGCAAAAGACTCCTTTGCACGAAATAACTAAGCAAGAAGACTTGTAAACAATCAACTAGTCGCATACAAAAGAACCATAAACCTTGCGGAAGCTGGTAAGCTTATGTGATTTCAGCATTGTTTTAATGCTCGTATAGTGGAGTGAGTTTTTGTCGTTGTAAAACGATAGGAATTTCTGAAGTTGACATGTTGAACTCGAGGAGTGATTCAACTTGTTTCACTGTGTTAAAATCCTATATTGGATTCCGCATTGTACTGGTATTTCGAACAGTGTTTAATGACGTTTCCAAGAAGAACACAAGGCCCTAGTATTCAACCTAAAATGCCATCAGTTTTTTCAAGCACTTTTTCACAAAAAGCACCACAAAAAGTCGTTCAACTTGAAACTGCCGCTATATGATATCATCCTAAACAGGAGTGCACAACACAATCGTCCTTTTGCCATGCTACACTGCCGTTTCGCGGCTGACTATACATTCAACACCCCTAAGCTCTGTGTAGTAATTAGGTCAGCAATAATTTCCCATCCCCATTCCTTTTCAGACCAATCGTCTGCGAGGCTTACGCCTGGGGCTGATGAAATTTAGTGGCAACTCGCATTCGCATCCTCTAGCGCAAACGGGTCTCGCATACAAATACAACCGGCTCAACGCCTGAGTCTCTTTGACTACTCTATTCAGGACTTGCCTGCGAGGACAACGCACGGGAGTAATCGTGAAAATTACATAAAATATTTAAAACCATTCATTCGTGTTGCATGGAAGACCGAATTCGACTTTCGTAAGTCGACGGGGCGCCTCCACAGCTTCACCAAAAGCCAACATTACTAGAAAGCCCGCAACCAAATGAGATGTAGAGGAGTATTTTTATCCTTCATCCGGGGGCACTAGCGTAGGAGTAGGCTAGCTCTAAAATCCCGACAACATATACCATGCAAAATGTTCTCTCTATATTCATGTCAACGTGAAGAAAGCATCTCGAGGCCGTATCGAATTGAAAAAAAGAAGAAGAAAAAACACCCTTGAAAGACAAACTTTTGAATTAACCATTAGGATGGAAGAGGATCATGCTTGTCCGAGACGCAGGTGAATAAAATCCAAGAAGAAAAAAATGAAGCCGGCGGCATTAGTCTGGTCCTTGCCAGAAACACCGACACCGTCAGCGCCACTAACTCATCAAATGAAAGATACATTTGGTGTGTGGTAACTTTATTTCTTTCGATTTCCAAGCGGAGTACTTTTACTACACTTAAAGTGAAATGCGTGGTGGGGTTGGGGGTACAGCACCGGCACACCATTTATACACGCACCACCTGCCGGGAAAGGCGCGCATTCGTCTGACGACATGAACCGAATAATTTATCCAAAATGATGTTTCTCACTTGAATGCAAAATTACTCTTGTGTTTTATATACGTTTCCTTTTTATTTATTTTTTCTTATCTCCTTTTTGGCACCCTTTCCAGCAGCAGCAGCAGCAGCAAGGAGGGTGATAGTAAAGTCCTTAATAGGGTTTCATTTACAAAGGTGAGAAATGCCTAACGATGCGCGAGAGTCCACAAAAAAAAAAATACAGCATCAAAAAAGGCAGACGAAACCCAAAATGAATTTTGTGCCGTAGGGAGACGAGACCAGTGATACCAAATGTAGGACATGAGTGAAAAGGAAACTCTCGACAAAAGATAAATACTTCAGAGGCTAGCAGCCTCCCTCCATCCACCCCCACTTGAATGGGGAGGAAAGTGAATCATTTGAGGGTATAAGTTCGAGATCACTCTCATAGAAGAGGGTTCTTCAAATCGATTGGTTTCTGCTCTAAATAAAAGTGAAATGGAATTTCCTGCCACCGATACGGGGCGGGGGGCTGTTCGAGGATAGGTAAGGCACGTTACGCACCACTAGGAAATAGACCAGCAAATAGATCAGTAATTTGCTAGGGATTCGGGAGGTTGTCGTCCTTTTCTCAGAAGGAAATAAATTATCAAAAATATTTCCGAATTTACCTTTTCCTTGCCAAAGAAATAGATACACCATCAGGCCAAAGGAGAAAGTTACTTTCAAGGGTTCAGCCCAGCATCCAGCGTGTTCAAGGGTGCGCTGCGGCTGCGGAACTGGGTTCTCTTGACAGTCGATGAGTCTATTTGCTCTCGCAGGGTGTCAGGCGGAAGGAAGCAGCAGATGTGTAGTAGATAAAGCTGTAGCACCGCCCGCACTGCTGCTGGCTGTCACTGTCGAATGGAGATTTATTTATTTTGTAATACTTTTTTAATAAATAGAACGTAATCGGCAGATAAATGGATACCATCAATAGGGCGATTAAGGAATTGAGATGAATTAGTCGGTTGGGTGCGAAGGTATCTTCTAGGATTTCATTGAGAAATGGTTACCAGTGGATTAATAAGGTTTGCAGAGGTGTTGTGCTGTCTGAGTGAGTTAGAAGTGCTGGGTGGAGGCTTTGATCCCCGGCAGTGTTATACCCTTTGGCAAACAATAAAAGTGACAATGTAAACGCGTTTCCTTAGAAAGTATATCTATAATACTTTAAGACAATAAGTCAGATTGAATTTGTTAATGGAAAACGAGGGAAGGGCATAGATTAAGGCATTTGTTGGGTGGCCGTAAATTACATAGAACTCCTTAAACGTTGGAGATTTGTTAAAGCTATCGTCTTACTTAGATTGGGATCCACTATGTTTGTGATTTGGCTTAGGTCGATTCAGTTAGGAGTGAAAACCAGAAACCACCTTCTACTTACCTACTGTTTGAGAATTATGTTTCAACGAAAGTGGATCTGTGGTTTCTCTGTGGATATTACTCCTAGAAGACATTTTTATAGGTAGTAAAGTTATAACGGGGAAAAGTTCACTATACATGCTTTGGTCGGCCCCAAGGTACTTCTTAATCATTCCTTTAAGCTACTAATTTCAGAATTGAAGAAAACTTATATCGAGTATGCTTAGACAGCTTTTGAAAACGACATGTTAGATGCAAGAATCGGAAGAGCGGAAATTGAAAATGCATTGAAGGGTTCAAAAGACGGCAAGGCTCAGATCGGATACCTTACCTATCGCATTTAAAAAAAAAAGGCGAACGAAATTCTCGACCGGGGATCAGTACCTAAACAGTTTAAAGAAGCTCTGATTTTCCCTATTTTCAAAAAAGGTGATAGATCTGATCCGACAGACTTCCAGAGGTATTTCCTTTTAAAATGCACCGAACAATTCTTTGCATCAATCTTGGACGTTTAAGCTCGTGTATCGCCGCCTATAACTTCTTAGGCGACGGGGGTCAAGCCGGCTTCAGGTCTGGCTTCTCTACCATCGACCATATTTGTCCTACAGACCTTTGCTGAGTCATTTTGTACGAATGAGAAAAAGATGTATGCGCTCTTCGTGGATTTCAAGGCACCTTTTGACACCATAGACGGCGGTGCTCTACTGTCGAGTTTGCCCTTTGAAAGTCACAAAAATTTGGAAGAGTGATTGCGGTCCTTTGCCAACAAACTTTCGCAGCTGTATGCAACGGAGAACGCCTTTCTGAACGATTTTCTATAACAACCGGTGTAAAGCAAGGCTGTGCTTTAAGGCCTTTGCTTTTTAGCACTCTTTATTGAGGACTTGCCTTGTGGCATTCAATATGCTGGAGTCTTAATTAAAGCTCTGCTTTTCGCCGATGATATCGTCTTGCTTTCGTATTCTCCGGAATAACTCCATCTCATGATTATCAGGCTGCATTAATACTGCTCCTTCTGGAGTCTGAAAATCAATTTGGAAAAATCCAAAGTATGATATGATATTTAAGAGGGGTGGAGGAATACACTGTGTAAATGAGATTTGAAGCTAGAAAATGGCCTCTCCCCTCCGTTTATCAAAACGCTAAAGCTACATTTGGACTACGTGCTTAAAGCTCCAGGCAGGCTCTCTCGATCAATAATCTATGTTCCTTAAACCTGTACGATGGCGCCAGTGGCTTTGTCTAACGTCTGGAAAGGGTTAAAGCTGATGAAAAGGAACTCTGATGTCTGGGCAGGTGCATCAAAGACCTTGCCACATTTTTGCAGTATAAGAAATAGCTTACGGCAGTGGAGTTGGCTAATAGAAAAAACGCTTAGTACGACAGCTGAAAATTGGACTACAACTCTGATGTCTGGACAGGTGCACCATATAGATGACTGGTTGGAATATCGTGACAATGTCTTCTGCCTTTCATTGTTTTATTGTGGCACAAGCATAATACGCGTGCAGGAACGAATTCTTTTTCAATCGATTTTGCCTTGAACATGTATCTTTGTAACGAACGTTTTCCTTAGGTTGGGTTAGGCTGGAAAGGTTCCTTGCATTTCGTGCAAGTTCACTCGGTGGCCAGATTGACCCATTCTTATTAATGATTGTGATTATCCTCGTATGATAAACAAACATGGTTGGGCATATGTCTACTAGCTGAACCAGCCAGATCTTTTAATAAATCTTACGAGCACTGGCCATAAGCAGTGAGTTATGATACAATCCTTAGATTGTTGCCATGGTTCACCGGCTAGTTTGACTGTTTCTTGATCTATGAAACTTTTGGTTGCGTTGAAGGAGGAAATACCCGTCGGTCAGCCAGTTCGTCAAACATTTCCGGCAACGCAGGCACTATGAGGCAGTCCTTTCCCTTAAGCAGACTCCCGACTGCCAAATGGGCTTCAACGAAAAATTTTTACCTGAAATTTCAGTTATGTGCAGGGTAGGTACTCTAAAGGTACTCTTCTCCCTACACAGTGCATTTTAAACAAGTTTTCAGCCTGACTTATAGATAACCTGAGATGATGCAAAGATTGGTATTGCTTAGAGTTTTGCATTTATTACAAGAGTTTATTACTGCGAGTATAAACGTTTTCGCAGCAAAGTTTCTTGGGGCACCTTGTTACATTTACAAAAAACCTGAGCAACACCTGAATAGGTGCCTGCTGAATAGGTTAAGAGGAATCAAGATCTTCTAAACAGTCTGGTGAGGAATAACGTGGACTGTTACACACCCTAGGTCAAAACGAAACTGAAGAACTTGTGTCTTCAAGAACCTTACTTAATGAGGGTCACGTGACCCCAAATATTTTCCGGTACAACAAGCAGCCTTAGGACTTGTCTATTCGTTCGTTTTCTTAAGGGATAGAAAGGGGAGGTTTTCTTCATTTTCACCAAAGAGTTACCATTACAGCCCCTGCCTAGAAAACTACGAAGCGTTTAATACCTTAATGTCTCTAGATTCCTGCGATAAATTGTCAAATCAATAAATACATCGTAAAAAGGAAAGACAAAAACTATAAACGCCAAAGCTTTTCAGGATCCACACCCTGTTTCTTTTTACGTTGTCTAGTCGAGTATAAAAAGCAAAGTCTATTGAATACACCAGTTGCTGAGTACCGACCACCTTCCATCAAAAGTTGTGGACGATTCCTCAAGATAAAGATAGAAAGGACGAAGTTGAAAAATTATGTCAACCCCTACCCGGTGGCTATGGTCTATCGTAAAATATGACACCACCTTTCTTTCGGTTAAAATAAATAATTTTCGGCCTCGAAATTACCCATTAAAATGTGTGTTTCGGGTGAGTTTTCCTGCCCCCACTTCTGACACCGTTGTCGACGCTCGAATGTCCTGGCGACACCATCAGCATCGCTAACTACCCTGCTGCTGCTGTTGCTGCTGCCGGTCGGTGGTGGTGGTGTCAATGCTGGGCCCGTCTCTAATGCAAATGGGTGGAAATTAATTCGCAACTTTTTTCGACGTTCTGCTAACGATGATATTTTTTTTTGTGCTTGCTTGCTCCCTTGAGTGTCTCTGCCTGGCCCGTTCCGGCCTTATCGTTGTGGTTGTGTTTTTGGCGTGTTAATTGGTTGAGGCACCTGTCCGATTGTTGTCTTTATTCTCCGGTGGTTTGCATAAGGAATTCTACAAACTTACATACATATTGTGTATAGAGTGAATTATATTTTTTTCTTGATGACTTTTCACCGGCTCGCGTCAGCAGGGGTGCGGTGTGGTTGTTTGTCGTCATGGCCGATGGATCTGGTATGACATTTTCTTTCTTCCATGTGGTAGGTTTGGTCTTTGGGCTCTTTTATGGTGATTTTTTGATTAATGGACGTGCTAATGGTTGCCCTTATACATTTTTCTTAAGTTTCTAGGAAGACGTATATTTGTTTGCACGGTTCCTAGAGAGACGATTGTAGATTACGTTTGGCTGCGAAAATTTTTTGATGGGTTCGAGGTTAATTGCATGGCCTATGGTCGTGTCCAGGTGATTGACTAATGCGGTCCGAGCATGAATTTCTACTTGGCTTGCTATGGCCAAATGAAATGGAAATAAATGTTAATTATATCTCTTCTCGTTTTGTGAATTGGTATAATTTTTAGTACTCATTTCCGGCGACAATAAAATATTTATGAAATTTTGGGATACGTTGGCATATTAATTTTTTATTGCACACTGGGCGAAGGAAATGTTTCTTTGCTCCATATAGCCAGAAACGTCATTTGGGGACGATGGCAGTGCAATGGTTTTAATGGTTTTCGTAATTTATCTACTTTAGCCATAGATGGCGCTATGGTGATTTTAAACCACTACGAATCATTCTTAAGCCTGTCCCGTAGATAACTGCCTCATAACTCCTAAGGTGTTACCGAGAATTTTTTACTTGTGTGACAAGGCTAAGGGGCTACCATCCCTATTTATACTATACTTTCGGTTTTTGAGGTGTCCATTATTGTTCCGCGCATGTTCCAGTTATCCCAGTTGACACACTTCCTTTTTGATTGCTATTGTGAACTCGGATACGATAAACGTACAAAACTATTTTCTATACCCGACTCAGGGTATATTAAGTTTGACCTTTCAATAAGACCTTTTACAGATATGAATGTGACCGACAGGAGAATCGATCAAGCCATGTCCGTCCGGCCGTCCGTATGTAAACAACTAAAGAGCTGAAATTTGTTGGGTTGGCTGGAAGTCCAGTGCTTCAGATCAAGTTTGCCCCTTTACAGGCCTGTATGTGCGACCATCTCTAATATAAAAAATACTTTTTCCAAATTTTAGCTATGTTACAATGGCGCTAGTGCATTCATTTTTGGTATGTAACATTGCCTTGTAATCATCTTTGTAGAATTATCTTTGAAGAAGCCAAAAAAAATTGGCCTTTTCATTGGACACGCCTACTTTTTAAGGGATTTTAGCTTAAAATTACTGTTTTTCAGTGAATATATATGAAATTCGACAAAAAATTATATGACAAAAGTTGTATATACTATTTTTATGTATTGTGTGTGCATCCGCCTACTTTTGTGGGCGTGGCGTTAAAAAAAGTGATTTTTTTAGTTAAAAAGGCAGAGTTTTAGGCCGAAATGTATGCAACCACGTAGTATAAAGCATTGAACAGTTATATATTTATATCCCGCCCACTTTTTGGAGGCGTGGCAGTTTTTTTTTTTTTGTATGGTCGGGTATTTGGCAATCCGTCTTAGATGAACTGAAGCTTTTGCATACGCACTGATGCACTTTCCCACTTGTTTTAGTTAAAAAGGCGGAGTTTTAGGCCGAAATGTATGCAACCACCAGTCAGTCAGTCATCTTCTTAACGGCTTGATAAAAATGTTTGTTCGACGAGGGCGGCTAAGTGGTCTTTCAGTGTTTTCCGATGCTCTGTCAGCGATTCGGGAAATTCACAGCCACACAGGCAGATTCAGGAAAGGTTCTCGACCTGGTCCAGCCACCTCTTTATCGGCCTACCAGGCAGGGGGTCTGCTTGTATCTGGACTAGCATGACCTGCATGTAACAAGTTTGTCGGGAGCCCACAAAACAACTTGTCTAAAACGTCGAAGTATTGAGCGTTCAACATTACGTTTATAGAGACTGACTAATAACTCTCAAAAGAGGGCCACTCAGTATTTGTTCTGCAAAAATCTCCAGAGTTTAGCCCGGGGAACCTGGTGACGATCAAGTGCTTATCGTTTTGTCATATTTCCTTTCAATTATAACCTTTAGAGTGAAAAGCTGCTCAGTTCTGCTCTTGCCGGGCCAATGGCCGCTCTAAGTAGTTTCCGCCGCAAAAACTTGATTACAGCCCTGGAATGCTTTTTTAACACGTTCGCAAATACTATTTCCAAAAGCCTTAAGAGTGATATATCTAAGCCCATTGTCTACCCTATAGTTAGAGCAATCTCTTTTGTCCTCTAATTTTAAAATGGGGCGTTTAGCCTTGAACCTTGGCAGCAGTTTGCACTAGATATACTCTGATACAACCCTTCCCTCTGGCTAGTCTCGAATCTAAGCCCACGCTTCTTTATCCGCTGACTCTAGGCCTGAGGATGGAAATGTTGCCTTAGTTCCGAGACTGAGGCAAGAGATATACGGAGTTATCTTGGGACAGAAAAGTAAACAAAGAAATAAGCATCGACAAGGTTGGTGGCAGGCCAGAGTTTCAACGAAAATCATCCCTTTGGAGTGGTTACTGACCCTAAGGCGTTCAGGCTCCACGCTAGGCGCCCATATAATACGTGATGTTTGTCTACTGTAACGGGTGTAGAGGACTATCGTCACGCTTGTGCTTGCCGACACTAGCTCGTCGGGCAAGGGGTTTCCTTGTCAGTCTACATACCTTAGCATCACATGCTGGAGTGACATCTGACACTAAGTAGTTCGGACCCCACGTTGGTCCGCTCATAATAATGAGCGATGTTTGACCACTGATGGGGGTGTAGAGGGCTAGCTCGCCAGAATGGGATGGTAGATTCCTGCCTGTCTGCACACCTCAACATCTCAAGCTCAAAGCTTTTATTTTCTTGCCTATCTAAACGAAAACAGCGAAAATAAGGACGCTCATCTTGATCCCGTGAAAACTATTAAAATTTAGAGCAAATACAAAAAAAGAGAAATGGAAAAAGGACAACTCCGAGAATATCTGCCCTCAGTGAATCGAATCGTAAACGACTCAAACTACAGCGTAAGAGTAGAGGTTCTCAGAGTTGTTCCTTTTCCATATCTATCGTTTCAACGTAAGCTTATACCGAAACGCCTGCCCCACCCTCAATGCCAGAGGCTTCTTTTGTATACTCTGCTGTTATTTCATTGTTTATTTCCTTAAAGGCATAACACTTGCTTGGATAAGCATTGGCGTTTCTGCAGTGTTTGTGTTAGATTTGGAGCTCTTTTTCTCTTTTTCTCTCTCATTGTTTTCGCTCGGTATGTGCTACGCATTTTAAGGGTAGTCCCAAGACCTTGATCGCAAGCTTATTATAAAAAATAACCTTTTTCATGAGTTCCAGTGATCACGGGACCCCTTTTACAAAATAATTCCTTTGGTAGCAGTGGTACACACCAAAACGTAAACCACGGCCCTCAATACCCTTTTCGGCTTAATCTCTAAACAATCCGCTTTTGTAGCTGGCTTATCCCGAGAACGGGTAAAAGTGTAAAAAGGTCGAGGCACCTTTTCGCCGAAATTGGAAAGTTTTCAAGGTCTGGTATTTCAGTCTTACCAAAAAGTTGAATCACAATGGCATTCCTATGGTCTAAGAAGTCCTGCTGAGCAGCGAGAACTATTGTACCTAACCTTATCTAATCTAACCTTACCTCTGACCTCTCAGCTCAGGGGAGTAAACTGAGCTTGGTACAGAAAAAGATCTGCCCAGAAAAATGATAGCAAAGGCGCATCTCGCCATATATCGATGTTATCGAGACTTAAGTGTGTAGTTGATTATGCCGTCTTTATATCTGTAATTTTTATGGCTTTAAGATCCGGTGCAATTCAAGTGTTACGTGATTTCAAGCCCCCCCCCACAGCCTTGAAAGGTCCTTACATCCTACTAAATCTTGCTCAAGTTTAAAAATGGGGCCGAAAAGCACCTCCTGGTTTGGTTTCTTCGGGCCTGACAGCCACTTCAACCTAACCTAAGCACCTCCTGGCTACTATGACTGGGCTGCTTTATAGCAAAAATAGCATTTCTCCGATTCTTTTTAAATATATACGTTACGTATATTTTCAAAAGTCACACTAGAACTTGTAAACTTTTCAAGCCATTTCCCAACTAAGCCCACTTTCTCAACATAAAAATTGATGTCCTTTGTCAAGACTTAATATCCATTCAAAAACCAATCTCAAGTGTAAACACTCGACGCACAAATATGTATGAAAAAAAAAGGAAGAATCTCATTACCTTTAATCACGTATACCGCATAGGGTGAACCACAGGCCACCATCAAAACCAAACCCATCATAAGGTACCGTGTAGTATAGCAATGTGCCTAATTAAGGTCGCCATTACTATTATCCTGAATTTCCCATTTGCACTTCTTCTTCATCTCTTTTAGTTTAGCTGCCGTGTTTGGCGTCTACTCTCATACACGATACACCGCGCCGTTAACTTCAACAAAAATGTCCTTCTTGTCCTTAAGACCAACTCGTACAATAAATAAATAAACGTAAGCTACCTGCTACATTTGTAAAAGTGGACATTTCGCTGGGGCTTACTTCGTCAACGCAAAAAAAGAAGAAAAAAAAAGGACTCGAGATGAGACTAGGCACTATTCCGCAACTCTGCTGCGTGAGACACACACACAAAACCCCAGTGTGTATGGCTGCGGTGCAGAAAATTACAAAAACAGGCCAACAAAGTTATGAATGACTCTAATGAAGATATATAGGTGGAGTGTTACAAAAATAATTACTTAGTAGCGTTGGTTGGCCCTCTGTCGGGAGTTTTGTTTTTTTGTTGATGCCTCACGGACAGGACACCTTTTTGCGCATTTGGTGGTGTTTTGTTTTATTTATTTTTTCGGGCGAAAGTTTTAGAACTCGTATAAAGTTTTTCTATTTTCTATTTCAGCTTTGTAACTGTTTTCCAACCAACACACAGAATGGAGAAAATTGTAAGGGAAAAGAAAATCCTCATTAAGGAAATGTTTCCATTTTGTGTGCCTCCTCTCAGGTACAACTATACTAGAGTCCTTGGGCTATACCAGTTAGCCTGACAAGAAAACGTTCATCCTTGTTGTGTACCCATCATCTTTGCTGGCGTCTTGGGTATAGGTACAATCACTGGACTTAGACGTCGTCGTTGCTTTTATAGCTCAGGCAGTAGCATCATCATCGTGTGGGACCATTAAGTTGATCTACGTACAGGTTATTAAAGGTTGAAACATGAAAATTGTTCAGCTGGAGGTCTGTTTGACTGGAAAGGTGGTACTGTTGAGTCCTTTGTTCTCTGGCTCAGGTGTACAAGTACAACGTTAGGCAGGCAATGCGGGCTGGTTGGAGTCGACGACAACCACCTATAGAGAGAGAACGAGATGAAGAGAGTATAAATAAACAAACAAGGATTCCAACAAGAGAGAGCTTCTCCTGTTTTATTTTGTTGTCGTCCTTAATTTTTTTTTTTGTTTATGATTTTGCGATTTCATATTTGTTTTTGAAGAGCAACGCGGCCCTAGGGCCTGACTTGGCTACAGATGTGAGTGATGCAGTTGTACTGGGTGCTTTTGCTACTGGGAATGCGGGGGTTGTTGGAGGCCATTTCGAAACAAATGGAATATGAGGGCATTATTTTTGCTCCATAATAACTGGGTCATTACATGGTTGGAAATGGTGCGATTTAACATTAAGTCCCAGCCTCAACATCATACCGTTGGTTGTTGCGAAGAGGCTGTGCCGCAGAGAAATATGTGTGAAAGACGATAGAGAAGCGCCTAGGCAAGGCAAGGAACCACCACCACATCACAGCTCATGTGATGTAAAGAGAGTTGGGGATTACTTTTATATATAAATTCGGGGGTGTCGTCATTTCGCACTTATCCCTGCAGCAAAGTGTGTGCCACTTTTTTCTCTTTGGAGGTGACTCGCAGAGTTGTTTGCTCCTTTTTTTTTTCTCTGTCTGAAAGGCAATGACTTGAAAAATGCTTTCACTTTTCTTCGAGGACATATTTTTTAATGAAGGTGCCCTGGTTTGTGTGGCTAAATTTAGGATGTGCATATAACGTGCGCTTGTTCTTACAGTGTGTGGAACATGGAGTTCTGTGAACATTATTCTGTTATATGAGACCATACAACTGAGATGTAATTTGTGAAATTAATTGCTTCTAATATTGTGTTTTTACTCGATATGGAGCAAACTGAAACCCTGTCTGATAACGAGTTTTTGGTCAACATTCTGTGCAGCAGTTGGGACATTAGTTGTGTTGGGTGGATTAGAGGCCTTATTTGTGCTATTTGATAGCATTTGGTTCCTTTCATCCTCTCCTGTCATGTAGACACATCTAATGGTTTGTTATTGTGTAAATTGCATTTGATATGCAGAAGGAGTGGAAATATATTCATTAAGACAAAAACGATTTAGATGCAGGTAGATAAAAGAGGTTATAGTGGCCAACACTAACACAATAATTAATACCAAAGACTGGACCGTTGTGATTTTGATACCACCTGGATCATAATGGTTTTGTGTATACCTAGGAACTAATTGAGGTTTTGAATGCAGTTTCTTCTGCTTTTGAAGTCAGTTTGAACAGTATCACAAATATCACCCAAAAAGAGATAACATCCTCTCTTCTCTGAAAGACCGGGGGTAGTCAACGTACAAATTGGTCGGTCTGGGATTGATGTTCGCCTTCCTGTTGCCAGTCCGTGGTGCTACCAACTCCTTCAAAGTCCCATTTCAATCTCGGAAGCTTGAGGCTGTCTAGCCTTCTCCACATAGCGCACAGTTGTTGAATATGATGTTTATCCCGCGAAGGAAGGGGGTAATATGGCGCAATCAAGTTTTTTTAAAATCTTATACTTACATAGTGTTTACATAGTCACGAGACATCTTTTGACGCACAACCAATCATTCATTATAGTCTCCGCACAACAAGTGCAAAGAATTTTGCCTAAGTCCTAAGAGATGACGGGAATCTGACAGTTTTAGCAGCTTCCCAAGGCTATGTGCCAGAATAGAAGTCAATGAGTAGCTAATCCCGAGTTCTATTCCTGTCTTCAATGTTTGTGGAAAGCTGAACAAAAGCTTGCGTTAAATTCACTCAATCACGTATATAGCGGGTAAATTGGTACCCGCAGCCAAATCACTCAAACCTACCTGATGTTCAGCCTTTGAATCCAAAGCCAAGAAGTGAATATTTAAGTGTGCTTATCCAAACACAAGTTGGTTGAAAATAAATTTAAAGTGCGCCAGTTTTTGCAGAATTGAAGTCAATGGGTAGATGATTCCGAGTTCTACTCCTACCATCAGCAATCCAAACATAACAAGAAATTCAAAACAGATTAAAAAGGTTCTCGTTGAATTCAGTTGTAAAACCTTTTTAACCACCTGGTATATCCTGTTTCAGTAAAAAGTTTTGCAAAACTCTGCGTAAAATTCACGCAATTATAAGGGTGTATACCTAAATAGGGGGTTAATTGGTACCCCAGCAAAAAAAAAAAAAAACTCTGACCTAGCTGATGTTCAGCCTTTGAATCCAACGCGACGAAAGAAGTGAATATTTAGATGTGTTTATTCAAAAACTTTTGGAAATAAATTTAAAGTGCGCCATATAACCCGACCTTAGCGTTCTTTCGATACCCTTTTCATTTCCAATTGCTTAACATTTTTGTGGAATAGAATTCTATGGGTTGCTGAAATTCTGGTCCCGAGTTCTACTCCTACCTTTATCTATGCAAGCAAAACAAGAAAACCTAAACGGTTTAAAAAGATTCGCCTTGAAATCAGCTGTAAAAGCTTTTTAATTTTCTGTTTCAGTGAATGTGAAAGGTTTTGCAAAATCTGTGTAAAATTCACGCAATTATGAGGATAGAGGTAGATACCTGCGAAGAGGGTAAATTCGTGCCCCAGCCAAATCACTTTGACCTAACTGATGTTCAGCCTGTAAACCACATTTACTACTGCAGTGAATAACACATTCTGGTTGAGAGAAATTTACAGTGCGCCATTTCACCCGACTTAACCCTTTCTCCAATGCTAATAATCCTTGGTCACGTTCGATTGCTATCCGACTGCAGGTGTTAAGTCGCTGGGTATCTGAACTCAGTCTCTATTTCCACCTCCCTCTACGCAGACAAAGCAAGAAATACAAAACGGATAAAAAAGAGTCCTCCTTGAGCTAAGATCTCTATGTTTTTTTTCCACCCAGTGTATTCTGATTTTGGTGCGGGTGAAAAACAATGCGAATGTAAAAATAATAGAATTACGAGGGCTAATATCTATGTTGAGGCTAAATTGGTTCCGGCAGCCAAATCACCCACACCTGCCTCATGTTACGCCATTTAATTCAAAACTACTTCTGAAGTGAATATTTAGTACACATCTCATTTGGAAAGAGATTTGAAGTGCGCCATTTTACCCGACATTAACCCTACTTCTAAATTTTCAAATGTAAATCTGAACCAATTATATTTTACCATGTACATTCTCATGCATACCAATTGTTTGACATTTTTCCAGGATTGAAGCCATTTGGGTATCTAAACTCGCGCTTCGAATTCTTCTCCAACTGTCCAAACCAAATCAGAAACCCAAACAGATAAAAAAAGAAATTCCTTGAATTCCGTTTAAAAGGCTTCACTGTTTTTTTTCGACCTGCTTTAAATTTTGTGTGGGATTAAAAATAAATAGAAAGCTCAACAAAAGTATCTTTAAAACAAAAATTTTACTATTGTTGGGGATAAATATCTACGTGGATTTACTTTTTACCAATTACTTTCACCTATCATAGTTCCAAAAAACGACGAAAGAGTGAATATTTTTGTATACCCAAACACATTTTGGTTGAAAATAGATTAAAAGTACGCCGTATTACCCGACTTAACCCTGTTTTACAGCTGTCAGATATTCATCTTAACCAGTAGACGGGAACATTCGGGTTTTGGGAACATTCGGGTTATTTCGGACGAAGTACCTGCCAATAGGCTTTATTTTGCCAATTTTTTTTTTGTGTTTCTTTCTCTTTCTTTCATCAGTGCTAAATTGAGTTACTATAAATGTCGCCTTTGTTATTTGACCCCATGGTTAATATCATTCTGACTTAATCGTCCTTAGGCCAGTTTGTCTAACAATGTTTGTTTATGTGTGAAACACCAACAACCAAACACCTCTGTCCCTCATCACATAACTCTCGATAAAGTCTGCTTTGACAGACAACAAGTTTGCTGCAACTATAACTCCCTTTTTAAATAAATTTATGCAAATAGTTTAAATCTATTATCCCAGTCATCACATGACACCTATGGACACGATTACGATCGATGGAGAGAGCGACGGCCATCGTCGAGCATATTTTTGGAATAATTGCTTTAAAAGGATAAGCCAAAATAGGAACCATCATGGGGCGCCTCTATCTGGCATCTCTGGACACAATCCATGGTGTTATTCGGCTATTAATTCGCAATGGCCCTGGTTGCCTCAGTTCTGCATGTGCCATGCCTGTATAACAGATTCCCGTCAGGCATTTGCAATCAATATCTACCCACAAACACACACTAACACACACCCGACATTAGCCATTTGCATTGGCGACGAAAGGCTTTGTATGCTCAAAGGATGTTTGCACATTTTGCAAAATATTTTCGATTATTGGACGAAATTGTTTTTCTTGTTTATTGTTTTTTTTTTTTTTATTCTTAATTGATGTTCCTGTGCCTAACGTTGAGTGGAAGTCATTTGCATACGAATATCCTCGCCTAGGACATACGTGTAGGTACGTCACATTTCTTGCAGGTGACACTTCTGTTCGTATGCGTGTGTCCTTTAAGTTCGTCGGTTGTTGGCAATTTTATGCAATCGGAACGAGGCTTACCTACCTACGCCTTTTTTCATGCAAATGAAATTATATTTTATTCATACACTTTACTTATAAAATCATTGATGCATCGCATCGCAGCAATTTTAAATGTGTGACAGTCATAAATACACAAAACTTCGCAAAATTCACACATGACACTTGGGATTGGGAGAGAAAATAATGTTTTTTTTTCGTCAGGATCCCATCCACCTCGTGGGACTATCTTTCATTTTATAGCTTCAATGCAGCCCGAACCCATTCACTATACCCGTTCCCGTGTGTGTGATGATGCAGAGCGAAGTCTGTGCGCTAGGCCAGACACATCAGACTATAAGGGTGTGTAAGCAGGTTAGTTGATGACGTATCAAGGGACCTTTGTGTATCTGAAAATGGTATGAATATTAAAATCTGCATAAGTTACTGTCATGTTTAAGTCAATTGAAAATTTTCATACGCCTTTTTGACTTGACTTTATACCTGTATAGAGATATCAGAATCGTTTTTCTTTGGATGGGGACAAGAACTTTGTTTGACTGAAGGAGTACTTTTGGGAGTTTCCTTACTTATTTTGAGTTAGGTCCCTAAGATGTGACTATTTATCCAATTCAAGCAACGAAAAAGTTTTATGTCTTAAAGGTAGTTCCAAAATGGCAAACGAAAATGATTTACTCCTTTTATTTGGATTGTGGCGTCTACGAAACTCACATGACATTGAAGCTATGGCATATACCTATACCGACGTTGCAAATGTCCTTCAAAGGACAATAAATTCTATCACAAACGATCTAGCGTGGTGATGTGGGTGACGGCAGATGATAACTGATGATACATGACTGAAGAATTTCTCGTTTGGCATTTAGGCAATCTGTCACATAGGTCGAAATGCAATTTTCTCAATGACTTGCAATCAAGCGACCTTTTCGTGACCGAGACAGCGAACTTTATTGCTCGAAGGTTTTTCCGATATGCTTTTTTTAATTGCGTGTAAAATACGGGGGAAGCTTTCAAGCAATGCAGGAAGATTTCATGGCTCAGATCAAATTCTACGATTATACAACAATCCGCTTAAGAATTAGCTCCCTGAATCCTAATTATGAAAATGTAATTTCGGGCTTAAAGCAACCCGACACAACAAGTAGACGAACCCAGACGCGCACTCAACATTCGAACCCTGAAAATACTGGATCTGTTCCTAACCTTTCGTTCCGGACGGTTGACGTTTTTTCTCCTCAAGGCAAGGCTCGCCAGACAATTTCGTCTTTTCGATAAATTTTCATTAGAAAGCCATTTTAACATGGAACTTTCTGGACCGTTTTCGACAATTAATCTGGTCATTATGGTTTCATGACACAATTTAAATGACGCCGGCGAACTGATTACAAACATCGTATACTCCCAGAGGTGAGATCCTATGATTCTGACAGACTTAAGAATCTCAACTCGGTTCAACTAGGTAGAACTAGTGATAAGAGTCGTAAACTTGCTTTTACTATCAACCCTTAAGAAAATTTCAACGAACCAGGAACGGTTATTTAGAATTCTTGTACAACAAAAATGTTAGACAAAAATCATACAATCCTAAAAAAATGTGGAAAAACTGTACTTATTCCTCTCCACGGGATCGGGGCTTCAATCTTCCTGAAAAATCTGCACATCAAACTTTTGCTCTTTCGCAAAATAATTTTTTTTTACAATATTGATTTTCAAAATTCTGACATAAGCAATAAAATTTTACTTATACCATGTTTCCACCGGGCAGTAATCCGCGACTAACATAAACCTTCATAAAATGCTCTACTCGATTAACCATACAATTTCGAATCCTCTCGGCAAGCGATAAGAATAAATCCCCTTAAAAATCTCATTCACCCTTTTTTCACAATCCACTTTGAACCCATTTCGAACACCTTTTTAACAGTTTGAGAATCGAAAAAAGGCACTGAAACTGCCCACGTATGACAGATCTGTAAGAATTGCAATTTATATTGGGATGCTTACAAAGGAAATCTTTTTTCGCTCCTGGAAAAGGACATCGCTACTCTCTTTTGAGAGAGCCAATATGACAGAAAAAGAGTGTGAAGAGTCGTGTCAAATTAATCGTGCATTTGTCTGGTGGAATCACTTTTTGTCGCCTCCCGCTTATCCTAGTTTTATTGCCGGTGGAAACATAGTACTATTCTTAAAGTAAGGCATCCACCTTTCGCGTAAAAAACAAATGGGCAGGGGGGTGGAATGCCCCTCAAAACATATTTCTCCGCGTCGCTTTGTAAAAGTAACATTTGCGAAACTTGAGAAGCAGAATTTTGACCCATCTGACCTGGCATTTCAGGTGTCAATTTCCTAGAAGAAGCCAATCTCCTCGCAGCGCATTGGTCAGTAACACTCTTCCAAATTGTAGTATTCTCGTCTGTTCTTCAGTGCTACGAATGGACTATAGGAAAGTTCTATTTTGTCCAAGACCCAAGAGTTGAGTTGAAATACTAGTGGACGTAATATCGAAAGAAAAACCGTTTTGGACAGGGCACGATTCTACGATTTCCACGTTTTGAAGGAACTTCCAACAAGTTCCTAGTGCAAATATATTAAATAAGTTAGAAATGGCAAATTTAAAGACATGTTGGGAAAAAAGCAAAAAAAATCGGTTTGACCTGTTATTGAACCTGGTCTTAGCCAATGTCTTATTTTCACCTCGGCAGCTTTAAGCCTTCATTGTTCTCTCTTCATAATTTATGCATAAAAATCAAAAACATGTCGCCAGTTAAATTAACTGATTTGTTACATGTTATTGTACAGTCGTTGCTTGAGCGTGTCTGATTCTTGAAACGGCCTTTCAATAAGGACTTACGATTTTTGACAGTTGATTGCGGCCAGATATTTGAAGCTATATCTATCAAATTGGCTGTCGGTCACCAAATCTTTTCACCAAACACGTTTAAATGACAGAATTGTTCAAATAAGGGGTTTTAATTTTAAAATTGCTTGGAACTAAATTTCGATCGCAAAATCATTTTCAGCCACGAGATCCATTTCTAGACGAGTGGGCTCGTTAACCTGAACAGTTTTCAAGTTTGGGACGATAGAAATTCACATGAGGTCCAAAAGCGTCCAAAGCATCGTGTAAAAGTCATCAATCAATTTTCTGTCCGTCAACTACGAGCAGTATATAGAGCGATGATTACGAACTTGGATTGAATGATATGGACATCAACGACATGTGGTTCCAGCAGGACAGTGCGCGCTACGTAAAACACAAATCAAGCTTCCTTCAAAATTTTACACGAGCGAGTCGTGTAGGTGATAGTAACCGGCCACCGAGATCGTAAGGTTCGACCACGTCCAATTTTGAATGTGGAGCCTTAGTTACATTTCCTCTTCAGTCACTTATATAATTTTCGTGAATATCTGGGTTATTTGCGCGAAGAGCAAGGAGCGAATCCTGTTTGTCATTTTCTCACCGCAGTGACTTCGCTCCTCGTCACCCTCCGTCCACTCGGGCAAACTTCCCTTCTTCATAATTGATTTAAAGGCTCTCATAAATTTTCAGCTTCCTAAGTTATCATGAAAAGCGAACACGAGCGCCAATATGGTTTTCGCAACAAACGGTTCACTGGAGATCTGATGGTATTACTCACCGAAAAGTGAAGCCGCTCCTTCCATCTTTTTGGCCAAAGCAAGATTGTTCCACTGTATATTTTTTTATAATTTTTTTCTAAAGGGCTTTGCTCAGAGTCTCGCATAAGGTTCTCCTGTTCAAAATCGTTTGGAATCGACAAATCCCCCATTTAATGATTTAGTTACTTCGACCGTTACTTCGTTCGTTTCAAATTGTGCTGGGTAGCTTCAAGTCAGCTTCAAGTGAGCTTTGTTTCGTCTCCTGCATCCCTCATCGTTTGCAAAAATTATCTTATGTCTGCTCTTACTATGAGGAGCTCTCTACATGCCGCGCTCTCTCTCTTAAAACCGAAATCTACACCTGAAAGCCTTTTTTTATAACGTTCTTAGCGATCTATGCACTGCCGTCCGGACCCAAAACATCTCTCACGCAGCTCTAATTGATTCATCAACAGCTCTAATTGATTCAACGAGTAGGAGGGATCCTAGATCCACGTGGTATCACAATGGACCTCATAAGTCTAAGTGTGTCGGTTTCCTTGGACCCGACTGCCACTTCAAACTAACCTAACCTGTCCGCCAAGTCATGACATGACAGTTAGCTCCAGTTTTTCATATTCGCTGTCAGTTTCTCCTTCCTAACTTTAAGGATGTCAAACCAAAACGCGCGTACTCATTCAACTCCCACCTTGACAGCAGTGGCTTATGAGGATCTCCAAACAGAATGGAATTTAATGGTTCTAAAACTCAATGTTGGCTGAGTGTTACGGGTTTGGTTCTGTGGCAGACAAAGAAGTAAATCCGCAATACTCAGACACAGCCACTGTCCAAGTCCATAAACGGCATTTGCATCGCTAAATCCGAAATGTGCATTCTCGGACAATTTACTGGGAGTTTCCACTGCACATAAAACGGATTAAAAGTAAATATTTTAGTGTTTCCACCAGAAAAAATAAGATAAAATTGACACATGCTTTCATATTTGACATTTCTCAATGACATTCTGTGATGTTAAATGGTCATGTCTCGCCGTTAGGTGATCTCTTCCAACTCCTTGTTAACGTCAGTTCTTTCGGCTCCCGGGCAACGCGGATTTAAGTCAGATCGCCCTACCTCCTACTTGGCAGGTGTAAGCTTTTGATTCAATGTTCCACGAAGTCTTTTTTCTACCAAATCCTCAGTGATGTAGTCGTCTGCGCACGACAGGGTTGTTCCGACACAACGGATGAGATGGCGTGGTTAGAAAAACACATTTTTTTTAAGACGACTCCCCCTCTTTTGACCATTATCTCAAAAAACAGTTGATCCTCACAAATAAGACACTACGCATTTTCAGGATAATCTCCCAATTATAGGCTCTGATTTAAATTGGCCAAAATTTTGGGTAATACTCCAGACAAGTCAATTAGGCAAGCACTTTTCTATTTGCCCTTTGCGCGTTGATTTACCACTCATTAACTTTGAGTTTTTGTGTTTAAATATGTTTCTCATTTTTTTTTTTTTTGTAAGAACTTCACCTAATTGGGATGTCAAGGGTATTTTAAGGTTTTTGTGTAGAGCCTGTAACAAAATACAAAAAACATCTCCTACGCTTGTTTAAAAAAAAACTTTTCTACATAATTGCACCCGCAAAACACTCCCATTATAAATTAACAAACAAGTAAGGAGACGTCAGAAAAAAAAAATAACCAGAGAAACATTCTCATGTTTACATTGTTAATGAGGCGAAATCCTTTCTGCCAACCTATGCTGCGGTACATAATTTTTCAACTACACAATAAGGTTTCTCTACGCCAGGCTGTGTAGAGATCCCCCTGGTATATATGCAGTATACACACGAATCTATGCAAATATACACCAACCAAGTCCTTAGTGCTTGTTATCCTTTAGAATTTTGCTCCATCATTCTGTAATGGTAGTTCGTCACACATGATGACTGAAAAGAACGAAAGTGCAAGTCGGCGGTTTCCAAGGAATAAATATTTCAAAAATTCTAATATTGTAATAGTTAACATTTAATTATGATCCTTTTGGTTGTGTTTTGTTGCTGACGAAAGTTTTAAGTCTCGCCGTTTTATCTATGCTAAGCTGCAAGTATGTATAGCTTTTATCATCATTCAATCGTGGTTCTTTTTTTGTTGGTTGCCAGGGACGCTTGGTTGCTGCCCAGAGAGAACGAAATTATTTGTAAAGGATCTCGGTATCGCTAGTACTGTAGCTTGATGTACTTACGCTAGATTTGAAAATCTGAGAACTCAACCACAAAAGTTACAATACATACGAGGTTTGTGTTTATTTTTTTTTTGTATTTGAAACCGGAAATGGTGTGTACCTATTTGAGAAGCTAAGCTAATGGTGGTTGGCGAATGTAAAACGGAGAAGACTCGTATAAACATTTTCTTATTTTCGTTATTTTTTATTTGGGTGTGAGTTTCCCATTTTCTATGATGGAGCTTCAGCGTGTAACCCGTGCCAACTTGGGTGTATTACTTTTGTTACATGAGAGCCTTGGAGCCATGTGCCTTGCCTTGATGTTCGAGGGATGTTAATGAATGAGGAGTTAGTAAGTCTAATGGTGGGTTACCTGAGTACCCTTTTTATGATGTGTTTAGGTATGTGTGTTTCCATTGGTTTCAAAATCTATTCAGAGCTCACCTTTTGATTTTGATAAATGAATGCCACTGATGTATGTAGAAGTGTTTTTCTTGTTTTTTTTTTTTGGCTCCTTTATTCCCTTCATGCAGTGTAGTATATCTAGACATTTTTTGTGTTTTCCTAGAACGAAGCAACCGGTGGGGTTGGCTGGAGGCTGGATTCATCTTTCACCCCGCATCTTTGAACAAAAGATTTCGGTTGCGTTAATTTTTCAAATCAGGGCAAGGATGATGATGTGCTTGCTCGTAGCTAGATGTGGGTTAATAGGGTTTTGGAAATCTTTTCACCCATGGTAATTAAACTCTCCTAATGACTGTTGTAGGTGATGCATTTTTTGGGTATGCGGTATTTATCATGGGTGATAATTGATGAGTTTGTAGGGTTGATTTGATAGACACTGAAAAAATTGGTTAAAGAAACGCGTAAGAGTCTAATGAATTGGTTTTTGTTTTGTCTTTTCAGAGAGGAAGTGACGAACTTTTAAGTCAAGCAGCAGTTATGGCCCCAGCGTCGGACAATAATAACCAAGATCTAGCGACAAAAAAAGCAAAGCTGGATTCTGGCACAGTTTTGGGAGGAGTCTGTAAGTATTTTTATCTTTATTTTTATAAATATTTTATGAGAATTGTTTATATTTTTTTAACTAATTTTACGTTGTTTTCAACTGCAACCAGCAATAAACAATTTTGATTTTTCTTGAGCTATGAAGGAAACTTAAGACATAAGAATTTAAACTTAAGAACTTATTGAGTTGACAAAAATGCTATTTCTTATTTAAATTCTTACAATGTATGACAATGTTTGAAGTAGGTGCTTGTTGGCACATCTTAGCGTTTTATATATAAACTAAAAGCATACTTTTAGAGCTTTCACGGTTTCTCTATAGCATTTAAATAAAATTCGAATAAGCCGCGTTTATAAGTTTTAAACGAGCACAATTCTGCAAAACTTTCGGAGTAATTAAAACATCAAAATTTGTAAACATGGCTTAAGCCAATATCAGAACTTTAAGTATATTGCAGTCCAGTGTTTTATAGATTATTCAAACTGCAAGTCAGATGCAATGTCCTTCTTACATAAAGGCCGTAAGAAATATCCTCCGAACATAGGATGTTCCATTTTTCTAAACTTAACTTTTACATGGCTCTGCGATTGCCCCCGTAATGTAGTGTGTCGCGTTTCTATGCAAGAGTTTTCGAGCTCGCATTTCGACCGATAAATTGTTTTTGTGAGGCATCTTTGTAGAACTTGTCATGAGTTTGTTCGGAAACGGCAAAAAATCGTAGGACGTATATTTTATAAAATCTCCTTCGGGACAGGCTTAGACCGAGACTGTTTGCCTTTTCTTTTTTGGCTCAACCAATAAGTCGCCATACAGATCTCCGGTGCTGGTATTCCTAACACCATGTTGGGGTAAGTTTTTATAGCCAATCTCTTTCCAGGCAGGTGACCACTGAACGCATATTTGGGAGCAAAGTTCGAACTTTGGGTCCGAAGTCGAAGAAAATGTTTGCAAAAGAGGCTTATAAAGTTTTGAATTAAACTGTCCGTCCATTAAGAAACCAAACCTTAAAGGGCAGATTACGGTCTTTGTTTTGTCAGCCCGTGTACTTAATTTTCTGCTGATTTGTTCTACCCCATATGTGCGGTTTCCTGAAAAAACACCGAAAAGCCATACAAGTTTTGATGCAGCGTTTTTGAAAAAAAACGCCAAAAACGAAAAAGAAAAATTCGCCAGAATTGATTAAATTACGCCAAAATATTGCGAAAAAAACAAACAACAGGCAAAAGTTTACTGTTTTCTGGCTCGCTTTTTATATGTAGTGATGCTAATGATATTCTGGTTACGGGTCAAAATTCTGGATGGGTCAAAATTCTTTTCTAGACCTTCGGCATTTCAAAATTCTGGAAACGCGTTAAATTCCGAAATAGTCAAATTTCTCTTTACTTAATTTTTTTTACAAAATTGTGCTTTTCAAAATTGTGCTTTCAAAATTATTTATTACAAAATTCTGGAAATGTCACTTTTATAAAATGATACAGCAGAATTTGTATGGAATAAAATGCAGAGTAAGCAGACTTTTATTGCTTCAATTAGAATCCTGAATCTGAATATTTTTTTACGAAAAAAGCCAAATTTTTTAGAGCAAATTATGACCCACTCCCAATGCTCTCTATCGGTCACTGCCTGACTTCATAATTGTCTGTTACATTCCGAACACATCTTCATTTGTTTGACGTAAAAAAAACATTTTAATGTCTTTAAAAATTTTAATGTCTTTTCTGCTTCTTCATTGTCAAAGTCATTTTCATCGTCCTCGTCTTGAACGTAGCTGACGCAATCTTCAAAAATAAAAATTAAATGGAGAATCCAAAAAACTAATAATCGAATTTTTGTTGCGTTTTTTTTTCACTTTAATCTGAAATTAGAGCCAAACATTTTTGTGTTTTTTTTTGCAAAAAAAAATTTCGGCATTTTTACATGCTCCTAAAATACCCCAAAAATTGGAATAATATCAAAAATGGTGCATTCACGCCAAAATATAAATATTTTTGAGACCCTGTCTGCCCGCTTTCGATAATGATTTCTGCGAATAAACTTAAAGCTATCCTTTTCCAAAACCGTACTTCTTCTGTCATCGTGCAATTCAGGATTGTAGGTAGCTACTCATGAAAATTTATTGTTTCCTAGTGGAAGTGTACTCCTGGGCCTGGCCCGTTTTCTATACTGAAGCTTAAGATGTTCCCTATAAGAATGTTGAAGAAAATTCAGAGGTGGTTACCCGTTGGCTAATGTTTTATTAATCTGGTCCCTCTTTTTATCTGGCCCCTCTTGCCTATTACCAATTTAAAACACGATCGGAATCCCGGACATTGTTCAATAAATCTTCATGAAATATTGAATCAACTACTCACTAAGAGCAACAAATTAAATCAGTTCGAACTCCAGATCAGAAACAGTTTTTGCCACTAATAAAAGTTTAAGCAAACAAACAACTTATCTGTAAGTATTGTTCGTTGCTTAGGAAGTGGCCTCAAAAATTTATGGGTTTTTACCCCTGTGTATTCAAAAATAGTAATAATGAAAAAATAATAAACATTTCACCAGTTTATTTGCAACTGGATCGTCAGCGGACTTCTTTGCTTTATTTGTTGCTTCTTGTCCTTGAGCCCATCTTCTTCCCTGAGTCCATATCCCAGGGTAGAAGATACAAATACATATTTGAAAACAGCCTACACAGGAAAAAATGTGCGACAGTTGTGCAAAAAAATGTGCGACGAAAAATTTAACGAAAAATGACTCCTCCAGCAACATTAGTCATACCAATACCAGCCAAATTTTCAAATCTACTAAATCAGGTCGCCAGTTAAAGGTTAGAAAAAGCTAATGTATCAACATTTGAAATAGTGGGTTTTGTCGAATTTCATATTGAACAACAGTCATTTTAAGTTAAAACTCCTTAAAAAGTGGGCGTGGTCAATGTAAAGCTCAAACTTTTTCCGCTTCCTCAAAGTTAATTAAATGCAGTTCCCGATCCTAAAAGTGCTAGCGCCTAAGTGGGCAAAAGTATTTTTTTTAAATAACAGATAGTCGCACATACAGGCCTATAGTGGGCGTGTCTAGGGGGGATTGAACTAATATTTAAACATGATCTGAAGAACTGGGCTTCCTTCAGCTTAAAATTAAAGGCCTAAAATTTGTTTTCATACGGACGGACGGACATGGCTTAATCGATTCTCCTGTCGGTCTCATGCATATAATCTCTAAGGGCCAGTTTTTCAGTGCGAAATCATCCGAGTTTCCTAGTTAAACTAAGATGAAACCCAAAAATGAATTTTTCAATGAATATTGATCCGGGACTTATCTCAGCTTAACTCGCCAAACTCGATTAATTGATCCCGGATTTATGCTGGTGAGCAGTATGAACTTCTTTGAATGTTTCTTCTGTGTGAAATTGCAGTGGCCTTGCGTGCTTCTGTGAAAAATGACATCTAAAAATGACTCGAACTTCTTTTTTGGTGTGTTTCTATGTGAAGTGAGAGCTGGGAGAGTCCATAATTTCGAAAGTCGAAGATTTTGACAACTTTACTGATGCAGTTAACTAGGCAGTAAAAAACTGGTCGCTGAGTTTATTCTACATTTTTTTTTTTTGGGATTAACAGATCTTGGTTTAAGCTGTGCTTAACTCAGCACTGAAAAACCGGCCCTAAAGGGTCTTTTGGGTATACAGTGATTATTTCACTGCGTTACAAGCTATACTGTAGACTTAATATACCCTGGATAGGGTGGGGTAAAACGAGTATAAATTGTGCATATTGTTTTTTTTTTGGAATTTATAACAATAAAATAGCCACTCAAGGGTGCACCGTGTCGTTCCTCATGTTACTTTTTTAGGAATGATAAAAAATTGTGCGCCTAAGTGTAGGCCATTTTAATCAAGTAAAGTGCCTGAATTGATAAATGACTAATGCGGGTTATACTCAAGATTACTTGCATCCAATTAGCTACTTGCTTTTAATTTAGGTTATTTGACGCGATTAGGGCATATTGTAGGCCTACTGTCCGCCATTGCGTTAGTCTTTTTCAATTTCATCATTTCAAGTGATTAGAATTTAGTAAAAAAAAAATGATTTTGACATAAATTAAGAATTCGCTTTTAACCCAAAGTTCTTGCAAAATCAACTTGTATGCGTAGTTGCGATAAACAGGTGCATTGATAAAAAATTTAAATAAATTGCATCGTCTAGGACCTTGTTGGTTATTATTAAATAATTGAGCTAGCTTCTAGATAAGGAAGTTGCCTTGGCTTTCTTGTGTGCATTCTTTGAATGCAGGACAAAAAAAAAAGGATACACAATTTACAGCAAAAGGACACCATTCGGTAAAAATGTTTCTCAATTGACTGTCGAAATTCAATCGGCAGCAATTATCGGCAGCATATTCGCCTCTTTTTCATTATTTTCTGCAGTTGCCCCAGTCACAAACAATTTCGCCCCTCCCCAAAAAACAGACGCATCTCGATTTGACTGACCAGTGACCATCCCACCTCACTGGTGATCTGCATCAGATTCATCGTGGAATCCTGCCTTGAGCGGCAATTTGTTCCATCGTTAGCAAGGTAAACTTTCAATTTTATGGAAACGGATTGGCAGAAGGATATTGCAGTTCTCACCATTCCAGCCGTAACAGCCGTGGGTCAGCAAATCGAAATTGGTGTAAGATGGGAAAAAAAAACTGTTGCATGAGTCAACTCCTACTCGTGTGTGTGAAAGCTCAAACACTGCCTTTTAATTAATAGTTGGATATATTTTCAGTAAATAATAAATATTATCCTTTAGCACGCATATCCGCATATCTAGCGATCAGAGCTTTTTGCATGGCCCGTTGTATTACCAAAACTTGGATGGATATATTCAATTAATGCAATTAATAAAAAACGCTTATTATATGTATTGTGCCATTTACTAGCCCCCGGCTTTTCACCCTTGCTATGCAAATTAAGAATATTAATTGTTACTAATTAAGCCCTGCGGTGATGTGCCCTCCATTTTGCACATGTCCGCACTATGCCTGAACTCTGAGACTGCAGGGGGATGCTTGATTGGGTTCAATATTCAGATTCGGTCTATCGGTTATAAATTACATCGGCCTAAAAAAAGGACCAAGGCTCAATGGGTTTTCGTTTTTACCCCAGCCACCCAGGGCTAACATTCAAAATAATGAGGGTCGATGTAAACATTTTGCGCGTGCCAACGAGTGAAATCATCATTTATTCATTATAAGGGTTGCCAGGTGAACGGAGCAAATGGGTATAGACGTCGGATTTCTTCCTATCGTATATATCATTCGATCTCACTCATTAACCAATTTCGTGTTCATCCCTTAATAAATATTTTTTCTGCATACCTTACACCCTCTGTTAATGGCGCACAGGTGTATCAGCAAATCAGGAGGATAGATTTACGCTGATACAGCACCGGATGTTGACTGCCGGCAACCAAATTTCGCTCCTCCCCCCTTGTGATCAACGTGAGTTTTCCGTAAGAAAATACGGAAACCTAATTAACTGATAATTATTGCTGATATGATGTATTTTTAATTTGCGCGTAATAAACACATCACCGTTTGTCGTCTCCATCGGCGGGAGTGCCTTCGTGTTGATGTTGTTACACGATTTCGTGCGATGAATTTAAATTTAAAATTATTGTTTGATTTGGTTATTTATACCGGTGATGGCGTGCTGTATATATTTTTTTTAACACCCCAACATCAACATTGTTTTGCGATGTTCCTGTGGTGGTGGGTTTTTGATGTTGGTTTTTGTCTCCAATAAGGGGGATAATTAATTCCCTGAAGTTGTTGTGGTGTGTATGGCAATTAAATTTTATTTAGAACAATTGCGATTAAAAATAAACTATTTTTGGCGTTGCTGTTTTGTCGCGCCACAGAGTTATCCTCGAAGGACACATATAATGATAGTAGTTTCGGATCTGGTGCACATTGTGCAAATTTTTTGCATTTAGATTATATTAATTAATTACATTGCTACATGAATGCATATTTGGAATGACCATTTAGGTCCCACTTTGTTTCAAATTAATTTTGATACATTCGTAGACTGTGTATAGCTTTTGATAACTATACCATACCTGCACATATTTTTGTGGCACTTAGTATTGAATTTCGGAAGTAACTGCCCAATTATTAGTCATAAGCACGGTTTGAATATTTCTAGCTGATAATGTATGTGGGAACTGGTTTGAGTTGAAATTTTCTTTAAAAACAAGTTCGAATAAACTGGTCCTTGAACTAGAAGGATCACATGCACATCAGACCGAATTTAATTTCGTAGGAGAAAGCTCTACCGAGGGCGTTTATGAAACCCTTTGAATGCCTCCAGCATCTTGTCTTATCCCCCTTTAAGGTGTTTTTTTTAATTTTGCATATTTTGAAGTGCGGTTTGGCGTTAATCTTTGTAGCTCTAAAAGGTTACAACATTTTTGCAAAGTGCGACTAAAAGTTCTTTTTGGTAACATTCCCTAATAGTTTAAGGACACTATTCAATAAAGAGGTTTGTTTCAAATTAACATTACTAGGTCGTTGCATTAACAATAACGCACCGCATTATCCAAAGTACACAACCCTGTATTGTCATTGTCATCCTAATGGGTGTGACAATGACAAGCAATTCTTGAATGCGTCATGCAACGAAAAAGACCGTGGTGCTTTGCTAACACGAATTTCTTTTATTTAGCTTATATCAGCTTCGTTTGGGGGAAGGATTCCTAAATGTAGATTGAGAAGTCTCTCAGGAGCTGTAAAAAAACGTTTCTGTTCTCGTCAGTTAGGTGTAACAGAGAATCAAAACTCAATAAATACTTTCATGCAGCTCACATGCTTAAGTGTTTGTTCAAGTCCGAGTTAATTTACATTTTTCTACCAACTGTGTCGAGATCTTTTTTTTTGGTTTTCCGAACCGAGGTCTATCGGCATCCTTGCAGCTACTATGCATTGGGTATGTTGACCGCCTCTGTTTTCTGACTGTTATGACTTAGCATTCATTGCAGTGGCCCATATTTGGAAGCCATAGAGTATCATAGATGTTGGAACCCTTGCCAGTAGTAGTCTCTTCTTCTGTTTAGGTCCCACTATATTTGGCATGATCCTTGTCAGAGCGGCGGTTGTTCTTGCTGCTTCCTCCGCTGTATGATGCTGCAGATGCGTGGTGAGAAGGGTTAACTACGCATCTATTGTGACGCCGAGGTACTTCAACTCTGCTTTAGAACCTATAACATGGTTGCCAACGGTCACTCTTATCGTTTCCATTATTCGTCTGCTGCTGGTTAGTTCCACCTCCGTCTTTTCCTCTCTGCTAGCTGTAGATCCATGCTTACTAGCTAGTCTTGTACCATTCCTATGGCTTCATTACAGTCATGTTCTAGCTCTTCAAGAAATTTGGCCACTACAGCGATCGCTATGTCATCAGCGAATTCAATTATTTTCGATGACCTGGGTATCCGGAGTTTGAGTACGTCGTCGTACATAAGATTCCACAGAAGAGGCCCTAGTATAGAACCTTGGGGGACGCCGTCAGTGACGTTATATTGCTTCACCCCGTGTCGTGCGTCGGTGTCGTAGTACAGTATTCTGTTTCTAAAGTAGTCCGTCATTATATTCTGCAGATAATCTGGCACTCTCTTGGCGGTAGATAAAAACAAAATAAATAAATAGAGTGGCGCAAAACCTCGATGTGAATGAACCAGGGCCAGCCTCTCAACAATGTATGCTGGTGTGTTAAATTCTTTACATACAACGGGACCTACAATTTTTCGCCGAAATCGAACGGCACTTTTGAGAAGTTTTTCAAGACAAATGTGATACTATCGAAGGGCTTGTCAGACCCTCGCGGAGGCAGGGACCGTGGAAAGAACAAGTCTTTTTTTTCGGGTGACAATGGCAGGATTCGAACCCAGCCCAGCGTAGTAAGCACACACACCAACCACTACACCGCGGCACCCCACAAGTGGCGGTAAGTGCTCGCAGAATTTGGCTCAAGGTTGCGCTGTTAAAAGCGTTCTTCACATACAACGTGATGATTGCACAGCACTGTTTACTCCTACCCTTCCATCGTCTTTCATCTATGGCCTTTTATTCTGTATTTACAACTTCGGCGATTGCATCGATCGTAGAACGTGCCTTCCGGAAACCATACTGGCGCGGCGATCTGCGAGTCCTCCTGCTTCGTCGATCGCCTTCTCCAGTCTATCACTTATGATGCGATCCAGTGTTCTACCCATTTTTGTCCAACATGCAAAGTGGCCTGTAGGTTAGGGGATCCTGCGGTGGTTTATGGTCTTTTGACAAGAGAACAAATCTTTGTTTTTTTTCATCGTCTCAAGACAATATTCCCTCCTTGGGGCAAGCGTTGTAGACATCTGTGAAGAGGTGTGGGTTCCTATTGATTGCTGATTTTAATGCAGTATTTAAGATTCCGTCGATGCCAGGTGCTTTTTTTTCATCTTCATGTTGATGCAGACTTAAAGAACTTCTTCTACCGTTACGGGAAGTATTGGCAACACCCCTGTCGTGTTTCTCCTCCCTGCTTGGTCCTCTGGGGGGAAAAGTACAGCAAAACGTCCTAGAGAAACACTGCGGTAGCCACTTGCTAGCCTTTTCCTCATGGGTTATCATCGGCTTCGTTGCACAGCTCGTCGAAGCTCCTCTTCTTGCTGTATTTGAAGATCGTTTTGGCGACTCTGATTTTTTCATTAAATTCTTCGGGATTGCTGTCTTCCCTGGAGCGCTCGTACAATCGACGCGTCCTGTGGCATTCTGCACGCAGTCTGGCGATCTCATCACTCTAAATGGTACTAATGGTAGTCTTTGCCCCAGGTGTTTCACTGACATGACAGATAGATCTCCAGTGGGCTCTATCATGCCTTGCCCAATCACCAGTACACCAGTATACCGGTGGCCGTCGGGACGTTGCTGTTTTCCGTTGCATGGATGCGTCAAAGGCTCTTGTTACTTCTCTACTGAGCTGCTTTTCTTTAGTGGCTGCGCTGGTCCGTATAGGGATATTTCTTCCATCATCAGCTCTGTTAGGGAAGGTGCACCAAAGTAGTTGTCGCGTTATTCCTTAAGGATTGGGCAAATCGCAATAAAGTGTAGAAAACTAACGCGTTAACCTCTTATTCGAAATATCCTTGATATTGTATGCGCGCTGTATTACTGTTCGAAAAGTATGTTCTATCCTGGAGACAAATACCAGCCTACAAAATGGTGTTGGAATGCCCACGCCTCGCTTAATTTTTTCGAATAACCGTTGCTCTGTCAACCTTAACAATATGTTGAATTTTTGTAGATAAGGAGTTTTCATTTGCCGCCCGTTTATCGGCACATTTGACCCTGCCGCGCAACACCTCGGATACACTGAAATTGTGTACCAACTTTGAGATCATCTTTTGCTCCATGTCCAAAAGTGAAGTTTCAGTGTGTGCAAAAACAGTGGCCTGTAGGTGGTAGGTTTAATCATGTAGGTTGGAAAATAACTTGTAAATTTGTGGCTCGCCTTTAAAATAAACTTTTTCGCATTTTTTTTATTTTCAGTTTATGCTTTATGAGTTACATTAATGCCTTACTGTTTCCCCATACTGCACATACTGCCCTCTAGACTTACCATAGTTAATTTTTAAGATGTGGTTGTAGTTGCATGCTTAGACCAGATGTGATCACAACTCCAAAATATGACAGGTTTCATGTTTTGCAGTAATTAAGCAGCTTGTTAATCATAAGTTGCATAGTTTCTTTGGAACAGTCAGAAGGACATTTCTTATAGCATACATAAGTTTTGGAAATGTTTTTCGGTTCAACTCCATACAACCCTTTATATGATCCTGCTTCACCCCATTCGAAGTGAAAACTCTTATGGAATCTCTCTCTCTTATGAAAACTCTGAAAAGCAGCTTGATTCTATTCAAAAGAAAGCAATTCGTTTAATTGATGTCCCTTTGAACTAACAATTAATCTCCAGTCCTTAAATCACCGTCGACTTGTTGCTTCTTTATGCCTTTAATACAGATGCTATCATGACAAACGTTCAGAAGAACTGCAAGGTTTGATTCCAGAAAATTCAACTTTTGTACGATTCAGTTCCATGCCAACCTTGAAACACCACGCACACACTGTTTCAAAACCCTTTCCCAACAACATTTTTCCAGACATTTTTAACCTTCAATTATTTAAAACTGGGATAAATTTTATTGTGCTTTTTTTTCTTTGCTTTAAGTCTGGACAAGTGCCTCAGAGATTAAAAATAAATCTCATTGGTTTGGTCTTCAATATAATACTGCGTCAGATTTGGCTTTTGTAGTTTTTTTCGTTAAGAGAACATTATTTAAGTAAAGTAAGCTATTATACGAAGTTTTTCCTAGTTCTGTGTCTGGGCAAGTGCACTAGAGACCGAAAATTCCAATTGAATTACTTTGATACTATTTATGGATAGCGTTGCTTTGGTGATGATTGCAACACGCACCAAGATGCTTATCGATCCTCCATGCTCGATTTTTTTACATACGAAAGACATTTAAATATAAGTCTTTTATCAACAGAACGCTTTTATACGTACTTTTTTTTAACTTTCTCAATGTCTAAGGCAGGTACACCTATTTTCGCAACAGAGTACACCAAATTGCAACAGAGTTTTATCGTAAGCAGGACAATAAGCTTGCACATGTAGTTATTTCAAAGTTCTTTCATGTCTGGGCTAGTAGGTCAGGGATAAAAAAAAAATTTAACATATTTACTTTCCTTGATTTTTAAAAAACCTTGAAACTTATGAGGAACAACTTTCAATACACAGTTTTTCCTTTGCTTCTAAATGTTTGGCAAGTGTTTAAGCAGGTAATCAAAAACAACCGATTCCTTACCTGTTTTTTAAAGTTTCAAAATCTTAAAAGAAGGTAGATTTCCCTTTCTGAGGATCCTTATGGCCTTTTCCGAGCCTACTCACCTAATTGTCTAGAATCTAGATAGATTTCTTGCTAAGCGAAGTCTGAAAAAAGCTACCTATAGTGTAGAAAGTGTTGATTCAATCAATCTCTAGATCCAAACTTATCCTTAAAATAATACAAATTTTTCTATTTCGTTTGGTTATTTTAAATCTTTTGGCATAAGGCAAACTTAATTCAGACTAAATTTAAAATTTTCATGCCAGTTTAAATTATTCAAAATGTATTCAAATTATTGCAATTGCTTGCAATAAAAAAAATAATAATTCAACATTGAAATCCCTACTTTAGTCTAAGCGATCCCACTTTGAGCCAAATCCGTCAAATATATCCGCTCCAAGTCGTTTACACGAAGGACAATCAATCAAATTTTCATTTTTCACACACCCTCCGCCGTAGTTTTTTTTTTCTCCTATTCAATCCATCACTGTGGATATTTTTCTATGCTTGATTTCCAAGAGGAGCAGCAATAATATCTTCCAATGGAACACCGCCGGATCCCATGGATAAAAGGAACAAAAAAAAATCAAATAATGATAGACGAATACACACACTCGGACAAAATTTCAATCGGATTCAGCTGCATGAAGAAAAAAAACAACAACGTCAAGGGAAAGAAAAAATAAGTCTTGTCGCAAATGGTTCTACTGTTCGGAAATTACACTTTCTGATTAGTTCAAAACGGAAATGAAGTTTAAACGAAATTATACACAAACATGATGACGGACGACAAGCTGGACGACACCGGACCAATGTAGAAAAAACAGGCAAAAAGAAAAAAATCCTTTCGAAAAAAAACAAACTGAAGGTAAAAGTCCGACTGATTTATGTGTGCGAATTGGATGTAACACTAACTGCAGTTGGATTGGAAATAAACTATCTCTCGCAGGGAAACTGGACAATCCTTTTTTCATAACAAAACAAGGAACACATTTTTTTTTTTTGAATTTTTTTTCTCTTCCCGGAGCTTTTTCCAAGGGAAGACAATTCATTTTTTGTCACTCCCCATGCCCCATGCTGGTACAATGTTCAATAGTGTGTTGGAAAGACAAAGGATAATTGAAATGTACTACACTCCACATATAGTCTAAGTGCAGCATATCAATTCTATTCTACTTTTAACGACGACAAAATCGAAAAAAAATGAAACTCGTATTTTTTCAGACGAATGTAATGAAGTGCATTTACGAGATGAAGTTGTTTCGCAGGTGGATACTTTTTCCAATAAAGTCTCTAGGGGCAGGAAAATAAAACCAAATGTAGGATGTAGCTAACTAGAAATTGTCATGTCATTCATATCTCATTGTGTGCATGTTAATAGTAGGAGATGACAATAAAGTGGCGTTGTCACTTGTTTTCTATTGTTCTGGTTCTATGTCCACTATTTTATATAGTGTCGGCATTTAAGCTAGCTAAAAGAGGGTCGTTCATTTGTAATTATTAGAATTTATTTTAATAACTTCCATGTGTTCTAATTCAAGTAGTATTCTTAAAGTTCGTTGAGAAGTTCATAGAATTTCTAAATTATATTTTAGCCTTTCCTGTCCACCGTTTGTAAAAATGCCAGCGCCACACCAGGTTACAAAAAGGGACGAAAGATTAAGGAGTCCTATGATTATCGCCCGGTTGTAAAGCTCTCAATATACCCAAACCTTTTGAGTGTATCTATTTTACTCCAAACGAACATGATTTTCTCAAAGGCCGATCGTCAACCACTAACCTAGTCGACTTTGTTTCATAATCCGTGTGCGCTGCGCGCTTGAAGAGGGCAAAGAAATTGACGTTTTTGCCACCGATTTCTGTAAGGCCTTCGACAAACTATCGCATTTAATTATTATTATTCTTAAGCTCACCGCCTGCGGCTTCCCCCTTTGGTTTAGGATGAGGGTTAAATCCTATTTAGAACTGCTATATCTGATCCTCTCAATGCTACTTTCGGAGTCCCTCAAGGCAGCCACCTTAGTCCACTGTTATTTATCCTAACTATCAATGACGTAGATCATGTCATCATTAACTCCCATCTTTCCATTTACGCTAACGATATGAAAATTACGAGATATGTTTCCCCTGACGATTCCTGCTCCCTTTAATCCACTTTAATCTTTTCACTGCCAAAAAAATCAACTCTACTCTCTAAAAATCAAACCTATTCCCTACACCCCCCAGAAACTATGTTATCAATAATTCAGTTGTTCCTGGTGTCGAACAATCCTTGTCCTCGGGAACTTAACTTTCGTCTTCACATCGATAACATAGTTAAACGCGCCAACTCCTCCTACAGCTCTGCGAAGCGCTGGTCTAACGAATTTTTAAATCCATATGCTACAAAATCCTTGTAAATAACCTTCGTAAGGTTCCTCCCTAGATAGATAACCTCATAACCTATCTCTATCCTTGCATGTGCTTGTCAAGTCTGGCGTCCCTTTTACGCCATTCATGCTGCACGTATCGAGGCCGTTCACGTAACGTAAATTTATTCGTTTTGCCCTTCGGGGTCTGCCTTAGGAAGATAGGTGTTACCGTGCTCAAAGTTGGTGGCGCAACTGAAGTGGAAGTTAAAGAACCTTCAATTTACACCCCTATAATGATCGTCTTAAACTAATAAATCTACACTTGTCAGAAGAGCGCCGTGAAATTGTAGACATTCTTTTCTTCTACGATCTAGTTACCGATTACATCGACAGTCCCACATTGTTGCACTCGATCCCCGTCAAAATAAATGCACGTAACTTAGGGCCTAAATTATGCCCTTCTTTCGCATAAACTTCCATCGAACGAACTATGGCTTCCATGAGCCAATGTCTAGAATGCTGCGTAATGCTAACTCCACTCACTTTCATCTTCACCTAAACAAAACTAAAAAACAAAAAAAAACCAAATTGGCACTTGCAGCTCAGTAGAGCCATGCAGGTGTTTTTCACACATGAAAGGGACAGTTTAGTTTTTTTTTGGCGATTCCGAACGGCGAATTGAGAGGTCTCTCATGACAAATGATACTCCCGGAGGGTTTGTCAGGCCCTCGCGGACGTGGAACACCGTGAAAAAAACTTTTATTGCCCCGGTCGGGATTCGAACCCGAGACAGAGGTCCCACACACTAACCAGTGCACCACGGCACGGCGCACACCTTAAAAACACACTTTAAAACAAGTGGGAATGTGGAACAAAGCGTATGTAAAAACTTCAGTCCGGATCGCAAAATACCCTACCCTACCAAAAAGGGAAACTGCTTACCCTACCTCTAAACTGCATACCCTACCCTACCAAAAAGGGAAAAATAGTATTTTTCTAAATTAGAGATTGTTGCACATACAGGCCTGTAGTGGGCGTGCCTGTGGGCGTATTCAGCTAATTTTAAAATCTTTAAAATTTTTTTTAATTTAAAATTTTTAAATTAATCATAAAAAACCTGATTTGAAGGACTGGACTTCCAGCCAACTCACCAACTTTCAGCTCTCTAGTTCAAAATTTAACGCCTAAAAGCTATTTACATATGGACGGACGGACGGACATGGCTTAATTCTCCTTTCGGTCCCATTCATATCTCTAAGGGCCGGTTTTTCAGTGCTGAGTTCAGCACAGCTTAAGCCAAGATCTGTTAATCCTGTAACAAAACGAATCTGTACAAGTGAGTAAGTGCAAGAGTTCGTCAGTAACGAACTTCTTAATACCCGGCCCTCATTACCCTCTAACACCAAATTTAATTTTTTTTTTTCTTCATTTGGTATGTCAATTATTTGTATTGGTCACGCTCCTGAAATGGCTAAAATTGGGCTAAAATTAGAATCAATTAATTCTAATGTCGTTAAAATCATGAGAGAATGTGTAAAAAGCGAAACTTATTGCTTACAAATAGTTTTTTTTTTCCTTAAAACGCCTACTAAAAAGGGGCGGAGCTCAAAACTTTGTTTGAAGCAAAAGATATAGCTAATAGAAATATCTTTAATATTTGTTATAATTTTTTTTTGATTTGGACATGTCGGTCTCGACCTCTCACAAAAGGGCTTAGGGGTCTACGGTGATTATTTCACTGTGTTACAAACTATGCATTAAAATTAATATTTTTATACCATGGGTCGGGTATAAAAATTTCCTCCACAGTCGCACATCCTCTTCCCACCCGCCTACCATTAGATATTAAGATGACTATAAATTTAGATGGTTAAAGATTTAATTTAAGTAAAGCTTGTTTTAAGCTAATAAAGTGTTCCGATGGTGGCGTCAAATCATTATCTCTTGCTCTCGTTTTGGCAGAGATATCAATGAGGGTACAGTTCTAAAAACTGTAGTCATAGTTTTCGTATCAGAGTATTTTTAATAAGACTTAAATAGCTCCAATAAAAAGGCTATCTAACGCTATCTGGCTGTTATAAGAATTTTATAACACCCTAGTAAAGTAAAATTCCAAGACTTGCGCTTGGAAATTATGTCTGAGAAGGCTCTTATAGAAGCTAAAATGTTGGTTGGGAAGGAGGTCTTTCTTACACATATTTTTTCCTTTATCTCATTATTTCTTATATTTTTGGATTTATTTAATTATTAATTCTGTACTTCTTTAATATTTTTATATGTCGTTGTTTAGTTACACTTATTTACTTATTATTCAAAAAAAAAAAAATTGACAATTAGTTAAAATTTCACACTTGTTATTTCATTTTTATTTTTTATTCGTTTTGTTTGATTTTTTTCGTCCTTTTTCAAAATAAATAAAAGATATCTTAATATCTTAATATCTAAATATCTTAAAAAATAATTCAAATCTATCAAAACCTTAAGATAGGTAGGTACAATCTTTTCGCCAAAGTCCATTCGCTCAAGCGCCAGGAGCTATTTCTACATTACTAAAGTGACCGCACATATGTTAATTGACCACCACTTAGCCGTATGCCAATTGAATATTCTTTACTCGGCGAAAACCATTAATTAAAAGATAATTAAAATGGGCGCGAAAGGTAGTATACCTACGCTACGCATGTGATAAGTGCATATTTGCAATTTTCTGATGCCAGCCCTAATATCCTTTTTCGAATTAAAAATATATGTGCTGTGGGAAAACGGGGCTGTTGTTAGTGTCGCCATTGTCACTTGCATACCGCACGTATATCGCTTAACACCAGGATGTTAAAATTCCCATTCGTAATTTTTAATGAGAAAATTGCTAAGGCTCTCTCTCAGCAAGGCGTTTTTTATATCTTGTGCAATTTTTTTTCGTCTCGTCACTGGCGTTTTAATTAAATTGCACTTTAATGAACATTTGATGGGGGGGGGGGGGCGAAGCGAATATTATTGGGGCCATCAAAAGTAATTTTATTGATTTCCATTTAACTATAAGCAAGTAGTAACTGTCACTTTTGAGAATTTTTCCAAACGGTTCGACTATAGGTACAGATTAATAGGACTTGTGAATATGTGATGGTTGTTCTTTAATTGCCGTTCTGTAATTTGTGGCAGAAACTCTTGTTACGTGAATTTTATTTCTGAAAAGGATATGTCCTATTCCCATAATTTATTCAATTCTTTGTTTCGTCTATAAGCCATATGAGTAGATCTTATCGTCTTCTGTATGGACTAATAACAAAGCCAACACCAACCATATGCTACCTGTAAGAATCTCCTCCTTGGCCTTTAATCCGACCAACCAAAAAAAAACTTTGCTGATGTCCGTATAAAAAAACTGCGAACATAGCACCTACCACAAAAACAAGCCGCTTTTATTCCAACACTTTATTTTTCATCAACTTGGCTCTATGAATCCTCGTCCATCGTTATCAGACCTAAGTCCTTGCAAACTTAAATAATTTGCGACAAATCGCCCCAGCATAGGTGGTGCATAAGGTAAATGAAAATAAAAAGGAAAGAAAAAAAAACGCCGTAAAAGGATCCCTGTTAGAGGCCAGCACCCGGAAAGTATGTGTTGACAAATATGCAAATCAGGACACAACCTTTCCCCCCAAAACCGTTCACAAAAACCTGAAAAGCCCCAGTAACAAAATGCTCCAATTTAAGAAGATTACCAACTTTGTTGCAAAAATGTTGCCATCGCCATCCGCACGTTAAGTTTCAAAATAAGGACACAACTGTTGTTCATAGTAAAAATGCAAAGAAAAAAAATTCACTCACACGGGTTAAAGTTGTTTTATGTTTTTTTTTTTCGTCCTCGCCTTGTTTCAGTGGGTTGTTGCTGTCTTCCTTCATTTGTAGGTTATTGCTGGCTGTTAGCGCTTTTATTGTCGTTGGTTATGAAAATTTAAGGCTCCGGCCAACAAATCAGGACATACAACTCTCCATTCGGGTGAACAGAATTATACAAAATGCAACAAAAGCAACATACCCTGGATCGGGTAACACATACACTCCAGTTGGGTTTGTTGTAGCGGGCTGCTTCACAGAGGAGAATCCCTGTTCGCCGACTGGCTAGTGATTTTATTTATGAACCGTAGAGCTCTTGCATATACTTTGCTTTTTTTAGTGTTTTTTTTTTGCACAGGTTGTTTTTTGTTTGTTTGTATATTTTAAGTGGCCAGCTTAAAACAGTGGAAGGATATTATAGAATATAGCAGCGTATGGCTTTTTGTGTGTTGCACTGATTTGGCAACACAAGCGTTATGCCACTCTTAGTAAGAACAGCTATGGAAGAGCACTTTGATGGCGCGCAGGGATGAACTCGACGTGAAAGCATAAAACTTCAATACTTTAATTCTGTTCCATAAATTAATTAATCCAATCAGAGAGAGAAAGAGTTTATTCATTAAGGGATTATTTTATTTGTTGTTTTATACAGCAAATTGTTGTTGAAAGGATGAGATTTTTATGGGAAATGATGATATTTATTTTATCATTTCTTGCCAATTAACAAGAGCTTTGAAGTAAGCTCCGCTTTTACCCTTTACAGTATATTTTAAATGGTAAAAAGAATTTGTGAAACTGAAATTCTTTTAAGAAATTAATTGAATAATTGAATTAATTGTTTCAAATGAAATCGAAATTTCTCGAACTTTCTCGAAACTTCTGCGTAAGAAAATTTATTTTTAAGAGTAAGGCATCGCAAAAAGTTTCTGGTAATTTTTCAGGAGATTTCGCTATAAACGTTTTTATTATACCCCAGGTATATAAAGTTTGATTAAAAGTTTGTAACAAAGAGAAATAATGACTGTAATTCCCCAAGATCTTAAGGGCATATGATCGAGACCGAATTGTAAGTCGAATGAGCAATATCCGTCTGCCCGTTTCAATACTGAGAATAAAAGCGTTTCCCAATTAAAATTTAATTAGCCGTTTCAAAAGAGAGTTGGCTCTTTCTAAAATGTATAACCAACGAATTTCTAGCAAAATGGCGCACACTGCCGGAAAATGAAAGATATTTTCAGTTCCATGCATTTCGCAAAGACTACAAATTGTCTGACAGTCTAATCTGTGAGGCGTGGTATAAGGACTTAAAATCTGAGTTCTGAGCTTGAAAATTAGGCTGTTCGATGGCTATGGCTGTCCGATGGTGAATTGGCAAATTCGAGGGTCACGCCATGAGTCGCCGCAAGGTCCAACCATCCCTTAAAGGGTGCTAAAAACCTAAGCTGCAGTGCATTGGTCATCATCATCACTCTCCTTTGGAAATTGACGACGGGCCTGGCCAATACCTTCAAAATGTAGTCTGCGTTTGCCTTGAGGTTCCTGACGTAAGCTTCAGGAAGTCCTGACTCATCATGAATTGCGTATGTTGTGGTTTATGATGGCAGTTTGAAAATGCGTTTGAAAAATAAGCGCTGTACTATTTCAATATCTTCAAACTGCTCGAATCCGAAAACATGGTTACCATAGCAGAGCCAGGTGTTAACGGTAGCGCCAAACCCGAATTTCCGAGTGTAATGCAAATAGCTATTGCTAAAGAACTTCTTCCATAAAAGATTAATTGCAATCTTAGCAACAACACATTTATGCTTAACACGCTGTCGGGCGTTGACGTTGTGAGAGATCAGAAAACCGAGGTACTAAAACTCTTTCACAACTTCTATGGGGTATTGTCCAATGTCTCGTATGGTCCGTCTACTATTGCGATTTTTGATTTAAAACATTGATCCCAAGACCCCAAAGGATACAAAAACGCTTTTTCGCGTTGATCTGCAGCTGAAGTGAAATTGGTTTGTCAGCTTATAAAACCAGATCGTCTGCAAAGAGAAGAAGTTTCAGTTGCAAGTCCCCCAACCTTATCCCTCCTGGCAAATCTTCCCAGACGTCATCAATAAAAAGAGCGAAAATAATATGGCTAAGATCGCAGCCTTGGGGAACACCTGAAAGAGTCTTAAAAAAGTCGGACAAGCCCCTACCTGTTGCAGAAGTATTCGGAGTGCGGAGCTTTTTATAAATTCGGAGAAACTTTTTTGACAGGCCAAGTGCTGAGTAAGTTTGTAAAGCAATAAACTTCTGCTAATGGAAACCAACGACGCCTTAGAGTCAGAAAAAAGAGCATACAGCGTCTTTTTTTCGTCAAAATCGCAGGTTCTAAAAAACGCAGGTGGTGAGTTTTTGTAGAATTCTACAGGGATTCCGTTAGGTCCTGCTGACTTATTTTTTTTTAAGCCTTAAAGTATGGTTTGGAGCTTCAGATATGTAGGATATAACAAAGGATGTTTAAGGTAACAAAATCAGTTTGGGGTCGAAGAAACTGCTGGAAGTGAACTGCAAAGACGTCAGCTCCAACAGTCGCGGCTGAATTTAGTCTCCAAAACAATTTAAATTTCTTGCATGCGACCAGGCTCGAAGATACTTGTCTAAGATAATTTTTGAGCTTATTTTTGCACAACAGTTTGAACTCGTTACTGGCTAGATGATAGAGTGATCTAAAAAAGAGTGCGAAAAAGCTTTAAAAGGGCATAAGACTTATCGCGCTGTTTCTTGCGTTCAAGGTCAAACCACTCCGACCGACCATAGGTGTTCCGGCGACAGCAAACAGGTGTATTCTGATTGGCATTTCAAAAAAAGCCAAAACCGCCGACACGTGGGCGTGGTCATATTTAATTTGGATTCCAATAAACTAATAAACGGTTTTTATTAAATATATTTGCTTTAAATCTAGAAAATTTGCACTATGTTCAAATACGTACGTTACGTATACTATCAATTTAAATTAACAAATTTTTGCCACGCCCACTTTTGGGGGCGTTTTTAGGTGTAAACCAAATTTTTAATATAAAAATGCAACACTTCTGATTAGAAATAAGAAAAAAAGAACGATGTGATTGAAAAGGGGTTGATGTCACACTCTTTTTTAAAGGAAGGAGATTCTAACCTGACAATTTCTAAATACAATCAAAGTTAATAGAAGCTTAAATTTAGCAATCAAGATTTATGACGCAATTCGGAGCTTAACGGGGGCCAATTGGGATGGGGTATCCAACGATTCGCCTTAGCGGATTGTAACCCGTCCACTAGTTTTTATATGGTAAAAAAAATTGTGATATCTTTAATAAGTAAGTTGAATTGCCTCAATAAAAATAATAAAATAACAATAAATTAATATATAAATACATAAATAACTGAATAATAAAGAGAAAAAACTCTGATAAATAAAGAGAACAAGCGAAAACGAAAAGTTTTTTATATAACAAATTTATATTTTCAATCCGTATTCTACAATAAAATCCTTTTTTCTGTTTTTCAGGCAAAGCATCCAAAGTGATTCACCTTAGAAACATTCCAAACGAGTCCAGCGAACCAGAAGTCATATCACTGGGCGTACCATTTGGTCGTGTCACAAACGTTCTCGTCCTTAAGGGTAAAAATCAAGCATTTCTCGAAATGGCCGATGAAGGCTCAGCAACGACGATGGTCGGCTGTTACACACACAATCCACCACAAATGCGAGGTCGCATGGTCTACGTACAGTTCTCAAATCATCGTGAATTGAAAACCGATCAAAGCCACGCTGTTGGGGTAAGTTCGCTATTATTCTTTTTTAGGACCTTTTCATTTTTAAATTTATAGGAAGTTAGGTACCTACATCCTTGCGCGTGACGTTCTTGTAAAGTTAAATAACCTTATCTAGGGGTCTTATGTACTCAACATTGGTCTCTATGCAACATACACACAGGTGCTAGACAATTTAATTAATTTCAAATTTACCCCGAATCCTTTTTCAACACACTCTGCTGCTAGTTCTACGATTCATCGCGCGCCCTGTCGAAAACAATTTTTCGGATTGTATCAACAAGCCCTCCAGTGAAATTCGTTTGTCGGTTGTGCTCGCTCTTTTTACGGTTAACCGAGCGCACCCGTATTGTGTGTGGGCTGTGGATGGGGGTTGGAGCTTCGTTCAGTTCTTTCGCTCATTCTCGCCATTCAAATTGGCTCATGGTTGATGGAAAACCAACGGAACAAGAAATACGAAATTCGTGTATCCTGCCGCGCGCCATGCACCTGAATATGGTAACAAAAATTTCTGACCACACCGAAGTACCCATACTCGACTCGGCAGTGACATACCGAACCGCGAACCGACATGGCTGCCAACAACCAACCAGCCAATACACAATGACTGAAATCCAGAAACAATCAATTGTGCAATTTGGCTTCAGGTGGAATTCCTGTTGCAAATGGATTGAAATGCTTCGCGCTGTACATAGTTAAGGATTCCATTTTCGTGTTTCGTCCTTTTTTTTTCTTGATTATATATTTTTCATCAATTGCCATTGTGTGCTTGTAATGAATTTTATTAATTCGAACAATAGCATTAATTATTTATATTTTGCTTGTGTTTTTTTGGTTCCCTCTGGTGGTGGTGGGATTTTTCAAGGAAGTTAGCTTTATTCAAGCTATATGGATGATATAATTAGTGTTGTGGGCTCTCACCGGTCGGTGTGTGTCCTTTGTTATTCCTCAAACAGTTTGATGACGCAAATATTAAACAATATGAATACCAAACATGCCACGACACAAGTTCAGAACCTATTGTGAGGTGTATTTATTTTTTCAATGTTCACAATTGACAGGATACGGAAAAAGCGACAAAGAAAATTACCACAGATCCGCCGCGGGCAGATTGAGTGATTTCAACTAGCGTTGTTCTTTTTGTGTCTATTGTTTGGTTTTAGTTTGTTGGGAAAGAAGGAAATTTGGTTGCATTGAAAATTGGCAATTGCTGAAGGCTGATTCTTTTATTAGTTGTTTTTCAACAAAAAGTTTATTTAACTTGCAAGCTGGTTTTTTATTTCACCTTGGACCCGGTAGCTGTTTTAAGGCTCTGGTGGACGTAAATGAGGAAAATCTAAATCAGTAGAGAGTACTGCATAAGCGAGAAAAACGTGCAATACGAGCACCTAGATTGATGTTCAAGGAGAGTTTTCCTTTAACGGAGGGAGGAGTTACTGCTGACGAGATTATTGACAAAAGTATCCTTTTTTAGCGATTATTCTTTTAATCATATAAAAGTAAACCTTTAATTTAAGCAATGTAGGTGTCAAATCTCATCTGCATTTTGCATTCTTGCTTATAGCGCGTACATAGTATGGCATAAATTCTTGTTCCCAAGAGGTCCTTCCAGCCAGCCCCGTTGCTATTGGGTTCCACTTTTAAACGCAAAGTTCCCTGAGGTTCTTTTCTACTTGCGTGCGCCAACAGTTTTCATTACACTTGTCCTGCGAAAATTGTCGGCGTGTTCCTAAAATTTCTAATTCATAAAATCACGAAAGCGTTTAAAACTGTACTCACTTACTTAAGTCGGGGCCGGTCCGGGTTATAGTCTGGGGTGGACCTGGACCTCAAACCACAAGCTTCGCCAAGCAGCTTAGTCTCTCGCTAGCCCGTTCCAGTTTTGTATGCGGAATTCCCTGTGCTCCTTTTTCATTTGCATACGCCACCTGTGTTTGATGCTCTTCAACTGCGCCAACCCTACGGGATCGATGCAAAGCTTCTCCAGGCCGGAGTGGTGGTATTCATATGCTCTAGAGTCTAAATTATCCAGATACCAAAATCTTAGAACATTCGTCAACATCAAGTTTAGATCGGAGTCGGGACAGATAGATCAGGAGACATGGACAAAGAGTTGGGCTTTGTGTGTTTCGAAGTTTGGCCGTGCGTGGGCTGAGGTGCGTGTGTCTTACATATAGGAAAAAGGTTTACAGTCCTTGGTTGAGACAGCAGTATTGCCTCCCATACCGGCTTGGCAACGCAACCGTGTCGTGCTGGGGCAGCTTCCTGAATTCACATCAGCTAGGAATATCAGGCTGCACCCAACACCAATAATGGCCGGGTGAAGCCTGGTGGTGGGTTTCCATCCTCACCCATAATGAAATCCTCACCCGTTTCATTATGGGTGAGGATGGATCTATTGTGGTTAAGTTTGGTTCTATTGGTTTTGTGGCTTCGCGATCCATGACGGAGCAGGTGCTCTCTAACTCGGTTGTACACCATGCAAGATAGCGTTGTCACGAATTGAGAAACCAAGCCACTTTGTTGGGTCGACCACAGCTTGAAACTTGGCAGCTCGTGCTGTAAAACGGCTTCTGCCACTGAGATGAGCGTGACAACGATTAACTTGGAGAACATTTTGTTAATCCTTTGAATGAGAATTGAAGAAATATTACTAAACTTCTTCAATCTGAGTTCGGGCACATATCTTCTACCCTAATCTCCGTTTATACAGACGGGCTAAAAACAACCCGAAAGATTCTCCTCTCGAATAGGGCGCGTCCTTAGCATTCTTTGATAAAGTCTACGCTTCTGCACCGTAACGATAATTGGGGCGAAGAGGCTCTTATAAGTGGTCACTTTAGTCTTTCCATTCTCACTTTCCATACTTCAAAGACGCAGCTTTTGGCAAGAGTTTTTCTTCGTCAAATCTCAGCGTTGGAGTTTTCTGAATTTATGGTAAGCCTAGGTAGACGAATACCCTAACTACCTGATGTTGTCGTCATTGACTGCTGAATCCATAGTTTCTGAAAACTTAAATGATACCACGCTATGTTTTTCCGATTGTGTCAATTGCGTAATATTTTACGAACTTCTAAAACGATGTTGCCTCTGGCCAGTTCATCTAAGTACGATGTTAAAAAAGCCTCACAGTCCCTTGTCTAAGCTCCCTTTTTGACATAGAAAAAGTCGGTGGAAAAAATGTTCAGACTTTTGAAATATTGTGCCTCTGGTATTCAGCCCAATTCATTTAAGTATTATGTTAAAGAAGCGGCCTGACAGTGCAGTACCTGGTTTAAACTCTTTTTGGCTAAAAAAAGTGGGTGAAAATTTTTTAAGGACTTTTGCAATATTATGCCTCTGGTGTTGGCGTAGGATTTCAGCCTAATTCATTCAAGTATGATGCTAAAGAAGCGGCCTGACAGTGCAGTGCCTTGCATAAGCACTGATTTGAAATCAAAGGAGCCGGTGGATGACAAATGGACGACTTTAGCAGGGCTGTCATACGAGGGCTTGAAATCCATGAAGAGGTAGTAGTTTTAGATTTGGTATTCCTGAATTTTTTGGTGAATATTTGAATGATTGGTGACTTTATGAAAGAAAGCACACTGATATGGACCTATAAGGTTGTTCAAAAATGGCTTTAGCCTGCACACATTAAGCTCCGGCAGCTTTGTTACTTTTATGCTTAGACACAGCTGCTTTCACTTCATCCAAGTCAGGGGGAGTAACGTTGGTATTCTTCACCCAGATTAAATGGTCCATTCTGCCGGCTCCTTTGCAGTTATACAGTCTTCAGAAATGGCTTTTCCAAACCTTAGCAGCTTGTTAAAAAAATAGCAACTCATGAAAAGACTTTTCTTGGGATTGAAAAGAAATTTTTTTAAGGAAACAGTTCTACTGTCGGCTCTCAATAACTGAGCCTTGCGCCTTCCTTATCGATGTTGCTTACATTCGACAAAGTGAAAAACTCTGGGACCTTTTGGAAAAAATCCTCCATAAGCTAAGTAATTCAGACCGACATGAAGTCTTCATGGATCGATTTGCTTTACTTGTGGGTTTTCCTGTACAATATCCTTTTTCTTCTGTTGTGTGTCAGAGTCTGAGCTCTGGCATAAAATTCAGGCGTACATAAAGGTTCTGCTCTGTGTATGAAACGCTCTTTGATGTCATAGTAAAATTGGGGCATGCAAACTAGCTGTTTCGGCATTTCTTGAAATGGCAATCTATGAAGAAGTAGCCTTGTGTTTTAGGGAAATGCCTAGGTTTCCTAAGACAATCAGATTTGAACGTTGCATTGGTCGAAACAGTCACTTTTTAAATCACGTACCTCTTTTTTAGATTTCGAGGCTATACACGGAATACATAAGAATTGCAATACATAAAGGTCCAAACTTTATATTTTAGGATGTATTTAAGCGTTCTAAATGAATGTCTCCAGATACTTGACCCAGCTGAATGGTCTCTTTTCTCCATCCGTTGCAGCGCCTGCATTTTAAATATTTAGCAAGAATGACGAAAAGCTGAAAAAAAAACAGCAAACCGGTGTGGTTTCGATAGGTGACCTTACTGTACCTACATTTTTTTATAATTACAAACATCCAGGTTCTAATAATCCGCTGGCGAACAAGTTTATTTTAGAAAAACACATCAGCTAGTTAAAAAGCAAAGCGTGTTTGCCTGAAAGAGAAACCCACATATACCAACCCTGTACTAAGCAGATTCTTTTTGCATCTGTTCTTATGATTTACGTTGTCCTTAGCAAGGACCCCAAAGAGCACAACCAACAAGAACTAAGTTAAAAAAAAATAACCCGTGACATATTAGAGTCAAGTGAAGTCAAAACATAATATGTGAAGTAAGAGAAATTCTTAAAAAGGGGTTAAGTCCCCGCGGGGATACTCCTTGCATATTCTTACATCCTTGTAGCTTGTTTCAAAATTGTAGCTAAGGAAGAAGAAGCGAACAAAAAACCAACTCTTCGGGTCGGAAAAAAATTGAGATAAATGAGTATGTGTGTGGGTTGAGGCTGGAGAGAGCTAACATCGCATTATTAGGAGGGACGGGGTCTAACTCTAAACATACAACCGAACCCACCTCTGGAGGCCAGAGAAACATACATTTTCGTTCGCATATTAGTGCAATTCGATGAAATAACATCCCTGCTCTATGCTCAGCCACCTAATTCAAAGAATAAACATTCTTTCGTGTGGCAAAAGGATATTGTTTGTGTCCCAGAGGGAGCAAAAAAAACAGTAACACCACCGAGAAACGGATAAAACTGACAGAACATTTCTGCTTTGAAACTACAAGTATAACAACACCGATGACATTCAACAAAGCAGGTGACTTTGGTCTAATCTCTTTGCGAAGGGATAAGGATAAAACTTTCACTCGGACATGACAGGGAAATTTTTATAAATTAGATTGCCAATAGGTTAAGCTGTCGTCTTTGACTTGCCGGACAACAAATACATACATTGTTGGCTTTCAATTTTGTTTGGTTGGTTTTTCTGTCGGAAACAACCCTGACTAGAGCTGGAAGGAACAACTGCACGAGAATCTAACCCTTCTGTTGTTTGATCCTACCAGAAAAATTGCCCTAACCTAAGTCAGAAGAATTTATTTCGGCACATGGCATGAGTCTGTGCTTCTTACACTCTTGGTGGAAGGCACTTGTACATGTGTTGTGTGTGTGAAAGGATAAAGCGGATGTATACACACTACTTCTAGTTGTATGACCGGGTGAATGGCCCACCTACATTCTTCGAAGCATTCAATGTGTTGACTGGTCTTATTCTATCTAAACATCGTTGCCACTTAACCACCTTGAACTAACCTTAGAATAGAAGGACTTATTTTGCGCCCATACTATACGCTCTGATAGATGGGATGCGATTAGCAAAGGATTATTTTGTGATCCGGTTATGTGATTGTTCTTTATTTTTTGTTTGCGATTCTGCCGAGCGAAACCCAAACGTCTACAGGATGACGGCTTCGGGGTGATGAAAGTATATCTGGCGCTTTACCACCCCCCCTTCATATGGTGTGGTGAATGCGACTTAGATTGGTTTGAATGTGTTTTCTTTTTGTTTTCCTCTACAGAAACAGAAAAAAAAGAAACAAAAAGTTAATACACAAACGAGAGAGCAAAATCCTTTGATGGATCGATTTGCTATATTTGTGATTTTTCCTGCACGATGTCCTTTTTTCTTTTGTTAACTTTCCCGTCCCCCCGCACGTTAAGGGTGCGTTCGTTCGTATGTCATATGTGTGTACGTTTATCCTCTGTCACTTAAAAACCAAAGCAAATCCTGTTGATTGTTTTCTTTTCATTTCGACATAAAGTGGAGGCTCAATCTCACACATGAGAATATTACGAAGGGAGCAAAAAAAGAAAAAAAGTCGAAGGCACGGAAGCACTAAGATTTGTGCGACTTAGGAGCGGTTTACTTGTGTGTGGGTGTGGTGTAACTTCAAGTGGCGGCACAATACAAAACAATTGTGTTGATCGTTCGGAATTTACCCGGAATTGCTCATATTCATCAAAGCTGAGGAGGAGCAAGTTCATTCCAATTGAGAAGGATGTAATTTATGCGAGTAATATTTATCCTATGAACACGCACGCATAATTCGAATATTTGACGTCGCACTGGTCGCCTTAAAACGGGACTCCTTTCCCTCCGCTTCAAAAATTTATTTATTGAGTTCCGAATGTCAAACCACAAGAGATAGGTTATACCTACCAACCACAGGTATTTAGCGATTTAATTGGTAACGCCGGGGTTTTAGTAGTTGGGCATTGAGAATGTTAAGGGTGATTGTAATTAAAGGTGACTGTCTTCTACAGGAACAACTACAGTTAATGAATGGAAGCTACTTAATTTTGTAAAATCATCAGATTTTGCTCTTAAATCGAAAGGACTGCCAACCGAAAAGTTGGTTTATTGTTCAACGTGTTAGTTGAATTATTGTTCATAAAACGACACTCGCTCGTGACTGTATTTTATGAGCTCAGCAATAAGTTTATTGCTAGACAACTTTTTGATATATTAAATATCAAACTTTTTTTAATACAGTTTATACTTGATTTATTAAGTATATAACTATAAGTACACTGGTTTTGAACACCTTACTTTAATACCCTTAAGTGAAGTTGTAGTTATTCTAACTAACCTACGTATATATTTAATTTGCCTTTTAAGCACTTTTTTTATTTCATTTTTATAGTTTTCAAACATAACTACCGTGTCCTTAAGGAATAAAATAAAATTTTATTATGATAAGGTTTAGCGCCTTAATTCTATAGGCATTTGTAGCATCTGTAAACTGTAAAAGTCATATTTTATTTATTATTCAATACTAAAATTATTTATTAGCTCTTTCTACCCCATCGCATAGGATAGGAAGCATATTAAGTTTGTCACATAGTTTGTAACACGGTGAAATAATAATGGTAAACCCCCAAGACCTTAAGCGCATATGATCAAGATCTGAATCGAATAAGCCATGTACGTCCGTCTGTATGTCCCATGTTTTTTCGCTTTAAATTTTGAGCTTGGGTGCGTCATGCGAAGCAGTACAAGTGTAAAAATTTTCAAATCCGCCCACAGACACGCCCACAATCGGTCTAAAAGTGTAACTACCAGAGCTTTCGAAACTGTAAGACGTCTTAAAAGCCTGAAATTTGACATTAAGCATCTCCTAATGAATATAGGACACAAAAAAGAAAAATTTAATTGGTGGGCGACTCCAGTGGGCGTGGCATCTATTTTAAATTGTCTATGGTAAATTGTCAAGTGCATTATACTCAATATTTTTGCTCCAAATTGAAAAAAATTTCCTTAATATTTTATGTAGAAAACATCTAGCTCTTCACTTTGTTCATACAAAACTTTGGACCATGCCCACATTTGGAGGCAGAATTAATGAAAGACCTAAAATTTTTTCAGAAAAACGTAAATTCGACTGGCTTTAAGCCTAATTTAGGAAAGCATGAAAGAAAAAAATTGGCAGGTAAGGTAAACGAGCGTTACTTGAAAAAATCTGTTAATATTGATCGTTTGTAATAGGGGGCGGTTGGATGATGCCTCTTTTCGAAGTTTTCACTACTTATAACATGTCAAAAATAACAATAACGTCAGCATTTTACAATGTGGGATAGGATGGGGTATTCAATGGTCCGTTTAACGGACTGTAACTTCCCGGGTTTCTTTATTTACTTGCAATTTTATTTCATTTTGTTCAGTAATTAATGATTTTTTTCATATTTGATAACTTTAGTTTTTATTAGCAAAAGTCTAACAAAATCCTGCCTCCCAATCACATCTCTCCAAGTACTGTTGTCCGTACCCCTATAAGCATTGAAGTTACCCATTAGGAGAAAGAAGTCAATTTCTGCCACTGCTGCCTGCAGGGCAGCATTAACCTTGTTCAAGAAGGCCGCATACTTTGACTCCCGATTCGGTGCACTAAAGCCAACGTCAATGCCTCAAGGCTTAAGCTGTAAGATCAAAACTATCCCCGCCCCCACCCAAAGAATTAACTCCTATACATTTTCCGACAGCCTGGGACTTGTGAGTATCTCCACAGCCGCCTGTGCCTTCATGTCACGTGGGACGCCAGAGAAGAGCCTACAGCCATCAGCGAAGTCTCTGGTTCCGGAACCTTTCCACTTAGTTAAGGAGAAGCTGTAGCCTCCTCAACCAGTTCTAGTTCCTTCTTCGTTAACAATGAGACATCCTATTTGCCAATTTTAAATTGGTACCGTTGTCGATTTTTAGGATGACCAGATCACTTAAGTTAATATTTTGACTTATCGCTGTCACCTTCCACCCCCCGTAATGGACAGCATCACCATTGCCGGGCTGCTCGTTAATTCTTCGGTTTTAACCCGGTCGGATGCCGAGCGTGACATTCGCCAAGCGCTCGTATGCTGCCAGGCCACCCATCAGGCCTAGTTCCAAAGGGTGCCCTGGACTACCTGGATCAGCACATATCCGAGGCTTTTTAAGTTTTCTTTGAAGTTTATATTCGACCAATTTTTACCTGGACAACGACCGCCGACCAGAAAGCCGCACAATATGTTTCGGATACTTTTGGGTTTTAGGTAGACCTCCAAGTTATATTGTAACTTAAGTTAAAACTTTATCTACCAGGAGTATATACTCCTGACAGCATCACTTATAACATGTTGAAGACTACCTCTTTCAATGGATGGAGTAATACCGAGTTATCCGGTCGGTTATCAGGAAAGCTGAGCTGGGAGTGAAAGCAAAGATGTCAGTTTTTAATTCAGTCTTCGTTCCAACACTCATTTATGATCATCAAACTTAGGTAATGATCGAAAGAATTAGAGCGCGAGTACAAGCAGGCGAAATGGTATCTCTGAAGTGTGTTGCTGGTGTTATCCTTAGTGTAAGAAACGTCAGTAGGAATCTTAATGTTGAGCAGCTACTTCTCCGGGTCGAAAGAACAATACTTCTCAATTGAACAATTTAAGAGAACTTTGCGTCTCAAGGTCCGGGGCTCGAGAAATAGGGCTCGGGCTCGTAAAATTCCTACATTGATTTTACACAGGCTCTCTTTTTCTCTTTGATGGCTTTTTTTACCTCCAGGAGTCGTAAGCCACGCGATTCTTTTGGCACGCGATTCTAAACCAAGCCGCTCCACTCCACAAACATTCCTTGCAGCGACAATGACTGCGGATGAAAACTGCTGTCCTTCTTCCTCTAAATTTAAAAGGTCAGTTGGAATTTGTTTAAACTTCTCCGAAACGTGCCGTGCAAATCGCTCCTTGTAATCAGATTCAGCAGGTTCAAACGGTCACAAGTCTATTATGGACTTTTGGCCCGTCGACTTATAATCCTACGCCTTGACTTCTTTCATCAGAGTATAGTCTTTCATCGGTGTTATAGTCTGCCAAAACATCTGGTTTGCATATCTGTTCTAGTGCTCCGTCTAGCCAAATTGTTTCCATGTCTGATCCTTGGCCGTTGGAAACTGCCTGATTTGAAGTTCTTCGCGCCTCATTGTACCGGTCTCGAGAAGTTGACTTCATACATTGATTCTACATATATTGCATTTTGCATAAAAATTTTATAGTAAGCTTTTTATCTATTTTGTTAGTAGGTATGTCATCATTTCTTTGTTCGGTTTTGTCATTTGTTTCATTTGTGGGACTTATTTTCAGGCGGACTGGCCATCTCTCATTTTAAAACTACAATATTGCCAGTCGAACTTTGAGCATCGAGCCCGTCATGGTCTTCTACCTCAAGGACTCTAACCCTCTAACGTCAAGGGCTCTAACCTTATTTCGACTAACAGCCAACATATCATTACGAGTCGTCTTGTTGCTTATTTATAACTCTGCAGCCGACTGCGCCATATACTGGGATTCAGTGTAATTGTGCCTTAATTAAGATTGATTTGGGTGATTTCTTTATTATATGCAAATTTTTTGTTACCGATATTATGACTAACTCGTCATGTTATTAAGTTACGGAACAGATTGATATTTTAATTTTAATTGTGCTTCTCTCATAAATTCAGCTGCGTCATATATGAGTCTCGGTGCTCCTCTACTGTGCCAACTTTTCGGGGTGAATTCGGAGATTTCCATTTTATTCCATTTGCCGCCCTTTTATTGACGCTTAAAACTCGCCAGGTTTTTTATCGTTGAAAAAAGTATAATATTTCGTAGTCGTTTGTTTTTTGTGTTCAACTTTAAAATTACATCACTATTTGTCACGTCTGCCATGGTTAGGACACTGCACTCACGAAATCCAATACAAAATACCTAATAGCCCAATAAAGTCTTCAAGAAAACACCTTTCATCTTAAAACGACTCTGTCCAGTGCTGCTTTACGTTCTAAAAGTAAAAAAAACAAAATGACTCTACACCTTTGTATTTTATTCTCTCTGGTCATCGTCCTGCAATTTTATAGTGCCTCAAAAACTCCTAAATCCCAATTGGCACTCAAATTTTATTCTAAAAATTCGTCTTCTTTATTTTCCCTTATTTTCTCGTGGGAATAAAAAATATAAACTGACCAAATAGCCGCCACCCCGCCACTCTTTGGGGACACTTTATTTTTAAGTTTTCAACTTTTTATGTCGCTTCAGAGTTTTGCTTTTGAATTTCGGTTTGACTCTCCTTAAAATAGCATAGTTTTATTATTCTTCCACAAAGTATCTATGGAGGTATGTGTTTTTTTGTTAGTTTCATCTCTCACTCGAAGTATAGATGTACGAAAAGAAAACGGACGAAAACCTCATGAAATCCTCTTATAACCGAACCGTACGGACAGGGACAAAACTTTGTTTTCAGTCAACCCCAATCCTTGTGTTTTTTTTTCCTCTATAGCTCTCATCTCTTGTTCCGCTTGTTCTAGTTACAAAACCACACACAAAAAAAAAGATTAAGCACTTAAGTAAACATTCATCACTTAAGAGCTTTCGTCGTTTTTTGGCTGCAATTTTCGTCTCTTCCCGGTTTTAAGGAAACCTTACTCTCTTCTTCAAAAATTCACGAAGAAAGTTTTCGGGATGGAAAAAAATTATACATGTCAGTTTTAAGTAGGTATATATACCTTTACTTCGAGTGATAAAAGTCGTCCTGTTGCTTTAAGAGTGAACAAAAAGCACTGAAAAAACTTTCATCGGTCCACTTTATTTTTCCAACCTGCTTAGTGCCATCGTAATAAGCTCTGCTTAAGTTTTAAAGGATCTTGGTATAGTCTTGCGTGCGTGCTTATATAGATTTTTCTCGCTCCTTCTGTTTTCTCTATTTTTCTCTCGATTTGTAGAAATCACTTCTTGCAATTTATCTTGCATAAAAGGATGCAGTTTTATAGTTTTGCATATATTTGTATGAATGCCTGCCAACTCTATTGACAATTGCGACCGAACTGGACCAAATTGACTTGGAGGAGAATCAACCAGAAAGAATGGTTGGCCGGGCAGAGTAATATATATATTTTTGCAGTGTCCTTCCTTCTGACTTTATACGCTCCCCGAAGTGGATGAAGAAGAGCAGAAAAAAAAACTAGGATAGGATACCTACAAAACCCTGTAATATGTTTCCTAGTGCAGGCAAATCACTAAGGTAGATAACTTCCAATAGACCAGCCAGCAGCGAGCGACTAGAACGCAACAGTAAACTGTCATCATCGTTGGTTAAGGCCGCATCGTCCTTCTGATGTACCCACTTCTTATCACAGCAGCAGCTTGGGGGGAGTTTGGTGGTGATCTTACAGTCACTTCTTCTCCCAACATGGTAAACGTTTTACATGCCATTATGATAAATTGTGTGCATTGCTGACAGTGTACGTATACGGAAGGACGTCGTTGACAAAGATGACATACGTACCGAGGAAAAGCGAAAAAGATAAGAGACTTGGGTTTCTTTTGCGTTTTTCCCAAGAAGTATTTCTTGGATTTTCTTGTCCTTGATTCAAGGAGTTATTCTCCTAGTTTGTCATGGCGAAAATATGAATTTCGACTGCATCTGTGGATGCGTGTTTGAATTTTTTTTATTTTTATGCCGACTCAATGATTTTTTTGTCATGAACGGGGATGATCACTTAAATTCAGTTGAGTTTTGCATACATTTTTGTAATAAGCTCTCTTAAATAACTACGTTAAAAAAGCCTTAGCATATCACCAGCGGAAAAAAAGAGAAGAAATGACGCAGTACAAAAGCTGATCGCCAATACGGAACATGAAATCTCGGCAGAGAAACACCAAGGCCTCTCCCGCAAGTGTTATGCCTTTTTCTCGAAGATTGCTACTACCCGATGCACGACACATACACAAGAACTGGTTCTTCATTTTACTACCATGTAGCATGTACCTTACTTAAATTTGGTTTGAGCTTTAGTGATGAAGCTTTAGAAACTCGCTGCTTTTTGCTGCTTATCGAGCAGAAGAGGAAGCGGTGCCCGATTTAAGGCCTGTTAAGTTACTGTGAAACTTCCACCGACCTGTCCTATTACATAGACACCGCCGAAGAGTTGAACGGAGTGCTTAAGCCTTCAGTCAAAAATCTTCTTAGCGTCGTCAATCGCTCAGCTGCTTCCTTTTCCTCTTCTTCTGGCCCTTAGTCAGGCGCAATGCAAGGTCCGACTCATTCGGCGATAAAGGGATTCAACCATAAAAGTATCCTGAGACCAACCGTCAGCAGTAGTGCATTGAGCAGGCAGCCTCACTCATGCTCAGTTTACCGAACAACTGTACACGAGGTCCCGGGTGTGTTTACTGGCCGGGCCAGTAAAAGTTTTTTTCATGGTACCACCTCCGCGAGGGTCTAACAAACCCTCCGAGAGTATCACTTGTCATGAGTATCGCCAACTCTGTAATATCTGTAAGTCCCGCCGATCTATGCGTGTAAAAACAGCTTAAACGCACGCAGCATGCACTGTTGTGAGATGACAGACGATGGGTCTTCTAGGCTACAAGTGCCAAATAGGTAAGTTTAGGCTAAGTGGATGTCGCACTCGGCAGCGACACACTAAGACCGACCACTACTCTTAGACGTCCACCACTCCTCGTTAAACCGGCGGTACCAGCGCGACGACCTAAATGACCACTACCCGATTTGGGTGAACAGGTCGAGGCTACCAGTGTCGTTAAAGCCTGTGACGAAAGTCAGCAATCGACGGTAGATTGGTTAGGGACGTAAGTCATTTACGTTTATAATGAAGGCTACGGGTAACCGTTTCGATATGAACCGGCCTGGTGCTCCCAGAAGAGTCGTGGGAGCACATGAGGAACTTTTCTGAAGAATATGGTTTCGTGACTGTTGTTAATGAAGGCTACGGGTAACCGTTTCGGTATGAACCGGCCTGGTGCTCCCAGAAGAGTCGTGCGAGCCAGTGAGGAACTTTTCTGAAGAATATGCTCTCGTGACTGTTGTACCCCATATAGGAAATTGCTTTGAGGCTGGGAGTAGTATGCTTGCTTTAATTAGGAGTGAATAACTGAAGGTTGAGGATAATCGTTTTTGGAATAAACCGTGTCAACAAGGTAACGAAAGGCCAGTGAAGGGTAGTCCTAAACGAGAGGGCAAGGCAAGGGCAACTGATAAGATCCGTACCTATTACCCCCTCAATTAAGAACAGCATGAGCCTCATTGATGGCAGAGTGCAGGGGTATAACCGATTTCGCTAGATATGCTTGTGAGTAAAGCCGACGGAAGAAGTAGGGATAACCGACAGTACAAACCCGTATTAGGGGAATATATATAGATGTTCCCGTAAGAGCGGAGAGGTGAGCAACCGAAACAGCTGAGCCCGTACCAGACGAGTCCTGTTAGCGAGGACCATTGATGTTTTTGTAATGTGGGGGAATGATGGGGTATTTGGCGCACGCTGTAGGCGCACAGCGATTGAGTTCCCGGGTGGTATAAGAAAAGGTTTGTTATTGTTCACTATTTAGGTTGTTTAACCAATTTCACCCGGAGGTAAAGCTCATTATCTTCTTTAAGTCGAATCTTGCTAGAACGTTAAGATCTTTGAAAAAGTATTTATTTACTTAGAGTTTTCCATCTAGAGGTTGATGGGGCAGGACAGTTATATGGTAGATTAAACATGGTTTCTTCCTCCTCCTCATCTGTGCAACATGTGCACAAATCGTTGAAGGGAGCACCAAGTCTTCTGGCATGTCTCCCTACCAGGGAATCGCATGTAAGGGCCTCAACTATCTTTCAAAGAATCAGCCTATTAAAGGAGATAAGTCGTTATATAAGTAGTTTTAGTATTTTTTTTAACATGAATAACGGGTGTCGACCTAAAAGGCACTAATTTTATGGCGTAAACTCCCGAACTTTTCTTTTGTTGCAGGTTCGGTGGGGTGCCGTGACGTAGCACAACGTAGGTCTCGGTTCGATTCCTACCTTTCCCACCGGAAAAAATTGTCGGATCAGTGGACTCCTAAATTTGAAACAAATCTAACACTCTGCACTTGACAATTAGCAGCACCATTCGTGATTGGAAATTTATCCCCTTTCCCCAAAAATACATATTGCTTAATTTATTGACTTTAAATTGACCACAACCCATTACAATATATAATCGAAAACCACCATTCATCTATGCTCCATCAATTGTCATTAATTGGAAATAAAATACGGCGCCCCGCGCACTTGTGTAAAAGTTCATTGACTTTCAATTACGAAATACCGTTAAACGTTTAACCACAAATCAATTTTCTCCACTCACCCAAAGCACTGTTATGACCCACACGCACTCTATGTCCCGTCATTCCTTCTCTAATACGTCTACACACATATCCTGCAATATATTACATATGAGAAAGCACTTAATAAAACATTAAACCCCGAACCCAAATATAGAAATCTAAGCTACGTCAAATGCAGACGGTCGCAGGAGTAGCTCCCCAGCTCCCCTGGGTGGCCACGTTTCAGGACAATTGCGTGGTGGTGGTAACCTTTCGCACGAGTCTTCCTTGTGATCACACAAATCAAAAACACGACTAACCAATAACCGCCGAAAAGCGAAATTTCAGTACACAAAAGAGCGACCGTGTCGTCGTGCGTCGTCCTGCCAGCCATATAGCCGTAGCCCCAAAAATGCGACATTCGCAAATGTCCTTCGCCTTGGTCGTTGCGTTCGTGCTGAATTTTGATTTCATGGAATATCGTAAATATTATTCCCCAGCTCTCAGAGGTAGTGTGTGCGGAAAATCAAAGCAACAAATTTCGTTCGACTAATAAAAATTGATTAGACGTTTGGTGAGGCTCTCCCTCATATCCCGGGGGAGTAAATGACAAAGTATCGATGGGACCGCAAAGGACCCAAACTAAACTATATGTCTCAAGGACCTTCTTGCGAAAACATAATAAAATTCAACTAAAAGGGAGGCTAGAAAATAGAAGGAACGTAAGGAATGTCCCGAAATTTAATAGAAAAATTCACTGAACCTGTAAAAAGAAATAAAATAAACGAAAGCGAATATCTAAAAGGAAACAAATAAATACTCCCATGAATTTTTGAAATTTTCAGCGGGTAACAGGCGGCAGTGGTGTGCTTTTCTAGTTGCCACACGCTAAAATCTCATAAAACACTCGATTAGACTCGACTATGAATTCGCAAATTTTTTACATTCGTGTCTCTGTGTATTAAATCGCAAATCGATATTTAATTTTCTGTATTGTCCGAAAAAAAAATTGTGCTAACGTTTTTCTTTTATTTCTTTTTCAGCAAAACGCTTTGGTCGCCACCATTCAGAACACAGACTATAAAATTCAATCGCCAGGATCTGGATCACCTTTGCCATTGTGTGGTGCCACCGCCACCGAAGGCGCACAGACTGTTATGCAGAACAATACCAATTCGACAACACAAGGTGGTCCAAACACTGTACTCAGGGTTATTGTCGAATCACTATTGTATCCGGTGTCATTGGATATATTACATCAGATTTTCCAGCGTTTCGGAAAAGTTTTAAAAATCGTGACTTTCACTAAAAATAATTCATTCCAGGTAAGTGTCGAGGAATATTTAACATAAAAAGCAATAATATTCTTTGTAAAGTCGAGTTCAAAGTGTCCTGTGAGAGATGAGATTGAATTCGAGCTCCTCACTATCACTATGAAACAATTTTAATCGCTGGAAAGCATTAAGTACAATATTGATCTACAGACCAGTGGGAAAAATAATATCTTTGCCTAACTAACGCCTCTAATTAGGGATTATCTAAAAAACGAGTGTGAATGGATTAGGATTGGTGCGTGCTAAAATTCAGACTTATCGCGATTTGAAAATTTAAGGCGAAGTCAAGTTTTTTGGTGTCGTTCGTTTAAATTTAGTTGTTCGTTAAACTGTGTTTTATAACACTTGAATCGAAGCTTAAGAAAGCTAAGCTAAGTCATAGATATTTTGAGTGTAGAAACTTGGCCTTAATATTACTTAAAACAAATGCTAAATTGTTAAAGTAAGAAGAAAAGAAAAGACTTCCTTTTCAGGATGCAGCCAATCAAACAATTCGTAAGGCGGTATTTCGTTCGAAACAGATGTGCACAGTACATGCCCTTCTGACATCAAAATGCGTCACATAAGACATAATTATGTTACTAATATTATAACAGTTACATGAAGTGCCCTTGCACTTTCGAGTAGGTACATGCTACACCAGAATACTACACCAGTTGTCACATGTCATTTACTAGCTTACTTGCTTGACACGAATTTGCGACTTGAAAAAGAAAACGGAAACTGTCTATGAGCCAAAACGACAGAAAATTTCTGCTCGTAACAAAATAATTTTGTTTTTGTTCGGTGGAGCCACTTTCGCGTCGATATTCACCTTCCACTAATCGAGGCGAGACATAGTATAAGTATCGATCATCGAGTTGAAATAGTTATGTTCGTCCTTCCGTATCCACACGGTCAGGTTTCTAGTATCAAGGTTTTGTACCTAATAGAAAATTTATTTTATTGTTGTGGAAAATGTAGTAAAAAATTTCGATATTGACAATGTTTTTCCACAAAACTATCGATACTATCGGAAATAAAAAATATCGGTTTTTAACCAGCACTAGAGCGTCTATGCAAAATCGAAAACACATCCAGTTGATTTTAAACCTATTTTGCCTCAACTACTCGACTCGGTGTGCGCGGAGAAGCGGATCGAAATTCGACTCCTCGATTCCTCAACTCTTGCATGGAAACGTGATAGTTGATGCGAACAATTTTTTTAACCTCAAAAAGTAAAGATTGCGTAATACTTACCTTATCAAATCAATGCAGCATCTGCGATAAACTAACGTACATAATGTTTTTAAAACGTCATGTCAGTGTAAAAAACAAAATTTTTGGCATTTTGACATACTCTGCTAGTGATATTATTGCTTCTCTCCGTAAAGGCATGTCACTTGCGTCGGTGAGCTTTGCTGTATCTGGACAGAGTTTTTATGCTCCGAAGTGGCTCATCAGCGTTTGTGTTGGATTGAGAATTCATTTTCTATTCTATCTTCAAATTCTTTCCGCTTGCGATGTTTTACTGACTGTCTTAAGGGTAGTCATCCCTTCATCGCAAGCTTTTTATAAAAAAACAAAAAAAAAATTGCGCACAATGTTCGCAAAGAAACATTTGCATTTTGTGCCAAAACTTTTATCTCGTGTACTACCAATTTTTCCGTATGAAACATGACCAAACAACCACAAAATCCTTCCATTTAACATTTATCCTCGATAGCGCATTTAAAACGGTTAAAATTTCCGAAAAAAAAACTTCGATCTTTTTTGGCCTTCCGGCTTGGGGCTTACGTCCGGACAGCCAAACACGTTATTCTTGATTCCAAGTTTATTTAGCCTTGTATTTGTGAAACAAAAGCGATTCTATAAGGCACATATGACATTTAGCAAACTTGACACTCTTACAAGCTGGAGACACCGAACTTGTCATGGATGTTTGTTGAGTATTTCCCATATGGCGTAAGCCAATTCCTAAATTCTCATTGAAAAGTTAAAATATTTCCAATTATCGGAAGGATAACAAGTACTTAAGTAACAGTCTTTCGACTAAAAGTGGCTGGGCTGACATAGTTGTTTCGAAGCTGCCAGAACTTCATCACCAGACCCCTTAGTGATTTACTTTAATATATCATCGTCGTCTATTGTAATTTGATTGCTGTGTTATTGTGTGCTTCTGGCATTGACTGTGGATTCACGGCAAGAAGCAAATTTTTTTCTTTTTAGAGGTGGAACAGTTGAATCGTTCAGCCAAGAAAACAGTTGCAGGAGAGTGCAGAATGCTTCTGGATGGCCATTAATATGCGAGCTTGCACTCATTTGATCAAGTTGGATTTGACAAGCGCATAAACATAAATGTCTTTCAATTGACCCAGGGGCTCATCAATAAAGCCTTTCCACAAAAAAACTATTTTATTTACAAACGTAGTAGAAAAAAAACTATCTTGAAACTAACCGTTGTATTTGTCAAAACTTCCTTGTCAAAGGTTTATTGTGCCAATTAGGGTCGGTTTTTCAACCAAGATCTGTTAATCCTGTAACGAAACAAATCTGGAGTTAACTCAGTGAGCAGTCTTTCAATGCACAGTTAACTTCGTCAACAAAATTGTCAAAATCTTCTACTCTCGCAATTATTGACTCTCTGAACTCTCATTTCACAAACAGAAAAACAAAGGAAAAGAAGTTTGAGTTTTTCTCAGATGCCATTTTTCAGAGAAACAAGCAAATCAACGGCCATTCCACACAGAAAAAAAATAAAAAGAAGTTCATGCTGTTCGCCAGTTAATCCGTGGTCAACTTACCAAATTTGGTGAGTTTAGCCGAGATTAACTCCAGATCTAAATTCACTGGAAAACTCTTTTCTGGGGTTAGTCTCAGTTTAACTCGTAAAGTCGGATTATCTCGCACTCACAAATGAGAGATAATCTTATTTAAAGAAAATAAATTTAATCTTGCTTAAATTAATTACTAATAAATTAAATTTAGTCTTGTTTAAAAACGCAAGCGCAAAGATATATAAATTTAGATACAGTTCATTCAATAAAGACATTAGTGCGCAAGCACAGAGCGCAGTTTCCGATGGAACCGCTGTTGCAGCACTTAAGCAGGAATCACAAAGAAGCCTTGGCCCCGCCTCCGCCTGACGTTTACGAGTTTATCCATACGATTTCGACGTTTCCTAACACAATGCAGCTGCGGCCGTCACGATTCGTTTGGCAATCGTAAACAGCAGCCCTACTCCCGAACAAAGCTCTAGTTCAAATGTACTGAACATTTGCTCCGTCTGACAGCTCGGCAGCTGAGAAAAAAAAAACAAAATCAAAATGGTATGTGCGCTGAGAATAACAATTTTTAGTACTAAAACCAATTTTTCCCGAAAAACAAAAAAAAATTTAGGTTATTTCATTTAAGAGAAAGGAAGAAGCCAAAGCCTGGGCTCTGAAGCTGCCTTAAAGCCCAGATGATTTTATTGGAGCAAATCAGTGCTGTGAAAATTTGACGTTTCGGTTATTTTGTCATCCTACCATCGTCACCTGAAAAAAAAAGACTCGTTTTTTTACGGCCCCACCTCCGTGAGGGTCTGACAAGTCCTCCGAGAGTATTATTTGTCTTGAAAAACTTCTCAAAGTGCCGTTCGGACTCGGTAAAAAATTGTAGGTCCCCTTGTACGTGAAGGAATCAACACACACACTATATATTGTAGAGAAGTTTGCCCTGGTTCACCTCGAGCTGTTGCGCCACACTATTTATCGTTATTTCGTCAGCTGTTCAGAGGAATTGCAAAGTTTGACATCTTGGAAAAATTTAATTTTCAGGGTTTAATTTTCATTTTCAGGCCGCACTGGGGCTTGTTTCATTAGGAATTCGGAGTGTGGTCGATAACACGGTCGCTGCTGCTTCATGGCCCAATTGCAATCCAAGCGAGGCAGTATAGTCCCTGCGAAAAATTACTTTTACTTCCCCTCTATAAATGTCAGAGATAGCACTTTTGCTTGCGGAAGCCACCAATTGCAAAATCACACTCGATATAGCCTTGAGTTACTGCGAGGTCTCTCATCGATTTTTTCGCTTCGTAACGGCTCTTCCTTGTTCTTAGTCAGACGAGTGCCTACTAGCAAGTGGCTTGACGTATTGTCGGTCGGTATTTCTTGCGATTTGACACCGGCTTGTGCGCTGCCCCAATTGTTTCACGTTCAAGGCTTGATGTTTATACCCCAAGACCCAACATGTTGCTAAATGGCACAGACTTTGGTAGATTTATTATCTCCTACTCCTTCCTTTTGACATGTTTCTGAAAGAGACAAGCAGTAGGCCAGGCAGGGCATCTTTTGTCGACACGCATTCCAGATTCCAGGAAATCGGAGCGTCTCGAAGCATCCTATGGTGAATTTTTGCTGAGTGAAGTGTAAATTTCAATTGCGCCTTCAAAAATTTCGTCCGTCGTTTTAGTTCTGGCTGACGCGACGGTTCCTCGGGTAAGAAGGTTTCTTCATCCCCCTTCACAATTTAAATGGATTTAAAATTAATTTCGTCAAATTTGTCGGAATATTGATTGAGTTCTCACGAGTAAGGGGATAGAAGATATCCATCTGTGCTCCCCATGCATATACAGAATAAGGGCAACTGTAGTTAAAAATAGAGGTTGCCAGGTATCTAGAGTTTTGCTCTAATGCTTCTTCCTAAGCCAGACAGGCCTTGGTTACCTGGGTTCTCCTCTTCGTTGACTGGGCTCGGAACTAGTTTAACACTTTAAAATTATCATCATAACGCGGATTGCTTTAGAGTGCACCTACCCAGTAAATTGCACGCGGAATAATCATAATTTGAAAAATTAGAAAAGCGGAATTTAGTCCTTTCAATGTCTGTGAAATTGCGAAAAAAGATTAACATGTTTAAAATGGTTACTGTAATTCTGCACTTTTCAGGCTCTTATTCAGTATCCAGATGCACAGTCAGCCCAACACGCTAAGAACATTCTCGACGGACAGAACATCTACAACGGATGTTGTACCCTACGCATAGATAACAGCAAATTGACAGCACTTAACGTCAAGTACAATAATGACAAATCGAGGGACTTTACAAATCCATCATTGCCGCCAGGTGAGCCGGGTGCCGATATAATTCCGGCTGCCGGAGGATTGGTCAATGCAAATGATCTGCTTCTACTTGCGGCCAGACAAAGGCCCGCATTAACAGGTGATAAATTAGGTAACTTTTTATTTTTTTATTTTATCATTTTCGCTGAGTTTTTTATCCAGATATAAAAATGTTTTTTTTTTCAATCATTTGTTTCAATTAATTTATCCGCAAACATTTGAATATAGATACCATAACGCATCAATTGAATTTTGTTTATATTGGTTTTTATGTTTCAGTGAACGGACTGGGAGCCGCAGGTGTCCTGCCGCCATTCGCATTAGGAATAGGTACCCAACTAACTGGTGGCTATAGCAGCGGTATACCAAGCTTAGGGGCATTTGCATTAGCAAATAGTGGTGCTCTCACAACTGCCACACCAGCATTAAGAGGTTTCTCGAATGTCCTGCTGGTTTCCAACTTAAATGAGGAGGTAAATATTATGTGTTTCCTTTAATTATTATATTTTCTTTGTAAAAGGCGCTTTCTTGTGTGCAAAATAATGTTGTTAAATTTGAGAAATATATACAACACAATATATTTCTTAAAACAGCATAAGTGAAGCTTAAAAATTATTTGATTTGTAAATATTATAGAAAAATATTTATTTTGTTTTTTTTAAGTTTTCCAACTTACTTAATTTTGACGTTTTCTTGTTTTATTTTGTATTTTGTTTTGTTTCCGTCTCCTTTTCGTGATCATTTTTATGCTCCTTCGAATTTATATTTCCCATTTAAAATCTCCCATTTCATCTTTATTTTAATTGATTTCACTTTAAAACTGAATCCACAATAACAAAATAATAAATTCATTGATTTTATCTTCGTGTGATTTCGTAAAATTTTCGAGCTAACTCAAGGTTGATTCTATTTTCTTTGTTTATTGGATTTAGCAGTTTTGAGCCAAGTTTTGTATTTTATTTCTTCTTAAAATTTATCAAAATATCCTAGATAGTTTTCCTACATAAAAGATTTTATAAAAGCAGGTAACGATTTGATTATTATTATTGCAAAACATTTACATAATTTAAAAAACTTTAATTTTTTATTCAAAATCATGGATCCTATGAATTTCCTTTGAATTTGTATTTCTTAAAATAGGGAAATATAACCCTAAAGTCATATTGCAAGTTCAAGAGGTAATATTTCTTACTGCAGCACAAGTCCGAGATGGAATCAGGCCTTAACCAACAAGCTTCTCTACCCAGCTTTGTCTTACCATAATATGCTGTGTGAGATCTTCTTCCTCTTAAGTACTTGACCTGATTGTGGGTTTTCGTCTACTGTGCTCAATTTAAAGATTTCGCGGCCGGTTCATTATTGTCCATTCGTTTTAGATGGCCCAGTCGTTCGAGATTAAAATCCATAACTTCATCAACTCAATAAGCAGCGGATATAAGCTTTTTGATGCAGTCTGTGGTCTTATCGGAAAATACCTCTCCGAAAACTGCGCCTCTTATCCGGTGTCTCCATTTGTAAGGTTAATGACATGTTAATTTCCACGAATGACTGAGTAAGATCGAGTGGAGACGTCAATAGTGACAATACAATTTTTACTTGACATTGTCAACTTTGGGCAAAGGTTAAATCGGGTAAAACCATTGCTCAATTTGTAAGAGCAGTACGCGCGAAAGGTAATGGTTGCAGGGTCATGTCCTGCCGTTGAACCACAAATGGTTTGTTTTTGCGACATTTCGTCCGCTTGTATTTTTAGTCAATTCTTAGACTATTTTCAGCCATTTTACAGTAATCTTTTGATTGGATATACATGAAGCTGACTTGTGAAGATGCATCCTTTTAGCACTGCGGAAAACTGGTCAAAATTTCTTGGGTTTTTCATCTTGATGTTATTGCAAGATGAAAGGCTTACAAAAAGGCTTACAAGGCTTCAACAAAAGAGGCAAATTACTTCCAACGAGCATATTACTTCCAACGAACTTCCAACGAGCATATTACTTCCAACGAACTTCCAACGAGCATATTACTGCTCCCGAAGATTTTGAACAAAGATGCCGCGCGTCGGTTGACTCTCTTAGTATCCTGACAGCTTTGGGTTATTGTCAAAATATTTAGCACTTTTTCAAGATCGCCAAATTGTGTATTAAAACTTGTCGTAAGACTGTTTTGAGGCTATTGCTAACGAACGTTAATACTGTAGCTTTACCGATGTTGTCAATCATTTTCCAGGTGCTGCAGGCATAAGGTCACAAATGTCAAATTAAGGGCAACATGACAAACATTTCGATTCACATTTATTGGCCTTTTTCGGCATACTTTGGCCACCATTTAGATGCGGTAATTTTGCAACTAATTCGATAGTTTAAGGCCTTTGTTTTACAACGATATTTGTAACAGATTCTTTGACTCTTCCACCTGTACCTGCACCTGTATTAACAAAAGCATGGTCATAAGGATACAGACTCAGAGTTCAGCGTTGTTCCACTCGTAGAAATTACGAATCAAGCTGTTGTTGCCCATCTCCAAGGAGTCGATATTTTGTAGACGTAGATCTGGGTGCTGCATCTTTTTATATTAAACGCTTTTACAGAATGTGAAAGTGGGTAGTCTTTTTTTTTTTTTAACTAAATCAAGGAAGAAAATGAAAATATTATAATTTTTATGAATCAATTTGACTTGAATAAATTTGAAGGATCAATGTAAAGAAGTCCCTTTGAAAGACTTTTTATGTATTTTAAAGTTAGCTATGCAGCCAACATTTCTCTGTGTGGGATTAAAATAACCGTAAAATACGAATAAAAAAAAATTCTCTCTATCCTCTCCTGAATTTATTTTTGCAGTTTATTTACTTTTCTACTTTATCATAATTATTTTAAGTTTTCTATATAGAAGGAAAAAACATCCAATTCAGAAAAAAAAACTTTATTTTTATACCAGAGAAACGAAACAAAACTTATTTCTAGACACATCCATCCGTCAAAACAGAACTCTTGCTAACTGAATCTCTATTTTCTCTTTTTTTCTGTAGATGGTCACGCCTGATGCTCTATTTACCCTCTTTGGTACGTCTGCACATTTTTAAAAGAAATTCTATTTTTTATACTTAAAGAATGTTTTATTTTTGTTTGTATTTTTTTTATTTATTTATTTATTTTCTATTTCGTTAATATAAGTATTGTATATGTTTTTCTTAAATACCCTTTTTCGTCATGAAACTCATTCTATCTGCGTATCTTTTAACTAATTTTTATATCTTCTTGTGTGTGTGTGTTTCTTAATTTTAATTGTTTAAGATTTTAACCATTGTGTAAAACTAAGTTTATCAATAATTTAAGTGTCTTATTCGCGCAAATTTTCGTATGTAATTGTATACTAAAAAATTGCGTTGGTTTGTTAAATTTAGATCTTTATGTGCATTCAAAAGTGTAGTTTTTAACTGAAAATTTTGGAAAAAGGTTACTCCTCTACTTTTGCGGGCCTCCGATAAGTACCACTCTAGATTGGTCTCCAAAATGTTGAATAGGACATTTGCCTATATGAGCTCTGCATGCTTTATATTAAACGTCTTATGTGTTTTGGGTATGTTTTGGGCTAAGACAACGACGATTGGGGCTGAATTTTTCTTTTTGTTGTTAAAGCGTGTCTCATCTTCTTCAAATTTCGATAACGCGAACGCATCTGTCTAGCATCACTGGGTAGAAATTTATTTAGTAGAACATAATTGCTGGTCGGACAAAAGGTGAATACATCAATTGCTGGAAAATTTATAGCTGCTTTTCTGTTCGGTTTCTTACTTAGTGCTGCCTCAGGTGTCTTTTTTCCTATATAAACGATGCTATCGACAATTCAGGGGGCCTATTCAGTAAGGGCCTATGGAAAATTTATTTCTGAAATAAACTTTATTAGGTTTCAGATTAATTTCGTAATGTCTTCACCATTTAAGTTTTCTGGTCCAATCCGGCGTCTTCCCAAGACCTTCAGAAAGACGAACGCTCACCATATAATTCTGGATGGTAGGGCGACCATACGAGTTTGACCCTAACGTTAAGGTTTATACTGGCTTTTATCCAAGGTAATCGACAACCTAACAGAAGTCAGTGAAACAACCTGTTCCAGTGGCAGCTTTTAAATTTTGAAATATAAAAAAGAACTGCACCTAAGGCATATACAAATAAAAGATATTTCATTTAAAAAACACCAACTGTTGATTTTGTTAATTTAAAACCACATTTTTCTAATGTCGTTCTATGCTCTGGGACACTCTTTTTTTGACGTAAACTTTCAAAAACGTGTTCACTGAGCGATGATGACAGAAACTTGATGCACGTTTAATGCACTCGTAAATTTCCACGAAATCGTGAGTCCTGCACGCGTTGCGAATTGTATCGAGCGTCAAAACCCGCTAGTGTGTATTGAACTGTTCCAGTACCGCAGGCTTATTTCATAGACGAGGATTCACAGAAACTATGCATGTTCCAGATTTTTCTGTATTTCCAGATCATCAAAATCGTCCTTCTCAAATAAAGACACACAAAATGTAAGCCCCGGTTGCAATAGTGCAGTTATTTTTGCTTCACTCCGAACTAAAAATTAAGCTCCTTTAAGACTTTCCCAGAGTCCCAAAAAAATTACTGTTCAACCCTCTCTTGTAGGGTATTATAGGAGCTCAATGAGAGTCGTAAAGGCGTAAAAGGAACCACTTACTTTTCTTTATTTTTAGTGGTGCTGAAGTCCTAGGTGGACCTGAGCCTCAAACAACAAACTTCGCCAGTCAGCTCTGCTTCTAGCTTGCTGCTTCCAGTTTTGTACGCAAAGTTGGCTGAGGTCTCTTTCCACTTGCATGCGTCACCTGAGTCTCGGTGCTCCTACACCGTGCTGGCCCTGCGTTGTTGAAAATTTTCCGGCCTGAAAAGTTTTCTAGCCAGGTCGGTATCGCTGTACAGACCGTACAGGTCGGTGTTATGTTCCTTCTACATTCTCCGTCTATGCAGACGGGATTATAAATCACCTGAAAGATTTTTATTTCGAAACAACCTTAAGCGTTCTCATCCGCCTTTGACAGGGTCGATGCTTCTGCACTCTAAAGCAGGACTGGGATGATGAGGGTCTTATAAATGGGCACTTTAGTTGTTCGAGGAAGGTCAATTGCCTTCTTAGCCCAAGGAAGCAGCGATTGACAAGAGCGATTGACAAGAGTTACTCTCTGTTTGATCTTAATGTGGGTGTCGTTGTCTAAATATAGCGGAACCCAGTTACACAAAGTGCCTTACTACCTCAAAGTTAAAGTGTCTCTTCTTGATAACAGCATAAATTTCGTTTTGGCCTCGTTGACAGCAAAGCAAATGTTTGCCACCTCCATCCCAATACTCTCTGACTCTGACATCACGCTGTGTTCTCCCGATTATGTGAATGTTGTCGGCGTGAGTAATTGTATGGACTTTTGAAAGATCGTGCCACTGGTGTTGGTGTTGGTGGAGTTCCCGGGCCTAAAGCCCCGCTTAAACTGACCTATCAGATTGTTGACAAATGGCCTTAAACTTTCACACAGTAAACATGCAATGCTAAGGCGGCTGACCCTAGAGCAGGCGCAACTTAGTCGGTCTACTTTCTTGAAAATTAAGCAAACATTGCTTAATTCCATTTGTCCCACATTCTTTCCTCCGGTTTAAAGTGATTTGGGGTTTGGTATTTTCATTTTGTGGAGTATTTGGTAACCCTACAAAAAAAAGGCTGACCTACACGTAATGGCCGAAGAAATGAAGTTTTCTGACAAGACTTATTATCTAATTTTGACAGTTACAAAGTTACTACAAAAATTTCGATAGCGATTTAAGAGATGATGTCTCTTTACAAGAAATACGTTCTTCTAACAAGATCTTAACTCTTATGAGGCTCTTGTTATATGACACTTGTAGACTTTAAGTCTTGTAATTAGAGTCTGAATAGACTTTTGTTATACATTTTTTAAAATTTCTTATCTTATAAGTGTTATAAAGATCTTATAAGTGTTCTTATATCTTATCTTATAAGTGTGTTTGACAGTTACAAAGTTACTACAAAAATTTCGATAGCGATTTAAGAGATGATGTCTCTTTACAAGAAATACGTTCTTCCAACAAGATCTTAACTCTTATGAGGCTCTTGTTATATGACACTTGTAAAGATCTTATAAGTGTTATAAAACTCTTATAAGAGGTATTTTGGCGTGTGTCGAGTTTAACTCGGGAATTTTTTAAAATTCTTTTAAGAAGAGTTCTAGTTGAACTTATAAGTATTATAAAACTCTTATAAGAGGTATTTTGGCGTGTTTCGAGCTTAACTCACCAGAATATGTTAGTTAGGGGCTGCCTCATGGCGACTTAAAAATCCTCAACATTTAGGTTTTCAACGACACACGGCCTCAAACGATTTCTGTTTAGAAATAATGTTAGTTCAAACTTGGAAGTCTACTACTGACACAATCGCTTTCCCTCATTAAGGCGTATTACGTTTTCGATCGATTGGTTAAAGTTTAGGTGAGGTTTTTAAAAAACACCGAACAAATTCGTAGACCGTTCTTAAAACAGGGGGGTAAAAAATGACAGTGAATGCGTTTCTAAGAATCACTTTTGAACAGAAAGAAAAACCTTGATGAATTGACAACCACCTTCCTAGGTCTTTCACCTTTTATCCTCCTGAGAGTCTTTTTTTTTTAAACATTACGCAAAATGGCAATGATATAAGGCACAGTCGGGGGACTAAATCATATTGATTTTTTTAAATTTCTGTAAGCTTCAAAAGGGTGTCTTTTGGTTTCATTCAATGTGATACTTAACTAATTAAAGTTCTAAATTTTCGCTTAATGCATTTGTTTAAAGTCTAACCAAAAACTTTATGCTCGTTTTGAACTTTTGTTGCCACCAAAAACTAAAATGGACTTAAGTTAAATCCGCATAAAGTAAATTCTTTTACTCGAAACCTGAGACATAGTCTATGTTTTCGTCCCTTCGTAGTCTTTAATTCAATCTACACCTTAAACCTTATTCCAAAAAATATCATAAAGAACAGAAAAGTCCCAAAACAAAGCAGAAATCCCTTGTTTAAAGTAATTAAAACACAAACTCCTCGAACACTAATTCAACATTGAAAGAGAGTGAAAACTACCATGAGACTAGCAACGGTTCGGCAAAAAAGGATGTTAAACCTAGAGCACGATGAAGATGTGGATACGAGGGCAGAAGGTCGCCGCGCCGATTCGAAATATAAACTTAAAAAAGCAAAAAGAACATGTTCAACCATTTGCAAAGGCAAAGTGACGAGACCATTAAGCTTGAGCACGAACGAACGCGAAGTTGGAAAATTTGTATTCGAAAACAATTTTAATTCGAGTCCGAGCATTTTATCTACCAGAACGCAAACGATTTTATTGCATAAAGTTTAGCTTTTGTTTATCCAGTGCACATTATTATTTTCGTTTGTTCTTTTTTGTGTCCTCAAAGTTCTCTGCTAGTTTGAACAAGTGTTAAAAAAAACACCAAGCAATAGCACAAAAAAAAACAAAAGGTTTCTACAGCTAATCGATATGCATAGCGTTTAGAAATTGTAGAGTTTTGTTTAGTTTTCGTATATTCAAATATGCGAAACGGATGATAAATTCAAGGCAGCTTGAGTTTGTGTTTGTGAAAGCAACTGCATCCTCCTGGTTTATCTAATGGTCTCTGCAAAGATATTTATGCATAAGTGCATCCGCAATTGAACAAGGTAATAAGGAATAACTTTGAAATATTTTTCAGATTAGATTTTTGATCGTTATTTAACTTGAATTTACTATTTTCCAATAGATTTAATAACAAGGATAAATTCTTTGTTAGGATAATGCTGAATGTCTCCATATGCAGCTGCCGTTGAGATAGTTAAATAAATGGGGTTTTAATTACTTGCTTGGATTCGCAATCAGTTTGTGGTATAGATAGATTCTTGCGATGATGCATCTTGTGTTAAAATAATCCTGTAATCATGGGGATTTCGTGGAACCCTATGAAAAGCAATGGAATTTATAGCAGATCTTTACTTAAGTTTATTCCAGGTCCATCGCCCATCACTAAAGGCAAAAAATGACTTTTTTGTAGGTGCTCTACGATAAAGTTCGAAGGTGGAATGAGGGACGGGTTGTGTGGTTCATCATTTAGGCGTTTGAGCACTAAATTCACTTTAAATGCGTAGTAGGAATTAGAGGAGGGGACGAGTTCCCTATCCAACACAAGCAGTATTGAGCCTTAAGCCTGTAAGAAACCTCAAGACCCTGTACAAAAAAAGAGAAAAGTAAAACATTTGTCGTTAATTAAAATAATGTCCATTGTATTTAGATGCTCGATCATAAAAATGTTTTCAATATTCGTCTAACGCTAACCTGGATAGCAGACGCTGACCAGGAAGCTGCTCTTTTTGAGACAGACTAAAAAAAAGCACCATGTTCCACACTTCCAACCGACACACTTAAACCTATGTAGGTACATTGTGATACCACATAGATCTAGAGATCCCTCCTGCTAGTTGAACCATTTTGAGCTATTGATAAAGCGTGAAAGATGTTTTGGGTCGGTAGTACTTATATCAGAACCTAATTGGGCTTACACCCCTGCACATTTTTATACAAAAAATGTCAACACGTAGCATGGCAAGTCAACTACAAGTTAAAGAGTTTAGGCTTAGCGACCACCCAGACATGCTGTCACTTTTCTCTGAACTCCCGGAACTTGAAATGTACTGCACAGCCACAGACCGCATTAAAAAAACTTTATGCATCGACAAAAGGTTCTCTACGGAGATTCCTACTTGAGAAGCATGACTTACTCACCATACAGCCAATGCGGCCTTGAGTGGTATAAAGATGGTTCTAAAATGGGGTCGAGAGTGGGAGCCGACGTATTCGGGTCGAACCTTAGAAGTACACTCGCGATGGGAAAAAGCCCCATCATATTTCAGGCAGAACTCCACGCCATTCGAGAATGCGCCAACCAAATCTACATCTCTGGTATGAAAGTTGCAAACATCCATATATACACGAACATTAAAACAGCTATAAAAGACGAATATTAAAGCAGCACCTCATTGCCTCCAAATCAGTCAGCTTCAATACCCTTAAGGAACAAAACCAAACTGTGTTGGGTTCCTGTTCCTAATCACGCAGGTGTTGATGACAATGAGAAAGCCGACGAACTATCCAAGAATGGCTCTTAAACCTGGGGACCTGAACCACCCCCAAATCGGCGATAAACGAAGTTATAAAAAAATTGGGAGAATGCTAAATGCATTTCATATTGGATGAATACTTCAGGCCTAAGGCAAGTCAAGCGGGCCATATTACAGACCTTCACAAAAGATGCCAAAAGTTGCATAAATCTAAACAGACATGATTTTAAAAACCGTGTAGGCGACCTTACAGGACACCACCGGTTATCACCCTTTTTAAAATCAAAGTAGTCGACTCTCCAGAATTTCAACTTTGTTTTGAAGAAGAAAAAATGTGAAAAAATTTTCACCTATTCTATGTGAATGTCCAGCCCTAAATGGTACAAAGGCGGAACTTATTCTTCAGAGAACACTTAAGTACGGAAGACATTAAGATTTCCTTTGCTAGAACTGTTATTAAATTCGCACGAAAAGGGGATAACTTTCTAGCCCATGGATAACTATCCTGACGCTCATGCCACAAAAGATCTCTTTAGATCCAGGTGGCGTACCGTGGCGTAGTGGTTAGTCAGTCTGTGTGCTTATTACGCCGAAGGTCTGGGTTCGAATCCTACCGTCGACTCGATTTCACAGTCACCACCTTCGCGAGGGTTTAACAGACCCTCCGAGAGTAATATTTGTCTTAAAAAACTTGAAAAACTTCTCAAAGTGCCGTTCGGTTTCAGTTAAAAATGGTAGGTCCTCTTGTATGTGTAGAAATAAACGCACACAGCATACATTGTTGAAAAGTTGCCCCTGGTTCACGCCAGGAGGGGCGTCAGGAATAATAATAACTTTTTTTGTTATTCCTGACGCCCCTCGAGCTGTCAAGGTCGGACGAGTCAGGAATAATAACAAAAAAATTGAAAAAAGTGATAATCGCTCCATCATCAAGAAAGGCGATGCTTTGTCTTATAAAAAAACTGTTCAGGCATATAGGTTCCAAAAAAAAAGTCCAATCAAACTTACTGTTTAAGGGACTAAGGCTTTTTTCCGCCCGACTCATAGGTCGGGGGATGCCCAAGTTCAAGATCCTGGCAAAATTGATCGATGCTGTGAAGGCACTTGTAACATAGGAAACTAACCGTGGAACCGTTTCAAACGTGCATCTGATTTTGGCAATAAAAAGTGCATTCTTTACTCTTGTTCTCGAGATGATAGTGCGTAGGGCAAAGATTAACATAAAAGGATCAATTTTCAATAGTCGCCTGCAGATACCGGCAAAGGTGCATGAACGATATCGAAACGACATTATAAACAACTCTTCTTACAAGAAGGATTTAAAGTTCCTGCCCCGAAAAGCAAAGTGCAGAGTATATAAGACCTTATTCTACCAGTCTTTATGATCGCGCGTGCTTGACGATAACCAGAGAGAGTAAAATTATTGAATTATCCAAAACTTAATGTCGGGATTTGGAATTCAGGGCAAACGGTTCGATCCCCATTTGCATACCCGGAAATTTCGATTTAAAAATTTCAGTGTTCCGGGACTCTGATTTTCTGAATTTCCATTTTCGTGATTTTGAAATTCGAAACAAATCTAAGCTTTCGGTATAAGCAACCCGTTTATTCCCACTGGACACTATGAAATTCTCTCCAGGTCGAATTCTCTAGGAACATAACAACAATTTTTCTAAACACAAGACTTTCTGTAATTTTTTACCGTTCACGATCTCGCCTATATTTTCGTGGGAAAACTCATTTTGAACTCCAGAATCGAAGGGTTAAGACGCATTCTTGCAGCCACCAGATAAAAACATTTTATGAACCTTTAACCTTGCCTAAAAAGAATCAAGATTGATTATGATTTCTTATAAACCTTATTGAAAATATTAAATTAACTTTGGAAACGTGTAAACTTCATTCATATAGATAGGTACATGTGGGATCAGGCTGTAGGTATAAACCGAAAATCATTCCTTTTTACCGCATTCATGGCTGACTTACTTCCGATTGACTTCATTTAACGTTTAACCCTCTCCTGGTAGCAGTGTTAAGATGTACTCAACGAAATCTATTCCCGTAAAACTCCAAAGTACCATCTGCCAAATCTGCGACCCCGCCTCCAACCCCGCGCATCATACAAATAAGTAGGAAAAATTTTCCAATCTCATTTCAATGCAACATAAAATAGCAAATCATCACATAAAAAATCATAATTCAACGCACCTTTATCCCCAGATCAAATTAACTTGCGATTTCAAAAAGTAGAAAAAAAACAGCCCATTTCCTCTTCGTCCTTCCCGACCAAATGAGTGTGAAAGAATTTTTTTTTTCCAATCGAAAGCGAACAAAGTTCACATTTGCGCCTCCCTAGCCTCTAATAATATCCTTTCGAATGCGCCGCGTATGCAAAGTATAACAACCTGAGTACAAACGACACAGACGTGATGTATCAAACACAATCCCATGGAATCAACTCGTCGTCAGTCGAATCCAAGGATACACACTCGTACAACCATCGACAAAAGCAAAAAAGAAAAAATATATATAAGAATGAAACGACGATGATAATATTCTATTAAAATCAACAGGATAATATCTTTAAGGCGCGCGCGTTTATTATTATAATAATAATAGTACTAAACCTCTCCCCAGTCGTAGACCAGCACCAACACACGTTTCGTCGTCTCGTCATCTCGTCCTTTGAGCCTAAACATTCAATTTTGCCAAAAATCGTCGAGCCCATTCAAAATATTAAATTATACGTCTTTTCGTTCTCGGCTCCTTGCCGTTCGTCTCAGACATCCATAAATATTTATTAGTTTGGAAAATCATAAACGAGAAAAAATACAACAACAACAAGCGTTTCAAATAACGAAAGTGTTTTCAATTTGCCTCCAGAAAAAGGGGCCGAGCGGCAGGCGCTGCCACATTACCTGACATCTCTCACACACACACACACCTCTACGCCGATCCATAACATCTCCATTTTTTCCTGAATGAACAAACAAAAGTCGACACATTTCAGGACGAAAAAAAAGAAACTTCTTACTTCTTTGAAAAGGGACCACCACCCACCACGATACACACACTGGTGAGTCCTTGCTGCCGAAAAAAGAAAAACAATTTTCGCATATGATTTTCATTGATAATGTTAGTTAAGGACGAGGGCGGGGGCCGCCTTCGATGTGGTGTTCCCTCGAAATGATATCGCTTTCCATCCGCAGTGTGGGCATGTGTGGCAATCTAATACACGACGAAATGGATCGAAGCAAGTGATATCTGTTCGAGGAAGGTGCAGGTTAAAGGTAACCTCGATGTAGGCAAATCCATGGCGAAAAGAAACGAAAACTTTCTCTGCGGTACGTGTTGTCGCGTTGGTATACGTGGAAAAAAAAGGCAGGCGAACATCCTTATAAATGTGAATTTTATTCATATGCATATTAAAGTATTTTTTTTTTCTTTGCCTTCGCTAGTGGGGGGCTATACGGGACCTTGAGAACAAGAACGAGATCCATATCCTACCATAACCATATAAAGTATACACAAACATCCCAGTTGAAGTCGAATATTTGCAGTCAATTTGCTATTTACATAGTTAGGACATGCTAAAGGATTCACTTCACACCCTTGCCGACATTCGAGGCATTCAGGCAGCAGCACTACTTATATGTGCGAGGGATAATGGCTCCCAACGGAGTACTTTTGAATCGATAATAACTTATCTAAAAGATACTTTTCATGCTAACTTTCGTTTGCTCTGCATGCTTATGCTTTCTGTTCTTCTATGAATAATCACGGCGTGAATCCAACTCCATAACATGGCAGGCTGGCAGGCAGCCTTGTGCTCCTTATACGTCGCGTCGGAGGTGCTCTCGAGTGGAGAAGATGTTTTGGATGTTGGAAAAGTGTTTCGGCTCGTCATGGGGTAGGAGGCAGCAGATTTTGTTCCACTAGATTAGCATTACCATTTCCTGGGATACTCTACCCGGTTTACACGTCGGAGGAGGATAGAGTTTTCGTGTTATTTTTTTTTTCAACTCAAAAAAAGAAAAAAAAAAACACTTGGAATTTAATATTATAGCATCCAGCATTCAGAATCATTCGGGAAATACGTAGCATGGCAGTTACTGAAGTTCGATAGTTAAGTTCTTGGTATGGAGGAAGCCCAAGTTTAAATGAATTATTGATCATAAAAGTGAATTCAATGGCTAAGTGATTTTGTTGTACTATGATGTGCATCCTCTCGTACTACGGGGTGAGTGCCAAGGAGCTACTCTGGCATGGCAGCTTACCAAGCAGAAGGGCAAACTACATATTTTTTGAAAGCATTTTTACTATTCTGTCTGCAAGACAGAAGCAGTCAGGTAAGTCAGTCGTAAAAATAAGTAATTTCGGTTTGTGCAGTTCAGTATATGGGAAAGAGACAGAACGAGGTAATAATCCAACGAATGCAGGAATGGAGTGGAATGAAGATGGAAAACCGTAAGGATTCTGCTTTATAGTCAACTGCAGGGCGAATAATAAAAAAAAAACATCCAAGTTAGTGCAGGCCATGGTTATACGGAAGAAATAATTGATGGGCTATCACCTACTAGCACCACAGAGGAGGCGTTTTTTCCCATTAAAACGGTTATAAATTAGACGAAAAGGACACTTGTACGGACACTCTACCCTAGCTACAGTGGCAATTTTGTAAGGCAATATGAAATGCACTTTTAAAGAAGCTGCATCTTAAAGTGCTGTATGTATATGGTAATCTTTTTGCCTGGCATTCGTCGACTTCAACTCAATTTCATTTTTCACTTACACAATGAAACAACTTAATTATCAAACAAAACTTATTTAAATTGAAATTCAACTCTCGAGTCTCACAAGTCAACGTACGGGCCTGTAATCTGTGTATTTATACAAATTAAACACTTTCTAGCACTTTCTGTAATTTTTCATCAAATTTTCCATTCGATATCGAAATTCGAACGTCAGTTTGCTGTCAGCTGACTGGAATGATAGTTGGGTGTGTTTCATTTAGAGAATCGAACGGGTGCGTTCGTAAAGGGATTCGTGCATTTGGCGATCGCATTTTAGTTATTTGGTAAATTATTTTAAGTCGAAATTATTTAACTGGTTGACACACGAACTAAAAAAAAGTCTACCTCTAAACAGACCTAAGGATATTGATTGGAGTTCCGATTCCATTTCCCTGTTAAGTCATCATGCTTAAGTAGCCCTTCTGGGGTTACTGGTCTCAAACTGGGCGCCTTCTCAGGTGGCGTACGAGCCTGTCGTCCTTGTATTTATACAAATTCAGCACTTTCTAACACTTTTTGTATTTTCTCTTTGGTAATTTTCCACTGATACTGTTCCATTGGAGGGAAATTCGATATCGAAATTTGAACTTCGAACGTCAGTTTGCTGTCAGCTGACTGGAATGACAGTTAGGTGTGTTCGTTTAGGGAATCGAACGGGTGCGTTCGTAAAGTGAATCGATGGGTGCATTAAGCGAATCCTACATGTCCTGTTGCCCCATCACAATATGCATGAAATTTAGTTAATTGCGAAACTAATTTTGGTAAGACGCTTAGCAATGAAAGCTTAGCAATTCCAAATCGATATTCACCACCTTTTCACTAATTTCAAGGCCGCGTATGACAGAATCTAAAAAAAAAGAAGCTATTAGGGCAGTGCTTATTTTCGACATCGCTTACAAACTCGTCCGTAAGTTCCGGAAACTCACATGGTTCCATCGGTTACATCGGGAAAGACCTCACCGATGATTAAGACAATGCGCTATCATGTGACTTCTTTGACATCGATCGGACTTGAAAGAATTATTCGGAACACCTACCGGTGCGAACACCAATCGCATAAGCAGACAACATTGACATCTTAAGGTCCTAAGCTTGTTCGAGGCAGGAAATTCGCTCTAGTTAGGACCTCTTTTCCAGTGCTGTTTTAAGCCCAGCTTAAACCAAGAGGGGTGAATCCGGAAACAAAACGAATCTAGAGTTGATCCAGCGAGTAGTGCTCTCACTTCACATAGAAAAATACAGGAAAAAAGTTCGAGCCATTTTTAGATGTGATTTTTCACAGAAATTCGCAAGGCCAATGCCATTTCACAAGGAAAAAAACTTAAAAAGAAGTTCATACTGTTCACGAGACTTGATCGATTAACTCAACAAATGTTGCGAGTTAAAACTCATTCTAATCTCAGTTTAACTCTGAACCTTGAATGATCTCGCACTGAAAAACTGACCCTTAAAAAGCCTCTTCTCGATTTCAAGTTCAATGTCTAGTTTCGGTTGCGTCATCTCTAAATGGCCAGCTCAAGCTGTTTCATTAACATCGTTAGAGATGTCACCAATTCTTTGAAAAGGAGGGCGATTTGAACTATGTCTCCATCGGCCATTGTTATTATTAAGTTGGGTTTTGCACTGCGACCGATCGATCTATTGTGTGTGCCCCCTACTAATGCCCCTCCCTCTTGGAAAGGTTCATTCCCTCAAGTGAGCTTTCCTCGCACTATGGTTCATTACTTAATTATATCGAGGGTATGTGCTTATGTTTTGCCTTGGCTTAGAGAATTTATCCTAGAACACCTTTTGTCGTCCTGTGGCGTGTAGAAATCTGAGAATAAGAAGTGGGTCCAAAATGGGCATCTCTCTGGGTTTACCCAGAGATCTGATCCTCTTGTATGCAAAATCTGCAGAAGGGTTGCTCCGTTACACCAATTCTTCTTATGTGCTCCCTAAGTTTACAATGCCCCGTTTGGAAACCTATAAGGATACGTAGGCTATTTTTGCGAAGGATCCCTTGAATCACCTCTGGTTGTAGTTCTCTAGAAGTTTCTTAGCTTGCCTCAGGCCTTGAAGGAGTTCTCTCATTTGAGCTCGGCTTACCTACTCTGTTTTCCTGAATTTTTCCCTAAGAGTTTGTTTTTTATTCCTTTGAAAGGTTCAGGTTCTATGAAGGGTTCTGCTGCTCCTCGTCATCTTAAAGAATTCGCTGCTTCATTCCCCTCTATTCCAACCTGGCCAGCGCCTTAATAGCTGCCTGACTCTCTGGCAGTACTGCTGTGTCGCAATATTTGTAAACTTTGTTAAGAAGTCCAAGTTAAGCTTACAAAATTGGAGCGACTCTTCCATGATCTTAAAAAGGAAGTTGACTACCTACGAAGAGAAAACAATGCTAAAAAAAGTACTCGCGTAGCGAAAGACTGAATTACCGAAAGAGTGTTTTAGACCTAACCGACCAGCAAACGATAAGTCCTCTGGCTCAAACAAGGTTGAACCAGAAGCCAAAATTCATCCGCCTCCCGCAGTGAATTGAACACACCTGTCTATAGCGTATATTTCCGCCTGGAAGATGCTGGTATATTTGCCCATGGATTCAGTGTATTCCATTCTAGGTCCAAATACTCCTCCAACAGTTCCATCATCAGTTTTTGACCCATCTGTCTCAGTCTAGATGTAAGTAAGAGAAAGTTCTTCTCGAAGCTATACATCATCAAACTGTCATCCTTAGAGATAGCTAGAAGGAGGAGTTTCCCAAAAAGCAATGCACCTCTTTTTCAGGAACCCCCTCTTTAGCCATCCTCAAGATCGTTTTCCGTTTTAATACAAATAGCACTTTCATGTCTACGGTGGAACTTGCTCGCATAGCCCCGGTTATGCAGAGGCATGCCAGTCTTTGCACTCCATTAAGTGATTCCCTTGTTGTGCTTAGACTGGTCGAAAAACACTTACCTACTGGTGACAGAAATACTACGAAGCAAGTCTACTAACTGGTACATGGACGTAATGCCTCTTGCCCGTTTTATCGGATTTTTTTTATTCACCAAAGATCGAATTCCCATAAGCCTCAAGCTCATTTTCGGACATACAGTAAAGTTTTGAAGTTTTTTCATAAGCCACGAAACCCGAGAGCGGATTCCCATTCCGCAATGGATCCTTCCTTCTCAAATCGACCCACAGGCCATAGCTATTTAAAAAAAAAGTTCTTTGGTACTTCTCCCCGTTTTACGCCTAATCCTTTGCATTCGTTAAGTTAGATCTTGCAACTAAAAGGGTATCCTTATGGGGTACTTACAAAAAAAGCGTCTAGGTTAGGTTAAACTCTTAAACCTAACAAAGGCTGGCCTGAACTAGATCAATCATCTCAATCTAGCCTAGCCCATGACAAAACAACTCTCCCCGTGGTGGAAATGCCCAAGTGCATGTCCTGCATAGAACTTAAAGCAAAGGTTAGACATATAAAGGACATACAAACTTGTTTGATGTTTGACTCTTGGAATATTGTAGTAATGTCTGCCCGAATTTAAGTTCCAAACTTAAGATACAAAAAAAATTCCTTAAAAATGGAGCTCTGCAATATCAAAACGATTATGCCCGGAAATGGTGAATTTGAATTTTGCATACACCCAACCTCGTATCTGAAATCAAACAGTGCGCCCAAACCAGAATCGCATTGGGTGTTCAGTAGATTGTTCATTTTGAACACTGCAATGAAGAATTCTTTCACATAGGGTAACACCTACAGGCAACGCCCTAAAGGAATAAAATTAGATCAATATTTTAAAACTCAAAGTTCTTGTTGCATTGCGTGTTTTTTTGGGGTCTTGTTTAACTTTTGAGTTTTGGGGCTCTATTTTCTAGAGCCCGTGGCAATATTAGCCTCTAACGTTGTTTTATATAACAGTTGGTATTGCTTCTATTCGAACTAAACTTAAATCAGGAACATGTAGTTGTTTGCATTCGGGAATCATCATTAAACGGCAAGGAACAAGGTCCCATATGAGGGACTTTAAATGTCAGCACATGACATTTAAAGGTGAAATGACATCGGGATCTATTGTGTCGTTGGTTTATTTTTTTCCATTTCAACACATTAAGGTCAAAGTTGAATAGTAAAATACATTTTTGAATGCATTTATTGAACACATATTTTTTTTTTAATTTAGTTGTAAGCATTAAAAAATATTTAAATTCGCTTCGTTGTACCTACTTTAAGCTGCTAAAATTATTTGTTAAAAAGAGATTAAAACTAATATTGTTTTTGTTTTCATGTGTTCAACTGTTATTATTTATATTCTCAGGTGTATATGGTGATGTGCAACGTGTAAAAATTTTGTACAACAAAAAGGATTCAGCTCTCATTCAGATGGCCGAACCTCAGCAGGCTTATTTAGGTAAGTGTTAACTCATTTCCGATTCCCAAAAAATAATTATAAAATTCGTTATTATGAAGAATAGAATAAATACCTCTAATGAATTTATGAAGCGTTCATTAATTAGTATTTTATATAGAAAACAATAACGTTAAAAAAGAATTAAACATCATCAAAGTATTTAATCAACAATAAAATAATACTATCGCCATACCGTGGTGCCTTTGATCGTTTTTTCGGGCTTTGTTTAAAATTCTATAGGAAAATCGAAAATATTCATACACATGCCAACAATACATAAAATATTAAACAAAAAGAAAAAAAAAACTAATTAAATGTGACTGGAAATTTCCGAAAAAAAAAGAAATCCACAAAAGAATGAGAGAAAGGCACTTATCCCAGCCTTTGCGCGCTTCCACATAAATGGAAGTAAATTCACCCTCAGGACTTTATGCAGGGAATTACCTCAATCTCTACTCTGCTCTGCTGTGCCGTGCCTGCGTCGTAGCGTGCACTGGGGGTGTCTTCAATAAACCCGCTGATGATGGGGCTGGCGGAACATTGCCAGAATGAACGCAGCCGAATGCAGGAATTCATAATTAATAATATGTTTACGATAAAGCGTATAAGGGGTACATGTGCAGGTAGACCTTTACTATTATAGGAATGGACCAACATATTTTTCGAGTTTCCCTGAGGCATTATTATACGCCGAGGCATCCCACTCCTCGCGTCATCGTTGATCGATACGCGTACGCGACTCGTATCCAGCGAGAGTTAAGAATTTTTTTTAATAAAAATATTTGCTTTTTAATTTATTTAATACTTCGTTGTTTTTTTTGCGCCTGGGAAAAAAAAATGATGATTATCATCGGGTGACGGCGATGCGTTGGAATGCTTTATCAAAACCGCTTTGTACTGCCTGCATTCACCGCAATGACATGGTAAATGAAAACAATGGCGGCTGGATCCGGTAAGCCCTTAAATAAGCATGCAAAGAGGACACAAATGGAATGTCACCTTTTGCAAGTTCACACAAAAGAGATAAATATTTAAAATTTCTCTATAACATTGTGGGAGTATTTGTTAACCGATGGTTTTATATGTGCATAATTTTTGCAAGTGCATCTGCATGTCATGAATTCCGTTAGTTGATAAAGCTGGGATTGGTGCGGCTAAAGGGTCGCGGAATATAAAATTTTTTCGAATATTTATTAATTAGTTGGTTACAACCAAAATTCATAGTCACTAATTATACATTTTATTATTGCACAAGAACACACACATTTATCCAAAGTGAAAAAATTCGAACCAATAACCTACGTGATAGTTAATACTCTGAGCCAGAAACTTGTACAATTTGGGCCGCGTCTTTATGAGTTTTGCGTTTTCTATAAAGGTTTCCACATATCGCTTGTTTTATGGAAGGGATGTTCTCTGCGTAACGCCTAGAATTTCAAGCTTATCGCCTCGAATCATCATACTGAGTAAGATTATCAATATAGAAAAGACCCATAATGTAGGCATTGGGCTGTAGCATATCGGAATTGGGTTGTAGAAGGCGTTGCAAATAGAGATTCCCAACACACTCTTAAGCTACCCATACACATGACACAAGTGCCTGACACCGTGTACTGACACAAAAAAATCCCTTCCGTCAGACACCCTGGACCAATGCGACCAATGCGACTCAAAATGTATAGGCAAGTCACATCGTCATAGACAGTACAAATTTAGTGACACGACACGAAAAATGTGTAGTTTGATTTAGCTGACACTGTCCCTGATACCGAGGAATCTGTGCACACACATGGCCACACACAGTGTAGTTATAGGACCATTGGGACGCAGCTAAAAATATTCCGACAACAGCTGAAAGAGTTGTCAGAAGAGCGCAACGAGACACATGTCGTGGCTACTTGGCGACGATCAGGCTGAACATAAGACCTCAAAGCCTAGACACTTGTGCCATGTGTATGGGTGGCTTTAGTTCAGAGACCACTGGGACGCAGCTAAAAATATTCAGGCAGCAGCTGAAAGGGTTGTGGCTACCTGCCAGCGATCAGGCTGAACGTATAATACCTCAAAACTTCCTTTCTTACATACTACTTCAAAAATAAGTAGTAGCGATCTTGTGACTTAATTACAAGTAATTCCTAGTATTACTTGACATCAGAATTGTTAAAAAAAATATTTGAAAAATTTAGTGGTCAAAGTTCGAATGCCAACCAACAATCGGTAAGAGCTCAAGATGTTGAATTGTTTGGTTTGACTTAGGACTATAGCTTAAGTGGAGGAAGGAGCCATTCGCAATGGTTTTGAACCGTGTTCCGCCCAAAAAAAGCGACTAAGGGGTCTAGGTCACTGTAACACCTAAGTGAGCTTAACGACACATTCAAAATCTTAAACTTTCCCACAAACAAGTGTGCATTATGTAAGTCTGTTGATTGACATAACTGGGGGACCACTGATGTCTCGAAAAAGGACGTTCAAAGGACTTGGACACGGTTAGCTATAAAAAACGCTAGTACTAAAAACTAGTAAACAGGCATTATATGGCTGTAAAAATACTGGGGCGTATGCAACCGCCTGCCTGTTTTAAACCCTTGCTTTACTTCAAAAAGTCAAAAGTTTGCCTGAAAAAGCAGGATAAGCTGAATTTTATTACTAAAGAAAAGCAGAATTTCGAAAAGCAGTTTTTTTTTTCGAGAAAAATCACAGTTCTCAAAAGCAGAATTATGACTCGCTCGCTGCCATCTGTTTTCCTAGCATTTACTATTTCTGGGCGAAAAGCTGGATTCACAAACATGTTTTGGTAACTTGACGTTTACCAACGAGTGAGTCATACTATTTCAATGTTTCCTTACAAGCTTTGGCTTCAAGGTTTCGTTTGGTGATCTAAATGAGTAACGAACATCTGATAGCCAAAGAGCTGAGAAATAATAATAATAATTTTAAGTAGTAACATATAAAATCAGTCAAAGAACTCAAAAGACAAAAAAAAATAAATTTTCCAAAAAAAAACTCCATTTAAGAAATACCATTTTAAATTAAAATCTAAGCGGACGTATTGTAGTGGTGCTAACACAAAATCAAAGCTTGTTTTTGAAGATGTCCTAACATTTTCAATTATGGTTACCTGCAAACTTAAATAACCGAACCGACGCTTCTGATGTTAATGCTAAAGATTTTCGCTTCGGAGTCATATTTTCTTTAAGATTGATTTTTCCCAATTAAGTTTTTTTTAAATATTTCGTTTTCTACGGCCTTGCTGCGAAGAGTACAAACTCTTCGGAGAGTAGGTAACCCTTAAAGCACACTCTTGAAAGTTATACTCTAAAAATGTCAAAATAGCTCTTATGAGACTCTTCTTGATACTCTTCGAACATAACATCTTGCTATAAGATCCAAAAATTGTTTTGTAGCACTCTTCTTAAAGGATTATCACTTCTATAGCGCTTTACTCTTATAACAAGAGTATATTTAGTCTTTTAAGACTCTTGTTATAAGACTTCAACTCTTGTAGAGTTTAAGTTTGGTAATAAGAGTCTTATAAGAGCTTAAATCTTGTAATAAAACTGCAACTCTTATAATGTTTTATCTAATAAGGCAACTTCATTTCTTGGGCCATTGCCTGTAAAGAAAATTTAAAATTTTGTTTCCTTAAATGGTTAGCAAATACCTTTCCCCTTAAAATAGACTGATAAGAAGTATGACAATCGCCATTTGATAGACACACATCATTTTTTTTTTTCAAAAATTTAAACAAATTACAACTACTTGTTAGTGTCAGGGAAAGAAACGTTTGTGGGACTTTGAATAATATCAAATATTTTGATGCCCTTTATTTAAACAGAAGCAAAATGTTTACTGATATATTTTTATGATATATTTTTAAGCACACCGCGTTTAAATGCACCATAATGTAAGAAAAACTTTTTTGAAAAGTTATGAATTAAAAAACGCGATCGTACAAATCGATTTTCATTTTTTAAAGTATCTTGTTATCTTTTCGTCTTTACGTTCTTATGAAAATATACAAAAACTGCTCTTGTAGCATTTATCTTCCTCTCTTTTTGGCTGAGGTAGCAATGAGAATTCAGTCTTACAACAAGAGTCTTAGTTTACTGATCAGAGTTTGATAAATCTTATAAGAAGGTAATTTAACGCTAGTAAGGCTCTTATAAGACCATTAAAGTACTCCACAAGAGTAAAATTCTAATAGCTTTACTCTTGGGCTTAAAGCTTTTTTTAGAGTTTACACGGGCGAACATTTTAGATGGAATATTTCGGTGCAAAAAGCTTCGTACAGTGCCTTCCGTTTGGATTCGGCAAGCCATATTTGCAGTTCCCCATGTTTATTAGGAATGGCAAGAAGTCCGAGATCCGTGTCGCTAGAACAAGGATGTGATCTGCCTGTTTCTCTTTGTAAGAACTTATTAAGTTCGCCCCATTTTTCAAAGTCTGCAGAAGAATTCCTGTATGGAATGAACTCGTAAAGTTCTAGCTTTCTTTCTTGTAAAATTGCAGTACGAAAAAGCTATGCCTTTAATAAACGGGACATTCCCATTGAACCGTCGGCTAGTTATGCCTGTAATGTCATAAGAATGACACGGAACGACTTTATCGTAAGAAGACACGGGTGCGGATGGGAAATTCACTTATTTAGTATGCCATGATTTAAGTATTACCCCTCGTTCGACACATCCTTTTTTAAGACGCAGTTTTTCCATCGTTATGTATAAAGGGTTGGTCCATTGGGAATCCCTTATATTACGCCTCTTCTTCCAATGGATATTACCGATGCGTTCATAGTTTAAGCAGCATTCAGCGCTTCCTTTTTCTAAACGTCACATTTGTCTCCGATTCGGCACGACTTCATTACGTGCTCTCTTAAATCTTACAGTATTTCCTCCGTACCTACTCCCAAAAAAAGGCAAATAAGAACGTGTTCTTATCTAAATCAAGCAGGACATATGTTCCCATTAAACGGAGTCCCTCATTAAATGGAAATTAAATCCAGTTAATGACTCCTTTCGTCACAATTCACCATTCCCCAAGCCAACAACGTGCGTCGTACAATTCTATAAAAGGCTCATTCACGTATCTATTTTATAGTTAGCATGTGTGCGTACTTATGCTGACTTACATTAAAATTGCATTGGCATACGCACCGGCACTCTGTAAAAAGTCAAATAAAACACAACTTTCTCAATGGCATAGCTATTTAATGCGCCTCTCGTGAAGTTATGCGAAAAAGGGTTCCTCCGCAGCCGCACACAATCCCAGTTGATCCACGACAAGACATACACATCATCATCGTAAACCAAGCATAGAATTAATAACAATAATCCATTATCATCATAAAACAAACCAACCAATCCACCAGTCAGCTAGGTAGGTGGTATTCTTAGACCCCTCCCCCCTCCGCTCGTCCTACTACGTGTCCTCTCGGTTATTATCATTCTTTTTTTTTATTTCTTTTACCTTATTTTAATGGCTCAAACCGTATACCATCATCGTCCTCCTCGTTGTCAGCCGTATAATCCTTTTCTCATTAGATTGAATCACTTCGTAGAGAAGTCGTAGTCGACCCCCATTATCCAGCAACAAAAAGAAATCAAAAAGAATAAAATTTTAATATAAAATCATGACGTGGCTCCTCTGTTTGACCTTTTTTTTATGCACGTAGGTTCGCCCATTTGATCCTGTATACCAAAAAAAAATGTAATCTTAACAAGACGAGTGCAATGTATTATGCAACATGTTCACTTTCTATGACGACACAAAAAGAAACAAAGTTCCTTTGGCAACCCGGCATTATGTGCTTCCTGGGAAGTGATTCGAAATGTCGAGAAATAAACACCGAACACCGAACCACATCGGACAGGATTACTGCACACTAATTGTGATGATAACGCATTCTAAAGGATCGCAAATTGCATCTCGTGTTGCCTCCATTTAGGGGTAAATATTAAGTTATTATCCTAATGGACCTAATGGGGGGATTCTTTGCTAGTGTCTCTATTGGAGTTGAAGTGAGATTTGGAAATGCTCTCCACAACTTAGGTGCGCTTCGTGGAATTAAGGCGAAGCGAAAGTAATTGTAACATCATGACCAAGTGCGGTGGTAATCAGTTTTGCATAGTTTATCATATCGACATATGGATGGGTGAAAGGAATCGGCAAGGATTCCAAAAAACATTTCAACTCAGGTACGGGGAAAATCCCAATCGGCTCATCGGTTCCCGGGAACAGCTTTTGCTTGGCATAAATTACAGTGGGATGCTGCTTATTATGCAAAATATTAGGACAAATACAGACCGCACAACTCAGGACCATAAGTACAAGCCTCTGTGTTGCAGTACCTAAATACAGACTTTGATATTCTTTCCTTGGCGCGTTCGATTTGGTACACATAAAGTTCATACTAGGAACTCCCGCACAAGGTGCCCGATTTACCCTCGTTGCGTGTGTTTACCTTCTGATGCAATCCGATTAAAAAGGATATTTGCATGCAAATTTCCGACGCTTCATAAGGAGTAGAATGTACGCCTGGGCGCGGAATTCATCATCATCATCATCGAAACGAATGCACGAAACTGGCGCAGACACACTCAGGACCTTTAATTTAATTAAAATTAATAGGATTCCATTATTGGATCCTTTTTTTCGCTCTCGTGCCTTTCAAGTAAGACTGTTAGCCAAGGATGCTGGATAGTGGGGAATGCAATCAGTGGTTGTGCTGTGACTGCTGCGAGCTTTCATGTGGTAGTAGTGAAAGCAAACATCATTTCTGGTGTTATTGGATCGCACCTTATAGCTGCAAGGGTCGTGGCATGCAAACGCAAAGTTATATAGACGCTCTGTGCGTAGTATGTGTTTGCTTATCCTGCATGCTTGGCTTGGTGAAGTCGGTTCTAAGGTGTTGGAGCTTTTCTGTCTGAAGGGTTTATATAGTACTCAGTTATTCGTGAGCAAGTTTGTGTACTGATTTTGAATTTCCATAAATTGAGTGGTTTCCTGATGGCTTGTGAAAATGTATTCCCCAGAGGAGATATCGGTTCATAAAATTTGCAGCCACAGCAAGCGATTATGTAATTTTATGAGCTCGTTGACTTTCTATTCTGTTCTTTTAAAGTCTTGTAAGAGGTCTTATAAGATCTTTGTTATCACTAAGCGGGTCAAGAACACATTGTGAGATGTTCGCAAAATTTGAAGTGGCATCTGGGATTATGATAAAATCTAAAAATTTGACGAGTTTGTGTGCAGAAACTAGTATGCCTAAAAAGCTCTTTTCTTGGGGATTGAAGTCGCTGAATTAAATATCAAATCGAATTGACCTTTATATCAACAGCCCAAAATGCCTGTACTTGAGATAAGGGCTGTGAAACAGCATTACACGAATTAGTCACTGTGATTGTAAAGTCACTTCAAGACAACGAATTTACCCTTGCAACCTTCCTTATGCCATTAACATGAAACTTAGAAAATCAATGAAGCAGCCAGCAGAGTGACAATAAGGGCAATAACCAAAGATGATATTAGTTTATACATATGTTTATAGACAGCCCGGCAATCTTAAACACCTGATGCTATCGAAATCAAATCTGAGTTTATTCCTGGGCATTCACAGCATAATGTAAGTTCATATCTTCTGGGTTGGGAGCAACGACAAAGCTGACAAGTTTGCACGGCAGGGATCAGCCTTAGAATCACGACAAGTACTTGAACGGAGCAACACCCCAGTCTATTAGGTTAGAAGGCGGGTGAAATAGTAGATCCGAATGAAGGCAAATACAAAATGGCCCTCCTGGCCTAAAATATGGCCTAATTTCTAATAAGTTAAGGGTGACAGGAAGACTCTGTCGAAATTCGCTATGACATTTGCTATGAAATTAAATTTCGCAAAAAAAATACGACATCTGCAGAGGTTGTGGTGACCACCTACAGATTGCTTCGACGATACTCCTAAATCTCTACGCCAAGGCCCCAGTTTATTTTTATTATTGGGGTATGTTGCACGGCGACCTCTTGGTCTATTGGATTTCTTTTAGGAATCTATGGATCAGAGATTGCTCTAGCGATGGTACCTGGTCAACTGATAATTGGTGCTTTGCTTACCTAAGTTTTAGGGCTTTATAGGCTCAGATTTCAGAGTGTTTGGTTTTGGGGACGAACGCTCCTGCTCCTGTTCCTTCATCAGTTCTTGACTCATCAGTATTTCATTTTGTTATTTTGTTTCTCAGGTTATAAATTGTGGATTCATTGCTTCAGGCCATTTTGTTACTAAGCCTCACAACAATATTCTTTTGGATGTCTTCGTATACCTTTTTTGGCCATTCTTAGAGAGGAGTCAGAGGAACTTTCTGCGGTTGGGCAGAAAGTTGAAAAGAAAATCATCCAAACAACAACAAGTATCTTTAAATTTCTGACTGTGTGAAAATTCTAAAAACTCTAGAAGCGCCACTTTATCAAAGCGGCATAGTGAAATGTGAATGGGGGCGTACCACCTTCCAGCAACCTTACTGCCTCTTTCTTTTTTTAACTTCTGAAAAGTTAGCTTAAAAGCAGAATTTTGTTGCTTTATATTCTCTTTTTTGATTCAGTGTGAAGAGAGTTTTGGGTAAAAAGTTTTTGAAAACTCGTTTAGCCATTAATACCTTCTAATTGTGCGCCGACTATAATTTGTTTTCGTTTTGCATTTGTTTATTATAGTTGTAAAATTTAAGCCCATATTTCTTTTTAAAGGTGCTTTTAAAGATCTATTAAAGATGGGAACCTGACCTGAAAGATGAGAGATTTACCCTGACCTCAAAACTACAGGCTGATTTGTGGCGGGACACTCGGTTTCGCCGATATTTTTATCCAAAGTTGAGATAAGAGTGACATTCTTTGCACATTTTTTTTTTAAATTCTCAAGGAGTGATTTTGAACGAAAACTACTAAATAACTGGGGTTTCGAAAACAGAAAATTTACAGAATTTATAGAAAAACTAATGTTTTTGAAGAACTTTTTTCGTGATTTCAAGAAAACACAGCTTTGGGTTCGGTGTGTAGAGGGCAGCATAAGTCAGAATATTGCAAAGTAGAATTATGACCCTCCCACCACTGGGCATTACAATAGGTCTGTACAGACCTTAGTTTGCTGAGAAGCAGGTTACATCGCCCTCATCAACCCAACCTTTGGGATTTCGTATTTAAGGTGAAGAGGAAAAGTTCCAGTTTTGTGGCGGTTGAAACACAGACCACGAAAATGTCTTTACATCTTTTTAGCTTTGCTAAGACCATTTTGTAAGAGTTCTCCTACGGTATGCAGGTACTTCCCTAAAGAAACGTCTTTCACATAAGCGGTCACTCTGTAAAAGATGCAAGCTTTCGTGCTATCACATCTTTTGCCAGAAGTTACAGCTAGTTTTGAGTTTACAATCCCGAGTAGGGACATCAACCATTAAAGCGGACGCGACTGCGAAGAGCTTTTCTCCCTACTTCAACACTTGGATTGATTTAAATAGACAATTATTTTCTCAAGATAAATCGGTTTTTTTTTTAGTTTTTGGTTCTATCGAACTATTTAAAATTCAAAACAAAATTTTAAGTTCAGTTTCAATACATATTAAAGTTTAATAGTGGTAGTACCAATAAAAATTAAAACACTAATAAAATTAATTATTGATAATTACTATAAAATAGTTATAAATAGTAAAAATCTTATTATTATCTTAAACTGGGGTGTTTTTACGTCAAATTTGGTAATATTTGCGGCCATCTTTCCTTGGAAATGTTTCAACACCTGCTTCATACCATTCTCATGCCAAACAACAAAAAAATATATTTTTTAATCACACTCCCATTACGTCATCATTACAAATTTGTATTTTATGAACAAAACTATGCGATTACTTGGATTATAAGTACGAAATAAAATTCCATTTCTCGTAAAAGTAACTTTTTTACTGCTTTCAAAACATTCCTTAGCTCGACAGCCGCGTCGAGCATACCAGCCATCGTCCAATTAGCGCTGGAGAAAGGTCTTTTTAGTATCCTCTCGCAATGCGACAGGACATTGTAAAATGCCATAAATTGCGGTAGCAATCCGAATTAAATAATATTTCAATCTCGACAAACTGCAACAGCAGGCGCACCTAAGATGGTTCAAATTCGAAATTTTATTAATTTAACAACTTTTCCTATTTTTTTATGATTTATTCACCCAACGTCAATTAATTTTGCCAAAAAAGTAATTCCCACTGACACTTAAGGAGGACAAAAGGAGGAGAGAAATTCCTATAACCGTAATAGAGAAGAAAAAAATTCATTGACATTTAAACATAGCGCAATGTGAAATTCGTCTAAGGACATAAATTTATACACAATCCATTAAAATGGAGCTGCTTGACAAGGGAAGAGAGTTGGGGCGGTGAGCGGTAGTAGGCCAACAGATGAGTTTAAGGATGATATGCATGCATGCTTTGAATATGTACAAACATACACAGGGATAAGACCTTATACACATCGTTTCACGTCAATTTAAGAACAGAACAGAGTGTAAATATTTTAGTAGGTAAAGACATATAAAAATTATTGTCCTGCAGAAGAATTGAAACGTAAGGTAAAGCTAGATTACGACAGGAAAAGCTTAGAAGTTGTAAGGAGTAAGAAAGAAAATAACAACAGAGAAATGCCATCATTCGGACAGACATATCGTGCAGTGAGGGACAGTGAACGAACATAGGACCCCCATCAGATATATAGTTTTCCTTGTAGAATTCCTCGAAGCTAGAGAATGAAGCGATGAATAATATGCACATAGTCACTTGAAAAGGATGTACACATTCTCTATTTCCTTGTCCATATTTCCTTTGGATTTCATTCTAGTCTATTGACTTTGCATTCTCCTTGCAGTCCATTTCTTTCTGTTTATATTTTTTTTTTTAACATCCGTTCCGTTTCGAGCTTTGGGAAGTCAGTATCCTTATTTATTTATGTTCGGTAAGCCCTATTACAAAAGTGTCAATGGGGGAAAGGGATTTATTTATTGTTATGCACATTTGTCTTTACTTGCTTGCTACAAGGACACACAGCAAATGATTCTGTGAACAAACATTTTGCTTTTATTTTTTTTTATAGAAAGTATTTTTTCTCTGACTGGGACAGGAAGGGCTTATGCCAGTATTTATTGAGAGTGAACAAGTGTCCTTTGTGGAGGGTCAGTCAGAGTTCTCCTGTTGATTTTCGGTTAAGGGACAAACAACAACTGTTTAATTGCCAGAACATGCAAATATAGTATCCTTCAGGGGGCCAAACAGATACATTTAAAAAAAGAAAAAGAAGATAGGATCGAATTGGTTATATACCATGTGCCGAGTGTTTCAATTATCATATATCGGCTGGTTAATGATGATTCCCTATGGCGCGCTTCGGCTCCTTCGATATGCCATGCGGGAATTTAATTGAAAAATTCCATTCGTCCAATGTTTGTCTGGGAGAATGAGAAACAGTTGCCTGCGGTGAAATTCAGTTCGAACGGAAAGCCATTTAAGCAGGGCTACACAAAAGCCTGTGGAATACAATTGAGATGCTTTGCTGTGTTGTGGCATTTGCGGTGTACTGAACTCATTAAATCCTTGACGCAGAGACAAGGGATAATGATAAAAACAATATCATTATCATGGCAAAGTGGGGACTTGTTTTTCAGTAATTAACAGTAATCGTAACGATGTTAAATACAGTGTGAAAAAAGGCGTAAATAATTTAAATAAATAATGTATGTGTGAATTAAAGGCACGAAGTGTTTTGCCAGGTGGCTCTCATGCTTAAGGATATTTTGGTGGGTTAGGTTTTTTGGCTTGGGGTATTCGTTATAGGTGGCACTTGTATCGTCTAAAGTCATCTGCCAAACCATAACAAGATTTTTCTTCAACTCCTTCGTATGAGTGTTAAAAATTTCTGAGCAACATATATTAGAAATTCTCGAGAAAGTTCTGAACCAAAGGATTATCTCCTCGGCCCATGACAAAGTCCATGCTTCTGCGCCCTAAAGAAGGACTGGGATAATGAGGGTCTCATAAATATGGACACTTCAGTTGGTCGAGATAGGGTTAACCTACTCAATTGCTTTCTAGCTTAAAAAAGGAGTGGCTCGCAAGAATTAGTTTTTCGTTTGATCTTGGCGGCACCTCAAATGTGTGCTGCTTCCGTCTCAATATCCACGAAATCTTGGCTGACATCACGCAGTGCACTTCCGATTATGTGAATGTGTTCTTTGTACGCGAGTAGTTCTACGGAGTTTTGAAAGATTGTACCTCTGGTGTTGGCACGGGCGTTTCGCACAATTCTGTCAAGTTCGATGTGGAGAAGTCTCGAGACAGCGCCTTGTCTTCATCCTTTTTTAACATCCAGGAAGTAGGTGAAGTGTTCAACAAACCAGCCAACGTCATCCTGCACAAAAAGGCAAGTTTGGCAGGCACGTCAAAACTTAACATTTCTTCACTTTTTTTTTGAAATAGATAGAATGATGATTGCTGTCGGTTTGTCATATGCTTCGAATCAAGGTCTGCTGCAGTTTTTTTTTTGCGTAGGGAGGTGGGAATCTTTGAAAGACGAAACTGAACCTATTTTCAGTAACAGTGTGTGATTTTCACCCACTCAACCCGCCTCCCCTCCTACTGCTGATCCTCGCAGCACTGCCGTCAAGCATATAATCGCGAAGGGGGACTTTAGCCTTACATATACGACACATTCACGTTGGCAGCAAACTGCACTGCATTTTGCTGTCGTTCCTGTCTTAACATCTGATCTGGTCATTTTTTCTGGGTGCAAGTTTTTACCAAATCTATTCGCCAGATGATTGCGCTCTTCACAATAGCGTACAGTAAAACATTATGTGTTCCGCCTCTGCGAGTACTCTCGAGAGTGGCCTGAGAGCCACTCGTCGTAGTTTTTCTCTCATGTGGACACTGGCCTCGAAACGTGCCTTGCCGAAGCCATACTGGCGATCCGCTTCATCGATCGAACTCTCCGGCCTGTCACATATTATGCGCTCTACTAAACCTATTATGTCCAGCATCCACGGAGGCCTGTGCGATGACCGATGAGTGATCCTGCCGTGGAAGATCTGCTCCAGTGTGAATATTTGATTGATGGGGACCTTTCCGCTCCTAAGCTACACTGATCTGGTTCATTCAGATTGATTACACTCGGTCTTAGGTATTCACACAGTACAGCCAAAAAGATTTATCATGCGGTTTTAAGGAGACTTATGTCCCTGTAGTTGCGCAGGTAAGAAGGAAGGAGACCTCCTTCCTTGAGAATCGGGCAACCAATGCTGAAGTGATATTCTTTCCTTCGAAAATTTTACTCAGGTGCCGTGGGATTCGGTTCGTCTTATCTGTTTACAGTCTGCAGGAATGGTTTTCTCAAATCCTCAGCACCAATTTCGAATCCACAACTATGTTCCCTTGATCGTCCTTACAGGCTTCAGTTCGAACCTTATACCCTTACTAGGAGCTTTTGAACCTTTGGTTGAACTTTGGAACGGCGCGGTGTTCCTCTCTTCTCCTTTGCTCGTATCGCGAGCAGCTCTATTCCTTCAGTCCGGCATTCATCGTCAAACCAGGGGTTTCGTTGTGGTGGTCGTTTGAAACCCAGCACATCAGAGGCGCATCTCTGATGACATTTTGGAAATGTTGCCACGGGCTATCAACACTTTATTATGCTAGATGCATGGAAGGTTTTGAGAAACTCGGTTTGAGAAGGGCCTGGCAATCTCTTGCCATTGTAGCCTGTCCACGTCAAGGTACATAACAGCATTTTTATTTCTTGCGGTTGGTTGGGATATTCGCAGCTGTACCTTTGCTACAACGAGGTAGTGATCATTGTAGGTCTTTGGGAAAGTTCGGACATCCATGACAATGAAAGAGTAGCTTGGCGTGATCGCTATGGGGCCGATCCGATTGATTGATCGGGAGATCTCCATGTCCCCAGGAAAGGGTGCTACTCTTTCTATACAGAGTCGCGTGATATGCTTCCTGTTTAGCTGTTTGGTGCTTGCTGGCATTCATTGGGGGTTCCATTTTGGTGGTGAAACTCACCACATCAGATGCGGCTTCTAGAATGGCATGCAGATGCGGCTTCTAGAATGTCATTTTGACTATGTTGCCACTGGCTCTTAATGCATGTTGTTGGCGAGTTCTACTTCGTAGAAGGTTTCGAAAAACTCGTTTGGAGCAGGACCAATGGCGAGCTCTTGTTATTGTAACTGCCCGACGGCAAATCCTCAGTACGGTTTTTTCAGCTCTTATGGAGTTGGTTGTGAAATGCGCACATAAGCTATAACGTGGTATTGACCCGAGTCAAGGTTTGGTCGATCTAGGAAACGATTAATTTATGAAGAAATCGCCATGTCCCCTATTGGATGTTAAGAGATGAAAACTGAAAATCCTAACGTTGTGGTACTCTAACGTGGATAACAAACCGCAACCAGGAAGCCGCTTCTTTTTGAGACAGACTCTCCTCGATTTTTCGTGACCTGCTGGTTTTGGTTTGCCCGGATATTTTCCATACCGGTACCCTCTCCTATAAGCCACCTGGCGAGACGCCCAATAGCCATAAACCCACCATAAACCCGATCATAAAACCCAGAAGGGGTTGAAAGTAAAAGAGAGTTTAAATATCGGGCTCACTTAATTAGGCTAGTATTAATTCCTAAGAAAACCATTTCTTACTTAAAAATTTAAATTCTTCCTATAAATAATTTTTTTAATTTGTTTCCTTGCAGCAATGACTCATCTTGACAAGTTGCGTCTATGGGGTAAATCGATACGTGTTATGGCTAGCAAGCATCAGGCTGTACAACTGCCAAAAGAAGGACAGCCTGATGCTGGACTTACACGTGACTACTCACAGAATCCATTGCATAGATTCAAGAAACCAGGAAGTAAAAATTATCAAAATATCTACCCACCATCGGCCACATTGCATTTAAGTAACATTCCGTAAGTATTAAGTATTTTTCTTTTTTTACTTATAGGTGCAGTTTTAAGGGGTTGGTCCTGCTAATTAAGAGAGAACCTTGTCCCAGAAAAAAAAAAATCCTAGGTAAAATGTAAATTATAATGGGATGAGCCTAGGTATCTATGAAATTTTTCGAGTTCTTCCCCAATCGTCCTTTTAACCCATCTCATTATTATTCTGCCTATTGATTTTAATACACCTGAAGGAAAGGGTCACATCGTGAATTCCCAGATGTTCACCCTCCTTTATTTTTCCAGTCTCCATCCTGCCATTACTATGTCTGCGTACATATTCGCTTCAATTCTTGTCCACTGAACCTGCTCACGATAGCAGGCACAAAAAAAAATATCGCAAAATCCACCGTAATGTATCAGGTAAGTCCTTTCGTCCTTTTGAATTTGAAGGGATCGTTTTTCTTTTCTTCGTCGTACCCACCTCGTTTTTTCAAACAAAAGACATAAAGACACAAAAAGGATTAAAGGAAGCTCCCTAGTTTTGCGTAGAAGCAGACACAAAGAGAAAAACTCTTACATCTTGTTACGGAAGGCTTAGAACAAAAGCCCACCTACATTAAGATCCTTTCCTTTTCATCAATTCATCAATCAGAATCACAGTTGTAAGCAAAATTTTGACAGAAAATCTCGATTTTAAAGTCAAAAGAATGAAGCAAAAAAAAAAAAAACTTACCTCGAAAGAAAAACTTACCCAACTCAACGGGTAAGCAAAAACTTTTTCAGTATAACTTCTTTTCCCCTCAGCTGACACTGACTTACTGGGTCGAAAAATCTGAGAGGAATATTTCGTCAAGAAAAAAAAATAGAAAAGGGACGTCTCTGGCTCACAAACTTTTGTCTCCGTTAGGTGACGACAAAGGGATACTTATAGAGGTTGACGAAGTATTTCTATATTTTGTTTCGCATTCACTTTTGTCCTACATAACTCGGAGGAAAAGTGAAGCACCTACCTACTTGCTTTTTTTTTTAAACTAAACACCTCACGCTTTGTTTGGTATTTTATATTGGCTTTCAAAAAGTATCTGAACTCATTTTATTTTTGTAAATAAAATTTGCAGTCAGGGGAGTAATGAAATTTGAAATGGTCAACATCCTTAGTTAAATCCTTAAAGGGTTTGAATAGTGTAAGAAGTTGATGGTTAACTGAACCCTGAAAAGCTGCTGTGACGAGGTGACATCACGTTTTTTTGCGTTAAATCCTTGTATTTTCCAAAGGAACTTTAGTTGAGACAAATGAAGTTTAGCCAAAATGAGAGCGAACCGCCACCCTGGCAGGCCTAGAAACAGGTTGCGAGATTAGGTAGAGAGCTTCTCCGAAACTGCAGATCACGGAGGATTCAAATAGATTAAAGCACCACTTAGTCGCCCTTGCTCTGTAACCCTGTTTATGGCAAAGCAGGGCTACAAAGAAATCGATGACAATGATAAAATGACATTTCAAATAAAAAATCTGTGTTCAAATCCAGGAGCGTCTGTTTCAAAATAAGACGCTTCCTTCTTTGTGTCTGTTAACCAGGCTCGGGTTGATCGAATATTAAACATCCTTTTCTGTTCCTTTCTCCCAAAATTAAAGAAAAATAAGAAACTTATGAGTGTATGTTGAACTTCTTGGTTGAGTTTACTATCGATGATGGTAGCAAAGTATTTAGCCAAATTGAGCATTTTTGAAAAGGTGATCTCTTCTTCTCTTCTTTCGTGTCGGCAACGGTCCCATCCAGGAACGATCTCCTGTTTCTAAAGGGGGCTTGATCTTTTTTGGACGGGCTAACGCTACAGCCTCAAAATCTTGTCCATTTGCTTAATTTTCTTGGTTAATTTAGTGCAAATTGCAGCAGATCAACAAGTGCTGACAGGACAAGCTGAGTTAAAAATTTAATACACGTATTCTCATAAGCGTGAACGCAATGCTGTAGAGCGAAGTCACCAGCTGTAGGTGAGAGTTTTCAACTTGTCAAGCATGATGCTTCCGAGACGTTGAAAATAAGTCAAGAGTGACAAAAACTTCAAAGATATATAAAGAAGTGTTTCTACTACTACTTCTTCCCTATCTTGTTTTTTAAACAGCCCATCTGACAAGTGTGCTAAAATACTAGATGTGGGAGCTTCAGATTCACCTACGCCATCTGATCAGGCCTTAAGACCCATCACGATGAGATGTAGCTGACACTGATTTCATTTTTCTCGCATACGTCTTTACCTATCCTAACCTCACATACTTTTTTTATGGCAACATTGTTTTTTAGTCTTCTTAAAGGCTGCAGAGCCTACATTGCTATACGTAGCAGCTTCCTGGAATGTCGTTCCATCAGGCACCCTGTAAAATGGATGTTGAGCTGCACCGACATCTCCCCACGAGATAATCCGCAGTGTAGGATTACTTTTGAGCTTAACTTTCAGAGAGGAGATAGAGAATGATTCGTCTTTATAAGCTAAAATAAATTTAAAACGAACACTCCTTTGTTGTTATTTGACTCTCAAAAAAAGGGTGACGAAAATAATTTTATTGTTAAACCCAATAGAAAACACGTTTGTGACAGACCTGACATACTTGGAACACTACAGTTTAATGGCGGTATTCTTTTCAATACTGAATCGTACAACTGGTGTGGAATACAGCAAAAAAAATTGTTCTTTTCTCGTACACCTGAAAAGAATCGTGCTCATGTAAATGTTCTTTTGAAATCCGAATTCGTTCGGTATCGACACTGAACTCGAAGTCTTGCCACCGACGTATTTGACGGTGGAGGCTGGGTGTAACTTTGATTGTCTATGTGAAGTGACGTTTCGACTTAATTTCCATCCGTGATATTTTACAATGCGACTGAAATCGTATGAAATCGATAAAAACTTAACAAATGAAAGCTTTCAAAATTAATTTTAAAACAACTGGCAAAGCAATGAAGTCATTTAGTTAAAGCAGTTCGATACTTAACATGATGACGGTACCGGTGCAGTATTTGTCGTTCTGTATACACAATGAAACCGGGTGTACATCACGCTGGAATTGTCGCAAACACCGAGTGTTATTTTACGGGTTTGGCCGTTTGATGTCCAAAAGAATACGTCATAAGTTTCCGGTTTCAGATCGCAAACTATTTTAAAAGTTTCCAAAAAGGGGTGAAAGCGCCATAAAAGAGGTTTAAGAAAAGGGTGGGTGAAATTGAAAGAGAGAAATTTCTCCGGAACGAGAATATAATTTCATAGTAAAAATTCCAATAAAAAATATATTTGTGATAGACCTGTCAGCGTGACAGTTTGAGAAAACGGTGAAAAAAGATTTACGTGGAGATTTATTTTTAATTGCTTGCCGATAGGACTTATACATTTATTTAGTGAATCTCCCAAATCTTAAAGTTTCTTGGCCCGAATTCATATAATATTTGTATAGGCCACGCCCCCAAAAGTGGGCATTGGCTTAAAATTAAAATCAATTAATTGTTATTTCGTTAGAATCATGAGAAAACACGGTAAAAGCGAAAATTATTTCTGAAAAAACAGTTATTCCCTAGTGGGCGTGGCCGTTGACGGATTGAGCTAATTTTCACACTTTGTCTGTGCACCTTCATACATACAGACGGACGGACGGACGGACATGGCGCAATTTACCCTGAAATTTAGACTTATTCAGATATTCTGCGTCATATCCGTGCATGACCAACACACTTCAGGGCCCCAGGCAGACTGATTGAGTGCGTTTCTTTATTCATTCCGTAGAAGGAATGGAAAATGTCGAATACGAAGTAGGAATATTCCGATCGCTCTAATTCGTACTACCTCGGGAGGTAGTATGGAGAGAATGCATTCCGAATATTCGGAACGAATAAAAAACAGCAAAACGGATTGATTGGAATATTCCGGATGAATAAAAAACCGCAGATATTTCGAGGTTCGTGTGGCCCCCTAAAAAATATATCAGTCTCCGAAAGGTAGTAACAGTTTTTGGTCCTTTCTTAGAATTACATATCAGAAATCGGGCCTCGCCTTCCATATTCCAACACTCGTTATCAATGGTTCTGATGATAAATGAACTGTCCGCTCCGCAGATACGTCAACATTGTGTGTGAAATGTCACCACCTAAACTCGAGTGAAACTTTTAATGGCACAAAGGCATCTACGCACTTATTCGGTGGCTGGAATTTCTCAAAAAAATTTACTTCTCCATCCGTCAGATTTGAAGAAATTTAATGCTTCAACTTCAAAATAAATTCAATGCCAAAACTCAACCTTCTAAGAAAAATGAAAACCTTCAACCAATATCCATGAACGACAAACCAACAAGTCTTCCGTACTCGGTACGTGTGTAAAATACCCCACTAACGTTGAAGTGACCATAGTTTTGGTGTCGCCAAGTGTTCTGCGAAATCCCAAAGCGGTCTAAGACATATTCTACACCAAGCAAACGGCCTTAAAGGGAACATTATTCCCACGTCTGGGCAGGTGCACCTAAGTCCATACTCCATTTATGTGTTCGATAAAAGCCAGAAGCGAGCGATAAAGCTAATACGGAGGACCCCAACACTGCATTTCGCAGTTTGATAGTTTCTTATTCAATGATTGTGCTTGTAAAATAGAGAACTGTATGCCACCTCTAAAAAGAATTCAACCGTAATACGCGTGCAAGGATCTTTGGTCATCTTTGGCCGTGCCATAACTTTGTGCGTAAATTCATTTTTTTTAGCAACGTGGATGTGGAACCTAGACTTCCACGCTAGGTCTTACCTCCTCACTAAAGCCCTCGAAAATTCAAAATCATAGGTGCACCAGTACCTTTCCTGTTATACTTTTCACTCACGCTTTGTTATCTCATAACCTTATTATGACATAAATCGAAGATTAGTATAGTCATAAATCCTTTAACTAAAGTGAATTATTAAATAAAGATTTATCTAGTGCCCCTAATAGGGAGAGGGGATGTGTGGGACTTTTCAGTTTGTGCAACCTGAACCAAGACCAGAGGTAAACTCCATTCTGTAGGAGTTTTTTTTTAAGACTTTAAGGTCAAAAAAATTTAAATTTTGCTTAGTTCCCTTAGTGTGAAAGACTATCATTCAATTTCTTGCGTGGCTTACCATGTATGACTTATAAGGACGATGATTCAACATATTTTCTTTAACATAGAAGTTATGCCTTCTTTTATTTCGTCCCCCACGAACTATAAACAAAATTACCGCTTTGCTAAGATCCCCAAAAACTCATTTGAAAATTTCCTAGGAAATAAAACATAGTATAGCATAGACCTCATTTCCACAAGTTTCATAATTTCGACCAATACAAAGAAAATACATCAATTAAGTTAACCTATCACCTCGGATCACAGCAGGGCTACTAAACAACGATACTACAATGATAATAATACCCCTGAACATGATATATTCCAACAGGTAACTACACAGCAAGTGCTAGATATATTAAATTTATTACCTCCTGTCAACATAACAGCTATGGCAACTGTGTCGTCGTTTTCTTTGTTGCTCAAGACCACCCGCTAATTCGTCCTTTTTTATAGAACAGCCCCGTGTCTATGATAAAGTATTAGGTATTGTGCTTTCGCATAGTTATATCATACTGTGTGAGAAACCCGCTGCTTCTGAAGTGAATGAAAGGTGGGTATCAAAAGGCGAATTATTTCGACAGGAAAAAGGGTCACCATTTCATGTTGTACTTATTTCTAAGCTTTTTTTTCTATTCAGGAAGCGTACAACGAAAGTACATCATACCTGAGGGAAAGTAAAAGATTATAAAGTAATTAGGTATACTTTCGAATTAGGCATTTCGGGTAGTTTGTAATTTGGTTATTAGGTGTTATTGTAATTTTTCTTTTCATTTTCCTTTAAGCTTGGAGTCAATTTGAATAATTTATTTTAAAATCTTGAGTGTAGCAATAAATTTTTAATATTTTTTTTTATTTATTTCAGATCATCTTGTACAGAGGAAGACATCAAAGAAGCCTTTACAACAAACAATTTCGAAGTGAAAGCTTTCAAGTTCTTTCCGTAAGTCTTGTTTTTATTTTGCAGAACCAGAAATTTATTTTTGTAATATTTTATGGATGGTGGATTTTTAAATGAGTCGCTTTGAAGGTCACACTAATCACTTCTTAAGCTGGGAAACTAAAATTATCCCCAAAGTTGTCCGGGTTGATAAAGTCCAGTATTTCTTTGTGGGATTATTACTTCTGATTTAAACGAAGTGCTACCATCAGCCCTAAGGCCTGACTTCCATCTCGGGAGGTTTAAAAAAAGCCTTTTTTGTTCTCTTTGCTTATTAAATGAACAAAATTGATACCGACAATGGTTTTTTAAGCTTCTTTTTTAACCTTTTATTTACAAATAAAAATCCATAGCTAAGGAAAGTATTTGAATCGTGTTGCCTTGTCAGCAAATAATCAATTTGATGAATTGTTGAATAAGTTTTGGTTAGCCGGGATACAGATTTAAACCATGCCAACAAAAGGAAATAGATATTTTTTTCTTGGCTGTTTTCTTACCTAACAAGAAAATAACTCATTAAAAAATTGACATTTTGATCTTTTGAATGTTAAATGATGAAAGAATAACCCACTCAGTTGGGGAACCATACAGTTATATTGCTCGTTGTGCTCTATTTGTAAAAGTGTGGGGTAAATCCGCACAGATCTCTGAAATTCCGAATCTTTCGAATGACTTTCGACGCAATCAATTAGCAATGTTTTCAGAATAAAAAAACACCTTGCTTCCAACTGTCCAGATCAAGCGCCCTGGTATCCGCGATGTCTTGGTCCTTAAAGCGAAGGTTCGGTCTTCCTCAATTTGGGGGCTTGGATTCAAAGGGCTTTGTGACACAAAACATAAGACTTTACAATTTTGAAAAAAAGTACATCTACTGAGTACTTCGTCAAAGGTCTCGAAGAAAAACAGTTTGATGATCTATAACTGGACAGCACAGATTATTGCGTATGCAAACGGACTTTTTTTTACATTTATACAAAGTGACATCATCTTGGTACAGCACATAGAGTTCAAAGTTATATTTTCTCTTCCATTCGCCCTCCTCGGCACACAGGACCATTAATTCGCCTTAGAATTTTCCTCTCGAATGAGCCAGGTATAATTTTTCCTTCTTTACTTATCGCCCAGCACTATTTAAAGCACAACTTGCAGAATAATTGTTTTTTTAGAGTTTACACTTTGCCTAGCACCGAAATAGCGCAGTTCTCCTAGGTTGGTTTTAGACAAATCTCTAAGAATGTGTCGGTTGTAGAGTTGATGTTCAGTCCAAGGTAGATGAACTGAGACGAGCTATATAGCGCAATGTCTAGTTTTGGCATTCCTGCCAAACTCGTCAGTCTGTGCAGGATGACGATGGATTCACCCTGTTCCGTCAAAGTCGGTAAAGACCTCACCGACCCCTTAAATGTCAAAAAAGGACTTAGACAAGGCCACGCGCTGTCATGTGACTTCTTTAACATCATACTTGAGAGAATTGTGCAGACCTCCCGCACCAACACCAGAGGCACAATCTTTCAGAAGTCCATTTAATTACTCGCATACGTGACGACATTGACATATTTGGAAGAACAAAGCGTAATGTCCGTGAACCCTTCGTGAGTATTGGGACGAAAGCGCAAATATGGGTTTGGCTGTCAACGAAGGAAAAACCAAGTGCATATATGCTGTCATCAACAAAAGACACTCAACACCGACGTCACGGACAATACATCGCCATCGACAGCTATAACTATGAGGTAGTAAGGGACTTTTTCTACCTGTGTTCCGTAATAAATTCAGACAATGAAACCAGCACTGAAATCAAACGAAGGATAACTCATGCCAATCGCTGTTTCTTTGGGCTACGAAGGAAATTGAGTAGCAAAACCCTCTCTCGAGCAACTAAAGTGTCCAAATTATCCCATAACCATTTCAGTCCTGCTTAACGGTGCAGAAACATGGACCCTGTCAAACGCGGATGAAAACGCTTCAGGCTGATTCGAGGGATTTTTTTCTTCGGACGATTTATGGTCCCGGCTGCATAGACGGAGAGTGGAGGAGAAGATATAACATCGTCATCTAGAGCGGATAGACACGAACGCACCGGCCCGGAAAATCTTCGACTCCACCCCGTAGGGAGGGCGAAGTAGGGAAGCACCGAGACCCAGGTGGTGCGCGTAAGCCAACTTTGCGCGCGAAACTGGAGGCTAGCTGGAGACAGAGCTGGCTGGCGAAGCTTGTTAGCTGAGGCCCAGATCCACCACGGACTGTAGCGTCACCTTAAGTAAGCAAGAAGGGTAATAAGATAGACCAATTTTGTTCTTAAATTCCCATTGGAAAATATTTTTTTGACATATCGGTCATTCGACGATAGTTTTAGTTTTCCTTTTCAAGTATAAAACTATTATAAAGTTTTGTCACGTTATAAAGATTTGTGAAAAGGACATAATATTGGCATAAAGAGGTGTGTATAAAGGTGAATGCAATTTATAACAGGACCTTTTAAATCACTAGCCGAAAAGATTTGAATATGTATAGCAAATCTCGGGACTATTTCGTAGACGTAAGCGTAAGCGTAGGGTGGATGAATTGGCGAGAAAACCGCGCCATATTCTGTGATCGAAAAATGGCCCTCAAGCTGAAAAGAAAAAAGGCTCTACACTGAAGTTGTGTGTCCGGCGCTCACATATGGCTCACAATGTTGGACAGCGTATAAGAAATATAAGAGCAAATTAACGGCAGCTGAGATGAAGATGCTTCGCATGACAGCAGGAGTAACAAAGTGAAATAGAATAAGAAGTACGAAGATCCAAGGAAGCCTCCATGTAAAAGAATCTATCTCTATATTTTTGCGAAATTATTACGAAAAGATCCAAAACCGGGTGGCCTGCCGGTGTACTCTGAGGTCAAATTAGCGTGCCCCACAAGCGGACCCCCATAAGTGGGACGGTTATGATCCATCTCTTTAGGTCATTACCTTATGGGATATTAGCTGAGGATTTATATTAATTGCGGATTAGTGTTTGGTGGAGACATGGTATAAGAGGCGTATGATTGTCTCTTTGTTTGTTGACGATTGGTGGGAAATGGTGGGTACACTTAAGATGGCCCGGCTATTTTAGTTGTTAGAGCATGATACTCCTTATCTCAGCTTCGTAGGCTCGGGTCGTCATTTTGACAGGCCACGGGGCATCTTTTCGTGTTGGTGGGAAATGTTCGGCACACTTAAAAGGCCACGGCTAGCTTTGTCGGTAAAGCATAAGACTCTTAATCTCTGGGTCGTGGGTTCACACCCCACGTTGTTAGGCGCCATTGTTGTGGCACAAGCTTCTGGTTCACGGAGGCCTTCGGTGTTTGCTAGTGGATCTTGAACGCCACACGACCGATACCACCAATCAACGCCTGCACAGCAAACTAAATTGTGTGCACATCTTAACATAGTAAAAATAGGGACAGTGTTTAGCTTGTGAATTGGAGCTTCACCCGTAGGATCGAAATGTCCTTAGGCTAAAGTTCGTACTTCTGAACTTACGTCCCCGATTACAATTTTGACATCTGACCCTAGACAGGCTTCGTAGCCTCTGTCTAGGAGGTCATAACATTTCTCCTCGTCAGGGTCTTCGGTAGGGGTTTGTGCACATCCGTAAGGCCGATGTTTTGCAAAGTGCCTTTGATGCGGATCACAGCAAGGCGATCCTGATGCCTGACCACAAACCGGTTTGCAGTCAATTACTTTTGATTTCAGGCGATTTTCCACAACAAATTCGCTTCCTTACGTGGCTGCAGTCTTTTATGGCAACATCCATCGTATTTCTTGAACTAAAATAATATCCGCTTCATACAGGCTCAAGCTTTTGAGTTGCACCTGGTATGTAGAGTGTTCTTACATCCAGATGCAAACTGTCAAACCGTTTTCCTTAAATGTCCCGGATTTTCTTCTAGTCTGAGTATTAATTTTTATATTTTGCAAAGATTCTTGTTCCCTTCTCAAAACTAGTCTTCTTACGTGACCGCGAACTTATCCTGGCGGTACATCCCCCGAAAATTGAATGCCAAGTCCATGTATCAGCCCTTCGGCAGCAAGCCTGGTCCACCAGATCAGTAGTAACCCACTTTAGGGATTTGAAAACTGCCGTTAATCCATTCAGGTACCCTGACTAGTACTGGAAATTCTAGCTAATTTTACCCAAAATAAGTCGGGGTAGCTCATGTATTCATATATGTAGTATGAACTGCCATCCTGAATTGTTATTGGTCCACCATTTCTGTAGATGATTTATTAAAAAATATGTGAACTATTTATATAAATACTTTTTTTATTTCACTTTACAGCAAAGACCGCAAGATGGCGCTCCTGCAGCTTTCATCCGTGGAAGAAGCTGTTCTAGCTCTTATCAAAATGCACAATCATCAACTCTCCGAATCAAATCATTTACGTGTCAGCTTCTCGAAATCAAATATTTAAGTGATAATTTTTACTTCAAACAACTATTATTAATTATAAAAATAGAAGACAATGTTACCACAGCAGTAAAAACATAAAAAAGGACTCGCCACTCAAGACCCAAGAAGCCACCATCACTCATTCAAATGTTTGTATATGACAGAAACAATTCAAATCTGCAATAAACTCTAAACAAACAAGATGCAGTTCATTTCAAAGAAAAAGCAAAAAAACAAAAACCTACACCCATTTTTTAGTAATCAAAATTTAAAGTGTATTTAAATTATATAAGAAAAAAGTATATATATATACCTATATATATATATCGCACAGACATTCAACAAGAAAATAAAAAATTTCTATATATAAATATACCTATACATACTATATATTTAAATATACAATTTGAAATTAATAATAACAAAAAAGAGTTTCGTTTTAAATGTAAAATGTAATGTAAAACAAACAAAAAATCATATATACATCTAAAAATATATATTTGACAATTTACGTAGATATGTTTGGATAAAGGAGAATTATTATTATATAAATGTAATTTATAAGTAAGAAAAAAAAACAGAAAACAATTTACATATTAAATGAAATCAAGGTCACAAAAAAATTAATTGAAAATAACCGAAAGGCAAACAGAATGAGGAAATGCAAAAAAACTGATTTTTTGATAATTTTTACAATAAAAAAATACATATTTTATGCATGTATTTTATTGAAAAGTTTTAAATAAGATGTAAAAAAAGAAGATTTTAAATGGCAGCCACAACAGAAAAATAAAAGTTTTTAAAGCAGATGCAACAGAACCGATTTCAAACAAATATTTATATTTATCCCAACGATAAATTTCATTTGTCAAAACAAATTAAAAATAAAACAAAACACACTAAGCACATTAAATTAAATAATAAGAACAAAACGGATGAAATACAATCAAGTCACTAAAGTTATTATATATAAATGTATTTAAAAAAAAATAAAACAGAAATAAGTTTAACAAGAAAATAAAATCCCAAGACTTTTAAAGTTATATTTATACATGAACAGATAAATTTTAATGTATATGCATGATGTATCTTTATTTAAATACAACATCAATACGTGTATATTTTTTAATTCAAACACTTACTTCTTAAAACTACAAAAGAACAAGTAAACGCTTAATTTTGTTAAACTTAGAACTAAATCTTAAAAAGAAAAGTAAAATATAACAATAGTGGTACGAAAAATCCACTTAACACTAATGTATCAATCATTTAACAATAATCTCAAAATATAATGCAAAACAAAACAAAAGAAATATAAATTTAAAAAAAAAAACAGAAAATTTTATCTTAAGGAGCTAACCGTTAGGTAAATTTTAAAATATGAAATCTTAAGGAAAAAAAAAATATACATAATGTATATTTTAAGTTAAACATAGATATAAAAAAAAATTGCTGTAGTTTTTTGATGATCAAATAATTAAGTAAAATATTACCGGATACACACAAGCAAAAGGACACAAATTAAACTTATTTAATATGATTTATTTTTTAGTTTAAAGAAAAATCATAAATTAACAACTTTTGTTTAAATTTTATTTAGGGCGATTGTTACAAGCCAACTGTATAGATATTTTATTTTTCTCAAACATCAATATTATACAGAATAATTATTTTTTTTGCCTTAAAAGCAGTGCGCGCATGTTAAGGAAAATTAAAAGAATAATAAGAAGTATTATTAAGTATAAAATAAAATGTTTTTTATTTAAATTGTTCGCAGTGTGCAAAAGCAGAAATACATAAATTCATTTATCATTACAACCAAACAGCGTCAGCTTAAATACCGAAATGATAAACGTAAAAGGAATTATTGTACACAAATTGTAGATGAAAATGTTTTTAATCCTTAACTTAAAACATAAAAAAATGGGCCTATGATAAAGAAAGAGAACATTTTGTATCGTTTCAAACATACAATCATATTTTTTTAAGAATATCCAAAATATTTTTGGGTATTTTTTAGTCCTACAGCAAAAGAGAAAAAGGAAACCCCATTTAAATGCATTTTCTGTTAGCCTCTTCGTTTTTTTTTTTTAGCAAAATCTCAAACCTTCTCTAATTTTTATTTTAAATATAAATGCAAAGTTCCTACTTTTGTAAAATGCCAGTAAATAAAAAAAAATAATTTGTTGCTTTTATTTCGTTTGATTGTTATTTAGTTTTGAGAAAATATACAAAATGAATAAATTTTTAAAAAAGAATATAAAATTATAAAACATATATCATTAAAACTAAATAGGGTCCAAGTTTTAATAAAGAATTAAAAGAAAAAAGTCAATATCATTGCGTAAAAAAAACTAAGAAAAAAAGTGAATTAAAAAATAAAATACACAAGAAAATGGTGATATTTATGAAGTTAAAAAAATTAGAGAAAACCAAAAAAAAAAAAAATATAAAACAAATTTCCTTTTTCTCTTTTAATTTGATGAAAGGAAAAAATTTTTTTCTTGAAATTCAGATACGAGATACAATCAAATATACAAGAAATTTCCACTTATAATACAAAAAAAAGTAGAAATACAATTTTTTGTGTTTGTTGTTACTTTAATTATTGTGCGTCTATCACTATATCTTACTATACCTACACATGAATATAAACTTAAATTAACTATATAACATAAATAAATTTTTCTTTCAACTCAACTTAGAGCAGCTCATTAGTTTTTTTATATATCAATCTATAATAAATTATAGTATTAAAAAGAAGGTAAACATTTATGTGAAGAAAAACTTGTTATGTTACAAATTATTATAAAATATAATAAAATAAAGAAAAAAATAAATAATTGTTTGTCATTTATTATAATCAAAATGAAAAAAAAACATAATTATATATATATTTGTTAGTCTACTATTGATCTTAATAATTTTTTTATCATTATTATTATACATACATTAAGTTTAAGTTTAAAAGCACAAAAAAATAAGATGAAGCAGATAAAACTTATAAGCCCAGTTAAGATTTTAATTTTTTATTTTTATCAAAAGAGTTAATTAGTTTTAATGAAAAATAATGAACAACAAATTAATTGATAGTTTTTACTTTGTATTTAATTTTTCTCTTTTGTTTGTCTTGTCTTTCCTTGTGCATCAATCTTGTGTTTTTTTTATTATTTCTTTCAACTAATAGTAATCTTTTTTTATTATTTTTGAGTTCTGATTATAACTAATAGTTTTTACATAATTATTCAGACGAACTAATGGCAGCTTATGATAAGCACCTCGAATTTTAAAGTATTTTTTTTTAAACTCTAATATTATTTTCACTACGATTATTGTAATGTTTATTAGAATTATAATTTTTTTTAAACAATCTTAAGTTTTTTTCTCTTATTGATTTAATAAACTCTTATGTTGGTTTTAAAATGTATTTACGATTTTGTTTTATTTGTATTAAGTATTTTTGAATGTGATTCTGCTGACACGGGCAAATGCTTTAAGCAACTTTTAACTTTCAACGTTATAGCCGGTTTTTAGAAAAATTACCACTAAAGTCTTTGAGATAACGATAAGCGCCACCCTGTTCTTTGAATTTGCTTTTAATCCCATACAATCCAAATAAGTAGCTGTCATTTTGGCCAGTGACAGTGACAGTAGATTACTTTTGTCGTCGGCTTTTTCAGAGTTGCGGGATTCTTTTAACATAGGATGATTTTGACAATATTTTGATTTTTTTTAACAAAAATTTTGAGTTGTTTTTGTTAGAACGAGAAGTCGAAATGGTTTCTTAATCGCTTTATGAAATGTAAATGTGTTAAGCTACGCGTTCAAAAACACTTGCGATGACATTTTGTTTCCTTTGATCACATGGCACTGGACCATATTTTCGGGGGGGAAGTCAGAAATAGGACTTGAAATGTCCAGCTTCTTAGAAGCCAGGACTTGAAGGTTGCCGAATGCAGGATGGATACTGGTGAGTTCATTTACGGCGGCTTGGTCTTCGAAAAATCTTTTCCTCCTGGTTATCTTTTCCACAAACTCTACTGTGTCTAGGCGGTCTTGTGGCTATTGTCCTTTGCACACCTTGGAATTATGTGGTTAAAGCAACAAAAACTAGGGGCGCTAAGCAGGAGTTCATTTATTCCCATTTTTAATTTTCTCGGTTCCTCGTTTCTCCAAGAAAGTTTTATGGTACTTGGGCTCATGGTTCTTACCGCAATTCGGGCACTTCTTTGTAAATCCTTTTCTTCTGAAGGCTTCTGACTCCGTGGAGGGTCAGTTCGCATCGTGATTGCTTGGTGCTTTGAACCCATCTTTGGTCTTCCTGGAGGTCTAAAGTCTGGGAGCTTAGTTTCAGAGGTCTTTTTGGCAGGAGCGTTGTTGTCCATCCTCTCAATGTGACCAATCTTATGTAGTGGTCGTTTCTTTTTTACTACTTTCACATCTTGATACAGCCCATAAAGTTGGCGATTGTGGCTTCTCCTCTATTCGCCCTCCTCGCACACAAATTTATAAATTTAAAACAGTTATATTAAACAATTAAACAATTATATTTCTAGATATTTAAAGTGATTTCAAGAACTTAAGGCAGGGAAGCTAGCACCTATTCTTCCTTATGGTAAGTTTCAATTCAGGGTGAAGCTGACCCGTGACCAAGATTCGTTGTCAATTAGACCGGCTCACTGCTGCAAGTTGCACAATTCAAGGTAGCAGAGTTAAAATCTCCTGCGCGCCATCTTAGGCGAGGTCGTCCTGACTCCCTAATGAAAAGATTCAAAGACTCCGCCAGCTGGAGCTTTGGTGCTTATGCGCTTTCGGGCGCCCAATGCACAGTTTTTTAGCAAAGCTGATTTTGTTGATTTCGAGCTTTTAGAGCCCGTTCGTAGATCTCTGTCGCTCAAGATAGAACTCAATAACTCAGATGCCTTGAGTTTCTTCAATGAACTTATTTGTTGGAGTATTTCCAATGTGGCGTAAGCCATTTTTAAGAGATATGAACTTTTGACTGAATATGGTTGGGTTGGCAGCAGAACTTTTGTCTGAATATGGTTTGGTTGGCAGCGCAGTTTCAAGGTCTACCTGAACCTTATGATCAAACCCTTTAATAATTTATCTTAAAACTTGATTCACTTCACAGTTGATGACTTGAGTTCAAGAATCGGTTGCTCTTCGCTTGATCTATAAAAATATGCCGGTATCGGTGGTTATGGCTGAGGTAGACAAGGCCCTTGGCTTCCCCAAAATTGTAGCTATGTAGACATTTTGGGCAAGAGTTTAGTGCTTAGAGACCCTCTTTAGTGATCAGCATATTAGTTAGATCCTCGGTTTTGCTGCCGTTTATCTTTAAACCTCGAAACGCCTTTGTTATGACAGCTGCTCTGCAGGTTTTCCCATCTCATTTGGGCTGCTTTCTGAATGGTTTTAGCCATTTTTCCTGCTTTGCTCTTGTTTGTCGTTAAACCTATTTAAGCCACCTGAGCTTATATGCTCGAAAACGCACCACAGAAAATATGAGCAACTCTTCCCTTTGTTTGTTTTTGTAGTCGGCGTATGCAACTATTTCTGGTAAATTGTGCTTCTGATGTGGGCCTTAGAGTTACAAAGACAACCTGTAAGAGATAAAATTTAGTAACTAATAGCCTTTTCGGTTGACGATGCCAGATCAGGGCGTTTTTCTCCCGGATTGGGGCTGTGTCGCTGTACATCCGAACATCCAAAACGTTTTTCGATATTGTTGGCAGTGTCTACAGGCGGCAAATAACATTTATCCAACTTGACACATGCGTTTTATAATTGTGTGCGTGCTTCTGATTTTGAATCTGTTTTATCGGCCAGAAGCTGATTTCTCTCCTTTTCACGAGAAGAACCGTCAAACGAGTGCCAAGAAAACAGTTTCAGGAGAGAACAAAATGCTCCCGGACGATTCCGGACGACAAACCGAAAAGGCTATAAGAGTAGAATTTTTGAACAGGTTGCTGGTAAATGAGTTCCATCGCCTCACTGTAAAAAAGGTATTTTAACTAGTTTGGCGTGACTTTGTTGACAAAGATCGTCGCGTTGCTGGCTAAGCCTTTTTTTACGTCGAAGCTGCAATCGTGGAAAATCGTTACGAAAGTCTTTAAAACCTCCCCTGTGTAGTGTACAAATGCTCGAGCCGCGTTAACAAATAATCTTTTTTAATCCAAATTTTTTCGATCCGTTCCATTTGCGATCCATTCTTTGAAGTTTGATTATTGGTAAAGTGAAGTCAAATAGCTAAAACTATTTGTATCCCCCATAGAACAGGGATACCCCATTAACATGACTTATAACACGGTGAAATACTAATGGTAGCCCCCAAGACCTTTAAAGCATACGACCGAGACCGAATTCTGAATCGAACAAGCCATGTCCGTCCGTCTATATGTCACATGTTCTTAGGCCTGAAATTTAGAGCTAGGAAGCTGAAATTATGCATGTAAGCTCCATGTCAGACGCAGCAGTGGAAGCGTGAAAATTTTTGTAATACGCCCACAGACACGCCCACAATCCTTGTTAATGAGCAACTACCTCCAGAGCTTTCAAAACTGTAAGAATCAGGTTGAAACTCGACATTTGTTATCTCCTGGTAAGGTATAAAAAAGTAACATCAAATCAAGATAAACGCTATTTTGAAAGGCCTTAATCCCAATTTATGAAACAATAAGAAATAAAAATTAGCATTTTTGGTAAACGAGACTCCGTTCTATATTTCACTCTTGCAACTTTTTTAGCTACGCCTCCTTTGAGGGGTCGAATTCACAAAAATATTCAATTTAAACCGAAAAATTATATTTTCGCGTTTATTTAAGCGAACCTTGGAGATATCTATGCTAATATCTATTGATAGCTTGTAATAAGGTCGGTTGGACCACGCCCCTTTTCCAAGTTTGCTGCAACCACAAATCGTCAAAAAATAACAATAATAGCAATAATTTAGAATGTGGGATATAATGGGGTAGGTATTCAACGGTCCGTTTAACGGACTGTAACTTCTGCATACACACTGTAGCACTTACTCACTGGTTAATTGTTTAGCGTTCTCCTGATACAAAGCTTTCGCTGTTGATTGCTTTCTGGTACTTCAGGAAGCAAAGTCACCTCGAGCGTCTAACTAAAGGAGCAAAATTATCTGTTGTGCAACACAAGACTCGCAACGTTTTCGACATCGCTTGCATTACAGCTTCAGCAAAGCAAGTTACAGAATCTGGCATTTTTTAGTTTTGGGAAGGGTTTTTTTTCGCTGATATCCGACTATGCGCTCACACACAACTACTGGCAGAAACTTTAGTTACTCAGAATTTTCGTCTTTCAAAGAAAGATAAGGAGAATCTTAACAGAGTAAAGGACATGCACGGCTTTTTAAAAGAGCTGGACTCGAGTATAAGCAGGACGGCTGCAGATTAACACATTTATGTTTTAAGCAAACGTTTTCTGACGAAAATGACGCATACAAACAGTCAGTATTTAATTCTCCTGAGGTATAGAAGGAAAGAAGCTGAGTTTTCGCACTGGTCTGTTTTGCACATATTTAGAAAGACGCAGTCGTTTGGCGAGTCCCGGTTTCGAATCCTGACCAGGGCAATAAAATGTTTTTTTTTTTTTTAACGTTCCTAGCTCCGCGGAGATCTGACAAGGGAGAGTTCTCGCTTTCCACAAAGATTCCAGCTCCAGGAGCCCGTATCAGTTTGAAGGCATCTGTATATTATGATCACATCACTTTCCTGGCTCAAACTCTGACCGAAGGCATTAACTAGCGGGGCCGCTAAAATAGAACAGTCTGCTTATCATGGTGTGCAGCAGAGTAAACTGAGAAAAATTTGCTCATGTTTATTGACAAGAGCTCTGGAAATGTATAGCCTTTCGGAATAGCAGTAGCAAGACCTTACGTTAAGCATTTATCTCCAATCCCTAGCATCAGCTCACCCTATGCATTTCAGAAGCTGCTTGTCAATTTTACCAGAATTCTTCGGTCTGCAGATACCAGCACTTCACTTTTAAATTCAGAAATCGTATTCCACAAACACCGAAAACACAGCCTTTTATTCTTTTTGCGACTCCCAGAATACTCGGAGGAAAGTTAGGTTTTCTACTCAGAAGTCAGGGTGTCGTGCATCTGTTACTAAATAAAATCACAGTGGTACTATCATAGTCACAACAATGCATTCCTGCTTGAATAAAAAAAAGACGTTACGAAAACGCCAGTTTATCTCTTCATTTGGGTACTTTTTCCATTCCTTTTTCCAGAAAATCGTTTGTGAGCAAAGCGGGGTTCTTAAGAATCTAGAACTACATTTTGACTTTAAATACATAAATACAGTTATAATTAATCGTGTAAAATATTCTTATCATCCCCTCGTATCCTTTCATTATTTCGTTTTAAGTTGGTCTTACTTCTCGTCGCTTTTCCATCCAATAAGTTTATCATTTTGCCATCCACAGTTATCACTCCAAATATTTGTAGCTTTAAATAAATTACTAATAAAAATCCACCCATAGATAAAATGTTATTGCTTTACTTTAAAATTATTTACAAGAAATTACCCTTAGTTCAATTAAATAATTTGAATAAAAAAAATATAATAAAAAAATAACATAAAACAAAAATATTAGTGTAGCTCAATTTGTAAAAAGTAAAGACCGAAAAACAAAAATCAAATGCATGTTTGTTGTTTGAATATGTAAACAAGTCTTAAACTATACATATTATGTAAACAGGAAACTAACATTAAATAAGTAATGTGCTAAATAAGTGTTTTAATTTTAATTTTAGTTATTTAACTTTAGATATATAAAATTTTGAATCAAATAAAAAAAAATTAAAAAATTAAAAATCGAATTTGTTTTTTCACAAAAAAGAAGAGAAGAAACTGATTATACGGAAAAAACATAAAATAAATAGACAAAATTATATACAAAAAAGAAATAATATATATTTAATTAACAAAAAACAAAATGGGATTATATTTAAATATAACAACAAAAAAAACTGTATACATTGGAAATGGTACACTAAATAAATATTATGTATTACTAATATTTTAAATATTATTTTAGAAACGGAATTCTACAGCATAATCGTATTATTGAAGTCACAAAGCAGCAAATTGATAAAAAAATGAAAAAGAATGAAATATAAAAAAATGAGTTGAGTACTAAAAAGGAAAACATTAAAAACATGAATTTTTTTCAGACAATCCGTACTATATATACATAAATCAAATAAAATTAAGAAAAATCAAAGAAAACAAAAATATCTACTATATATATTTAACGTAAAGGTGGACAATTTAATTGATTAACAAATGATATAAAAAAATGAAAAATAAAACAAATTAAAACGATAGATTAATTTAATATAATGCCATAATTATTATTATGCTATTATGTAAATGCTATAGAGAAAATAAAATCATGGAAAACAGTTAAAAATACTTATGTTTAGTTTTTATTCAACCTCTGTCATAGGCAACCTTTAAGGGTACGATTTCAGAGTAACATTTGGGGGTATTCGTGGGAATCTTAATGTTGAGCAGCTACTTCTCCGAGTCTAGCGATAGATTCTTCGATGGTTTGGACACGTTGTTCGCATGCCCCATGACAGACTTCCTAGACAGGTCATGCCAGCCGAGATGCGAGCGCGTCGCCACCTGGTAGGCCAAGAAACAGATGGTGGGATCAGATAAAGAACCTCTCTGAGTCCCGCCTGGGGATTACGGCGGAGTCTCTTGAGTTGGTGGCGGAGGATCGAGAACGATGGAAAAACCATTTAGCCACCCTTGCTCTGCGACCCTTTTAAAGGATAAGCGGCACTCGAAAATGATGATGATGATGATAGCCGACTGTTTTACCCACATATTTCTGACAAATAAATCTTACCTTTTCCTTTCTAAGAGCAATACTAAATTATATTAAAATCTACTCAAGATCTGAATAGTTTTCCTACCCATAGTTTTTAACTAGCATGGCTGGTTACGAAAAACCATCGCAGAAAACCTCTCAGGGAAATTCGTAGGCTTGTGAAAGTGTTTTATAGGAACAGACAACGTTAATTCTCAAACCTGGTTCCAGAAAAATTTTTCAAGACATATTAAAGGGCTTATATCCGAAAATGGTCCTCTCGGTCTAAAGGGTGGTTAAATTTTAAGGGCCGATGTTGATTTTGAATAAAACACAAATTATTTAGGAAATTATTTTCATTTCCTTTTATTATGGTAATATTTGGTTCAATTAGGTATGCAACAAAATATCGGCCAAATGGCCGCCGCAACTTTGAGTTAGTCTGAAATTAAGAAATGTCAAATGAAATGCAGAAACAAACTTGACGGCTTTTGGCAATCTCCAAAAAACGACAGGGGCTTTCTCTATCATGCTGGGCTCTGATCCAGATGCTGTGCTAAGCCCCTATCCCTTTAAATGTATCTATACAGCGTGTTTCAGTTAAGGTGCGACAAAGAGCTAGGACATATAGGTAGGGTCGAGACCAGAAAAAAAATTGAAGGGGAGGCGGAGTCTATTCCCCCCGTTTAGCCGGGAGGGATAATTTTCTAAAAATATCAAAATATTAAAAAACGATGGTAACACAGACTTTTCCAAGACATACTTTTTTTTATAGCCAGAAATATTCTTTTATTTTGTTTATAAATAAATCTGTTTTAGTGTACAGTTTTTGAAAAATTAATTTTTGAATTTAAATTTTGAAAAAAAAAAATTTTTAGTTTTTTACTTTCTTTTACTTTTTGAGACAAAAAAAAAATAATGGCAACAACTTTTTTCTAAGAAAAACCTTTTTTTATTATTTCTGTTCGGAGTCTTTTTAGCATACAACAAGGTGACAGAAGTGACAGCTCCAATAGTGCAAATTATGAAATTTGTTACTCCATCTCTGGTAAACTGGGCTTCATCCGTCCAGAATATCCTTGTAAAAAAGCTCCGTTCGGTTTAAGCAATAATGACCGACAAAACAATAACAACAAACAACAAACAACAAACAACAAACAACAAACAACAAACAACAAACAACAAACAACAAACAACAAACAACAAACAACAAACAACAAACAACAAACAACAAACAACAAACAACAAACAACAAACAACAAACAACAAACAACAAACAACAAACAACAAACAACAAACAACAAACAACAAACAACAAATAACAAATAACAAACAACAAACAACAAACAACAAACAACAAACAACAAACAACAAACAACAAACAACAAACAACAAACAACAAACAACAAACAACAAACAACAAACAACAAACAACAAACAACAAACAACAAACAACAAACAACAAACAACAAACAACAAACAACAAACAACAAACAACAAACAACAAACAACAAACAACAAACAACAAACAACAAACAACAAACAACAAACAACAAACAACAAACAACAAACAACAAACAACAAACAACAAACAACAAACAACAAACAACAAACAACAAACAACAAACAACAAACAACAAACAACAAACAACAAACAACAAACAACAAACAATAAACAATAAACAATAAACAATAAACAATAAACAATAAACAATAAACAATAAACAATAAACAATAAACAATAAACAATAAACAATAAACAATAAACAATAAACAATAAACAATAAACAATAAACAATAAACAATAAACAATAAACAATAAACAATAAACAATAAACAATAAACAATAAACAATAAACAATAAACAATAAACAATAAACAATAAACAATAAACAATAAACAATAAACAATAAACAATAAACAATAAACAATAAACAATAAACAATAAACAATAAACAATAAACAATAAACAATAAACAATAAACAATAAACAATAAACAATAAACAATAAACAATAAACAATAAACAATAAACAATAAACAATAAACAATAAACAATAAACAATAAACAATAAACAATAAACAATAAACAATAAACAATAAACAATAAACAATAAACAATAAACAATAAACAATAAACAATAAACAATAAACAATAAACAATAAACAATAAACAATAAACAATAAACAATAAACAATAAACAATAAACAATAAACAATAAACAATAAACAATAAACAATAAACAATAAACAATAAACAATAAACAATAAACAATAAACAATAAACAATAAACAATAAACAATAAACAATAAACAATAAACAATAAACAATAAACAATAAACAATAAACAATAAACAATAAACAATAAACAATAAACAATAAACAATAAACAATAAACAATAAACAATAAACAATAAACAATAAACAATAAACAATAAACAATAAACAATAAACAATAAACAATAAACAATAAACAATAAACAATAAACAATAAACAATAAACAATAAACAATAAACAATAAACAATAAACAATAAACAATAAACAATAAACAATAAACAATAAACAATAAACAATAAACAATAAACAATAAACAATAAACAATAAACAATAAACAATAAACAATAAACAATAAACAATAAACAATAAACAATAAACAATAAACAATAAACAATAAACAATAAACAATAAACAATAAACAATAAACAATAAACAATAAACAATAAACAATAAACAATAAACAATAAACAATAAACAATAAACAATAAACAATAAACAATAAACAATAAACAATAAACAATAAACAATAAACAATAAACAATAAACAATAAACAATAAACAATAAACAATAAACAATAAACAATAAACAATAAACAATAAACAATAAACAATAAACAATAAACAATAAACAATAAACAATAAACAATAAACAATAAACAATAAACAATAAACAATAAACAATAAACAATAAACAATAAACAATAAACAATAAACAATAAACAATAAACAATAAACAATAAACAATAAACAATAAACAATAAACAATAAACAATAAACAATAAACAATAAACAATAAACAATAAACAATAAACAATAAACAATAAACAATAAACAATAAACAATAAACAATAAACAATAAACAATAAACAATAAACAATAAACAATAAACAATAAACAATAAACAATAAACAATAAACAATAAACAATAAACAATAAACAATAAACAATAAACAATAAACAATAAACAATAAACAATAAACAATAAACAATAAACAATAAACAATAAACAATAAACAATAAACAATAAACAATAAACAATAAACAATAAACAATAAACAATAAACAATAAACAATAAACAATAAACAATAAACAATAAACAATAAACAATAAACAATAAACAATAAACAATAAACAATAAACAATAAACAATAAACAATAAACAATAAACAATAAACAATAAACAATAAACAATAAACAATAAACAATAAACAATAAACAATAAACAATAAACAATAAACAATAAACAATAAACAATAAACAATAAACAATAAACAATAAACAATAAACAATAAACAATAAACAATAAACAATAAACAATAAACAATAAACAATAAACAATAAACAATAAACAATAAACAATAAACAATAAACAATAAACA